>CAXDIW010000076.1:0-2493000 GCA_963989415.1 Cerceris ruficornis
GTGCTCGTAGTTCACTTAAACTTGAAGATCAAATAATTGGCGAATTGTACTGTTTGGACGATTTGCATATATGTTTCTTAGACTATATAGAAGCAATATATACAATGATTCCAACAGTCTGCCTGTTCCATTCATTGTTCTACTTGTCGAAATTTACAAATAATTTCCTTTAAAGGATTAACAATGGGGCTCGTTGTTCACTTAAACTTGAAGAAGAAATAATTGGCGAATGGAACTGTTTGGATGCTTTGCATATATATTTCTTAGACTATATAGAAGCAATATATACGTTGATTTCAACCGTCTATCTGTTCCATTCATTGTTCTACTTGTCGCAAGTTACAAATAATTTCCTTTAAAGGATTAACAATGGGGCTCGTTGTTCACTTAAACTTGAAGAAGAAATAATTGGCGAATGGAACTGTTTGGATGCTTTGTATATATATTTCTTAGACTATATAGAAGCAATATATACGTTGATTTCAACAGTCTATCTGTTCCATTCATTGTTCTACTTGCCGAAATTTACAAATAATTTCCTTTAAAGGATTAACAATGGGGCTCGTAGTTCACTTAAACTTGAAGATCAAATAATTGGCGAATTGTACTGTTTGGACGATTTGCATATATGTTTCTTAGACTATATAGAAGCAATATATACAATGATTCCAACAGTCTACCTGTTCCATTCATTGTTCTACTTGTCGAAATTTACAAATAATTTCCTTTAAAGGATTAACAATGGGGGTCGTAGTTCACTTAAACTTGAAGAACAAAAAATTGGCGAATGGTACTGTTTGGAAGCTTTGCATACATGTTTCTTAGATTATATAGACGCAATATATACAAGGATTTCAAGCGTCTACCTGTTCCATTCATTGTTCTACTTGTCGAAAGTTACAAATAATTACCGATAAAGGATTAACCATTGGGGCTCTTTGTTCACTTAATCTTGAAGAACAAAAAATTGGCGAATTGTACTGTTTGGATGCTTTGCATATATGTTTCTTAGACTATATAGAAGCAATATATACAAAGATTTCAACCGGCTACCTGTTCCATTCATTGTTCTACTTGTCGCAAGTTACAAATAATTTCCATTAAAGTACTAACAATGGGGCTCGTAGTTCACTTAAACTTGAAGATCAAATAATTGGCGAATTGTACTGTTTGGACGATTTGCATATATGTTTCTTAGACTATATAGAAGCAATATATACAATGATTCCAACAGTCTGCCTGTTCCATTCATTGTTCTACTTGTCGAAATTTACAAATAATTTCCTTTAAAGGATTAACAATGGGGCTCGTTGTTCACTTAAACTTGAAGAAGAAATAATTGGCGAATGGAACTGTTTGGATGCTTTGCATATATATTTCTTAGACTATATAGAAGCAATATATACGTTGATTTCAACCGTCTATCTGTTCCATTCATTGTTCTACTTGTCGCAAGTTACAAATAATTTCCTTTAAAGGATTAACAATGGGGCTCGTTGTTCACTTAAACTTGAAGAAGAAATAATTGGCGAATGGAACTGTTTGGATGCTTTGTATATATATTTCTTAGACTATATAGAAGCAATATATACGTTGATTTCAACAGTCTATCTGTTCCATTCATTGTTCTACTTGCCGAAATTTACAAATAATTTCCTTTAAAGGATTAACAATGGGGCTCGTAGTTCACTTAAACTTGAAGATCAAATAATTGGCGAATTGTACTGTTTGGACGATTTGCATATATGTTTCTTAGACTATATAGAAGCAATATAT
Source organism: Cerceris ruficornis (assembly GCA_963989415.1). NCBI lineage: Eukaryota > Metazoa > Arthropoda > Insecta > Hymenoptera > Crabronidae > Cerceris > Cerceris ruficornis. The sequence continues at coordinate 1,777 of CAXDIW010000076.1, forward strand.
ACAATGATTCCAACAGTCTACCTGTTCCATTCATTGTTCTACTTGTCGAAATTTACAAATAATTTCCTTTAAAGGATTAACAATGGGGGTCGTAGTTCACTTAAACTTGAAGAACAAAAAATTGGCGAATGGTACTGTTTGGAAGCTTTGCATACATGTTTCTTAGATTATATAGACGCAATATATACAAGGATTTCAAGCGTCTACCTGTTCCATTCATTGTTCTACTTGTCGAAAGTTACAAATAATTACCGATAAAGGATTAACCATTGGGGCTCTTTGTTCACTTAATCTTGAAGAACAAAAAATTGGCGAATTGTACTGTTTGGATGCTTTGCATATATGTTTCTTAGACTATATAGAAGCAATATATACAAAGATTTCAACCGGCTACCTGTTCCATTCATTGTTCTACTTGTCGCAAGTTACAAATAATTTCCATTAAAGTACTAACAATGGGGCTCGTAGTTCACTTAAACTTGAAGATCAAATAATTGGCGAATTGTACTGTTTGGACGCTTAGCATATATGTTTCTTAGACTATATAGAAGCAATATATACATTGATTTCAACCGGCTACCTGTACCATTCATTGTTCTACTTGTCGAAATTTACAAATAATTTCCTTTAAAGGACTAACAATGGGGATCGTAGTTTACTTAAACTTGAAGAACAAAAAATTGGTGAATGGTACTGTTTGGATGCTTTGCATATATGTTTCTTAGACTATATGGAAGCAATATATACATAGATTTCAACCGTCTACGTGTTCCAATCATTGTTCTACTTGTCGCAAATTACAAATAATTTCCGTTGAAGTATTAACAATGGTGCTCGTAGTTCACTTAAACTTGAAGAACAAAAAATTGGCGAATGGTACTGTTTGGATGCTTTGCATATATGTTTCTTAGACTATATAGAAGCAATATATACAAAGATTTCAACCGTCTACCTGTTCCATTCATTGTTCTACTTGTCGAAAGTTACAAATAATTTCCGATAAAGGATTAACCATTGGGGCTCATTGTTCACTTAAACTTGAAGAACAAAAAATTGGCGAATTGTACTGTTTGGATGCTTTGCATATATGTTTCTTAGACTATATAGAAGCAATATATACAATGATTTCAACCGTCTACCTATTCCATTCATTTTTCTACTTGTCGAAATTTACAAATAATTTCCTTTAAAGGATTAACAATGGGGCTCGTTGTACACTTAAACTTGAAGAACAATAAATTGGCGAATTGTACTGTTTGGATGCTTTGCATATATGTTTCTTAGACTATATAGAAGCAATATATACAAAGATTTCAACCGCCTACCTGTTCCATTCATTGTTCTACTTGTCGAAAGTTACAAATAATTTCCGTTAAAGGATTAACAATGGGGATCGTAGTTCACTTAAACTTGAAGAAAAATAAATTGGCGAATTGTACTGTTTGGATGCTTTGCATATATGTATCTTAGACTATATAGAAGCAATATATACAAAGATTCCAACCGTCTACCTGTTCCATTCATTGTTCTACTTGTCGAAAATTACAAATAATTTCCGATAAAGGATTAACCATTGGGGCTCATTGTTCACTTACACTTGAAGAACAAAAAATTGGCGAATGGTACTGTTTGGATGCTTTGCGTACATGTTTCTTAGACTATATGGAAGCTATATATACAAAGATTTCAACCGTCTACGCGTTCCAATCATTGTTCTACTTGTCGAAATTTACAAATAATTTCCTTTAAAGGATTAACAATGGGGCTCGTTGTTCACTTAAACTTGAAGAGCAAAAAATTGGCGAATTGTACTGTTTGGACGCTATGCATATATGTTTCTTAGACTATATAGAAGCAATATATACAATGATTTCAACAGTCTACCTGTTCCATTCATTGTTCTACTTGGCGAAAATTTACAAATAATTTCCTTCAAAGGATTAACAATGGGGCTCTTTGTTCACTTAAACTTGAAGAACAAAAAATTGGCGAATGGTACTGTTTGGATGCTTTGCATATATGTTTCTTAGACTATATAGAAGCAATATATACAAAGATTTCAACCGTCTACCTGTTCCATTCATTGTTCTACTTGTCGAAAGTTACAAATAATTTCCGATAAAGGATTAACCATTGGGGCTCATTGTTCACTTAAACTTGAAGAACAAAAAATTGGCGAATTGTACTGTTTGGATGCTTTGCATATATGTTTCTTAGACTATATAGAAGCAATAAATACAATGATTTCAACCGTCTACCTATTCCATTCATTTTTCTACTTGTCGAAATTTACAAATAATTTCCTTTAAAGGATTAACAATGGGTCTCGTTGTACACTTAAACTTGAAGAACAATAAATTGGCGAATTGTACTGTCTGGATGCTTTGCATCTATGTTTCTTAGACTATATAGAAGCAATATATACAAAGAATTCAACCGTCTACCTGTTCCATTCATTGTTCTACTTGTCGAAAGTTACAAATAATTTCCGATAAAGGATTAACCATGGGGCTCATTGTTCACTTAAACTTGAAGATCAATAAATTGGCAAATTGTACTGTTTGGATGCTTTGCATATATGTTTCTTAGACTATATAGAAGCAATATATACAAAGATTTCAACCGTCTACCTGTTCCATTCATTGTTCTACTTGTCGAAAGTTACAAATAATTTCCGATAAAGGATAAACAATGGGGCTCATTGTTCACTTAAACTTGAAGATCAAAAAATTGGCGAATGTTACTGTTTAGATGCTTTGCATATAGGTTTCTTAGTCTATATAGAAGCAATATATAAAAAGATTTCAACCGTCTACCAGTTACATTCATTGTTCTACTTGTCGAAAGTTACAAATAATTTCCTTCAACGGATTAGCAATAGGGCTCATTGTTCACTTAAACTTGAAGAACAAAAAATTGGCGAATGGTACTGTTTGGATGCTTTGCATATATGTTTCTTAGACTATATAGAAGCAACATATACATTGCTTTCAACCGTCTACCTGATCCACTCATTGTTCTACTTGTCGCAAGTTACAAATAATTTCCGTTAAAGTATTAACAATGGGGCCCGTAGTTCAGTTAAACTTGAAGATGAAATAATTGGCGAATTGTACTGTTTGGATGCTTTGCATATATGTTTCTTAGATTATATAGAAGCAATATATACAAAGATTTCAACCGTCTACCTGTTCCATTCATTGTTCTACTTGTCGAAAGTTACAAATAATTTCCGACAAAGGATTAACCATGGGGCTCATTGTTCACTTAAACTTGAAGATCAAAAAATTGGCGAATGTTACTGTTTAGATGCTTTGCATATAGGTTTCTTAGTCTATATAGAAGCAATACATACAAAGATTTCAACCGTCTACCAGTTACATTCATTGTTCTTCTTGTCGAAAGTTACAAATAATTTCCGTTTCATGATTATCAATGGGCCTCGTTGTTCACTTAAACTTGAAGAACAAAAAATTGGCGAATTGTACAGTTTGGATGCTTTGCATATGTGTTTCTTAGACTATTTAGAAGCAATATATAGAAAGATTTCACCCGTCTACCTGTACTATTCATTGTTCTACTTGTAGAAAGTTACAAATAATTTCCGTTTCATGATTATCAATGGGCCTTGTTGTTCACTTAAACTTGAAGAACAAAAAATTGGCGACTGGTACTGTTTGGATGCTTTGCATATATGTTTCTTAGACTATATAGAAGCAATATATAAAAAGATTTCAACCGTCTACCAGTTCCATTCATTGTTCTACTTGTCGAAAGTTACAAATAATTTCCGATAAAGGATTAACAATGGGGCTCATTGTTCACTTAAACTTGAAGAACAAAAAATTGGCGAATGGTACTGTTTGGATGCTTTGCATATATGTTTCTAAGACTATATAGAAGCAATATATACATTGATTACAACCGACTACCTGTTCCACTCATTGTTCTACTTGTCGCAAGTTACAAATAATTTCCGTTAAAGTATTAACAATGGGGCTTGTAGTTCACTTAAACTTGAAGATGAAATAATTGGCGAATTGTACTGTTTGGATGCTTTGCATATATGTTTCTAAGACTATATAGAAGCAATATATACATTGCTTTCAACCGTCTACCTGATCCACTCATTGTTCTACTTGTCGCAAGTTACAAATAATTTCCGTTAAAGTATTAACAATGGGGCCCGTAGTTCAGTTAAACTTGAAGATGAAATAATTGGCGAATTGTACTGTTTGGATGCTTTGCATATATGTTTCTTAGATTATATAGAAGCAATATATACAAAGATTTCAACCGTCTACCTGTTCCATTCATTGTTCTACTTGTCGAAAGTTACAAATAATTTCCGACAAAGGATTAACCATGGGGCTCATTGTTCACTTAAACTTGAAGATCAATAAATTGGCGAATTGTACTGTTTGGATGCTTTGCATATATGTTTCTTAGACTATATAGAAGCAATATATACAAAGATTTCAACCGTCTACCTGTTCCATTCATTGTTCTACTTGTCGTAAGTTACACATAATTTCCGATAAAGGATTAACAATGGGGCTCATTGTTCACTTAAACTTGAAGATCAAAAAATTGGCGAATGTTACTGTTTAGATGCTTTGCATATAGGTTTCTTAGTCTATATAGAAGCAATATATAAAAAGATTTCAACCGACTACCAGTTCCATTCATTGTTCTACTTGTCGAAATTTACAAATAATTTCCTTTAAAGGATTAACAATGGGGCTCGTAGTTCACTTAAACTTGAAGAACAAAAAATTGGCGAATGGTACTGTTTGGATGCTTTGCATACATGTTTCTTAGACTATATAGAAGCAATATATACAAAGATTTCAACCGTCTACCTGTTCCATTCAATGTTCTACTTGTCGAAATTTACAAATAATTTCCTTTAAAGTATTAACAATGGGGCTCGTAATTCACTTAAACTTGAAGAACAAAAAATTGGCGAATTGCACTGCTTGGATGCTTTGCATATGTGTTTCTTAGACTATTTAGAAGCAATATATAGAAAGATTTCACCCGTCTACCTGTACTATTCATTGGTCTACTTGTAGAAAGTTACAAATAATTTCCGTTTCATGATTATCAAAGGGCCTCGTTGTTCACTTAAACTTGAAGAACAAAAAATTGGCGACTGGTACTGTTTGGATGCTTTGCATATATGTTTCTTAGACTATATAGAAGCAATATATACAAAGATTTCAACCGTCTACCTTTTCCATTCATTGTTCTACTTGTCGAAAGTTACAAATAATTTCCGATAACGGATTAACCATTTGGGCTCATTGTTCACTTAAACTTGAAGAACAAAAAATTGGCGAATTGTACTGTTTGGATGCTTTGCATATATGTTTCTTAGACTACATAGAAGCAATATATACAAAGATTTCAACCGGCTACCTGTTCCATTCATTGTTCTACTTGTCGAAATTTACAAATAATTTCCGATAAAGGATGAACAATGGGGCTCGTAGTTCACTTAAACTTGAAGAACAAAAAATTGGCGAATGGTACTGTTTGGATGCTTTGCATATATGTTTCTTAGACTATATAGAAGCAATATATACAAAGATTTCAACCGTCTACCTTTTCCATTCATTGTTCTACTTGTCGAAAGTTACAAATAATTTCCGATAACGGATTAACCATTTGGGCTCATTGTTCACTTAAACTTGAAGAACAAAAAATTGGCGAATGGTACTGTTTGGATGCTTTGGGTACATGTTTCTTAGACTATATGGAAGCAATATATACAAAGATTTCAACCGTCTACGTGTTCCAATCATTGTTCTACTTGTCGAAATATACAAATAATTTCCTTTAATGGATTAACAATGGGGCTCATTGTTCACTTAAACTTGAAGAACAAAAAATTGGCGAATTGTACTGTTTGGATGCTTTGCATATATGTTTCGTAGACTATATAGAAGCAATATATACAAATATTTCAACCGTCTAACTGTTCCATTCATTGTTCTACTTGTCGAAAATTACAAATAATTTCCGATAAAGTATTAACCATTGGTGCTCATTGTTCACTTAAACTTGAAGAACAAAAAATTGGCGAATGGTACTGTTTGGATGCTTTGCATATATGTTTCTTAGACTATATAGAAGCAATATATACATAGATTTCAACCGTCTACGTGTTCCAATCATTGTTCTACTTGTCGCAAATTACAAATAATTTCCGTTGAAGTATTAACAATGGTGCTCGTAGTTCACTTAAACTTGAAGAACAAAAAATTGGCGAATGGTACTGTTTGGATGCTTTGCATATATGTTTCTTAGACTATATAGAAGCAATATATACAAAGATTTCAACCGTCTACCTGTTCCATTCATTGTTCTACTTGTCGAAAGTTACAAATAATTTCCGATAAAGGATTAACCATTGGGGCTCATTGTTCACTTAAACTTGAAGAACAAAAAATTGGCGAATTGTACTGTTTGGATGCTTTGCATATATGTTTCTTAGACTATATAGAAGCAATATATACAATGATTTCAACCGTCTACCTATTCCATTCATTTTTCTACTTGTCGAAATTTACAAATAATTTCCTTTAAAGGATTAACAATGGGGCTCGTTGTACACTTAAACTTGAAGAACAATAAATTGGCGAATTGTACTGTTTGGATGCTTTGCATATATGTTTCTTAGACTATATAGAAGCAATATATACAAAGATTTCAACCGCCTACCTGTTCCATTCATTGTTCTACTTGTCGAAAGTTACAAATAATTTCCGTTAAAGGATTAACAATGGGGATCGTAGTTCACTTAAACTTGAAGAAAAATAAATTGGCGAATTGTACTGTTTGGATGCTTTGCATATATGTATCTTAGACTATATAGAAGCAATATATACAAAGATTCCAACCGTCTACCTGTTCCATTCATTGTTCTACTTGTCGAAAATTACAAATAATTTCCGATAAAGGATTAACCATTGGGGCTCATTGTTCACTTACACTTGAAGAACAAAAAATTGGCGAATGGTACTGTTTGGATGCTTTGCGTACATGTTTCTTAGACTATATGGAAGCTATATATACAAAGATTTCAACCGTCTACGCGTTCCAATCATTGTTCTACTTGTCGAAATTTACAAATAATTTCCTTTAAAGGATTAACAATGGGGCTCGTTGTTCACTTAAACTTGAAGAAGAAATAATTGGCGAATGGAACTGTTTGGATGCTTTGCATATATATTTCTTAGACTATATAGAAGCAATATATACGTTGATTTCAACAGTCTATATGTTCCATTCATTGTTCTACTTGTCGCAAGTTACAAATAATTTCCTTTAAAGGATTAACAATGGGGCTCGTTGTTCACTTAAACTTGAAGAAGAAATAATTGGCGAATGGAACTGTTTGGATGCTTTGTATATATATTTCTTAGACTATATAGAAGCAATATATACGTTGATTTCAACCGTCTATCTGTTCCATTCATTGTTCTACTTGCCGAAATTTACAAATAATTTCCTTTAAAGGATTAACAATGGGGCTCGTAGTTCACTTAAACTTGAAGAGCAAAAAATTGGCGAATTGTACTGTTTGGACGCTATGCATATATGTTTCTTAGACTATATAGAAGCAATATATACAATGATTTCAACAGTCTACCTGTTCCATTCATTGTTCTACTTGGCGAAAATTTACAAATAATTTCCTTCAAAGGATTAACAATGGGGCTCTGTGTTCACTTAAACTTGAAGAACAAAAAATTGGCGAATGGTACTGTTTGGATGCTTTGCATATATGTTTCTTAGACTATATAGAAGCAATATATACAAAGATTTCAACCGTCTACCTGTTCCATTCATTGTTCTACTTGTCGAAAGTTACAAATAATTTCCGATAAAGGATTAACCATTGGGGCTCATTGTTCACTTAAACTTGAAGAACAAAAAATTGGCGAATTGTACTGTTTGGATGCTTTGCATATATGTTTCTTAGACTATATAGAAGCAATAAATACAATGATTTCAACCGTCTACCTATTCCATTCATTTTTCTACTTGTCGAAATTTACAAATAATTTCCGTTAAAGTATTAACAATGGGGCCCGTAGTTCAGTTAAACTTGAAGATGAAATAATTGGCGAATTGTACTGTTTGGATGCTTTGCATATATGTTTCTTAGATTATATAGAAGCAATATATACAAAGATTTCAACCGTCTACCTGTTCCATTCATTGTTCTACTTGTCGAAAGTTACAAATAATTTCCGACAAAGGATTAACCATGGGGCTCATTGTTCACTTAAACTTGAAGATCAAAAAATTGGCGAATGTTACTGTTTAGATGCTTTGCATATAGGTTTCTTAGTCTATATAGAAGCAATACATACAAAGATTTCAACCGTCTACCAGTTACATTCATTGTTCTTCTTGTCGAAAGTTACAAATAATTTCCGTTTCATGATTATCAATGGGCCTCGTTGTTCACTTAAACTTGAAGAACAAAAAATTGGCGAATTGTACAGTTTGGATGCTTTGCATATGTGTTTCTTAGACTATTTAGAAGCAATATATAGAAAGATTTCACCCGTCTACCTGTACTATTCATTGTTCTACTTGTAGAAAGTTACAAATAATTTCCGTTTCATGATTATCAATGGGCCTTGTTGTTCACTTAAACTTGAAGAACAAAAAATTGGCGACTGGTACTGTTTGGATGCTTTGCATATATGTTTCTTAGACTATATAGATGCAATATATAAAAAGATTTCAACCGTCTACCAGTTCCATTCATTGTTCTACTTGTCGAAAGTTACAAATAATTTCCGATAAAGGATTAACAATGGGGCTCATTGTTCACTTAAACTTGAAGAACAAAAAATTGGCGAATGGTACTGTTTGGATGCTTTGCATATATGTTTCTAAGACTATATAGAAGCAATATATACATTGATTACAACCGACTACCTGTTCCACTCATTGTTCTACTTGTCGCAAGTTACAAATAATTTCCGTTAAAGTATTAACAATGGGGCTTGTAGTTCACTTAAACTTGAAGATGAAATAATTGGCGAATTGTACTGTTTGGATGCTTTGCATATATGTTTCTAAGACTATATAGAAGCAATATATACATTGCTTTCAACCGTCTACCTGATCCACTCATTGTTCTACTTGTCGCAAGTTACAAATAATTTCCGTTAAAGTATTAACAATGGGGCCCGTAGTTCAGTTAAACTTGAAGATGAAATAATTGGCGAATTGTACTGTTTGGATGCTTTGCATATATGTTTCTTAGATTATATAGAAGCAATATATACAAAGATTTCAACCGTCTACCTGTTCCATTCATTGTTCTACTTGTCGAAAGTTACAAATAATTTCCGACAAAGGATTAACCATGGGGCTCATTGTTCACTTAAACTTGAAGATCAATAAATTGGCGAATTGTACTGTTTGGATGCTTTGCATATATGTTTCTTAGACTATATAGAAGCAATATATACAAAGATTTCAACCGTCTACCTGTTCCATTCATTGTTCTACTTGTCGTAAGTTACACATAATTTCCGATAAAGGATTAACAATGGGGCTCATTGTTCACTTAAACTTGAAGATCAAAAAATTGGCGAATGTTACTGTTTAGATGCTTTGCATATAGGTTTCTAAGTCTATATAGAAGCAATATATAAAAAGATTTCAACCGACTACCAGTTCCATTCATTGTTCTACTTGTCGAAATTTACAAATAATTTCCTTTAAAGGATTAACAATGGGGCTCGTAGTTCACTTAAACTTGAAGAACAAAAAATTGGCGAATGGTACTGTTTGGATGCTTTGCATATATGTTTCTTAGACTATATAGAAGCAATATATACAAAGATTTCAACCGTCTACCTGTTCCATTCAATGTTCTACTTGTCGAAATTTACAAATAATTTCCTTTAAAGTATTAACAATGGGGCTCGTAATTCACTTAAACTTGAAGAACAAAAAATTGGCGAATTGCACTGCTTGGATGCTTTGCATATGTGTTTCTTAGACTATTTAGAAGCAATATATAGAAAGATTTCACCCGTCTACCTGTACTATTCATTGGTCTACTTGTAGAAAGTTACAAATAATTTCCGTTTCATGATTATCAAAGGGCCTCGTTGTTCACTTAAACTTGAAGAACAAAAAATTGGCGACTGGTACTGTTTGGATGCTTTGCATATATGTTTCTTAGACTATATAGAAGCAATATATACAAAGATTTCAACCGTCTACCTTTTCCATTCATTGTTCTACTTGTCGAAAGTTACAAATAATTTCCGATAACGGATTAACCATTTGGGCTCATTGTTCACTTAAACTTGAAGAACAAAAAATTGGCGAATTGTACTGTTTGGATGCTTTGCATATATGTTTCTTAGACTACATAGAAGCAATATATACAAAGATTTCAACCGGCTACCTGTTCCATTCATTGTTCTACTTGTCGAAATTTACAAATAATTTCCGATAAAGGATGAACAATGGGGCTCGTAGTTCACTTAAACTTGAAGAACAAAAAATTGGCGAATGGTACTGTTTGGATGCTTTGCATATATGTTTCTTAGACTATATAGAAGCAATATATACAAAGATTTCAACCGTCTACCTTTTCCATTCATTGTTCTACTTGTCGAAAGTTACAAATAATTTCCGATAACGGATTAACCATTTGGGCTCATTGTTCACTTAAACTTGAAGAACAAAAAATTGGCGAATGGTACTGTTTGGATGCTTTGCGTACATGTTTCTTAGACTATATGGAAGCAATATATACAAAGATTTCAACCGTCTACGTGTTCCAATCATTGTTCTACTTGTCGAAATATACAAATAATTTCCTTTAATGGATTAACAATGGGGCTCATTGTTCACTTAAACTTGAAGAACAAAAAATTGGCGAATTGTACTGTTTGGATGCTTTGCATATATGTTTCGTAGACTATATAGAAGCAATATATACAAATATTTCAACCGTCTAACTGTTCCATTCATTGTTCTACTTGTCGAAAATTACAAATAATTTCCGATAAAGTATTAACCATTGGTGCTCATTGTTCACTTAAACTTGAAGAACAAAAAATTGGCGAATGGTACTGTTTGGATGCTTTGCATATATGTTTCTTAGACTATATAGAAGCAATATATACAAAGATTTCAACCGTCTACCTTTTCCATTCATTGTTCTACTTGTCAAAAGTTAAAAATAATTTCCGATAACGGATTAACCATTGGGGCTCATTGTTCACTTAAACTTGAAGAACAAAAAATTGGCGAACGGTACTGTTTGGATGCTTTGCGTACATGTTTCTTAGACTATATGGAAGCAATATATACAAAGATTTCAACCGTCTACGTGTTCCAATCATTGTTCTACTTGTCGAAATATACAAATAATTTCCTTTAATGGATTAACAATGGGGCTCATTGTTCACTTAAACTTGAAGAACAAAAAATTGGCGAATTGTACTGTTTGGATGCTTTGCATATATGTTTCGTAGACTATATAGAAGCAATATATACAAATATTTCAACCGTCTAACTGTTCCATTCATTGTTCTACTTGTCGAAAATTACAAATAATTTCCGATAAAGTATTAACCATTGGTGCTCATTGTTCACTTAAACTTGAAGAACAAAAAATTGGCGAATGGTACTGTTTGGATGCTTTGCATATACGTTTCTTAGACTATATAGAAGCAATATATACAAAGATTTCAACCGTCTACCTTTTCCATTCATTGTTCTACTTGTCAAAAGTTACAAATAATTTCCGATAACGGATTAACCATTGGGGCTCATTGTTCACTTAAACTTGAAGAACAAAAAATTGGCGAATGGTACTGTTTGGATGCTTTGCATATATGTTTCTTAGATTATATAGAAGGAATATATACAAAGATTTCAACCGTCTACCTGTTCCATTCATTGTTCTACTTGTCGAAAATTACAAATAATTTCCGATAAAGGATTAACCATTGGGGCTCATTGTTCACTAAACATGAAGAACAAAAAATTGTCGAATTGTACTGTTTGGATGCTTTGCATATATGTTTCTTAGACTATATAGAAGCAATATATACAATGATTTCAACCGTCTACCTGTTCCATTCATTGTTCTACTTGTCGAAAGTTACAAATAATTTCCGTCAAGGGATTAACAATGGGGATCGTAGTTTACTTAAACTTGAAGAACAAAAAATTGGCGAATTGTACTGTTTGGATGCTTTGCATATATGTTTCTTAGACTATTTAGAAGCAATATATATAATGATTTCAACAGTCTACCTGTTCCATTCATTGTTCTACTTGTCGAAATTTACAAATAATTTCCTTTAAAGGATTAACAATGGGGCTCGTAGTTCACTTAAACTTGAGGAACAAAAAATTGGCGAATGGTACTGTTTGGATGCTTTGCGTACATGTTTCTTAGACTATTTAGAAGCAATATATAGAAAGATTTCACCCGTCTAATTGTACTATTCATTGTTCTACTTGTAGAAAGTTACAAATAATTTCCATTTCATAATTATCAATGGGGCTCGCTGTTCACTTAAACTTGAAGATCAAAAAATTGGCGATTGTTACTGTTTAGATGGTTTGCATATATGTTTCTTAGATTATATGCAAGCAATATATACAAAGATTTCAACCGTCTACGTGTTCCAATCATTGTTCTACTTGTCGAAATTTACAAATAATTTCCTTTAAAGGATTAACAATGGGGCTCGTTGTTCACTTAAACTTGAAGAACAATATATTGGCGAATTGAACTGTTTGGATGCTTTGCATATATGTTTCTTAGACTATATAGAAGCAATATATACAAAGATTTCAACCGTCTACGTTTTCCAATCATTGTTCTACTTGTCGAAATTTACAAATAATTTCCTTTAAAGGATTAACAATGGGGCTCGTTGTTCACTTAAACTTGAAGAACAAAAAAGTGGCGAATGGTACTGTTTGGATGCTTTGCATATATGTTTCTTAGACTATAAAGAAGCAATATATACATTGATTTCAATCGTCTACCTGTTCCATTCACTGTTCTACTTGTCGCAAGTTACAAATAATTTCCGTTAAAGTATTAACAATGGGGCTCGTAGTTCACTTAAACTTGAAGATCAAAAAATCGGCGAATTGTACTGTTTGGTTGATTTGCATATATGTTTCTTAGACTATATAGAAGCAATATATACAAAGATTTCAACCGTCTACCTGTTCCATTCATTGTTCTACTTGCCGAAATTTACAAATAATTTCCTTTAAAGGATTAACAATGGGGCTCGTAGTTCACTTAAACTTGAAGAGCAATAAATTGGCGAATTGTACTGTTTGGATGCTTTGCATATATGTTTCTTAGACTATATAGAAGCAATATATACAAAGATTTCAACCGTCTACCTGTTCCATTCACTGTTCTACTTGTCGAAAATTACAAATAATTTCCGATAATGGATTAACAATGGAGCTCATTGTTCACTTAAACTTGAAGAACAAAAAATTGGCGAATTGTACTGTTTGGATGCTTTGCATATATGTTTCGTAGACTATATAGAAGCAATATATACAAATATTTCAACCGTCTAACTGTTCCATTCATTGTTCTACTTGTCGAAAATTACAAATAATTTCCGATAAAGTATTAACCATTGGTGCTCATTGTTCACTTAAACTTGAAGAACAAAAAATTGGCGAATGGTACTGTTTGGATGCTTTGCATATATGTTTCGTAGACTATAAAGAAGCAATATATACAAAGATTTCAACCGTCTACCTGTTCCATTCACTGTTCTACTTGTCGAAAGTGACAAATAATTTCCGTTAAGGGATTAACAATGGGGATCGTAGTTCACTTAAACTTGAAGAACAAAAAATTGGCGAATTGTACTGTTTGGATGCTTTGCGTACATGTTTCTTAGACTATATGGAAGCAATATATACAAAGATTTCAACCGTCTACCTTTTCCATTCATTGTTCTACTTGTCAAAAGTTAAAAATAATTTCCGATAACGGATTAACCATTGGGGCTCATTGTTCACTTAAACTTGAAGAACAAAAAATTGGCGAATTGTACTGTTTGGATGCTTTGCATATATGTTTCTTATACTATATAGAAGCAATATATACAAAGATTTCAACCGTCTACCTGTTCCATTCATTGTTCTACTTGTCGAAAGTTACAAATAATTTCCGATAACGGATTAACCATTGGGGCTCATTGTTCACTTAAACTTGAAGAACAAAAAATTGGCTAATTGTACTGTTTGGATGCTTTGCATATATGTTTCTTAGACTGTATAGAAGCAATATATACAATGATTTCAAGAGTCTACCTGTTCCATTCATTGTTCTTATTGTCGAATGTTACAAATAATTTCCTTTAAAGGATTAACAATGGGGCTCATTGTTCACTTAAACTTGAAGAACAAAAAATTGTCGAATTGTACTGTTTGGATGCTTTGCATATATGTTTCTTAGACTATATAGAAGCAATATATACAATGATTTCAACCGTCTACCAGTTCCATTCATTGTTCTACTTGTCGAAAGTTACAAATAATTTCCGATAAAGGATTAACAATGGGGCTCATTGTTCACTTAAACTTGAAGAACAAAAAATTGGCGAATGGTACTGTTTGGATGCTTTGCATATATGTTTCTTAGACTATACAGAAGCAATGTATACATTGATTTCAACCGTCTACCTGTTCCATTCATTGTTCTACTTGTCGGAAGTTACAAATAATTTCCGTTAAAGTATTAACAAAGGGGCTCGTAGTTCACTTAAACTTGAAGAACAAAAAATTGGCGAATGGTACTGTTTGGATGCTTTGCATATATGTTTCTTAGACTATATAGACGCAATATATACATTGATTTCAACCGTCTACCTGTTCCATTCATTGTTCTACTTGTCGAAAGTTACAAATAATTTCCGATAAAGGATTACCAATGGGGCTCGTAGTTCACTTAAACTTGAAGAACAAAAAATTGGCGAAATATACTGTTTGGATGCTTTGCATATATGTTTCGTAGATTATATAGAAGCAAAATATACAATGATTTCAACCGTCTACCTGATCCATTCATTGTTCTACTTGTCGAAATTTACAAATAATTTCCTTTAAAGGATTAACAATGGGGCTGGTAGTTCACTTAAACTTGAAGAACAAAAAAATGGCGAATTGTACTATTTGGATGCTTTGCATATATGTTTCTTAGACTATATAGAAGCAATATATACATTGATTTCAACCGGCTACCAGTTCCATTCATTGTTCTACTTCTCGCAAGTTACAAATAATTTCCGTTAAAGTATTAACAATGGGGCTCGTAGTTCACTTAAACTTGAAGAACAAAAAATTGGCGAATGGTACTGTTTGGATGCTTTGCATATATGTTTCTTAGACTATATGGAAGCAATATATACAAAGATTTCAACCGTCTGCGTGTTCCAATCATTGTTCTACTTGTAGAAAGTTACAATTAATTTCCGTTAAAGGATTAACAATGGGGCTCGTAGTTCACTTAAACTTGAAGAGCAATAAATTGGCGAATTGTACTGTTTGGATTCTTTGCATATATGTTTCTTATACTATATAGAAGCAATATATACAAAGATTTCAACCGTCTACCTGTTCCATTCAATGTTCTACTTGTCGAAATTTACAAATAATTTCCTTTAAAGTATTAACAATGGGGCTCGTAATTCACTTAAACTTGAAGAACAAAAAATTGGCGAATTGCACTGCTTGGATGCTTTGCATATGTGTTTCTTAGACTATTTAGAAGCAATATATAGAAAGATTTCACCCGTCTACCTGTACTATTCATTGGTCTACTTGTAGAAAGTTACAAATAATTTCCGTTTCATGATTATCAAAGGGCCTCGTTGTTCACTTAAACTTGAAGAACAAAAAATTGGCGACTGGTACTGTTTGGATGCTTTGCATATATGTTTCTTAGACTATATAGAAGCAATATATACAAAGATTTCAACCGTCTACCTTTTCCATTCATTGTTCTACTTGTCGAAAGTTACAAATAATTTCCGATAACGGATTAACCATTTGGGCTCATTGTTCACTTAAACTTGAAGAACAAAAAATTGGCGAATTGTACTGTTTGGATGCTTTGCATATATGTTTCTTAGACTACATAGAAGCAATATATACAAAGATTTCAACCGGCTACCTGTTCCATTCATTGTTCTACTTGTCGAAATTTACAAATAATTTCCGATAAAGGATGAACAATGGGGCTCGTAGTTCACTTAAACTTGAAGAACAAAAAATTGGCGAATGGTACTGTTTGGATGCTTTGCATATATGTTTCTTAGACTATATAGAAGCAATATATACAAAGATTTCAACCGTCTACCTTTTCCATTCATTGTTCTACTTGTCGAAAGTTACAAATAATTTCCGATAACGGATTAACCATTTGGGCTCATTGTTCACTTAAACTTGAAGAACAAAAAATTGGCGAATGGTACTGTTTGGATGCTTTGGGTACATGTTTCTTAGACTATATGGAAGCAATATATACAAAGATTTCAACCGTCTACGTGTTCCAATCATTGTTCTACTTGTCGAAATATACAAATAATTTCCTTTAATGGATTAACAATGGGGCTCATTGTTCACTTAAACTTGAAGAACAAAAAATTGGCGAATTGTACTGTTTGGATGCTTTGCATATATGTTTCGTAGACTATATAGAAGCAATATATACAAATATTTCAACCGTCTAACTGTTCCATTCATTGTTCTACTTGTCGAAAATTACAAATAATTTCCGATAAAGTATTAACCATTGGTGCTCATTGTTCACTTAAACTTGAAGAACAAAAAATTGGCGAATGGTACTGTTTGGATGCTTTGCATATATGTTTCTTAGACTATATAGAAGCAATATATACATAGATTTCAACCGTCTACGTGTTCCAATCATTGTTCTACTTGTCGCAAATTACAAATAATTTCCGTTGAAGTATTAACAATGGTGCTCGTAGTTCACTTAAACTTGAAGAACAAAAAATTGGCGAATGGTACTGTTTGGATGCTTTGCATATATGTTTCTTAGACTATATAGAAGCAATATATACAAAGATTTCAACCGTCTACCTGTTCCATTCATTGTTCTACTTGTCGAAAGTTACAAATAATTTCCGATAAAGGATTAACCATTGGGGCTCATTGTTCACTTAAACTTGAAGAACAAAAAATTGGCGAATTGTACTGTTTGGATGCTTTGCATATATGTTTCTTAGACTATATAGAAGCAATATATACAATGATTTCAACCGTCTACCTATTCCATTCATTTTTCTACTTGTCGAAATTTACAAATAATTTCCTTTAAAGGATTAACAATGGGGCTCGTTGTACACTTAAACTTGAAGAACAATAAATTGGCGAATTGTACTGTTTGGATGCTTTGCATATATGTTTCTTAGACTATATAGAAGCAATATATACAAAGATTTCAACCGCCTACCTGTTCCATTCATTGTTCTACTTGTCGAAAGTTACAAATAATTTCCGTTAAAGGATTAACAATGGGGATCGTAGTTCACTTAAACTTGAAGAAAAATAAATTGGCGAATTGTACTGTTTGGATGCTTTGCATATATGTATCTTAGACTATATAGAAGCAATATATACAAAGATTCCAACCGTCTACCTGTTCCATTCATTGTTCTACTTGTCGAAAATTACAAATAATTTCCGATAAAGGATTAACCATTGGGGCTCATTGTTCACTTACACTTGAAGAACAAAAAATTGGCGAATGGTACTGTTTGGATGCTTTGCGTACATGTTTCTTAGACTATATGGAAGCTATATATACAAAGATTTCAACCGTCTACGCGTTCCAATCATTGTTCTACTTGTCGAAATTTACAAATAATTTCCTTTAAAGGATTAACAATGGGGCTCGTTGTTCACTTAAACTTGAAGAAGAAATAATTGGCGAATGGAACTGTTTGGATGCTTTGCATATATATTTCTTAGACTATATAGAAGCAATATATACGTTGATTTCAACAGTCTATATGTTCCATTCATTGTTCTACTTGTCGCAAGTTACAAATAATTTCCTTTAAAGGATTAACAATGGGGCTCGTTGTTCACTTAAACTTGAAGAAGAAATAATTGGCGAATGGAACTGTTTGGATGCTTTGTATATATATTTCTTAGACTATATAGAAGCAATATATACGTTGATTTCAACCGTCTATCTGTTCCATTCATTGTTCTACTTGCCGAAATTTACAAATAATTTCCTTTAAAGGATTAACAATGGGGCTCGTAGTTCACTTAAACTTGAAGAGCAAAAAATTGGCGAATTGTACTGTTTGGACGCTATGCATATATGTTTCTTAGACTATATAGAAGCAATATATACAATGATTTCAACAGTCTACCTGTTCCATTCATTGTTCTACTTGGCGAAAATTTACAAATAATTTCCTTCAAAGGATTAACAATGGGGCTCTGTGTTCACTTAAACTTGAAGAACAAAAAATTGGCGAATGGTACTGTTTGGATGCTTTGCATATATGTTTCTTAGACTATATAGAAGCAATATATACAAAGATTTCAACCGTCTACCTGTTCCATTCATTGTTCTACTTGTCGAAAGTTACAAATAATTTCCGATAAAGGATTAACCATTGGGGCTCATTGTTCACTTAAACTTGAAGAACAAAAAATTGGCGAATTGTACTGTTTGGATGCTTTGCATATATGTTTCTTAGACTATATGGAAGCAATATATACAAAGATTTCAATCGTCTACGTGTTCCAATCATTGTTCTACTTGTCGAAATTTACAATTAATTTCCTTTAAAGGATTAACAATGGGGCTCGTTGTTCACTTAAACTTGAAGAACAAAAAAGTGGCGAATGGTACTGTTTGGATGCTTTGCATATATGTTTCTTAGACTATAAAGAAGCAATATATACATTGATTTCAACCGTCTACCTGTTCCATTCATTGTTCTACTTGTCGCAAGTTACAAATAATTTCCGTTAAAGTATTAACAATGGGGCTCGTAGTTCACTTAAACTTGAAGATCAAATAATTGGCGAATTGTACTGTTTGGATGATTTGCATATATGTTTCTTAGACTATATAGAAGCAATATATACAAAGATTTCAACAGTCTACCTGTTCCATTCCTTGTTCTACTTGTCGAAAGTTACAAATAATTTCTGTTAAGGGATTAACAATGGGGATCGTAGTTTACATAAACTTGAAGAACAAGAAATTGGCGAATTGTACTGTTTGGATGATTTGCGTACATGTTTCTCAGACTATATGGAAGCAATATATACAAAGATTTCAACCGTCTACCTGTTCCATTCATTGTTCTACTTGTCGAAACTTACAAATAATTTCCTTTAAAGGATTAACAATGGGGCTCGTTGTTCACTTAAACTTGAAGAACAATAAATTGGCGAATTGTACTGTTTGGATGCTTTGCATATATGTTTCTTAGACTATATAGTAGCAATATATACAAAGATTTCAACCGTCTACCTGTTCCATTCATTGTTCTACTTGTCGAAAATTACAAATAATTTCCGATAAAGGATTAACCATTGGGGCTCATTGTTCACTAAACTTGAAGAACAAAAAATTGTCGAATTGTACTGTTTGGATGCTTTGCATATATGTTTCTTAGACTATATGGAAGCAATATGTACAAAGATTTCAACCGTCTGCGTGTTCCAATCATTGTTCTACTTGTAGAAAGTTACAATTAATTTCCGTTAAAGGATTAACAATGGGGCTCGTAGTTCACTTAAACTTGAAGAACAAAAAATTGGCGAATTGTACTGTTTGGATGCTTTGCATATATGTTTCGTAGACTATATAGAAGCAATATATACAAATATTTCAACCGTCTAACTGTTCCATTCATTGTTCTACTTGTCGAAAATTACAAATAATTTCCGATAAAGTATTAACCATTGGTGCTCATTGTTCACTTAAACTTGAAGAACAAAAAATTGGCGAATGGTACTGTTTGGATGCTTTGCATATATGTTTCGTAGACTATAAAGAAGCAATATATACAAAGATTTCAACCGTCTACCTGTTCCATTCACTGTTCTACTTGTCGAAAGTGACAAATAATTTCCGTTAAGGGATTAACAATGGGGATCGTAGTTCACTTAAACTTGAAGAACAAAAAATTGGCGAATTGTACTGTTTGGATGCTTTGCATATATGTTTCGTAGACTATATAGAAGCAATATATACAAATATTTCAACCGTCTAACTGTTCCATTCATTGTTCTACTTGTCGAAAATTACAAATAATTTCCGATAAAGTATTAACCATTGGTGCTCATTGTTCACTTAAACTTGAAGAACAAAAAATTGGCGAATGGTACTGTTTGGATGCTTTGCATATACGTTTCTTAGACTATATAGAAGCAATATATACAAAGATTTCAACCGTCTACCTTTTCCATTCATTGTTCTACTTGTCAAAAGTTACAAATAATTTCCGATAACGGATTAACCATTGGGGCTCATTGTTCACTTAAACTTGAAGAACAAAAAATTGGCGAATGGTACTGTTTGGATGCTTTGCAAATATGTTTCTTAGATTATATAGAAGGAATATATACAAAGATTTCAACCGTCTACCTGTTCCATTCATTGTTCTACTTGTCGAAAATTACAAATAATTTCCGATAAAGGATTAACCATTGGGGCTCATTGTTCACTAAACATGAAGAACAAAAAATTGTCGAATTGTACTGTTTGGATGCTTTGCATATATGTTTCTTAGACTATATAGAAGCAATATATACAATGATTTCAACCGTCTACCTGTTCCATTCATTGTTCTACTTGTCGAAAGTTACAAATAATTTCCGTCAAGGGATTAACAATGGGGATCGTAGTTTACTTAAACTTGAAGAACAAAAAATTGGCGAATTGTACTGTTTGGATGCTTTGCATATATGTTTCTTAGACTATTTAGAAGCAATATATACAATGATTTCAACAGTCTACCTGTTCCATTCATTGTTCTACTTGTCGAAATTTACAAATAATTTCCTTTAAAGGATTAACAATGGGGCTCGTAGTTCACTTAAACTTGAGGAACAAAAAATTGGCGAATGGTACTGTTTGGATGCTTTGCGTACATGTTTCTTAGACTATTTAGAAGCAATATATAGAAAGATTTCACCCGTCTAATTGTACTATTCATTGTTCTACTTGTAGAAAGTTACAAATAATTTCCATTTCATAATTATCAATGGGGCTCGCTGTTCACTTAAACTTGAAGATCAAAAAATTGGCGATTGTTACTGTTTAGATGGTTTACATATATGTTTCTTAGATTATATGCAAGCAATATATACAAAGATTTCAACCGTCTACGTGTTCCAATCATTGTTCTACTTGTCGAAATTTACAAATAATTTCCTTTAAAGGATTAACAATGGGGCTCGTTGTTCACTTAAACTTGAAGAACAATATATTGGCGAATTGAACTGTTTGGATGCTTTGCATATATGTTTCTTAGACTATATAGAAGCAATATATACAAAGATTTCAACCGTCTACGTTTTCCAATCATTGTTCTACTTGTCGAAATTTACAAATAATTTCCTTTAAAGGATTAACAATGGGGCTCGTTGTTCACTTAAACTTGAAGAACAAAAAAGTGGCGAATGGTACTGTTTGGATGCTTTGCATATATGTTTCTTAGACTATAAAGAAGCAATATATACATTGATTTCAATCGTCTAACTGTTCCATTCACTGTTCTACTTGTCGCAAGTTACAAATAATTTCCGTTAAAGTATTAACAATGGGGCTCGTAGTTCACTTAAACTTGAAGATCAAAAATCGGCGAATTGTACTGTTTGGTTGATTTGCATATATGTTTCTTAGACTATATAGAAGCAATATATACAAAGATTTCAACCGTCTACCTGTTCCATTCATTGTTCTACTTGCCGAAATTTACAAATAATTTCCTTTAAAGGATTAACAATGGGGCTCGTAGTTCACTTAAACTTGAAGAGCAATAAATTGGCGAATTGTACTGTTTGGATGCTTTGCATATATGTTTCTTAGACTATATAGAAGCAATATATACAAAGATTTCAACCGTCTACCTGTTCCATTCACTGTTCTACTTGTCGAAAATTACAAATAATTTCCGATAATGGATTAACAATGGGGCTCATTGTTCACTTAAACTTGAAGAACAAAAAATTGGCGAATTGTACTGTTTGGATGCTTTGCATATATGTTTCGTAGACTATATAGAAGCAATATATACAAATATTTCAACCGTCTAACTGTTCCATTCATTGTTCTACTTGTCGAAAATTACAAATAATTTCCGATAAAGTATTAACCATTGGTGCTCATTGTTCACTTAAACTTGAAGAACAAAAAATTGGCGAATGGTATTGTTTGGATGCTTTGCATATATGTTTCGTAGACTATAAAGAAGCAATATATACAAAGATTTCAACCGTCTACCTGTTCCATTCACTGTTCTACTTGTCGAAAGTGACAAATAATTTCCGTTAAGGGATTAACAATGGGGATCGTAGTTCACTTAAACTTGAAGAACAAAAAATTGGCGAATTGTACTGTTTGGATGCTTTGCGTACATGTTTCTTAGACTATATGGAAGCAATATATACAAAGATTTCAACCGTCTACCTTTTCCATTCATTGTTCTACTTGTCAAAAGTTAAAAATAATTTCCGATAACGGATTAACCATTGGGGCTCATTGTTCACTTAAACTTGAAGAACAAAAAATTGGCGAATTGTACTGTTTGGATGCTTTGCATATATGTTTCTTATACTATATAGAAGCAATATATACAAAGATTTCAACCGTCTACCTGTTCCATTCATTGTTCTACTTGTCGAAAGTTACAAATAATTTCCGATAACGGATTAACCATTTGGGCTCATTGTTCACTTAAACTTGAAGAACAAAAAATTGGCTAATTGTACTGTTTGGATGCTTTGCATATATGTTTCTTAGACTGTATAGAAGCAATATATACAATGATTTCAAGAGTCTACCTGTTCCATTCATTGTTCTTATTGTCGAATGTTACAAATAATTTCCTTTAAAGGATTAACAATGGGGCTCATTGTTCACTTAAACTTGAAGAACAAAAAATTGTCGAATTGTACTGTTTGGATGCTTTGCATATATGTTTCTTAGACTATATAGAAGCAATATATACAATGATTTCAACCGTCTACCAGTTCCATTCATTGTTCTACTTGTCGAAAGTTACAAATAATTTCCGATAAAGGATTAACAATGGGGCTCATTGTTCACTTAAACTTGAAGAACAAAAAATTGGCGAATGGTACTGTTTGGATACTTTGCATATATGTTTCTTAGACTATACAGAAGCAATGTATACATTGATTTCAACCGTCTACCTGTTCCATTCATTGTTCTACTTGTCGGAAGTTACAAATAATTTCCGTTAAAGTATTAACAAAGGGGCTCGTAGTTCACTTAAACTTGAAGAACAAAAAATTGGCGAATGGTACTGTTTGGATGCTTTGCATATATGTTTCTTAGACTATATAGACGCAATATATACATTGATTTCAACCGTCTACCTGTTCCATTCATTGTTCTACTTGTCGAAAGTTACAAATAATTTCCGATAAAGGATTACCAATGGGGCTCGTAGTTCACTTAAACTTGAAGAACAAAAAATTGGCGAAATATACTGTTTGGATGCTTTGCATATATGTTTCGTAGATTATATAGAAGCAAAATATACAATGATTTCAACCGTCTACCTGATCCATTCATTGTTCTACTTGTCGAAATTTACAAATAATTTCCTTTAAAGGATTAACAATGGGGCTGGTAGTTCACTTAAACTTGAAGAACAAAAAAATGGCGAATTGTACTATTTGGATGCTTTGCATATATGTTTCTTAGACTATATAGAAGCAATATATACATTGATTTCAACCGGCTACCAGTTCCATTCATTGTTCTACTTCTCGCAAGTTACAAATAATTTCCGTTAAAGTATTAACAATGGGGCTCGTAGTTCACTTAAACTTGAAGAACAAAAAATTGGCGAATGGTACTGTTTGGATGCTTTGCATATATGTTTCTTAGACTATATGGAAGCAATATATACAAAGATTTCAACCGTCTGCGTGTTCCAATCATTGTTCTACTTGTAGAAAGTTACAATTAATTTCCGTTAAAGGATTAACAATGGGGCTCGTAGTTCACTTAAACTTGAAGAGCAATAAATTGGCGAATTGTACTGTTTGGATTCTTTGCATATATGTTTCTTATACTATATAGAAGCAATATATACAAAGATTTCAACCGTCTACCTGTTCCATTCATTGTTCTACTTGTCGAAAGTTACAAATAATTTCCGATAACGGATTAACCATTGGGGCTCATTGTTCACTTAAACTTGAAGAACAAAAAATTGGCTAATTGTACTGTTTGGATGCTTTGCATATATGTTTCTTAGACTGTATAGAAGCAATATATACAATGATTTCAAGAGTCTACCTGTTCCATTCATTGTTCTTATTGTCGAATGTTACAAATAATTTCCTTTAAAGGATTAACAATGGGGCTCATTGTTCACTTAAACTTGAAGAACAAAAAATTGTCGAATTGTACTGTTTGGATGCTTTGCATATATGTTTCTTAGACTATATAGAAGCAATATATACAATGATTTCAACCGTCTACCAGTTCCATTCATTGTTCTACTTGTCGAAAGTTACAAATAATTTCCGATAAAGGATTAACAATGGGGCTCATTGTTCACTTAAACTTGAAGAACAAAAAATTGGCGAATGGTACTGTTTGGATGCTTTGCATATATGTTTCTTAGACTATACAGAAGCAATGTATACATTGATTTCAACCGTCTACCTGTTCCATTCATTGTTCTACTTCTCGGAAGTTACAAATAATTTCCGTTAAAGTATTAACAAAGGGGCTCGTAGTTCACTTAAACTTGAAGAACAAAAAATTGGCGAATGGTACTGTTTGGATGCTTTGCATATATGTTTCTTAGACTATATAGACGCAATATATACATTGATTTCAACCGTCTACCTGTTCCATTCATTGTTCTACTTGTCGAAAGTTACAAATAATTTCCGATAAAGGATTACCAATGGGGCTCGTAGTTCACTTAAACTTGAAGAACAAAAAATTGGCGAAATATACTGTTTGGATGCTTTGCATATATGTTTCGTAGATTATATAGAAGCAAAATATACAATGATTTCAACCGTCTACCTGATCCATTCATTGTTCTACTTGTCGAAATTTACAAATAATTTCCTTTAAAGGATTAACAATGGGGCTGGTAGTTCACTTAAACTTGAAGAACAAAAAAATGGCGAATTGTACTATTTGGATGCTTTGCATATATGTTTCTTAGACTATATAGAAGCAATATATACATTGATTTCAACCGGCTACCAGTTCCATTCATTGTTCTACTTCTCGCAAGTTACAAATAATTTCCGTTAAAGTATTAACAATGGGGCTCGTAGTTCACTTAAACTTGAAGAACAAAAAATTGGCGAATGGTACTGTTTGGATGCTTTGCATATATGTTTCTTAGACTATATGGAAGCAATATATACAAAGATTTCAACCGTCTGCGTGTTCCAATCATTGTTCTACTTGTAGAAAGTTACAATTAATTTCCGTTAAAGGATTAACAATGGGGCTCGTAGTTCACTTAAACTTGAAGAGCAATAAATTGGCGAATTGTACTGTTTGGATTCTTTGCATATATGTTTCTTAGACTCTTTAGAAGCAATATATACATTGATTTCAACCGTCTACCTGTTCCATTCATTGTTCTACTTGCCGAAATTTACAAATAATTTCCTTTAAAGGATTAACAATGGGGCTCGTAGTTCACTTAAACTTGAAGAGCAATAAATTGGCGAATTGTACTGTTTGGATGCTTTGCATATATGTTTCTTAGACTATATAGAAGCAATATATACAAAGATTTCAGCCATCTACCTGTTCCATTCATTGTTCTACTTGTCGAAAGTTACAAATAATTTCCGATAACGGATTAACCATTGGGGCTCATTGTTCACTTAAACTTGAAGAACAAAAAATTGGGGAATTGTACTGTTTGGATGCTTTGCATATATGTTTCTTATACTATATAGAAGCAATATATACAAAGATTTCAACCGTCTACCTGTTCCATTCATTGTTCTACTTGTCAAAATTTACAAATAATTTCCGATAACGGATTAACCATTGGGGCTCATTGTTCACTTAAACATGAAGAACAAAAAATTGGCGAAATGTACTGTTTGGATGCTTTGCATATATGTTTCTTATACTATATAGAAGCAATATATACAATGATTTCAACCGTCTACCTGTTCCATTCATTGTTCTACTTGTCGAAAGTTACAAATAATTTCCGTTAAGGGATTAACAATGGGGATCGTAGTTTACTTAAACTTGAAGAACAAGAAATTGGCGAATTGTACTGTTTGGATGATTTGCATATATGTTTCTTAGACTATATAGAAGCAATATATACAATGATTTCAACCGTCTACCTATTCCATTCATTGTTCTACTTGCCGAAATTTACAAATAATTTCCTTTAAAGGATTAACAATGGGGCTCGTAGTTCACTTAAACATGAAGAACAAAAAATTGGCGAATGGTACTGTTTGGATGCTTTGCATATATGTTTCTTAGACTATATAGAAGCAATATATACAAAGATTTCAACCGTCTACCTGTTCCATTCATTGTTCTACTTGTCGAAAGTTACAATTAACTTCCGTTAAAGGATTAACAATGGGGCTCGTAGTTCACTTAAACTTGAAGTACAAAAAATTGGCGAATTGTACTGTTTGGATGCTTTGCATATATGTTTCGTAGACTATATAGAAGCAATATATACAAATATTTCAACCGTCTAACTGTTCCATTCATTGTTCTACTTGTCGAAAATTACAAATAATTTCCGATAAAGGATTAACCATTGGGGCTCATTGTTCACTTAAACTTGAAGAACAAAAAATTGGCGAATGGTACTGTTTGGATGCTTTGCATATATGTTTCGTAGACTATATAGAAGCAATATATACAAATATTTCAACCGTCTAACTGTTCCATTCATTGTTCTACTTGTCGAAAATTACAAATAATTTCCGATAAAGGATTAACCATTGGGGCTCATTGTTCACTAAACTTGAAGAACAAAAAATTGTCGAATTGTACTGTTTGGATGCTTTGCATATATGTTTCTTAGACTATATGGAAGCAATATATACAAAGATTTCAACCGTCTGCGTGTTCCAATCATTGTTCTACTTGTAGAAAGTTACAATTAATTTCCGTTAAAGGATTAACAATGGGGCTCGTAGTTCACTTAAACTTGAAGAACAAAAAATTGGCGAATTGTACTGTTTGGATGCTTTGCATATATGTTTCGTAGGTTATATAGAAGCAATATATACAATGATTTCAACCGTCTACCTGATCCATTCATTGTTCTACTTGTCGAAATTTACAAATAATTTCCGTTAAAGTATTAACAATGGGGCTCGTAGTTCACTTAAACTTGAAGAACAAAAAATTGGCGAATGGTACTGTTTGGATGCTTTGCATATATGTTTCTTAGATTATATAGAAGCAATATATACAAAGATTTCAACCGTCTACCTGTTCCATTCATTGTTCTTCTTGTCGAAAATTACAAATAATTTCCGATAAAGGATTAACCATTGGGGCTCATTGTTCACTAAACTTGAAGAACAAAAAATTGTCGAATTGTACTGTTTGGATGCTTTGCATATATGTTTCTTAGACTATATGGAAGCAATATATACAAAGATTTCAACCGTCTGCGTGTTCCAATCATTGTTCTACTTGTAGAAAGTTACAATTAATTTCCGTTAAAGGATTAACAATGGGGCTCATAGTTCACTTAAACTTGAAGAACAAAAAATTGGCGAATTGTACTGTTTGGATGCTTTGCATATATGTTTCGTAGGTTATATAGAAGCAATATATACAATGATTTCAACCGTCTACCTGATCCATTCATTGTTCTACTTGTCGAAAGTTACAAACAATTTCCGTCAAGGGATTAACAATGGGGATCGTAGATTACTTAAACTTGAAGAACAAAAAATTGGCGAATTGTACTGTTTGGATGATTTGCATATATGTTTCTTAGACTATATAGAAGCAATATATACAATGATTTCAACCGTCTACCTATTCCATTCAGTGTTCTACTTGTCGAAAGTTACAAATAATTTCCGTTAAGGGATTAACAATGGGGATCGTAGTTTACTTAAACTTTAAGAACAAGAAATTGGCGAATTGTACTGTTTGGATGATTTGCATATATGTTTCTTAGACTATATAGAAGCAATATATACAATGATTTCAACCGTCTACCTATTCCATTCATTGTTCTACTTGCCAAAATTTACAAATAATTTCCTTTAAAGGATTAACAATGGGGCTCGTAGTTCACTTAAACATGAAGAACAAAAAATTGGCGAATGGTACTGTTTGGATACTTTGCATATATGTTTCTTAGACTATATAGAAGCAATATATACAAAGATTTCAACCGTCTACCTGTTCCATTCATTGTTCTACTTGTCGAAAGTTACAATTAACTTCCGTTAAAGGATTAACAATGGGGCTCGTAGTTCACTTAAACTTGAAGTACAAAAAATTGGCGAATTGTACTGTTTGGATGCTTTGCATATATGTTTCGTAGACTATATAGAAGCAATATATACAAATATATCAACCGTCTAACTGTTCCATTCATTGTTCTACTTGTCGAAAATTACAAATAATTTCCGATAAAGGATTAACCATTGGGGCTCATTGTTCACTTAAACTTGAAGAACAAAAAATTGGCGAATGGTACTGTTTGGATGCTATGCATATATGTTTCTTAGACTATATAGAAGCAATATATACATTGATTTCAACCGGCTACCAGTTCCATTCATTGTTCTACTTCTCGCAAGTTACAAATAATTTCCGTTAAAGTATTAACAATGGGGCTCGTAGTTCACTTAAACTTGAAGAACAAAAAATTGGCGAATGGTACTGTTTGGATGCTTTGCATATATGTTTCTTAGATTATATAGAAGCAATATATACAAAGATTTCAACCGTCTACCTGTTCCATTCATTGTTCTTCTTGTCGAAAATTACAAATAATTTCCGATAAAGGATTAACCATTGGGGCTCATTGTTCACTAAACTTGAAGAACAAAAAATTGTCGAATTGTACTGTTTGGATGCTTTGCATATATGTTTCTTAGACTATATTGAAGCAATATATACAAAGATTTCAACCGTCTGCGTGTTCCAATCATTGTTCTACTTGTAGAAAGTTACAATTAATTTCCGTTAAAGGATTAACAATGGGGCTCGTAGTTCACTTAAACTTGAAGAACAAAAAATAGGCGAATTGTACTGTTTGGATGCTTTGCATATATGTTTCGTAGGTTATATAGAAGCAATATATACAATGATTTCAACCGTCTACCTGATCCATTCATTGTTCTACTTGTAGAAAGTTACAATTAATTTCCGTTAAAGGATTAACAATGGGGCTCGTAGTTCACTTAAACTTGAAGAACAAAAAATTGGCGAATGGTACTGTTTGGATGCTTTGCATATATGTTTCTTAGACTATATAGAAGCAATATATACAAAGATTTCAAGCGTCTACCAGTTCCATTCATTATTCTACTTGTCGAAAGTTACAAATAAATTCCGATAAGGGATTAACAATGGGGATCGTAGTTAACTAAAACTTGAAGAACAAAAAATTGGCGAATTGTACTGTTTGGATGCTTTGCATATATGATTCTTAGACTATATAGACGCAGTATATACAAAGATTTCAACCGTCTACCTGTTCCATTCATTGTTCTACTTGTCGAAAGTTACAAATAATTACCGATAAAGGATTAACCATTGGGGCACATTGTTCACTTAAACTTGAAGAACAAAAAATTGGCGAATTGTACTTTTTGGATGCTTTGCATATATGTTTTTTAGGCTATATAGAAGCAATATATACAAAGATTTCAACCGTCTACCTGTTCGATTCATTGTTCTACTTGTCGAAAGTTAGAAACAATTTCCGATAAAGGATTAACAATGGGCCTCGTTATTCACTTAAACTTGAAGAACAAAAAAATGGCGACTGGTACTGTTTGGATGCTTTGCATATATGTTTCTTAGACTATATAGAAGCAATATATAAAAAGATTTCAACCGGCTACCAGTTCCATTCATTGTTCTACTTCTCGAAAGTTACAAATAATTTCCGTTAATGTATTAACAATGGGGCTCGTAGTTCACTTAAACTTGAAGAACAAAAAATTGGCGAATGGTACTGTTTGGATGCTTTGCATATATGTTTCTTAGATTATATAGAAGCAATATATACAAAGATTTCAACCGTCTACCTGTTCCATTCATTGTTCTACTTGTCGAAAATTACAAATAATTTCCGATAAGGGATTAACAATGGGGATCGTAGTTAACTAAAACTTGAAGAACAAAAAATTGGCGAATTGTACTGTTTGGATGCTTTGCATATATGATCCTTAGACTATATAGACGCAGTATATACAAAGATTACAACCGTCTACCTGTTCCATTCATTGTTCTACTTGTCGAAAGTTACAAATAATTACCGATAAAGGATTAACCATTGGGGCTCATTGTTCACTTAAACTTGAAGAACAAAAAATTGGCGAATTGTACTTTTTGGATGCTTTGCATATATGTTTTTTAGGCTATATAGAAGCAATATATACAAAGATTTCAACCGTCTACCTGTTCGATTCATTGTTCTACTTGTCGAAAGTTAGAAACAATTTCCGATAAAGGATTAACAATGGGCCTCGTTATTCACTTAAACTTGATGAACAAAAAAATGGCGACTGGTACTGTTTGGATGCTTTGCATATATGTTTCTTAGACTATATAGAAGCAATATATAAAAAGATTTCAACCGGCTGCCAGTTCCATTCATTGTTCTACTTCTCGAAAGTTACAAATAATTTCCGTTAATGTATTAACAATGGGGCTCGTAGTTCACTTAAACTTGAAGAACAAAAAATTGGCGAATGGTACTGTTTGGATGCTTTGCATATATGTTTCTTAGATTATATAGAAGCAATATATACAAAGATTTCAACCGTCTACCTGTTCCATTCATTGTTCTACTTGTCGAAAATTACAAATAATTTCCGATAAAGGATTAACCATTGGGGCTCATTGTTCACTAAACTTGAAGAACAAAAAATTGTCGAATTGTACTGTTTGGATGCTTTGCATATATGTTTCTTAGACTATATGGAAGCAATATATACAAGAATTTCAACCGTCTACCTGTTCCATTCATTGTTCTACTTGTCGCAAGTTACAAATAATTTCCGTTAAAGTATTAACAATGGAGCTCGTAGTTCACTTAAACTTGAAGATCAAATAATTGGCGAATTGTACTGTTTGGACGCTTTGCATATATGTTTCTTAGACTATATAGAAGCAATATATACAATGATTTCAACAGTCTACCTGTTCCATTCATTGTTCTACTTGTCGAAATTTACAAATAATTTCCTTTAAAGGATTAACAATGGGGCTCGTTGTTCACTTAAACTTGAAGAACAATAAATTGGCGAATTGTACTGTTTGGATGCTTTGCATATATGTTTCTTAGACTATATAGACGCAATATATACAAGGATTTCAACCGTCTACCTGTTCCATTCATTGTTCTACTTGTCGAAAGTTACAAATAATTTCCTTTAAAGGATTAACAATGGGGCTCGTAGTTCTCTTAAACTTGAAGAACAAAAAATTGGCGAATTGTACTGTTTGGATTCTTTGCATATATGTTTCTTAGACTCTTTAGAAGCAATATATACAATGATTTCAACCGTCTACCTGATCCATTCATTGTTCTACTTGTCGAAATATACAAATAATTTCCTTTAAAGAATTAACAATGGTGCTGGTAGTTCACTTAAACATGAAGAACAAAAAAATGGCGAATTGTACTATTTGGATGCTTTACATATATGTTTCTTAGACTATTTAGAAGCAATATATAGAAAGCTTTAACCCGTCTACCTGTACTATTCATTTTTCTACTTGTAGAAAGTTACAAATAATTTCCATTTCATGATTATCAATGGGGCTCGCTGTTCACTTAAACTTGAAGATCAAAAAATTGGCGAATGGTACTGTTAGGATGCTTTGCATATATGTTTCTTAGACTATATAGAAGCAATATATACATTGATTTCAACCGTCTACCTGTTCCATTCATTGTTCTACTTGTCGAAATTTACAAATAATTTCCTTTAAAAGATTAACAATGGGGCTCGTAGTTCACTTAAACTTGAAGAACAAAAAATTGGCGAATGGTACTGTTTGGATGCTTTGCATATATGTTTCTTAGACTATATAGAAGCAATATATACAAAGATTTCAAGCGTCTACCTGTTCCATTCATTGTTCTACTTTTCGAAAGTTACAAATAATTTCCGATAAAGGATTAACAATGGGGCTCATTGTTCACTTAAACTTGAAGGACAGAAAATTGGCGAATGGTACTGTTTGGATGCTTTGCATATATGTTTCTTAGACTATATGGAAGCAATATATACAAAGATTTCAACCGTCTACGTGTTCCAATCATTGTTCTACTTGTAGAAAGTTACAATTAATTTCCGTTAAAGGATTAACAATGGGGCTCGTAGTTCACTTAAACTTGAAGAACAAAAAATTGGCGAATTGTACTGTTTGGATGCTTTGCATATATGTTTCGTAGACTATATAGAAGCAATATATACAATGACTTCAACCGTCTACATGATCCATTCATTGTTCTACTTGTCGATATTTACAAATAATTTCCTTTAAAGGATTAACCATTGGGGCTCATTGTTCACTTAAACTTGAAGAACAAAAAATTGGCGAATGGTACTGTTTGGATGCTTTGCATATATGTTTCTTAGACTATATAGAAGCAATATATACAATGATTTCAACAGTCTACCTGTTCCATTCATTGTTCTACTTCTCGAAAGTTACAAATAATTTCCTTTAAAGGATTAACAATGGGGCTCGTTGTTCTCTTAAACTTGAAGAACAAAAAATTGGCGAATTGCACTGTTTGGATTCTTTGCATATATGTTTCTTAGACTCTTTAGAAGCAATATATACATTGATTTCAACCGGCTACCTGTTCCATTCATTGTTCTACTTGTCGCAAGTTACAAATAATTTCCGTTAAAGTATTAACAATGGAGCTCGTAGTTCACTTAAACTTGAAGATCAAATAATTGGCGAATTGTACTGTTTGGACGCTTTGCATATATGTTTCTTAGACTATATAGAAGCAATATATACAATGATTTCAACAGTCTACCTGTTCTATTCATTGTTCTACTTGTCGAAATTTACAAATAATTTCCTTTAAAGGATTAACAATGGGGCTCGTTGTTCACTTAAACTTGAAGAACAATAAATTGGCGAATTGTACTGTTTGGATGCTTTGCATATATGTTTCTTAGACTATATAGACGCAATATATACAAGGATTTCAACCGTCTACCTGTTCCATTCATTGTTCTACTTGTCGAAAGTTACAAATAATTTCCTTTAAAGGATTAACAATGGGGCTCGTAGTTCTCTTAAACTTGAAGAACAAAAAATTGGCGAATTGTACTGTTTGGATTCTTTGCATATATGTTTCTTAGACTCTTTAGAAGCAATATATACAATGATTTCAACCGTCTACCTGATCCATTCATTGTTCTACTTGTCGAAATATACAAATAATTTCCTTTAAAGGATTAACAATGGTGCTGGTAGTTCACTTAAACATGAAGAACAAAAAAATGGCGAATTGTACTATTTGGATGCTTTACATATATGTTTCTTAGACTATTTAGAAGCAATATATAGAAAGCTTTAACCCGTCTACCTGTACTATTCATTTTTCTACTTGTAGAAAGTTACAAATAATTTCCATTTCATGATTATCAATGGGGCTCGCTGTTCACTTAAACTTGAAGATCAAAAAATTGGCGAATTGTACTGTTTGGATGCTTTGCATATATGTTTCTTATACTATATAGAAGCAATATATACAATGATTTCAACAGTCTACCTGTTCCATTCATTGTTCTACTTGTCGTAATTTACAAATAATTTCCGATAAAGGATTAACCATTGGGGCTCATTGTTCACTTAAACTTGAAGAACAAAAAATTGGCGAATTGTACTGTTTGGATGCTTTGCGTACATGTTTCTCAGACTATATGGAAGCAATATATACAAAGATTTCAATCGTCTACGTGTTCCAATCATTGTTCTACTTGTCGAAATTTACAATTAATTTCCTTTAAAGGATTAACAATGGGGCTCGTTGTTCACTTAAACTTGAAGAACAAAAAATTGGCGAATTGTACTGTTTGGATGCTTTGCATATATGTTTCTTAGACTATATAGAAGCAATATATACAAAGATTTCAAGCGTCTACCTGTTCCATTCATTGTTCTACTTGTCGAAATATACAAATAATTTCCTTTAAAGGATTATCAATGGGGCTGGTAGTTCGCTTAAACTTGAAGAACAACAAAATGGCGAATTGTACTATTTGGATGCTTTACATATATGTTTCTTAGACTATTTAGAAGCAATATATAGAAAGCTTTAACCCGTCTACCTGTACTATTCATTTTTCTACTTGTAGAAAGTTACAAATAATTTCCATTTCATGATTATCAATGGGGCTCGCTGTTCACTTAAACTTGAAGATCAAAAAATTGGCGATTGTTACTGATTAGATGCTTTTCATATAGGTTTCTTAGTCTATATAGAAGCAATATATACATAGATTTCAACCGTCTACCTGTTCCATTCATTGTTCTACTTGTCGAAAATTACAAATAATTTCCGATAAAGGATTAACCATTAGGGCTCATTG
This sequence comes from Cerceris ruficornis, assembly GCA_963989415.1. Taxonomy (NCBI): domain Eukaryota; kingdom Metazoa; phylum Arthropoda; class Insecta; order Hymenoptera; family Crabronidae; genus Cerceris; species Cerceris ruficornis. The sequence continues at coordinate 36,883 of CAXDIW010000076.1, forward strand.
TTCACTTAAACTTGAAGAACAAAAAATTGGCGAATGGTACTGTTTGGATGCTTTGCATATATGTTTCTTAGACTATATAGAAGCAATATATACATTGATTTCAACCGTCTACCTGTTCCATTCATTGTTCTACTTGTCGAAATTTACAAATAATTTCCTTTAAAGGATTAACAATGGGGCTCGTTGTTCACTTAAACTTGAAGAACAATAAATTGGCGAATTGTACTGTTTGGATGCTTTGCATATATGTTTCTTAGACTATATAGAAGCAATATATACAAAGATTTCAACCGTCCACCTGTTCCATTCATTGTTCTACTTGCCGAAAGTTACAAATAATTTCCGATAAAGGATTAACAATGGGGCTCATTGTTCACTTAAACATGAAGGACAAAAAATTGGAGAATGGTACTGTTTGGATTCTTTGCATATATGTTTCTTAGACTATATGGAAGCAACATATACAAAGATTTCAACCGTCTACGTGTTCCAATCATTGTTCTACTTGTCGAAATTTACAATTAATTTCCTTTAAAGGATTAACAATGGGGCTCGTTGTTCACTTAAACTTGAAGATCAAATAATTGGCGAATTGTACTGTGTGGATGATTTGCAGATATGTTTCTTAGACTATATAGAAGCAATATATACAAAGAATTCAACCGTCTACCTGTTCCATTCATTGTTCTACTTGTCGAAAGTTACAAATTATTTCCGATAAAGGATTAACCATTGGGGCTCATTGTTCACTTAAACTTGAAGAACAAAAAATTGGCGAATGGTACTGTTTGGATGCTTTGCATATATGTTTCTTAGACTTTATAGAAGCAATATATACATTGATTTCAACCGTCTACCTGTTCCATTCATTGTTCTACTTGTCGAAATTTACAAATAATTTCCTATAAAGGATTAACAATGGGGCTCGTAGTTCACTTAAACTTGAAGAACAAAAAATTGCCGAATGATACTGTTTGGATGCTTTGCATATATGTTTGTTAGACTATATAGAAGCAATATATACATTGATTTCAACCGTCTACCTGATCCATTCATTCTTCTACTTGTCGAAATATACAAATAATTTCCTTTAAAGGATTATCAATGGGGCTGGTAGTTCACTTAAACTTGAAGAACAAAAAAATGGCGAATTGTACTATTTGGATGCTTTACATATATGTTTCTTAGACTATTTAGAAGCAATATATAGAAAGCTTTAACCCGTCTACCTGTACTATTCATTTTTCTACTTGTAGAAAGTTACAAATAATTTCCATTTCATGATTATCAATGGGGCTCGCTGTTCACTTAAACTTGAAGATCAAAAAATTGGCGATTGTTACTGTTTAGATGCTTTTCATAAAGGTTTCTTAGTCTATATAGAAGCAATATATAGAAAGATTTCAACCGTCTACCTGTTCCATTCATTGTTCTACTTGTCGAAAATTACAAATAATTTCCGATAAAGGATTAACCATTGGGGCTCATTGTTCACTTAAACTTGAAGAACAAAAAATTGGCGAATGGTACTGTTTGGATGCTTTGCATATATGTTTCTTAGACTATATAGAAGCAATATATACATTGATTTCAACCGTCTACCTGTTCCATTCATTGTTCTACTTGTCGAAATTTACAAATAATTTCCTTTAAAAGATTAACAATGGGGCTCGTAGTTCACTTAAACTTGAAGAACAAAAAATTGGCGAATGGTACTGTTTGGATGCTTTGCATATATGTTTCTTAGACTATATAGAAGCAATATATACAAAGATTTCAAGCGTCTACCTGTTCCATTCATTGTTCTACTTTTCGAAAGTTACAAATAATTTCCGATAGAGGATTAACAATGGGGCTCATTGTTGACTTAAACTTGAAGGACAAAAAATTGGCGAATGGTACTGTTTGGATGCTTTGCATATATGTTTCTTAGACTATATGGAAGCAATATATACAAAGATTTCAACCGTCTACGTGTTCCAATCATTGTTCTACTTGTAGAAAGTTACAAATAATTTCCTTTAAAGGATTAACAATGGGGCTCGTAGTTCTCTTAAACTTGAAGAACAAAAAATTGGCGAATTGTACTGTTTGGATTCTTTGCATATATGTTTCTTAGACTCTTTAGAAGCAATATATACATTGATTTCAACCGTCTACCTGTTCCATTCATTGTTCTACTTGTCGAAATTTACAAATAATTTCCTTTAAAAGATTAACAATGGGGCTCGTAGTTCACTTAAACTTGAAGAACAAAAAATTGGCGAATGGTACTGTTTGGATGCTTTGCATATATGTTTCTTAGACTATATAGAAGCAATATATACAAAGATTTCAAGCGTCTACCTGTTCCATTCATTGTTCTACTTTTCGAAAGTTACAAATAATTTCCGATAAAGGATTAACAATGGGGCTCATTGTTGACTTAAACTTGAAGGACAAAAAATTGGCGAATGGTACTGTTTGGATGCTTTGCATATATGTTTCTTAGACTATATGGAAGCAATATATACAAAGATTTCAACCGTCTACGTGTTCCAATCATTGTTCTACTTGTAGAAAGTTACAATTAATTTCCGTTAAAGGATTAACAATGGGGCTCGTAGTTCACTTAAACTTGAAGGACAAAAAATTGGAGAATGGTACAGTTTGGATGCTTTACATATATGTTTCTTAGACTATTTAGAAGCAATATATAGAAAGCTTTAACCCGTCTACCTGTACTATTCATTTTTCTACTTGTAGAAAGTTACAAATAATTTCCATTTCATGATTATCAATGGGGCTCGCTGTTCACTTAAACTTGAAGATCAAAAAATTGGCGATTGTTACTGTTTAGATGCTTTTCATAAAGGTTTCTTAGTCTATATAGAAGCAATATATAGAAAGATTTCAACCGTCTACCTGTTCCATTCATTGTTCTACTTGTCGAAAATTACAAATAATTTCCGATAAAGGATTAACCATTGGGGCTCATTGTTCACTTAAACTTGAAGAACAAAAAATTGGCGAATGGTACTGTTTGGATGCTTTGCATATATGTTTCTTAGACTATATAGAAGCAATATATACATTGATTTCAACCGTCTACCTGTTCCATTCATTGTTCTACTTGTCGAAATTCACAAATAATTTCCTTTAAAAGATTAACAATGGGGCTGGTAGTTCACTTAAACTTGAAGAACAAAAAATTGGCGAATGGTACTGTTTGGATGCTTTGCATATATGTTTCTTAGACTATATAGAAGCAATATATACAAAGATTTCAAGCGTCTACCTGTTCCATTCATTGTTCTACTTTTCGAAAGTTACAAATAATTTCCGATAAAGGATTAACAATGGGGCTCATTGTTGACTTAAACTTGAAGGACAAAAAATTGGCGAATGGTACTGTTTGGATGCTTTGCATATATGTTTCTTAGACTATATGGAAGCAATATATACAAAGATTTCAACCGTCTACGTGTTCCAATCATTGTTCTACTTGTAGAAAGTTACAAATAATTTCCTTTAAAGGATTAACAATGGGGCTCGTAGTTCTCTTAAACTTGAAGAACAAAAAATTGGCGAATTGTACTGTTTGGATTCTTTGCATATATGTTTCTTAGACTCTTTAGAAGCAATATATACAATGATTTCAACCGTCTACCTGATCCATTCATTGTTCTACTTGTCGAAATATACAAATAATTTCCTTTAAAGGATTATCAATGGGGCTGGTAGTTCACTTAAACTTGAAGAACAAAAAAATGGCGAATTGTACTATTTGGATGCTTTACATATATGTTTCTTAGACTATTTAGAAGCAATATATAGAAAGCTTTAACCCGTCTACCTGTACTATTCATTTTTCTACTTGTAGAAAGTTACAAATAATTTCCATTTCATGATGATCAATGGGGCTCGCTGTTCACTTAAACTTGAAGATCAAAAAATTGGCGATTGTTACTGTTTAGATGCTTTTCATATAGGTTTCTTAGTCTATATGGAAGCAATATATACAAAGATTTCAACCGTCTACCTGTTCCATTCATTGTTCTACTTGTCGAAAATTACAAATAATTTCCGATAAAGGATTAACCATTGGGGCTCATTGTTCACTTAAACTTGAAGAACAAAAAATTGGCGAATGGTACTGTTTGGATGCTTTGCATATATGTTTCTTAGACTATATAGAAGCAATATATACATTGATTTCAACCGTCTACCTGTTCCATTCATTGTTCTACTTGTCGAAATTTACAAATAATTTCCTTTAAAAGATTAACAATGGGGCTCGTAGTTCACTTAAACTTGAAGAACAAAAAATTGGCGAATGGTACTGTTTGGATGCTTTGCATATATGTTTCTTAGACTATATAGAAGCAATATATACAAAGATTTCAAGCGTCTACCTGTTCCATTCATTGTTCTACTTTTCGAAAGTTACAAATAATTTCCGATAAAGGATTAACAATGGGGCTCGTTGTTCACTTAAACTTGAAGAACAATAAATTGGCGAATTGTACTGTTTGGATGCTTTGCATATATGTTTCTTAGACTATATAGAAGCAATATATACAAAGAATTCAACCGTCTACCTGTTCCATTCATTGTTCTACTTGTCGAAATTTACAAATAATTTCCTTTAAAGGATTAACAATGGGGCTCGTTGTTCACTTAAACTTGAAGAACAATAAATTGGCGAATTGTACTGTTTGGATGCTTTGCATATATGTTTCTTAGACTATATAGAAGCAATATATACAAAGATTTCAACCGTCCACCTGTTCCATTCATTGTTCTACTTGCCGAAAGTTACAAATAATTTCCGATAAAGGATTAACAATGGGGCTCATTGTTCACTTAAACATGAAGGACAAAAAATTGGAGAATGGTACTGTTTGGATTCTTTGCATATATGTTTCTTAGACTATATGGAAGCAATATATACAAAGATTTCAACCGTCTACGTGTTCCAATCATTGTTCTACTTGTCGAAATTTACAATTAATTTCCTTTAAAGGATTAACAATGGGGCTCGTTGTTCACTTAAACTTGAAGAACAATAAATTGGCGAATTGTACTGTTTGGATGCTTTGCATATATGTTTCTTAGATTATATAGAAGCAATATATACAAAGATTTCAACCGTCTACCTGTTCCATTCATTGTTCTACTTGTCGAAATTTACAAATAATTTCCTTTAAAGGATTAACAATGGGGCTCGCAGTTCACTTAAACTTGAAGATCAAATAATTGGCGAATTGTACTGTTTGGACGCTTTGCATATATGTTTCTTAGATTATATAGAAGCAATATATACAAAGATTTCAACCGTCCACCTGTTCCATTCATTGTTCTACTTGCCGAAAGATACAAATAATTTCCGATAAAGGATTAACAATGGGGCTCATTGTTCACTTAAACTTGAAGGACAAAAAATTGGAGAATGGTACTGTTTGGATTCTTTGCATATATGTTTCTTAGACTATATGGAAGCAATATATACAAAGATTTCAACCGTCTACGTGTTCCAATCATTGTTCTACTTGTAGAAAGTTACAATGAATTTCCGTTAAAGGATTAACAATGGGGCTCGTAGTTCACTTAAACTTGAAGATCAAAAAATTGGCGATTGTTACTGTTTAGATGCTTTGCATATATGTTTCTTAGATTATATAGAAGCAATATATACAAAGATGTCAACCGTCTACATGTTCCATTCATTGTTCTACTTGTCGAAAATTACAAATAATTTCCGATAAAGGATTAACCATTGGGGCTCATTGTTCACTTAAACTTGAAGAACAAAAAATTGGCGAATGGTACTGTTTGGATGCTTTGCGTATATGTTTCTTAGACTATATGGAAGCAATATATACAAAGATTTCAACCGTCTACGTGTTCCAATCATTGTTCCACTTGTCGAAATTTACAAATAATTTCCTTTAAAGGATTAACAATGGGGCTCGTTGTTCACTTAAACTTGAAGAACAATAAATTGGCGAATTGTACTGTTTGGATGCTTTGCATATATGTTTCTTAGACTATATAGAAGCAATATATACAAAGAATTCAACCGTCTACCTGTTCCATTCATTGTTCTACTTGTCGAAAGTTACAAATAATTTCCGATAAAGGATTAACCATTGGGGCTCATTGTTCACTTAAACTTGAAAATAAAAAATTGGCGAATGGTACTGTTTGGATGCTTTGCATATATGTTTCTTAGACTTTATAGAAGCAATATATACATTGATTTCAACCGTCTACCTGTTCCATTCATTGTTCTACTTGGCGAAATTTACAAATAATTTCCTATAAAGGATTAACAATGGGGATCGTAGTTCACTTAAACTTGTAGAACAAAAAATTGCCGAATGGTACTGTTTGGATGCTTTGCATATATGTTTCTTAGACTATATAGAAGCAATATATACATTGATTTCAACCGGCTACCTGTTCCATTCATTGTTCTACTTGTCGCAAGTTACAAATAATTTCCGTTAAAGTATTGACAATGGGGCTCGTAGTTCACTTAAACTTGAAGATCAAATAATTGGCGAATTGTACTGTGTGGATGATTTGCAGATATGTTTCTTAGACTATATAGAAGCAATATATACAAAGAATTCAACCGTCTACCTGTTCCATTCTACTTGTCGAAAGTTACAAATTATTTCCGATAAAGGATTAACCATTGGGGCTCATTGTTCACTTAAACTTGAAGAACAAAAAATTGGCGAATTGTACTGTTTGGATGCTTTGCATATATGTTTCTTAGACTTTATAGAAGCAATATATACATTGATTTCAACCGTCTACCTGTTCCATTCATTGTTCTACTTGTCGAAATTTACAAATAATTTCCTATAAAGGATTAACAATGGGGCTCGTAGTTCACTTAAACTTGAAGAACAAAAAATTGCCGAATGATACTGTTTGGATGCTTTGCATATATGTTTGTTAGACTATATAGAAGCAATATATATATTGATTTCAACCGGCTACCTGTTCCATTCATTGTTCTACTTGTCGCAAGTTATAAATAATTTCCGTTAAAGTATTAACAATGGGGCTCGTTGTTCACTTAAACTTGAAGAACAATAAATTGACGAATTTTACTGTTTGGATGCTTTGCATATATGTTTCTTAGACTATATAGACGCAATATATACAAGGATTTCAACCGTCTACCTGTTCCATTCATTGTTCTACTTGTCGCAAGTTACAAATAATTTCCGTTAAAGTATTAACAATGGAGCTCGTTGTTCACTTAAAATTGAAGATCAAATAATTGGCGAATTGTACTGTTTGGACGCTTTGCATATAAGTTTCTTAGACTATATAGAAGCAATATATACAATGATTTCAACCGTCTACCTGATCCATTCATTGTTCTACTTGTCGAAATATACAAATAATTTCCTTTAAAGGATTATCAATGGGGCTGGTAGTTCACTTAAACTTGAAGAACAAAAAAATGGCGAATTGTACTATTTGGATGCTTTACATATATGTTTCTTAGACTATTTAGAAGCAATATATAGAAAGCTTTAACCCGTCTACCTGTACTATTCATTTTTCTACTTGTAGAAAGTTACAAATAATTTCCATTTCATGATTATCAATGGGGCTCGCTGTTCACTTAAACTTGAAGATCAAAAAATTGGCGATTGTTACTGTTTAGATGCTTTTCATAAAGGTTTCTTAGTCTATATAGAAGCAATATATACAAAGATTTCAACCGTCTACCTGTTCCATTCATTGTTCTACTTGTCGAAAATTACAAATAATTTCCGATAAAGGATTAACCATTGGGGCTCATTGTTCACTTAAACTTGAAGAACAAGAAATTGGCGAATGGTACTGTTTGGATGCTTTGCATATATGTTTCTTAGACTATATAGAAGCAATATATACATTGATTTCAACCGTCTACCTGTTCCATTCATTGTTCTACTTGTCGAAATTTACAAATAATTTCCTTTAAAAGATTAACAATGGGGCTCGTAGTTCACTTAAACTTGAAGAACAAAAAATTGGCGAATGGTACTGTTTGGATGCTTTGCATATATGTTTCATAGACTATATAGAAGCAATATATACAAAGATTTCAAGCGTCTACCTGTTCCATTCATTGTTCTACTTTTCGAAAGTTACAAATAATTTCCGATAAAGGATTAACAATGGGGCTCATTGTTGACTTAAACTTGAAGGACAAAAAATTGGCGAATGGTACTGTTTGGATGCTTTGCATATATGTTTCTTAGACTATATGGAAACAATATATACAAAGATTTCAACCGTCTACGTGTTCCAATCATTGTTCTACTTGTAGAAAGTTACAATTAATTTCCGTTAAAGGATTAACAATGGGGCTCGTAGTTCACTTAAACTTGAAGAACAAAAAATTGGCGAATGGTACTGTTTGGATGCTTTGCATATATGTTTCTTAGACTATATAGAAGCAATATATACAAGGATTTCAACCGTCTACCTGTTCCAATCATTGTTCTACTTGTAGAAAGTTACAATTAATTTCCGTTAAAGGATTAACAATGGGGCTCGTAGTTCACTTAAACTTGAAGAACAAAAAATTGGCGAATGGTACTGTTTGGATGCTTTGCATATATGTTTCTTAGACTATATAGAAGCAATATATACAAGGGTTTCAACAGTCTACCTGTTCCATTCATTGTTCTACTTGTCGAAATTTACAAATAATTTCCTTTAAAGGATTAACAATGGGGCTCGTAGTTCACTTAAACTTGAAGGACAAAAAATTGGAGAATGGTACAGTTTGGATGCTTTGCATATATGTTTCTTAGACTTTATAGAAGCAATATATACATTGATTTCAACCGTCTATCTGTTCCATTCATTGTTCTACTTGTCGAAATTTACAAATAATTTCCTATAAAGGATTAACAATGGGGCTCGTTGTTCACTTAAACTTGAAGAAAAATAAATTGGCGAATTGTACTGTTTGGATGCTTTGCATATATGTTTCTTAGACTATATAGAAGCAATATATACAACGATTTCAACCGTCCAACTGTTCCCTTCATTGTTCTACTTTTCGAAATTTACAAATAATTTCCGTTAAAGGATTAACAATGGGGCTCGTAGTTCACTTAAACTTGAAGAACAAAAAATTGGCGAATGGTACTGTTTGGATGCTTTGCATATATGTTTCTTAGATTATATAGAAGCAATATATACAAAGATTTCAACCGTCTACCTGTTCCATTCATTGTTCTACTTGTCGAAATTTACAAATAATTTCCTTTAAAGGATTAACAATGGGGCTCGTTGTTCACTTAAACTTGAAGAACAATAAATTGGCGAATTGTACTGTTTGGATGCTTTGCATATATGTTTCTTAGACTATATAGAAGCAATATATACAAAGATTTCAACCGTCCACCTGTTCCATTCATTGTTCTACTTGCCGAAAGTTACAAATAATTTCCGATAAAGGATTAACAATGGGGCTCATTGTTCACTTAAACATGAAGGACAAAAAATTGGAGAATGGTACTGTTTGGATTCTTTGCATATATGTTTCTTAGACTATATGGAAGCAACATATACAAAGATTTCAACCGTCTACGTGTTCCAATCATTGTTCTACTTGTCGAAATTTACAATTAATTTCCTTTAAAGGATTAACAATGGGGCTCGTTGTTCACTTAAACTTGAAAATCAAATAATTGGCGAATTGTACTGTGTGGATGATTTGCAGATATGTTTCTTAGACTATATAGAAGCAATATATACAAAGAATTCAACCGTCTACCTGTTCCATTCATTGTTCTACTTGTCGAAAGTTACAAATTATTTCCGATAAAGGATTAACCATTGGGGCTCATTGTTCACTTAAACTTGAAGAACAAAAAATTGGCGAATGGTACTGTTTGGATGCTTTGCATATATGTTTCTTAGACTTTATAGAAGCAATATATACATTGATTTCAACCGTCTACCTGTTCCATTCATTGTTCTACTTGTCGAAATTTACAAATAATTTCCTATAAAGGATTAACAATGGGGCTCGTAGTTCACTTAAACTTGAAGAACAAAAAATTGCCGAATGATACTGTTTGGATGCTTTGCATATATGTTTGTTAGACTATATAGAAGCAATATATACATTGATTTCAACCGTCTACCTGATCCATTCATTCTTCTACTTGTCGAAATATACAAATAATTTCCTTTAAAGGATTATCAATGGGGCTGGTAGTTCACTTAAACTTGAAGAACAAAAAAATGGCGAATTGTACTATTTGGATGCTTTACATATATGTTTCTTAGACTATTTAGAAGCAATATATAGAAAGCTTTAACCCGTCTACCTGTACTATTCATTTTTCTACTTGTAGAAAGTTACAAATAATTTCCATTTCATGATTATCAATGGGGCTCGCTGTTCACTTAAACTTGAAGATCAAAAAATTGGCGATTGTTACTGTTTAGATGCTTTTCATAAAGGTTTCTTAGTCTATATAGAAGCAATATATAGAAAGATTTCAACCGTCTACCTGTTCCATTCATTGTTCTACTTGTCGAAAATTACAAATAATTTCCGATAAAGGATTAACCATTGGGGCTCATTGTTCACTTAAACTTGAAGAACAAAAAATTGGCGAATGGTACTGTTTGGATGCTTTGCATATATGTTTCTTAGACTATATAGAAGCAATATATACATTGATTTCAACCGTCTACCTGTTCCATTCATTGTTCTACTTGTCGAAATTTACAAATAATTTCCTTTAAAAGATTAACAATGGGGCTCGTAGTTCACTTAAACTTGAAAATAAAAAATTGGCGAATGGTACTGTTTGGATGCTTTGCATATATGTTTCTTAGACTTTATAGAAGCAATATATACATTGATTTCAACCGTCTACCTGTTCCATTCATTGTTCTACTTGGCGAAATTTACAAATAATTTCCTATAAAGGATTAACAATGGGGATCGTAGTTCACTTAAACTTGAAGAACAAAAAATTGCCGAATGGTACTGTTTGGATGCTTTGCATATATGTTTCTTAGACTATATAGAAGCAATATATACATTGATTTCAACCGGCTACCTGTTCCATTCATTGTTCTACTTGTCGCAAGTTACAAATAATTTCCGTTAAAGTATTGACAATGGGGCTCGTAGTTCACTTAAACTTGAAGATCAAATAATTGGCGAATTGTACTGTGTGGATGATTTGCAGATATGTTTCTTAGACTATATAGAAGCAATATATACAAAGAATTCAACCGTCTACCTGTTCCATTCTACTTGTCGAAAGTTACAAATTATTTCCGATAAAGGATTAACCATTGGGGCTCATTGTTCACTTAAACTTGAAGAACAAAAAATTGGCGAATTGTACTGTTTGGATGCTTTGCATATATGTTTCTTAGACTTTATAGAAGCAATATATACATTGATTTCAACCGTCTACCTGTTCCATTCATTGTTCTACTTGTCGAAATTTACAAATAATTTCCTATAAAGGATTAACAATGGGGCTCGTAGTTCACTTAAACTTGAAGAACAAAAAATTGCCGAATGATACTGTTTGGATGCTTTGCATATATGTTTGTTAGACTATATAGAAGCAATATATATATTGATTTCAACCGGCTACCTGTTCCATTCATTGTTCTACTTGTCGCAAGTTATAAATAATTTCCGTTAAAGTATTAACAATGGGGCTCGTTGTTCACTTAAACTTGAAGAACAATAAATTGACGAATTTTACTGTTTGGATGCTTTGCATATATGTTTCTTAGACTATATAGACGCAATATATACAAGGATTTCAACCGTCTACCTGTTCCATTCATTGTTCTACTTGTCGCAAGTTACAAATAATTTCCGTTAAAGTATTAACAATGGAGCTCGTAGTTCACTTAAAATTGAAGATCAAATAATTGGCGAATTGTACTGTTTGGACGCTTTGCATATAAGTTTCTTAGACTATATAGAAGCAATATATACAATGATTTCAACCGTCTACCTGATCCATTCATTGTTCTACTTGTCGAAATATACAAATAATTTCCTTTAAAGGATTATCAATGGGGCTGGTAGTTCACTTAAACTTGAAGAACAAAAAAATGGCGAATTGTACTATTTGGATGCTTTACATATATGTTTCTTAGACTATTTAGAAGCAATATATAGAAAGCTTTAACCCGTCTACCTGTACTATTCATTTTTCTACTTGTAGAAAGTTAGAAATAATTTCCATTTCATGATTATCAATGGGGCTCGCTGCTCACTTAAACTTGAAGATCAAAAAATTGGCGATTGTTACTGTTTAGATGCTTTTCATAAAGGTTTCTTAGTCTATATAGAAGCAATATATACAAAGATTTCAACCGTCTACCTGTTCCATTCATTGTTCTACTTGTCGAAAATTACAAATAATTTCCGATAAAGGATTAACCATTGGGGCTCATTGTTCACTTAAACTTGAAGAACAAAAAATTGGCGAATGGTACTGTTTGGATGCTTTGCATATATGTTTCTTAGACTATATAGAAGCAATATATACATTGATTTCAACCGTCTACCTGTTCCATTCATTGTTCTACTTGTCGAAATTTACAAATAATTTCCTTTAAAAGATTAACAATGGGGCTCGTAGTTCACTTAAACTTGAAGAACAAAAAATTGGCGAATGGTACTGTTTGGATGCTTTGCATATATGTTTCATAGACTATATAGAAGCAATATATACAAAGATTTCAAGCGTCTACCTGTTCCATTCATTGTTCTACTTTTCGAAAGTTACAAATAATTTCCGATAAAGGATTAACAATGGGGCTCATTGTTGACTTAAACTTGAAGGACAAAAAATTGGCGAATGGTACTGTTTGGATGCTTTGCATATATGTTTCTTAGACTATATGGAAACAATATATACAAAGATTTCAACCGTCTACGTGTTCCAATCATTGTTCTACTTGTAGAAAGTTACAATTAATTTCCGTTAAAGGATTAACAATGGGGCTCGTAGTTCACTTAAACTTGAAGAACAAAAAATTGGCGAATGGTACTGTTTGGATGCTTTGCATATATGTTTCTTAGACTATATAGAAGCAATATATACAAGGATTTCAACAGTCTACCTGTTCCATTCATTGTTCTACTTGTCGAAATTTACAAATAATTTCCTTTAAAGGATTAACAATGGGGCTCGTAGTTCACTTAAACTTGAAGGACAAAAAATTGGAGAATGGTACAGTTTGGATGCTTTGCATATATGTTTCTTAGACTTTATAGAAGCAATATATACATTGATTTCAACCGGCTACCTGTTCCATTCATTGTTCTACTTGTCGCAAGTTACAAATAATTTCCGTTAAAGTATTAACAATGGGGCTCGTAGTTCACTTAAACTTGAAGAACAAGAAATTGGCGAATTGTACTGTTTGGATGCTTTGCATATATGTTTCTTAGACTATATAGAAGCAATATATACAATGATTTCAACCGTCTACCTATTCCATTCATTGTTCTACTTGCCGAAATTTACAAATAATTTCCTTTAAAGGATTAACAATGGGGCTCGTAGTTCTCTTAAACTTGAAGAACAAAAAATTGGCGAATTGTACTGTTTGGATTCTTTGCATATATGTTTCTTAGACTATATAGAAGCAATATATACATTGATTTCAACCGGCTACCTGATCCATTCATTGTTCTACTTGTCGCAAGTTACAAATAATTTCCGTTAAAGTATTAACAATGGGGCTCGTAGTTCACTTAAACTTGAAGTTCAAATAATTGGCGAATTGTACTGTGTGGATGATTTGCAGATATGTTTCTTAGACTATATAGAAGCAATATATACAATGATTTCAACCGTCTACCTGTTCCATTCATTGTTCTACTTGTCGCAAGTTACAAATAATTTCCGTTAAAGTATTAACAATGGGGCTCGTAGTTCACTTAAACTTGAAGAACAAGAAATTGGCGAATTGTACTGTTTGGATGCTTTGCATATATGTTTCGTAGACTATATAGAAGCAATATATACAAAGATTTCAACCGTCTACCTGTTCCATTCATTGTTCTACTTGTCGAAATTTACAAATAATTTCCGATAAAGGATTAACAATGGGGCTCATTGTTCACTTAAACTTGAAGAACAAAAAATTGGCGAATGGTACTGTTTGGATGCTTTGCATATATGTTTCTTAGTCTATATAGAAGCAATATATACAAGGATTTCAACAGTCTACCTGTTCCATTCATTGTTCTAGTTGCCGAAATTTACAAATAATTTCCTTTAAAGAATTAACAATGGGGCTCGTAGTTCACTTAAACTTGAAGAGCAAAAAATTGGCGAATTGTACTGTTTGGACGCTATGCATATATGTTTCTTAGACTATATGGTAGCAATATATACAATGATTTCAACAGTCTACCTGTTCCATTCATTGTTCTACATGTCGAAATTTACAAATAATTTCCTTTAAAGGATTAACAATGGGGCTCGTAGTTCACTTAAACTTGAAGAACAAAAAATTGGCGAATGGTACTGTTTGTATGCTTTGCATATATGTTTCTTACATTATATAGAAGCAATATATACAAAGATTTCAACCGTCTACCTGTTCCATTCATTGTTCTACTTGTCGAAATTTACAAATAATTTCCTATAAAGGATTAACAATGGGGCTCGTAGTTCACTTAAACTTGAAGAACAAAAAATTGCCGAATGGTACTGTTTGGATGCTTTGCATATATGTTTCTTAGACTATATAGAAGCAATATAAACAAAGATTTCAACCTTCTACCTGTTCCATTCATTGTTCTACTTGTCGAAAGTTACAAATAATTTCCGATAAAGGATTAACAATGGGGCTCATTGTTCACTTAAACTTGAAGAACAAAAAATTGGCGAATGGTACTGTTTGGATGCTTTGCATATATGTTTCTTAGTCTATATAGAAGCAATATATACAAGGATTTCAACAGTCTACCTGTTCCATTCATTGTTCTACTTGTCGAAATTTACAAATAATTTCCTTTAAAGGATTAACAATGGGGCTCGTTGTTCACTTAAACTTGAAGAACAATAAATTGGCGAATTTTACTGTTTGGATGCTTTGCATATATGTTTCTTAGACTATTTAGAAGCAATATATAGAAAGATTTCACCCGTCTACCTGTACTATTCATTGTTCTACTTGTAGAAAGTTACAAATAATTTCCATTTCATGATTATCAATGGGGCTCGCTTTTCACTTAAACTTGAAGATCAAAAAATTGGCGATTGTTACTGTTTAGATGCTTTGCATATAGTTTTCTTAGAATATATAGACGCAACATATACAAAGATTTCAACCGTCTACCTGTTCTATTCATTGTTCTACTTGTAGAAAGTTACAAATAATTTCCGTTTCATGATTATCAATGGGGCTCGTTGTTCACTTAAATTTGAAGAACAAAAAATTGGCGAATGGTACTGTTTGGATGCTTTGCATATATGTTTCTTAGACTATATAGAAGCAATATATACATTGATTTCAACCGTCTACCTGTTCCATTCATTGTTCTACTTGTCGAAATTTACAAATAATTTCCTTTAAAAGATTAACAATGGGGCTCGTAGTTCACTTAAACTTGAAGAACAAAAAATTGGCGAATGGTACTGTTTGGATGCTTTGCATATATGTTTCATAGACTATATAGAAGCAATATATACAAAGATTTCAAGCGTCTACCTGTTCCATTCATTGTTCTACTTTTCGAAAGTTACAAATAATTTCCGATAAAGGATTAACAATGGGGCTCATTGTTGACTTAAACTTGAAGGACAAAAAATTGGCGAATGGTACTGTTTGGATGCTTTTCATATATGTTTCTTAGACTATATGGAAACAATATATACAAAGATTTCAACCGTCTACGTGTTCCAATCATTGTTCTACTTGTAGAAAGTTACAATTAATTTCCGTTAAAGGATTAACAATGGGGCTCGTAGTTCACTTAAACTTGAAGAACAAAAAATTGGCGAATGGTACTGTTTGGATGCTTTGCATATATGTTTCTTAGACTATATAGAAGCAATATATACAAGGATTTCAACAGTCTACCTGTTCCATTCATTGTTCTACTTGTCGAAATTTACAAATAATTTCCTTTAAAGGATTAACAATGGGGCTCGTAGTTCACTTAAACTTGAAGGACAAAAAATTGGAGAATGGTACAGTTTGGATGCTTT
Source organism: Cerceris ruficornis (assembly GCA_963989415.1). NCBI lineage: Eukaryota > Metazoa > Arthropoda > Insecta > Hymenoptera > Crabronidae > Cerceris > Cerceris ruficornis. Next base: position 53,115 of record CAXDIW010000076.1, read on the forward strand.
GCATATATGTTTCTTAGACTTTATAGAAGCAATATATACATTGATTTCAACCGGCTACCTGTTCCATTCATTGTTCTACTTGTCGCAAGTTACAAATAATTTCCGTTAAAGTATTAACAATGGGGCTCGTAGTTCACTTAAACTTGAAGAACAAGAAATTGGCGAATTGTACTGTTTGGATGCTTTGCATATATGTTTCTTAGACTATATAGAAGCAATATATACAATGATTTCAACCGTCTACCTATTCCATTCATTGTTCTACTTGCCGAAATTTACAAATAATTTCCTTTAAAGGATTAACAATGGGGCTCGTAGTTCTCTTAAACTTGAAGAACAAAAAATTGGCGAATTGTACTGTTTGGATTCTTTGCATATATGTTTCTTAGACTATATAGAAGCAATATATACATTGATTTCAACCGGCTACCTGATCCATTCATTGTTCTACTTGTCGCAAGTTACAAATAATTTCCGTTAAAGTATTAACAATGGGGCTCGTAGTTCACTTAAACTTGAAGTTCAAATAATTGGCGAATTGTACTGTGTGGATGATTTGCAGATATGTTTCTTAGACTATATAGAAGCAATATATACAATGATTTCAACCGTCTACCTGTTCCATTCATTGTTCTACTTGTCGCAAGTTACAAATAATTTCCGTTAAAGTATTAACAATGGGGCTCGTAGTTCACTTAAACTTGAAGAACAAGAAATTGGCGAATTGTACTGTTTGGATGCTTTGCATATATGTTTCGTAGACTATATAGAAGCAATATATACAAAGATTTCAACCGTCTACCTGTTCCATTCATTGTTCTACTTGTCGAAATTTACAAATAATTTCCGATAAAGGATTAACAATGGGGCTCATTGTTCACTTAAACTTGAAGAACAAAAAATTGGCGAATGGTACTGTTTGGATGCTTTGCATATATGTTTCTTAGTCTATATAGAAGCAATATATACAAGGATTTCAACAGTCTACCTGTTCCATTCATTGTTCTAGTTGCCGAAATTTACAAATAATTTCCTTTAAAGAATTAACAATGGGGCTCGTAGTTCACTTAAACTTGAAGAGCAAAAAATTGGCGAATTGTACTGTTTGGACGCTATGCATATATGTTTCTTAGACTATATGGTAGCAATATATACAATGATTTCAACAGTCTACCTGTTCCATTCATTGTTCTACATGTCGAAATTTACAAATAATTTCCTTTAAAGGATTAACAATGGGGCTCGTAGTTCACTTAAACTTGAAGAACAAAAAATTGGCGAATGGTACTGTTTGTATGCTTTGCATATATGTTTCTTACATTATATAGAAGCAATATATACAAAGATTTCAACCGTCTACCTGTTCCATTCATTGTTCTACTTGTCGAAATTTACAAATAATTTCCTATAAAGGATTAACAATGGGGCTCGTAGTTCACTTAAACTTGAAGAACAAAAAATTGCCGAATGGTACTGTTTGGATGCTTTGCATATATGTTTCTTAGACTATATAGAAGCAATATAAACAAAGATTTCAACCTTCTACCTGTTCCATTCATTGTTCTACTTGTCGAAAGTTACAAATAATTTCCGATAAAGGATTAACAATGGGGCTCATTGTTCACTTAAACTTGAAGAACAAAACATTGGCGAATGGTACTGTTTGGATGCTTTGCATATATGTTTCTTAGTCTATATAGAAGCAATATATACAAGGATTTCAACAGTCTACCTGTTCCATTCATTGTTCTACTTGTCGAAATTTACAAATAATTTCCTTTAAAGGATTAACAATGGGGCTCGTTGTTCACTTAAACTTGAAGAACAATAAATTGGCGAATTTTACTGTTTGGATGCTTTGCATATATGTTTCTTAGACTATTTAGAAGCAATATATAGAAAGATTTCACCCGTCTACCTGTACTATTCATTGTTCTACTTGTAGAAAGTTACAAATAATTTCCATTTCATGATTATCAATGGGGCTCGCTTTTCACTTAAACTTGAAGATCAAAAAATTGGCGATTGTTACTGTTTAGATGCTTTGCATATAGTTTTCTTAGAATATATAGACGCAACATATACAAAGATTTCAACCGTCTACCTGTTCTATTCATTGTTCTACTTGTAGAAAGTTACAAATAATTTCCGTTTCATGATTATCAATGGGGCTCGTTGTTCACTTAAATTTGAAGAACAAAAAATTGGCGAATGGTACTGTTTGGATGCTTTGCATATATGTTTCTTAGACTATATAGAAGCAATATATACATTGATTTCAACCGTCTACCTGTTCCATTCATTGTTCTACTTGTCGAAATTTACAAATAATTTCCTTTAAAAGATTAACAATGGGGCTCGTAGTTCACTTAAACTTGAAGAACAAAAAATTGGCGAATGGTACTGTTTGGATGCTTTGCATATATGTTTCTTAGACTATATAGAAGCAATATATACAATGATTTCAACCGTCTACCTATTCCATTCATTGTTCTACTTGCCGAAATTTACAAATAATTTCCTTTAAAGGATTAACAATGGGGCTCGTAGTTCTCTTAAACTTGAAGAACAAAAAATTGGCGAATTGTACTGTTTGGATTTTTTGCATATATGTTTCTTAGACTCTTTAGAAGCAATATATACAATGATTTCAACCGTCTACCTGATCCATTCATTGTTCTACTTGTCGAAAGTTACAAATAATTTCCTTTAAAGGATTAACAATGGGGCTCGTAGTTCTCTTAAACTTGAAGAACAAAAAATTGGCGAATGGTACTGTTTGGATGCTTTGCGTACATGTTTCTTAGACTATATGGAAGCAATATATACAAAGATTTCAACCGTCTCCGTGTTCCAATCATTGTTCTACTTGTAGAAATTTACAATTAATTTCCGATAAAGGATTAACCATTGGGGCTCATTGTTCACTTAAACTTGAAGAACAAAAAATTGGCGAATGGTACTGTTTGGATGCTTTGCGTACATGTTTCTTAGACTATATAGAAGCAATATATACAAATATTTCAACCGTCTACCTGTTCCATTCATTGTTCTACTTGCCAAAACTTACAAATAATTTCCGATAAAGGATTAATCATTGGGGCTCATTGTTCACTTAAACTTAAAGAACAAAAAATTGGCGAATGGTACTGTTTGGATGCTTTGCGTACATGTTTCTTAGACTATATGGAAGCAATATATACAAAGATTTCAACCGTCTACGTGTTCCAATCATTGTTCTACTTGTCGAAATTGACAAATAATTTCCTTTAATGGATTAACAATGGGGCTCATTGTTCACTTAAACTTGAAGAACAATAAATTGGCTAATTGTACTGTTTGGATGCTTTGCATATTTGTTTCGCAGACTATATAGAAGCAATATATACAATGATTTCAACCGTCTACATGATCCATTCATTGTTCTACTTGTCGAAATTTACAATTAATTTCCGTTAAAGAATTAACAATGGGGCTCGTAGTTCACTTAAACTTGAAGAACAAAAAATTGGCGAATTGTACTGTTTGGATGCTTTGCATATATGTTTCGTAGGCTATATAGAAGCAATATATACAATGATTTCAACCGTCTACCTGATCCATTCATTGTTCTACTTGTCGAAATTTACAAATAATTTCCTTTAAAGGATTAACAATGGGGCTCGTAGTTCGCTTAAACTTGAAGAACAAAAAATTGGCGAATGGTACTGTTTGGATGCTTTGCATATATGTTTCTTAGACTATATAGAAGCAATATATACATTGATTTCAACCGTCTAACTGTTCCACTCATTGTTCTACTTGTCGCAAGTTACAAATAATTTCCGATAACGGATTAACCATTGGGGCTCATTGTTCACTTAAACTTGAAGATAAAAAAATTGGCGAATGTTACTGTTTAGATGCTTTGCATATAAGTTTCTTAGACTATATAGAAGCAATATATACAAAGATTTCAACCGTCTACCTGTTCCATTCATTGTTCTACTTGTCGAAATTTACAAATAATTTCCTATAAAGGATTAACAATGGGGCTCGTAGTTCACTTAAACTTGAAGAACAAAAAATTGCCGAATGGTACTGTTTGGATGCTTTGCATATATGTTTCTTAGACTATATAGAAGCAATATAAACAAAGATTTCAACCTTCTACCTGTTCCATTCATTGTTCTACTTGTCGAAAGTTACAAATAATTTCCGATAAAGGATTAACAATGGGGCTCATTGTTCACTTAAACTTGAAGAACAAAAAATTGGCGAATGGTACTGTTTGGATGCTTTGCATATATGTTTCTTAGTCTATATAGAAGCAATATATACAAGGATTTCAACAGTCTACCTGTTCCATTCATTGTTCTACTTGTCGAAATTTACAAATAATTTCCTTTAAAGGATTAACAATGGGGCTCGTTGTTCACTTAAACTTGAAGAACAATAAATTGGCGAATTTTACTGTTTGGATGCTTTGCATATATGTTTCTTAGACTATTTAGAAGCAATATATAGAAAGATTTCACCCGTCTACCTGTACTATTCATTGTTCTACTTGTAGAAAGTTACAAATAATTTCCATTTCATGATTATCAATGGGGCTCGCTTTTCACTTAAACTTGAAGATCAAAAAATTGGCGAATGGTACTGTTTGGATGCTTTGCATATATGTTTCTTAGACTATATAGAAGCAATATATACATTGATTTCAACCGTCTAACTGTTCCACTCATTGTTCTACTTGTCGAAATTGACAAATAATTTCCTTTAATGGATTAACAATGGGGCTCATTGTTCACTTAAACTTGAAGAACAATAAATTGGCTAATTGTACTGTTTGGATGCTTTGCATATTTGTTTCGCAGACTATATAGAAGCAATATATACAATGATTTCAACCGTCTACATGATCCATTCATTGTTCTACTTGTCGAAATTTACAATTAATTTCCGTTAAAGAATTAACAATGGGGCTCGTAGTTCACTTAAACTTGAAGAACAAAAAATTGGCGAATTGTACTGTTTGGATGCTTTGCATATATGTTTCGTAGGCTATATAGAAGCAATATATACAATGATTTCAACCGTCTACCTGATCCATTCATTGTTCTACTTGTCGAAATTTACAAATAATTTCCTTTAAAGGATTAACAATGGGGCTCGTAGTTCGCTTAAACTTGAAGAACAAAAAATTGGCGAATGGTACTGTTTGGATGCTTTGCATATATGTTTCTTAGACTATATAGAAGCAATATATACATTGATTTCAACCGTCTAACTGTTCCACTCATTGTTCTACTTGTCGCAAGTTACAAATAATTTCCGATAACGGATTAACCATTGGGGCTCATTGTTCACTTAAACTTGAAGATAAAAAAATTGGCGAATGTTACTGTTTAGATGCTTTGCATATAAGTTTCTTAGACTATATAGAAGCAATATATACAAAGATTTCAACCGTCTACCTGTTCCATTCATTGTTCTACTTGTCGAAAGTTACAAATAATTTCAGATAACGGATTAACCATTGGGGCTCATTGTTCACTTAAACTTGAAGATAAAAAAATTGGCGAATGTTACTGTTTAGATGCTTTGCATATAAGTTTCTTAGACTATATAGAAGCAACATATACAAAGATTTCAACCGTCTACCTGTTCTATTCATTGTTCTACTTGTAGAAAGTTACAAATAATTTCCGTTTCATGATTATCAATGGGGCTCGTAGTTCACTTAAACTTGAAGAACAAAAAATTGGCTAATTGTATTGTTTGGATGCTTTGCATATTTGTTTCGCAGACTATATAGAAGCAATATATACAATGATTTCAACCGTCTACATGATCCATTCATTGTTCTACTTGTCGAAATTTACAAATAATTTCCTTTAAAGGATTAACAATGGGGCTCGTAGTTCACTTAAACATGAAGATGAAATAATTGGCGAATTGTACTGTTTGGATGCTTTGCATATATGTTTCTTAGATTATAAAGAAGCAATATATACAAAGATTTCAACCGTCTACCTGTTCCATTCATTGTTCTACTTGTCGCAAGTTACAAATAATTTCCGTTAAAGTATTAACAATGGGGCTCGTAGTTCACTTAAACTTGAAGTTCAAATAATTGGCGAATTGTACTGTGTGGATGATTTGCAGATACGTTTTTTAGACTATATAAAAGCAATATATACAATGATTTCAACCGTCTACCTGTTCCATTCATTGTTCTACTTGTCGAAAGTTAGAAATAATTTCTGTTAAGGGATTAACAATGGGAATCGTAGTTTACTTAAACTTGAAGAACAAGAAATTGGCGAATTGTACTGTTTGGATGATTTGCATATATGTTTCTTAGACTATATAGAAGCAATATATACAATGATTTCAACAGTCTACCTGTTCAATTCATTGTTTTACTTGTCGAAATTTACAAATAATTTCCTTTAAAGGATTAACAATGGGGCTCGTAGTTCACTTAAACTTGAAGAACAAAAAATTGGCGAATGGTACTGTTTGGATCCTTTGCATATATGTTTCTTAGACTATTTAGATGCAATATATAGAAAGATTTCACCCGTCTACCTGTACTATTCATTGTTCTACTTGTAGAAAGTTTCAAATAATTTCCATTTCATGATTATCAATGGGGCTCGTAATTCACTTAAACTTGAAGAACAAAAAATTGGCGAATGGTACTGTTTGGATGCTTTGCATATATGTTTCTTAGACTATATAGAAGCAATATATACAAAGATTTCAACCGTCTACGTGTTCGATTCATTGTTCTACTTGTCGAAAGTTACAAATAATTTCCGATAAAGGATTAACAATGGGGCTCATTGTTCACTTAAACTTGAAGGACAAAAAATTGGCGAATGGTACTGTTTGGATGCTTTGCGTACATGTTTCTTAGACTATATGGAAGCAATATATACAATGATTTCAAGCGTCTACCTGTTCCATTCATTGTTCTACTTGTCGAAAGTTACAAATAATTTCCGATAAAGGATTAACAATGGGGCTCATTGTTCACTTAAACTTGAAGAACAAAAAATTGGCGAATGGTACTGTTTGGATGCTTTGCATATATGTTTCTTAGACTATATAGAAGCAATATATACAAAGATTTCAACCGTCTACGTGTTCCAATCATTGTTCTACTTGTAGAAAGTTACAATTAATTTCCGTTAAAGGATTAACAATGGGGCTCGTAGTTCACTTAAACTTGAAGATCAAATAATTGGCGAATTGTACTGTTTGGACGCTTTGCATATATGTTTCTTAGACTATATAGAAGCAATATATACAAAGATTTCAACCGTCTACCTGTTCCATTCATTGTTCTACTTGTCGAAAGTTACAAATAATTTCCGTTAAGGGATTAACAATGGGGATCGTAGTTTACTTAAACTTGAAGAACAAGAAATTGGCGAATTGTACTGTTTGGATGCTTTGCATATATGTTTCTTAGACTATATAGAAGCAATATATACAAAAATTTCAACCGTCTACCTGTTCCATTCATTGTTCTACTTGTCGAAATTTACAAATAATTTCCTTTAAAGGATTAACAATGGGGCTCGTTGTTCGCTTAAACTTGAAGAACAATAAATTGGCGAATTGTACTGTTTGGATGCTTTGCGTACATGTTTCTTAGACTATATGGAAGCAATATATGCAAGGATTTCAACCGTCTACCTGTTCCATTCATTGTTCTACTTGTCGAAAGTTACAATTAATTTCCGTTAAAGGATTAACAATGGGGCTCGTAGTTCACATAAACTTGAAGAACAAAAAATTGGCGAATTGTACTGTTTGGATGCTTTGCATAGATGTTTCTTAGACTATTTAGAAGCAATATATAGAAAGATTTCACCCGTCTACCTGTACTATTCATTGTTCTACTTGTAGAAAGTTACAAATAATTTCCGTTAAGGGATTAACAATGGGGATCGTAGTTTACTTAAACTTGAAGAACAAAAAATTGGCGAATGGTACTGTTTGGATGCTTTGCGTACATGTTTCTTAAACTATACGGAAGCAATATATACAATGATTTCAACCGTCTACCTGTTCCATTCATTGTTCTACTTGTCGAAAGTTACAAATAATTTACGATAAAGGATTAACAATGGGGCTCATTGTTCACTTAAACTTGAAGAACAAAAAATTGGCGAATGGTACTGTTTGGATGCTTTGCATATATGTTTCTTAGACTATATAGAAGCAATATATACAATGATTTCAACCGTCTACCTATTCCATTCATTGTTCTACTTGCCGAAATTTACAAATAATTTCCTTTAAAGGATTAACAATGGGGCTCGTAGTTCTCTTAAACTTGAAGAACAAAAAATTGGCGAATTGTACTGTTTGGATTCTTTGCATATATGTTTCTTAGACTCTTTAGAAGCAATATATACAATGATTTCAACCGTCTACCTGATCCATTCATTGTTCTACTTGTCGAAAGTTACAAATAATTTCCTTTAAAGGATTAACAATGGGGCTCGTAGTTCTCTTAAACTTGAAGAACAAAAAATTGGCGAATGGTACTGTTTGGATGCTTTGCGTACATGTTTCTTAGACTATATGGAAGCAATATATACAAAGATTTCAACCGTCTCCGTGTTCCAATCATTGTTCTACTTGTAGAAATTTACAATTAATTTCCGATAAAGGATTAACCATTGGGGCTCATTGTTCACTTAAACTTGAAGAACAAAAAATTGGCGAATGGTACTGTTTGGATGCTTTGCGTACATGTTTCTTAGACTATATAGAAGCAATATATACAAATATTTCAACCGTCTACCTGTTCCATTCATTGTTCTACTTGCCAAAACTTACAAATAATTTCCGATAAAGGATTAATCATTGGGGCTCATTGTTCACTTAAACTTAAAGAACAAAAAATTGGCGAATGGTACTGTTTGGATGCTTTGCGTACATGTTTCTTAGACTATATGGAAGCAATATATACAAAGATTTCAACCGTCTACGTGTTCCAATCATTGTTCTACTTGTCGAAATTGACAAATAATTTCCTTTAATGGATTAACAATGGGGCTCATTGTTCACTTAAACTTGAAGAACAATAAATTGGCTAATTGTACTGTTTGGATGCTTTGCATATTTGTTTCGCAGACTATATAGAAGCAATATATACAATGATTTCAACCGTCTACATGATCCATTCATTGTTCTACTTGTCGAAATTTACAATTAATTTCCGTTAAAGAATTAACAATGGGGCTCGTAGTTCACTTAAACTTGAAGAACAAAAAATTGGCGAATTGTACTGTTTGGATGCTTTGCATATATGTTTCGTAGGCTATATAGAAGCAATATATACAATGATTTCAACCGTCTACCTGATCCATTCATTGTTCTACTTGTCGAAATTTACAAATAATTTCCTTTAAAGGATTAACAATGGGGCTCGTAGTTCGCTTAAACTTGAAGAACAAAAAATTGGCGAATGGTACTGTTTGGATGCTTTGCATATATGTTTCTTAGACTATATAGAAGCAATATATACATTGATTTCAACCGTCTAACTGTTCCACTCATTGTTCTACTTGTCGCAAGTTACAAATAATTTCCGATAACGGATTAACCATTGGGGCTCATTGTTCACTTAAACTTGAAGATAAAAAAATTGGCGAATGTTACTGTTTAGATGCTTTGCATATAAGTTTCTTAGACTATATAGAAGCAATATATACAAAGATTTCAACCGTCTACCTGTTCCATTCATTGTTCTACTTGTCGAAAGTTACAAATAATTTCAGATAACGGATTAACCATTGGGGCTCATTGTTCACTTAAACTTGAAGATAAAAAAATTGGCGAATGTTACTGTTTAGATGCTTTGCATATAAGTTTCTTAGACTATATAGAAGCAACATATACAAAGATTTCAACCGTCTACCTGTTCTATTCATTGTTCTACTTGTAGAAAGTTACAAATAATTTCCGTTTCATGATTATCAATGGGGCTCGTAGTTCACTTAAACTTGAAGAACAAAAAATTGGCTAATTGTATTGTTTGGATGCTTTGCATATTTGTTTCGCAGACTATATAGAAGCAATATATACAATGATTTCAACCGTCTACATGATCCATTCATTGTTCTACTTGTCGAAATTTACAAATAATTTCCTTTAAAGGATTAACAATGGGGCTCGTAGTTCACTTAAACATGAAGATGAAATAATTGGCGAATTGTACTGTTTGGATGCTTTGCATATATGTTTCTTAGATTATAAAGAAGCAATATATACAAAGATTTCAACCGTCTACCTGTTCCATTCATTGTTCTACTTGTCGCAAGTTACAAATAATTTCCGTTAAAGTATTAACAATGGGGCTCGTAGTTCACTTAAACTTGAAGTTCAAATAATTGGCGAATTGTACTGTGTGGATGATTTGCAGATACGTTTTTTAGACTATATAAAAGCAATATATACAATGATTTCAACCGTCTACCTGTTCCATTCATTGTTCTACTTGTCGAAAGTTAGAAATAATTTCTGTTAAGGGATTAACAATGGGAATCGTAGTTTACTTAAACTTGAAGAACAAGAAATTGGCGAATTGTACTGTTTGGATGATTTGCATATATGTTTCTTAGACTATATAGAAGCAATATATACAATGATTTCAACAGTCTACCTGTTCAATTCATTGTTCTACTTGTCGAAATTTACAAATAATTTCCTTTAAAGGATTAACAATGGGGCTCGTAGTTCACTTAAACTTGAAGAACAAAAAATTGGCGAATGGTACTGTTTGGATCCTTTGCATATATGTTTCTTAGACTATTTAGATGCAATATATAGAAAGATTTCACCCGTCTACCTGTACTATTCATTGTTCTACTTGTAGAAAGTTTCAAATAATTTCCATTTCATGATTATCAATGGGGCTCGTAATTCACTTAAACTTGAAGAACAAAAAATTGGCGAATGGTACTGTTTGGATGCTTTGCATATATGTTTCTTAGACTATATAGAAGCAATATATACAAAGATTTCAACCGTCTACGTGTTCGATTCATTGTTCTACTTGTCGAAAGTTACAAATAATTTCCGATAAAGGATTAACAATGGGGCTCATTGTTCACTTAAACTTGAAGGACAAAAAATTGGCGAATGGTACTGTTTGGATGCTTTGCGTACATGTTTCTTAGACTATATGGAAGCAATATATACAATGATTTCAAGCGTCTACCTGTTCCATTCATTGTTCTACTTGTCGAAAGTTACAAATAATTTCCGATAAAGGATTAACAATGGGGCTCATTGTTCACTTAAACTTGAAGAACAAAAAATTGGCGAATGGTACTGTTTGGATGCTTTGCATATATGTTTCTTAGACTATATAGAAGCAATATATACAAAGATTTCAACCGTCTACGTGTTCCAATCATTGTTCTACTTGTAGAAAGTTACAATTAATTTCCGTTAAAGGATTAACAATGGGGCTCGTAGTTCACTTAAACTTGAAGATCAAATAATTGGCGAATTGTACTGTTTGGACGCTTTGCATATATGTTTCTTAGACTATATGGAAGCAATATATGCAAGGATTTCAACCGTCTACCTGTTCCATTCATTGTTCTACTTGTCGAAAGTTACAATTAATTTCCGTTAAAGGATTAACAATGGGGCTCGTAGTTCACATAAACTTGAAGAACAAAAAATTGGCGAATTGTACTGTTTGGATGCTTTGCATAGATGTTTCTTAGACTATTTAGAAGCAATATATAGAAAGATTTCACCCGTCTACCTGTACTATTCATTGTTCTACTTGTAGAAAGTTACAAATAATTTCCGTTAAGGGATTAACAATGGGGATCGTAGTTTACTTAAACTTGAAGAACAAAAAATTGGCGAATGGTACTGTTTGGATGCTTTGCGTACATGTTTCTTAAACTATACGGAAGCAATATATACAATGATTTCAACCGTCTACCTGTTCCATTCATTGTTCTACTTGTCGAAAGTTACAAATAATTTACGATAAAGGATTAACAATGGGGCTCATTGTTCACTTAAACTTGAAGAACAAAAAATTGGCGAATGGTACTGTTTGGATGCTTTGCATATATGTTTCTTAGACTATATAGAAGCAATATATACATTGATTTCAACCGTCTACCTGTTCCATTCATTGATCTACTTGTCGAAAGTTACAAATAATTTCCGATAAAGGATTAACAATGGGTCTCATTGATCACTTAAACTTGAAGAACAAAAAATTGGCGAATGGTACTGTTTGGATGCTTTGCATATATGTTTCTTAGACTATATGGAAGCAATATATACAAATATTTCAACAGTCTACGTGTTCCAATCATTGTTCTACTTGTAGAAAGTTACAATTAATTTCCGTTAAAGGATTAACAATGGGGCTCGTAGTTCACATAAACTTGAAGAACAAAAAATTGGCGAATTGTACTGTTTGGATGCTTTGCATAGATGTTTCTTTGACTATTTAGAAGCAATATATAGAAAGATTTCACCCGTCTACCTGTACTATTCATTGTTCTACTTGTAGAAAGTTACAAATAATTTCCATTTCATGATTATCAATGGGGCTCGCTGTTCACTTAAACTTGAAGAACAAAAAATTGGCGAATGGTACTGTTTGGATGCTTTGCATATATGTTTCTTAGACTATATGGAAGCAATATATACAAATATTTCAACCGTCTACGTGTTCCAATCATTGTTCTACTTGTAGAAAGTTACAATTAATTTCCGTTAAAGGATTAACCATTGGGGCTCATTGTCCACTAAACTTGAAGAACAAAAAATTGTCGAATTGTACTGTTTGGATGCTTTGCATATATGTTTCGTAGACTATATAGAAGCAATATATACAATGATTTCAACCGTCTACATGATCCATTCATTGCTCTACTTGTCGAAAATTACAAATAATTTCCGATAAAGGATTAACCATTGGGGCTCATTGTTCACTTAAACTTGAAGAACAGAAAATTGGCGCATGGTACTGTTTGGATGCTTTGCGTACATGTTTTTTAGACTATATGGAAGCAATATATACAAAGATTTCAACCGTCTGCGTGTTCCAATCATTGTTCTACTTGTCGCAAGTTACATATAATTTCCGTTAAAGTATTATCAATGGGGCTCGCTGTTCACTTAAACTTGAAGAACAAAAAATTGGCGAATTGTACTGTTTGGATGCTTTGCGTATATGTTTCTTAGACTATATGGAAGAAATATATACAAAGATTTCAACCGTCTGCGTGTTCCAATCATTGTTCTACTTGTAGAAAGATACAATTAATTTCCGTTAAAGAATTAACAATGGGGCTCGTAGTTCACTTAAACTTGAAGAACAAAAAATTGGCGAATTGTACTGTTTGGATGCTTTGCATATATGTTTCGTAGGCTATATAGAAGCAATATATACAATGATTTCAACCGTCTACCTGATCCATTCATTGTTCTACTTGTCGAAATTTACAAATAATTTCCTTTAAAGGATTAACAATGGGGCTCGTAGTTCACTTAAACTTGAAGAACAAAAAATTGGCGAATTGTACTGTTTGGATGTTTTGCATATGTGTTTCTTAGACTATTTAGAAGCAATATATAGAAAGATTTCAACCGTCTACCTGTTCCATTCATTGTTCTACTTGTCGAAAATTACAAATAATTTCCGTTAAAGAATTAACCATTGGGGCTCATTGTGCACTTAAACTTGAAGAACAAAAAATTGGCGAATGGTACTGTTTGGATGCTTTGCGTACATGTTTCTTAGACTATATGTAAGCAATATATACAAAGCTTTCAACCGTCTACATGTTCCAATCATTGTTCTACTTGTCGAAATTTACAAATAATTTCCTTTAAAGGATTAACAATGGGGCTCGTTGTTCACTTAAACTTGAAGAACAAAAAAATTGCGAATGGTACTGTTTGGATGCTTTGCATATATGTTTCTTAGACTATATAGACGCAATATATACATTGATTTCAACCGGCTACCTGTTCCATTCATTGTTCTACTTGTCGAAAGTTACAAATAATTACCGATAAAGGATTAACCATTGGGGCTCATTGTTCACTTAAACATGAAGAACAAAAAATTGGGGAATTGTACTGTTTGGATGCTTTGCATATATGTTTCTTAGATTATATAGACGCAATATATACAAAGATTTCAACCGTCTACCTGTTCCATTCATTGTTCTACTTGCCGAAAATTACAAATAATTTCCGTTAAAGAATTAACCATTGGGGCTCATTGTGCACTTAAACTTGAAGAACAAAAAATTGGCGAATGGTACTGTTTGGATGCTTTGCATACATGTTTCGTAGACTATATAGAAGCAATATATACAATGATTTCAACCGTCTACATGATCCATTCATTGCTCTACTTGTCGAAAATTACAAATAATTTCCGATAAAGGATTAACCATTGGGGCTCATTGTTCACTTAAACTTGAAGAACAGGAAATTGGCGCATGGTACTGTTTGGATGCTTTGCGTACATGTTTTTTAGACTATATGGAAGCAATATATACAAAGATTTCAACCGTCTGCGTGTTCCAATCATTGTTCTACTTGTCGCAAGTTACATATAATTGCCGTTGAAGTATTAACAATGGGGCTCGTAGTTCACATAAACTTGAAGAACAAAAAATTGGCGAATTGTACTGTTTGGATGCTTTGCATAGATGTTTCTTAGACTATTTAGAAGCAATATATAGAAAGATTTCACCCGTCTACCTGTACTATTCATTGTTCTACTTGTAGAAAGTTACAAATAATTTCCATTTCATGATTATCAATGGGGCTCGCTGTTCACTTAAACTTGAAGATCAAAAAATTGGCGATTGTTACTGTTTAGATGCTTTGCATATATGTTTCTTAGATTATATAGAAGCAATATATACAAATATTTCAACCGTTTACCTGTTCCATTCATTGTTCTACTTGTCGAAAATTACAAATAATTTCCGATAAAGTATTAACCATTGGGGCTCATTGTTCACTTAAACTTGAAGAACAAAAAATTGGCGAATGGTACTGTTTGGATGCTTTGCGTACATGTTTCTTAGACTATATGGAAGCAATATATACAAAGATTTCAACCGTCTACGTGTTCCAATCATTGTTCTACTTGTCGAAATTTACAAATAATTTCCTTTAAAGGATTAACAATGGGGCTCGTTGTTCACTTAAACTTGAAGAACAAAAAAGTGGCGAATGGTACTGTTTGGATGCTTTGCATATGTGTTACATAGACTACATAGAAGCAATATATACATTGATTTCGACCGTCTACCTGTTCCATTCATTGTTCTACTTGTCGCAAGTTACAAATAATTTCCGTTAAAGTATTAACAATGGGGCTCGTAGTTCAGTTAAACTTGAAGAACAAATAATTGGCGAATTGTACTGTTTGGATGATTTGCATATATGTTTCTTAGACTTTATAGAAGCAACATATACAAAGATTTCAACCGTCTACCTGTTCCATTCATTGTTCTACTTGTCGAAAGTTACAAATAATTTCCGTTAAGGGATTAACAATGGGGATCGTAGTTTACTTAAACTTGAAGAACAAGAAATAGGCGAATTGTACTGTTTGGATGCTTTGCATATATGTTTCTTAGACTATATAGAAGCAACATATACAAAGATTTCTACCGTCTACCTGTTCGATTCCTTGTTCTACTTGTCGAAAGTTAGAAATAATTTCCGATAAAGGATTAACAATGGGGCTCATTGTTCACTTAAACTTGAAGGACAAAAAATTGGCGATTGTTACTGTTTAGATGCTTTGCATATATGTTTCTTAGATTATATAGAAGCAATATATACAAAGATTTCAACCGTCTACCAGTTCCATTCATTGCTCTACTTGTCGAAAATGACAAATAATTTCCGATAAAGGATTAACCATTGGGGCTCATTGATCACTTAAACTTGAAGAACAAAAAATTGGCGCATGGTACTGTTTGGATGCTTTGCGTACATGTTTTTTAGACTATATGGAAGCAATATATACAAAGATTTCAACCGTCTACGTGTTCCATTCATTGTTCTACTTGTCGAAATTTACAAATAATTTCCTTTAAAGGATTAACAATGGGTCTCGTCGTTCACTTAAACTTGAAGAACAAAAAATTGGCGAATTGTACTGTTTGGATGCTTTGCATATATGTTTCGTAGGTTATATAGAAGCAATATATACAAAGATTTCAACCGTCTACCTGTTCGATTCATTGTTCCACTTGTCGAAAGTTACAAATAATTTCCGATAAAGGATTAACAATGGGGCTCATTGTTCACTTAAACTTGAAGAACAAAAAATTGGCGAATGGTACTGTTTGGATGCTTTGCGTACATGTTTCTTAAACTGTATGGAAGCAATGTATACAATCATTTCAACCGTCTACCTGTTCCATTCATTGTTCTACTTGTCGAAAGTTACAAATAATTACCGATAAAGGACTAACCATTGGGGCTCATTGTTCACTTAAACTTGAAGAACAAAAAATTGGCGAATTTTACTGTTTGGATGCTTTGCATATATGTTTTTTAGATTATATAGAAGCAATATATACAAAGATTTCAACCGTCTACCTGTTCGACTCATTGTTCTACTTGTTGAAAGTTACAAACAATTTCCGATAAAGGATTAACAATGGGGCTCATTGTTCACTTAAACTTGATGAACAAAAAATTGGCGAATGGTACTGTTTGGATGCTTTGCATATATGTTTCTTAGACTATATAGAAGCAATATATACAAAGATTTCTACCGTCTACCTGTTCGATTCCTTGTTCTACTTGTCGAAAGTTAGAAATAATTTCCGATAAAGGATTAACAATGGGGCTCATTGTTCACTTAAACTTGAAGGACAAAAAATTGGAGAATGGTACTGTTTGGATGCTTTGCGTACATGTTTCTTAGACTATATGGAAGCAATAGATACAATGATTTCAACCGTCTACCTGTTTCATTCAATGTTCTACTTGTCGAAGGTTACAAACAATTTCCGATAAAGGATTAACAATGGGGCTCATTGTTCACTTAAACTTGATGAACAAAAAATTGGCGAATGGTACTGTTTGGATGCTTTGCATATATGTTTCTTAGACTATATAGAAGCAATATATACAAAGATTTCAACCGTCTACCTGTTCGATTCATTGTTCTACTTGTCGAAAGTTACAAATAATTTCCGATAAAGGATTAACAATGGGGCTCATTGTTCACTTAAACTTGAAGGACAAAAAATTGGCGAATGGTACTGTTTGGATGCTTTGCGTACATGTTTCTTAGACTATATGGAAGCAATATATACAAGGATTTCAACCGTCTACCTGTTCCATTCATTGTTCTACTTGCCGAAATTTACAAACAATTACCGATAAAGGATTAACCATTGGGGCACATTGTTCACTTAAACTTGAAGAACAAAAAATTTGCGAATTGTACTGTTTGGATGCTTTGCATAAATGTTTCTTAGACTATATAGAAGCAATATATACAAAGATTTCAACCGTCTACCTGTTCCATTCATTGTTCTACTTGTCGAAAGTTACAAATAATTTCCTTTAAAGGATTAACAATGGGGCTCGTAGTTCACTTAAAATTGAAGGACAAAAAATTGGCGAATGGTACTGTTTGGATGCTTTGCGTACATGTTTCTTAGACTATATGGAAGCAATATATGCAAGTATTTCAACCGTCTACCTGTTCCATTCATTGTTCTACTTGTCGAAAGTTACAAATAATTTCCGATAAAGGATTAACAATGGGGCTCATTGTTCACTTAAACTTGAAGAACAAAAAATTGGCGAATGGTACTGTTTGGATGCTTTGCGTACATGTTTCTTAGACTATATGGAAGCAATATATACAAAGATTTCAACCGTCTACGTGTTCCAATCATTGTCCTACTTGTCGAAATTTACAAATAATTTCCTTTAAAGGATTAACAATGGGGCTCGTCGTTCACTTAAACATGAAGATGAAATAATTGGCGAATTGTACTGTTTGGATGCTTTGCATATATGTTTCTTAGATTATATAGAAGCAATATATACAAAGATTTCAACCGTCTACCTGTTCCATTCATTGTTCTACTTGTCGAAAATTACAAATAATTTCCGATAAAGTATTAACCATTGGGGCTCATTGTTCACTAAACTTGAAGAACAAAAAATTGGCGAACGGTACTGTTTGGATGCTTTGCATATATGTTTCTTAGACTATATAGAAGCAATATATACAATGATTGCAACCGTCTACCTGTTCCATTCATTGCTCTACTTGCCGAAATTTACAAATAATTTCCTTTAAAGGATTAACAATGGGGCGCGTAGTTCAGTTAAACTTGAAGAACAAAAAATTGGCGAATGGTACTATTTGGATGCTTTGAATATATGTTTCTTATATTATATAGAAGCAATATATACAAATATTTCAACCGTCTACCTGTTCCATTCATTGTTCGACTTGTCGAAAGTTACAAATAATTTCCGATAAAGGATTAACCATTGGGGCTCATTGTTCACTTAAACTTGAAGAACAAAAAATTGGCGAATGGTACTGTTTGGATGATTTGCATATATGTTTCTTAGACTATATGGCAGCAATATATACAAAGATTTCAACCGTCTACGTGTTCCAATCATTGTTCTACTTGTAGAAAGTTACAATTAATTTCCGTTAAAGGATTAACAATGGGGCTCGTAGTTCACTTAAACTTGAAGAACAAAAAATTGGCGCATGGTACTGTTTGGATGCTTTGCGTACATGTTTTTTAGACTATATGGAAGCAATATATACAAAGATTTCAACCGTCTACGTGTTCCATTCATTGTTCTACTTGTCGAAATTTACAAATAATTTCCTTTAAAGGATTAACAATGGGTCTCGTCGTTCACTTAAACTTGAAGAACGAAAATTGGCGAATGGTACTGTTTGGATGCTTTGCGTACATGTTTCTTAAACTATATGGAAGCAATTTATACAATGATTTCAACCGTCTACCTGTTCCATTCATTGTTCTACTTGTAGAAAGTTACAAATAATTTCCGTTAAGGGACTAACAATGGGGATCGTAGTTTACTTAAACTTGAAGAACAAAAAATTGGCGAATGGTACTGTTTGGATGCTTTGCGTACATGTTTCTTAAACTATATGGGAGCAATATATACAATGATTTCAACCGTCTACCTGTTCCATTCATTGTTCTACTTGTCGAAAGTTACAAATAATTACCGATAAAGGACTAACCATTGGGGCTCATTGTTCACTTAAACTTGAAGAACAAAAAATTGGCGAATTGTACTGTTTGGATGCTTTGCATATATGTTTTTTAGATTATATAGAAGCAATATATACAAAGATTTCAACCGTCTAACTGTTCGATTCATTGTTCCACTTGTCGAAAGTTACAAATAATTTCCGATAAAGGATTAACATTGGGGCTCATTGTTCACTTAAACTTGAAGGACAAAAAATTAGCGAATGGTACTGTTTGGATGCTTTGCGTACATGTTTCTTAGACTATATGGAAGCAATATATACAAGTATTTCAACCGTCTACCTGTTCCATTCATTGTTCTACTTGTCGAAAATTACAAATAATTTACGATAAAGGATTAACAATGGGGCTCATTGTTCACTTAAACTTGAAGAACAAAAAATTGGCGAATGGTACTGTTTGGATGCTTTGCATATATGTTTCTTAGACTATATAGAAGCAATATATACATTGATTTCAACCGTCTACCTGTTCCATTCATTGATCTACTTGTCGAAAGTTACAAATAATTTCCGATAAAGGATTAACAATGGGTCTCATTGTTCACTTAAACTTGAAGAACAAAAAATTGGCGAATGGTACGGTTTGGATGCTTTGCATATATGTTTCTTAGACTATATAGAAGCAATATATACAAAGATTTCTACCGTCTACCTGTTCGATTCCTTGTTCTACTTGTCGAAAGTTAGAAATAATTTCCGATAAGGGATTAACAATGGGGCTCATTGTTCACTTAAACTTGATGAACAAAAAATTGGCGAATGGTACTGTTTGGATGCTTTGCATATATGTTTCTTAGACTACATAGAAGCAATATATACAAAGATTTCAACCGTCTACCTGTTCGATTCATTGTTCTACTTGTCGAAAGTTACAAATAATTTCCGATAAAGGATTAACAATGGTGCTCATTGTTCACTTAAACTTGAAGGACAAAAAATTGGCGAATGGTACTGTTTGGATGCTTTGCGTACATGTTTCTTAGACTATATGGAAGCAATATATACAAGGATTTCAACCGTCTACCTGTTCCATTCATTGTTCTACTTGTTTAAAGTTACAAATAATTTCCGATAAAGGATTAACAATGGGACTCATTGTTCACTTAAACTTGAAGAACAAAAAATTGGCGAATGGTACTGTTTGTATGCTTTGCATATATGTTTCTTAGACTATATAGAAGCAATATATACAAAGATTTCAACCGTCTACCTGTTCGATTCATTGTTCTACTTGCCGAAATTTACAAATAATTTCCTTTAAAGGATTAACAATGGGGCTCATTGTTCACTTAAACTTGAAGAACAAAAAATTGGCGAATGGTACTGTTTGGATGCTTTGCATATATGTTTCTTAGACTATATAGAAGCAATATATACATTGATTTCAACCGTCTACCTGTTCCATTCATTGATCTACTTGTCGAAAGTTACAAATAATTTCCGATAAAGGATTAACAATGGGTCTCATTGTTCACTTAAACTTGAAGAACAATAAATTGGCGAATGGTACTGTTTGGATGCTTTGCATATATGTTTCTTAGACTATATAGAAGCAATATATACAAAGATTTCTACCGTCTACCTGTTCGATTCCTTGTTCTACTTGTCGAAAGTTAGAAATAATTTCCGATAAGGGATTAACAATGGGGCTCATTGTTCACTTAAACTTGAAGGACAAAAAATTGGCGAATGGTACTGTTTGGATGCTTTGCGTACATGTTTCTTGGACTATATGGAAGCACTAGATACAAAGATTTCAACCGTCTACCTGTTCCATTCAATGTTCCACTTGTCGAAAGTTACAAACAATTTCCGATAAAGGATTAACAATGGGGCTCATTGTTCACTTAAACTTGATGAACAAAAAATTGGCGAATGGTACTGTTTGGATGCTTTGCATATATGTTTCTTAGACTATATAGAAGCAATATATACAAAGATTTCAACCGTCTACCTGTTCGATTCATTGTTCTACTTGTCGAAAGTTACAAATAATTTCCGATAAAGGATTAACAATGGTGCTCATTGTTCACTTAAACTTGAAGGACAAAAAATTGGCGAATGGTACTGTTTGGATGCTTTGCGTACATGTTTCTTAGACTATATGGAAGCAATATATACAAGGATTTCAACCGTCTACCTGTTCCATTCATTGTTCTACTTGCCGAAATTTACAAATAATTTCCTTTAAAGGATTAACAATGGGGCTCATTTTTCACTTAAACTTGAAGAACAAAAAATTGGCGAATTGTACTGTTTGGATGCTTTGCATATATGTTTCTTATACTATATAGAAGCAATATATACAATGATTTCAACAGTCTACCTGTTCCATTCATTGTTCTACTTGTCGAAATTTACAAATAATTTCCTTTAAAGGATTAACAATGGGGCTCGTAGTTCACTTAAACTTGAAGAACAAAAAATTGGCGAATGGTACTGTTTGGATGCTTTGCATATATGTTTCTTATACTATATGGAAGCAATATATACAAAGATTTCAACCGTCTACCTGTTCCATTCATTGTTCTACTTGTCGAAAGTTACAAATAATTTCCGATAACGGATTAACCAATGGGGCTCATTGTTCACTTAAACTTGAAGAACAAAAAATTGGCGAATTGTACTGTTTGGATGCTTTGCATATATGTTTCTTATACTATATAGAAGCATTATATACAAAGATTTCAACCGTCTACCTGTTCCATTCACTGTTCTACTTGTCGAAAGTTACAAATAATTTCCATTTCATGATTATCAATGGGGCTCGCTGGTCACTTAAACTTGAAGATCAAAAAATTGGCGAATGTTACTGTTTAGATGCTTCGCATATAGGTTTCTTAGACTATATAGAAGCAACATATACAAAGATTTCAACCGTCTACCTGTTCTATTCATTGTTCATCTTGTCGAAAGTTACAAATAATTTCCGTTTCATGATTATCAATGTGCCTCGTTGTTCAATTAAACTTGAAGAACAAAAATTGGCGACTGGTACTGTTTGGATGCTTTGCATATATGTTTATTAGACTATATAGAAGCAATATATAAAAAGATTTCAACCGTCTACCAGTTCCATTCATTGTTCTACTTGTCGAAAGTTACAAATAATTTCCGATAAGGGATTAACAATGGGGATCGTAGTTTACTAAAACTTGAAGAACAGAAAATTGGCGAATTGTACTGTTTGGATGCTTTGCATATATGTTTCTTAGACTATATAGACGCAATATATACAAGGATTTCAACCGTCTACCTGTTCCATTCATTGTTCTACTTGTCGAAAGTTACAAATAATTTCCGATAAAGGATTAACAATGGGGCTCATTGTTCACTTAAACTTGAAGAACAAAAAATTGGCGATTGGTACTGTTTGGATGCTTTGCATATATGTTTCTTAGACTATATAGAAGCAATATATACAAAGATTTCAACCGTCTACGTGTTCCAATCATTGTTCTACTTGTAGAAAGTTACAATTAATTTCCGTTAAAGGATTAACAATGGGGCTCGTAGTTCACTTAAACTTGAAGAACAAAAAATTGGCGAATGGTACTGTTTGGATGCTTTGCGTACATGTTTCTTAGACTATATGGAAGCAATATATACTAGGATTTCAACCGTCTACCTGTTCCATTCATTGTTCTACTTGTCGAAAGTTACAAATAATTACCGATAAAGGATTAACCATTGGGGCTCATTGTTCACTTAAACTTGAAGGACAAAAAATTGGCGAATGGTACTGTTTGGATGCTTTGCGTACATGTTTCTTAGACTATATGGAAGCAATATATACTAGGATTTCAACCGTCTACCTGTTCCATTCATTGTTCTACTTGCCGAAATTTACAAACAATTACCGATAAAGGATTAACCATTGGGGCTCATTGTTCACTTAAACTTGAAGAACAAAAAATTGGCGAATTGTACTGTTTGGATGCTTTGCATAAATGTTTCTTAGACTATATAGAAGCAATATATACAAAGATTTCAACCGTCTACCTGTTCCATTCATTGTTCTACTTGTCGAAAGTTACAAATAATTTCCTTTAAAGGATTAACAATCTGGCTCATTGTTCACTTAAACTTGAAGAACAAAAAATTGGCGAATTGTACTGTTTGGATGCTTTGCATATATGTTTCTTATACTATATAGAAGCAATATATACAACGATTTCAACAGTATACCTGTTCCATTCATTGTTCTACTTGTCGAAATTTACAAATAATTTCCTTTAAAGGATTAACAATGGGGCTCGTAGTTCACTTAATCTTGAAGAACAAAAAATTGGCGAATGGTACTGTTTGGATGCTTTGCATATATGTTTCTTATACTATATAGAAGCAATATGTACAAAGATTTCAACCGTCTACCTGTTCCATTCATTGTTCTACTTGTCGAAAGTTACAAATAATTTCCGATAACGGATTAACCATTGGGGCTCATTGTTCACTTAATCTTGAAGAACAAAAAATTGGCGAATTGTACTGTTTGGATGCTTTTCATATATGTTTCTTATACTATATAGAAGCAATATATACAAAGATTTCAACCGTCTACCCGTTCCATTCACTGTTCTACTTGTCGAAAGTTACAAATAATTTCCATTTCATGATTATCAATGGGGCTCGCTGTTCACTTAAACTTGAAGATCAAAAAATTGGCGAATGTTACTGTTTAGATGCTTCGCATATAGGTTTCTTAGACTATATAGAAGCAACATATACAAAGATTTCAACCGTCTACCTGTTCTATTCATTGTTCATCTTGTCGAAAGTTACAAATAATTTCCGTTTCATGATTATCAATGTGCCTCGTTGTTCACTTAAACTTGAAGAACAAAAAATTGGCGACTGGTACTGTTTGGATGCTTTGCATATATGTTTATTAGACCATATAGAAGCAATATATAAAAAGATTTCAACCGTCTACCAGTTCCATTCATTGTTCTACTTGTCGAAAGTTACAAATAATTTCCGATAACGGATTAACAATGGGGTTCGTAGTTTACTAAAACTTGAAGAACAGAAAATTGGCGAATTGTACTGTTTGGATGCTTTGCATATATGTTTCTTAGACTATATAGACGCAGTATATACAAGGATTTCAACCGTCTACCTGTTCCATTCATTGTTCTACTTGTCGAAAGTTACAAATAATTTCCGATAAAGGATTAACAATGGGGCTCATTGTTCACTTAAACTTGAAGAACAAAAAATTGGCGAATGGTACTGTTTGGATGCTTTGCATATATGTTTGTAACACTATATAGAAGCAATATATACAAAGATTTCAACCGTCTACGTGTTCCAATCATTGTTCTACTTGTAGAAAGTTACAATTAATTTCCGTTAAAGGATTAACAATGGGGCTCGTAGTTCACTTAACTTGAAGATCAAATAATTGGCGAATTGTACTGTTTGGATGCTTTGCGTACATGTTTCTTAGACTATATGGAAGCAATATATACAAGGATTTCAATCGTCTACCTGTTCCATTCATTGTTCTACTTGTCGAAAGCTACAAATAATTTCCGATAACGGATTAACCATTGGGGCTCATTGTTCACTTAAACTTGAAGAACAAAAAATTGGCGAATTGTACTGTTTGGATGCTTTGCATATATGTTTCTTAGACTATATAGGAGTTATATATACATTGATTTCAACCGTCTACCTGTTCCATTCATTGATCTACTTGTCGAAAGTTACAAATAATTTCCGATAAAGGATTAACAATGGGTCTCATTGTTCACTTAAACTTGAAGAACAAAAAATTGGCGAATGGTACTGTTTGGATGCTTTGCATATATGTTTCTTAGACTATATAGAAGCAATATATACAAAGATTTCAACCGTCTACGTGTTCCAATCATTGTTCTACTTGTAGAAAGTTACAATTAATTTCCGTTAAAGGATTAACAATGGAGCTCGTAGTTCACTTAACTTGAAGATCAAATAATTGGCGAATTGTACTGTTTGGACGCTTTGCATATATGTTTCTTAGACTATATAGAAGCAATATATACAAAGATTTCAACCGTCTACCTGTTCCATTCATTGTTCTACTTGTCGAAAGTTACAAATAATTTCCGTTAAAGGATTAACAATGGAGCTCGTAGTTCACTTAACTTGAAGATCAAATAATTGGCGAATTGTACTGTTTGGACGCTTCGCATATAGGTTTCTTAGACTATATAGAAGCAACATATACAAAGATTTCAACCGTCTACCTGTTCTATTCATTGTTCATCTTGTCGAAAGTTACAAATAATTTCCGTTTCATGATTATCAATGTGCCTCGTTGTTCACTTAAACTTGAAGAACAAAAAATTGGCGACTGGCACTGTTTGGATGCTTTGAATATATGTTTATTAGGCTATATAGAAGCAATATATAAAAAGATTTCAACCGTCTACCAGTTCCATTCATTGTTCTACTTGTCGAAAGTTACAAATAATTTCCTTTAAAGGATTAACGATGGGGCTCGTAGTTCACTTAAAATTGAAGGACAAAAAATTGGCGAATGGTACTGTTTGGATGCTTTGCGTACATGTTTCTTAGACTATATGGAAGCAATATATGCAAGGATTTCAACCGTCTACCTGTTCCATTCATTGTTCTACTTGTCGAAAGTTACAAATAATTTCCGATAAAGGATTAACAATGGGGCTCATTGTTCACTTAAACTTGAAGAACAAAAAATTGGCGAATGGTACTGTTTGGATGCTTTGCATATATGTTTGTAACACTATATAGAAGCAATATATACAAAGATTTCAACCGTCTACGTGTTCCAATCATTTTTCTACTTGTAGAAAGTTACAATTAATTTCCGTTAAAGGATTAACAATGGGGCTCGTAGTTCACTTAACTTGAAGATCAAATAATTGGCGAATTGTACTGTTTGGATGCTTTGCGTACATGTTTCTTAGACTATATGGAAGCAATATATACAAGGATTTCAATCGTCTACCTGTTCCATTCATTGTTCTACTTGTCGAAAGCTACAAATAATTTCCGATAACGGATTAACCATTGGGGCTCATTGTTCACTTAAACTTGAAGAACAAAAAATTGGCGAATTGTACTGTTTGGATGCTTTGCATATATGTTTCTTAGACTATATAGAAGCAATATATACATAGATTTCAACAGTCTACCTGTTCCATTCATTGATCTACTTGTCGAAAGTTACAAATAATTTCCGATAAAGGATTAACAATGGGTCTCATTGTTCACTTAAACTTGAAGAACAAAAAATTGGCGAATGGTACTGTTTGGATGCTTTGCATATATGTTTCTTAGACTATATAGAAGCAATATATACAAAGATTTCAACCGTCTACGTGTTCCAATCATTGTTCTACTTGTAGAAAGTTACAATTAATTTCCGTTAAAGGATTAACAATGGAGCTCGTAGTTCACTTAACTTGAAGATCAAATAATTGGCGAATTGTACTGTTTGGACGCTTTGCATATATGTTTCTTAGACTATATAGAAGCAATATATACAAAGATTTCAACCGTCTACCTGTTCCATTCATTGTTCTACTTGTCGAAAGTTACAAATAATTTCCGTTAAAGGATTAACAATGGAGCTCGTAGTTCACTTAACTTGAAGATCAAATAATTGGCGAATTGTACTGTTTGGACGCTTCGCATATAGGTTTCTTAGACTATATAGAAGCAACATATACAAAGATTTCAACCGTCTACCTGTTCTATTCATTGTTCATCTTGTCGAAAGTTACAAATAATTTCCGTTTCATGATTATCAATGTGCCTCGTTGTTCACTTAAACTTGAAGAACAAAAAATTGGCGACTGGCACTGTTTGGATGCTTTGAATATATGTTTATTAGGCTATATAGAAGCAATATATAAAAAGATTTCAACCGTCTACCAGTTCCATTCATTGTTCTACTTGTCGAAAGTTACAAATAATTTCCTTTAAAGGATTAACGATGGGGCTCGTAGTTCACTTAAAATTGAAGGACAAAAAATTGGCGAATGGTACTGTTTGGATGCTTTGCGTACATGTTTCTTAGACTATATGGAAGCAATATATGCAAGGATTTCAACCGTCTACCTGTTCCATTCATTGTTCTACTTGTCGAAAGTTACAAATAATTTCCGATAAAGGATTAACAATGGGGCTCATTGTTCACTTAAACTTGAAGAACAAAAAATTGGCGAATGGTACTGTTTGGATGCTTTGCATATATGTTTGTAACACTATATAGAAGCAATATATACAAAGATTTCAACCGTCTACGTGTTCCAATCATTTTTCTACTTGTAGAAAGTTACAATTAATTTCCGTTAAAGGATTAACAATGGGGCTCGTAGTTCACTTAACTTGAAGATCAAATAATTGGCGAATTGTACTGTTTGGATGCTTTGCGTAAATGTTTCTTAGACTATATGGAAGCAATATATACAAGGATTTCAATCGTCTACCTGTTCCATTCATTGTTCTACTTGTCGAAAGCTACAAATAATTTCCGATAACGGATTAACCATTGGGGCTCATTGTTCACTTAAACTTGAAGAACAAAAAATTGGCGAATTGTACTGTTTGGATGCTTTGCATATATGTTTCTTAGACTATATAGAAGCAATATATACATTGATTTCAACCGTCTACCTGTTCCATTCATTGATCTACTTGTCGAAAGTTACAAATAATTTCCGATAAAGGATTAACAATGGGTCTCATTGTTCACTTAAACTTGAAGAACAAAAAATTGGCGAATGGTACTGTTTGGATGCTTTGCATATATGTTTCTTAGACTATATAGAAGCAATATATACAAAGATTTCAACCGTCTACGTGTTCCAATCATTGTTCTACTTGTAGAAAGTTACAATTAATTTCCGTTAAAGGATTAACAATGGAGCTCGTAGTTCACTTAACTTGAAGATCAAATAATTGGCGAATTGTACTGTTTGGACGCTTTGCATATATGTTTCTTAGACTATATAGAAGCAATATATACAAAGATTTCAACCGTCTACCTGTTCCATTCATTGTTATACTTGTCGAAAGTTACAAATAATTTCCGTTAAAGGATTAACAATGGAGCTCGTAGTTCACTTAAAATTGAAGGACAAAAAATTGGCGAATGGTACTGTTTGGATGCTTTGCGTACATGTTTCTTAGACTATATGGAAGCAATATATGCAAGGATTTCAACCGTCTACCTGTTCCATTCATTGTTCTACTTGTCGAAAGTTACAAATAATTTCCGATAAAGGATTAACAATGGCGCTCATTGTTCACTTAAACTTGAAGAACAAAAAATTGGCGAATGGTACTGTTTGGATGCTTTGCATAAATGTTTCTTAGACTATATAGAAGCAATAGATACAAAGATTTCAACCGTCTACCTGTTCCATTCAATGTTCTACTTGTCGAAAGTTACAAATGATTTCCTTTAAAGGATTAACAATGGGGCTCGTAGTTCACTTAAAATTGAAGGACAAAAAATTGGCGAATGGTACTGTTTGGATGCTTTGCGTAAATGTTTCTTAGACTATATGGAAGCAATATATGCAAGGATTTCAACCGTCTACCTGTTCCATTCATTGTTCTACTTGTCGAAAGTTACAAATAATTTCCGATAAAGGATTAACAATGGGGCTCATTGTTCACTTAAACTTGAAGAACAAAAAATTGGCGAATGGTACTGTTTGGATGCTTTGCATATATGTTTCTTAGTCTATATAGAAGCAATAGATACAAAGATTTCAACCGTCTACCTGTTCCATTCAATGTTCTACTTGTCGAAAGTTACAAATAATTTCCGTTATAGTATTAACAATGGGGTTCGTAGTTTACTAAAACTTGAAGAACAGAAAATTGGCGAATTGTACTGTTTGGATGCTTTGCATATATGTTTCTTAGACTATATAGACGCAATATATACAAGGATTTTAACCGTCTACCTGTTCCATTCATTGTTCTACTTGTCGAAAGTTACAAATAATTTCCGATAAAGGATTAACAATGGGGCTCATTGTTCACTTAAACTTGAAGAACAATAAATTGGCGAATGGTACTGTTTGGATGCTTTGCGTACATGTTTCTTAGACTATATGGAAGCAATATATGCAAGGATTTCAACCGTCTACCTGTTCCATTCATTGTTCTACTTGTCGAAAGTTACAAATAATTTCCGATAAAGGATTAACAATGGGGCTCGTAGTTCACTTAAACTTGAAGAACAAAAAATTGGCGAATGGTACTGTTTGGATGCTTTGCATATATGTTTCTTATACTATATGGAAGCAATATATACAAAGATTTCAACCGTCTACCTGTTCCATTCATTGTTCTACTTGTCGAAAGTTACAAATAATTTCCGATAACGGATTAACCAATGGGGCTCATTGTTCACTTAAACTTGAAGAACAAAAAATTGGCGAATTGTACTGTTTGGATGCTTTGCATATATGTTTCTTATACTATATAGAAGCATTATATACAAAGATTTCAACCGTCTACCTGTTCCATTCACTGTTCTACTTGTCGAAAGTTACAAATAATTTCCATTTCATGATTATCAATGGGGCTCGCTGGTCACTTAAACTTGAAGATCAAAAAATTGGCGAATGTTACTGTTTAGATGCTTCGCATATAGGTTTCTTAGACTATATAGAAGCAACATATACAAAGATTTCAACCGTCTACCTGTTCTATTCATTGTTCATCTTGTCGAAAGTTACAAATAATTTCCGTTTCATGATTATCAATGTGCCTCGTTGTTCAATTAAACTTGAAGAACAAAAATTGGCGACTGGTACTGTTTGGATGCTTTGCATATATGTTTATTAGACTATATAGAAGCAATATATAAAAAGATTTCAACCGTCTACCAGTTCCATTCATTGTTCTACTTGTCGAAAGTTACAAATAATTTCCGATAAGGGATTAACAATGGGGATCGTAGTTTACTAAAACTTGAAGAACAGAAAATTGGCGAATTGTACTGTTTGGATGCTTTGCATATATGTTTCTTAGACTATATAGACGCAATATATACAAGGATTTCAACCGTCTACCTGTTCCATTCATTGTTCTACTTGTCGAAAGTTACAAATAATTTCCGATAAAGGATTAACAATGGGGCTCATTGTTCACTTAAACTTGAAGAACAAAAAATTGGCGATTGGTACTGTTTGGATGCTTTGCATATATGTTTCTTAGACTATATAGAAGCAATATATACAAAGATTTCAACCGTCTACGTGTTCCAATCATTGTTCTACTTGTAGAAAGTTACAATTAATTTCCGTTAAAGGATTAACAATGGGGCTCGTAGTTCACTTAAACTTGAAGAACAAAAAATTGGCGAATGGTACTGTTTGGATGCTTTGCGTACATGTTTCTTAGACTATATGGAAGCAATATATACTAGGATTTCAACCGTCTACCTGTTCCATTCATTGTTCTACTTGTCGAAAGTTACAAATAATTACCGATAAAGGATTAACCATTGGGGCTCATTGTTCACTTAAACTTGAAGGACAAAAAATTGGCGAATGGTACTGTTTGGATGCTTTGCGTACATGTTTCTTAGACTATATGGAAGCAATATATACTAGGATTTCAACCGTCTACCTGTTCCATTCATTGTTCTACTTGCCGAAATTTACAAACAATTACCGATAAAGGATTAACCATTGGGGCTCATTGTTCACTTAAACTTGAAGAACAAAAAATTGGCGAATTGTACTGTTTGGATGCTTTGCATAAATGTTTCTTAGACTATATAGAAGCAATATATACAAAGATTTCAACCGTCTACCTGTTCCATTCATTGTTCTACTTGTCGAAAGTTACAAATAATTTCCTTTAAAGGATTAACAATCTGGCTCATTGTTCACTTAAACTTGAAGAACAAAAAATTGGCGAATTGTACTGTTTGGATGCTTTGCATATATGTTTCTTATACTATATAGAAGCAATATATACAACGATTTCAACAGTATACCTGTTCCATTCATTGTTCTACTTGTCGAAATTTACAAATAATTTCCTTTAAAGGATTAACAATGGGGCTCGTAGTTCACTTAATCTTGAAGAACAAAAAATTGGCGAATGGTACTGTTTGGATGCTTTGCATATATGTTTCTTATACTATATAGAAGCAATATGTACAAAGATTTCAACCGTCTACCTGTTCCATTCATTGTTCTACTTGTCGAAAGTTACAAATAATTTCCGATAACGGATTAACCATTGGGGCTCATTGTTCACTTAATCTTGAAGAACAAAAAATTGGCGAATTGTACTGTTTGGATGCTTTGCATATATGTTTCTTATACTATATAGAAGCAATATATACAAAGATTTCAACCGTCTACCCGTTCCATTCACTGTTCTACTTGTCGAAAGTTACAAATAATTTCCATTTCATGATTATCAATGGGGCTCGCTGTTCACTTAAACTTGAAGATCAAAAAATTGGCGAATGTTACTGTTTAGATGCTTCGCATATAGGTTTCTTAGACTATATAGAAGCAACATATACAAAGATTTCAACCGTCTACCTGTTCTATTCATTGTTCATCTTGTCGAAAGTTACAAATAATTTCCGTTTCATGATTATCAATGTGCCTCGTTGTTCACTTAAACTTGAAGAACAAAAAATTGGCGACTGGTACTGTTTGGATGCTTTGCATATATGTTTATTAGACCATATAGAAGCAATATATAAAAAGATTTCAACCGTCTACCAGTTCCATTCATTGTTCTACTTGTCGAAAGTTACAAATAATTTCCGATAACGGATTAACAATGGGGTTCGTAGTTTACTAAAACTTGAAGAACAGAAAATTGGCGAATTGTACTGTTTGGATGCTTTGCATATATGTTTCTTAGACTATATAGACGCAGTATATACAAGGATTTCAACCGTCTACCTGTTCCATTCATTGTTCTACTTGTCGAAAGTTACAAATAATTTCCGATAAAGGATTAACAATGGGGCTCATTGTTCACTTAAACTTGAAGAACAAAAAATTGGCGAATGGTACTGTTTGGATGCTTTGCATATATGTTTGTAACACTATATAGAAGCAATATATACAAAGATTTCAACCGTCTACGTGTTCCAATCATTGTTCTACTTGTAGAAAGTTACAATTAATTTCCGTTAAAGGATTAACAATGGGGCTCGTAGTTCACTTAACTTGAAGATCAAATAATTGGCGAATTGTACTGTTTGGATGCTTTGCGTACATGTTTCTTAGACTATATGGAAGCAATATATACAAGGATTTCAATCGTCTACCTGTTCCATTCATTGTTCTACTTGTCGAAAGCTACAAATAATTTCCGATAACGGATTAACCATTGGGGCTCATTGTTCACTTAAACTTGAAGAACAAAAAATTGGCGAATTGTACTGTTTGGATGCTTTGCATATATGTTTCTTAGACTATATAGGAGTTATATATACATTGATTTCAACCGTCTACCTGTTCCATTCATTGATCTACTTGTCGAAAGTTACAAATAATTTCCGATAAAGGATTAACAATGGGTCTCATTGTTCACTTAAACTTGAAGAACAAAAAATTGGCGAATGGTACTGTTTGGATGCTCTGCATATATGTTTCTTAGACTATATAGAAGCAATATATACAAAGATTTCAACCGTCTACGTGTTCCAATCATTGTTCTACTTGTAGAAAGTTACAATTAATTTCCGTTAAAGGATTAACAATGGAGCTCGTAGTTCACTTAACTTGAAGATCAAATAATTGGCGAATTGTACTGTTTGGACGCTTTGCATATATGTTTCTTAGACTATATAGAAGCAATATATACAAAGATTTCAACCGTCTACCTGTTCCATTCATTGTTCTACTTGTCGAAAGTTACAAATAATTTCCGTTAAAGGATTAACAATGGAGCTCGTAGTTCACTTAACTTGAAGATCAAATAATTGGCGAATTGTACTGTTTGGACGCTTCGCATATAGGTTTCTTAGACTATATAGAAGCAACATATACAAAGATTTCAACCGTCTACCTGTTCTATTCATTGTTCATCTTGTCGAAAGTTACAAATAATTTCCGTTTCATGATTATCAATGTGCCTCGTTGTTCACTTAAACTTGAAGAACAAAAAATTGGCGACTGGCACTGTTTGGATGCTTTGAATATATGTTTATTAGGCTATATAGAAGCAATATATAAAAAGATTTCAACCGTCTACCAGTTCCATTCATTGTTCTACTTGTCGAAAGTTACAAATAATTTCCTTTAAAGGATTAACGATGGGGCTCGTAGTTCACTTAAAATTGAAGGACAAAAAATTGGCGAATGGTACTGTTTGGATGCTTTGCGTACATGTTTCTTAGACTATATGGAAGCAATATATGCAAGGATTTCAACCGTCTACCTGTTCCATTCATTGTTCTACTTGTCGAAAGTTACAAATAATTTCCGATAAAGGATTAACAATGGGGCTCATTGTTCACTTAAACTTGAAGAACAAAAAATTGGCGAATGGTACTGTTTGGATGCTTTGCATATATGTTTGTAACACTATATAGAAGCAATATATACAAAGATTTCAACCGTCTACGTGTTCCAATCATTTTTCTACTTGTAGAAAGTTACAATTAATTTCCGTTAAAGGATTAACAATGGGGCTCGTAGTTCACTTAACTTGAAGATCAAATAATTGGCGAATTGTACTGTTTGGATGCTTTGCGTACATGTTTCTTAGACTATATGGAAGCAATATATACAAGGATTTCAATCGTCTACCTGTTCCATTCATTGTTCTACTTGTCGAAAGCTACAAATAATTTCCGATAACGGATTAACCATTGGGGCTCATTGTTCACTTAAACTTGAAGAACAAAAAATTGGCGAATTGTACTGTTTGGATGCTTTGCATATATGTTTCTTAGACTATATAGAAGCAATATATACATAGATTTCAACAGTCTACCTGTTCCATTCATTGATCTACTTGTCGAAAGTTACAAATAATTTCCGATAAAGGATTAACAATGGGTCTCATTGTTCACTTAAACTTGAAGAACAAAAAATTGGCGAATGGTACTGTTTGGATGCTTTGCATATATGTTTCTTAGACTATATAGAAGCAATATATACAAAGATTTCAACCGTCTACGTGTTCCAATCATTGTTCTACTTGTAGAAAGTTACAATTAATTTCCGTTAAAGGATTAACAATGGAGCTCGTAGTTCACTTAACTTGAAGATCAAATAATTGGCGAATTGTACTGTTTGGACGCTTTGCATATATGTTTCTTAGACTATATAGAAGCAATATATACAAAGATTTCAACCGTCTACCTGTTCCATTCATTGTTCTACTTGTCGAAAGTTACAAATAATTTCCGTTAAAGGATTAACAATGGAGCTCGTAGTTCACTTAACTTGAAGATCAAATAATTGGCGAATTGTACTGTTTGGACGCTTCGCATATAGGTTTCTTAGACTATATAGAAGCAACATATACAAAGATTTCAACCGTCTACCTGTTCTATTCATTGTTCATCTTGTCGAAAGTTACAAATAATTTCCGTTTCATGATTATCAATGTGCCTCGTTGTTCACTTAAACTTGAAGAACAAAAAATTGGCGACTGGCACTGTTTGGATGCTTTGAATATATGTTTATTAGGCTATATAGAAGCAATATATAAAAAGATTTCAACCGTCTACCAGTTCCATTCATTGTTCTACTTGTCGAAAGTTACAAATAATTTCCTTTAAAGGATTAACGATGGGGCTCGTAGTTCACTTAAAATTGAAGGACAAAAAATTGGCGAATGGTACTGTTTGGATGCTTTGCGTACATGTTTCTTAGACTATATGGAAGCAATATATGCAAGGATTTCAACCGTCTACCTGTTCCATTCATTGTTCTACTTGTCGAAAGTTACAAATAATTTCCGATAAAGGATTAACAATGGGGCTCATTGTTCACTTAAACTTGAAGAACAAAAAATTGGCGAATGGTACTGTTTGGATGCTTTGCATATATGTTTGTAACACTATATAGAAGCAATATATACAAAGATTTCAACCGTCTACGTGTTCCAATCATTTTTCTACTTGTAGAAAGTTACAATTAATTTCCGTTAAAGGATTAACAATGGGGCTCGTAGTTCACTTAACTTGAAGATCAAATAATTGGCGAATTGTACTGTTTGGATGCTTTGCGTAAATGTTTCTTAGACTATATGGAAGCAATATATACAAGGATTTCAATCGTCTACCTGTTCCATTCATTGTTCTACTTGTCGAAAGCTACAAATAATTTCCGATAACGGATTAACCATTGGGGCTCATTGTTCACTTAAACTTGAAGAACAAAAAATTGGCGAATTGTACTGTTTGGATGCTTTGCATATATGTTTCTTAGACTATATAGAAGCAATATATACATTGATTTCAACCGTCTACCTGTTCCATTCATTGATCTACTTGTCGAAAGTTACAAATAATTTCCGATAAAGGATTAACAATGGGTCTCATTGTTCACTTAAACTTGAAGAACAAAAAATTGGCGAATGGTACTGTTTGGATGCTTTGCATATATGTTTCTTAGACTATATAGAAGCAATATATACAAAGATTTCAACCGTCTACGTGTTCCAATCATTGTTCTACTTGTAGAAAGTTACAATTAATTTCCGTTAAAGGATTAACAATGGAGCTCGTAGTTCACTTAACTTGAAGATCAAATAATTGGCGAATTGTACTGTTTGGACGCTTTGCATATATGTTTCTTAGACTATATAGAAGCAATATATACAAAGATTTCAACCGTCTACCTGTTCCATTCATTGTTATACTTGTCGAAAGTTACAAATAATTTCCGTTAAAGGATTAACAATGGAGCTCGTAGTTCACTTAAAATTGAAGGACAAAAAATTGGCGAATGGTACTGTTTGGATGCTTTGCGTACATGTTTCTTAGACTATATGGAAGCAATATATGCAAGGATTTCAACCGTCTACCTGTTCCATTCATTGTTCTACTTGTCGAAAGTTACAAATAATTTCCGATAAAGGATTAACAATGGCGCTCATTGTTCACTTAAACTTGAAGAACAAAAAATTGGCGAATGGTACTGTTTGGATGCTTTGCATAAATGTTTCTTAGACTATATAGAAGCAATAGATACAAAGATTTCAACCGTCTACCTGTTCCATTCAATGTTCTACTTGTCGAAAGTTACAAATGATTTCCTTTAAAGGATTAACAATGGGGCTCGTAGTTCACTTAAAATTGAAGGACAAAAAATTGGCGAATGGTACTGTTTGGATGCTTTGCGTAAATGTTTCTTAGACTATATGGAAGCAATATATGCAAGGATTTCAACCGTCTACCTGTTCCATTCATTGTTCTACTTGTCGAAAGTTACAAATAATTTCCGATAAAGGATTAACAATGGGGCTCATTGTTCACTTAAACTTGAAGAACAAAAAATTGGCGAATGGTACTGTTTGGATGCTTTGCATATATGTTTCTTAGTCTATATAGAAGCAATAGATACAAAGATTTCAACCGTCTACCTGTTCCATTCAATGTTCTACTTGTCGAAAGTTACAAATAATTTCCGTTAAAGTATTAACAATGGGGTTCGTAGTTTACTAAAACTTGAAGAACAGAAAATTGGCGAATTGTACTGTTTGGATGCTTTGCATATATGTTTCTTAGACTATATAGACGCAATATATACAAGGATTTTAACCGTCTACCTGTTCCATTCATTGTTCTACTTGTCGAAAGTTACAAATAATTTCCGATAAAGGATTAACAATGGGGCTCATTGTTCACTTAAACTTGAAGAACAATAAATTGGCGAATGGTACTGTTTGGATGCTTTGCGTACATGTTTCTTAGACTATATGGAAGCAATATATGCAAGGATTTCAACCGTCTACCTGTTCCATTCATTGTTCTACTTGTCGAAAGTTACAAATAATTTCCGATAAAGGATTAACAATGGTGCTCATTGTTCACTTAAACTTGAAGGACAAAAAATTGGCGAATGGTACTGTTTGGATGCTTTGCGTACATGTTTCTTAGACTATATGGAAGCAATATATACAAGGATTTCAACCGTCTACCTGTTCCATTCATTGTTCTACTTGCAGAAATTTACAAATAATTTCCTTTAAAGGATTAACAATGGGGCTCATTTTTCACTTAAACTTGAAGAACAAAAAATTGGCGAATTGTACTGTTTGGATGCTTTGCATATATGTTTCTTATACTATATAGAAGCAATATATACAAAGATTTCAACCGTCTACGTGTTCCAATCATTGTTCTACTTGTAGAAAGTTACAATTAATTTCCGTTAAAGGATTAACAATGGGGCTCGTAGTTCACTTAAACTTGAAGAACAAAAAATTGGCGATTGTTACTGTTTAGATGCTTTGCATATAGGTTTCTTAGACTATATAGAAGCAATATATACAAAGATTTCAACCGTCTACCTGTTCCATTCATTGTTCTACTTGTCGAAAGTTACAAATAATTTCCGTTAAGGGATTAACAATGGGGATCGTAGTTCACTTAAACTTGAAGAACAAAAAATTGGCGTATGGTACTGTTTGGATGTTTGCATATATGTTTCTTAGACTATATGGAAGCAATATATACAAAGATTTCAACCGTCTACATGTTCCATTCATTGTTCTACTTGTCGAAATTTACAAATAATTTCCTTTAAAGGATTAACAATGGGGCTCGTTGTTCACTGAAACTTGAAGAACAATAAATTGGCGAATTGTACTGTTTGGATGCTTTGCATATATGTTTCTTAGAGTATATAGAAGCAATATATACAAAGATTTCAACCGTCTACCTGTTCCATTCATTGTTCTACTTGTCGAAAGTTACAAATAATTAACGATAAAGTATTAACAATGGGGCTCGTAGTTCACTTAAACTTGAAGATCAAATAATTTGGCGAATTGTACTGTTTGGACGCTTTGCATATATGTTTCTTAGACTATACAGAAGCAATATATACAATGATTTCAACAGTCTACCTGTTCCATTCATTGTTCTAATTGTCGAAATTTACAAATAATTTCCTTTAAAGGATTAACAATGGGGCTGGTTGTTCACTTAAACTTGAAGAACAATAAATTGGCGAATTGTACTGTTTTGATGCTTTGCATATATGTTTCTTAGACTATATAGACGCAATATATACAAGGATTTCAACCGTCTACCTGTTCCATTCATTGTTCTACTTGTCGAAAGTTACAAATAATTACCGATAAAGGATTAACCATTGGGGCTCATTGTTCACTTAAACTTGAAGAACAAAAAATTGGCGAGTTGTACTGTTTGGATGCTTTGCATATATGTTTCTTAGACTATATAGAAGCAATATATACAAAGATTTCAACCGTCTACCTGTTCCATTCATTGTTCTACTTGTCGAAAGTTACAAATAATTTCCGATAAAGGATTAACAATGGGGCTCATTGTTCACTTAAACTTGAAGGACAAAAAATTGGCGAATGGTAATATTTGGATGCTTTGCATAAATGTTTCTTAGACTATATGGAAGCAATATATACAAAGATTTCAACCGTCTACGTGTTCCAATCAATGTTCTACTTGTCGAAAATTACAAATAATTTCCGATAAAGGATTAACCATTGGGGCTCATTGTTCACTTAAACTTGAAGAACAAAAAATTGGCGAATGGTACTGTTTCGATGCTTTGTATATTTGTTTCTTAGACTATATAGAAGCAATAAATACAATGATTTCAACAGTCTACCTGTTCCATTCATTGTTCTACTTGTCGAAATTTACAAATAATTTCCTTTAAAGGATTAACAATGGGGCTCGTAGTTCACTTAAACTTGAAGAACAAAAAATTGGCGAATGGTACTGTTTGGATGCTTTGCATATATGTTTCTTAGACTATATAGACGCAATATATACAAGGATTTCAACCGTCTACCTGTTCCATTCATTGTTCTACTTGTCGAAAGTTACAAGCAATTTCCGATAAAGGATTAACAATGGGGCTCATTGTTCACTTAAACTTGAAGAACAAAAAATTGGCGAATGGTACTGTTTGGATGCTTTGCATATATGTTTCTTAGACTATATGGAAGCAATATATACAAAGATTTCAACCGTCTACGTGTTCCATTCATTGTTCTACTTGTCGAAATTTACAAATAATTACCCTTTAAAGGATTAACAATGGGGCTCGTTGTTCACTGAAACTTGAAGAACAATAAATTGGCGAATTGTACTGTTTGGATGCTTTGCATATATGTTTCTTAGAGTATATAGAAGCAATATATACAAAGATTTCAACCTTCTACCTGTTCCATTCATTGTTCTACTTGTCGAAAGTTACAAATAATTACCGATAAAGTATTAACAATGGGGCTCGTAGTTCACTTAAACTTGAAGATCAAATAATTGGCGAATTGTACTGTTTGGACGCTTTGCATATATGTTTCTTAGACTATACAGAAGCAATATATACAATGATTTCAACAGTCTACCTGTTCCATTCATTGTTCTAATTGTCGAAATTTACAAATAATTTCCTTTAAAGGATTAACAATGGGGCTGGTTGTTCACTTAAACTTGAAGAACAATAAATTGGCGAATTGTACTGTTTTGATGCTTTGCATATATGTTTCTTAGACTATATAGACGCAATATATACAAGGATTTCAACCGTCTACCTGTTCCATTCATTGTTCTACTTGTCGAAAGTTACAAATAATTACCGATAAAGGATTAACCATTGGGGCTCATTGTTCACTTAAACTTGAAGAACAAAAAATTGGCGAGTTGTACTGTTTGGATGCTTTGCATATATGTTTCTTAGACTATATAGAAGCAATATATACAAAGATTTCAACCGTCTACCTGTTCCATTCATTGTTCTACTTGTCGAAAGTTACAAATAATTTCCGATAAAGGATTAACAATGGGGCTCATTGTTCACTTAAACTTGAAGGACAAAAAATTGGCGAATGGTAATATTTGGATGCTTTGCATAAATGTTTCTTAGACTATATGGAAGCAATATATACAAAGATTTCAACCGTCTACGTGTTCCAATCATTGTTCTACTTGTCGAAAATTACAAATAATTTCCGATAAAGGATTAACCATTGGGGCTCATTGTTCACTTAAACTTGAAGAACAAAAAATTGGCGAATGGTACTGTTTCGATGCTTTGTATATTTGTTTCTTAGACTATATAGAAGCAATAAATACAATGATTTCAACAGTCTACCTGTTCCATTCATTGTTCTACTTGTCGAAATTTACAAATAATTTCCTTTAAAGGATTAACAATGGGGCTCGTAGTTCACTTAAACTTGAAGAACAAAAAATTGGCGAATGGTACTGTTTGGATGCTTTGCATATATGTTTCTTAGACTATATAGACGCAATATATACAAGGATTTCAACCGTCTACC
The DNA here is from genome assembly GCA_963989415.1 of Cerceris ruficornis. Classification (NCBI taxonomy): domain Eukaryota; kingdom Metazoa; phylum Arthropoda; class Insecta; order Hymenoptera; family Crabronidae; genus Cerceris; species Cerceris ruficornis. Next base: position 93,928 of record CAXDIW010000076.1, read on the forward strand.
TGTTCCATTCATTGTTCTACTTGTCGAAAGTTACAAGCAATTTCCGATAAAGGATTAACCATTGGGGCTCATTGTTCACTTAAACTTGAAGAACAAAAAATTGGCGAATGGTACTGTTTGGATGCTTTGCGTACATGTTTCTTAGACTATATGGAAGGAATATATACAATGATTTCAACCGTCTACGTGTTCCAATCATTGTTCTACTTGTCGAAAGTTACAAGTAATTTCCGATAAAGGATTAACCATTGGGGCTCATTGTTCACTTAAACTTGAAGAACAAAAAATTGGCGAATGGTACTGTTTGGATGCTTTGCGTACATGTTTCTTAGACTATATGGAAGGAATATATACAATGATTTCAACCGTCTACGTGTTCCAATCATTGTTCTACTTGTAGAAAGTTACAATTAATTTCCGTTAAAGGATTAACAATGGGGCTCGTAGTTCACTTAAACTTGAAGAACAAAAAATTGGCGAATTGTACTGTTTGGATGCTATGCATATATGTTTCGTAGATTATATAGAAGCAATATATACATTGATTTCAACCGTCTAACTGATCCATTCATTGTTCTACTTGTCGCAATTTACAAATAATTTCCTTTAAAGGATTAACCATGGGGCTCGTAGTTCACTTAAACTTGAAGAACCAAAAATTGGCGAATTGTACTGTTTGGATGCTTTGCATAAACGTTTCTTAGACTATTTAGAAGCAATATATACAAAGATTTCAACCGTCTACCTGTACTATACATTGTTCTACCTGTAGAAAGTTACAAATAATTTCCATTTCATGATTATCAATGGGGCTCGCTGATCACTTAAACTTGAAGATCAAAAAATTGGCGATTGTTACTGTTTAGATGCTTTGCATATATGTTTCTTAGATTATATAGAAGCAATATATACAAAGATTTCAACCGTCTACCTGTTCCATTCATTGTTCTACTTGTCGAAAGTTACAAATAATTACCGATAAAGTATTAACAATGGGGCTCGTAGTTCACTTAAACTTGAAGATCAAATAATTGGCGAATTGTACTGTTTGGACGCTTTGCATATATGTTTCTTAGACTATACAGAAGCAATATATACAATGATTTCAACCGTCTACCTGTTCCATTCATTGTTCTACTTGTCGAAATTTACAAATAATTTCCTTTAAAGGATTAACAATGTGGCTCGTTGTTCACTGAAACTTGAAGAACAATAAATTGGCGAATGGTACTGTTTGGATGCTTTGCGTACATGTTTCTTAGAGTAAATGGAAGCAATATATACAAAGATTTCAACCGTCTACCTGTTCCATTCATTGTTCTACTTGTTGAAAGTCACAAATAATTTCCGTTAAGGGCTTAACAATGGGGATCGTAGTTTACTTAAACTTGAAGAACAAAAAATTGGCGTATGGTACTGTTTGGATGCTTTGCGTACATGTTTCTTAGACTATATAGAAGCAATATATACATTGATTTCAACCGTCTACCTGTTCCATTCATTGTTCTACTTGTCGGAAGTTACAAATAATTTCCGTTAAAGTATTAACAATGGGGCTCGTAGTTCACTTAAACATGAAGATGAAATAATTGGCGAATGGTACTGTTTGGATGCTTTGCAGATATGTTTCTTAGACTATATGGAAGCAATATATACAAAGATTTCAACCGTCTACGTGTTCCATTCATTGTTCTACTTGTCGAAATTTACAAATAATTTCCTTTAAAGGATTAACAATGGGGCTCGTTGTTCACTGAAACTTGAAGAACAATAAATTGGCGAATTGTACTGTTTGGATGCTTTGCATATATGTTTCTTAGAGTATATAGAAGCAATATATACAAAGATTTCAACCGTCTACCTGTTCTATTCATTGTTCTACTTGTCGAAATTTACAAATAATATCCGATAAAGGATTAACAATGGGGCTCATTGTTCACTTAAACTTGAAGATAAAAAAATTGGCGAATTGTACTGTTTGGATGCTTTGCATATATGTTTCTTAGACTATATAGAAGCAATATATACAAAGATTTCAACCGTCTACCTGTTCCATTCATTGTTCTACTGGTCGAAAGTTACAAATAATTTCCGATAACGGATTAACCATTGGGGTTCATTGTTCACTTAAACTTGAAGATAAAAAAATTGGCGAATGTTACTGTTTAGATGCTTTGCATATAAGTTTCTTAGACTATATAGAAGCAATATATACAAAGATTTCAACCGTCTACCTGTTCCATTCATTGTTCTACTTGTCGAAAGTTACAAATAATTTCCGAAAACGGATTAACCATTGGGGCTCATTGTTCACTTAAACTTGAAGAACAAAAAATTGGCGAATTGTACTGTTTGGATGCTTTGCATATATGTTTCTTAGACTATATAGAAGCAATATATACAATGATTTCAACAATCTACCTGTTCCATTCATAGTTCTACTTGTCGAAATTTACAAATAATTTCCTTTAAAGGATTAACAATGGGGCTCGTAGTTCACTTAAACTTGAAGAACAAAAAATTGGCGAATGGTACTGTTTGGATGCTTTGCATAAATGTTTCTTAGACTATATAGAAGCAATATATACAAAGATTTCAACCGTCTACCAGTTCCATTCATTGTTCTACTTGTCGAAAATTACAAATAATTTCCGATAACGGATTAACATTGGGGATCATTGTTCACTTAAACTTGAAGAACAAAAAATTGGCGAATTGTACTGTTTGGATGCTTTGCATATATGTTTCTAATACTATATAGAAGCAATATATACAAAGATTTCAACCGTCTACCTGTTCCATTCAATATTCTGCTTGTCGAAATTTACAAATAATTTCCTTTAAAGGATTAACAATGGGGCTCGTAGTTCACTTAAACTTGAAGAACAAAAAATTGGCGAACGGTACTGTTTGGATGCTTTGCGTACATGTTTCTTAGACTATATGGAAGCAATATATACAAAGATTTCAACCGTCTACGTGTTCCAATCATTGTTCTAATTGTCGAAATTTACAAATAATTTCCTTTAAAGGATTAACAATGGGGCTCGTTGTTCAATTAAACTTGAAGAACAATAAATTGGCGAATTGTACTGTTTGGATGCTTTGCATATATGTTTCTTAGACTATATAGAAGCAATATATACTAAGATTTCAACCGTCTACCTGTTCCATTCATTGTTCTACTTGTCGAAAGTTACGAATAATTTCCGATAAAGGATTAACAATGGGGCTCATTGTTCACTTAAACTTGAAGAACAAAAAATTGGCGAATGCTACTGTTTGGATGCTTTGCATATATGTTTCTTAGACTATATGGAAGCAATATATACAAAGATTTCAACCGTCTACCTGTTCTATTCATTGTTCTACTTCTCGAAAGTTACAAATAATTTCCGATAAAGGATTAACAATGGGGCTCATTGTTCACTTAAACTTGAAGAAGAAAAAATTGGCGAATGGTACTGTTTGGATGCTTTGCATATATGTTTCTTAGACTATATAGAAGCAATATATACATTGATTTCAACCGTCTAACTGTTCCACTCATTGTTCTACTTGTCGAAAGTTACAAATAATTTCCGATAACGGATTAACCATTGGGGCTCATTATTCACTTAAACTTGAAGAACAAAAAATTGGCTAATTGTACTGTTTGGATGCTTTGCATATATGTTTCTTAGACTGTATAGAAGCAATCTATACAATGATTTCAACAGTCTACCTGTTCCATTCATTGTTCTTCTTGTCGAAAGTTACAAATAATTTCCTTTAAAGGATTAACAATGGGGCTCATTGTTCACTTAAACTTGAAGAACAAAAAATTGTCGAATTGTACTGTTTGGATGCTTTGCATATATGTTTCTTAGACTATATAGAAGCAATATATACAAAGATTTCAACCGTCTACCTGTTCCATTCATTGTTCTACTTGTCGAAAGTAACAAATAATTTCCGATAACGGATTAACCATTGGGGCTCATTGTTCACTTAAACTTGAAGAACAAAAAATTGGCTAATTGTACTGTTTGGATGCTTTGCATATATGTTTCTTAGACTGTATAGAAGCAATATATACAATGATTTCAACAGTCTACCTGTTCCGTTCATTGTTCTTCTTGTCGAAAGTTACAAATAATTTCCTTTAAAGGATTAACAATGGGGCTCATTGTTCACTTAAACTTGAGGAACAAAAAATTGTCGAATTGTACTGTTTGGATGCTTTGCATATATGTTTCTTAGACTATATAGAAGCAATATATACAATGATTTCAACCGTCTACCAGTTCCATTCATTGTTCTACTTGTCGAAAGTTACAAATAATTTCCGGTAAAGGATTAACAATGGGGCTCATTGTTCACTTAAACTTGAAGAACAAAAAATTGGCGAATGGTGCTGTTTGGATGCTTTGCATATATGTTTCTTAGACTATATAGAAGCAATATATACATTGATTTCAACCGTCTACCTGTTCCATTCATTGTTCTACTTGTCGGAAGTTACAAATAATTTCCGTTAAAGTATTAACAATGGGGCTCGTAGTTCACTTAAACATGAAGATGAAATAATTGGCGAATGGTACTGTTTGGATGCTTTGCAGATATGTTTCTTAGACTATATAGAAGCAATATATACAAAGATTTCAACCGTCTACCTGTTCCATTCATTGTTCTACTTGTCGAAAGTTACTAATAATTTCCGATAACGGATTAACCATTGGGGCTCATTGTTCACTTAAACTTGAAGATAAAAAAATTGGCGAATTGTACTGTTTGGATGCTTTGCATATATGTTTCTTAGACTATATAGAAGCAATATATACAAAGATTTCAACCGTCTACCTGTTCCATTCATTGTTCTACTGGTCGAAAGTTACAAATAATTTCCGATAACGGATTAACCATTGGGGTTCATTGTTCACTTAAACTTGAAGATAAAAAAATTGGCGAATGTTACTGTTTAGATGCTTTGCATATAAGTTTCTTAGACTATATAGAAGCAATATATACAAAGATTTCAACCGTCTACCTGTTCCATTCATTGTTCTACTTGTCGAAATTTACAAATAATTTCCTTTAAAGGATTAACAATGGGGCTCGTAGTTCACTTAAACTTGAAGAACAAAAAATTGGCGAACGGTACTGTTTGGATGCTTTGCGTACATGTTTCTTAGACTATATGGAAGCAATATATACAAAGATTTCAACCGTCTACGTGTTCCAATCATTGTTCTACTTGTCGAAATTTACAAATAATTTCCTTTAAAGGATTAACAATGGGGCTCGTTGTTCACTTAAACTAGAAAAAACAATAAATTGGCGAATTGTACTGTTTGGATGATTTGCATATATGTTTCTTAGACTATATAGAAGCAACATATACTAAGATGTCAACCGTCTACCTGTTCCATTCATTGTTCTACCTTGTCGAAAGTTACAAATAATTTCCGATAAAGGATTAACAATGGGGCTCATTGTTCACTTAAACTTGAAGAACAAAAAATTGGCGAATGGTACTGTTTGGATGCTTTGCGTATATGTTTCTTAGACTATATGGAAGCAATATATACAAAGATTTCAACCGTCTACGTGTTCCAATCATTGTTCTACTTGTCGAAAATTACAAATAATTTCCGATAAAGGATTAACCATTGGGGCTCATTGTTCACTTAAACTTGAAGAACAAAAAATTGGCGAATGGTACTGTTTGGATGCTTTGCGTATTTGTTTCTTATACTATATAGAAGCAATATATACAATGATTTCAACAGTCTACCTGTTCCATTCATTGTTCTACTTGTCGAAATTTACAAATAATTTCCTTTAAAGGATTAACAATGGGGCTCGTAGTTCAATTAAACTTGAAAAACCAAAAATTGGCGAATTGTACTGTTTGGATGCTTTGCATATATGTTTCTAAGACTATATGGAAGCAATATATACAAAGATTTCAACCGTCCACGTGTTCCAATCATTGTTCTACTTGTCGAAATTTACAAATAATTTCCGATAAAGGATTAACAATCGGGCTCATTGTTCACTTAACCTTCAAGAACAAAAAATTGGCGAATGGTACTGTTTGGATGCTTTGTATATATGTTTCTTAGACTATATAGAAGCAATATATACAAAGATTTCAACCGTCTACCTGTTCCATTCATTGTTCTACTTGTCGAAATTTACAAATAATTTCCTTTAAAGGATTAACAATGGGGCTCGTTGTTCACTTAAACTTGAAGAACAAAAAATTGGCGAATGGTACTGTTTGGATGCTTTGCATATATGTTTCTTAGACTATATAGAAGCAATATATACATTGATTTCAACCGTCTACCTGATCCATTCATTGTTCTACTTGTCGCAAGTTACAAATAATTTCCGTTAAAGTATTAACAATGGGGCTCTTAGTTCACTTAAACTTGAAGAACAAATAATTGGCGAATTGTACTGTTTGGATGATTTGCAGATATGTTTCTTAGACTATTTAGAAGCAATATATACAATGATTTCAACCGTCTACCTATTCCATTCATTGTTCTACTTGCCGAAATTTACAAATAATTTCCTTTAAAGGATTAACAATGGGGCTCGTAGTTCACTTAAACTTGAAGAACAAAAAATTGGCGGATGATACTGTTTGGATGCTTTGAATATATGTTTCTTATATTATATAGAAGCAATATATACAAAGAATTCAACCGTCTACCTGTTCCATTCATTGTTCTACTTGTCGAAAGTTACAAATAATTTCCGATAAAGGATTAACCATTGGGTCTCATTGTTCACTTAAACTTGGAAAACAAACAATTGGCGAATTGTACTGTTTGGATGCTTTGCATATATGTTTCTTAGACTATATGGAAGCAATATATACAAGGATTTCAACCGTCTACCTGTTCCATTCATTGTTCTACTTGTCGAAACTTACAAATATTTACCGATAAAGGATTAACGATTGGGGCTCATTGTTCACTTAAACTTGAAGAACAATAAATTGGCGAATTGTACTGTTTGGATGCTTTGCATATATGTTTCTTAGACTATATAGAATCAATATATACAAAAAATTCAACCGTCTACCTGTTCCATTCATTGTTCTACTCGTCGAAAGTTACAAATAATTACCGATAAAGGATTAACCATTGGGGCTCATTGTTCACTTAAACTTGAAGAACAAAAAATTGGCGAATTGTACTGTTTGGATGCTTTGCATATATGTTTCTTAGACTATATAGAAGCAATATATACAAAGATTTCAACCGTCTACCTGTTCCATTCATTGTTCTACTTCTCGAAAGTTACAAATAATTTCCGATAAAGGATTAACCATTAGGGCTCATTGTTCACTTAAACTTGAAGAACAAAAAATTGGCGAATGGTACTGTTTAGATGCATTGCATATATGTTTCTTAGACTATATAGAAGCAATATATACAAAGATTTCAACCGTCTACTAGTTCCATTCATTGTTCTACTTGTCGAAAGTTACAAATAATTTCCGATAACGGATTAACCATTGGGGCTCATTGTTCACTTAAACTTGAAGAACAAAAAATTGGCGAATTGTACTGTTTGGATGCTTTGCATATATGTTTCTTATACTATATAGAAGCAATATATACAAAGATTTCAACCGTCTACCTGTTCCATTCAATGTTCTACTTGTCGAAATTTACAAATAATTTCCTTTAAAGGATTAACAATGGGGCTCGTAGTTCACTTAAACTTGAAGAACAAAAAATTGGCGAATTGTACTGTTTGGATGCTTTGTATATATGTTTCTTAGACTACATAGAAGCAATATATACAAAGATTTCAACCGTCTACCTGTTCCATTCATTGTTCTACTTGTCGAAATTTACAAATAATTTCCTTTAAAGGATTAACAATGGGGCTCGTTGTTCACTTAAACTTGAAGAACAAAAAATTGGCGAATGGTACTGTTTGGATGCTTTGCATATATGTTTCTTAGACTATATAGAAGCAATATATACATTGATTTCAACCGTCTACCTGATCCATTCATTGTTCTACTTGTCGCAAGTTACAAGTAATTTCCGTTAAAGTATTAACAATGGGGCTCGTAGTTCACTTAAACTTGAAGATCAAATAATTGGCGATTGTTACTGTTTAGATGCTTTGCATATATGTTTCTTAGATTATATAGAAGCAATATATACAAAGATTTCAACCGTCTACCTGTTCCATTCTTTGTTCTACTTGCCGAAATTTACAAATAATTTCCTTTAAAGGATTAACAATGGGGCTCGTAGTTCACTTAAACTTGAAGATCAAATAATTGGCGATTGTTACTGTTTAGATGCTTTGCATATATGTTTCTTAGATTATATAGAAGCAATATATACAAAGATTTCAACCGTCTCCCTTTTCCATTCATTGTTCTACTCGTCGAAAGTTACAAATAATTACCGATAAAGGATTAACCATTGGGGCTCATTGTTCACTTAAACTTGAAGAACAAAAAATTGGCGAATTGTACTGTTTGAATGCTTTGCATATATGTTTCTTAGACTATATAGAAGCAATATATACATTGATTTCAACCGTCTACCTGATCCATTCATTGTTCTGCTTGTCGCAAGTTACAAATAATTTCCGTTAAAGTATTAACAATGGGGCTCGTAGTTCACTTAAACTTGAAGATCAAATAATTGGCGAATTGTACTGTTTGGATGATTTGCAGATATGTTTCTTAGACTATATAGAAGCAATATATACAAAGATTTCAACCGTCTACCTGTTCCATTCATTGTTCTACTTGTCGAAAATTACAAGTAATTTCCGATAAAGGATTAACCATTGGGGCTCATTGTTCACTTAAACTTGAAAAACAAAAAATTGGCTAATTGTACTGTTTGGATGCTATGCATATATGTTTCTTAGACTATATAGAAGCTATATATACAATGATTTCAACCGTCTACCTGTTCTATTCATTGTTCTACTTGTCGAAATTTACAAATAATATCCGATAAAGGATTAACAATGGGGCTCATTGTTCACTTAAACTTGAAGAACAATAAATTGGCGAATTGTACTGTTTGGATGCTTTGCATATATGTTTCTTAGACTATATAGAATCAATATATACAAAAAATTCAACCGTCTACCTGTTCCATTCATTGTTCTACTCGTCGAAAGTTACAAATAATTACCGATAAATGATTAACCATTGGGGCTCATTGTTCACTTAAACTTGGGGAACAAAAAATTGGCGAATTGTACTGTTTGGATGCTTTGTATATATGTTTCTTAGACTATATAGAAGCAATATATACAAAGATTTCAACCGTCTACATGTTCCATTCATTGTTCTACTTGTCGAAAGTTACAAATAATTTCCGATAAAGGATTAACCATTGGGGCTCATTGTTCACTTAAACTTGGGGAACAAAAAATTGGCGAATTGTACTGTTTGGATGCTTTGTATATATGTTTCTTTGACTATATAGAAGCAATATATACAAAGATTTCAACCGTCTAACTGTTCCATTCATTGTTCTACTTGTCGAAAATTACAAATAATTTCCGATAAAGGATTAACCATTGGGGCTCATTGTTCACTTAAACTTGAAGAACAAAAAATTGGCGAATGGTACTATTTGGATGCTTTGCATATATGTTTCTTAGACTATATAGAAGCAATATATAGAAAGATTTCACCCGTCTACTTTTACTATTCATTGTTCTACTTGTAGAAAGTTACAAATAATTTCCATTTCATGATTATCAATGGGGCTCGTTGTTCACTAATACTTGAAGATACAAAAATTGGCGAATGTTACTGTTTAGATGCTTTGCATATAGGTTTCTTAGACTATATAGAAGCAGCATATACAAAGATTTCAACCGTCTGCCTGTCCGATTCATTGTTCTACTTGTCGAAAATTACAAATAATTTCCGATAAAGGATTAACCATTGGTGCTCATTGTTCACTTAAACTTGAAGAACAAAAAATTGGCGAATGGTAATGTTTGGATGCTTTGCGTACACGTTCCTTACAGTATATAGAAGCAGCATATACATTGATTTCTACCGTCTACCTGTTCGATTCATTGTTCTACTTGTCGAAATATACAAATAATTTCCTTTAAAGGATTAACAATGGGGCTCGTAGTTCACTTAAACTTGAAGAACAAAAAATTGGCAAATTGTACTGCTTGGATGGTTTGCGTACATGTTTCTTAGACTATATAGAAGGAATATATACAATGATTTAACCGTCTACCTGTTCCATTCATTGTTCTACTTGTCGAATGTTACAAATAATTTCCGTTAAATGATTAACAATGGGGCTCGTAGTTCATTTAAACTTGAAGAACATAAAATTGTCGAATTGTACTGTTTGGATGCTTTGCATATGTGTTTCTTAGACTATATAGAAGCAATATATACTATGATTTCAACCGTCTACCTGTTCCATTCATTGTTCTACTTGTCGAAATTTACAAATAATTTCCTTTATAGGATTAACAATGGGGCTCGTAGTTCACTTAAACTTGAAGAACAAAAAATTGGCAAATTGTACTGTTTGGATGCTTTGCGTATATGTTTCTTAGACTATATAGAAGCAATATATAGAAAGATTTCACCCGTCTACCTGTTCCATTCATTGTTCTACTTGTCGAAAATTACAAATAATTTCCGATAAAGGATTAACAATGGGGCTCGTAGTTCACTTAAACTTGAAGAACAATAAATTGGCGAATTGTACTGTTTGGATGCTTTGCATATATGTTTCTTAGACTATATGGAAGCAATATCTACAAAGATTTCAACAGACTACCAGTTCTATTCATTGTTCTACTTGTAGAAACTTATAAATAATTTCCCTTTCATGATTATCAATGGGGCTCGTAGTTCACTTAAACTTGAAGAACAAAAAATTGGCGAATTGTACTGTTTGGATGCTTTGCATATATGTTTCTTAGACTATATAGAAGCAATATATACTATTATTTCAACCGTCTACCTGTTCCATTCATTGTTCTACTTGTCGAAAATTACAAATAATTTCCGATAAAGGTAGAACCATTGGGGCTCATTGTTCACTAAAACTTGAAGAACAAAAAATTGGCGAATTGTACTCTTTGGATGCTTTGCATATATGTTTCTTAGACTATATAGAAGCAATATTTACAATGATTTCAACAGTCTACCTGTTCCATTCATTGTTATACTTGTCGAAAGTTGCAAATAATTTCCTTTAAAGGATTAACAATTGGGCTCGTAGTTCACTTAAACTTGAAGAACAAAAAATTGGGGAATTGTACTATTTGGATGCTTTGCATATATGTTTCTTAGACTATATAGAAGCAATATATATACATTGATTTCCACCGTCTACCTGTTCCATTCATTGTTCTACTTGTCGAAAGATACAAATAATTTCCGATAAAGGATTAACAATGCGGCTCGTAGTTCACTTAAACTTGAAGAACAAAAAATTGGCAAATTGTACTGTTTGGATGCTTTGCGTATATGTTTCTTAGACTATATACAAGCAATATATAGAAAGATTTCACCCGTCTACCTGTTCCATTCATTGTTCTACTTGTCGAAAATTACAAATAATTTCCGATAAAGGATTAACAATGGGGCTCATTGTTCACTAAAACTTGAAGAACAAAAAATTGGCGAATGGTACTGTTTGGATGCTTTGCGTACATGTTTCTTAGACTATATGGAAGCAATATATACAATGATTTCAATCGTCTTCCTGTTCCATTCATTGTTCTACTTGTCGAAATTTACAAATAATTTCCTTTAAAGGATTAACAATGCGGCTCGTAGTTCACTTAAACTTGAAGAACAAAAAATTGGCGAATTGTACTGTTAGGATACTTTGCGTATATGTTTCTTAAACTATATAGAAGCAATATATAGAAAGATTTCACCCGTCTACATTTACTATTCATTGTTCTACTTGTAGAAACTTAGAAATAATTTCCATTTCATGATTATCAATGGGGCTCGTTGTTCACTTCAACTTGAAGAACAATAAATTGGCGAATTGTACTCTTTAGATGCTTTGCATATATGTTTCTTAGACTATATAGAAGCAATATATACAAAGATTTCAACCGTCTACCTGTTCCACTCATTGTTCTACTTGTCGAAAGTTACAAATAATTTCCGATAAAGGATTAACAATGGGGCTCGTTGTTCACTTAAACTTGAAGAACAAAAAATTGGCGAATGGTACTGTTTGGATGCTTTGCATATATGTTTCTTAGATTATATAGAAGCAATATATACAAAAATTTCAACCGTCTACCTGTTCCATTCATTGTTCTACTTGTCGCAAGTTACAAATAATTTCCGTTAAAGTATTAACAATGGGACTCGTAGTTCACTTAAACTTGAAGATCAAATAATTGGCGAATTGTACTGTTTGGATGATTTGCTGATATGTTTCTTAGACTATATAGAAGCAATATATACAAAGATTTCAACCGTCTGCCTGTTCCATTCATTGTTCTACTTGTCGAAAGTTACAAATAATTTCCGATAAAGTATTAACAATGGGGCCCATTGTTCACTTAAACTTGAAGAACAAAAAATTGGCGAATGGTACTGTTTGGATGCTTTGCATATATGTTTCTTAGACTATATGGAAGCAATATATACAAAGATTTCAACCGTCTACGTGTTCCAATCATTGTTCTACTTGTCGAAAGTTACAAATAATTTCCGTTAAAGGATTAACCATTGGGGCTCATTGTTCACTTAAACTTGAAGAACAAAAAATTGGCGAATGGTACTGTTTGGATGCTTTGCGTATATGTTTCTTAGACTACATGGAAGCAATATATACAAAGATTTCAACCGTCTACGTGTTCCAATCATTGTTCTACTTGTCGAAAATTACAAATAATTTCCGATAAAGGATTAACCATTGGGGCTCATTGTTCACTTAAACTTGAAGAACAAAAAATTGGCGAATGGTACTGTTTGGATGCTTTGCGTATTTGTTTCTTATACTATATAGAAGCAATATATACAATGATTTCAACAGTCTACCTGTTCCATTCATTGTTCTACTTGTCGAAATTTACAAATAATTTCCTTTAAAGGATTAACAATGGGGCTCGTAGTTCAATTAAACTTGAAAAACCAAAAATTGGCGAATTGTACTGTTTGGATGCTTTGCATATATGTTTCTAAGACTATATGGAAGCAATATATACAAAGATTTCAACCGTCCACGTGTTCCAATCATTGTTCTACTTGTCGAAATTTACAAATAATTTCCGATAAAGGATTAACAATCGGGCTCATTGTTCACTTAACCTTCAAGAACAAAAAATTGGCGAATTGTACTGTTTGGATGCTTTGCATATATGTTTCTTAGACTATACGGAAGCAATATATACAAATATTTCAACCGTCTACCTGTTCCATTCATTGTTCTACTCGTCGAAAGTTACAAATAATTACCGATAAAGGATTAACCATTGGGGCTCATTGTTCACTTAAATTTGAAGAACAAAAAATTGGCGAATTGTACTGTTTGGATGCTTTGCATATATGTTTCTTAGACTATATAGAAGCAATATATACAAAGATTTCAACCGTCTACCTGTTACATTCATTGTTCTACTTGTCGAAAGTTACAAATAATTTCCGATAAAGGATTAACCATTGGGGCTCATTGTTCACTTAAACTTGGGGAACAAAAAATTGGCGAATTGTACTGTTTGGATGCTTTGTATATATGTTTCTTAGACTATATAGAAGCAATATATACAAAGATTTCAACCGTCTACATGTTCCATTCATTGTTCTACTTGTCGAAAGTTACAAATAATTTCCGATAAAGGATTAACCATTGGGGCTCACTGTTCACTTAAACTTGAAGAACAATAAATTGGCGAATTGTACTGTTTGGATGCTTTGCATATATGTTTCTTAGACTATATAGAATCAATATATACAAAAAATTCAACCGTCTACCTGTTCCATTCATTGTTCTACTCGTCGAAAGTTACAAATAATTACCGATAAAGGATTAACCATTGGGGCTCATTGTTCACTTAAACTTGAAGAACAAAAAATTGGCGAATTGTACTGTTGGATGCTTTGCATATATGTTTCTTAGACTATATAGAAGCAATATATACAAAGATTTCAACCGTCTACCTGTTCCATTCATTGTTCTACTTGTCGAAATTTACAAATAATTTCCTTTAAAGGATTAACAATGGGGCTCGTTGTTCACTTAAACTTGAAGAACAAAAAATTGGCGAATGGTACTGTTTGGATGCTTTGCATATATGTTTCTTAGACTATATAGAAGCAATATATACATTGATTTCAACCGTCTACCTGATCCATTCATTGTTCTACTTGTCGCAAGTTACAAATAATTTCCGTTAAAGTATTAACAATGGGGCTCTTAGTTCACTTAAACTTGAAGATCAAATAATTGGCGAATTGTACTGTTTGGATGATTTGCAGATATGTTTCTTAGACTATTTAGAAGCAATATATACAATGATTTCAACCGTCTACCTATTCCATTCATTGTTCTACTTGCCGAAATTTACAAATAATTTCCTTTAAAGGATTAACAATGGGGCTCGTAGTTCACTTAAACTTGAAGAACAAAAAATTGGCGGATGATACTGTTTGGATGCTTTGAATATATGTTTCTTATATTATATAGAAGCAATATATACAAAGAATTCAACCGTCTACCTGTTCCATTCATTGTTCTACTTGTCGAAAGTTACAAATAATTTCCGATAAAGGATTAACCATTGGGTCTCATTGTTCACTTAAACTTGGAAAACAAAAAATTGGCGAATTGTACTGTTTGGATGCTTTGCATATATGTTTCTTAGACTATATGGAAGCAATATATACAAGGATTTCAACCGTCTACCTGTTCCATTCATTGTTCTACTTGTCGAAACTTACAAATAATTACCGATAAAGGATTAACGATTGGGGCTCATTGTTCACTTAAACTTGAAGAACAATAAATTGGCGAATTGTACTGTTTGGATGCTTTGCATATATGTTTCTTAGACTATATAGAATCAATATATACAAAAAATTCAACCGTCTACCTGTTCCATTCATTGTTCTACTCGTCGAAAGTTACAAATAATAACCGATAAAGGATTAACCATTGGGGCTCATTGTTCACTTAAACTTGAAGAACAAAAAATTGGCGAATTGTACTGTTTGGATGCTTTGCATATATGTTTCTTAGACTATATAGAAGCAATATATACAAATATTTCAACCGTCTACCTGTTCCATTCATTGTTCTACTTCTCGAAAGTTACAAATAATTTCCGATAAAGGATTAACCATTGGGGCTCATTGTTCACTTAAACTTGGGGAACAAAAAATTGGCGAATTGTACTGTTTGGATGCTTTGTATATATGTTTCTTAGACTACATAGAAGCAATATATACAAAGATTTCAACCGTCTACCTGTTCCATTCATTGTTCTACTTGTCGAAAATTACAAGTAATTTCCGATAAAGGATTAACCATTGGGGCTCATTGTTCACTTAAACTTGAAAAACAAAAAATTGGCTAATTGTACTGTTTGGATGCTATGCATATATGTTTCTTAGACTATATAGAAGCTATATATACAATGATTTCAACCGTCTACCTGTTCTATTCATTGTTCTACTTGTCGAAATTTACAAATAATATCCGATAAAGGATTAACAATGGGGCTCATTGTTCACTTAAACTTGAAGAACAATAAATTGGCGAATTGTACTGTTTGGATGCTTTGCATATATGTTTCTTAGACTATATAGAAGCAATATATACTATTATTTCAACCGTCTACCTGTTCCATTCATTGTTCTACTTGTCGAAAATTACAAATAATTTCCGATAAAGGAAGAACCATTGGGGCTCATTGTTCACTAAAACTTGAAGAACAAAAAATTGGCGAATTGTACTCTTTGGATGCTTTGCATATATGTTTCTTAGACTATATAGAAGCAATATTTACAATGATTTCAACAGTCTACCTGTTCCATTCATTGTTATACTTGTCGAAAGTTGCAAATAATTTCCTTTAAAGGATTAACAATTGGGCTCGTAGTTCACTTAAACTTGAAGAACAAAAAATTGGGGAATTGTACTATTTGGATGCTTTGCATATATGTTTCTTAGACTATATAGAAGCAATATATATACATTGATTTCCACCGTCTACCTGTTCCATTCATTGTTCTACTTGTCGAAAGATACAAATAATTTCCGATAAAGGATTAACAATGCGGCTCGTAGTTCACTTAAACTTGAAGAACAAAAAATTGGCAAATTGTACTGTTTGGATGCTTTGCGTATATGTTTCTTAGACTATATAGAAGCAATATATAGAAAGATTTCACCCGTCTACCTGTTCCATTCATTGTTCTACTTGTCGAAAATTACAAATAATTTCCGATAAAGGATTAACAATGGGGCTCATTGTTCACTAAAACTTGAAGAACAATAAATTGGCGAATGGTACTGTTTGGATGCTTTGCGTACATGTTTCTTAGACTATATGGAAGCAATATATACAATGATTTCAATCGTCTTCCTGTTCCATTCATTGTTCTACTTGTCGAAATTTACAAATAATTTCCTTTAAAGGATTAACAATGCGGCTCGTAGTTCACTTAAACTTGAAGAACAAAAAATTGGCGAATTGTACTGTTAGGATACTTTGCGTATATGTTTCTTAAACTATATAGAAGCAATATATAGAAAGATTTCACCCGTCTACATTTACTATTCATTGTTCTACTTGTAGAAACTTAGAAATAATTTCCATTTCATGATTATCAATGGGGCTCGTTGTTCACTTCAACTTGAAGAACAATAAATTGGCGAATTGTACTCTTTAGATGCTTTGCATATATGTTTCTTAGACTATATAGAAGCAATATATACAAAGATTTCAACCGTCTACCTGTTCCACTCATTGTTCTACTTGTCGAAAGTTACAAATAATTTCCGATAAAGGATTAACAATGGGGCTCATTGTTCACTTAAACTTGAAGAACAAAAAAATGGCGAATGGTACTGTTTAGATGCTTTGCATATAGGTTTCTTATGCTATATAGAAGCAGCATATACAATGATTTCAACCGTCTACCTATTCCATTCATTGTTCTACTTGTCGAAATTTACAAATAATTTCCTTTAAAGGATTAACAATGCGGCTCGTAGTTCACTTAAACTTGAAGAACAAAAAATTGGCGAATTGTACTGTTTGGATGCTTTGCGTATATGTTTCTTAGAGTATATAGAAGCAATATATAGAAAGATTTCACCCGTCTACCTGTTCCATTCATTGTTCTACTTGTCGAAAATTATGAATAATTTCCGATAAAGGATTAACAATGGGGCTCATTGTTCACTTAAACTTGAAGAACAAAAAATTGGCGAATGGTACTGTTTGGATGCTTTGCGTACATGTTTCTTAGACTATATGGAAGCAATATATACAATGATTTCAACCGTCTACCTGTTGCATTCATTGTTCTACTTGTCGAAATTTACAAATAATTTCCTTTCAAGGATTAACAATGCGGCTCATTGTTCACTTAAACTTGAAGAACAATAAATTGGCGAATTGTACTGCTTGGATGGTTTGCGTACATGTTTCTTAGACTATATAGAAGGAATATATACAATGATTTAACCGTCTACCTGTTCCATTCATTGTTCTACTTGTAGAAAGTTACTAATAATTTCCATTTCATGATTATCAATGGGGCTCGTTGTTCACTAATACTTGAAGATACAAAAATTGGCGAATGTTACTGTTTAGATGCTTTGCATATAGGTTTCTTAGACTATATAGAAGCAGCATATACAATGATTTCAACCGTCTACCTGTACCATTCATTGTTCTACTTGTCGCAATTTACAAATAATTTCCATTATAGGATTAACAATGGGGCTCGAAGTTCACTTAAACTTGAAGAACAAAAAATTGGCGATTTGTACTGTTTGGATGCTTTGCATATATGTTTCTTAGACTATATAGAAGAAATATATACATTGATTTCAACCGTCTACCTGTTCCATTCATTGATCTACTTGTCGAATGTTACAAATAATTTCCGTTAAAGTATTAACAATGGGGCTCGTAGTTCACTTAAACTTGAAGAACAAAAAATTGGCGAATTGTACTGTTTCGATTCTTTGCATATATGTTTCTTAGACTATATAGAAGCAATATATACAAAGATTTCAACCGTCTGCCTGTCCGATTCATTGTTCTACTTGTCGAAAATTACAAATAATTTCCGATAAAGGATTAACCATTGGTGCTCATTGTTCACTTAAACTTGAAGAACAAAAAATTGGCGAATGGTAATGTTTGGATGCTTTGCGTACACGTTCCTTAGAGTATATAGAAGCAGCATATACATTGATTTCTACCGTCTACCTGTTCCATTCATTGTTCTACTTGTCGAAATATACAAATAATTTCCTTTAAAGGATTAACAATGGGGCTCGTAGTTCACTTAAACTTGAAGAACAAAAAATTGGGGAATTGTACTATTTGGATGCTTTGCATATATGTTTCTTAGACTATATAGAAGCAATATATATACATTGATTTCCACCGTCTACCTGTTCCATTCATTGTTCTACTTGTCGAAAGATACAAATAATTTCCGATAAAGGATTAACAATGCGGCTCGTAGTTCACTTAAACTTGAAGAACAAAAAATTGGCAAATTGTACTGTTTGGATGCTTTGCGTATATGTTTCTTAGACTATATAGAAGCAATATATAGAAAGATTTCACCCGTCTACCTGTTCCATTCATTGTTCTACTTGTCGAAAATTACAAATAATTTCCGATAAAGGATTAACAATGGGGCTCATTGTTCACTAAAACTTGAAGAACAAAAAATTGGCGAATGGTACTGTTTGGATGCTTTGCGTACAAGTTTCTTAGACTATATGGAAGCAATATATACAATGATTTCAATCGTCTTCCTGTTCCATTCATTGTTCTACTTGTCGAAATTTACAAATAATTTCCTTTAAAAGATTAACAATGCGGCTCGTAGTTCACTTAAACTTGAAGAACAAAAAATTGGCGAATTGTACTGTTAGGATACTTTGCGTATATGTTTCTTAAACTATATAGAAGCAATATATAGAAAGATTTCACCCGTCTACATTTACTATTCATTGTTCTACTTGTAGAAACTTAGAAATAATTTCCATTTCATGATTATCAATGGGGCTCGTTGTTCACTTCAACTTGAAGAACAATAAATTGGCGAATTGTACTCTTTAGATGCTTTGCATATATGTTTCTTAGACTATATAGAAGCAATATATACAAAGATTTCAACCGTCTACCTGTTCCACTCATTGTTCTACTTGTCGAAAGTTACAAATAATTTCCGATAAAGGATTAACAATGGGGCTCATTGTTCACTTAAACTTGAAGAACAAAAAATTGGCGAATGGTACTGTTTAGATGCTTTGCATATAGGTTTCTTATGCTATATAGAAGCAGCATATACAATGATTTCAACCGTCTACCTATTCCATTCATTGTTCTACTTGTCGAAATTTACAAATAATTTCCTTTAAAGGATTAACAATGGGGCTCGTAGTTCACTTAACCTTGAAGAAAAAAAATTGGCGAATTGTACTGTTTGGATGCTTTGCGTATATGTTTCTTAGAGTATATAGAGGCAATATATACAATGATTTAACCGTCTACCTGTTCCATTCATTGTTCTACTTGTAGAAAGTTACAAATAATTTCCATTTCATGATTATCAATGGGGCTCGTTGTTCACTAATACTTGAAGATACAAAAATTGGCGAATGTTACTGTTTAGATGCTTTGCATATAGGTTTCTTAGACTATATAGAAGCAGCATATACAATGATTTCAACCGTCTACCTGTACCATTCATTGTTCTACTTGTCGCAATTTACAAATAATTTCCATTATAGGATTAACAATGGGGCTCGAAGTTCACTTAAACTTGAAGAACAAAAAATTGGCGATTTGTACTGTTTGGATGCTTTGCATATATGTTTCTTAGACTATATAAAAGAAATATATACATTGATTTCAACCGTCTACCTGTTCCATTCATTGATCTACTTGTCGAATGTTACAAATAATTTCCGTTAAAGTATTAACAATGGGGCTCGTAGTTCACTTAAACTTGAAGAACAAAAAATTGGCGAATTGTACTGTTTCGATTCTTTGCATATATGTTTCTTAGACTATATAGAAGCAATATATACAAAGATTTCAACCGTCTGCCTGTCCGATTCATTGTTCTACTTGTCGAAAATTATAAATAATTTCCGATAAAGGATTAACCATTGGTGCTCATTGTTCACTTAAACTTGAAGAACAAAAAATTGGCGAATGGTAATGTTTGGATGCTTTGCGTACACGTTCCTTAGAGTATATAGAAGCAGCATATACATTGATTTCTACCGTCTACCTGTTCCATTCATTGTTCTACTTGTCGAAATATACAAATAATTTCCTTTAAAGGATTAACAATGGGGCTCGTAGTTCACTTAAACTTGATGAACAAAAAATTGGCAAATTGTACTGCTTGGATGGTTTGCGTACATGTTTCTTAGACTATATAGAAGGAATATATACAATGATTTAACCGTCTACCTGTTCCATTCATTGTTCTACTTGTCGAATGTTACAAATAATTTCCGTTAAATGATTAACAATGGGGCTCGTAGTTCATTTAAACTTGAAGAACATAAAATTGTCGAATTGTACTGTTTGGATGCTTTGCATATGTGTTTCTTAGACTATATAGAAGCAATATATACTATGATTTCAACCGTCTACCTGTTCCATTCATTGTTCTACTTGTCGAAATTTACAAATAATTTCCTTTATAGGATTAACAATGGGGCTCGTAGTTCACTTAAACTTGAAGAACAAAAAATTGGCGAATTGTACTGTTTTGATGCTTTGCATATATGTTTCTTAGACTATATAGAAGCAATATATACTATTATTTCAACCGTCTACCTGTTCCATTCATTGTTCTACTTATCGAAAATTACAAATAATTTCCGATAAAGGAAGAACCATTGGGGCTCATTGTTCACTTAAACTTGAAGAACAAAAAATTGGCGAATGGTACTGTTTAGATGCTTTGCATATAGGTTTCTTATGCTATATAGAAGCAGCATATACAATGATTTCAACCGTCTACCTATTCCATTCATTGTTCTACTTGTCGAAATTTACAAATAATTTCCTTTAAAGGATTAACAATGGGGCTCGTAGTTCACTTAACCTTGAAGAAAAAAAATTGGCGAATTGTACTGTTTTGATGCTTTGCGTATATGTTTCTTAGACTATATTGAAGCAATATATACAAAGATTTCAAATGTCTACCTGTTCCATTCATTGTTCTACTTGTCGAAAATTACAAATAATTTCCGATAAAGGACTAACAATGGGGCTCATTGTTCACTTAAACTTG
Organism: Cerceris ruficornis; assembly: GCA_963989415.1. Taxonomy (NCBI): domain Eukaryota; kingdom Metazoa; phylum Arthropoda; class Insecta; order Hymenoptera; family Crabronidae; genus Cerceris; species Cerceris ruficornis. Next base: position 115,442 of record CAXDIW010000076.1, read on the forward strand.
AAGAACAAAAAATTGGCGAATGGTACTGTTTGAATGCTTTGCGTACATGTTTCTTAGACTATATGGAAGCAATATATACAAAAATTTCAACCGTCTAAGTGTTCCAATCATTGTTCTACTTGTCGAAATTTACAAATAATTTCCTTTAAAGGATTAACAATGCGGCTCGTAGTTCACTTAAACTTGAAGAACAAAAAATTGGCGAATTGTACTGTTTGGATGCTTTGCGTATATGTTTCTTAGAGTATATAGAAGCAATATATAGAAAGATTTCACCCGTCTACCTGTTCTATTCATTGTTCTACTTGTCGAAAATTATGAATAATTTCCGATAAAGGATTAACAATGGGGCTCATTGTTCACTTAAACTTGAAGAACAAAAAATTGGCGAATGGTACTGTTTGGATGCTTTGCGTACATGTTTCTTAGACTATATAGAAGGAATATATACAATGATTTAACCGTCTACCTGTTCCATTCATTGTTCTACTTGTAGAAAGTTAGAAATAATTTCCATTTCATGATTATCAATGGGGCTCGTTGTTCACTAATACTTGAAGATACAAAAATTGGCGAATGTTACTGTTTAGATGCTTTGCATATAGGTTTCTTAGACTATATAGAAGCAGCATATACAATGATTTCAACCGTCTACCTGTACCATTCATTGTTCTACTTGTCGCAATTTACAAATAATTTCCATTATAGGATTAACAATGGGGCTCGAAGTTCACTTAAACTTGAAGAACAAAAAATTGGCGATTTGTACTGTTTGGATGCTTTGCATATATGTTTCTTAGACTATATAGAAGAAATATATACATTGATTTCAACCGTCTACCTGTTCCATTCATTGATCTACTTGTCGAATGTTACAAATAATTTCCGTTAAAGTATTAACAATGGGGCTCGTAGTTCACTTAAAGTTGAAGAACAAAAAATTGGCGAATTGTACTGTTTCGATTCTTTGCATATATGTTTCTTAGACTATATAGAAGCAATATATACAAAGATTTCAACCGTCTGCCTGTCCGATTCATTGTTCTACTTGTCGAAAATTACAAATAATTTCCGATAAAGGATTAACCATTGGTGCTCATTGTTCACTTAAACTTGAAGAACAAAAAATTGGCGAATGGTAATGTTTGGATGCTTTGCGTACACGTTCCTTAGAGTATATAGAAGCAGCATATACATTGATTTCTACCGTCTACCTGTTCCATTCATTGTTCTACTTGTCGAAATATACAAATAATTTCCTTTAAAGGATTAACAATGGGGCTCGTAGTTCACTTAAACTTGATGAACAAAAAATTGGCAAATTGTACTGCTTGGATGGTTTGCGTACATGTTTCTTAGACTATATAGAAGGAATATATACAATGATTTAACCGTCTACCTGTTCCATTCATTGTTCTACTTGTCGAAAATTACAAATAATTTCCGATAAAGGATTAACAATGGGGCTCGTAGTTCACTTAAACTTGAAGAACAATAAATTGGCGAATTGTACTGTTTGGATGCTTTGCATATATGTTTCTTAGACTATATGGAAGCAATATCTACAAAGATTTCAACAGACTACCAGTTCTATTCATTGTTCTACTTGTAGAAACTTATAAATAATTTCCCTTTCATGATTATCAATGGGGCTCGTAGTTCACTTAAACTTGAAGAACAAAAAATTGGCGAATTGTACTGTTTGGATGCTTTGCATATATGTTTCTTAGACTATATAGAAGCAATATATACTATTATTTCAACCGTCTACCTGTTCCATTCATTGTTCTACTTGTCGAAAATTACAAATAATTTCCGATAAAGGAAGAACCATTGGGGCTCATTGTTCACTAAAACTTGAAGAACAAAAAATTGGCGAATTGTACTCTTTGGATGCTTTGCATATATGTTTCTTAGACTATATAGAAGCAATATTTACAATGATTTCAACAGTCTACCTGTTCCATTCATTGTTATACTTGTCGAAAGTTGCAAATAATTTCCTTTAAAGGATTAACAATTGGGCTCGTAGTTCACTTAAACTTGAAGAACAAAGAATTGGGGAATTGTACTATTTGGATGCTTTGCATATATGTTTCTAAGACGATATAGAAGCAATATATATACATTGATTTCCACCGTCTACCTGTTCCATTCATTGTTCTACTTGTCGAAAGATACAAATAATTTCCGATAAAGGATTAACAATGCGGCTCGTAGTTCACTTAAACTTGAAGAACAAAAAATTGGCAAATTGTACTGTTTGGATGCTTTGCGTATATGTTTCTTAGACTATATAGAAGCAATATATAGAAAGATTTCACCCGTCTACCTGTTCCATTCATTGTTCTACTTGTCGAAAATTACAAATAATTTCCGATAAAGGATTAACAATGGGGCTCATTGTTCACTAAAACTTGAAGAACAAAAAATTGGCGAATGGTACTGTTTGGATGCTTTGCGTACATGTTTCTTAGACTATATGGAAGCAATATATACAATGATTTCAATCGTCTTCCTGTTCCATTCATTGTTCTACTTGTCGAAATTTACAAATAATTTCCTTTAAAGGATTAACAATGCGGCTCGTAGTTCACTTAAACTTGAAGAACAAAAAATTGGCGAATTGTACTGTTAGGATACTTTGCGTATATGTTTCTTAAACTATATAGAAGCAATATATAGAAAGATTTCACCCGTCTACATTTACTATTCATTGTTCTACTTGTAGAAACTTAGAAATAATTTCCATTTCATGATTATCAATGGGGCTCGTTGTTCACTTCAACTTGAAGAACAATAAATTGGCGAATTGTACTCTTTAGATGCTTTGCATATATGTTTCTTAGACTATATAGAAGCAATATATACAAAGATTTCAACCGTCTACCTGTTCCACTCATTGTTCTACTTGTCGAAAGTTACAAATAATTTCCGATAAAGGATTAACAATGGGGCTCATTGTTCACTTAAACTTGAAGAACAAAAAATTGGCGAATGGTACTGTTTAGATGCTTTGCATATAGGTTTCTTATGCTATATAGAAGCAGCATATACAATGATTTCAACCGTCTACCTATTCCATTCATTGTTCTACTTGTCGAAATTTACAAATAATTTCCTTTAAAGGATTAACAATGGGGCTCGTAGTTCACTTAAACTTGAAGAACAATAAATTGGCGAATTGTACTGTTTGGATGCTTTGCATATATGTTTCTTAGACTATATAGAAGCAATATATACAAAGATATCAGCCGTCTACGTGTTCCAATCATTGTTCTACTTGTAGAAAGTTAGAATTAATTTCCGTTAAAGGATTAACAATGGGGCTCGTAGTTCACTTAAACTTGAAGAACAATAAATTGGCGAATTGTACTGTTTGGATGCTTTGCATATATGTTTCTTAGACTATTTAGAAGCAATATATAGAAAGATTTCACCCGTCTACCTGTACTATTCATTGTTCTACTTGTCGAAAATTACAAATAATTTCCGATAAAGGATTAACCATTGGGGCTCATTGTTCACTAAACTTGAAGAACAAATAATTGTCGAATTGTACTGTTTGGATGCTTTGCATATATGTTTCTTAGACTATATAGACGTAATATATACAAAAATTTCAACCGTCTAAGTGTTCCAATCATTGTTCTACTTGTCGAAATTTACAAATAATTTGCTTTAAAGGATTAACAATGCGGCTCGTAGTTCACTTAAACTTGAAGAACAAAAAATTGGCAAATTGTACTGTTTGGATGCTTTGCGTATATGTTTCTTAGACTATATAGAAGCAATATATAGAAAGATTTCACCCGTCTACCTGTTCCATTCATTGTTCTACTTGTCGAAAATTACAAATAATTTCCGATAAAGGATTAACAATGGGGCTCGTAGTTCACTTAAACTTGAAGAACAATAAATTGGCGAATTGTACTGTTTGGATGCTTTGCATATATGTTTCTTAGACTATATGGAAGCAATATCTACAAAGATTTCAACAGACTACCAGTTCTATTCATTGTTCTACTTGTAGAAACTTATAAATAATTTCCCTTTCATGATTATCAATGGGGCTCGTAGTTCACTTAAACTTGAAGAACAAAAAATTGGCGAATTGTGCTGTTTGGATGCTTTGCATATATGTTTCTTAGACTATATAGAAGCAATATATACTATTATTTCAACCGTCTACCTGTTCCATTCATTGTTCTACTTGTCGAAAATTACAAATAATTTCCGATAAAGGAAGAACCATTGGGGCTCATTGTTCACTAAAACTTGAAGAACAAAAAATTGGCGAATTGTACTCTTTGGATGCTTTGCATATATGTTTCTTAGACTATATAGAAGCAATATTTACAATGATTTCAACAGTCTACCTGTTCCATTCATTGTTATACTTGTCGAAAGTTGCAAATAATTTCCTTTAAAGGATTAACAATTGGGCTCGTAGTTCACTTAAACTTGAAGAACAAAAAATTGGGGAATTGTACTATTTGGATGCTTTGCATATATGTTTCTAAGACGATATAGAAGCAATATATATACATTGATTTCCACCGTCTACCTGTTCCATTCATTGTTCTACTTGTCGAAATATACAAATAATTTCCGATAAAGGATTAACAATGCGGCTCGTAGTTCACTTAAACTTGAAGAACAAAAAATTGGCAAATTGTACTGTTTGGATGCTTTGCGTATATGTTTCTTAGACTATATAGAAGCAATATATAGAAAGATTTCACCCGTCTACCTGTTCCATTCATTGTTCTACTTGTCGAAAATTACAAATAATTTCCGATAAAGGATTAACAATGGGGCTCATTGTTCACTAAAACTTGAAGAACAAAAAATTGGCGAATGGTACTGTTTGGATGCTTTGCGTACATGTTTCTTAGACTATATGGAAGCAATATATACAATGATTTCAATCGTCTTCCTGTTCCATTCATTGTTCTACTTGTCGAAATTTACAAATAATTTCCTTTAAAGGATTAACAATGCGGCTCGTAGTTCACTTAAACTTGAAGAACAAAAAATTGGCGAATTGTACTGTTAGGATACTTTGCGTATATGTTTCTTAAACTATATAGAAGCAATATATAGAAAGATTTCACCCGTCTACATTTACTATTCATTGTTCTACTTGTAGAAACTTAGAAATAATTTCCATTTCATGATTATCAATGGGGCTCGTTGTTCACTTCAACTTGAAGAACAATAAATTGGCGAATTGTACTCTTTAGATGCTTTGCATATATGTTTCTTAGACTATATAGAAGCAATATATACAAAGATTTCAACCGTCTACCTGTTCCACTCATTGTTCTACTTGTCGAAAGTTACAAATAATTTCCGATAAAGGATTAACAATGGGGCTCATTGTTCACTTAAACTTGAAGAACAAAAAATTGGCGAATGGTACTGTTTAGATGCTTTGCATATAGGTTTCTTATGCTATATAGAAGCAGCATATACAATGATTTCAACCGTCTACCTATTCCATTCATTGTTCTACTTGTCGAAATTTACAAATAATTTCCTTTAAAGGATTAACAATGGGGCTCGTAGTTCACTTAAACTTGAAGAACAATAAATTGGCGAATTGTACTGTTTGGATGCTTTGCATATATGTTTCTTAGACTATATAGAAGCAATATATACAAAGATATCAGCCGTCTACGTGTTCCAATCATTGTTCTACTTGTAGAAAGTTAGAATTAATTTCCGTTAAAGGATTAACAATGGGGCTCGTAGTTCACTTAAACTTGAAGAACAAAAAATTGGCGAATTGTACTGTTTGGATGCTTTGCATATATGTTTCTTAGACTATTTAGAAGCAATATATAGAAAGATTTCACCCGTCTACCTGTACTATTCATTGTTCTACTTGTCGAAAATTACAAATAATTTCCGATAAAGGATTAACCATTGGGGCTCATTGTTCACTAAACTTGAAGAACAAATAATTGTCGAATTGTACTGTTTGGATGCTTTGCATATATGTTTCTTAGACTATATAGAAGTAATATATACAATGATTTCAACCGTCTACCTTTTCCATTCACTGTTCTACTTGTCGAAAGTTACAAATAATTTCCGGTAAAGGATTAACAATGGGGCTGGTAGTTCACTCAAAAATTGAAGAACAAAAAATTGGCGAATGGTACTGTTTGGATGCTTTGCATTTACATTTCTTAGACTATATAGAAGCAATATATACAATGATTTCAACCGTCTACCTGTTCCATTCATTGTTCTACTATTAGAAAGTTACAAATAATTTCCGTTTCATGATTATCAATGGGGCTCGTAGTTCGGGCATCGCATTTTGTCTTTCGCGTGAAACATTTTCCCATCATTTTTACAGGTTTAAACGACGGAATGAACGACGGAATGAACGACGGCATGAACGACAAAATGAACGGGAAAATGTGTCAGGCAAAATTTCTTGCTCTACTTTACTTTCGTTATCCATCTCGCACTGGGAGAAATAAATTCCCGACCGTGATGCGACGAGCATCCAATGCTTAAGGACTAACGCGAAATTTATTCCTTATTAAATTAACCTTACGAATAATCTTAATCTCAACATACCACGAACGTCTTAAAGTCTAATCCATTACAATTACAATTTGACCGCCCGCCCGCAATATCAATCTGACCTTCGATATGGGAGCAGTTTTTGTACACAGTGAAAATCATCCTATCTCGGGGGAAATACAAACACAATCTGAGCCTGTCCAATTAATAGCAAAGATTTCTTTGCAAAATATTGCCTGATTCCTTATCTGCATAGCAGAAAGCAAACCTCTTGGCCAGAAAATGAAAAATGCATTCTGCTTGAAACAGAATGAAGAGAAACATCGTATTGCTTCATGAATGAAGAAAGTCGGACAACAATTATCTCATGAATCAGACTTCGAAAACAATACAGACGATACTTTGATCCAAAAATCAAACGTATCGAAACCATTAACAACGAAACCATTAAGAAATGGTCATCACACGATCGTAACAAATTTTCAGAAGAAATATCTGCAAACCTAACACACAATTTGCAACACAAGATGTCACCGAGAAATATCCATCGAACTCCCTTCGATGTGATTCGATTCATGCAACTCCTGCAATAAAAACTCATTTGTTAGTAAAATGTCATTACACTGTGGATTCCCCCAGCGTCTCTGGACGCCTGTCTCTCTTAATTTCCATGGGCATGGTCCAATTCATTTCCTCTAAATATCCATTATTAGTATTCCGTCTTCTGCAACAAACTCTCATTAATTTTGCCCAAAACGCGCAACATAAAACGAAATATCACCGACCCTTGAATATTGTAACAGACGAGTATCGAAATTTACGAAAATCAAATGAAGCATAATTTATTAAAAATTGTAGGAAATGCAAATGTTGTAAACTTTACGATAAAGAATGATCAGAAATTTAAAAAAGCAAATATAAAATTTGAAGTTACATATCGAGTCGACAAACGCGAATTGAATAGTATGGACAATTTAGCAAATTGTGCAATGTCACAATCATTTGCTATCAAATAAATTACTTGAATGAAAAAAGCTAATTTCGACGCAGTTGCATTCGAAATTATTTGAAACCTTTCCATCATCCGAGCATAAAAATAAATGCATCACTCTTTAATTCGCGACGCGAAAAGTGTTAAATAAAGACAGACTTCCCCCTTTGCTACAATATAACTCTACCATTTAGTGAAATAAATAAGCAAATATCTAAAAGTGACGCGTTTACTTCTTATCTGTATTTGCTATCCGTCTATCACACTGCAATTTCGATATATATGTTTCGGGCGCAAGTTTGTTATTTTCATTCTATTAAAAAAGTATGCAAAACCCGTGGTCCGTAATTTTTGTAAGAAATTTGCGAGAATTCATCGAAACCTCTACGTCGACGCGGTATTCTCACAAAAATGTCATCGCGATCCAAGTAAAATCCAGACAATATTAAATTAATAACTTTAACCATGACAGCCAGCAGCGTGTTTCCTATTTCACGAATTTTATTAAATTAACTGACACTCATTTTCTATCTGTGTCATCAAATGTGCATATAACTTTTTGCACTTTTATTTGCGGAGTGGTTGCAATGACCACGATGAAATTCATTGACTGATTGGTCTCAATGGACAATACATAATATAACTTGACAAAAATTCTACATAAATCCTCAAAATTTCTTGTATTAAAAGATACATTTGCAGCAGTATTTCTATTTGCAAGCACTTGATTAACAATACAAAAATCATGACATGAAGCAGCCAAAAGGCGCTGAAAATCCCCAAATCATCGAGCAGCCAAGAGGCGCTTTCAATAAAAATCGCGAGAAACCGGTGCCATTTCAGGCTCTTACTGTACGCAACGCTAGCTCAAAACCCGCCTATTGCCATTTCATGGCTCTCATTCTTCGCAACGCTACTTTAAAACCCGCCTATTGCCATTCCATGGCTATCATACGTAATATTTTTTTTTTTTCTTTTCACCCCGCTAAAAATATATTTACATTGTCACTCAAATAAACGAATTTTAAAAAAAAAAATACGTAATATTATTTAATAAACAATCGCGTACTGCCATTTCGAGGCTTTCATTGTTCGCAACGCTACTTCAAAACCCGCCTACTGCCATTCCGGGGGCTCTCAGAATTCGCAACACTACCTATCCGGAAAAAAAGAAGCTATCGTTGGGAGCAGGCCTCCTGAGGCACTCCATGGGGAGTTGCATTTTTGCAACTCCAATTGCTGAGTCTCTGACTCAGCAGATGCGCATCTCTCAGCTGCTTTTGTATTTCGCAACGCTAGTTTCGCGATTGTTCAAAAGAAAACCGCGTATAATTCATATTTCGCAACACAAATTTAGAATTTATTAAGAGCAAACTCCCGGACACCCATTTCAGGTGCTAAATCGTGATGCTATACTCTACAAATTATTAAGAAAATACTAATTCGAAATATTCTATAAGATACTAAAACAAACTCCCGTGCTCCTTGATCAAGGGCTATGTCGCAACTCTACTTTAACAATTAATTATTCAAAGACAAACCGGGCACTTTTCGTGCTTTATATCGCAACGCTACTTTAAAGAATTACTGTTCAAAGAAAAACCGGTCACTTTTCGTGCTTCAATTCGCAACGCTACTTCTAAACATCTAATTAAAGCAAGCTCCCGTTCGCCATCTCGGGCGATATCTCTCGCAACTCTATCTCTAATTTAATATAATATTCTAGAAATTAAAAAACCGAGTATATTCATATCGCAACACTAACAACTACCAATTAATTCGAACAAACCCGTGGGTACCATCCGTGGTGACCTTAATTTCGCAACACTAACGAGCAAGGTATACGTAACTCTAATTTCGCAATGAAAAACCGCATGCAGCCAAGATGCGCTCGTTGGACGGGAATGTTATATCCGTCAGAGGACAAATACAGAAAGCGAGCACAGTGAATTAACAAATACTAATAATGACTTTCCATTCTAGAACCCAAAACGGATTCGAGGATGAAAAGCCATTCGCTGCAGCCCTCTTCGTGACAGTTTGTCGGGCCTCTTCGGCACTTGTTAGCCACTTCTTCTGCCGCTAGAGAATGCTCGAATACTTTGCACCAACAAAAGTCTTACTATTATCAAATTCAACAGTGAAAACCACACCACGAGCGTGCAGAGCGTATTCGCTGCTCGTGTAGCACAGTTTTCATAAAAAAAGGCAAAGTATTCGAATATCGCACCGGGAGTTTCACCACGTGCGCAAAAAATTTACAAACTAGAAACTACGGTCAAAAAGAGGGGGACACTCGGTTTGACCGTAGTTTGATCCCAGGTCCAGGCATATCACTTTTACCCGACCTACACAGAGAATGTGATATCCTGAATTCCTGGCCCTTCCTGCTTATATTTAACTCACATTCAAGAACGGTATGCTACCTACGTATCTAAAACCTATATTTAAAAATGCAAATCGCGACACAAATCACACAAACACACATCACTCCACGGTTCTCAATCAGGAACCAATGTGCATGGGCCTGAACTAGAGAGGACTCCCCGGGGTTCCTCCGACACCCGAGTTCGCAAACAACATTCATACTCTAAAGTGTACGTACCAATTTCCTGAAATCGACTGACAAGGGTGGCGACCATTGCGTTACTTCATTATAATACTCTATCGCGATTTGACAGGTTTATTGTTCGCGACTAAAGTGAACAACAGCCGCTAAACGGAACGTTGGTTCGCTCCCGAATGGAAGCGGCGCGCGAGGACAGGGACTGAGGCGACTGGTCCGATGCACGTTCGGAAGCACGTGGAGGAAAGAAAACTCCCTTACACCAAAACTCGCTTTATTCCGTCTCAAATCAACAAACACAAACACTTGGGTTTTAACGAGGGACAATATCGCGAAACTACGAATAAAAATACGGGTCGCGAAGGCGGACCGCGTGAACAATAATTGCGAAAGCAACTGAACAAAAAGAGATGACTCTCAACGCGCGATGCGTAGTTTATCGCGGCACAGTAGAAAGGAGAGTGAAGCGCGGAACAGGTGCGTTCGCTTGTTCGCGTTACAATTCAGAAAAGAGGGCGCTGAAGTTAGCATAATCGCGAATAGGAGCAGCGAAAGGGCCACGTGGGCCGTGCGTCACAAGGATATAATTGGCTCCCGGGCATCACGCGATGTGACGAGTTCGACATACGAAGACATGGAGATGACCAGTCTTCCTGGACTTCAACGGAAGTACCAGGACCGACTCGTGTGAGCCGAGAGCCCCTCCCTGTGGCGCACAACCCACTGCCAACCCCGAACATGCCGCCCACCTCGAAACAACGGTTTCGATGAACGACTAGAGATGCGAAGGAATCTAGGACATAAATTGAACAGTCCAACCGCCCACCGTGGCGGTGCCAGGACGAGATGGGAAACAAAAAAAATAAGTAGAAGTCGCGCGTCTTCTCAGAGGCGCGATGCGGTACTCGCATGTACAAGCATCGAAGCGGCCGCCCACCACAAGGGTGCCAGGGCGGAGCGCGAACAAAAGGGAGACTGTTGTAAGTAGCAGTTACGCAAAATTAATACAATGATATGGCATGAATAACAAGAAACAAACACAAGCTAGCGCATGACAATAAGTACCTTATATCTAGACTTAACTTAACGATGGCCGGAACGGCTCGAAATATCATTAATGCTGGGGGGTTCTTATCAACTAACGCCGTTATCCATTAGGATAAGTAAAGAAAATACATCGAAAGGTCTTAAATCTAGGAACACAAGCACGTCGCAGAAAAACATTCCCAGTGCCGGAAGGGGGGAGGAACGAGAGTAAAACAATGCACACACGCGAGTAACGCAGTCATGGAGGCGTCGGAGAATCTTTAGATGCACTCCAGATAGGTAACAAACACAGCTTGCCGATCGGCCGCTTATACTCCGCACGAGCAGTTTTGATAGTAACGACGCGCGTAACACTGTCGGGACCCGGGTGAACCTGAACGACGCGGCCGAGCTCCCACTTCGCTGGCGGAAGACTGGAGTTCCGGAGGAGAACCATGCGACCGACCTGGACGGGGGGTTGATCGGTACGCCACTTAGTCCGTTGCTGTAACGTATTGACGTAGTCGGATTGCCAAATGCGCCAAAACCGCTCATTCATTTGGCGGACGAGCTGCCAACGCGAGAGACGATTCTTGGTCAGGTCAAGGATGGACGGTTCCGGGGGCACGACGATCGCGGCGCCGATCGTGAAATGACCGGGAGTAAGGCACTCGAGGTCATCGAGTGTGTCGGATAAGGGACACTGCGGCCTAGAATTCAGACAGGCTTCGATTCGGCATAAGAGGGTGGACAATTCCTCGAAGGTTAGCGTCCGGTCTCCAACAACACGAGAGAGATGAGTTTTCACACTCCGGACTCCAGCCTCCCACAGACCACCGAAGTGAGGAGCCGAGGGAGGAATGAAGTGCCAAGAGATGCGATCAGACACCGTCGAATTGAGGAAGTCCGGATCACGAAGGGCCGCGCGGTACGCTTTGGTCATTTCACGATCGGCACCGACGGAGGTCGTCCCGTTATCCGAGTACATAGCTTCGGGGATGCCGCGACGAGAACAGAACCGAGAAAATGCACCAATGAATGCCTCGGAGGAATAATCGCTTACTAACTCGAGGTGAATGGCTTTCGAGGTCAGACAAACGAACAACGCGATATATGCCTTGCGAGACCTTGCTCCGCGACCAGGTGAGGAACGAATCCACACGGGACCTGCGTAATCAACTCCTGAGTGTAGAAAACTCCGGAAGGTGGGAGTCACCCGGACACGAGGGAGGTCACCCATGAGCTGACGAGGAACCGCCGCACGTTCACGAGTACGTGGGACACAATGATGAATGATGCGACGGACGATTCCACGCGCGCGGAGAAGCCAGTACTCCCGCCGCAGGATGCTGAGCGTCAGCTGCGGTCCCGAATGCAGCGCTCGTTGATGGACATGGAGAAGGAGGAGGTCAACGAGCGGATGGGCAGACAGGAGGATTGGGTGGCGGGACTCGAAGGACATTGGAGCATGTCTTAAGCGGCCTCCAACCCGAATAAGGTTATCGGATGATACGAAAGGACGGAGGGAAAGAAGAGGATGCTTAGGAGGGAGTTCCTTTCTAGACGAGAGAAGGTGAAATTCCGCTGGAAAAACTTCACGTTGGATACAGCGCAACCAGAAACAACGAGAACAATTATACTCCTCGGCCGTGACGTGAACACTACCGATAGGGGTTTGGACCATGTCTTTTCGACGGCGACATCGACTAATAAAACGAATAACAAGGGCGGTGATACGGAGTAGTCTGTCCCATGAGGAGTAGCGAACAGATAACTCCCACATGGGTGGGACAGGTGAACACTGGAGAGCGGCGGTGACCCTCTCCTCGAGATGAGAGTCAAAGTTGACGTTGGGAGGAGGGGTAGGCCAGGAGACCCGATCCCCGCGCAACCACGGAGGGCCTCGCCACCAAAGAGAGTGATTGAGGATATCGGTGGGTAGAATTCCGCGAGACGCGACGTCGGCGGGGTTGTCGGACGTCGGAACGTACCGCCACACTGCGGATGGAACGAGTTCATGTATTCGGGCAACACGATGGGCCACGAATAATTTCCATCGCGATGGGTGCTGCGAAATCCAGTGCAGCACGACAGTAGAGTCGGACCAACAGGTGACGGGTACATTACCGAAACCCATGCACGCGACGGTGAATGAGATGAGACGAGCTAACAGCACGGCGGCATTCAACTCGAGGCGGGGTATACTCATCGGTGTCAAGGGGGCGACTTTAGACTTGCCCGCGAGCAAAGAAACAGTGATATGGTTTGATTCAGACAACACCCGGAGGTAAACAGCCGCAGCATAAGCGGAGGAGGACGCGTCGGCAAAACCATGAAGCTCAATGGATGAGACGCTCGCGGAGAGTTGCGTCCATCGAGGTATCTTGACCAGATTTAATTGGCACAAGTTAGAGGAAAAGGCCGCCCAATCACGAAGAATGGGCGGTGGGACAGGATCGTCCCAGCCGACCTTGCTCCTCCATAGATCTTGCATAACAAGTTTGGCTTTAATGACAACGGGGGTGACCCATCCGAGGGGGTCATATAGTCGCGATATGATTGACAGAACGGCACGCTTAGTAATTGGTTCGCGGTCAAACGGCGACACAGAAAACGAAAATTCATCCCGACTGGGAGACCAGACAATGCCGAGGACCTTCAGACTTTCGTCCGCGGATAGGACCTTGTCGCATGCCAGCCCGTGATCCGACTCATCTACATCAGCGAGCAAGTGCGACGAGTTGCTTGCCCACTTCCGGAGGGTGAAGCCGCCTTTGTTCAAGAGAGAAATAGATTGTTGACGGGCGAGGCGGAGGGAATCGACGTCGTCAGCTCCGAAAAGGACATCGTCGACGTATGTGTTTAGCCGAAGAGTCTCTCGAGCAAGAGGGAAGTCATCACCGTCGTCCTCAGCGAGTTGCTGCAGAACGCGAAGCGCGAGAAAGGGCGCACAGGCCATACCATATGTTACGGTTAACAGTTGAAACTCCTTCAAGGAGGAGGAGGGTTCAGAGAGCCACAAGATTCGCTGGTAGTCAACGTCTCGCGGATCAACGAGGATCTGCCGGTACATCTTAGCGATGTCCGCGGAGTACACGTACCTCCACCGACGCCATCGCAGGATGACCGCAGTCAGGTCCTGCTGAAGTTTTGGACCGGTTAACAAGTGATCGTTTAAAGACGTTCCGTCAGAGGTTCGACATGAGGCGTTGAAAACGACACGCAATCTGCTGGTAGCGCTGTCCGTTCGAAAGACTGGGTGGTGAGGAATGTACACAGTGGTGGAAACAGGAGAGGGAGGTAAACAAGAAACGGCGCGCATGTGGCCGAGTCGTTCATACTCACCCATGAAACTACGGTATTCGCGTTCGAGGTAGGTGTCGCGGGAAAGCCGGCGGGAGATACTACGCGCGAGTTTTTCTGCGGTTTCCCGAGAACGCCCGATCTTAATGGGGGGCCCGACCTTGAACGGAAGTCGCACAATGTAGCGACCCGACGAATCACGAGAATGAGTTTCGCGGAAGTGCGCTTCGCACTGAGCGTCACCGGGTTCCACGACCTGAGAACGGGGCAGCTCCTCAAGCTCCCAGAATCTCCTTACTTCCTCGTCGAGAGAAGGGGTGGTGAAGCAGTGGTACGCCAGGACGCACCGCGGAGTGTCTCGCATGAAGTCCCATTCCTGGTCGTCGGGGACAGGACAGATTGGAGGCTCACGAGGGCCAGTAATGACCCATCCGAAAATCGTCTCCTGCGCGACAGGCTCGCCTCTATTGCCTTTACGATCACCGGTCAACAAAACGTCGTTATAGAGATCGGCGCCAATGATTAAATCGATCCGATGGGAGGAAGCCGGATCGTCGTCCGCCCACGTCAGGTCGGCTAAGTGACTAAGACACGCCGCGGGTGGTAATTGTTTAGGCGAATACGCAGTTAGGGCGTCGAGTACAAGTGCCACAGTGGAAAAGACGGGGCCAGTGCGAGCTCGGTGCGCAACGGCCAGATGGACGGCGTGACGTGCCGTCCCGGAGGGTGTACAAGCAATCCCGTGTAAAGGGGTCGGTAAACGAATTCGGTCTGCTCTTAGAATTTGAGCCAAATACTCACTCACGAAGGTGAGTTCAGATCCGGGGTCAAGAAGGGCACGAAACACAGCAGCACGTCCTCCGAGAACTCCGGCCAAAAGATAGGCAGTGCCAAGAACCATCGCACGGCGCTTTCGAACACCAACTGAAACTTGCAATGCCGTTGCGTCATTTGCCGCGGTGGGGGCGGGCTGATCGGGTGACTGAAGCGCGGGACGGTTGACGTTTACGACCCGCGACGAACCATGCAAAGAGGTGTGGTGCCGCTGACGACACTCCTGACACGTGAATTTGCTTGTACACTCGGAAAGAGAATGACGGGTGCTCATACAATTGAGACAGCGCTTGAACCGGACAGCTATTTCGCGACGCTCGGACGCGGATACACGAAGATAGCGCGGGCATGCTTGCAAGAAGTGGGCAGATTTACATAGCGGGCAGCTACCCTTCGTGGACGACGGGGTGGTGGCAACGTGAACACGAGAAACGGGCAATTTGGAAGGGGGTTGGTGCGTCGCAGGGGAACACTCCTGCAGCGCACAGACTCGCGATGATACGAATGCTTCTAAGTCCTTATAGCTAGGCAAATCGTTACCGTCGCTCGCACGGTGCGCCCAGGCCTTTCGCGTGACAGGGTCGGTTTTCTGAGCCACGACATGAGTGAACACGTCGTCCAGAAGGGTCGCGTCATCTCTGAACATCCTTTTTAGAGCCGCAATTATACTACTCGCTCGGTCAATTAAGAGCTGTAAGTCGTTCGCGTTTTCTCGCGAAACGGATGGGATCGCGAAAAAATCGGTGACTAATTTAGTTAACAAGCGTCGCTTTTTCTCAAACCGCGCCGTTAACGCGTTCCACGCTACCTGAAAGTTATCTGCGGTGATAGCTAGGTGTTTAATGCAATCGTGCGCGGAGTGGCTTACGCTTGATGTTAGGTAGTGCATCTTGGTGAAGTCCGAGATGTCCTTATTATCCCGCACCAACGTACAGAACTTGTCGCGGAACGACTCCCACTCTTCTATCCTCCCGTCGAACGGTGTCAGTCGGATCGGTGGAAGGGGAACCATAGGGGGAGCAAGACTGCTCCGGCACGACGATGAGTTCATGGCAGGTGGGGATGTTGGAGAAGGGGGCTCCAAACTTTCCAATGCCTCGTTCATGACGTCGAGGGCGCTGCTGTATGCTTCCTCGACCACAGAGAAATGGTCGTCCTCGAAATATTCAACCTGGGCTTGCTGGTCGGCAGGGCACAGCAGAACGTAGGAAACGTGGCCATCTTGGAACTTTTCCCACGTGGTGGTCAGATTCGAGATTCGGGATCGAATCTTGGCGGGCGTGAGAGTGGCTTCGCCGGCCTTTTTAAAGTTCACCAGGGCCTTCTCAATTACCCCTCGCAGCATTTGCTGTTTCACACGAATGTCCTCCATGCTTCGCACAGTTACACCAGTCTGACAGAAGTTCGTAACACCTCGCGCACTATCCGGCTCGAAGGACCAAATTTATGTTCGCGACTAAAGTGAACAACAGCCGCGGAACGGAACGTTGGTTCGCTCCCGAATGGAAGCGGCGCGCGAGGACAGGGACTGAGGCGACTGGTCCGATGCACGTTCGGAAGCACGTGGAGGAAAGAAAACTCCCTTACACCAAAACTCGCTTTATTCCGTCTCAAATCAACAAACACAGACACTTGGGTTTTAACGAGAGACAATATCGCGAATCTACGAATAAAAATACGGGTCGCGAAGGCGGACCGCGTGAACAATAATTGCGAAAGCAACTGAACAAAAAGAGATGACTCTCAACGCGCGATGCGTAGTTTATCGCGGCACAGTAGAAAGAAGAGTGAAGCGCGGAACAGGTGCGTTCGCTTGTTCGCGTTACAATTCAGAAAAGAGGGCGCTGAAGTTAGCATAATCGCGAATAGGAGCAGCGAAAAGGCGACGTGGGCCGTGCGTCACAAGGATATAATTGGCTCCCGGGCATCACGCGATGTGACGAGTTCGACATACGAAGACATGGAGATGGCCAGTCTTCCTGGACTTTAACGGAAGTACCAGGACCGACTCGTGTCAGCCGAGAGCCCCTCCATGTGGCGCACAACCCACTGCCAACCCCGAACATTTATAGAATTATAAATATTTGACATTGTATCGTTTGATATTTGAGGCAATGTATATGGCATATGTTGCACAGATAGAGAGAATTTCATCATTGGCATGCCATATACATCGATGAGTTGTAGTAAGAGTGAAAAGGAGAATAAGGCAAAATATATTGTTGAAGGTTGTATAAATTATTTTATGATACGAGAAAATTTCAAGCGACGCAAGATCCACAGCCTAACACACATCACACACATGTGGAAATTACGTCGTGCACGATTCGCCACCGCAATGTCAGTCGCTGATTTTTAAAAAAAAGGCCGTGCCCACCGCCTTTACCCATTCGAAGTGCACCTGGGCACTCGAATGAGTTCGGGCTTAAAGTGAACACGGCAGAACTTTGTACTCACTGCGTATTTTTGCTGAAAATCCTAGCTAAGAGGATGATTAGAAGAATTCTAACGGTCTGATTTATGAAAAATTGCAGCAAATGACTCGACTTTTATATTTATTTAAGCAAGTGACTCGACTTTCATATTTGTTCAAGCAAAGAGAATTTTAATTGAAAAAGTGAACTCTATAGAAGCAAAATACTCTACTTTATATATTTGTAAATATGCAAAATTTACTTTGAATTGAAAATGAATAATAAAAACCGGGAGATCTCGTCATCAGGGGAAGAATTTTAACAGGGAAATGTATTAACTGTCACTCTGACTTCGAGATCTACCCGTCGCGAATTGCCTTCTTGTAGATAATACAATAATTGTTATTGAAACGACGCGAAACAAATTTACAAACTTCCGAAATTTCGTCTATCAAAAGCACAAATCGAGCGATCTATTTTAAAACATAAATCGTCTCGAAGAAAGCAATTAGCCGCGATCTTATAACAAATTTTGTTATAAGAATATTTTTCCAGTGAATATAAAGAACGCACAATACTCGTCAACTGTTCATTTGTGTTGATAAATTCGCAACGCTAACTGTAAATTTCATGATTACATTCATGTAAATAATGCAAAAATCGCGCTACAAGAAGGCCCTGTCCTAAGCTACGATATACATGACAGTACACAAGGAAAATATATAACAGTTTCTACTCACGAGTAATTTTTAAATTACTCGTGTTCACTATGCTCGCTTTATAGAACAATACAACCAATCTCCAGTGCCGCTTCGGACCTTTCGTCCTACGGCATGGTTTGGAGACCGGAGGGACAGTTAAAGTTTTTGACTCACCAGTGTCGAGACACCAGAATACCATTGGTTACCTTAGAATCTCTGCCGCTGCTGTCTCTGCCAGTGTTGTCTCCGCCGCTGTTATCAAGGTTGTCCTCAGGTCATCTCAAGGAATGTCCAAGGTCTAAACAAAACAAAGCATTTCGCATTGCAGGAGGCACCGTTCGTAGAACGTTAAACTGCGTTCCGTTCCGATTTTACAAAGAAAGCTAATTGAATTTTGAAAACAGCGGATGAAAAAAAGTCGTAATTATATATCAAGAAACGTTAAGAGTAGATCGTAAGAATGATTAGTTTATGAATGATTTTCAGAATTGAGAATTCAAGGAGAAGTTATATATCGAACTATGTATCGAAACTTTCCGACAAGTACGTAGAAATAAAACATCTCTGTGTTTACGTTACTCACCTTCAAGGCGGAAGGTGCATCGCAGTTTCATAGGGTACAGCGATGCCTCACGAATTCGAGCAAAGTCTGTAACAAAAATAAGATGCACATCTTAAATACTTATACCCTGAAAATTTCATGTCGGGGAATTTTTAATTTTTATTTATTTTATTGGTAGAACATACAATGTAAGGGTATGGAAATTTGATATAAAACTTGTAAGGACGCTTTGGAGAAAATTTTCAAGTAGCAACTGAAACTTGGGGAAAAATTGCGGGGTACATGCGAATTAAAATTTCAGCTCACCTATAAAAGATTTGCCCTTCGCCTGGGAGTGATTGTCGCCGTTCAACCATCCCGTCATTTGACTGTTCTGTAACAAAAAAATTAACATTTTCATTAGTATAAGCCATCTTTGTATTTCTCGACTGTGAATTTTTATTTCTCGATCATGTGATACTTACTTTTTAAATTCGTGAAGCCTTGCCCGATGGAAATCCTTTCCACAGCTGCTCCTGTTGCACTGACTCTACTTCCGGCGCGGTATAATTGAAAAAAAGACAATTTGCGACAGAGAATTATTTTCGGCGAACAATTTGACTCTACTTTCGCGTGAAGTTATAAATTTAAGTGTATAATATGAAATACGAAGCAAACACTGACTCTACTTTCGCGTAAAGTTATAAATTGAAGTGTATAATATGAAATACGAAGCAAACACTGACTCTACTTTCGCGTAAAATTACTAGAAATTTAACACTGATTAAAGTATATATAAAATGCGAAACAAACACTCCAGCGATGCCTCACGAATTCGGACAAAGTCTGTAACAAAAATAAAACGCAAAATATAAAATATTTGCTCTCTGAAAACTGGAAAATTCAGCTAATTTTTTATATAGCATAAAAATGTTGCAAGTATTCTATGAGAACTGCAAAAGCTAATTAATACTTTATTTACGTTAATTAAATTGATGGAGAGAACAAAGTTAAGTTTGCAAGGGAATTGGCAAATATCAAAGTTATGACGTGTGTACGGAATAAAATTTCAACTTACCTTCACAGACTTTGCCCATCGCCAAGGAATGATTGTCGCTGCTCAACCATCCCGTCATTTGACTGTTCTGTAACAAACAAATTAACATTTTGGTTAGTTTATATACATATTTTTTAATTAAAAAATTTCATTTCTCGAGCATCTTATACTTACTTTTAAAATTCGTGAAGCCTTGCCCGATGGAAGTCCTTTCCACAGCTGCTGCTCGATGCACTGTCTCTACTTCCGGTACGATCAATTTAAATAATATAAGGAAGCTACCGCGACCGAGAATCATTTCCGGCGAACAATTTTGACTCTACTTTCGCGGAGAAAAGAATTCTTAATATTTTTAATAATTATTCAAAAGATATTAATAATTATAATAGCGGGTGGCAAACACTGACTCTATGTCGCGTGAATTTGTTATAAATTGAAAAAATATTGAGTAATAAATATATACAGATATAAATATTAATATAATACGAAACAAGCACTGACTCTAGACCGCAATGCGCTCGGCCCCAAATTTTGCTGAAAATAAAAGGGTGGGGTGGGGAACACAAGAAAATCAAACAACCATGTTTTTCTTTTTCATATCAAATCAAGTGCTTGCTTCAAGAAATACTGCTTAAAAATTATGTCTTACTCATTGATTCGTCATGTTCTTTGTGTAATACAATACACTATTAATTAAATGTATAAACAATAAATACTGCGAGCTGCCACTGTTAAAGTTATAAGATTAGTCAAGCTTATTCCCTATTACATATGAACACTAACCCCCTTCGATAAATTCACGAAAATCTTTATAGAAATTACGGACGAATCTAACGCAGGACCTTAACACCCTACATCGGCAAATACGATTTTTATTTACTTCTATACTTATGCCCTGAAACCTATGTAAATCCATTGCAGCGTCTCAAAACGGAAGGATAAGTCGTAACATGTAAATACCAAGTAAAAACGAATCGCGATTTATTTGTAGCATAGAATTGTAGCCGTCGAAATTTAACACCGCGAATTGGTAAACACTGTCAGAATAAGGAGCAGCTTTCTTGGAAGTCGACTATCGTATTGTAAATATTGACTGAATACTCGTATATTGTAAGAGGTTTCAAATAATCCCGAAAGATTTCAATCCTTGCATGTTTCCGTAGAACCGTATTAATTCGTAGAAATGTAAATTCTATTCGTCGGATGTTCGACTCGATATCAATTAATATGAATATTGTATAAATTCAAACAAAATATCGCGAAGACCCGAAGTAAATGAAAATGTTACTTGCGTATGGCGTCGTAATATCTTACGTTTTGTTGCTCCACCGTGCACGTGTCCGATCGTGCCAGCCCGGAAGGTCGTTCAAAGGATACTCCGAGTCCTGCAAGCACACACGAGTAAACTGTTAAATAACTGCGAAAAAGTACAATAATTCCGTATAATCACGTTTCAGAGCAACAATAATCGCGGTCTTCGTCAATAAAATCGAAATACGAAGCTATAGAAGAAGTACTAATGTTGTAGACGAGAAAAGCACCGCGTAAATGTCGCGAGAGGTCAGTGACGTCACCAATTGCGTCGTAATTATTTCGCGATTGTTACTAAATTCGTAATTATTATTGTCCAAATTGATTGATATGGTACAGCAGAAGACTATTACGTAGTAGATAAACAAGTGAACTATTTTTTAGCGGTCGGTAAACGAGGGCGATGTAAAAGAAAAAGTACTCACAGCGGATACGTGTTAACGGTTCCAAGTCCGGAGAGAGAAAGAGGTAGGTGACCGCTCAGGTAGGAGTGGGGATAGCTCGCGGCGGCTTGGTTGCCGCTCGGTGGGGGAAAAGCGAGCCAATCAGAATACGGCTGCATGTCACGCGCTACAAGGCCTATCCTCTAGCACGCCAAAACCAGGGATTTTGAGAAATTTCAAACAAAGAATTATAATATCTCGAAATAAGAGATTTGAGCATGAATTATTAAAATAGTTATTAAGTAGAAAGATCTCCACCGGTAATATGTAGAAGATATATCGTTTAGAGCAGAGAAACGAATCTTTTTACTTATTTAAATAACAAGAAGTTATTCTTTACGTGATAATATAGTATTAATGTTCAATGACGATATAAATCAATATTAGAATTTAAAACAATTTGGGTACCAAAACCGTGAGAGCCGATCACATAACTTCAAAAATAACAAAAGGTCTGCCTTCTTTCACTTTGTCTATAAGTTTGTAGCTTTCTCATGAAGACCATATTTATAATGTTTCCAATTTACATTCGCAGAATAAGAGCATTATGGAGTCAGTTTATTATGCTATATGTAAGAGTGAATGAACAACCGAAACAATAGAGACAGCATGATCGCACGAGCAACAGTGATAAAGAGAAAACATCTGACCACCGTTGACTCATCTCCAATGCGAGGCTTAACTTCTACTTAATCGCGTAATCTTAAAGCTACCTTAAACGCAAATTCTTCATCGGCCCAGGCAGAGGGTCTGGCTTACACCGACACACTGCCCCCCCCCCCCCCCCCATCGGACGGTATGAAGCACATATGTCAGATAAGCACATATGTCAAGACACTCGTCGGTCTTCTGGACAGGGGCTGCAATTGGGATAGGAAGTAAGTAACGAGGACGGCTACACGAGAAAAACGTTTGCCTTCTTTCGCATATTTTCGAGAGCATGGAATTGAGTTACGATGACACTCTTGCATTCAATTTTACGCTTAGGTGACATTTTTAAATCTAACTTAAATCTTACTGGAACTATCTTAACGCTAAACGATGTCTTCTTTCGAGGTGATGACTGGAACTTTTAATCAACGAAGAGTTAAAGAATTGCTGTCACCAAAGAAAGAAAACGAATAGTCAGAGATAAAAGCGAACAAATCTGCCCAACGTTGACTCTTCTTCGATGCGAAGCTTAATTTCTACTTAATCGCGTAACCTTAAAGCTAACTTAAACGCAAATTCTTAGATGTAACTAATTGTAAGACTAGGAATCCGAACATTCGGTAGCCAAGGCTGCCGAATATTCGGATTTCGTGGCTATTCGCTCGATATCACTTGCTATTTAGTACTACTATTTAACAAAATATCGTACTAAAAGCACGTTTAATAAAAGTTAAAATCATAGCAAGTGATATCGACCCAGGTCCCACCGCGAGGAGGTTGCCACGAAACGGGACCCAAAAATGCATGCCCAACCAACCTCCATTTCATTCTGCTCTTCCTCTGAGACACTTTCCCTCGACATTGACGAATTCAATGTCGAGAGAAAGTGTAGCAGAGGAATCGCCGACTCTACTTTACTTATTCCGTTTCGCGAAAAGAGATAGACACCCGCCGAATGGTGTCGATCTCCCTTTACAATATTTACTTATTCGACATTCCTAATTCTTATCTTACTTTCCGCACGCAATCACTCTTACAAAACCATAATATCGCATCCATGCTCAAGAAATATCCGAGAAGAAGGCAAACGACTTTGAAAAGCAAAATGAAAACGCGATCGCGAAAGGGGGAAGAAAGTTAGTCTTCTGCGGCTGGAGTCCAGTTGCACCCCTTCCTGAGACGGACTGGGTTGGTACGATCTGTAGCTGAACCGGATTATCTGCCAGGCGGGTCATGATCCAACTTGAACCACGACGGGGTTGCGTCTTTGAGCCCTCGGGTCGTACGTCGACCGATGACAAATGCGATGATCCGGTCGGTGGTGGAGCACTGGCCAGTCGCGTACCGTAACTGGACGCGATGAGTGCCAGAGGTTACGTCTTACAACGACGAGGCTGCGTAACGTGGCGGCTCATCGGCCCAGTCAGAGGGTCCGGCTTACACCGACACAGTGCCACCCCATCGATCGGTATGGAGCACATATGTCATAAGTCGATCGTACGACCTTCGGCTCAAAGACCAACCCTGAAGACGTCCCTGGGCCGTAGAACCACGCTTCTCGCCTCCGCGCCGCCGCAGAAACACTCGTCGGTCTTCTGGACAGGGGCTGCAATTGGGATAGGAAGTAAGTAACGAGGACGGCTACACGAGAAAAACGTTTGCCTTCTTTCGCATATTTTCGAGAGCATGGAATTGAGTTACGATGACACTCTTGCATTCAATTTTACGCTTAGGTGACATTTTTAAATCTAACTTAAATCTTACTGGAACTATCTTAACGCTAAACGATGTCTTCTTTCGAGGTGATGACTGGAACTTTTAATCAACGAAGAGTTAAAGAATTGTTGTCACCAAAGAAAGAAAACGAATAGTCAGAGATAAAAGCGAACAAATCTGCCCAACGTTGACTCTTCTTCGATGCGAAGCTTAATTTCTACTTAATCGCGTAACCTTAAAGCTAACTTAAACGCAAATTCTTAGATGTAACTAATTGTAAGACTAGGAATCCGAACATTCGGTAGCCAAGGCTGCCGAATATTCGGATTTCGTGGCTATTCGCTCGATATCACTTGCTATTTAGTACTACTATTTAACAAAATATCGTACTAAAAGCACGTTTAATAAAAGTTAAAATCATAGCAAGTGATATCGACCCAGGTCCCACCGCGAGGAGGTTGCCACGAAACGGGACCCAAAAATGCATGCCCAACCAACCTCCATTTCATTCTGCTCTTCCTCTGAGACACTTTCCCTCGACATTGACGAATTCAATGTCGAGAGAAAGTGTAGCAGAGGAATCGCCGACTCTACTTTACTTATTCCGTTTCGCGAAAAGAGATAGACACCCGCCGAATGGTGTCGATCTCCCTTTACAATATTTACTTATTCGACATTCCTAATTCTTATCTTACTTTCCGCACGCAATCACTCTTACAAAACCATAATATCGCATCCATGCTCAAGAAATATCCGAGAAGAAGGCAAACGACTTTGAAAAGCAAAATGAAAACGCGATCGCGAAAGGGGGAAGAAAGTTAGTCTTCTGCGGCTGGAGTCCAGTTGCACCCCTTCCTGAGACGGACTGGGTTGGTACGATCTGTAGCTGAACCGGATTATCTGCCAGGCGGGTCATGATCCAACTTGAACCACGACGGGGTTGCGTCTTTGAGCCCTCGGGTCGTACGTCGACCGATGACAAATGCGATGATCCGGTCGGTGGTGGAGCACTGGCCAGTCGCGTACCGTAACTGGACGCGATGAGTGCCAGAGGTTACGTCTTACAACGACGAGGCTGCGTAACGTGGCGGCTCATCGGCCCAGTCAGAGGGTCCGGCTTACACCGACACAGTGCCACCCCATCGATCGGTATGGAGCACATATGTCATAAGTCGATCGTACGACCTTCGGCTCAAAGACCAACCCTGAAGACGTCCCTGGGCCGTAGAACCACGCTTCTCGCCTCCGCGCCGCCGCAGAAACACTCGTCGGTCTTCTGGACAGGGGCTGCAATTGGGATAGGAAGTAAGTAACGAGGACGGCTACACGAGAAAAACGTTTGCCTTCTTTCGCATATTTTCGAGAGCATGGAATTGAGTTACGATGACACTCTTGCATTCAATTTTACGCTTAGGTGACATTTTTAAATCTAACTTAAATCTTACTGGAACTATCTTAACGCTAAACGATGTCTTCTTTCGAGGTGATGACTGGAACTTTTAATCAACGAAGAGTTAAAGAATTGTTGTCACCAAAGAAAGAAAACGAATAGTCAGAGATAAAAGCGAACAAATCTGCCCAACGTTGACTCTTCTTCGATGCGAAGCTTAATTTCTACTTAATCGCGTAACCTTAAAGCTAACTTAAACGCAAATTCTTAGATGTAACTAATTGTAAGACTAGGAATCCGAACATTCGGTAGCCAAGGCTGCCGAATATTCGGATTTCGTGGCTATTCGCTCGATATCACTTGCTATTTAGTACTACTATTTAACAAAATATCGTACTAAAAGCACGTTTAATAAAAGTTAAAATCATAGCAAGTGATATCGACCCAGGTCCCACCGCGAGGAGGTTGCCACGAAACGGGACCCAAAAATGCATGCCCAACCAACCTCCATTTCATTCTGCTCTTCCTCTGAGACACTTTCCCTCGACATTGACGAATTCAATGTCGAGAGAAAGTGTAGCAGAGGAATCGCCGACTCTACTTTACTTATTCCGTTTCGCGAAAAGAGATAGACACCCGCCGAATGGTGTCGATCTCCCTTTACAATATTTACTTATTCGACATTCCTAATTCTTATCTTACTTTCCGCACGCAATCACTCTTACAAAACCATAATATCGCATCCATGCTCAAGAAATATCCGAGAAGAAGGCAAACGACTTTGAAAAGCAAAATGAAAACGCGATCGCGAAAGGGGGAAGAAAGTTAGTCTTCTGCGGCTGGAGTCCAGTTGCACCCCTTCCTGAGACGGACTGGGTTGGTACGATCTGTAGCTGAACCGGATTATCTGCCAGGCGGGTCATGATCCAACTTGAACCACGACGGGGTTGCGTCTTTGAGCCCTCGGGTCGTACGTCGACCGATGACAAATGCGATGATCCGGTCGGTGGTGGAGCACTGGCCAGTCGCGTACCGTAACTGGACGCGATGAGTGCCAGAGGTTACGTCTTACAACGACGAGGCTGCGTAACGTGGCGGCTCATCGGCCCAGTCAGAGGGTCCGGCTTACACCGACACAGTGCCACCCCATCGATCGGTATGGAGCACATATGTCATAAGTCGATCGTACGACCTTCGGCTCAAAGACCAACCCTGAAGACGTCCCTGGGCCGTAGAACCACGCTTCTCGCCTCCGCGCCGCCGCAGAAACACTCGTCGGTCTTCTGGACAGGGGCTGCAATTGGGATAGGAAGTAAGTAACGAGGACGGCTACACGAGAAAAACGTTTGCCTTCTTTCGCATATTTTCGAGAGCATGGAATTGAGTTACGATGACACTCTTGCATTCAATTTTACGCTTAGGTGACATTTTTAAATCTAACTTAAATCTTACTGGAACTATCTTAACGCTAAACGATGTCTTCTTTCGAGGTGATGACTGGAACTTTTAATCAACGAAGAGTTAAAGAATTGTTGTCACCAAAGAAAGAAAACGAATAGTCAGAGATAAAAGCGAACAAATCTGCCCAACGTTGACTCTTCTTCGATGCGAAGCTTAATTTCTACTTAATCGCGTAACCTTAAAGCTAACTTAAACGCAAATTCTTAGATGTAACTAATTGTAAGACTAGGAATCCGAACATTCGGTAGCCAAGGCTGCCGAATATTCGGATTTCGTGGCTATTCGCTCGATATCACTTGCTATTTAGTACTACTATTTAACAAAATATCGTACTAAAAGCACGTTTAATAAAAGTTAAAATCATAGCAAGTGATATCGACCCAGGTCCCACCGCGAGGAGGTTGCCACGAAACGGGACCCAAAAATGCATGCCCAACCAACCTCCATTTCATTCTGCTCTTCCTCTGAGACACTTTCCCTCGACATTGACGAATTCAATGTCGAGAGAAACTGTAGCAGAGGAATTGCCGACTCTACTTTACTTATTCCGTTTCGCGAAAAGAGATAGACACCCGCCGAATGGTGTCGATCTCCCTTTACAATATTTACTTATTCGACATTCCTAATTCTTATCTTACTTTCCGCACGCAATCACTCTTACAAAACCATAATATCGCATCCATGCTCAAGAAATATCCGAGAAGAAGGCAAACGACTTTGAAAAGCAAAATGAAAACGCGATCGCGAAAGGGGGAAGAAAGTTAGTCTTCTGCGGCTGGAGTCCAGTTGCACCCCTTCCTGAGACGGACTGGGTTGGTACGATCTGTAGCTGAACCGGATTATCTGCCAGGCGGGTCATGATCCAACTTGAACCACGACGGGGTTGCGTCTTTGAGCCCTCGGGTCGTACGTCGACCGATGACAAATGCGATCATCCGGTCGGTAGTGGTGCACTGGCCAGTCGCGTACCGTAACTGGACGCGATGAGTGCCAGAGGTCACGTCTTACAACGACGAGGCTGCGTAACGTGGCGGCTCATCGGCCCAGTCAGAGGGTCCGGCTTACACCGACACAGTGCCCCCCCATCGATCGGTATGAAGCACATATGTCATAAGTCGATCGTAAGACCTTCGACTCAAAGACCAACCCTGAAGACGTCCCTGGGCCGTAGAACCACGCTTCTCGCCTCCGCGCCGCCGCAGAAACACTCGTCGGTCTTCTGGACAGGGGCTGCAATTGGGATAGGAAGTAAGTAACGAGGACGGCTACACGAGAAAAACGTTTGCCTTCTTTCGCATATTTTCGAGAGCATGGAATTGAGTTACGATGACACTCTTGCATTCAATTTTACGCTTAGGTGACATTTTTAAATCTAACTTAAATCTTACTGGAACTATCTTAACGCTAAACGATGTCTTCTTTCGAGGTGATGACTGGAACTTTTAATCAACGAAGAGTTAAAGAATTGTTGTCACCAAAGAAAGAAAACGAATAGTCAGAGATAAAAGCGAACAAATCTGCCCAACGTTGACTCTTCTTCGATGCGAAGCTTAATTTCTACTTAATCGCGTAACCTTAAAGCTAACTTAAACGCAAATTCTTAGATGTAACTAATTGTAAGACTAGGAATCCGAACATTCGGTAGCCAAGGCTGCCGAATATTCGGATTTCGTGGCTATTCGCTCGATATCACTTGCTATTTAGTACTACTATTTAACAAAATATCGTACTAAAAGCACTTTTAATAAAAGTTAAAATCATAGCAAGTGATATCGACCCAGGTCCCACCGCGAGGAGGTTGCCACGAAACGGGACCCAAAAATGCATGCCCAACCAACCTCCATTTCATTTTGCTCTTCCCCTGAGACACTTTCCCTCGACATTGACGAATTCAATGTCGAGAGAAAGTGTAGCAGAGGAATCGCCGACTCTACTTTTCTCATCCCGTTTCGCGAAAAGAGATAGACACCCGCCGAATGGTGTCGATCTCCCTTTACAATATTTGCTTATTCTAAACTAAACTAAACTCTTAAATCTAGCCTTACTTACTATTTGCAGTAAGTACAGGAAGAGAATAAACTATAGGGAAGCAGATCGCAGCAGCCTTTAACTTCGTTCGAGAAGAGAGGCAGATTATTATATCGTATTAATTTCTCAGCATTAGAAATTGTTATAATGAACGAATTATTTTTGAATGTATTAGAGGTTAATTTTTCTTGCAACTAAGATCCTGCCTGTAGCATTGCTAACTTTCATTAAAATCTAGTAAGACATCTATCCGAGGACTAAGTTCTCTTAAACTTAAAAGCTTTCCTATTCAGTAACTTACTATTCTTAAAATTAAAAGTCTGCCTGTTCGGTTAATAACTTGTCTTAGAACAAGATATTAATAATTTGTCTTAAAGCTAAAAACCTGCCTATTCGTTAACTAACTCGTCTTAAAATTAAAATCCTGCCTATTCTGATAGGAACATACATTAAAATTAAGAGTTGACCACCTCCATAAAGACGATATCTTGCCTTAATATTTAAAACCTGCCTATTCAGTGACTAACTCATTTTAAAGCTAATAGCCTGCCTATTCAGCGACTAACTCATCTTAAAGCTAATACCCTGCCTATTCAGTGATTAACTCGTCTTAAAACTAAACGCCTGCCTATTCTGTAACTAACTCGCCTTAAAATTAAGAGCTGGCCGGCTCGATACATGCACTATTTTGTCTTAAAATTTAAAACCTGTCTATTCAACAACTAACTCGTCTTAAAACTAAACGCCTGCCTATTCTGAAACTAATTCGCCTTAAAATTAGGAGCTGGCTGGCTCGATAGATGAATGTCTTGTCTTAAAATTTAAAACCTGCCTATTCAGTAACTAACTCGTCGTAAAATTCGAAGCCTGCCTTTTCGATAGCTAAGTTTTATAAAAATTAAAGTCCCATATATTCGATAATTAAGAGCTCTTAGAAGTAACGTCGTTACCATGTTTCCTTAATAACGAATAACCTGCCTATTAAGGAATTAAGCTCAATTCCAAAATGTTTGATAGTTAAAACCTCATGCAAAATATATAGGATTTAAGTTTCTTGAAAAATAAGGAATAGCCTTCTCCGAAAACTTAGTTTATCCGGTTACAAAAATATACTTAAACCAAACATCTGCTTGTGCGATGTGTAGATTCCATTGAAACTGAAGAAATTGCCTCCCGATAACAAAGACCTTCTAAATTCCTGAGAAACGGATTTAACTGACACCTGAAATCTTTTGAGAATCAGAGACTTAACTATACGAAAACTAATTTTACCAGTTTCGATGATAATCTCAAATCGTTGGTTATCATCGTCATCACCATCATCGTCATCGTTATCGTGGAAGATCGGAATATTATACATTAAAAGAGAACGACCCACTTTCGCTACAGTATACACAGAATATCATATACGCGAGAAAACTCGAAAGAAAATTCGCCATCGATCTAAAGTCCTCGATTGCACTATCATAAAGTAAGAATGCGAGCTTATGGAACTCCATGTAATTGCAAATGTACGATAAAAATAAACCATGATTTTTGCAAAGCATTTGGGAAAATGTATCGGCGGAACTTTATCCTCGATGAAAAATTGAATTGAGAAAACAGGTAATTCGAACGGCCAACAGTCACAGTATCAATATTATTGTAGAATAAGATGAAATATTTTGACAATATATTAATTCAATTAATAGTTCGTAATGTTCCATTTGACAAACGCTTGCGAAAACAGCTTCACTTTATTATTAATCATAGTTATTTTAATCGTAAAAAGAACGCGAGCACCTGTTTCCGAAGCGCTACGGAAATTCGCGGCTAACGGAATCGCGAGTATCTTTCCGAGGTGCTGTCAATTTTCGCAACACTAATTTCGCGTACGAGCAATAATCGCGAGCGCCTACGCGAGGCGCTGTGAATTTTCGCAACACTAATTTTGCGACGAGCAAAATCGCGAGCATCTTAGCGAGACGCTGTGAATTTTCGCAACGCTAAGTTCGCGAAGAGTGATCGAACAAAATCGCGGGCAACCTCTACCGAGGTGCACTTTTAATTTCGCAACTCTAATAATCGCGAATATTTTATACAATTGACGGGATAGTATCCCGCACTGGCGTCATGACGTAGACGCAGTACTGTACTGCGATATTAATCGCAATTCTGCGATATTAACCGCAATTTTGCGATATTAATCGCAGTGTTGCGATTTTTCGCAGAGCTGAAATCGCGAATATAATATCGAACAAACCGTGTACTTAGTTTCGCAACACTACTTTAAAAAAGAAAGAGAATTGTAAATCGCGTATACATTTTCGCAACACTACTTTGAAAAATAAAGAAAAGGGCAAAATCGCGTATAAATTTTCGCTACACTACCCTGAAAAATAAAGAAAAGAGCAAAATCGCGTGTAAATTTTCGCAACACTACCCTGAAAAATAAAGAAAACAGCAATATCGCGTATAAATTTTCGCCACACTACTTTGAAAAAGTAAAGAAAAGGACAAAATCGCGTTTAAATGTTCGCTACACTACCCTGAAAAATAAAGAAAAGAGCAAAATCGCGTATAAATTTTCGCAACACTACTTTATAAAATAATGAAAGAAGCAAAGACGCGTATTGTTATTTTCGCGACACTAATTTCGCAGACGAAGCCGAATTCGCAGCTTTTTGCTGCGATGCGGCGAAGCAACTAACTACCACACAACTATTACTACTACTACTACAAGCGAACATAGTGACAAAGTAGTAACGTAAAACATAAACTTACTGTATATTTCTGAAAGAAAAAGGAAAGAATTAGGGTTACAACCTGAAAATCCTAACGAGAATGATTAATTAATATAATAAAAGCGGCGTAAGAAATTTCAATAAATAACATGACTTTAAATGAGAATTGAAATCTATTAAAGTGACTCTACGTAGAGCATTGACACTCTATATGCAAATGAATTTAAAAGTGAATTGTAATTGACTAAAATTGACTCTACTGAGATCATTGAAATTTGTCGGTCAATACCATCGTCAAAGTAATTCGTCGAAAAATTCAATATACATTCGTTATTATTACTTTGACAATGGAATTGACCATCCGCGAAATTCTTACATACTAAACATCCTAGAAAAATCGTTACTACTCGCGACTATGGTACTAATTACCATAATCGCGGTCACTATGTTCGCAAACTACTAGCACACATAAAATACAACTAGTCGTTCGGTGCCGTTTCGGACCATTCGTCCTGCGGCATGATCGAACGACCGGAGGAACTTTGAATTTTGTCACTCACCAACCGAAGAAAGTGATAGTTGAAAAGTGTTTACCTCCACGTTGAGATCGTAGTCCATGGTCCGGCTGCATCCATGGTCCGGCTGCATCCATGGTCCGGCTGCATCCATGGACCGGCTGCATCCATGGTCCGGCTGCATCCATGGTTGGGCTGCGTACATGGCCTGGCTGCATCCATGGCCTGGAGATTGTCCTTTCTTTAACACAAGAGAAGACAACATTATAGAATCTCTAGGGAGAATTATTTGAATATACGGTGGGTAAAATTAAATTCTAATTTAATTCTCTTAACCGTTTGAGTCTCAGGATATAGTGGACAAATTTTGAGAGAAATAAAACAATTTTCTTTATAGAGATAGAATATAACGGATCTTTTTGATACTGAGACTCAAACGGTTAAAGTGAACTTTAAGTTCCAATTGAAATAGGGGTCGATTAATGAAAATGTTAGTGAAATAATGAAACTTACATCCTCCATCGTCCACCGACTGCACGATGGAGGTCCTCTCCGC
This sequence comes from Cerceris ruficornis, assembly GCA_963989415.1. Lineage (NCBI taxonomy): Eukaryota > Metazoa > Arthropoda > Insecta > Hymenoptera > Crabronidae > Cerceris > Cerceris ruficornis. The sequence goes on from CAXDIW010000076.1 coordinate 148,212, forward strand.
AGGAGCAGGTGCTGACCCGCGAGTTTCGCGATTTCGGTGATCGGTATTCGCGACCGGTACGTTGAAACGATTTACGGTACGAACGAACACTGGCTCTACTTGCGCGAATACTCGTTTCGAGTATGTTTTAAATATATGCGATACAAAACCCGGCACTGACTCTAAGACCGATAAATCGGTCGCAAATTTTAATATGCAAGCGTTTGTCAATGAAACATTACATTTATATAATCGAGATACTTTAATTATAAGGTATTGAAATTAAAATTATATCGTATACTGTGATTATATCGTATGTCGTTCGAATTACTATTGAATAACAAAATAATAAAAAATTTCAACGATACAGTTCCCCAAACGAGTTACACAGATCAAAGTCCCATTTCTAATTGAAGATTTCATAATTCTGTGAACTTCTAAGCGCGAATGTTATTCTATACTCGCACTACAGACTTTACGATAGTGCAATCGAGTTCTAGAAAGACGGCAGCTTCTACTATATCATTTGAAAAATATCAAGAATCTCGAAACACGGGGAAATTGTAGCGAAAGTGAGTCATTTCTCATTTAACGTGAGTTCCAACTGATTGAGAATGGCCCAATATCCCAAAACCTTCTGCCGGAGATACTGTAAACAGAAATAACAATCGGACTTGAAAAAATGAATCTATTTTTGTGAAAATTAATTAAGAACTGACATTACGGAGGAAATGGAGGTGGAAATATTAAGCTACGATAATTGCGAGTTTCGAGGAAAGAGAAAATGAATTGATAACATAATACAACATCTACGGGAACCAACTATCGAAAATAAATGTGCAATATTTTAATGTTTATTTCACAACACGTTGTGTTCAATCGCTTAAATTAATTAGAAACACTGGCGCGAAACCGTAACTTTAAGTTATTGACATTTACACGAAGTAATCACTTTATGTCACTGACACTATAACAACACGTTGTATTTAATCGCTTAAATTATTCAAAATCACTTGCACAAAACTATCACTTTGTGTCACTAACACTTCCACAAAACGTTATATTTAATTGTCGAAATAATTTAAAAATACTTGCACAAAATTGTCACTTGATGTCACTGACACATCCACAAAACCTTGTATTTAATTGTCGAAATAATTTAAAAACACTTGCACAAAACTTCCACTTGATGTCACGGACACATCCACAAAACGTTGTATTCAATTGTTAAAATGATGTAAAAACACTACAAGTAACGATCACTTGATGTCACTGATACTTCCACAAAACGTTGTATTTAATTGTCGAAATTATTTAAAAACACTTGCACAAAACTGTCACTTGATGTAACTGACCCATCCACAAAACCTTGTATTTAATTGTCGAAATAATTTAAAAACACTTGCACAAAACTGTCACTTGATGTCACTGACACATCCACAAAACCTTGTATTTAATTGTTGAAATAATTTAAAAACACTTGCACAAAACTGTCACTTGATGTCACTGACACATCCACAAAACCTTGTATTTAATTGTTGAAATAATTTAAAAACACTTGCACAAAACTGCCACTTGATGTCACTGACACATCCATAAAACGTTGTATTTAATTGGCGAAATAATTTAAAAACACTTGCACAAAACTGTCACTTGATGTCACGGACACATCCACAAAACGTTGTATTCAATTGTTAAAATGATGTAAAAACACTACAAGTAACGATCACTTGATGTCACTGATACTTCCACAAAACGTTGTATTTAATTGTCGAAATTATTTAAAAACACTTGCACAAAACTGTCACTTGATGTTACTGACACATCCACAAAACCTTGTATTTAATTGTCGAAATAATTTAAAAACACTTGCACAAAACTGTCACTTGATATCACTGACACATCCACAAAACCTTGTATTTAATTGTCGAAATAATTTAAAAACACTCGCACAAAACTGTCACTTGATGTCACTGACACATCCACAATACCTTGTATTTAATTGTTGAAATAATTTAAAAACACTTGCACAAAACTGTCACTTGATGTCACTGACACATCCACAAAACCTTGTATTTAATTGTCGAAATAATTTAAAAACACTTGCAGGTAACTGGCACCTGAGGTCACTGATACTTCCACAAAACGTTGTATTTAATTGTTAAAATGATGTAAAAACACTACAAGTAACTATCACTTGATGCCACTAATACTTCCACAAAACATTGTATTTAATTGTTAAAATTATTTAATATCACTTTTAATTTATTGTTTAAGTAGTTTAATATTATAGCACACATGCACTAATAGTCGTAATCCAAGATCAAGAGTGACTAGGTACCCATATGCAAGTGCACAAATATACATAGGGACCAACCTGTCAAATCACGCGACCCGTTCGATGTCTGAAGCTGTACTGTGCTCTCCCGCCTCAGCGAGGTGGCTCGCTGAACATGCGTAGTGCACCTTACGTATTGAGATCCCCTTTCTCCATGGATAATTTTGCAAACTTCGGTTATTACAATAATTTTCGTCAATAATCGTTTATTACAGATGTAATTATTATTTAATAACTTGTCTCTGCTTATTTTTAATAAATCTTATGGTGAATAAAAATTATAGGAGTGAAGTACGTGAGTTTATAATTGACGATGTACTTTTCAATGCTTACGAATATTTGATTCTTTGTGTAATACTTTTATCTTATTGATAAATAATATATTTGCAGCTATCTTCGATGAATTTCAAGCAACCTCCAATATTATTTGGGGAATATAATGTAAGAAATATATAAGGAAAGGATTTTCGAAGGTAGACACCTCGTTCGCCGACTGCGCGTGCTAAGCTAGTTTACCAACCGCACCAACTCGATACTCTGATTGGACGAACGATGCAAAAGGAAGAAAAAACGAAAATTATTGTTGTTATAATTTAGTTAGAGACAACGGAACTGTTCCACGCTGAACGTATTCAGTTTTTGGCAGATATTACCTCTCAAAACGGAGGGTTCAATTACATTTCATACCATCAAAATAGAAGGTTCCTGCTTGACTGCAATCCGATAGCGATAACGTTATCAAGAACTTCTATTTTATAGACGGTCGAACAAGTTGAAATATTTTACCATCCCTTATTTTGTTATCATCCCGCTGCTTTAACGAACACGGTTAACATCCTAGTCCAAATAAAATATGTTTTGCAATATTTCATCCCAACAAAGTAAGCATTACTGTATGCCAGTATAATGCAATTATATCTTTTATAATCTATAGTATCTTCTATGATATAGTAATTAAACCAATACAACCAATTCCTATTACTATCATGATTTTCTCCGGTACAATACATTTCCAATTGTTTTCTCAAGCCTTTCGTCGAGCCATTCAGGCAGACTTTCAAGTTGAATTCCTTTGCAATCATTTGACAAAACGCACTCCATTACATACGTCCTTTATTCCCTGACATTTGCAAATCGATACACAATGCTTCCGAAGCACATTTACGAATGTTGCACAACAGATCGCCGGAGGCTTTTTTGTAAAGGTCAAGTGCTTGGATCCACACGTTTACCATGGAATTTGCAATACAAAATTCTCCATTCGCATGTATATTTTACTAGTATGCAAATACTTGACAACCACGACCGACGAAAGAATAATAATTTTGCACAACCTCTACGCGATATATTAGGAAACATCAACAAAAGAGCTTTCACCGTCTAACCAGCTGCATAATAAATTTTCGAGGCTGCATAACAAATATTCAAATTTTACGATAACACGATAACAATAATTCGAAATTATTCTCTATATTTTTTACGACTATCCCATTTATCAGGGCTTCGAATAAGCGCGAAAATAATATTATATATTCAGTATTTAATATTTTGATGACGCTCCCGTCAATTTTCTCACATTCGCTGTATGGTCCGAGGGAAAATCGATGGAACTTCGTTAACTATGATTTCTCCCCAACGTGGCCACCGTAAAGCAATTATCAGTCGAAGAGAGAATGTCTTCTGAGCATTTACTCCCTTTCATTGGCGAAAATGGCATTGGAGGTCGAATTACCCCGGTTTTTGCATCGTCGCTTTGTCAGCCAACGATATTTCGCACCGTTCAACCGAGAGCATCGTCGAGCCTCCACTTCTATCCACGAATCTAACGCGATAGATCAAAGTTTTTCGATTTCAATACGCGCAAACAGCGAATTCTCTGTACGATGACTTTCATCGGCTTTCCTCTCACCATTTAGCAGGAAATGTTTGGAAAAGCGAGGTAAAAATCGAGTAGGAAGCGGAAATATCGTACTCTTTGTTCCGCGCAACGTTTCTGTCCTCCCCAGTTTTCTCTCTGTGCTCCTCCTCTACACGCCTTTCCTAGCATCGGAACAAAATAATAGGAATGCCAATCAACGAAAGTTTGACGAAACGCAAAAATTTATTGAAACGCAGTAATCACATTGTCGAAGGTCGCCGTGAGCTCGGTTTAATAAAACGCTTTTTGCCGCACCGTGCATACGTGCGGCTTTTTTCTTCCATTGCCGATCCGCGATCAATTCGTGAAAATATGAAATATGCGAATAACAGAGAGGAGAGATGCAAAGTGATAAAGAGAGAGAGAGAGAGACATATCTCGATGAAGAGTATTAGGATTTTCCGTGTGCTCTTCCCTTTTATTTTTCTCATTGTACACCTTCCGATTGTACTCTTTGACGTTTATTAATTCAACGATTGAATATCTCGAGAAAGGGAGATTCGTTTTAAACAGTCGTCTTTGTAGATATCACGGGTCGCCGTTGCACGGGGAAAGTAATTGCACGGAAGTGGAGAATTATGCTGGTATTTATTTAAGTGTAAATTTTAATTACATCTGATGCAGAATAATGTAAATCGACTGTGTAATGTATTCGGTGATCGCGATGTTAATAACTGCGAAAAACAAGCATCGATGGAACGTGAAATTTTAATCAAATCGAGCCACTGTCGTTTCACGACTCTCAAATAAACATAGTGATGCGGTACTCAAAGACAAATCTGACCTAAACGATTGGAAACACGACACCGTTGCGAAACGTCCAACCATCCTCTTGTACGTGGATTAGTCGGAAATGCCATTCGTTTTTAGCACAATTTATAAGTTGCTCGTTTCAACGGACAACGATATCCAGTGATTCCTGCTCACTCCTCACGATTCAGTGACAGGCGATTATTAAAATGGTGGAAAATAATAATGCACTTTGCGCTAAATATACTAATATATCATTAATTCATAAAGATCTAGGTATAAGCTACATAAGTGATTACATTCAAAAATTCTCCATACGCTTTTACCAAACGTGCCATAAAAGTAAAGATAAAGCTATTAATTCGATAGGAAATTATTCTCAGGTTGACCTTAACTATAAGAAGTATAAACATAAGCGAATCATTCATTTGTTACTTAGTTTCTAGCCTTGTACTTATTGTATATTACTTCAGGTCTTCTATGATGAGACAGGTTTTTATAATTTTCCTATCATTCTTCTAAACTATAGACAATCGCGTTAATTTGTTAAAAACTTAATTTACTAATGACTGGGGTGAAAGTTAATCTTGGTACCCAGTTATCGTATCTTTATGTAATTGTTTATTATTGTATATTGTAAATAAAAAAAAAAAAAAAAAGAAAGTTACAAATAATTTCCCTTTCATGATTATCAATGGGGCTCGTTGTTCACTTAATCATGAAGAACAATAAATTCTCGAATGGTACTGTTTGGATGCTTTGCAGGTATGTTTCTTAGACTATATGGAAGCAATATATACAAAGATTTCAACCTTCTACGTGTTCCAATCATTGTTCTACTTGTCGAAATTTACAAATAATTTACTTTAAAGGATTAACAATGGGGCTCGTAGTTCACTTAAACTTGAAGAACAATAAATTGGCGAATGGTACTGCTTGGATGCTTTGCGTACATGTTTCTTAGACTATATGGAAGCAATATATACAAAGATTTCAACCGTCTACGTGTTCCAATCATTGTTCTATTTGTCGAAATTTACAAATAATTTCCGTTAAAGTAATAACAATGGGGCTCGTAGTTCACTTAAACTTGAAGAACAAAAAATTGGCGAATTGTACTGTTTGGATGCTTTGCATATATGTTTCTTAGGCTATATAGAAGCAATATATACAAAGATTTCAACCGTCTACCTGTTCCATTCATTGTTCTACTTGTCGAAAGTTACAAATAATATCCGTTAAAGGATTAACAACGGGGCTCGTTGTTCACATAAACTTGAAGAACAAAAAATTGGCGAATGGTACTGCTTGGATGATTTGCATATAGGTTTCATAGACTATATAGAAGCAATATATACAAAGATTTCAACAGTCTACCTGTTCTATTCATTGTTCTACTTGTACAAAGTTACAAATAGTTTCCCTTTCATGATTATCAATGGGGCTCGTTGTTCACTTAAACTTGAAGAACAAAAAATTGGCGAATTGTACTGTTTGGATGCTTTGCATATATGTTTCTTAGACTATATAGAAGCAATATATACAATGATTTCAACCGTCTACCTGTCCCATTCATTGTTCTACTTGTCGAAAGTTACAAATAATTTCCGTTAAAGGATTAACAATGGGGCTCGTAGTTCACTTAAACTTGAAGAACAAAAAATTGGCGAATGGTACTGTTTGGATGCTTTGCATATATGTTTCTGAGACTATATAGTCGCAATATATACAAAGATTTCAACCGTCTACCTGTTCCATTCATGTTCTACTTGTCGAAAGTTACAAATAATTTCCGATAAAGGATTAACCATTGGGGCTCGTTGTTCACTTAAACTTGAAGAACAAAAAATTGAAGAATGGTACTGTTTGGATGCTTTGCATATATGTTTCTTAGACTATATAGAAGCAATATATACAAAGATTTCAACCGTCTACCTGTTCCATTCATGTTCTACTTGTCGAAAGTTACAAATAATTTCCGATAAAGGATTAACAATGGGGCTCGTAGTTCACTTAAACTTGAAGATCAAATAATTGGCGAATTGTACTGTTTGGATTCTTTGCATATATGTTTCTTAGACTATACAGAAGCAATATATACAATGATTTCAACAGTCTACCTGTTCCATTCATTTTTCTACTTGTCGAAATTTACAAATAATTTCCTTTAAAGGATTAACAATGGGGCTCGCTGTTCACTTAAACTTGAAGATCAAAAAATTGGCGATTGTTACTGTTTAGATGCTTTGCATATATGTTTCTTAGATTATATAGAAGCAATATATACAAAGATTTCAACCGTCTACCTGTTCCATTCATTGTTCTACTTGTCGAAAATTACAAATAATTTCCGATAAAGGATTAACCATTGGGGCTCATTGTTCACTTAAACTTGAAGAACAAAAAATTGGAGAATGGTACTGTTTTGATGCTTTGCGTACATGTTTCTTAGACTATATGGAAGCAATATATACAAAGATTTCAACCGTCTACGTGTTCCAATCGTTGTTCTACTTGTCGAAATTTACAAATAATTTCCTTTAAAGGATTAACAATGGGTCTCGTTGTTTACTTAAACTTGAAGAACAATGAATTGGCGAATTGTACTGTTTGGATGCTTAGCATATATGTTTCATAGACTATACAGAAGCAATATATACAAAAATTTCAACCGTCTACGTGTTCCAATCATTGTTCTACTTGTAGCAAGTTACAATTAATTTCCGTTAAAGGATTAACAATGGGGCTCGTAATTCACTTAAACTTCAAGAACAAAAAATTGGCGAATTGTACTGTTTAGATGCTTTGCATATAGGTTTCTTAGACTATATATAAGCAACATATACAAACATTTCAACCGTCTACCTGTTCTATTCATTGTTCTACTTGTAGAAAGTTACAAATAATTTCCGTTTCATGATTATCAATGGGGCTCGTTGTTCACTTAAACTTGAAGAACAAAAAATTGGCGAAAGGTACTGTTTGGATGCTTTGCATATATCATTCTTAGATTATATAGAAGCAATATATACAAAGATTTCAACCGTCTACCTGTTCCATTCATTGTTCTACTTGTCGCAAGTTACAAATAATTTCCGTTAAAGTATTAACAATGGGGCTCGTAGTTCACTTCAACTTGAAGATCAAACAATTGGCGAATGGTACTGTTTGGATGCTTTGCATATATGTTTCTTAGACTATATAGAAGCAATATATACAATGATCTCAACCGTCTACCTGTTCCATTCATTGTTCTACTTGTCGAAAGTTACAAATAATTTCCGTTAAGGGATTAACAATGGGGATCGTAGTTTACTTAAACTTGAAGAACAAGAAATTGGCGAATTGTACTGTTTGGATGCTTTGCATACATGTTTCTTAGACTATATAAAAGCAATATATACAATGATTTCAACCGTCTACCTATTCCATTCATTGTTCTACTTGCCGAAATTTACAAATAATTTCATTTAAAGGATGAACAATGGGGCTCGTAGTTCACTTAAACTTGAAGAACAAAAAATTGGCGAATGGTACTGTTTGGATGCTTTGAATATATGTTTCTTACATTATATAGAAGCAATATATACAAAGATTTCAACCGTGTACCTGTTCCATTCATTGTTCTACTTGTCGAAAATTACAATTAATTTCCGATAAAGGATTAACCATTGGGGCTCATTGTTTACTTAAACTTGAAGAGCAAAAAATTGGCGAATTGTACTGTTTGGACGCTATGCATAACATATATGTTTCTTAGACTATATAGAAGCAATATATACAATGAATTCAACAGTCTACCTGTTCCATTCATTGTTCTACTTGTCGAAAGTTACAAATAATTACCGATAAAGGATTAACCATTGGGGCTCATTGTTCACTTAAACTTGAAGAACAAAAAATTGGCGAATTGTACTTTTTGGTTGCTGTGCATATATGTTTCGTAGATTATATAGAAGCAATATATACAATGATTTCAACCGTCTACCTGATCCATTCATTGTTCTACTTGTCGAAATTTACAAATAATTTCCTTTAAAGGATTAACAATGGGGCTCGTAGTTCACTTAAACTTGAAGAACAAAAAATTGGGGAATTGTACTGTTTGGATGCTTTGCATATATGTTTCTTAGACTATATAGAAGCAATATATATAAAGATTTCAACCGTCTACCTGTTCCATTCAGTGTTCTACTTGTCGAAAGTTACAAATAATTTCCGATAAAGGATTAACCATTGGGGCTCGTTGTTCACTTAATCTTGAAGAACAAAAAATTGGCGAATGGTACAGTTTGGATGCTTTGCATATATGTTTCTTAGACTATATAGAAGCAATATATACATTGATTTCAACCGGCTACCTGTTCCATTCATTGTTCTACTTGTCGCAAGTTACAAATAATTTCCTTTAAAGGATTAACAATGGGGCTCGTAGTTCACTTAAACTTGAAGATCAAAAAATTGGCGAATGGTACTGTTTGGATGCTTTGCATATATGTTTCTTAGACTATATAGACGCAATATATACAAGGATTTCAACCGTCTACCTGTTCCATTCATTGTTCTACTTGTCGAAATTTACAAATAATTACCGATAAAGGATTAACCATTGGGGCTCGTAGTTCACTTAAACTTGAAGATCAAATAATTGGCGAATTGTACTGTTTGGATTCTTTGCATATATGTTTCTTAGACTATACAGAAGCAATATATACAATGATTTCAACAGTCTACCTGTTCCATTCATTGTTCTACTTGTTGAAATTTACGAATAATTTCCTTTAAAGGATTAACAATGGGGCTCGTAGTTCACTTAAACTTGAAGAACAAAAAATTGGGGAATTGTACTGTTTGGATGCTTTGCATATATGTTTCTTAGATTATATAGAAGCAACATATACAAAGATTTCAACCGTCTACCTGTTCTATTCATTGTTCTACTTGTAGAAAGTTACAAATTATTTCCGTTTCATGATTATTAATGGGGCTCGTTGTTCACTTAAACTTGAAGAACAAAATGTCGGCGAATGGTACTGTTTGGATGCTTTGCATATATGTTACATAGACTATATAGAAGCAATATATACAAAGATTTCAACCGTCTACCTGTTCCATTCATTGTTCTACTTGTCGAAAGCTACAAATAATTTCCGATAACTGATTAACCATTGGGGCTCACTGTTCTCTTAAACTTGAAGAACAAAAAATTGGCGAATTGTACTGTTTGGATGCTTTGCGTACATGTTTCTTAGATTATATAGAAGCAACATATACAAAGATTTCAACCGTCTACCTGTTCTATTCATTGTTCTACTTGTAGAAAGTTACAAATTATTTCCGTTTCATGATTATTAATGGGGCTCGTTGTTCACTTAAACTTGAAGAACAAAATGTCGGCGAATGGTACTGTTTGGATGCTTTGCATATATGTTTCATAGACTATATAGAAGCAATATATACAAAGATTTCCACCGTCTACCTGTTCCATTCATTGTTCTACTTGTAGAAAGTTACAATTAATTTCCGTTAAAGGATTAACAATGGGGCTCGTAGTTTACTTAAACTTGAAGAACAAAAAATTGGCGAATGGTACTGTTTGGATGCTTTGCGTACATGTTTCTTAAACTATATGGAAGCAATATATACAATGATTTCAACCGTCTACCTGTTCCATTCATTGTTCTACTTGTCGAAAGTTACAAATAATTTCCGTTAAGGGATTAACAATGGGGATCGTAGTTTACTTAAACTTGAAGAACAAGAAATTGGCGAATTGTACTGTTTGGATGCTTTGCATACATGTTTCTTAGATTATATAGAAGCAATATATACAAAGATTTCAACCGTCTACCTGTTCCACTCATTGTTCTACTTGTCGCAAGTTACAAATAATTTCCGATAACGGCTTAACCATTGGGGCTCATTGTTCACTTAAACTTGAAGAACAAAAAAGTGGCGAATGGTACTGTTTGGATGCTTTGCATATATGTTTCTTAGACTATATAGAAGCAATATATACAAAGATTTCAACCGTCTACCTGTTCCATTCATTGATCTACTTGTCGAAAGTTACAAATAATTTCCGATAAAGGATTAACAATTGGTCTCATTGTTCACTTAAACTTGAAGAACAAAAAATTGGCGAATGTTACTGTTTGGATGCTTTGCATATATGTTTCTTAGACTATATGGAAGCAATATATACAAAGATTTCAACCGTCTACGTGTTCCAATCATTGTTCTACTTGTAGAATGTTACAATTAATTTCCGTTAAAGGATTAACAATGGGGCTCGTAGTTCACATAAACTTGAAGAACAAAAAATTGGCGAATTGTACTGTTTGGATGCTTTGCATAGATGTTTCTTAGACTATTTAGAAGCAATATATAGAAAGATTTCACCCGTCTACCTGTACTATTCATTGTTCTACTTGTAGAAAGTTACAAATAATTTCCATTTCATGATTATCAATGGGGCTCGCTGTTCACTTAAACTTGAAGATCAAGAAATTGGCGATTGTTACTGTTTAGATGCTTTGCATATATGTTTCTTAGATTATATAGAAGCAATATATACAAAGATTTCAACCGCCTACCTGTTCCATTCATTGTTCTGCTTGTCGAAAATTACAAATAATTTCCGATAAAGGATTAACAATGGGGCTCATTGTTCACTTAAACTTGAAGAACAAAAAATTGGCGAATTGTACTGTTTGGATGCTTTGCATATATGTTTCTTAGACTATATAGAAGCAATATATACATTGATTTCAACCGTCTACCTGTTCCATTCATTGTTCTACTTGTCGGAAGTTACAAATAATTTCCGATAAAGGATTAACCATTGGGGCTCATTGTTCACTAAACTTGAAGAACAAAAAATTGTCGAATTGTACTGTTTGGATGCTTTGCATATATGTTTCTTAGACTATATAGAAGCAACATATACAAAGATTTCAACCGTCTACCTATTCCATTCATTGTTCTACTTGCCGAAATTTACAAATAATTTCCTTTAAAGGATTAACAATGGGGCTCGTAGTTCACTTAAACTTGAAGAACAAAAAATTGGCGAATGGTACTGTTTGGATACTTTGCATATATGTTTCTTAGACTATATAGAAGCAATATATACATTGATTTCAACCGGCTACCTGTTCCATTCATTGTTCTACTTGTCGAAATTTACAAATAATTTCCGTTAAACTATTAACAATGGGGCTCGTAGTTCACTTAAACTTGAAGATCAAATAATTGGCGAATTGTACTGTTTGGATGATTTGCATATATGTTTCTTAGACTATATAGAAGCAATATATACAAAGATTTCAACCGTCTACCTGTTCCATTCATTGATCTACTTGTCGAAAGTTACAAATAATTTCCGATAAAGGATTAACAATGGGGCTCATTGTTCACTTAAACTTGAAGAACAAAAAATTGGCGACTGGTACTGTTTGGATGCTTTGCATATATGTTTCTTCGACTATATAGAAGCAATATATACAAAGATTTCAACCATCTACCTGTTCCATTCATTGTTCTACTTGTCGAAAGTTACAAATAATCTCCGATAACGGATTAACCATTGGGGCTCATTGTTCACTTAAACTTGAAGAACAAAAAATTGGCGAATTGTACTGTTTGAATGCTTTGCATATATGTTTCTTATACTATATAGAAGCAATATATACAAAGATTTCAACCTTCTACCTGTTCCATTCACTGTTCTACTTGTCGAAAGTTACAAATAATTTCCGTTAAGGGATTAACAATGGTGATCGTAGTTTACTTAAACTTGAAGAACAAAAAATTGGCGAATTGTACTGTTTCGATGCTTTGCATAAATGTTTCTTAGACTATATAGAAGCAATATATACAATGATTTCAACAGTCGACCTGTTCCATTCATTGTTCTACTTGTCGAAATTTACAAATAATTTCCTTTAAAGGATTAACAATGTGGCTCGTAGTTCACTTAAACTTGACGAACAAAAAATTGACGAATTGTACTGTTTGGATGCTTTGCATATGTGTTTCTTAGACTATTTAGAAGCAATATACAGAAAGATTTCACCCGTCTACCTGTACTATTCATTGTTCTACTTGTAGAAAGTTACAAATAATTTCCATTTCATGATTATCAATGGGGCTCGCTGTTCACTTAAACTTGAAGATCAAAAAATTGGCGATTGTTACTGTTTAGATGCTTTGCATATATGTTTCTTAGATTATATAGAAGCAATATATACAAAGATTTCAACCGTCTACCTGTTCCATTCATTGTTCTACTTGTCGAAAGTTACAAATAATTTCCGATAAAGGATTAACAATGGGGCTCATTGTTCACTTAAACTTGAAGAACAAAAAATTGGCGAATGGTACTGTTTGGATGCTTTGCATATATGTTTCTTAGACTATATGGAAGCAATATATACAAAGATTTCAACCGTCTACCTGTTCCATTCATTGTTCTACTTGTCGGAAGTTACAAATAATTTCCGTTAAAGTATTAACAATGGGGCTCGTAGTTCACTTTAACATGAAGATGAAATAATTGGCGAATTGTACTGTTTGGATGCTTTGCATATATGTTTCTTAGATTATATAGAAGCAATATATACAAAGATTTCAACCGTCTACCTGTTCCATTCATTGTTCTACTTGTCGAAAATTACAAATAATTTCCGATAAAGGATTAACCATTGGGGCTCATTGTTCACTAAACTTGAAGAACAAAAAATTGGCGATTGTTACTGTTTAGATGCTTTGCATATATGTTTCTTAGATTATATAGAAGCAATATATACAAAGATTTCAACCGTCTACCTGTTCCATTCATTGTTCTACTTGTCGAAAATTACAAATAATTTCCTTTAAAGGATTAACAATGGGGCTCGTTGTTCTCTTAAACTTGAAGAACAAAAAATTGGCGAATGGTACTCTTTGGATGCTTTGCATATATGTTTCTTAGACTATATAGAAGCAATATATACATTTATTTCAACCGTCTACCTGTTCCATTCATTGTTCTACTTGTCGAAAATTACAAATAATTTCCGATAAAGGATTAACCATTGGGGCTCATTGTTCACTTAAACTTGAAGAACAAAAAATGGCGAATGGTACTGTTTGGATGCTTTGCATGTATGTTTCTTAGACTATATAGAAGCAATATATACATTGATTTCAACCGTCTACCTGTTCCATTCCTTGTTCTACTTGTCGGAAGTTACAAATAATTTCCGTTAAAGTATTAACAATGGGGCTCGTAGTTCACTTAAACTTGAAGAACAAAAAATTGGCGAATTGTACTGTTTGGATGCTTTGCATATATGTTTCGTAGACTATATAGAAGCAATATATACAATGAATTCAACCGTCTACAAGATCCATTCATTGTTCTACTTGTCAAAATTTACAAATAATTTCCTTTAAAGGATTAACAATGGGGCTCATTGTTCACTTAAACTTGAAGAACAAAAAATGGCGAATGGTACTGTTTGGATGCTTTGCGTACATGTTTCTTAGACTATATGGAAGCAATATATACAAAGATTTCAACCGTCTACGTGTTCCAATCATTGTTCTACTTGTCGAAATTTACAAATAATTTCCTTTAAAGGATTAACAATGGGGCTCGTTGTTCTCTTAAACTTGAAGAACAAAAAATTGGCGAATGGTACTCTTTGGATGCTTTGCATATATGTTTCTTAGACTATATAGAAGCAATATATACATTTATTTCAACCGTCTACCTGTTCCATTCATTGTTCTACTTGTCGAAAATTACAAATAATTTCCGATAAAGGATTAACCATTGGGGCTCATTGTTCACTTAAACTTGAAGAACAAAAAATGGCGAATGGTACTGTTTGGATGCTTTGCATGTATGTTTCTTAGACTATATAGAAGCAATATATACATTGATTTCAACCGTCTACCTGTTCCATTCCTTGTTCTACTTGTCGAAAGTTACAAATAATTTCCTTTAAAGGATTAACAATGGGGCTCGTTGTTCACTTAAACTTGAAGAACAATGAATTGGCGACTTGTACTGTTTGGATGCTTTGCATATATGTTTCTTAGACTATATAGAATCAATATATATCCAAAGATTTCAACCGTCTACCTGTTCCATTCATTGTTCTACTTGTCGAAAGTCACAAATAATTTCCGATAAAGGATTAACAATGGGGCTCGTAGTTCACTTAAACTTGAGGAACAAAAAATTGGCGAATTGTACTGTTTGGATGCTTTGCATATATGTTTCTTAGACTATATAGAAGCAATATATACAAAGATTTCAACCGTCTACATGTTCCATTCATTGTTCTACTTGTCGAAAGATACAAATAATTTCCGATAAAGGATTAACAATGGGGCTCATTGTTCACTTAACCTTGAAGAACAAAAAATTGGCGAATGGTACTGTTTGGATGCTTTGCATATATGTTTCTTAGACTATATGGAAGCAATATATACAAATATTTCAACCGTCTACGTGTGCCAATCATTGTTCTACTCGTCGAAATTTACAAATAATTTCCTTTAAAGGATTAACAATGGGGCTCGTTGTTCACTTAAACTTGAAGAACAAAAAAGTGGCGAATGGTACTGTTTGGATGCTTAGCATATATGTTTCTTAGACTATATAGAAGCAATATATACAATAATTTCAACAGTCTACCTGTTCCATTCATTGTTCTACTTGTCGAAAATTACAAATAATTTCCGATAAAGGATTAACCATTGGGGCTCATTGTTCACTTAAACTTGAAGAACAAAAAATTGGCGAATGGTATGTTTGGATGCTTTGCATATATGTTTCGTAGACTATATAGAAGCAATATATACAAATATTTCAACCGTCTACCTGTTCCATTCATTGTTCTACTTGTCGAAAGTTACAATTAATTTCCGTTAAAGGATTAACAATGGGGCTCGTAGTTCACTTAAACTTGAAGTACAAAAAATTGGCGAAATGTACTGTTTGGATGTTTTGCATATATGTTTCTTAGACTACATAGAAGCAATATATACAAAGATTTCAACCGGCTACCTGTTCCATTCATTGTTCTACTTGTCGAAATTTACAAATAATTTCCGATAAAGGATTAACCATTGGGGCACATTGTTCACTTAAACTTGAAGAACAAAAAATTGGCGAATGGTACTGTTTGGATGCTTTGCATATATGTTTCTCAGACTATATAGAAGCAATATATACAAAGATTTCAACCGTCTACCTGTTCCATTCATTGTTCTACTTGTCGAAAGTTACAAATAATTTCCGATAACGGATTAACCATTTGGGCTCATTGTTCACTTAAACTTGAAGAACAAAAAATTGGCGAATTGTACTGTTTGGATGCTTTGCATATATGTTTCTTAGACTACATAGAAGCAATATATACAAAGATTTCAACCGGCTACCTGTTCCATTCATTGTTCTACTTGTCGAAATTTACAAATAATTTCCGATAAAGGATTAACCATTGGGGCTCATTGTTCACTTAAACTTGAAGAACAAAAAATTGGCGAATTGTACTGTTTGGATGCTTTGCATGTATGTTTCTTAGACTATATAGAAGCAATATATACATTGATTTCAACCGTCTACCTGTTCCATTCCTTGTTCTACTTGTCGAAAGTTACAAATAATTTCCTTTAAAGGATTAACAATGGGGCTCGTTGTTCACTTAAACTTGAAGAACAATGAATTGGCGACTTGTACTGTTTGGATGCTTTGCATATATGTTTCTTAGACTATATAGAATCAATATATATCCAAAGATTTCAACCGTCTACCTGTTCCATTCATTGTTTTACTTGTCGAATGTTACAAATAATTTCCGTTAAATGTTAACAATGGGGCTCGTAGTTCACTTAAACTTGAGGAACAAAAAATTGGCGAATTGTACTGTTTGGATGCTTTGCATATATGTTTCTTAGACTATATAGAAGCAATATATACATTGGTTTCAACCGTCTACCTGTTCCATTCATTGTTCTACTTGTCGCAAGTTACAAAGAATTTCCGATAAAGGATTAACCATTGGGGCTCATTGTTCACTTAAACTTGAAAAACAAAAAATTGGCGAATTGTACTGTTTGGATGCTTTGCATATATGTTTCTTAGACTATATAGAAGCAATATATATAATGATTTCAACCGTCTACCTGTTCCATTCCTTGTTCTACTTGTCGAAAGTTACAAATAATTTCCTTTAAAGGATTAACAATGGGGCTCGTTGTTCACTTAAACTTGAAGAACAATGAATTGGCGACTGGTACTGTTTGGATGCTTTGCACTTATGTTTCTTAGACTATATTGAAGCAATATATACATGGATTTCAACCGTCTACCTGTTCCATTCATTGTTCTACTTGTCGAAAGTCACAAATAATTTCCGATAAAGGATTAACAATGGGGCTCGTAGTTCACTTAAACTTGAGGAACAAAAAATTGGCGAATTGTACTGTTTGGATGCTTTGCATATATGTTTCTTAGACTATATAGAAGCAATATATACAAAGATTTCAACCGTCTACATGTTCCATTCATTGTTCTACTTGTCGAAAGATACAAATAATTTCCGATAAAGGATTAACAATGGGGCTCATTGTTCACTTAACCTTGAAGAACAAAAAATTGGCGAATGGTACTGTTTGGATGCTTTGCATATATGTTTCTTAGACTATATGGAAGCAATATATACAAATATTTCAACCGTCTACGTGTGCCAATCATTGTTCTACTCGTCGAAATTTACAAATAATTTCCTTTAAAGGATTAACAAGGGGGCTCGTTGTTCACTTAAACTTGAAGAACAAAAAAGTGGCGAATGGTACTGTTTGGATGCTTAGCATATATGTTTCTTAGACTATATAGAAGCAATATATACAATAATTTCAACAGTCTACCTGTTCCATTCATTGTTCTACTTGTCGAAAATTACAAATAATTTCCGATAAAGGATTAACCATTGGGGCTCATTGTTCACTTAAACTTGAAGAACAAAAAATTGGCGAATGGTATGTTTGGATGCTTTGCATATATGTTTCGTAGACTATATAGAAGCAATATATACAAATATTTCAACCGTCTACCTGTTCCATTCATTGTTCTACTTGTCGAAAGTTACAATTAATTTCCGTTAAAGGATTAACAATGGGGCTCGTAGTTCACTTAAACTTGAAGTACAAAAAATTGGCGAAATGTACTGTTTGGATGTTTTGCATATATGTTTCTTAGACTACATAGAAGCAATATATACAAAGATTTCAACCGGCTACCTGTTCCATTCATTGTTCTACTTGTCGAAATTTACAAATAATATCCTTTAAAGGATTAACAATGGGGCTCGTTGTTCACTTAAATTTGAAGAACAAAAAAGTGGCGAATGGTACTGTTTGGATGCTTAGCATATATGTTTCTTAGACTATATAGAAGCAATATATACAATAATTACAACAGTCTACCTGTTCCATTCATTGTTCTACTTGTCGAAAATTACAAATAATTTCCGATATAGGATTAACCATTGGGGCTCATTGTTCACTTAAACTTGAAGAACAAAAAATTGGCGAATGGTACTGTTTGGATGCTTTGCATATATGTTTCTTAGACTATATAGAAGCAATATATACAAAGATTTCAACCGTCTACCTGTTCCATTCATTGTTCTACTTGTCGAAAGTTACAAATAATTTCCGATAACGGATTAACCATTTGGGCTCATTGTTCACTTAAACTTGAAGAACAAAAAATTGGCGAATTGTACTGTTTGGATGCTTTGCATATATGTTTCTTAGACTACATAGAAGCAATATATACAAAGATTTCAACCGGCTACCTGTTCCATTCATTGTTCTACTTGTCGAAATTTACAAATAATTTCCGATAAAGGATTAACCATTGGGGCTCATTGTTCACTTAAACTTGAAGAACAAAAAATTGGCGAATTGTACTGTTTGGATGCTTTGCATATATGTTTCTTAGACTATATAGAAGCAATATATACAAAGATTTCAACCGTCTACCTGTTCCATTCATTGTTCTACTTGTCGAAAGTTACAAATAATTTCCGATAAAGGATTAACCATTGGGGCTCATTGTTCACTTAAACTTGAAGAACAAAAAATTGGCGAATGGTACTGTTTGGATGCTTTGCGTACATGTTTCTTAGACTATATGGAAGCAATATATACAAAGATTTCAACCGTCTACGTGTTCCAATCATTGTTCTACTTGTCGAAATTTACAAATAATATCCTTTAAAGGATTAACAATGGGGCTCGTTGTTCACTTAAACTTGAAGAACAAAAAAGTGGCGAATGGTACTGTTTGGATGCTTAGCATATATGTTTCTTAGACTATATAGAAGCAATATATACAATAATTACAACAGTCTACCTGTTCCATTCATTGTTCTACTTGTCGAAAATTACAAATAATTTCCGATATAGGATTAACCATTGGGGCTCATTGTTCACTTAAACTTGAAGAACAAAAAATTGGCGAATGGTACTGTTTGGATGCTTTGCATATATGTTTCTTAGACTATATAGAAGCAATATATACAAAGATTTCAACAGTCTACCTGTTCCATTCATTGTTCTACTTGTCGAAATTTACAAATAATTTCCTTTTAAGGATTAACAATGGGGCTCGTAGTTCACTTAAAATTGAAGAACAAAAAATTGGCGAATGGTATGTTTGGATGCTTTGCATATATGTTTCTTAGACTATATAGAAGCAATATATACAAAGATTTCAACCATCTACCTATTCCATTCATTGTTCTACTTGTCGAAAATTACAAATAATTTCCGATAAAGGATTAACCATTGGGGCTCATTGTTCACTTAAACTTGAAGAACAAAAAATTGGCGAATGGTACTGTTTGGATGCTTTGCATATATGTTTCTTAGACTATATAGAAGCAATATATACAAAGATTTCAACCGTCTACCTTTTCCATTCATTGTTCTTCTTGTCGAAAGTTACAAATCATTTCCTTTAAAGGATTAACAATGGGGCTCATTGTTCACTTAAACGTGAAGAACAAAAAATTGGCGAATGGTATGTTTGGATGCTTTGCATATATGTTTCGTAGACTATATAGAAGCAATATATACAAATATTTCAACCGTCTACCTGTTCCATTCATTGTTCTACTTGTCGAAAGTTACAATTAATTTCCGTTAAAGGATTAACAATGGGGCTCGTAGTTCACTTAAACTTGAAGTACAAAAAATTGGCGAAATGTACTGTTTGGATGTTTTGCATATATGTTTCTTAGACTACATAGAAGCAATATATACAAAGATTTCAACCGGCTACCTGATCCATTCATTGTTCTACTTGTCGAAATTTACAAATAATTTCCGATAAAGGATTAACCATTGGGGCACATTGTTCACTTAAACTTGAAGAACAAAAAATTGGCGAATGGTACTGTTTGGATGCTTTGCATATATGTTTCTCAGACTATATAGAAGCAATATATACAAAGATTTCAACCGTCTACCTGTTCCATTCATTGTTCTACTTGTCGAAAGTTACAAATAATTTCCGATAACGGATTAACCATTTGGGCTCATTGTTCACTTAAACTTGAAGAACAAAAAATTGGCGAATTGTACTGTTTGGATGCTTTGCATATATGTTTCTTAGACTACATAGAAGCAATATATACAAAGATTTCAACCGGCTACCTGTTCCATTCATTGTTCTACTTGTCGAAATTTACAAATAATTTCCGATAAAGGATTAACCATTGGGGCTCATTGTTCACTTAAACTTGAAGAACAAAAAATTGGCGAATTGTACTGTTTGGATGCTTTGCATATATGTTTCTTAGACTATATAGAAGCAATATATACATAGATTTCAACCGTCTACCTGTTCCATTCATTGTTCTACTTGTCGAAAGTTACAAATAATTTCCGATAAAGGATTAACCATTGGGGCTCATTGTTCACTTAAACTTGAAGAACAAAAAATTGGCGAATGGTACTGTTTGGATGCTTTGCGTACATGTTTCTTAGACTATATGGAAGCAATATATACAAAGATTTCAACCGTCTACGTGTTCCAATCATTGTTCTACTTGTCGAAATTTACAAATAATTTCCTTTAAAGGATTAACAATGGGTCTCGTTGTTCACTTAAACTTGAAGAACAAAAAAGTGGCGAATGGTACTGTTTGGATGCTTTGCATATATGTTTCTTAGACTATATAGAAGCAATATATACAATGATTTCAACCGTCTACGTGTTCCAATCATTGTTCTACTTGTCGAAATTTACAAATAATATCCTTTAAAGGATTAACAATGGGGCTCGTCGTTCACTTAAACTTGAAGAACAAAAAATTGGCGAATGGTACTGTTTGGATGCTTTGCATATATGTTTCTTAGACTATATAGAAGCAAAATATACAAAGATTTCAACCGTCTACCTGTTCCATTCATTGTTCTACTTGTCGAAAGTTACAATTAATTTCCGTTAAAGGATTAACAATGGGGCTCGTCGTTCACTTAAACTTGAAGAACAAAAAATTGGCGAACGGTACTGTTTGGATGCTTTGCATATATGTTTCTTAGACTATATAGAAGCAATATATACAATGATTTCAACAGTCTACCTGTTCCATTCATTGTTCTACTTGTCGAAATTTACAAATAATTTCCTTTAAAGGATTAACAATGGGGCTCGTAGTTCACTTAAACTTGAAGAACAAAAAATTGGCGAATGGTACTGTTTGGATGCTTTGCATATATGTTTCTTATACTATATAGAAGCAATATATACAAAGATTTCAACCGTCTACCTGTTCCATTCATTGTTCTACTTGTCGAAAGTTACAAATAATTTCCGATAAAGGATTAACCATTGGGGCTCATTGTTCACTTAAACTTGAAGAACAAAAAATTGGCGAATGGTACTGTTTGGATGCTTTGCGTACATGTTTCTTAGACTATATGGAAGCAATATATACAAAGATTTCAACCGTCTACGTGTTCCAATCATTGTTCTACTTGTCGAAATTTACAAATAATTTCCTTTAAAGGATTAACAATGGGGCTCGTTGTTCACTTAAACTTGAAGAACAAAAAAGTGGCGAATGGTACTGTTTGGATGCTTAGCATATATGTTTCTTAGACTATATAGAAGCAATATATACAATAATTACAACAGTCTACCTGTTCCATTCATTGTTCTACTTGTCGAAAGTTACAATTAATTTCCGTTAAAGGATTAACAATGGGGCTCGTCGTTCACTTAAACTTGAAGAACAAAAAATTGGCGAACGGTACTGTTTGGATGCTTTGCATATATGTTTCTTAGACTATATAGAAGCAATATATACAATGATTTCAACAGTCTACCTGTTCCATTCATTGTTCTACTTGTCGAAATTTACAAATAATTTCCTTTAAAGGATTAACAATGGGGCTCGTAGTTCACTTAAACTTGAAGAACAAAAAATTGGCGAATGGTACTGTTTGGATGCTTTGCATATATGTTTCTTATACTATATAGAAGCAATATATACAAAGATTTCAACCGTCTACCTGTTCCATTCATTGTTCTACTTGTCGAAAGTTACAAATAATTTCCGATAAAGGATTAACCATTGGGGCTCATTGTTCACTTAAACTTGAAGAACAAAAAATTGGCGAATGGTACTGTTTGGATGCTTTGCGTACATGTTTCTTAGACTATATGGAAGCAATATATACAAAGATTTCAACCGTCTACCTGTTCCATTCATTGTTCAACTTGTCGAAAGTTACAAATAATATCCTTTAAAGGATTAACAATGGGGCTCGTTGTTCACTTAAACTTGAAGAACAAAAAAGTGGCGAATGGTACTGTTTGGATGCTTAGCATATATGTTTCTTAGACTATATAGAAGCAATATATACAATAATTACAACAGTCTACCTGTTCCATTCATTGTTCTACTTGTCGAAAATTACAAATAATTTCCGATATAGGATTAACCATTGGGGCTCATTGTTCACTTAAACTTGAAGAACAAAAAATTGGCGAATGGTACTGTTTGGATGCTTTGCATATATGTTTCTTAGACTATATAGAAGCAATATATACAAAGATTTCAACCGTCTACCTGTTCCATTCATTGTTCTACTTGTCGAAAGTTACAAATAATTTCCTTTAAAGGATTAACAATGGGGCTCGTTGTTCACTTAAACTTGAAGAACAATAAATTGGCGAATTGTGCTGTTTGGATGCTTTCCATATATGTTTCTTAGACTATATAGAAGCAATATATACAAAGATTTCAACCGTCTACCTGTCCCATTCATTGTTCTACTTGTCGAAAGTTACAATTAATTTCCGTTAAAGGATTAACAATGGGGCTTGTCGTTCACTTAAACTTGAAGAACAAAAAATTGGCGAATGGTACTGTTTGGATGCTTTGCATATATGTTTCTTAGACTATATAGAAGCAATATATACAATGATTTCAACAGTCTACCTGTTCCATTCATTGTTCTACTTGTCGAAATTTACAAATAATTTCCTTTAAAGGATTAACAATGGGGCTCGTAGTTCACTTAAACTTGAAGAACAAAAAATTGGCGAATGGTACTGTTTGGATGCTTTGCATATATGTTTCTTATACTATATAGAAGCAATATATACAAAGATTTCAACCGTCTACCTGTTCCATTCATTGTTCTACTTGTCGAAAGTTACAAATAATTTCCGATAACGGATTAACCATTGGGGCTCATTGTTCACTTAAACTTGCAGAACAAAAAATTGGCGAATTGTACTGTTTGGATGCTTTGCATATATGTTTCTTATACTATATAGAAGCAATATATACAAAGATTTCAACCGTCTACCTTTTCCATTCACTGTTCTACTTGTCGAAAGTTACAAATAATTACCGGTAAGGGATTAACAATGGGGATCGTAGTTTACTTAAACTTGAAGAACAAAAAATTGGCGAATTGTACTGTTTGGATGCTTTGCATAAATGTTTCTAAGACTATATAGAAGCAATATATACAATGATTTCAACAGTCTACCTGTTCCATTCATTGTTCTACTTGTCGAAAGTTACAAATAATTTCCTTTAAAGGATTAACAATGGGGCTCATTGTTCACTTAAACTTGAAGAACAAAAAATGGGCGAATTGTACTGTTTGGATGCTTTGCATATATGTTTCTTATACTATATAGAAGCAATATATACAATGATTTCAACAGTCTACCTGTTCCATTCATTGTTCTACTTGTCGAAATTTACAAATAATTTCCGATAAAGGATTAACCATTGGGGCTCATTGTTCACTTAAACTTGAAGAACAAAAAATTGGCGAATTGTACTGTTTGGATGCTTTGCATATATGTTTCTTAGACTATATAGAAGCAATATATACAAAGATTTCAACCGTCTACCTGTTCCATTCATTGTTCTACTTGTCGAAAGTTACAAATAATTTCCGATAAAGGATTAACCATTGGGGCTCATTGTTCACTTGAACTTGAAGAACAAAAAATTGGCGAATGGTACTGTTTGGATGCTTTGCATATATGTTTCTTAGACTATATAGAAGCAATATATACAATGATTTCAACCGTCTACCTGTTCCATTCATTGTTCTACTTGTCGCAAGTTACAAATTATTTCCGTTAAAGTATTCACAATGGGGCTCGTAGTTCACTTAAACTTGAAGATCAAATAATTGGCGAATTGTACTGTTTGGATGATTTGCATATATGTTTCTTAGACTATATAGAAGCAATATATACAAAGATTTCAACCGTCTACCTGTTCCATTCATTGTTCTACTTGTCGAAAGTTACAAATAATTTCCGTTAAGGGATTAACAATGGGGATCGTAGTTTACTTAAACTTGAAGAAAAAAACTGGGCGAATTGTACTGTTTGGATGCTTTGCATATATGTTTCTTAGACTATTTAGAAGCAATATATACAATGATTTCAACCGTCTACCTATTCCATTCATTGTTCTACTTGCCGAAATTTACAAATAATTTCCTTTAAAGGATTAACAATGGGGCTCGTAGTTCACTTAAACTTGAAGAACAAAAAATTGGCGAATGGTACTGTTTGGATGCTTTGCATATATGATTCTTAGACTATATAGAAGCAATATATACAAAGATTTCAACCGTCTACCTGTTCCATTCATTGTTCTACTTGTCGAAAGTTACAAATAATTTCCTTTAAAGGATTAACAATGGGGCTCGTTGTTCACTTAAACTTGAAGAACAATAAATTGGCGAATTCTGCTATTTGGATGCTTTCCATATATGTTTCTTAGACTATATAGAAGCAATATATACAAAGATTTCAACCGTCTACCTGTCCCATTCATTGTTCTACTTGTCGAAAGTTACAATTAATTTCCGTTAAAGGATTAACAATGGGGCTCGTAGTTCACTTAAACTTGAAGTACAAAAAATTGGCGAATTGTACTGTTTGGATGCTTTGCATATATGTTTCGTAGACTATATAGAAGCAACATATACAAATATTTCAACCGTCTAACTGTTCCATTCATTGTTCTACTTGTCGAAAATTACAAATAATTCCCGATAAAGGATTAACCATTAGGGCTCATTGTCCACTTAAACTTGAAGAACAAAAAATTGGCGAATGGTACTGTTTGGATGCTTTGCATATATGTTTCTTAGACTATATAGAAGCAATATATACAAAGATTTCAACCGTCTACCTTTTCCATTCATTGTTCTTCTTGTCGAAAGTTACAAATAATTTCCGATAACGGATTAACCATTGGGGCTCATTGTTCACTTAAACTTGAAGAACAAAAAATTGGCGAATTGTACTGTTTGGATGCTTTGCATATATGTTTCTTATACTATATAGAAGCAATATATACAAAGATTTCAATCGTCTACCTGTTCCATTCACTGTTCTACTTGTCGAAAATTACAAATAATTTCCGATAATGGATTAACAATGGGGCTCATTGTTCACTTAAACTTGAAGAACAAAAAATTGGCGATTTGTACTGTTTGGATGCTTTGCATATATGTTTCGTAGACTATATAGAAGCAATATATACAAATATTTCAACCGTCTACCTGTTCCATTCATTGTTCTACTTGTCGAAAGTTACAAATAATTTCCGATAACGGATTAACCATTTGGGCTCATTGTTCACTTAAACTTGAAGAACAAAAAATTGGCGAATGGTACTGTTTGGATGCTTTGCATATATGTTTCTTAGACTATATAGAAGCAATATATACAAAGATTTCAACCGTCTACCTGTTCCATTCATTGTTCTACTTGTCGAAATTTACAAATAATTTCCGATAAAGGATTAACAATGGGGCTCGTAGTTCACTTAAACTTGAAGAACAAAAAATTGGCGAATGGTACTGTTTGGATGCTTTGCATATATGTTTCTTATACTATATAGAAGCAATATATACAAAGATTTCAACCGTCTACCTGTTCCATTCATTGTTCTACTTGTCGAAAGTTACAAATAATTTCCGATAAAGGATTAACCATTGGGGCTCATTGTTCACTTAAACTTGAAGAACAAAAAATTGGCGAATGGTACTGTTTGGATGCTTTGCGTACATGTTTCTTAGACTATATGGAAGCAATATATACAAAGATTACAACCGTCTACGTGTTCCAATCATTGTTCTACTTGTCGAAATTTACAAATAATTTCCTTTAAAGGATTAACAATGGGGCTCGTTGTTCACTTAAACTTGAAGAACAAAAAAGTGGCGAATGGTACTGTTTGGATGCTTAGCATATATGTTTCTTTGACTATATAGAAGCAATATATACAATAATTACAACAGTCTACCTGTTCCATTCATTGTTCTACTTGTCGAAAATTACAAATAATTTCCGATAAAGGATTAACCATTGGGGCTCATTGTTCACTTAAACTTGAAGAACAAAAAATTGGCGAATGGTACTGTTTGGATGCTTTGCATATATGTTTCTTAGACTATATAGAAGCAATATATACAAAGATTTCAACCGTCTACCTTTTCCATTCATTGTTCTTCTTGTCGAAAGTTACAAATAATTTCCTTTAAAGGATTAACAATGGGGCTCATTGTTCACTTAAACTTGAAGAACAAAAAATTGGCGAATTGTACTGTTTGGATGCTTTGCATATATGTTTCGTAGACTATATAGAAGCAATATATACAAATATTTCAACCGTCTAACTGTTCCATTCATTGTTCTACTTGTCGAAAATTACAAATAATTTCCGATAAAGTATTAACCATTGGTGCTCATTGTTCACTTAAACTTGAAGAACAAAAAATTGGCGAATGGTACTGTTTGGATGCTTTGCATATATGTTTCTTAGACTATATAGAAGCAATATATACAATAATTTCAACAGTCTACCTGTTCCATTCATTGTTCTACTTGTCGAAATTTACAAATAATTTCCTTTTAAGGATTAACAATGGGGCTCGTAGTTCACTTAAAATTGAAGAACAAAAAATTGGCGAATGGTATGTTTGGATGCTTTGCATATATGTTTCTTAGACTATATAGAAGCAATATATACAAAGATTTCAACCATCTACCTATTCCATTCATTGTTCTACTTGCCGAAATTTACAAATAATTTCCTTTAAAGGATTAACAATCGGGCTCGTAGTTCACTTAAACTTGAAGAACAAAAAATTGGCGAATGGTACTGTTTGGATGCTTTGCATATATGTTTCTTAGACTATATAGAAGCAATATATACAAAGATTTCAACCGTCTACCTGTTCCATTCATTGTTCTACTTGTCGAAAGTTACAAATAATTTCCTTTAAAGGATTAACAATGGGGCTCGTTGTTCACTTAAACTTGAAGAACAATAAATTGGCGAATTGTGCTGTTTGGATGCTTTCCATATATGTTTCTTAGACTATATAGAAGCAATATATACAAAGATTTCAACCGTCTACCTGTCCCATTCATTGTTCTACTTGTCGAAATTTACAAATAATTTCCTTTAAAGGATTAACAATGGGGCTCGTAGTTCACTTAAACTTGAAGAGCAAAACATTGTCGAATTGTACTGTTTGGATGCTTTGCATATATGTTTCTTAGACTATATAGAAGCAATATATACAATGATTTTAACCGTCTACCTGATCCATTCATTGTTCTACTTGTCGAAAGTTACAAATAATTTCCTTTAAAGGATTAACAATGGGGCTCGTTGTTCACTTAAACTTGAAGAACAATAAATTGGCGAATTGTACTGTTTGGATGCTTTGCATATATGTTTCTTAGACTATATAGAAGCAATATATACAAAGATTTCAACCGTCTACCTGTTCCATTCATTGTTCTACTTGTCGAAAGTTACAATTAATTTCCGTTAAAGGATTAACAATGGGGCTCGTAGTTCACTTAAACTTGAAGAACAAAAAATTGGCAAATTGTACTGTTTGGATGCTTTGCGTATATGTTTCTTAGACTATATAGAAGCAATATATAGAAAGATTTCACCCGTCTACCTGTTCCATTCATTGTTCTACTTGTCGAAAATTACAAATAATTTCCGATAAAGGATTAACAATGGGGCTCGTAGTTCACTTAAACTTGAAGAACAATAAATTGGCGAATTGTACTGTTTGGATGCTTTGCATATACGTTTCTTAGACTATATGGAAGCAATATCTACAAAGATTTCAACAGACTACCAGTTCTATTCATTGTTCTACTTGTAGAAACTTATAAATAATTTCCCTTTCATGATTATCAATGGGGCTCGTAGTTCACTTAAACTTGAAGAACAAAAAATTGGCGAATTGTACTGTTTGGATGCTTTGCATATATGTTTCTTAGACTATATAGAAGCAATATATACTATTATTTCAACCGTCTTCCTGTTCCATTCATTGTTCTACTTGTCGAAAATTACAAATAATTTCCGATAAAGGAAGAACCATTGGGGCTCATTGTTCACTAAAACTTGAAGAACAAAAAATTGGCGAATTGTACTCTTTGGATGCTTTGCATATATGTTTCGTAGACTATATAGAAGCAATATATACAAATATTTCAACCGTCTAACTGTTCCATTCATTGTTCTACTTGTCGAAAATTACAAATAATTTCCGATAAAGGATTAACCATTGGGGCACATTGTTCACTTAAACTTGAAGAACAAAAACTTGGCGAATGGTACTGTTTGGATGCTTTGCATATATGTTTCTCAGACTATATAGAAGCAATATATACAAAGATTTCAACCGTCTACCTTTTCCATTCATTGTTCTACTTGTCGAAAGTTACAAATAATTTCCGATAACGGATTAACCATTTGGGCTCATTGTTCACTTAAACTTGAAGAACAAAAACTTGGCGAATGGTACTGTTTGGATGCTTTGCATATATGTTTCTCAGACTATATAGAAGCAATATATACAAAGATTTCAACCGTCTACCTTTTCCATTCATTGTTCTACTTGTCGAAATTTACAAATAATTTCCTTTAAAGGATTAACAATGGGGCTCGTTGTTCACTTAAACTTGAAGAACAAAAAAGTGGCGAATGGTACTGTTTGGATGCTTAGCATATATGTTTCTTAGACTATATAGAAGCAATATATACAATAATTTCAACAGTCTACCTGTTCCATTCATTGTTCTACTTGTCGAAAATTACAAATAATTTCCGATAAAGGATTAACCATTGGGGCTCATTGTTCACTTAAACTTGAAGAACAAAAAATTGGCGAATGGTACTGTTTGGATGCTTTGCATATATGTTTCTTAGACTATATAGAAGCAATATATACAAAGATTTCAACCGTCTACCTTTTCTATTCATTGTTCTTCTTGTCGAAAGTTACAAATCATTTCCTTTAAAGGATTAACAATGGGGCTCATTGTTCACTTAAACTTGAAGAACAAAAAATTGGCGAATGGTACTGTTTGGATGCTTTGCATATATGTTTCGTAGACTATATAGAAGCAATATATACAAAGATTTCAACCGTCTAACTGTTCCATTCATTGTTCTACTTGTCGAAAGTTACAAATAATTTCCGATAACGGATTAACCATTGGGGCTCATTGTTCACTTAAACTTGAAGAACAAAAAATTGGCGAATTGTACTGTTAGGATGCTTTGCATATATGTTTCGTAGACTATATAGAAGCAATATATACAAATATTTCAACCGTCTAACTGTTCCATTCATTGTTCTACTTGTCGAAAATTACAAATAATTTCCGATAAAGGATTAACCATTGGGGCACATTGTTCACTTAAACTTGAAGAACAAAAAATTGGCGAATGGTACTGTTTGGATGCTTTGCATATATGTTTCTCAGACTATATAGAAGCAATATATACAAAGATTTCAACCGTCTACCTTTTCCATTCATTGTTCTACTTGTCGAAAGTTACAAATAATTTCCGATAACGGATTAACCATTTGGGCTCATTGTTCACTTAAACTTGAAGAACAAAAAATTGGCGAATGGTACTGTTTGGATGCTTTGCGTACATGTTTCTTAGACTATTTAGAAGCAATATATACAATGATTTCAACCGTCTACCTGTTCCATTCATTGTTCTACTTGTCGCAAGTTACAAATAATTTCCGTTAAAGTATTCACAATGGGGCTCGTAGTTCACTTAAACTTGAAGATCAAATAATTGGCGAATTGTACTGTTTGGATGCTTTGCATAAATGTTTCTAAGACTATATAGAAGCAATATATACAATGATTTCAACAGTCTACCTGTTCCATTCATTGTTCTACTTGTCGAAAGTTACAAATAATTTCCTTTAAAGGATTAACAATGGGGCTCGTAGTTCACTTAAACTTGAAGAACAAAAAATTGGCGAATGGTACTGTTTGGATGCTTTGCATATATGCTTCTTAGACTATATAGATGCAATATATACAAAGATTTCAACCGTCTACCTGTTCCATTCATTGTTCTACTTGTCGAAAGTTACAAATAATTTCCGTTAAGGGATTAACAATGGGGATCGTAGTTTACTTAAACTTGAAGAAAAAAAATGGGCGAATTGTACTGTTTGGATGCTTTGCATATATGTTTCTTAGACTATTTAGAAGCAATATATACAATGATTTCAACCGTCTACCTATTCCATTCATTGTTCTACTTGCCGAAATTTACAAATAATTTCCTTTAAAGGATTAACAATGGGGCTCGTAGTTCACTTAAACTTGAAGAGCAAAAAATTGTCGAATTGTACTGTTTGGATGCTTTGCATATATGTTTCTTAGACTATATAGAAGCAATATATACAATGATTTTAACCGTCTACCTGATCCATTCATTGTTCTACTTGTCGAAATTTACAAATAATTTCCGATAAAGGATTAACCATTGGGGCTCATTGTTCACTTAAACTTGAAGAACAAAAAATTGGCGAATTGTACTGTTTGGATGCTTTGCATATATGTTTCTTAGACTATATAGAAGCAATATATACAAAGATTTCAACCGTCTACCTGTTCCATTCATTGTTCTACTTGTCGAAAGTTACAAATAATTTCCTTTAAAGGATTAACAATGGGGCTCGTTGTTCACTTAAACTTGAAGAACAATAAATTGGCGAATTGTACTGTTTGGATGCTTTGCATATATGTTTCTTAGACTATATAGAAGCAATATATACAAAGATTTCAACCGTCTACCTGTTCCATTCATTGTTCTACTTGTCGAAAGTTACAATTAATTTCCGTTAAAGGATTAACAATGGGGCTCGTAGTTCACTTAAACTTGAAGTACAAAAAATTGGCGAATTGTACTGTTTGGATGTTTTGCATATATGTTTCGTAGACTATATAGAAGCAATATATACAAATATTTCAACCGTCTAACTGTTCCATTCATTGTTCTACTCGTCGAAAGTTACAAATAATTTCCGATAACAGATTAACCATTGGGGCTCATTGTTCACTTAAACTTGAAGAACAAAAAATTGGCGAATTGTACTGTTTGGATGCTTTGCATATATGTTTCGTAGACTATATAGAAGCAATATATACAAATATTTCAACCGTCTAACTGTTCCATTCATTGTTCTACTTGTCGAAAATTACAAATAATTTCCGATAAAGGATTAACCATTGGGGCACATTGTTCACTTAAACTTGAAGAACAAAAACTTGGCGAATGGTACTGTTTGGATGCTTTGCATATATGTTTCTCAGACTATATAGAAGCAATATATACAAAGATTTCAACCGTCTACCTTTTCCATTCATTGTTCTACTTGTCGAAAGTTACAAATAATTTCCGATAACGGATTAACCATTTGGGCTCATTGTTCACTTAAACTTGAAGAACAAAAAATTGGCGAATAGTACTGTTTGGATGCTTTGCGTACATGTTTCTTAGACTATTTAGAAGCAATACATAGAAAGATTTCACCCGTCTAACTGTACTATTCATTGTTCTACTTGTAGAAAGTTACAAATAATTTCCATTTCATGATTATCAATGGGGCTCGCTGTTCACTTAAACTTGAGGATCAAAAAATTGGCGATTGTTACTGTTTAGATGCTTTGCATATATGTTTCTTAGATCATATAGAAGCAATATGTACAAAGGTTTCAACCGTCTACCTGTTCCATTCATTGTTCTACTTGTCGAAAGTTACAAATAATTTCCGATAAAGGATTAACCATTGGGGCTCATTGTTCACTTAAACTAGAAGAACAAAAAATTGGCGAATGGTACTGTTTAGATGCTTTGCGTGCATGTTTCTTAGACTATATGGAAGCAATATATACAAAGATTTCAACCGTCTACGTGTTCCAATCATTGTTCTACTTGTCGAAAGTTACAAATAATTTCCTTTAAAGGATTAACAATGGGGCTCGTAGTTCACTTAAACTTGAAGAACAAAAAATTGGCGAATGGTACTGTTTGGATGCTTTGCATATATGCTTCTTAGACTATATAGATGCAATATATACAAAGATTTCAACCGTCTACCTGTTCCATTCATTGTTCTACTTGTCGAAAGTTACAAATAATTTCCGTTAAGGGATTAACAATGGGGATCGTAGTTTACTTTAACTTGAAGAAAAAAAATGGGCGAATTGTACTGTTTGGATGCTTTGCATATATGTTTCTTAGACTATTTAGAAGCAATATATACAATGATTTCAACCGTCTACCTATTCCATTCATTGTTCTACTTGCCGAAATTTACAAATAATTTCATTTAAAGGATTAACAATGGGGCTCGTAGTTCACTTAAACTTGAAGAGCAAAACATTGTCGAATTGTACTGTTTGGATGCTTTGCATATATGTTTCTTAGACTATATAGGAGCAATATATACAATGATTTTAACCGTCTACCTGATCCATTCATTGTTCTACTTGTCGAAAGTTACAAATAATTTCCTTTAAAGGATTAACAATGGGGCTCGTTGTTCACTTAAACTTGAAGAACAATAAATTGGCGAATTGTACTGTTTGGATGCTTTGCATATATGTTTCTTAGACTATATAGATGCAATATATACAAAGATTTCAACCGTCTACCTGTTCCATTCATTGTTCTACTTGTCGAAAGTTACAATTAATTTCCGTTAAAGGATTAACAATGGGGCTCGTAGTTCACTTAAACTTGAAGAACAAAAAATTGGCAAATTGTACTGTTTGGATGCTTTGCGTATATGTTTCTTAGACTATATAGAAGCAATATATAGAAAGATTTCACCCGTCTACCTGTTCCATTCATTGTTCTACTTGTCGAAAATTACAAATAATTTCCGATAAAGGATTAACAATGGGGCTCGTAGTTCACTTAAACTTGAAGAACAATAAATTGGCGAATTGTACTGTTTGGATGCTTTGCATATATGTTTCTTAGACTATATGGAAGCAATATCTACAAAGATTTCAACAGACTACCAGTTCTATTCATTGTTCTACTTGTAGAAACTTATAAATAATTTCCCTTTCATGATTATCAATGGGGCTCGTAGTTCACTTAAACTTGAAGAACAAAAAATTGGCGAATTGTACTGTTTGGATGCTTTGCATATATGTTTCTTAGACTATATAGACGCAATATATACTATTATTTCAACCGTCTTCCTGTTCCATTCATTGTTCTACTTGTCGAAAATTACAAATAATTTCCGATAAAGGAAGAACCATTGGGGCTCATTGTTCACTAAAACTTGAAGAACAAAAAATTGGCGAATTGTACTCTTTGGATGCTTTGCATATATGTTTCGTAGACTATATAGAAGCAATATATACAAATATTTCAACCGTCTAACTGTTCCATTCATTGTTCTACTTGTCGAAAATTACAAATAATTTCCGATAAAGGATTAACCATTGGGGCACATTGTTCACTTAAACTTGAAGAACAAAAACTTGGCGAATGGTACTGTTTGGATGCTTTGCATATATGTTTCTCAGACTATATAGAAGCAATATATACAAAGATTTCAACCGTCTACCTTTTCCATTCATTGTTCTACTTGTCGAAAGTTACAAATAATTTCCGATAATGGATTAACCATTTGGGCTCATTGTTCACTTAAACTTGAAGAACAAAAAATTGGCGAATGGTACTGTTTGGATGCTTTGCGTACATGTTTCTTAGACTATTTAGAAGCAATACATAGAAAGATTTCACCCGTCTAACTGTACTATTCATTGTTCTACTTGTAGAAAGTTACAAATAATTTCCATTTCATGATTATCAATGGGGCTCGCTGTTCACTTAAACTTGAGGATCAAAAAATTGGCGATTGTTACTGTTTAGATGCTTTGCATATATGTTTCTTAGATCATATAGAAGCAATATGTACAAAGGTTTCAACCGTCTACCTGTTCCATTCATTGTTCTACTTGTCGAAAGTTACAAATAATTTCCGATAAAGGATTAACCATTGGGGCTCATTGTTCACTTAAACTAGAAGAACAAAAAATTGGCGAATGGTACTGTTTAGATGCTTTGCGTGCATGTTTCTTAGACTATATGGAAGCAATATATACAAAGATTTCAACCGTCTACGTGTTCCAATCATTGTTCTACTTGTCGAAAGTTACAAATAATTTCCTTTAAAGGATTAACAATGGGGCTCGTAGTTCACTTAAACTTGAAGAACAAAAAATTGGCGAATGGTACTGTTTGGATGCTTTGCATATATGCTTCTTAGACTATATAGATGCAATATATACAAAGATTTCAACCGTCTACCTGTTCCATTCATTGTTCTACTTGTCGAAAGTTACAAATAATTTCCGTTAAGGGATTAACAATGGGGATCGTAGTTTACTTTAACTTGAAGAAAAAAAATGGGCGAATTGTACTGTTTGGATGCTTTGCATATATGTTTCTTAGACTATTTAGAAGCAATATATACAATGATTTCAACCGTCTACCTATTCCATTCATTGTTCTACTTGCCGAAATTTACAAATAATTTCATTTAAAGGATTAACAATGGGGCTCGTAGTTCACTTAAACTTGAAGAGCAAAACATTGTCGAATTGTACTGTTTGGATGCTTTGCATATATGTTTCTTAGACTATATAGGAGCAATATATACAATGATTTTAACCGTCTACCTGATCCATTCATTGTTCTACTTGTCGAAAGTTACAAATAATTTCCTTTAAAGGATTAACAATGGGGCTCGTTGTTCACTTAAACTTGAAGAACAATAAATTGGCGAATTGTACTGTTTGGATGCTTTGCATATATGTTTCTTAGACTATATAGATGCAATATATACAAAGATTTCAACCGTCTACCTGTTCCATTCATTGTTCTACTTGTCGAAAGTTACAATTAATTTCCGTTAAAGGATTAACAATGGGGCTCGTAGTTCACTTAAACTTGAAGAACAAAAAATTGGCAAATTGTACTGTTTGGATGCTTTGCGTATATGTTTCTTAGACTATATAGAAGCAATATATAGAAAGATTTCACCCGTCTACCTGTTCCATTCATTGTTCTACTTGTCGAAAATTACAAATAATTTCCGATAAAGGATTAGCAATGGGGCTCGTAGTTCACTTAAACTTGAAGAACAATAAATTGGCGAATTGTACTGTTTGGATGCTTTGCATATATGTTTCTTAGACTATATGGAAGCAATATCTACAAAGATTTCAACAGACTACCAGTTCTATTCATTGTTCTACTTGTAGAAACTTATAAATAATTTCCCTTTCATGATTATCAATGGGGCTCGTAGTTCACTTAAACTTGAAGAACAAAAAATTGGCGAATTGTACTGTTTGGATGCTTTGCATATATGTTTCTTAGACTATATAGACGCAATATATACTATTATTTCAACCGTCTTCCTGTTCCATTCATTGTTCTACTTGTCGAAAATTACAAATAATTTCCGATAAAGGAAGAACCATTGGGGCTCATTGTTCACTAAAACTTGAAGAACAAAAAATTGGCGAATTGTACTCTTTGGATGCTTTGCATATATGTTTCGTAGACTATATAGAAGCAATATATACAAATATTTCAACCGTCTAACTGTTCCATTCATTGTTCTACTTGTCGAAAATTACAAATAATTTCCGATAAAGGATTAACCATTGGGGCACATTGTTCACTTAAACTTGAAGAACAAAAACTTGGCGAATGGTACTGTTTGGATGCTTTGCATATATGTTTCTCAGACTATATAGAAGCAATATATACAAAGATTTCAACCGTCTACCTTTTCCATTCATTGTTCTACTTGTCGAAAGTTACAAATAATTTCCGATAACGGATTAACCATTTGGGCTCATTGTTCACTTAAACTTGAAGAACAAAAAATTGGCGAATGGTACTGTTTGGATGCTTTGCGTACATGTTTCTTAGACTATTTAGAAGCAATACATAGAAAGATTTCACCCGTCTAACTGTACTATTCATTGTTCTACTTGTAGAAAGTTACAAATAATTTCCATTTCATGATTATCAATGGGGCTCGCTGTTCACTTAAACTTGAAGATCAAAAAATTGGCGATTGTTACTGTTTAGATGCTTTGCATATATGTTTCTTAGATCATATAGAAGCAATATGTACAAAGGTTTCAACCGTCTACCTGTTCCATTCATTGTTCTACTTGTCGAAAGTTACAAATAATTTCCGATAAAGGATTAACCATTGGGGCTCATTGTTCACTTAAACTAGAAGAACAAAAAATTGGCGAATGGTACTGTTTAGATGCTTTGCGTACATGTTTCTTAGACTATATGGAAGCAATATATACAAAGATTTCAACCGTCTACGTGTTCCAATCATTGTTCTACTTGTCGAAATTTACAAATAATTTCCTTTAAAGGATTAACAATGGGGCTCGTTGTTCACTTAAACTTGAAGAACAAAAAAGTGGCGAATGGTACTGTTTGGATGCTTAGCATATATGTTTCTTAGACTATATAGAAGCAATATATACAATAATTTCAACAGTCTACCTGTTCCATTCATTGTTCTACTTGTCGAAAATTACAAATAATTTCCGATAAAGGATTAACCATTGGGGCTCATTGTTCACTTAAACTTGAAGAACAAAAAATTGGCGAATGGTACTGTTTGGATGCTTTGCATATATGTTTCTTAGACTATATAGAAGCAATATATACAAATATTTCAACCGTCTAACTGTTCCATTCATTGTTCTACTTGTCGAAAATTACAAATAATTTCCGATAAAGGATTAACCATTGGGGCACATTGTTCACTTAAACTTGAAGAACAAAAAATTGGCGAATGGTACTGTTTGGATGCTTTGCATATATGTTTCTCAGACTATATAGAAGCAATATATACAAAGATTTCAACCGTCTACCTTTTCCATTCATTGTTCTACTTGTCGAAAGTTACAAATAATTTCCGATAACGGATTAACCATTTGGGCTCATTGTTCACTTAAACTTGAAGAACAAAAAATTGGCGAATGGTACTGTTTGGATGCTTTGCGTACATGTTTCTTAGACTATTTAGAAGCAATATATACAATGATTTCAACCGTCTACCTGTTCCATTCATTGTTCTACTTGTCGCAAGTTACAAATAATTTCCGTTAAAGTATTCACAATGGGGCTCGTAGTTCACTTAAACTTGAAGATCAAATAATTGGCGAATTGTACTGTTTGGATGCTTTGCATAAATGTTTCTAAGACTATATAGAAGCAATATATACAATGATTTCAACAGTCTACCTGTTCCATTCATTGTTCTACTTGTCGAAAGTTACAAATAATTTCCTTTAAAGGATTAACAATGGGGCTCGTAGTTCACTTAAACTTGAAGAACAAAAAATTGGCGAATGGTACTGTTTGGATGCTTTGCATATATGCTTCTTAGACTATATAGATGCAATATATACAAAGATTTCAACCGTCTACCTGTTCCATTCATTGTTCTACTTGTCGAAAGTTACAAATAATTTCCGTTAAGGGATTAACAATGGGGATCGTAGTTTACTTAAACTTGAAGAAAAAAAATGGGCGAATTGTACTGTTTGGATGCTTTGCATATATGTTTCTTAGACTATTTAGAAGCAATATATACAATGATTTCAACCGTCTACCTATTCCATTCATTGTTCTACTTGCCGAAATTTACAAATAATTTCCTTTAAAGGATTAACAATGGGGCTCGTAGTTCACTTAAACTTGAAGAGCAAAAAATTGTCGAATTGTACTGTTTGGATGCTTTGCATATATGTTTCTTAGACTATATAGAAGCAATATATACAATGATTTTAACCGTCTACCTGATCCATTCATTGTTCTACTTGTCGAAATTTACAAATAATTTCCGATAAAGGATTAACCATTGGGGCTCATTGTTCACTTAAACTTGAAGAACAAAAAATTGGCGAATTGTACTGTTTGGATGCTTTGCATATATGTTTCTTAGACTATATAGAAGCAATATATACAAAGATTTCAACCGTCTACCTGTTCCATTCATTGTTCTACTTGTCGAAAGTTACAAATAATTTCCTTTAAAGGATTAACAATGGGGCTCGTTGTTCACTTAAACTTGAAGAACAATAAATTGGCGAATTGTACTGTTTGGATGCTTTGCATATATGTTTCTTAGACTATATAGAAGCAATATATACAAAGATTTCAACCGTCTACCTGTTCCATTCATTGTTCTACTTGTCGAAAGTTACAATTAATTTCCGTTAAAGGATTAACAATGGGGCTCGTAGTTCACTTAAACTTGAAGTACAAAAAATTGGCGAATTGTACTGTTTGGATGTTTTGCATATATGTTTCGTAGACTATATAGAAGCAATATATACAAATATTTCAACCGTCTAACTGTTCCATTCATTGTTCTACTCGTCGAAAGTTACAAATAATTTCCGATAACAGATTAACCATTGGGGCTCATTGTTCACTTAAACTTGAAGAACAAAAAATTGGCGAATTGTACTGTTTGGATGCTTTGCATATATGTTTCGTAGACTATATAGAAGCAATATATACAAATATTTCAACCGTCTAACTGTTCCATTCATTGTTCTACTTGTCGAAAATTACAAATAATTTCCGATAAAGGATTAACCATTGGGGCACATTGTTCACTTAAACTTGAAGAACAAAAACTTGGCGAATGGTACTGTTTGGATGCTTTGCATATATGTTTCTCAGACTATATAGAAGCAATATATACAAAGATTTCAACCGTCTACCTTTTCCATTCATTGTTCTACTTGTCGAAAGTTACAAATAATTTCCGATAACGGATTAACCATTTGGGCTCATTGTTCACTTAAACTTGAAGAACAAAAAATTGGCGAATAGTACTGTTTGGATGCTTTGCGTACATGTTTCTTAGACTATTTAGAAGCAATACATAGAAAGATTTCACCCGTCTAACTGTACTATTCATTGTTCTACTTGTAGAAAGTTACAAATAATTTCCATTTCATGATTATCAATGGGGCTCGCTGTTCACTTAAACTTGAGGATCAAAAAATTGGCGATTGTTACTGTTTAGATGCTTTGCATATATGTTTCTTAGATCATATAGAAGCAATATGTACAAAGGTTTCAACCGTCTACCTGTTCCATTCATTGTTCTACTTGTCGAAAGTTACAAATA
The DNA here is from genome assembly GCA_963989415.1 of Cerceris ruficornis. Lineage (NCBI taxonomy): Eukaryota > Metazoa > Arthropoda > Insecta > Hymenoptera > Crabronidae > Cerceris > Cerceris ruficornis. The sequence continues at coordinate 188,339 of CAXDIW010000076.1, forward strand.
ATTTCCGATAAAGGATTAACCATTGGGGCTCATTGTTCACTTAAACTAGAAGAACAAAAAATTGGCGAATGGTACTGTTTAGATGCTTTGCGTGCATGTTTCTTAGACTATATGGAAGCAATATATACAAAGATTTCAACCGTCTACGTGTTCCAATCATTGTTCTACTTGTCGAAATTTACAAATAATTTCCTTTAAAGGATTAACAATGGGGCTCGTTGTTCACTTAAACTTGAAGAACAAAAAAGTGGCGAATGGTACTGTTTGGATGCTTAGCATATATGTTTCTTAGACTATATAGAAGCAATATATACAATAATTTCAACAGTCTACCTGTTCCATTCATTGTTCTACTTGTCGAAAATTACAAATAATTTCCGATAAAGGATTAACCATTGGGGCTCATTGTTCACTTAAACTTGAAGAACAAAAAATTGGCGAATGGTACTGTTTGGATGCTTTGCATATATGTTTCTTAGACTATATAGAAGCAATATATACAAAGATTTCAACCGTCTACCTTTTCCATTCATTGTTCTTCTTGTCGAAAGTTACAAATCATTTCCTTTAAAGGATTAACAATGGGGCTCATTGTTCACTTAAACTTGAAGAACAAAAAATTGGCGAATGGTACTGTTTGGATGCTTTGCATATATGTTTCGTAGACTATATAGAAGCAATATATACAAAGATTTCAACCGTCTAACTGTTCCATTCATTGTTCTACTTGTCGAAAGTTACAAATAATTTCCGATAACGGATTAACCATTGGGGCTCATTGTTCACTTAAACTTGATGAACAAAAAATTGGCGAATTGTACTGTTTGGATGCTTTGCATATATGTTTCGTAGACTATATAGAAGCAATATATACAAATATTTCAACCGTCTAACTGTTCCATTCATTGTTCTACTTGTCGAAAATTACAAATAATTTCCGATAAAGGATTAACCATTGGGGCACATTGTTCACTTAAACTTGAAGAACAAAAAATTGGCGAATGGTACTGTTTGGATGCTTTGCATATATGTTTCTCAGACTATATAGAAGCAATATATACAAAGATTTCAACCGTCTACCTTTTCCATTCATTGTTCTACTTGTCGAAAGTTACAAATAATTTCCGATAACGGATTAACCATTTGGGCTCATTGTTCACTTAAACTTGAAGAACACAAAATTGGCGAATGGTACTGTTTGGATGCTTTGCGTACATGTTTCTTAGACTATTTAGAAGCAATATATACAATGATTTCAACCGTCTACCTGTTCCATTCATTGTTCTACTTGTCGCAAGTTACAAATAATTTCCGTTAAAGTATTCACAATGGGGCTCGTAGTTCACTTAAACTTGAAGATCAAATAATTGGCGAATTGTACTGTTTGGATGATTTGCATATATGTTTCTTAGACTATATAGAAGCAATATATACAAAGATTTCAACCGTCTACCTTTTCCATTCACTGTTCTACTTGTCGAAAGTTACAAATAATTACCGGTAAGGGATTAACAATGGGGATCGTAGTTTACTTAAACTTGAAGAACAAAAAATTGGCGAATTGTACTGTTTGGATGCTTTGCATAAATGTTTCTAAGACTATATAGAAGCAATATATACAATGATTTCAACAGTCTACCTGTTCCATTCATTGTTCTACTTGTCGAAAGTTACAAATAATTTCCTTTAAAGGATTAACAATGGGGCTCGTAGTTCACTTAAACTTGAAGAACAAAAAATTGGCGAATGGTACTGTTTGGATGCTTTGCATATATGCTTCTTAGACTATATAGATGCAATATATACAAAGATTTCAACCGTCTACCTGTTCCACTCATTGTTCTACTTGTCGAAAGTTACAAATAATTTCCTTTAAAGGATTAACAATGGGGCTCGTTGTTCACTTAAACTTGAAGAACAATAAATTGGCGAATTGTACTGTTTGGATGCTTTGCATATATGTTTCTTAGACTATATAGAAGAAATATATACAAAGATTTCAACCGTCTACCTGTTCCATTCATTGTTCTACTTGTCGAAAGTTACAATTAATTTCCGTTAAAGGATTAACAATGGGGCTCGTCGTTCACTTAAACTTGAAGAACAAAAAATTGGCGAATGGTACTGTTTTGATGCTTTGCATATATGTTTCTTAGACTATATAGAAGCAATATATACAATGATTTCAACAGTCTACCTGTTCCATTCATTGTTCTACTTGTCGAAATTTACAAATAATTTCCTTTAATGGATTAACAATGGGGCTCGTAGTTCACTTAAACTTGAAGAACAAAAAATTGGCGAATGGTACTGTTTGGATGCTTTGCATATATGTTTCTTATCCTATATAGAAGCAATATATACAAAGATTTCAACCGTCTACCTGTTCCATTCATTGTTCTACTTGTCGAAAGTTACAAATAATTTCCGATAACGGATTAACCATTGGGGCTCATTGTTCACTTAAACTTGCAGAACAAAAAATTGGCGAATTGTACTGTTTGGATGCTTTGCATATATGTTTCTTAGACTATATAGAAGCAATATATACAATGATTTCAACCGTCTACCTGTTCCATTCATTGTTCTACTTGTCGCAAGTTACAAATAATTTCCGTTAAAGTATTAACAATGGGGCTCGTTGTTCACTTAAACTTGAAGAACAATAAATTGGCGAATTGTACTGTTTGGATGCTTTGCATATATGTTTCTTAGACTATATAGAAGCAATATATACAAAGATTTCAATCGTCTACCTGTTCCATTCATTGTTCTACTTGTCGAAAGTTACAATTAATTTCCGTTAAAGGATTAACAATGGGGCTCGTCGTTCACTTAAACTTGAAGAACAAAAAATTGGCGAATGGTACTGTTTGGATGCTTTGCATATATGTTTCTTAGACTATATAGAAGCAATATATACAATGATTTCAACAGTCTACCTGTTCCATTGATTGTTCTACTTGTCGAAATTTACAAATAATTTCCTTTAAAGGATTAACAATGGGGCTTGTAGTTCACTTAAACTTGAAGAACAAAAAATTGGCGAATGGTACTGTTTTTATGCTTTGCATATATGTTTCTTATACTATATAGAAGCAATATATACAAAGATTTCAACCGTCTACCTGTTCCATTCATTGTTCTACTTGTCGAAAGTTACAAATAATTTCCGATAACGGATTAACCATTGGGGCTCATTGTTCACTTAAACTTGCAGAACAAAAAATTGGCGAATTGTACTGTTTGGATGCTTTGCATATATGTTTCTCATACTATATAGAAGCAATATATACAAAGATTTCAACCGTCTACCTGTTCCATTCACTGTTCTACTTGTCGAAAGTTACAAATAATTTCCGGTAAGGGATTAACAATGGGGATCGTAGTTTACTTAAACTTGAAGAACAAATAATTGGCGAATTGTACTGTTTGGATGCTTTGCATAAATGTTTCTTAGACTATATAGAAGCAATATATACAATGATTTCAACAGTCTACCTGTTCCATTCATTGTTCTACTTGTCGAAAGTTACAAATAATTTCCTTTAAAGGATTAACAATGGGGCTCATTGTTCACTTAAACTTGAAGAACAAAAAATTGGCGAATTCTTCTGTTTGGATGCTTTGCATATATGTTTCTTATACTATATAGAAGCAATATATACAATGATTTCAACAGTCTACCTGTTCCATTCATTGTTCTACTTGTCGAAATTTACAAATAATTTCCGATAAAGGATTAACCATTGGGGCTCATTGTTCACTTAAACTTGAAGAACAAATAATTGGCGAATTATACTGTTTGGATGATTTGCATATATGTTTCTTAGACTATATAGAAGCAATATATACAAAGATTTCAACCGTCTACCTTTTCCATTCATTGTTCTTCTTGTCGAAAGTTACAAATCATTTCCTTTAAAGGATTAACAATGGGGCTCATTGTTCACTTAAACTTGAAGAACAAAAAATTGGCGAATGGTACTGTTTGGATGCTTTGCATATATGTTTCGTAGACTATATAGAAGCAATATATACAAATATTTCAACCGTCTAACTGTTCCATTCATTGTTCTACTTGTCGAAAGTTACAAATAATTTCCGATAACGGATTAACCATTGGGGCTCATTGTTCACTTAAACTTGAAGAACAAAAAATTGGCGAATTGTACTGTTTGGATGCTTTGCATATATGTTTCGTAGACTATATAGAAGCAATATATACAAATATTTCAACCGTCTAACTGTTCCATTCATTGTTCTACTTGTCGAAAATTACAAATAATTTCCGATAAAGGATTAACCATTGGGGCACATTGTTCACTTAAACTTGAAGAACAAAAAATTGGCGAATGGTACTGTTTGGATGCTTTGCATATATGTTTCTCAGACTATATAGAAGCAATATATACAAAGATTTCAACCGTCTACCTTTTCCATTCATTGTTCTACTTGTCGAAAGTTACAAATAATTTCCGATAACGGATTAACCATTTGGGCTCATTGTTCACTTAAACTTGAAGAACAAAAAATTGGCGAATGGTACTGTTTGGATGCTTTGCGTACATGTTTCTTAGACTATTTAGAAGCAATATATACAATGATTTCAACCGTCTACCTGTTCCATTCATTGTTCTACTTGTCGCAAGTTACAAATAATTTCCGTTAAAGTATTCACAATGGGGCTCGTAGTTCACTTAAACTTGAAGATCAAATAATTGGCGAATTGTACTGTTTGGATGATTTGCATATATGTTTCTTCGACTATATAGAAGCAATATATACAAAGATTTCAACCGTCTACCTTTTCCATTCACTGTTCTCCTTGTCGAAAGTTACAAATAATTACCGGTAAGGGATTAACAATGGGGATCGTAGTTTACTTAAACTTGAAGAACAAAAAATTGGCGAATTGTACTGTTTGGATGCTTTGCATAAATGTTTCTAAGACTATATAGAAGCAATATATACAATGATTTCAACAGTCTACCTGTTCCATTCATTGTTCTACTTGTCGAAAGTTACAAATAATTTCCTTTAAAGGATTAACAATGGGGCTCGTAGTTCACTTAAACTTGAAGAACAAAAAATTGGCGAATGGTACTGTTTGGATGCTTTGCATATATGCTTCTTAGACTATATAGATGCAATATATACAAAGATTTCAACCGTCTACCTGTTCCATTCATTGTTCTACTTGTCGAAAGTTACAAATAATTTCCGTTAAGGGATTAACAATGGGGATCGTAGTTTACTTAAACTTGAAGAAAAAAAATGGGCGAATTGTACTGTTTGGATGCTTTGCATATATGTTTCTTAGACTATTTAGAAGCAATATATACAATGATTTCAACCGTCTACCTATTCCATTCATTGTTCTACTTGCCGAAATTTACAAATAATTTCCTTTAAAGGATTAACAATGGGGCTCGTAGTTCACTTAAACTTGAAGAGCAAAAAATTGTCGAATTGTACTGTTTGGATGCTTTGCATATATGTTTCTTAGACTATATAGAAGCAATATATACAATGATTTTAACCGTCTACCTGATCCATTCATTGTTCTACTTGTCGAAAGTTACAAATAATTTCCTTTAAAGGATTAACAATGGGGCTCGTTGTTCACTTAAACTTGAAGAACAATAAATTGGCGAATTGTACTGTTTGGATGCTTTGCATATATGTTTCTTAGACTATATAGAAGCAATATATACAAAGATTTCAACCGTCTACCTGTTCCATTCATTGTTCTACTTGTCGAAAGTTACAATTAATTTCCGTTAAAGGATTAACAATGGGGCTCGTAGTTCACTTAAACTTGAAGAACAAAAAATTGGCAAATTGTACTGTTTGGATGCTTTGCGTATATGTTTCTTAGACTATATAGAAGCAATATATAGAAAGATTTCACCCGTCTACCTGTTCCATTCATTGTTCTACTTGTCGAAAATTACAAATAATTTCCGATAAAGGATTAACAATGGGGCTCGTAGTTCACTTAAACTTGAAGAACAATAAATTGGCGAATTGTACTGTTTGGATGCTTTGCATATATGTTTCTTAGACTATATGGAAGCAATATCTACAAAGATTTCAACAGACTACCAGTTCTATTCATTGTTCTACTTGTAGAAACTTATAAATAATTTCCCTTTCATGATTATCAATGGGGCTCGTAGTTCACTTAAACTTGAAGAACAAAAAATTGGCGAATTGTACTGTTTGGATGCTTTGCATATATGTTTCTTAGACTATATAGAAGCAATATATACTATTATTTCAACCGTCTACCTGTTCCATTCATTGTTCTACTTGTCGAAAATTACAAATAATTTCCGATAAAGGAAGAACCATTGGGGCTCATTGTTCACTAAAACTTGAAGAACAAAAAATTGGCGAATTGTACTCTTTGGATGCTTTGCATATATGTTTCGTAGACTATATAGAAGCAATATATACAAATATTTCAACCGTCTAACTGTTCCATTCATTGTTCTACTTGTCGAAAATTACAAATAATTTCCGATAAAGGATTAACCATTGGGGCACATTGTTCACTTAAACTTGAAGAACAAAAACTTGGCGAATGGTACTGTTTGGATGCTTTGCATATATGTTTCTCAGACTATATAGAAGCAATATATACAAAGATTTCAACCGTCTACCTTTTCCATTCATTGTTCTACTTGTCGAAAGTTACAAATAATTTCCGATAACGGATTAACCATTTGGGCTCATTGTTCACTTAAACTTGAAGAACAAAAAATTGGCGAATGGTACTGTTTGGATGCTTTGCGTACATGTTTCTTAGACTATTTAGAAGCAATACATAGAAAGATTTCACCCGTCTAACTGTACTATTCATTGTTCTACTTGTAGAAAGTTACAAATAATTTCCATTTCATGATTATCAATGGGGCTCGCTGTTCACTTAAACTTGAAGATCAAAAAATTGGCGATTGTTACTGTTTAGATGCTTTGCATATATGTTTCTTAGATCATATAGAAGCAATATGTACAAAGGTTTCAACCGTCTATCTGTTCCATTCATTGTTCTACTTGTCGAAAGTTACAAATAATTTCCGATAAAGGATTAACCATTGGGGCTCATTGTTCACTTAAACTAGAAGAACAAAAAATTGGCGAATGGTACTGTTTAGATGCTTTGCGTACATGTTTCTTAGACTATATGGAAGCAATATATACAAAGATTTCAACCGTCTACGTGTTCCAATCATTGTTCTACTTGTCGAAATTTACAAATAATTTCCTTTAAAGGATTAACAATGGGGCTCGTTGTTCACTTAAACTTGAAGAACAAAAAAGTGGCGAATGGTACTGTTTGGATGCTTAGCATATATGTTTCTTAGACTATATAGAAGCAATATATACAATAATTTCAACAGTCTACCTGTTCCATTCATTGTTCTACTTGTCGAAAATTACAAATAATTTCCGATAAAGGATTAACCATTGGGGCTCATTGTTCACTTAAACTTGAAGAACAAAAAATTGGCGAATGGTACTGTTTGGATGCTTTGCATATATGTTTCTTAGACTATATAGAAGCAATATATACAAAGATTTCAACCGTCTACCTTTTCTATTCATTGTTCTTCTTGTCGAAAGTTACAAATCATTTCCTTTAAAGGATTAACAATGGGGCTCATTGTTCACTTAAACTTGAAGAACAAAAAATTGGCGAATGGTACTGTTTGGATGCTTTGCATATATGTTTCGTAGACTATATAGAAGCAATATATACAAAGATTTCAACCGTCTAACTGTTCCATTCATTGTTCTACTTGTCGAAAGTTACAAATAATTTCCGATAACGGATTAACCATTGGGGCTCATTGTTCACTTAAACTTGAAGAACAAAAAATTGGCGAATTGTACTGTTTGGATGCTTTGCATATATGTTTCGTAGACTATATAGAAGCAATATATACAAATATTTCAACCGTCTAACTGTTCCATTCATTGTTCTACTTGTCGAAAATTACAAATAATTTCCGATAAAGGATTAACCATTGGGGCACATTGTTCACTTAAACTTGAAGAACAAAAAATTGGCGAATGGTACTGTTTGGATGCTTTGCATATATGTTTCTCAGACTATATAGAAGCAATATATACAAAGATTTCAACCGTCTACCTTTTCCATTCATTGTTCTACTTGTCGAAAGTTACAAATAATTTCCGATAACGGATTAACCATTTGGGCTCATTGTTCACTTAAACTTGAAGAACAAAAAATTGGCGAATGGTACTGTTTGGATGCTTTGCGTACATGTTTCTTAGACTATTTAGAAGCAATATATACAATGATTTCAACCGTCTACCTGTTCCATTCATTGTTCTACTTGTCGCAAGTTACAAATAATTTCCGTTAAAGTATTCACAATGGGGCTCGTAGTTCACTTAAACTTGAAGATCAAATAATTGGCGAATTGTACTGTTTGGATGCTTTGCATAAATGTTTCTAAGACTATATAGAAGCAATATATACAATGATTTCAACAGTCTACCTGTTCCATTCATTGTTCTACTTGTCGAAAGTTACAAATAATTTCCTTTAAAGGATTAACAATGGGGCTCGTAGTTCACTTAAACTTGAAGAACAAAAAATTGGCGAATGGTACTGTTTGGATGCTTTGCATATATGCTTCTTAGACTATATAGATGCAATATATACAAAGATTTCAACCGTCTACCTGTTCCATTCATTGTTCTACTTGTCGAAAATTACAAATAATTTCCGATAAAGGATTAACCATTGGGGCACATTGTTCACTTAAACTTGAAGAACAAAAAATTGGCGAATGGTACTGTTTGGATGCTTTGCATATATGTTTCTCAGACTATATAGAAGCAATATATACAAAGATTTCAACCGTCTACCTTTTCCATTCATTGTTCTACTTGTCGAAAGTTACAAATAATTTCCGATAACGGATTAACCATTTGGGCTCATTGTTCACTTAAACTTGAAGAACACAAAATTGGCGAATGGTACTGTTTGGATGCTTTGCGTACATGTTTCTTAGACTATTTAGAAGCAATATATACAATGATTTCAACCGTCTACCTGTTCCATTCATTGTTCTACTTGTCGAAAGTTACAAATAATTACCGGTAAGGGATTAACAATGGGGATCGTAGTTTACTTAAACTTGAAGAACAAAAAATTGGCGAATTGTACTGTTTGGATGCTTTGCATAAATGTTTCTAAGACTATATAGAAGCAATATATACAATGATTTCAACAGTCTACCTGTTCCATTCATTGTTCTACTTGTCGAAAGTTACAAATAATTTCCTTTAAAGGATTAACAATGGGGCTCGTAGTTCACTTAAACTTGAAGAACAAAAAATTGGCGAATGGTACTGTTTGGATGCTTTGCATATATGCTTCTTAGACTATATAGATGCAATATATACAAAGATTTCAACCGTCTACCTGTTCCACTCATTGTTCTACTTGTCGAAAGTTACAAATAATTTCCTTTAAAGGATTAACAATGGGGCTCGTTGTTCACTTAAACTTGAAGAACAATAAATTGGCGAATTGTACTGTTTGGATGCTTTGCATATATGTTTCTTAGACTATATAGAAGCAATATATACAAAGATTTCAACCGTCTACCTTTTCCATTCACTGTTCTACTTGTCGAAAGTTACAAATAATTACCGGTAAGGGATTAACAATGGGGATCGTAGTTTACTTAAACTTGAAGAACAAAAAATTGGCGAATTGTACTGTTTGGATGCTTTGCATAAATGTTTCTAAGACTATATAGAAGCAATATATACAATGATTTCAACAGTCTACCTGTTCCATTCATTGTTCTACTTGTCGAAAGTTACAAATAATTTCCTTTAAAGGATTAACAATGGGGCTCATTGTTCACTTAAACTTGAAGAACAAAAAATTGGCGAATTGTACTGTTTGGATGCTTTGCATATATGTTTCTTATACTATATAGAAGCAATATATACAATGATTTCAACAGTCTACCTGTTCCATTCATTGTTCTACTTGTCGAAATTTACAAATAATTTCCGATAAAGGATTAACCATTGGGGCTCATTGTTCACTTAAACTTGAAGAACAAAAAATTGGCGAATTGTACTGTTTGGATGCTTTGCATATATGTTTCTTAGACTATATAGAAGCAATATATACAAAGATTTCAACCGTCTACCTGTTCCATTCATTGTTCTACTTGTCGAAAGTTACAAATAATTTCCGATAAAGGATTAACCATTGGGGCTCATTGTTCACTTGAACTTGAAGAACAAAAAATTGGCGAATGGTACTGTTTGGATGCTTTGCATATATGTTTCTTAGACTATATAGAAGCAATATATACAATGATTTCAACCGTCTACCTGTTCCATTCATTGTTCTACTTGTCGCAAGTTACAAATAATTTCCGTTAAAGTATTCACAATGGGGCTCGTAGTTCACTTAAACTTGAAGATCAAATAATTGGCGAATTATACTGTTTGGATGATTTGCATATATGTTTCTTAGACTATATAGAAGCAATATATACAAAGATTTCAACCGTCTACCTGTTCCATTCATTGTTCTACTTGTCGAAAGTTACAAATAATTTCCTTTAAAGGATTAACAATGGGGCTCATTGTTCACTTAAACTTGCAGAACAAAAAATTGGCGAATTGTACTGTTTGGATGCTTTGCATATATGTTTCTCATACTATATAGAAGCAATATATACAAAGATTTCAACCGTCTACCTGTTCCATTCACTGTTCTACTTGTCGAAAGTTACAAATAATTTCCGGTAAGGGATTAACAATGGGGATCGTAGTTTACTTAAACTTGAAGAACAAATAATTGGCGAATTGTACTGTTTGGATGCTTTGCATAAATGTTTCTTAGACTATATAGAAGCAATATATACAATGATTTCAACAGTCTACCTGTTCCATTCATTGTTCTACTTGTCGAAAGTTACAAATAATTTCCTTTAAAGGATTAACAATGGGGCTCATTGTTCACTTAAACTTGAAGAACAAAAAATTGGCGAATTGTTCTGTTTGGATGCTTTGCATATATGTTTCTTATACTATATAGAAGCAATATATACAATGATTTCAACAGTCTACCTGTTCCATTCATTGTTCTACTTGTCGAAATTTACAAATAATTTCCGATAAAGGATTAACCATTGGGGCTCATTGTTCACTTAAACTTGAAGAACAAATAATTGGCGAATTATACTGTTTGGATGATTTGCATATATGTTTCTTAGACTATATAGAAGCAATATATACAAAGATTTCAACCGTCTACCTGTTCCATTCATTGTTCTACTTGTCGAAAGTTACAAATAATTTCCGTTAAGGGATTAACAATGGGGATCGTAGTTTACTTAAACTTGAAGAAAAAAAATGGGCGAATTGTACTGTTTGGATGCTTTGCATATATGTTTCTTAGACTATTTAGAAGCAATATATACAATGATTTCAACCGTCTACCTATTCCATTCATTGTTCTACTTGCCGAAATTTACAAATAATTTCCTTTAAAGGATTAACAATGGGGCTCGTAGTTCACTTAAACTTGAAGAGCAAAAAATTGTCGAATTGTACTGTTTGGATGCTTTGCATATATGTTTCTTAGACTATATAGAAGCAATATATACAATGATTTTAACCGTCTACCTGATCCATTCATTGTTCTACTTGTCGAAATTTACAAATAATTTCCGATAAAGGATTAACCATTGGGGCTCATTGTTCACTTAAACTTGAAGAACAAAAAATTGGCGAATTGTACTGTTTGGATGCTTTGCATATATGTTTCTTAGACTATATAGAAGCAATATATACAAAGATTTCAACCGTCTACCTGTTCCATTCATTGTTCTACTTGTCGAAAGTTACAAATAATTTCCTTTAAAGGTTTAACAATGGGGCTCGTTGTTCACTTAAACTTGAAGAACAAAAAATTGGCGAATGGTACTGTTTGGATGCTTTGCATATATGTTTCTTATACTATATAGAAGCAATATATACAAAGATTTCAACCGTCTACCTGTTCCATTCATTGTTCTACTTGTCGAAAGTTACAAATAATTTCCGATAACGGATTAACCATTGGGGCTCATTGTTCACTTAAACTTGCAGAACAAAAAATTGGCGTATTGTACTGTTTGGATGCTTTGCATATATGTTTCTTATACTATATAGAAGCAATATATACAAAGATTTCAACCGTCTACCTGTTCCATTCATTGTTCTACTTGTCGAAAGTTACAAATAATTTCCGATAAAGGATTAACCATTGGGGCTCATTGTTCACTTGTACTTGAAGAACAAAAAATTGGCGAATGGTACTGTTTGGATGCTTTGCATATATGTTTCTTAGACTATATAGAAGCAATATATACAATGATTTCAACCGTCTACCTGTTCCATTCATTGTTCTACTTGTCGCATGTTACAAATAATTTCCGTTAAAGTATTAACAATGGGGCTCGTTGTTCACTTAAACTTGAAGAACAATAAATTGGCGAATTGTACTGTTTGGATGCTTTGCATATATGTTTCTTAGACTATATAGAAGCAATATATACAAAGATTTCAACCGTCTACCTGTTCCATTCATTGTTCTACTTGTCGAAAGTTACAATTAATTTCCGTTAAAGGATTAACAATGGGGCTCGTCGTTCACTTAAACTTGAAGAACAAAAAATTGGCGAATGGTACTGTTTGGATGCTTTGCATATATGTTTCTTAGACTATATAGAAGCAATATATACAATGATTTCAACAGTCTACCTGTTCCATTCATTGTTCTACTTGTCGAAATTTACAAATAATTTCCTTTAAAGGATTAACAATGGGGCTCGTAGTTCACTTAAACTTGAAGAACAAAAAATTGGCGAATGGTACTGTTTTTATGCTTTGCATATATGTTTCTTATACTATATAGAAGCAATATATACAAAGATTTCAACCGTCTACCTGTTCCATTCATTGTTCTACTTGTCGAAAGTTACAAATAATTTCCGATAACGGATTAACCATTGGGGCTCATTGTTCACTTAAACTTGCAGAACAAAAAATTGGCGAATTGTACTGTTTGGATGCTTTGCATATATGTTTCTCATACTATATAGAAGCAATATATACAAAGATTTCAACCGTCTACCTGTTCCATTCACTGTTCTACTTGTCGAAAGTTACAAATAATTTCCGGTAAGGGATTAACAATGGGGATCGTAGTTTACTTAAACTTGAAGAACAAATAATTGGCGAATTGTACTGTTTGGATGCTTTGCATAAATGTTTCTTAGACTATATAGAAGCAATATATAAAATGATTTCAACAGTCTACCTGTTCCATTCATTGTTCTACTTGTCGAAAGTTACAAATAATTTCCTTTAAAGGATTAACAATGGGGCTCATTGTTCACTTAAACTTGAAGAACAAAAAATTGGCGAATTGTTCTGTTTGGATGCTTTGCATATATGTTTCTTATACTATATAGAAGCAATATATACAATGATTTCAACAGTCTACCTGTTCCATTCATTGTTCTACTTGTCGAAATTTACAAATAATTTCCGATAAAGGATTAACCATTGGGGCTCATTGTTCACTTAAACTTGAAGAACAAAAAATTGGCGAATTGTACTGTTTGGATGCTTTGCATATATGTTTCTTAGACTATATAGAAGCAATATATACAAAGATTTCAACCGTCTACCTGTTCCATTCATTGTTCTACTTGTCGAAAGTTACAAATAATTTCCTTTAAATAATTAACAATGGGGCTCATTGTTCACTTAAACTTGAAGAACAAAAAATTGGCGAATTGTACTGTTTGGATGCTTTGCATATATGTTTCTTATACTATATAGAAGCAATATATACAATGATTTCAACAGTCTACCTGTTCCATTCATTGTTCTACTTGTCGAAATTTACAAATAATTTCCGATAAAGGATTAACCATTGGGGCTCATTGTTCACTTAAACTTGAAGAACAAAAAATTGGCGAATTGTACTGTTTGGATGCTTTGCATATATGTTTCTTAGACTATATAGAAGCAATATATACAAAGATTTCAACCGTCTACCTGTTCCATTCATTGTTCTACTTGTCGAAAGTTACAAATAATTTCCGATAAAGGATTAACCATTGGGGCTCATTGTTCACTTGAACTTGAAGAACAAAAAACTGGCGAATGGTACTGTTTGGATGCTTTGCATATATGTTTCTTAGACTACATAGAAGCAATATATACAATGATTTCAACCGTCTACCTGTTCCATTCATTGTTCAACTTGTCGCAAGTTACAAATAATTTCCGTTAAAGTAGTAACAATGGGGCTCGTAGTTCACTTAAATTTGAAGATCAAATAATTGGCGAATTGTACTGTTTGGATAATTTGCATATATGTTTCTTAGACTATATAGAAGCAATATATACAAAGATTTCAACCGTCTACCTGTTCCATTCATTGTTCTACTTGTCGAAAGTTACAAATAATTTCCGTTAAGGGATTAACAATGGGGATCGTAGTTTACTTAAACTTGAAGAACAAGGAATTGGAAAATTGTACTGTTTGGATGATTTGCATATATGTTTCTTAGACTATATAGAAACAATATATACATTGATTTCAACCGTCTACCTGTTCCATTCATTGTTCTACTTGTCGCAAGTTACAAATAATTTCCGTTAAAGTATTAACAATGGGGCTCGTAGTTCACTTAAACTTGAAGATCAAATAATTAGCGAATTGTACTGTTTGGATAATTTGCATATATGTTTCTTAGACTATATAGAAGCAATATATACAAAGATTTCAACCGTCTACCTGTTCCATTCATTGTTCTACTTGCCGAAATTTACAAATAATTTCCTTTAAAGGATTAACAATGGGGCTCGTAGTTCACTTAAACTTGAAGAACAAAAAATTGGCGAATCGTACTGTTTGGATGCTTTGCATATATGCTTCTTAGACTATATAGATGCAATATATACAAAGATTTCAACCGTCTACCTGTTCCACTCATTGTTCTACTTGTCGAAAGTTACAAATAATTTCCTTTAAAGGATTAACAATGGGGCTCGTTGTTCACTTAAACTTGAAGAACAATAAATTGGCGAATTGTACTGTTTGGATGCTTTGCATATATGTTTCTTAGACTATATAGAAGCAATATATACAAAGATTTCAACCGTCTACCTGTTCCATTCATTGTTCTACTTGTCGAAAGTTACAATTAATTTCCGTTAAAGGATTAACAATGGGGCTCGTCGTTCACTTAAACTTGAAGAACAAAAAATTGGCGAATGGTACTGTTTGGATGCTTTGCATATATGTTTCTTAGACTATATAGAAGCAATATATACAATGATTTCAACAGTCTACCTGTTCCATTCATTGTTCTACTTGTCGAAATTTACAAATAATTTCCTTTAAAGGATTAACAATGGGGCTCGTAGTTCACTTAAACTTGAAGAACAAAAAATTGGCGAATGGTACTGTTTTTATGCTTTGCATATATGTTTCTTATACTATATAGAAGCAATATATACAAAGATTTCAACCGTCTACCTGTTCCATTCATTGTTCTACTTGTCGAAAGTTACAAATAATTTCCGATAACGGATTAACCATTGGGGCTCATTGTTCACTTAAACTTGCAGAACAAAAAATTGGCGAATTGTACTGTTTGGATGCTTTGCATATATGTTTCTCATACTATATAGAAGCAATATATACAAAGATTTCAACCGTCTACCTGTTCCATTCACTGTTCTACTTGTCGAAAGTTACAAATAATTTCCGGTAAGGGATTAACAATGGGGATCATAGTTTACTTAAACTTGAAGAACAAATAATTGGCGAATTGTACTGTTTGGATGCTTTGCATAAATGTTTCTTAGACTATATAGAAGCAATATATACAATGATTTCAACAGTCTACCTGTTCCATTCATTGTTCTACTTGTCGAAAGTTACAAATAATTTCCTTTAAAGGATTAACAATGGGGCTCATTGTTCACTTAAACTTGAAGAACAAAAAATTGGCGAATTGTTCTGTTTGGATGCTTTGCATTTATGTTTCTTATACTATATAGAAGCAATATATACAATGATTTCAACAGTCTACCTGTTCCATTCATTGTTCTACTTGTCGAAATTTACAAATAATTTCCGATAAAGGATTAACCATTGGGGCTCATTGTTCACTTAAACTTGAAGAACAAAAAATTGGCGAATTGTACTGTTTGGATGCTTTGCATATATGTTTCTTAGACTATATAGAAGCAATATATACAAAGATTTCAACCGTCTACCTGTTCCATTCATTGTTCTACTTGTCGAAAGTTACAAATAATTTCCTTTAAATAATTAACAATGGGGCTCATTGTTCACTTAAACTTGAAGAACAAAAAATTGGCGAATTGTACTGTTTGGATGCTTTGCATATATGTTTCTTATACTATATAGAAGCAATATATACAATGATTTCAACAGTCTACCTGTTCCATTCATTGTTCTACTTGTCGAAATTTACAAATAATTTCCGATAAAGGATTAACCATTGGGGCTCATTGTTCACTTAAACTTGAAGAACAAAAAATTGGCGAATTGTACTGTTTGGATGCTTTGCATATATGTTTCCTAGACTATATAGAAGCAATATATACAAAGATTTCAACCGTCTACCTGTTCCATTCATTGTTCTACTTGTCGAAAGTTACAAATAATTTCCGATAAAGGATTAACCATTGGGGCTCATTGTTCACTTGAACTTGAAGAACAAAAAACTGGCGAATGGTACTGTTTGGATGCTTTGCATATATGTTTCTTAGACTATATAGAAGCAATATATACAATGATTTCAACCGTCTACCTGTTCCATTCATTGTTCTACTTGTCGCAAGTTACAAATAATTTCCGTTAAAGTATTAACAATGGGGCTCGTACTTCACTTAAACTTGAAGATCAAATAATTGGCGAATTGTACTGTTTGGATAATTTGCATATATGTTTCTTAGACTATATAGAAGCAATATATACAAAGATTTCAACCGTCTACCTGTTCCATTCATTGTTCTACTTGTCGAAAATTACAAATAATTTCCGATAAAGGATTAACCATTGGGGCTCATTGTTCACTTAAACTTGAAGAACAAAAAATTGGCGAATGGTACTGTTTGGATGCTTTGCATATATGTTTCTTAGACTATATAGAAGCAATATATACAAAGATTTCAACCGTCTACCTGTTCCATTCATTGTTCTACTTGCCGAAATTTACAAATAATTTCCTTTAAAGGATTAACAATGGGGCTCGTAGTTCACTTAAACTTGAAGAACAAAAAATTGGCGAATCGTACTGTTTGGATGCTTTGCATATATGCTTCTTAGACTATATAGATGCAATATATACAAAGATTTCAACCGTCTACCTGTTCCACTCATTGTTCTACTTGTCGAAAGTTACAAATAATTTCCTTTAAAGGATTAACAATGGGGCTCGTTGTTCACTTAAACTTGAAGAACAATAAATTGGCGAATTGTACTGTTTGGATGCTTTGCATATATGTTTCTTAGACTATATAGAAGCAATATATACAAAGATTTCAACCGTCTACCTGTTCCATTCATTGTTCTACTTGTCGAAAGTTACAATTAATTTCCGTTAAAGGATTAACAATGGGGCTCGTCGTTCACTTAAACTTGAAGAACAAAAAATTGGCGAATGGTACTGTTTGGATGCTTTGCATATATGTTTCTTAGACTATATAGAAGCAATATATACAATGATTTCAACAGTCTACCTGTTCCATTCATTGTTCTACTTGTCGAAATTTACAAATAATTTCCTTTAAAGGATTAACAATGGGGCTCGTAGTTCACTTAAACTTGAAGAACAAAAAATTGGCGAATGGTACTGTTTTTATGCTTTGCATATATGTTTCTTATACTATATAGAAGCAATATATACAAAGATTTCAACCGTCTACCTGTTCCATTCATTGTTCTACTTGTCGAAAGTTACAAATAATTTCCGATAACGGATTAACCATTGGGGCTCATTGTTCACTTAAACTTGCAGAACAAAAAATTGGCGAATTGTACTGTTTGGATGCTTTGCATATATGTTTCTCATACTATATAGAAGCAATATATACAAAGATTTCAACCGTCTACCTGTTCCATTCACTGTTCTACTTGTCGAAAGTTACA
The DNA here is from genome assembly GCA_963989415.1 of Cerceris ruficornis. Lineage (NCBI taxonomy): Eukaryota > Metazoa > Arthropoda > Insecta > Hymenoptera > Crabronidae > Cerceris > Cerceris ruficornis. The sequence goes on from CAXDIW010000076.1 coordinate 206,598, forward strand.
AATAATTTCCGGTAAGGGATTAACAATGGGGATCATAGTTTACTTAAACTTGAAGAACAAATAATTGGCGAATTGTACTGTTTGGATGCTTTGCATAAATGTTTCTTAGACTATATAGAAGCAATATATACAATGATTTCAACAGTCTACCTGTTCCATTCATTGTTCTACTTGTCGAAAGTTACAAATAATTTCCTTTAAAGGATTAACAATGGGGCTCATTGTTCACTTAAACTTGAAGAACAAAAAATTGGCGAATTGTTCTGTTTGGATGCTTTGCATATATGTTTCTTATACTATATAGAAGCAATATATACAATGATTTCAACAGTCTACCTGTTCCATTCATTGTTCTACTTGTCGAAATTTACAAATAATTTCCGATAAAGGATTAACCATTGGGGCTCATTGTTCACTTAAACTTGAAGAACAAAAAATTGGCGAATTGTACTGTTTGGATGCTTTGCATATATGTTTCTTAGACTATATAGAAGCAATATATACAAAGATTTCAACCGTCTACCTGTTCCATTCATTGTTCTACTTGTCGAAAGTTACAAATAATTTCCTTTAAATAATTAACAATGGGGCTCATTGTTCACTTAAACTTGAAGAACAAAAAATTGGCGAATTGTACTGTTTGGATGCTTTGCATATATGTTTCTTATACTATATAGAAGCAATATATACAATGATTTCAACAGTCTACCTGTTCCATTCATTGTTCTACTTGTCGAAATTTACAAATAATTTCCGATAAAGGATTAACCATTGGGGCTCATTGTTCACTTAAACTTGAAGAACAAAAAATTGGCGAATTGTACTGTTTGGATGCTTTGCATATATGTTTCCTAGACTATATAGAAGCAATATATACAAAGATTTCAACCGTCTACCTGTTCCATTCATTGTTCTACTTGTCGAAAGTTACAAATAATTTCCGATAAAGGATTAACCATTGGGGCTCATTGTTCACTTGAACTTGAAGAACAAAAAACTGGCGAATGGTACTGTTTGGATGCTTTGCATATATGTTTCTTAGACTATATAGAAGCAATATATACAATGATTTCAACCGTCTACCTGTTCCATTCATTGTTCTACTTGTCGCAAGTTACAAATAATTTCCGTTAAAGTATTAACAATGGGGCTCGTAGTTCACTTAAACTTGAAGATCAAATAATTGGCGAATTGTACTGTTTGGATAATTTGCATATATGTTTCTTAGACTATATAGAAGCAATATATACAAAGATTTCAACCGTCTACCTGTTCCATTCATTGTTCTACTTGTCGAAAGTTACAAATAATTTCCGTTAAGGGATTAACAATGGGGATCGTAGTTTACTTAAACTTGAAGAACAAGGAATTGGAAAATTGTACTGTTTGGATGATTTGCATATATGTTTCTTAGACTATATAGAAACAATATATACAATGATTTCAACCGTCTACCTATTCCATTCATTGTTCTACTTGCCGAAATTTACAAATAATTTCCTTTAAAGGATTAACAATGGGGCTCGTAGTTCACTTAAACTTGAAGAACAAAAAATTGGCGAATGGTACTGTTTGGATGCTTTGCATATATGCTTCTTAGACTATATAGATGCAATATATACAAAGATTTCAACCGTCTACCTGTTCCACTCATTGTTCTACTTGTCGCAAGTTACAAATAATTTCCGTTAAAGTATTCACAATGGGGCTCGTAGTTCACTTAAACTTGAAGATCAAATAATTGGCGAATTGTACTGTTTGGATGATTTGCATATATGTTTCTTAGACTATATAGAAGCAATATATACAAAGATTTCAACCGTCTACCTGTTCCATTCATTGTTCTACTTGTCGAAAGTTACAAATAATTTCCGTTAAGGGATTAACTATGGGGATCGTAGTTTACTTAAACTTGAAGAACAAGGAATTGGAAAATTGTACTGTTTGGATGATTTGCATATATGTTTCTTAGACTATATAGAAACAATATATACAATGATTTCAACCGTCTACCTATTCCATTCATTGTTCTACTTGCCGAAATTTACAAATAATTTCCTTTAAAGGATTAACAATGGGGCTCGTAGTTCACTTAAACTTGAAGAACAAAAAATTGGCGAATGGTACTGTTTGGATGCTTTGCATATATGCTTCTTAGACTATATAGATGCAATATATACAAAGATTTCAACCGTCTACCTGTTCCACTCATTGTTCTACTTGTCGCAAGTTACAAATAATTTCCGTTAAAGTATTCACAATGGGGCTCGTAGTTCACTTAAACTTGAAGATCAAATAATTGGCGAATTGTACTGTTTGGATGATTTGCATATATGTTTCTTAGACTATATAGAAGCAATATATACAAAGATTTCAACCGTCTACCTGTTCCATTCATTGTTCTACTTGTCGAAAATTACAAATAATTTCCGTTAAGGGATTAACAATGGGGATCGTAGTTTACTTAAACTTGAAGAAAAAAAATGGGCGAATTGTACTGTTTGGATGCTTTGCATATATGTTTCTTAGACTATTTAGAAGCAATATATACAATGATTTCAACCGTCTACCTATTCCATTCATTGTTCTACTTGCCGAAATTTACAAATAATTTCCTTTAAAGGATTAACAATGGGGCTCGTAGTTCACTTAAACTTGAAGAGCAAAAAATTGTCGAATTGTACTGTTTGGATGCTTTGCATATATGTTTCTTAGACTATATAGAAGCAATATATACAATGATTTTAACCGTCTACCTGATCCATTCATTGTTCTACTTGTCCAAATTTACAAATAATTTCCGATAAAGGATTAACCATTGGGGCTCATTGTTCACTTAAACTTGAAGAACAAAAAATTGGCGAATTGTACTGTTTGGATGCTTTGCATATATGTTTCTCATACTATATAGAAGCAATATATACAAAGATTTCAACCGTCTACCTGTTCCATTCACTGTTCTACTTGTCGAAAGTTACAAATAATTTCCGGTAAGGGATTAACAATGGGGATCGTAGTTTACTTAAACTTGAAGAACAAATAATTGGCGAATTGTACTGTTTGGATGCTTTGCATAAATGTTTCTTAGACTATATAGAAGCAATATATAAAATGATTTCAACAGTCTACCTGTTCCATTCATTGTTCTACTTGTCGAAAGTTACAAATAATTTCCTTTAAAGGATTAACAATGGGGCTCATTGTTCACTTAAACTTGAAGAACAAAAAATTGGCGAATTGTTCTGTTTGGATGCTTTGCATATATGTTTCTTATACTATATAGAAGCAATATATACAATGATTTCAACAGTCTACCTGTTCCATTCATTGTTCTACTTGTCGAAATTTACAAATAATTTCCGATAAAGGATTAACCATTGGGGCTCATTGTTCACTTAAACTTGAAGAACAAAAAATTGGCGAATTGTACTGTTTGGATGCTTTGCATATATGTTTCTTAGACTATATAGAAGCAATATATACAAAGATTTCAACCGTCTACCTGTTCCATTCATTGTTCTACTTGTCGAAAGTTACAAATAATTTCCTTTAAATAATTAACAATGGGGCTCATTGTTCACTTAAACTTGAAGAACAAAAAATTGGCGAATTGTACTGTTTGGATGCTTTGCATATATGTTTCTTATACTATATAGAAGCAATATATACAATGATTTCAACAGTCTACCTGTTCCATTCATTGTTCTACTTGTCGAAATTTACAAATAATTTCCGATAAAGGATTAACCATTGGGGCTCATTGTTCACTTAAACTTGAAGAACAAAAAATTGGCGAATTGTACTGTTTGGATGCTTTGCATATATGTTTCTTAGACTATATAGAAGCAATATATACAAAGATTTCAACCGTCTACCTGTTCCATTCATTGTTCTACTTGTCGAAAGTTACAAATAATTTCCTTTAAATAATTAACAATGGGGCTCATTGTTCACTTAAACTTGAAGAACAAAAAATTGGCGAATTGTACTGTTTGGATGCTTTGCATATATGTTTCTTATACTATATAGAAGCAATATATACAATGATTTCAACAGTCTACCTGTTCCATTCATTGTTCTACTTGTCGAAATTTACAAATAATTTCCGATAAAGGATTAACCATTGGGGCTCATTGTTCACTTAAACTTGAAGAACAAAAAATTGGCGAATTGTACTGTTTGGATGCTTTGCATATATGTTTCTTAGACTATATAGAAGCAATATATACAAAGATTTCAACCGTCTACCTGTTCCATTCATTGTTCTACTTGCCGAAATTTACAAATAATTTCCTTTAAAGGATTAACAATGGGGCTCGTAGTTCACTTAAACTTGAAGAACAAAAAATTGGCGAATCGTACTGTTTGGATGCTTTGCATATATGCTTCTTAGACTATATAGATGCAATATATACAAAGATTTCAACCGTCTACCTGTTCCACTCATTGTTCTACTTGTCGAAAGTTACAAATAATTTCCTTTAAAGGATTAACAATGGGGCTCGTTGTTCACTTAAACTTGAAGAACAATAAATTGGCGAATTGTACTGTTTGGATGCTTTGCATATATGTTTCTTAGACTATATAGAAGCAATATATACAAAGATTTCAACCGTCTACCTGTTCCATTCATTGTTCTACTTGTCGAAAGTTACAATTAATTTCCGTTAAAGGATTAACAATGGGGCTCGTCGTTCACTTAAACTTGAAGAACAAAAAATTGGCGAATGGTACTGTTTGGATGCTTTGCATATATGTTTCTTAGACTATATAGAAGCAATATATACAATGATTTCAACAGTCTACCTGTTCCATTCATTGTTCTACTTGTCGAAATTTACAAATAATTTCCTTTAAAGGATTAACAATGGGGCTCGTAGTTCACTTAAACTTGAAGAACAAAAAATTGGCGAATGGTACTGTTTTTATGCTTTGCATATATGTTTCTTATACTATATAGAAGCAATATATACAAAGATTTCAACCGTCTACCTGTTCCATTCATTGTTCTACTTGTCGAAAGTTACAAATAATTTCCGATAACGGATTAACCATTGGGGCTCATTGTTCACTTAAACTTGCAGAACAAAAAATTGGCGAATTGTACTGTTTGGATGCTTTGCATATATGTTTCTCATACTATATAGAAGCAATATATACAAAGATTTCAACCGTCTACCTGTTCCATTCACTGTTCTACTTGTCGAAAGTTACAAATAATTTCCGGTAAGGGATTAACAATGGGGATCATAGTTTACTTAAACTTGAAGAACAAATAATTGGCGAATTGTACTGTTTGGATGCTTTGCATAAATGTTTCTTAGACTATATAGAAGCAATATATACAATGATTTCAACAGTCTACCTGTTCCATTCATTGTTCTACTTGTCGAAAGTTACAAATAATTTCCTTTAAAGGATTAACAATGGGGCTCATTGTTCACTTAAACTTGAAGAACAAAAAATTGGCGAATTGTTCTGTTTGGATGCTTTGCATATATGTTTCTTATACTATATAGAAGCAATATATACAATGATTTCAACAGTCTACCTGTTCCATTCATTGTTCTACTTGTCGAAATTTACAAATAATTTCCGATAAAGGATTAACCATTGGGGCTCATTGTTCACTTAAACTTGAAGAACAAAAAATTGGCGAATTGTACTGTTTGGATGCTTTGCATATATGTTTCTTAGACTATATAGAAGCAATATATACAAAGATTTCAACCGTCTACCTGTTCCATTCATTGTTCTACTTGTCGAAAGTTACAAATAATTTCCTTTAAATAATTAACAATGGGGCTCATTGTTCACTTAAACTTGAAGAACAAAAAATTGGCGAATTGTACTGTTTGGATGCTTTGCATATATGTTTCTTATACTATATAGAAGCAATATATACAATGATTTCAACAGTCTACCTGTTCCATTCATTGTTCTACTTGTCGAAATTTACAAATAATTTCCGATAAAGGATTAACCATTGGGGCTCATTGTTCACTTAAACTTGAAGAACAAAAAATTGGCGAATTGTACTGTTTGGATGCTTTGCATATATGTTTCCTAGACTATATAGAAGCAATATATACAAAGATTTCAACCGTCTACCTGTTCCATTCATTGTTCTACTTGTCGAAAGTTACAAATAATTTCCGATAAAGGATTAACCATTGGGGCTCATTGTTCACTTGAACTTGAAGAACAAAAAACTGGCGAATGGTACTGTTTGGATGCTTTGCATATATGTTTCTTAGACTATATAGAAGCAATATATACAATGATTTCAACCGTCTACCTGTTCCATTCATTGTTCTACTTGTCGCAAGTTACAAATAATTTCCGTTAAAGTATTAACAATGGGGCTCGTAGTTCACTTAAACTTGAAGATCAAATAATTGGCGAATTGTACTGTTTGGATAATTTGCATATATGTTTCTTAGACTATATAGAAGCAATATATACAAAGATTTCAACCGTCTACCTGTTCCATTCATTGTTCTACTTGTCGAAAGTTACAAATAATTTCCGTTAAGGGATTAACAATGGGGATCGTAGTTTACTTAAACTTGAAGAACAAGGAATTGGAAAATTGTACTGTTTGGATGATTTGCATATATGTTTCTTAGACTATATAGAAACAATATATACAATGATTTCAACCGTCTACCTATTCCATTCATTGTTCTACTTGCCGAAATTTACAAATAATTTCCTTTAAAGGATTAACAATGGGGCTCGTAGTTCACTTAAACTTGAAGAACAAAAAATTGGCGAATGGTACTGTTTGGATGCTTTGCATATATGCTTCTTAGACTATATAGATGCAATATATACAAAGATTTCAACCGTCTACCTGTTCCACTCATTGTTCTACTTGTCGCAAGTTACAAATAATTTCCGTTAAAGTATTCACAATGGGGCTCGTAGTTCACTTAAACTTGAAGATCAAATAATTGGCGAATTGTACTGTTTGGATGATTTGCATATATGTTTCTTAGACTATATAGAAGCAATATATACAAAGATTTCAACCGTCTACCTGTTCCATTCATTGTTCTACTTGTCGAAAGTTACAAATAATTTCCGTTAAGGGATTAACTATGGGGATCGTAGTTTACTTAAACTTGAAGAACAAGGAATTGGAAAATTGTACTGTTTGGATGATTTGCATATATGTTTCTTAGACTATATAGAACAATATATACAATGATTTCAACCGTCTACCTATTCCATTCATTGTTCTACTTGCCGAAATTTACAAATAATTTCCTTTAAAGGATTAACAATGGGGCTCGTAGTTCACTTAAACTTGAAGAACAAAAAATTGGCGAATGGTACTGTTTGGATGCTTTGCATATATGCTTCTTAGACTATATAGATGCAATATATACAAAGATTTCAACCGTCTACCTGTTCCACTCATTGTTCTACTTGTCGCAAGTTACAAATAATTTCCGTTAAAGTATTCACAATGGGGCTCGTAGTTCACTTAAACTTGAAGATCAAATAATTGGCGAATTGTACTGTTTGGATGATTTGCATATATGTTTCTTAGACTATATAGAAGCAATATATACAAAGATTTCAACCGTCTACCTGTTCCATTCATTGTTCTACTTGTCGAAAATTACAAATAATTTCCGTTAAGGGATTAACAATGGGGATCGTAGTTTACTTAAACTTGAAGAAAAAAAATGGGCGAATTGTACTGTTTGGATGCTTTGCATATATGTTTCTTAGACTATTTAGAAGCAATATATACAATGATTTCAACCGTCTACCTATTCCATTCATTGTTCTACTTGCCAAAATTTACAAATAATTTCCTTTAAAGGATTAACAATGGGGCTCGTAGTTCACTTAAACTTGAAGAGCAAAAAATTGTCGAATTGTACTGTTTGGATGCTTTGCATATATGTTTCTTAGACTATATAGAAGCAATATATACAATGATTTTAACCGTCTACCTGATCCATTCATTGTTCTACTTGTCCAAATTTACAAATAATTTCCGATAAAGGATTAACCATTGGGGCTCATTGTTCACTTAAACTTGAAGAACAAAAAATTGGCGAATTGTACTGTTTGGATGCTTTGCATATATGTTTCTCATACTATATAGAAGCAATATATACAAAGATTTCAACCGTCTACCTGTTCCATTCACTGTTCTACTTGTCGAAAGTTACAAATAATTTCCGGTAAGGGATTAACAATGGGGATCGTAGTTTACTTAAACTTGAAGAACAAATAATTGGCGAATTGTACTGTTTGGATGCTTTGCATAAATGTTTCTTAGACTATATAGAAGCAATATATAAAATGATTTCAACAGTCTACCTGTTCCATTCATTGTTCTACTTGTCGAAAGTTACAAATAATTTCCTTTAAAGGATTAACAATGGGGCTCATTGTTCACTTAAACTTGAAGAACAAAAAATTGGCGAATTGTTCTGTTTGGATGCTTTGCATATATGTTTCTTATACTATATAGAAGCAATATATACAATGATTTCAACAGTCTACCTGTTCCATTCATTGTTCTACTTGTCGAAATTTACAAATAATTTCCGATAAAGGATTAACCATTGGGGCTCATTGTTCACTTAAACTTGAAGAACAAAAAATTGGCGAATTGTACTGTTTGGATGCTTTGCATATATGTTTCTTAGACTATATAGAAGCAATATATACAAAGATTTCAACCGTCTACCTGTTCCATTCATTGTTCTACTTGTCGAAAGTTACAAATAATTTCCTTTAAATAATTAACAATGGGGCTCATTGTTCACTTAAACTTGAAGAACAAAAAATTGGCGAATTGTACTGTTTGGATGCTTTGCATATATGTTTCTTATACTATATAGAAGCAATATATACAATGATTTCAACAGTCTACCTGTTCCATTCATTGTTCTACTTGTCGAAATTTACAAATAATTTCCGATAAAGGATTAACCATTGGGGCTCATTGTTCACTTAAACTTGAAGAACAAAAAATTGGCGAATTGTACTGTTTGGATGCTTTGCATATATGTTTCTTAGACTATATAGAAGCAATATATACAAAGATTTCAACCGTCTACCTGTTCCATTCATTGTTCTACTTGTCGAAAGTTACAAATAATTTCCGATAAAGGATTAACCATTGGGGCTCATTGTTCACTTGAACTTGAAGAACAAAAAACTGGCGAATGGTACTGTTTGGATGCTTTGCATATATGTTTCTTAGACTACATAGAAGCAATATATACAATGATTTCAACCGTCTACCTGTTCCATTCATTGTTCTACTTGTCGCAAGTTACAAATAATTTCCGTTAAAGTAGTAACAATGGGGCTCGTAGTTCACTTAAACTTGAAGATCAAATAATTGGCGAATTGTACTGTTTGGATAATTTGCATATATGTTTCTTAGACTATATAGAAGCAATATATACAAAGATTTCAACCGTCTACCTGTTCCATTCATTGTTCTACTTGTCGAAAGTTACAAATAATTTCCGTTAAGGGATTAACAATGGGGATCGTAGTTTACTTAAACTTGAAGAACAAGGAATTGGAAAATTGTACTGTTTGGATGATTTGCATATATGTTTCTTAGACTATATAGAAACAATATATACATTGATTTCAACCGTCTACCTGTTCCATTCATTGTTCTACTTGTCGCAAGTTACAAATAATTTCCGTTAAAGTATTAACAATGGGGCTCGTAGTTCACTTAAACTTGAAGAACAAAAAATTGGCGAATCGTACTGTTTGGATGCTTTGCATATATGCTTCTTAGACTATATAGATGCAATATATACAAAGATTTCAACCGTCTACCTGTTCCACTCATTGTTCTACTTGTCGAAAGTTACAAATAATTTCCTTTAAAGGATTAACAATGGGGCTCGTTGTTCACTTAAACTTGAAGAACAATAAATTGGCGAATTGTACTGTTTGGATGCTTTGCATATATGTTTCTTAGACTATATAGAAGCAATATATACAAAGATTTCAACCGTCTACCTGTTCCATTCATTGTTCTACTTGTCGAAAGTTACAATTAATTTCCGTTAAAGGATTAACAATGGGGCTCGTCGTTCACTTAAACTTGAAGAACAAAAAATTGGCGAATGGTACTGTTTGGATGCTTTGCATATATGTTTCTTAGACTATATAGAAGCAATATATACAATGATTTCAACAGTCTACCTGTTCCATTCATTGTTCTACTTGTCGAAATTTACAAATAATTTCCTTTAAAGGATTAACAATGGGGCTCGTAGTTCACTTAAACTTGAAGAACAAAAAATTGGCGAATGGTACTGTTTTTATGCTTTGCATATATGTTTCTTAGACTATATAGAAGCAATATATACAATGATTTTAACCGTCTACCTGATCCATTCATTGTTCTACTTGTCCAAATTTACAAATAATTTCCGATAAAGGATTAACCATTGGGGCTCATTGTTCACTTAAACTTGAAGAACAAAAAATTGGCGAATTGTACTGTTTGGATGCTTTGCATATATGTTTCTTAGACTATATAGAAGCAATATATACAAAGATTTCAACCGTCTACCTGTTCCATTCATTGTTCTACTTGTCGAAAGTTACAAATAATTTCCGATAAAGGATTAACCATTGGGGCTCATTGTTCACTTGAACTTCAAGAACAAAAAACTGGCGAATGGTACTGTTTGGATGCTTTGCATATATGTTTCTTAGACTATATAGAAGCAATATATACAATGATTTCAACCGTCTACCTGTTCCATTCATTGTTCTACTTGTCGCAAGTTACAAATAATTTCCGTTAAAGTATTAACAATGGGGCTCGTAGTTCACTTAAACTTGAAGATCAAATAATTGGCGAATTGTACTGTTTGGATAATTTGCATATATGTTTCTTAGACTATATAGAAGCAATATATACAAAGATTTCAACCGTCTACCTGTTCCATTCATTGTTCTACTTGTCGAAAGTTACAAATAATTTCCGTTAAGGGATTAACAATGGGGATCGTAGTTTACTTAAACTTGAAGAACAAGGAATTGGAAAATTGTACTGTTTGGATGATTTGCATATATGTTTCTTAGACTATATAGAAACAATATATACAATGATTTCAACCGTCTACCTATTCCATTCATTGTTCTACTTGCCGAAATTTACAAATAATTTCCTTTAAAGGATTAACAATGGGGCTCGTAGTTCACTTAAACTTGAAGAACAAAAAATTGGCGAATGGTACTGTTTGGATGCTTTGCATATATGCTTCTTAGACTATATAGATGCAATATATACAAAGATTTCAACCGTCTACCTGTTCCACTCATTGTTCTACTTGTCGCAAGTTACAAATAATTTCCGTTAAAGTATTCACAATGGGGCTCGTAGTTCACTTAAACTTGAAGATCAAATAATTGGCGAATTGTACTGTTTGGATGATTTGCATATATGTTTCTTAGACTATATAGAAGCAATATATACAAAGATTTCAACCGTCTACCTGTTCCATTCATTGTTCTACTTGTCGAAAGTTACAAATAATTTCCGTTAAGGGATTAACAATGGGGTTCGTAGTTTACTTAAACTTGAAGAACAAGGAATTGGAAAATTGTACTGTTTGGATGATTTGCATATATGTTTCTTAGACTATATAGAAACAATATATACAATGATTTCAACCGTCTACCTATTCCATTCATTGTTCTACTTGCCGAAATTTACAAATAATTTCCTTTAAAGGATTAACAATGGGGCTCGTAGTTCACTTAAACTTGAAGAACAAAAAATTGGCGAATGGTACTGTTTGGATGCTTTGCATATATGCTTCTTAGACTATATACATGCAATATATACAAAGATTTCAACCGTCTACCTGTTCCACTCATTGTTCTACTTGTCGCAAGTTACAAATAATTTCCGTTAAAGTATTCACAATGGGGCTCGTAGTTCACTTAAACTTGAAGATCAAATAATTGGCGAATTGTACTGTTTGGATGATTTGCATATATGTTTCTTAGACTATATAGAAGCAATATATACAAAGATTTCAACCGTCTACCTGTTCCATTCATTGTTCTACTTGTCGAAAATTACAAATAATTTCCGTTAAGGGATTAACAATGGGGATCGTAGTTTACTTAAACTTGAAGAAAAAAAATGGGCGAATTGTACTGTTTGGATGCTTTGCATATATGTTTCTTAGACTATTTAGAAGCAATATATACAATGATTTCAACCGTCTACCTATTCCATTCATTGTTCTACTTGCCGAAATTTACAAATAATTTCCTTTAAAGGATTAACAATGGGGCTCGTAGTTCACTTAAACTTGAAGAGCAAAAAATTGTCGAATTGTACTGTTTGGATGCTTTGCATATATGTTTCTTAGACTATATAGAAGCAATATATACAATGATTTTAACCGTCTACCTGATCCATTCATTGTTCTACTTGTCGAAAGTTACAAATAATTTCCGATAACGGATTAACCATTGGGGCTCATTGTTCACTTAAACTTGAAGAACAAAAAATTGGCGAATTGTACTGTTTGGATGCTTTGCATATATGTTTCGTAGACTATATAGAAGCAATATATACAAATATTTCAACCGTCTAACTGTTCCATTCATTGTTCTACTTGTCGAAAATTACAAATAATTTCCGATAAAGGATTAACCATTGGGGCACATTGTTCACTTAAACTTGAAGAACAAAAAATTGGCGAATGGTACTGTTTGGATGCTTTGCATATATGTTTCTCAGACTATATAGAAGCAATATATACAAAGATTTCAACCGTCTACCTTTTCCATTCATTGTTCTACTTGTCGAAAGTTACAAATAATTTCCGATAACGGATTAACCATTTGGGCTCATTGTTCACTTAAACTTGAAGAACAAAAAATTGGCGAATGGTACTGTTTGGATGCTTTGCGTACATGTTTCTTAGACTATTTAGAAGCAATATATAGAAAGATTTCACCCGTCTAACTGTACTATTCATTGTTCTACTTGTAGAAAGTTACAAATAATTTCCATTTCATGATTATCAATGGGGCTCGCTGTTCACTTAAACTTGAAGATCAAAAAATTGGCGATTGTTACTGTTTAGATGCTTTGCATATATGTTTCTTAGATCATATAGAAGCAATATGTACAAAGGTTTCAACCGTCTACCTGTTCCATTCATTGTTCTACTTGTCGAAAGTTACAAATAATTTCCGATAAAGGATTAACCATTGGGGCTCATTGTTCACTTAAACTTGAAGAACAAAAAATTGGCGAATGGTACTGTTTGGATGCTTTGCGTACATGTTTCTTAGACTATATGGAAGCAATATATACAAAGATTTCAACCGTCTACGTGTTCCAATCATTGTTCTACTTGTCGAAATTTACAAATAATTTCCTTTAAAGGATTAACAATGGGGCTCGTTGTTCACTTAAACTTGAAGAACAAAAAAGTGGCGAATGGTACTGTTTGGATGCTTAGCATATATGTTTCTTAGACTATATAGAAGCAATATATACAATAATTTCAACAGTCTACCTGTTCCATTCATTGTTCTACTTGTCGAAAATTACAAATAATTTCCGATAAAGGATTAACCATTGGGGCTCATTGTTCACTTAAACTTGAAGAACAAAAAATTGGCGAATGGTACTGTTTGGATGCTTTGCATATATGTTTCTTAGACTATATAGAAGCAATATATACAAAGATTTCAACCGTCTACCTTTTCCATTCATTGTTCTTCTTGTCGAAAGTTACAAATCATTTCCGATAAAGGATTAACCATTGGGGCACATTGTTCACTTAAACTTGAAGAACAAAAAATTGGCGAATGGTACTGTTTGGATGCTTTGCATATATGTTTCTCAGACTATATAGAAGCAATATATACAAAGATTTCAACCGTCTACCTTTTCCATTCATTGTTCTACTTGTCGAAAGTTACAAATAATTTCCGATAACGGATTAACCATTTGGGCTCATTGTTCACTTAAACTTGAAGAACAAAAAATTGGCGAATGGTACTGTTTGGATGCTTTGCGTACATGTTTCTTAGGCTATTTAGAAGCAATATATAGAAAGATTTCACCCGTCTAACTGTACTATTCATTGTTCTACTTGTAGAAAGTTACAAATAATTTCCATTTCATGATTATCAATGGGGCTCGCTGTTCACTTAAACTTGAAGATCAAAAAATTGGCGATTGTTACTGTTTAGATGCTTTGCATATATGTTTCTTAGATCATATAGAAGCAATATGTACAAAGGTTTCAACCGTCTACCTGTTCCATTCATTGTTCTACTTGTCGAAAGTTACAAATAATTTCCGATAAAGGATTAACCATTGGGGCTCATTGTTCACTTAAACTTGAAGAACAAAAAATTGGCGAATGGTACTGTTTGGATGCTTTGCGTACATGTTTCTTAGACTATATGGAAGCAATATATACAAAGATTTCAACCGTCTACGTGTTCCAATCATTGTTCTACTTGTCGAAATTTACAAATAATTTCCTTTAAAGGATTAACAATGGGGCTCGTTGTTCACTTAAACTTGAAGAACAAAAAAGTGGCGAATGGTACTGTTTGGATGCTTAGCATATATGTTTCTTAGACTATATAGAAGCAATATATACAATAATTTCAACAGTCTACCTGTTCCATTCATTGTTCTACTTGTCGAAAATTACAAATAATTTCCGATAAAGGATTAACCATTGGGGCTCATTGTTCACTTAAACTTGAAGAACAAAAAATTGGCGAATGGTACTGTTTGGATGCTTTGCATATATGTTTCTTAGACTATATAGAAGCAATATATACAAAGATTTCAACCGTCTACCTTTTCCATTCATTGTTCTTCTTGTCGAAAGTTACAAATCATTTCCTTTAAAGGATTAACAATGGGGCTGATTGTTCACTTAAACTTGAAGAACAAAAAATTGGCGAATGGTACTGTTTGGATGCTTTGCATATATGTTTCTTAGACTATATAGAAGCAATATATACAAAGATTTCAACCGTCTACCTGTTCCATTCACTGTTCTACTTGTCGAAAATTACAAATAATTTCCGATAATGGATTAACAATGGGGCTCATTGTTCACTTAAACTTGAAGAACAAAAAATTGTCTACCATTCATTGTTCTTCTTGTCGAAAGTTACAAATAATTTCCGATAACGGATTAACCATTGGGGCTCATTGTTCACTTAAACTTGAAGAACAAAAAATTGGCGAATTGTACTGTTTGGATGCTTTGCATATATGTTTCTTATACTATATAGAAGCAATATATACAAAGATTTCAATCGTCTACCTGTTCCATTCACTGTTCTACTTGTCGAAAATTACAAATAATTTCCGATAATGGATTAACAATGGGGCTCATTGTTCACTTAAACTTGAAGAACAAAAAATTGGCGAATTGTACTGTTTGGATGCTTTGCATATATGTTTCGTAGACTATATAGAAGCAATATATACAAAGATTTCAACCATCTACCTATTCCATTCATTGTTCTACTTGCCGAAATTTACAAATAATTTCCTTTAAAGGATTAACAATGGGGCTCGTAGTTCACTTAAACATGAAGAACAAAAAATTGGCGAATGGTACTGTTTGGATGCTTTGCATATATGTTTCTTAGACTATATAGAAGTAATATATACAAAGATTTCAACCGTCTACCTGTTCCATTCATTGTTCTACTTGTCGAAAGTTACAAATAATTTCCTTTAAAGGATTAACAATGGGGCTCGTTGTTCACTTAAACTTGAAGAACAATAAATTGGCGAATTGTACTGTTTGGATGCTTTGCATATATGTTTCTCAGACTATATAGAAGCAATATATACAAAGATTTCAACCGTCTACCTGTTCCATTCATTGTTCTACTTGTCGAAAATTACAAATAATTTCCGATAAAGGATTAACCATTGGGGCTCATTGTTCACTTAAACTTGAAGAACAAAAAATTGGCGAATGGTACTGTTTGGATGCTTTGCATATATGTTTCTTAGACTATATAGAAGCAATATATACAATAATTTCAACAGTCTACCTGTTCCATTCATTGTTCTACTTGTCGAAATTTACAAATAATTTCCTTTAAAGGATTAACAATGGGGCTCGTAGTTCACTTAAACTTGAAGAACAAAAAATTGGCGAATGGTAGGTTTGGATGCTTTGCATATATGTTTCGTAGACTATATAGAAGCAATATATACAAATATTTCAACCGTCTACCTGTTCCATTCATTGTTCTACTTGTCGAAAGTTACAATTAATTTCCGTTAAAGGATTAACAATGGGGCTCATTGTTCACTTAAACTTGAAGAACAAAAAATTGGCGAATTGTACTGTTTGGATGCTTTGCATATATGTTTCTTAGACTATATAGAAGCAATATATACAATAATTT
Organism: Cerceris ruficornis; assembly: GCA_963989415.1. Lineage (NCBI taxonomy): Eukaryota > Metazoa > Arthropoda > Insecta > Hymenoptera > Crabronidae > Cerceris > Cerceris ruficornis. The sequence goes on from CAXDIW010000076.1 coordinate 223,044, forward strand.
CAACAGTCTACCTGTTCCATTCGTTGTTCTACTTGTCGAAATTTACAAATAATTTCCTTTAAAGGATTAACAATGGGGCTCATTGTTCACTTAAACTTGAAGAACAAAAAATTGGCGAATTGTACTGTTTGGATGCTTTGCATATATGTTTCGTAGACTATATAGAAGCAATATATACAAAGATTTCAACCATCTACCTATTCCATTCATTGTTCTACTTGCCGAAATTTACAAATAATTTCCTTTAAAGGATTAACAATGGGGCTCGTAGTTCACTTAAACATGAAGAACAAAAAATTGGCGAATGGTACTGTTTGGATGCTTTGCATATATGTTTCTTAGACTATATAGAAGTAATATATACAAAGATTTCAACCGTCTACCTGTTCCATTCATTGTTCTACTTGTCGAAAGTTACAAATAATTTCCTTTAAAGGATTAACAATGGGGCTCGTTGTTCACTTAAACTTGAAGAACAATAAATTGGCGAATTGTGCTGTTTGGATGCTTTGCATATATGTTTCTTAGACTATATAGAAGCAATATATACAAAGATTTCAACCGTCTACCTGTTCCATTAATTGTTCTACTTGTCGAAAGTTACAATTAATTTCCGTTAAATGATTAACAATGGGGCTCGTAGTTCACTTAAACTTGAAGTACAAAAAATTGGCGAATTGTACTGTTTGGATGTTTTGCATATATGTTTCGTAGACTATATAGAAGCAATATATACAAATATTTCAACCGTCTAACTGTTCCATTCATTGTTCTACTTGTCGAAAATTACAAATAATTTCCGATAACGGATTAACCATTGGGGCTCATTGTTCACTTAAACTTGAAGAACAAAAAATTGGCGAATTGTACTGTTTGGATGCTTTGCAAATATGTTTCGTAGTCTATATAGAAGCAATATATACAAATATTTCAACCGTCTAACTGTTCCATGCATTGTTCTACTTGTCGCAAATTACAAATAATTTCCGATAAAGGATTAACCATTGGGGCACATTGTTCACTTAAACTTGAAGAACAAAAAATTGGCGAATTGTACTGTTTGGATGCTTTGCATATATGTTTCTTAGACTACATAGAAGCAATATATACAAAGATTTCAACCGGCTACCTGTTCCATTCATTGTTCTACTTGTCGAAATTTACAAATAATTTCCGATAAAGGATTAACCATTGGGGCTCATTGTTCACTTAAACTTGAAGAACAAAAAATTGGCGAATTGTACTGTTTGGATGCTTTGCATATATGTTTCTTAGACTATATAGAAGCAATATATACAAAGATTTCAACCGTATACCTGTTCCATTCAGTGTTCTACTTGTCGAAAGTTACAAATAATTTCCGATAAAGGATTAACCATTGGGGCTCATTGTTCACTTAAACTTGAAGAACAAAAAATTGGCGAATGGTACTGTTTGGATGCTTTGCGTACATGTTTCTTAGACTATATGGAAACAATATATACAAAGATTTCAACCGTCTACGTGTTCCAATCATTGTTCTACTTGTCGAAATTTTCAAATAATTTCCTTTAAAGGATTAACAATGGGGCTCGTTGTTCACTTAAACTTGAAGAACAAAAAAGTGGCGAATGGTACTGTTTGGATGCTTAGCATATATGTTTCTTAGACTATATAGAAGCAATATATACAATAATTTCAACAGTCTACCTGTTCCATTCATTGTTCTACTTGTCGAAAATTACAAATAATTTCCGATAAAGGATTAACCATTGGGGCTCATTGTTCACTTAAACTTGAAGAACAAAAAATTGGCGAATGGTACTGTTTGGATGCTTTGCATATATGTTTCTTAGACTATATAGAAGCAATATATACAATAATTTCAACAGTCTACCTGTTCCATTCATTGTTCTACTTGTCGAAAGATACAAATAATTTCCGATAAAGGATTAACAATGGGGCTCATTGTTCACTTAACCTTGAAGAACAAAAAATTGGCGAATGGTACTGTTTGGATGCTTTGCATATATGTTTCTTAGACTATATGGAAGCAATATATACAAATATTTCAACCGTCTACGTGTGCCAATCATTGTTCTACTCGTCGAAATTTACAAATAATTTCCTTTAAAGGATTAACAAGGGGGCTCGTTGTTCACTTAAACTTGAAGAACAAAAAAGTGGCGAATGGTACTGTTTGGATGCTTAGCATATATGTTTCTTAGACTATATAGAAGCAATATATACAATAATTTCAACAGTCTACCTGTTCCATTCATTGTTCTACTTGTCGAAAATTACAAATAATTTCCGATAAAGGATTAACCATTGGGGCTCATTGTTCACTTAAACTTGAAGAACAAAAAATTGGCGAATGGTATGTTTGGATGCTTTGCATATATGTTTCGTAGACTATATAGAAGCAATATATACAAATATTTCAACCGTCTACCTGTTCCATTCATTGTTCTACTTGTCGAAAGTTACAATTAATTTCCGTTAAAGGATTAACAATGGGGCTCGTAGTTCACTTAAACTTGAAGTACAAAAAATTGGCGAAATGTACTGTTTGGATGTTTTGCATATATGTTTCTTAGACTACATAGAAGCAATATATACAAAGATTTCAACCGGCTACCTGTTCCATTCATTGTTCTACTTGTCGAAATTTACAAATAATATCCTTTAAAGGATTAACAATGGGGCTCGTTGTTCACTTAAACTTGAAGAACAAAAAAGTGGCGAATGGTACTGTTTGGATGCTTAGCATATATGTTTCTTAGACTATATAGAAGCAATATATACAATAATTACAACAGTCTACCTGTTCCATTCATTGTTCTACTTGTCGAAAATTACAAATAATTTCCGATATAGGATTAACCATTGGGGCTCATTGTTCACTTAAACTTGAAGAACAAAAAATTGGCGAATGGTACTGTTTGGATGCTTTGCATATATGTTTCTTAGACTATATAGAAGCAATATATACAAAGATTTCAACCGTCTACCTGTTCCATTCATTGTTCTACTTGTCGAAAGTTACAAATAATTTCCGATAACGGATTAACCATTTGGGCTCATTGTTCACTTAAACTTGAAGAACAAAAAATTGGCGAATTGTACTGTTTGGATGCTTTGCATATATGTTTCTTAGACTACATAGAAGCAATATATACAAAGATTTCAACCGGCTACCTGTTCCATTCATTGTTCTACTTGTCGAAATTTACAAATAATTTCCGATAAAGGATTAACCATTGGGGCTCATTGTTCACTTAAACTTGAAGAACAAAAAATTGGCGAATTGTACTGTTTGGATGCTTTGCATATATGTTTCTTAGACTATATAGAAGCAATATATACAAAGATTTCAACCGTCTACCTGTTCCATTCATTGTTCTACTTGTCGAAAGTTACAAATAATTTCCGATAAAGGATTAACCATTGGGGCTCATTGTTCACTTAAACTTGAAGAACAAAAAATTGGCGAATGGTACTGTTTGGATGCTTTGCGTACATGTTTCTTAGACTATATGGAAGCAATATATACAAAGATTTCAACCGTCTACGTGTTCCAATCATTGTTCTACTTGTCGAAATTTACAAATAATATCCTTTAAAGGATTAACAATGGGGCTCGTTGTTCACTTAAACTTGAAGAACAAAAAAGTGGCGAATGGTACTGTTTGGATGCTTAGCATATATGTTTCTTAGACTATATAGAAGCAATATATACAATAATTACAACAGTCTACCTGTTCCATTCATTGTTCTACTTGTCGAAAATTACAAATAATTTCCGATATAGGATTAACCATTGGGGCTCATTGTTCACTTAAACTTGAAGAACAAAAAATTGGCGAATGGTACTGTTTGGATGCTTTGCATATATGTTTCGTAGACTATATAGAAGCAATATATACAAATATTTCAACCGTCTAACTGTTCCATTCATTGTTCTACTTGTCGAAAATTACAAATAATTCCCGATAAAGGATTAACCATTAGGGCTCGTAGTTCACTTAAACTTGAAGAACAAAAAATTGGCGAATGGTACTGTTTGGATGCTTTGCATATATGTTTCTTAGACTATATAGAAGCAATATATACAAAGATTTCAACCGTCTACCTGTTCCATTCATTGTTCTACTTGTCGAAATTTACAAATAATTTCCTTTAAAGGATTAACAATGGGGCTCGTAGTTCACTTAAACTTGAAGAACAAAAAATTGGCGAATGGTACTGTTTGGATACTTTGCATATATGTTTCTTAGACTATATAGAAGCAATATATACAATGATTTCAACAGTCTACCTGTTCCATTCATTGTTCTACTTGTCGAAATTTACAAATAATTTCCTTTAAAGGATTAACAATGGGGCTCGTAGTTCACTTAAACTTGAAGAACAAAAAATTGGCGAATGGTACTGTTTGGATGCTTTGCATATATGTTTCTTATACTATATAGAAGCAATATATACAAAGATTTCAACCGTCTACCTGTTCCATTCATTGTTCTACTTGTCGAAAGTTACAAATAATTTCCGATAACGGATTAACCATTGGGGCTCATTGTTCACTTAAACTTGCAGAACAAAAAATTGGCGAATTGTACTGTTTGGATGCTTTGCATATATGTTTCTTATACTATATAGAAGCAATATATACAAAGATTTCAACCGTCTACCTTTTCCATTCACTGTTCTACTTGTCGAAAGTTACAAATAATTACCGGTAAGGGATTAACAATGGGGATCGTAGTTTACTTAAACTTGAAGAACAAAAAATTGGCGAATTGTACTGTTTGGATGCTTTGCATAAATGTTTCTAAGACTATATAGAAGCAATATATACAATGATTTCAACAGTCTACCTGTTCCATTCATTGTTCTACTTGTCGAAAGTTACAAATAATTTCCTTTAAAGGATTAACAATGGGGCTCATTGTTCACTTAAACTTGAAGAACAAAAAATTGGCGAATTGTACTGTTTGGATGCTTTGCATATATGTTTCTTATACTATATAGAAGCAATATATACAATGATTTCAACAGTCTACCTGTTCCATTCATTGTTCTACTTGTCGAAATTTACAAATAATTTCCGATAAAGGATTAACCATTGGGGCTCATTGTTCACTTAAACTTGAAGAACAAAAAATTGGCGAATTGTACTGTTTGGATGCTTTGCATATATGTTTCTTAGACTATATAGAAGCAATATATACAAAGATTTCAACCGTCTACCTGTTCCATTCATTGTTCTACTTGTCGAAAGTTACAAATAATTTCCGATAAAGGATTAACCATTGGGGCTCATTGTTCACTTGAACTTGAAGAACAAAAAATTGGCGAATGGTACTGTTTGGATGCTTTGCATATATGTTTCTTAGACTATATAGAAGCAATATATACAATGATTTCAACCGTCTACCTGTTCCATTCATTGTTCTACTTGTCGCAAGTTACAAATTATTTCCGTTAAAGTATTCACAATGGGGCTCGTAGTTCACTTAAACTTGAAGATCAAATAATTGGCGAATTGTACTGTTTGGATGATTTGCATATATGTTTCTTAGACTATATAGAAGCAATATATACAAAGATTTCAACCGTCTACCTGTTCCATTCATTGTTCTACTTGTCGAAAGTTACAAATAATTTCCGTTAAGGGATTAACAATGGGGATCGTAGTTTACTTAAACTTGAAGAAAAAAAATGGGCGAATTGTACTGTTTGGATGCTTTGCATATATGTTTCTTAGACTATTTAGAAGCAATATATACAATGATTTCAACCGTCTACCTATTCCATTCATTGTTCTACTTGCCGAAATTTACAAATAATTTCCTTTAAAGGATTAACAATGGGGCTCGTAGTTCACTTAAACTTGAAGAACAAAAAATTGGCGAATGGTACTGTTTGGATGCTTTGCATATATGATTCTTAGACTATATAGAAGCAATATATACAAAGATTTCAACCGTCTACCTGTTCCATTCATTGTTCTACTTGTCGAAAGTTACAAATAATTTCCTTTAAAGGATTAACAATGGGGCTCGTTGTTCACTTAAACTTGAAGAACAATAAATTGGCGAATTCTGCTATTTGGATGCTTTCCATATATGTTTCTTAGACTATATAGAAGCAATATATACAAAGATTTCAACCGTCTACCTGTCCCATTCATTGTTCTACTTGTCGAAAGTTACAATTAATTTCCGTTAAAGGATTAACAATGGGGCTCGTAGTTCACTTAAACTTGAAGTACAAAAAATTGGCGAATTGTACTGTTTGGATGCTTTGCATATATGTTTCGTAGACTATATAGAAGCAACATATACAAATATTTCAACCGTCTAACTGTTCCATTCATTGTTCTACTTGTCGAAAATTACAAATAATTCCCGATAAAGGATTAACCATTAGGGCTCATTGTCCACTTAAACTTGAAGAACAAAAAATTGGCGAATGGTACTGTTTGGATGCTTTGCATATATGTTTCTTAGACTATATAGAAGCAATATATACAAAGATTTCAACCGTCTACCTTTTCCATTCATTGTTCTTCTTGTCGAAAGTTACAAATAATTTCCGATAACGGATTAACCATTGGGGCTCATTGTTCACTTAAACTTGAAGAACAAAAAATTGGCGAATTGTACTGTTTGGATGCTTTGCATATATGTTTCTTATACTATATAGAAGCAATATATACAAAGATTTCAATCGTCTACCTGTTCCATTCACTGTTCTACTTGTCGAAAATTACAAATAATTTCCGATAATGGATTAACAATGGGGCTCATTGTTCACTTAAACTTGAAGAACAAAAAATTGGCGATTTGTACTGTTTGGATGCTTTGCATATATGTTTCGTAGACTATATAGAAGCAATATATACAAATATTTCAACCGTCTACCTGTTCCATTCATTGTTCTACTTGTCGAAAGTTACAAATAATTTCCGATAACGGATTAACCATTTGGGCTCATTGTTCACTTAAACTTGAAGAACAAAAAATTGGCGAATGGTACTGTTTGGATGCTTTGCATATATGTTTCTTAGACTATATAGAAGCAATATATACAAAGATTTCAACCGTCTACCTGTTCCATTCATTGTTCTACTTGTCGAAATTTACAAATAATTTCCGATAAAGGATTAACAATGGGGCTCGTAGTTCACTTAAACTTGAAGAACAAAAAATTGGCGAATGGTACTGTTTGGATGCTTTGCATATATGTTTCTTATACTATATAGAAGCAATATATACAAAGATTTCAACCGTCTACCTGTTCCATTCATTGTTCTACTTGTCGAAAGTTACAAATAATTTCCGATAAAGGATTAACCATTGGGGCTCATTGTTCACTTAAACTTGAAGAACAAAAAATTGGCGAATGGTACTGTTTGGATGCTTTGCGTACATGTTTCTTAGACTATATGGAAGCAATATATACAAAGATTTCAACCGTCTACGTGTTCCAATCATTGTTCTACTTGTCGAAATTTACAAATAATTTCCTTTAAAGGATTAACAATGGGGCTCGTTGTTCACTTAAACTTGAAGAACAAAAAAGTGGCGAATGGTACTGTTTGGATGCTTAGCATATATGTTTCTTTGACTATATAGAAGCAATATATACAATAATTACAACAGTCTACCTGTTCCATTCATTGTTCTACTTGTCGAAAATTACAAATAATTTCCGATAAAGGATTAACCATTGGGGCTCATTGTTCACTTAAACTTGAAGAACAAAAAATTGGCGAATGGTACTGTTTGGATGCTTTGCATATATGTTTCTTAGACTATATAGAAGCAATATATACAAAGATTTCAACCGTCTACCTTTTCCATTCATTGTTCTTCTTGTCGAAAGTTACAAATAATTTCCTTTAAAGGATTAACAATGGGGCTCATTGTTCACTTAAACTTGAAGAACAAAAAATTGGCGAATTGTACTGTTTGGATGCTTTGCATATATGTTTCGTAGACTATATAGAAGCAATATATACAAATATTTCAACCGTCTAACTGTTCCATTCATTGTTCTACTTGTCGAAAATTACAAATAATTTCCGATAAAGTATTAACCATTGGTGCTCATTGTTCACTTAAACTTGAAGAACAAAAAATTGGCGAATGGTACTGTTTGGATGCTTTGCATATATGTTTCTTAGACTATATAGAAGCAATATATACAATAATTTCAACAGTCTACCTGTTCCATTCATTGTTCTACTTGTCGAAATTTACAAATAATTTCCTTTTAAGGATTAACAATGGGGCTCGTAGTTCACTTAAAATTGAAGAACAAAAAATTGGCGAATGGTATGTTTGGATGCTTTGCATATATGTTTCTTAGACTATATAGAAGCAATATATACAAAGATTTCAACCATCTACCTATTCCATTCATTGTTCTACTTGCCGAAATTTACAAATAATTTCCTTTAAAGGATTAACAATCGGGCTCGTAGTTCACTTAAACTTGAAGAACAAAAAATTGGCGAATGGTACTGTTTGGATGCTTTGCATATATGTTTCTTAGACTATATAGAAGCAATATATACAAAGATTTCAACCGTCTACCTGTTCCATTCATTGTTCTACTTGTCGAAAGTTACAAATAATTTCCTTTAAAGGATTAACAATGGGGCTCGTTGTTCACTTAAACTTGAAGAACAATAAATTGGCGAATTGTGCTGTTTGGATGCTTTCCATATATGTTTCTTAGACTATATAGAAGCAATATATACAAAGATTTCAACCGTCTACCTGTCCCATTCATTGTTCTACTTGTCGAAATTTACAAATAATTTCCTTTAAAGGATTAACAATGGGGCTCGTAGTTCACTTAAACTTGAAGAGCAAAACATTGTCGAATTGTACTGTTTGGATGCTTTGCATATATGTTTCTTAGACTATATAGAAGCAATATATACAATGATTTTAACCGTCTACCTGATCCATTCATTGTTCTACTTGTCGAAAGTTACAAATAATTTCCTTTAAAGGATTAACAATGGGGCTCGTTGTTCACTTAAACTTGAAGAACAATAAATTGGCGAATTGTACTGTTTGGATGCTTTGCATATATGTTTCTTAGACTATATAGAAGCAATATATACAAAGATTTCAACCGTCTACCTGTTCCATTCATTGTTCTACTTGTCGAAAGTTACAATTAATTTCCGTTAAAGGATTAACAATGGGGCTCGTAGTTCACTTAAACTTGAAGAACAAAAAATTGGCAAATTGTACTGTTTGGATGCTTTGCGTATATGTTTCTTAGACTATATAGAAGCAATATATAGAAAGATTTCACCCGTCTACCTGTTCCATTCATTGTTCTACTTGTCGAAAATTACAAATAATTTCCGATAAAGGATTAACAATGGGGCTCGTAGTTCACTTAAACTTGAAGAACAATAAATTGGCGAATTGTACTGTTTGGATGCTTTGCATATATGTTTCTTAGACTATATGGAAGCAATATCTACAAAGATTTCAACAGACTACCAGTTCTATTCATTGTTCTACTTGTAGAAACTTATAAATAATTTCCCTTTCATGATTATCAATGGGGCTCGTAGTTCACTTAAACTTGAAGAACAAAAAATTGGCGAATTGTACTGTTTGGATGCTTTGCATATATGTTTCTTAGACTATATAGAAGCAATATATACTATTATTTCAACCGTCTTCCTGTTCCATTCATTGTTCTACTTGTCGAAAATTACAAATAATTTCCGATAAAGGAAGAACCATTGGGGCTCATTGTTCACTAAAACTTGAAGAACAAAAAATTGGCGAATTGTACTCTTTGGATGCTTTGCATATATGTTTCGTAGACTATATAGAAGCAATATATACAAATATTTCAACCGTCTAACTGTTCCATTCATTGTTCTACTTGTCGAAAATTACAAATAATTTCCGATAAAGGATTAACCATTGGGGCACATTGTTCACTTAAACTTGAAGAACAAAAACTTGGCGAATGGTACTGTTTGGATGCTTTGCATATATGTTTCTCAGACTATATAGAAGCAATATATACAAAGATTTCAACCGTCTACCTTTTCCATTCATTGTTCTACTTGTCGAAAGTTACAAATAATTTCCGATAACGGATTAACCATTTGGGCTCATTGTTCACTTAAACTTGAAGAACAAAAAATTGGCGAATGGTACTGTTTGGATGCTTTGCGTACATGTTTCTTAGACTATTTAGAAGCAATACATAGAAAGATTTCACCCGTCTAACTGTACTATTCATTGTTCTACTTGTAGAAAGTTACAAATAATTTCCATTTCATGATTATCAATGGGGCTCGCTGTTCACTTAAACTTGAAGATCAAAAAATTGGCGATTGTTACTGTTTAGATGCTTTGCATATATGTTTCTTAGATCATATAGAAGCAATATGTACAAAGGTTTCAACCGTCTACCTGTTCCATTCATTGTTCTACTTGTCGAAAGTTACAAATAATTTCCGATAAAGGATTAACCATTGGGGCTCATTGTTCACTTAAACTAGAAGAACAAAAAATTGGCGAATGGTACTGTTTAGATGCTTTGCGTACATGTTTCTTAGACTATATGGAAGCAATATATACAAAGATTTCAACCGTCTACGTGTTCCAATCATTGTTCTACTTGTCGAAATTTACAAATAATTTCCTTTAAAGGATTAACAATGGGGCTCGTTGTTCACTTAAACTTGAAGAACAAAAAAGTGGCGAATGGTACTGTTTGGATGCTTAGCATATATGTTTCTTAGACTATATAGAAGCAATATATACAATAATTTCAACAGTCTACCTGTTCCATTCATTGTTCTACTTGTCGAAAATTACAAATAATTTCCGATAAAGGATTAACCATTGGGGCTCATTGTTCACTTAAACTTGAAGAACAAAAAATTGGCGAATGGTACTGTTTGGATGCTTTGCATATATGTTTCTTAGACTATATAGAAGCAATATATACAAAGATTTCAACCGTCTACCTTTTCTATTCATTGTTCTTCTTGTCGAAAGTTACAAATCATTTCCTTTAAAGGATTAACAATGGGGCTCATTGTTCACTTAAACTTGAAGAACAAAAAATTGGCGAATGGTACTGTTTGGATGCTTTGCATATATGTTTCGTAGACTATATAGAAGCAATATATACAAAGATTTCAACCGTCTAACTGTTCCATTCATTGTTCTACTTGTCGAAAGTTACAAATAATTTCCGATAACGGATTAACCATTGGGGCTCATTGTTCACTTAAACTTGAAGAACAAAAAATTGGCGAATTGTACTGTTAGGATGCTTTGCATATATGTTTCGTAGACTATATAGAAGCAATATATACAAATATTTCAACCGTCTAACTGTTCCATTCATTGTTCTACTTGTCGAAAATTACAAATAATTTCCGATAAAGGATTAACCATTGGGGCACATTGTTCACTTAAACTTGAAGAACAAAAAATTGGCGAATGGTACTGTTTGGATGCTTTGCATATATGTTTCTCAGACTATATAGAAGCAATATATACAAAGATTTCAACCGTCTACCTTTTCCATTCATTGTTCTACTTGTCGAAAGTTACAAATAATTTCCGATAACGGATTAACCATTTGGGCTCATTGTTCACTTAAACTTGAAGAACAAAAAATTGGCGAATGGTACTGTTTGGATGCTTTGCGTACATGTTTCTTAGACTATTTAGAAGCAATATATACAATGATTTCAACCGTCTACCTGTTCCATTAATTGTTCTACTAGTCGAAAGTTACAATTAATTTCCGTTAAATGATTAACAATGGGGCTCGTAGTTCACTTAAACTTGAAGTACAAAAAATTGGCGAATTGTACTGTTTGGATGTTTTGCATATATGTTTCGTAGACTATATAGAAGCAATATATACAAATATTTCAACCGTCTAACTGTTCCATTCATTGTTCTACTTGTCGAAAATTACAAATAATTTCCGATAACGGATTAACCATTGGGGCTCATTGTTCACTTAAACTTGAAGAACAAAAAATTGGCGAATTGTACTGTTTGGATGCTTTGCAAATATGTTTCGTAGTCTATATAGAAGCAATATATACAAATATTTCAACCGTCTAACTGTTCCATGCATTGTTCTACTTGTCGCAAATTACAAATAATTTCCGATAAAGGATTAACCATTGGGGCACATTGTTCACTTAAACTTGAAGAACAAAAAATTGGCGAATTGTACTGTTTGGATGCTTTGCATATATGTTTCTTAGACTACATAGAAGCAATATATACAAAGATTTCAACCGGCTACCTGTTCCATTCATTGTTCTACTTGTCGAAATTTACAAATAATTTCCGTTAAAGTATTCACAATGGGGCTCGTAGTTCACTTAAACTTGAAGATCAAATAATTGGCGAATTGTACTGTTTGGATGCTTTGCATAAATGTTTCTAAGACTATATAGAAGCAATATATACAATGATTTCAACAGTCTACCTGTTCCATTCATTGTTCTACTTGTCGAAAGTTACAAATAATTTCCTTTAAAGGATTAACAATGGGGCTCGTTGTTCACTTAAACTTGAAGAACAATAAATTGGCGAATTGTACTGTTTGGATGCTTTGCATATATGTTTCTTAGACTATATAGAAGCAATATATACAAAGATTTCAACCGTCTACCTGTTCCATTCATTGTTCTACTTGTCGAAAGTTACAATTAATTTCCGTTAAAGGATTAACAATGGGGCTCGTAGTTCACTTAAACTTGAAGTACAAAAAATTGGCGAATTGTACTGTTTGGATGTTTTGCATATATGTTTCGTAGACTATATAGAAGCAATATATACAAATATTTCAACCGTCTAACTGTTCCATTCATTGTTCTACTCGTCGAAAGTTACAAATAATTTCCGATAACAGATTAACCATTGGGGCTCATTGTTCACTTAAACTTGAAGAACAAAAAATTGGCGAATTGTACTGTTTGGATGCTTTGCATATATGTTTCGTAGACTATATAGAAGCAATATATACAAATATTTCAACCGTCTAACTGTTCCATTCATTGTTCTACTTGTCGAAAATTACAAATAATTTCCGATAAAGGATTAACCATTGGGGCACATTGTTCACTTAAACTTGAAGAACAAAAACTTGGCGAATGGTACTGTTTGGATGCTTTGCATATATGTTTCTCAGACTATATAGAAGCAATATATACAAAGATTTCAACCGTCTACCTTTTCCATTCATTGTTCTACTTGTCGAAAGTTACAAATAATTTCCGATAACGGATTAACCATTTGGGCTCATTGTTCACTTAAACTTGAAGAACAAAAAATTGGCGAATAGTACTGTTTGGATGCTTTGCGTACATGTTTCTTAGACTATTTAGAAGCAATACATAGAAAGATTTCACCCGTCTAACTGTACTATTCATTGTTCTACTTGTAGAAAGTTACAAATAATTTCCATTTCATGATTATCAATGGGGCTCGCTGTTCACTTAAACTTGAGGATCAAAAAATTGGCGATTGTTACTGTTTAGATGCTTTGCATATATGTTTCTTAGATCATATAGAAGCAATATGTACAAAGGTTTCAACCGTCTACCTGTTCCATTCATTGTTCTACTTGTCGAAAGTTACAAATAATTTCCGATAAAGGGTTAACCATTGGGGCTCATTGTTCACTTAAACTAGAAGAACAAAAAATTGGCGAATGGTACTGTTTAGATGCTTTGCGTGCATGTTTCTTAGACTATATGGAAGCAATATATACAAAGATTTCAACCGTCTACGTGTTCCAATCATTGTTCTACTTGTCGAAGGTTACAAATAATTTCCTTTAAAGGATTAACAATGGGGCTCGTAGTTCACTTAAACTTGAAGAACAAAAAATTGGCGAATGGTACTGTTTGGATGCTTTGCATATATGCTTCTTAGACTATATAGATGCAATATATACAAAGATTTCAACCGTCTACCTGTTCCATTCATTGTTCTACTTGTCGAAAGTTACAAATAATTTCCGTTAAGGGATTAACAATGGGGATCGTAGTTTACTTAAACTTGAAGAAAAAAAATGGGCGAATTGTACTGTTTGGATGCTTTGCATATATGTTTCTTAGACTATTTAGAAGCAATATATACAATGATTTCAACCGTCTACCTATTCCATTCATTGTTCTACTTGCCGAAATTTACAAATAATTTCCTTTAAAGGATTAACAATGGGGCTCGTAGTTCACTTAAACTTGAAGAGCAAAACATTGTCGAATTGTACTGTTTGGATGCTTTGCATATATGTTTCTTAGACTATATAGAAGCAATATATACAATGATTTTAACCGTCTACCTGATCCATTCATTGTTCTACTTGTCGAAAGTTACAAATAATTTCCTTTAAAGGATTAACAATGGGGCTCGTTGTTCACTTAAACTTGAAGAACAATAAATTGGCGAATTGTACTGTTTGGATGCTTTGCATATATGTTTCTTAGACTATATAGAAGCAATATATACAAAGATTTCAACCGTCTACCTGTTCCATTCATTGTTCTACTTGTCGAAAGTTACAATTAATTTCCGTTAAAGGATTAACAATGGGGCTCGTAGTTCACTTAAACTTGAAGAACAAAAAATTGGCAAATTGTACTGTTTGGATGCTTTGCGTATATGTTTCTTAGACTATATAGAAGCAATATATAGAAAGATTTCACCCGTCTACCTGTTCCATTCATTGTTCTACTTGTCGAAAATTACAAATAATTTCCGATAAAGGATTAACAATGGGGCTCGTAGTTCACTTAAACTTGAAGAACAATAAATTGGCGAATTGTACTGTTTGGATGCTTTGCATATATGTTTCTTAGACTATATGGAAGCAATATCTACAAAGATTTCAACAGACTACCAGTTCTATTCATTGTTCTACTTGTAGAAACTTATAAATAATTTCCCTTTCATGATTATCAATGGGGCTCGTAGTTCACTTAAACTTGAAGAACAAAAAATTGGCGAATTGTACTGTTTGGATGCTTTGCATATATGTTTCTCAGACTATATAGAAGCAATATATACAAAGATTTCAACCGTCTAACTGTTCCATTCATTGTTCTACTTGTCGAAAGTTACAAATAATTTCCGATAACGGATTAACCATTGGGGCTCATTGTTCACTTAAACTTGAAGAACAAAAAATTGGCGAATTGTACTGTTAGGATGCTTTGCATATATGTTTCGTAGACTATATAGAAGCAATATATACAAATATTTCAACCGTCTAACTGTTCCATTCATTGTTCTACTTGTCGAAAATTACAAATAATTTCCGATAAAGGATTAACCATTGGGGCACATTGTTCACTTAAACTTGAAGAACAAAAAATTGGCGAATGGTACTGTTTGGATGCTTTGCATATATGTTTCTCAGACTATATAGAAGCAATATATACAAAGATTTCAACCGTCTACCTTTTCCATTCATTGTTCTACTTGTCGAAAGTTACAAATAATTTCCGATAACGGATTAACCATTTGGGCTCATTGTTCACTTAAACTTGAAGAACAAAAAATTGGCGAATGGTACTGTTTGGATGCTTTGCGTACATGTTTCTTAGACTATTTAGAAGCAATATATACAATGATTTCAACCGTCTACCTGTTCCATTCATTGTTCTACTTGTCGCAAGTTACAAATAATTTCCGTTAAAGTATTCACAATGGGGCTCGTAGTTCACTTAAACTTGAAGATCAAATAATTGGCGAATTGTACTGTTTGGATGCTTTGCATAAATGTTTCTAAGACTATATAGAAGCAATATATACAATGATTTCAACAGTCTACCTGTTCCATTCATTGTTCTACTTGTCGAAAGTTACAAATAATTTCCTTTAAAGGATTAACAATGGGGCTCGTAGTTCACTTAAACTTGAAGAACAAAAAATTGGCGAATGGTACTGTTTGGATGCTTTGCATATATGCTTCTTAGACTATATAGATGCAATATATACAAAGATTTCAACCGTCTACCTGTTCCATTCATTGTTCTACTTGTCGAAAGTTACAAATAATTTCCGTTAAGGGATTAACAATGGGGATCGTAGTTTACTTAAACTTGAAGAAAAAAAATGGGCGAATTGTACTGTTTGGATGCTTTGCATATATGTTTCTTAGACTATTTAGAAGCAATATATACAATGATTTCAACCGTCTACCTATTCCATTCATTGTTCTACTTGCCGAAATTTACAAATAATTTCCTTTAAAGGATTAACAATGGGGCTCGTAGTTCACTTAAACTTGAAGAGCAAAAAATTGTCGAATTGTACTGTTTGGATGCTTTGCATATATGTTTCTTAGACTATATAGAAGCAATATATACAATGATTTTAACCGTCTACCTGATCCATTCATTGTTCTACTTGTCGAAATTTACAAATAATTTCCGATAAAGGATTAACCATTGGGGCTCATTGTTCACTTAAACTTGAAGAACAAAAAATTGGCGAATTGTACTGTTTGGATGCTTTGCATATATGTTTCTTAGACTATATAGAAGCAATATATACAAAGATTTCAACCGTCTACCTGTTCCATTCATTGTTCTACTTGTCGAAAGTTACAAATAATTTCCTTTAAAGGATTAACAATGGGGCTCGTTGTTCACTTAAACTTGAAGAACAATAAATTGGCGAATTGTACTGTTTGGATGCTTTGCATATATGTTTCTTAGACTATATAGAAGCAATATATACAAAGATTTCAACCGTCTACCTGTTCCATTCATTGTTCTACTTGTCGAAAGTTACAATTAATTTCCGTTAAAGGATTAACAATGGGGCTCGTAGTTCACTTAAACTTGAAGTACAAAAAATTGGCGAATTGTACTGTTTGGATGTTTTGCATATATGTTTCGTAGACTATATAGAAGCAATATATACAAATATTTCAACCGTCTAACTGTTCCATTCATTGTTCTACTCGTCGAAAGTTACAAATAATTTCCGATAACAGATTAACCATTGGGGCTCATTGTTCACTTAAACTTGAAGAACAAAAAATTGGCGAATTGTACTGTTTGGATGCTTTGCATATATGTTTCGTAGACTATATAGAAGCAATATATACAAATATTTCAACCGTCTAACTGTTCCATTCATTGTTCTACTTGTCGAAAATTACAAATAATTTCCGATAAAGGATTAACCATTGGGGCACATTGTTCACTTAAATTTGAAGAACAAAAACTTGGCGAATGGTACTGTTTGGATGCTTTGCATATATGTTTCTCAGACTATATAGAAGCAATATATACAAAGATTTCAACCGTCTACCTTTTCCATTCATTGTTCTACTTGTCGAAAGTTACAAATAATTTCCGATAACGGATTAACCATTTGGGCTCATTGTTCACTTAAACTTGAAGAACAAAAAATTGGCGAATGGTACTGTTTGGATGCTTTGCGTACATGTTTCTTAGACTATTTAGAAGCAATATATACAATGATTTCAACCGTCTACCTGTTCCATTAATTGTTCTACTTGTCGAAAGTTACAATTAATTTCCGTTAAATGATTAACAATGGGGCTCGTAGTTCACTTAAACTTGAAGTACAAAAAATTGGCGAATTGTACTGTTTGGATGTTTTGCATATATGTTTCGTAGACTATATAGAAGCAATATATACAAATATTTCAACCGTCTAACTGTTCCATTCATTGTTCTACTTGTCGAAAATTACAAATAATTTCCGATAACGGATTAACCATTGGGGCTCATTGTTCACTTAAACTTGAAGAACAAAAAATTGGCGAATTGTACTGTTTGGATGCTTTGCAAATATGTTTCGTAGTCTATATAGAAGCAATATATACAAATATTTCAACCGTCTAACTGTTCCATGCATTGTTCTACTTGTCGCAAATTACAAATAATTTCCGATAAAGGATTAACCATTGGGGCACATTGTTCACTTAAACTTGAAGAACAAAAAATTGGCGAATTGTACTGTTTGGATGCTTTGCATATATGTTTCTTAGACTACATAGAAGCAATATATACAAAGATTTCAACCGGCTACCTGTTCCATTCATTGTTCTACTTGTCGAAATTTACAAATAATTTCCGTTAAAGTATTCACAATGGGGCTCGTAGTTCACTTAAACTTGAAGATCAAATAATTGGCGAATTGTACTGTTTGGATGCTTTGCATAAATGTTTCTAAGACTATATAGAAGCAATATATACAATGATTTCAACAGTCTACCTGTTCCATTCATTGTTCTACTTGTCGAAAGTTACAAATAATTTCCTTTAAAGGATTAACAATGGGGCTCGTAGTTCACTTAAACTTGAAGAACAAAAAATTGGCGAATGGTACTGTTTGGATGCTTTGCATATATGCTTCTTAGACTATATAGATGCAATATATACAAAGATTTCAACCGTCTACCTGTTCCATTCATTGTTCTACTTGTCGAAAGTTACAAATAATTTCCGTTAAGGGATTAACAATGGGGATCGTAGTTTACTTAAACTTGAAGAAAAAAAATGGGCGAATTGTACTGTTTGGATGCTTTGCATATATGTTTCTTAGACTATTTAGAAGCAATATATACAATGATTTCAACCGTCTACCTATTCCATTCATTGTTCTACTTGCCGAAATTTACAAATAATTTCCTTTAAAGGATTAACAATGGGGCTCGTAGTTCACTTAAACTTGAAGAGCAAAAAATTGTCGAATTGTACTGTTTGGATGCTTTGCATATATGTTTCTTAGACTATATAGAAGCAATATATACAATGATTTTAACCGTCTACCTGATCCATTCATTGTTCTACTTGTCGAAATTTACAAATAATTTCCGATAAAGGATTAACCATTGGGGCTCATTGTTCACTTAAACTTGAAGAACAAAAAATTGGCGAATTGTACTGTTTGGATGCTTTGCATATATGTTTCTTAGACTATATAGAAGCAATATATACAAAGATTTCAACCGTCTACCTGTTCCATTCATTGTTCTACTTGTCGAAAGTTACAAATAATTTCCTTTAAAGGATTAACAATGGGGCTCGTTGTTCACTTAAACTTGAAGAACAATAAATTGGCGAATTGTACTGTTTGGATGCTTTGCATATATGTTTCTTAGACTATATAGAAGCAATATATACAAAGATTTCAACCGTCTACCTGTTCCATTCATTGTTCTACTTGTCGAAAGTTACAATTAATTTCCGTTAAAGGATTAACAATGGGGCTCGTAGTTCACTTAAACTTGAAGTACAAAAAATTGGCGAATTGTACTGTTTGGATGTTTTGCATATATGTTTCGTAGACTATATAGAAGCAATATATACAAATATTTCAACCGTCTAACTGTTCCATTCATTGTTCTACTCGTCGAAAGTTACAAATAATTTCCGATAACAGATTAACCATTGGGGCTCATTGTTCACTTAAACTTGAAGAACAAAAAATTGGCGAATTGTACTGTTTGGATGCTTTGCATATATGTTTCGTAGACTATATAGAAGCAATATATACAAATATTTCAACCGTCTAACTGTTCCATTCATTGTTCTACTTGTCGAAAATTACAAATAATTTCCGATAAAGGATTAACCATTGGGGCACATTGTTCACTTAAACTTGAAGAACAAAAACTTGGCGAATGGTACTGTTTGGATGCTTTGCATATATGTTTCTCAGACTATATAGAAGCAATATATACAAAGATTTCAACCGTCTACCTTTTCCATTCATTGTTCTACTTGTCGAAAGTTACAAATAATTTCCGATAACGGATTAACCATTTGGGCTCATTGTTCACTTAAACTTGAAGAACAAAAAATTGGCGAATAGTACTGTTTGGATGCTTTGCGTACATGTTTCTTAGACTATTTAGAAGCAATACATAGAAAGATTTCACCCGTCTAACTGTACTATTCATTGTTCTACTTGTAGAAAGTTACAAATAATTTCCATTTCATGATTATCAATGGGGCTCGCTGTTCACTTAAACTTGAGGATCAAAAAATTGGCGATTGTTACTGTTTAGATGCTTTGCATATATGTTTCTTAGATCATATAGAAGCAATATGTACAAAGGTTTCAACCGTCTACCTGTTCCATTCATTGTTCTACTTGTCGAAAGTTACAAATAATTTCCGATAAAGGATTAACCATTGGGGCTCATTGTTCACTTAAACTAGAAGAACAAAAAATTGGCGAATGGTACTGTTTAGATGCTTTGCGTGCATGTTTCTTAGACTATATGGAAGCAATATATACAAAGATTTCAACCGTCTACGTGTTCCAATCATTGTTCTACTTGTCGAAAGTTACAAATAATTTCCTTTAAAGGATTAACAATGGGGCTCGTAGTTCACTTAAACTTGAAGAACAAAAAATTGGCGAATGGTACTGTTTGGATGCTTTGCATATATGCTTCTTAGACTATATAGATGCAATATATACAAAGATTTCAACCGTCTACCTGTTCCATTCATTGTTCTACTTGTCGAAAGTTACAAATAATTTCCGTTAAGGGATTAACAATGGGGATCGTAGTTTACTTAAACTTGAAGAAAAAAAATGGGCGAATTGTACTGTTTGGATGCTTTGCATATATGTTTCTTAGACTATTTAGAAGCAATATATACAATGATTTCAACCGTCTACCTATTCCATTCATTGTTCTACTTGCCGAAATTTACAAATAATTTCCTTTAAAGGATTAACAATGGGGCTCGTAGTTCACTTAAACTTGAAGAGCAAAACATTGTCGAATTGTACTGTTTGGATGCTTTGCATATATGTTTCTTAGACTATATAGAAGCAATATATACAATGATTTTAACCGTCTACCTGATCCATTCATTGTTCTACTTGTCGAAAGTTACAAATAATTTCCTTTAAAGGATTAACAATGGGGCTCGTTGTTCACTTAAACTTGAAGAACAATAAATTGGCGAATTGTACTGTTTGGATGCTTTGCATATATGTTTCTTAGACTATATAGAAGCAATATATACAAAGATTTCAACCGTCTACCTGTTCCATTCATTGTTCTACTTGTCGAAAGTTACAATTAATTTCCGTTAAAGGATTAACAATGGGGCTCGTAGTTCACTTAAACTTGAAGAACAAAAAATTGGCAAATTGTACTGTTTGGATGCTTTGCGTATATGTTTCTTAGACTATATAGAAGCAATATATAGAAAGATTTCACCCGTCTACCTGTTCCATTCATTGTTCTACTTGTCGAAAATTACAAATAATTTCCGATAAAGGATTAACAATGGGGCTCGTAGTTCACTTAAACTTGAAGAACAATAAATTGGCGAATTGTACTGTTTGGATGCTTTGCATATATGTTTCTTAGACTATATGGAAGCAATATCTACAAAGATTTCAACAGACTACCAGTTCTATTCATTGTTCTACTTGTAGAAACTTATAAATAATTTCCCTTTCATGATTATCAATGGGGCTCGTAGTTCACTTAAACTTGAAGAACAAAAAATTGGCGAATTGTACTGTTTGGATGCTTTGCATATATGTTTCTTAGACTATATAGAAGCAATATATACTATTATTTCAACCGTCTTCCTGTTCCATTCATTGTTCTACTTGTCGAAAATTACAAATAATTTCCGATAAAGGAAGAACCATTGGGGCTCATTGTTCACTAAAACTTGAAGAACAAAAAATTGGCGAATTGTACTCTTTGGATGCTTTGCATATATGTTTCGTAGACTATATAGAAGCAATATATACAAATATTTCAACCGTCTAACTGTTCCATTCATTGTTCTACTTGTCGAAAATTACAAATAATTTCCGATAAAGGATTAACCATTGGGGCACATTGTTCACTTAAACTTGAAGAACAAAAACTTGGCGAATGGTACTGTTTGGATGCTTTGCATATATGTTTCTCAGACTATATAGAAGCAATATATACAAAGATTTCAACCGTCTACCTTTTCCATTCATTGTTCTACTTGTCGAAAGTTACAAATAATTTCCGATAACGGATTAACCATTTGGGCTCATTGTTCACTTAAACTTGAAGAACAAAAAATTGGCGAATGGTACTGTTTGGATGCTTTGCGTACATGTTTCTTAGACTATTTAGAAGCAATACATAGAAAGATTTCACCCGTCTAACTGTACTATTCATTGTTCTACTTGTAGAAAGTTACAAATAATTTCCATTTCATGATTATCAATGGGGCTCGCTGTTCACTTAAACTTGAAGATCAAAAAATTGGCGATTGTTACTGTTTAGATGCTTTGCATATATGTTTCTTAGATCATATAGAAGCAATATGTACAAAGGTTTCAACCGTCTACCTGTTCCATTCATTGTTCTACTTGTCGAAAGTTACAAATAATTTCCGATAAAGGATTAACCATTGGGGCTCATTGTTCACTTAAACTAGAAGAACAAAAAATTGGCGAATGGTACTGTTTAGATGCTTTGCGTACATGTTTCTTAGACTATATGGAAGCAATATATACAAAGATTTCAACCGTCTACGTGTTCCAATCATTGTTCTACTTGTCGAAATTTACAAATAATTTCCTTTAAAGGATTAACAATGGGGCTCGTTGTTCACTTAAACTTGAAGAACAAAAAAGTGGCGAATGGTACTGTTTGGATGCTTAGCATATATGTTTCTTAGACTATATAGAAGCAATATATACAATAATTTCAACAGTCTACCTGTTCCATTCATTGTTCTACTTGTCGAAAATTACAAATAATTTCCGATAAAGGATTAACCATTGGGGCTCATTGTTCACTTAAACTTGAAGAACAAAAAATTGGCGAATGGTACTGTTTGGATGCTTTGCATATATGTTTCTTAGACTATATAGAAGCAATATATACAAAGATTTCAACCGTCTACCTTTTCTATTCATTGTTCTTCTTGTCGAAAGTTACAAATCATTTCCTTTAAAGGATTAACAATGGGGCTCATTGTTCACTTAAACTTGAAGAACAAAAAATTGGCGAATGGTACTGTTTGGATGCTTTGCATATATGTTTCGTAGACTATATAGAAGCAATATATACAAAGATTTCAACCGTCTAACTGTTCCATTCATTGTTCTACTTGTCGAAAGTTACAAATAATTTCCGATAACGGATTAACCATTGGGGCTCATTGTTCACTTAAACTTGAAGAACAAAAAATTGGCGAATTGTACTGTTAGGATGCTTTGCATATATGTTTCGTAGACTATATAGAAGCAATATATACAAATATTTCAACCGTCTAACTGTTCCATTCATTGTTCTACTTGTCGAAAATTACAAATAATTTCCGATAAAGGATTAACCATTGGGGCACATTGTTCACTTAAACTTGAAGAACAAAAAATTGGCGAATGGTACTGTTTGGATGCTTTGCATATATGTTTCTCAGACTATATAGAAGCAATATATACAAAGATTTCAACCGTCTACCTTTTCCATTCATTGTTCTACTTGTCGAAAGTTACAAATAATTTCCGATAACGGATTAACCATTTGGGCTCATTGTTCACTTAAACTTGAAGAACAAAAAATTGGCGAATGGTACTGTTTGGATGCTTTGCGTACATGTTTCTTAGACTATTTAGAAGCAATATATACAATGATTTCAACCGTCTACCTGTTCCATTCATTGTTCTACTTGTCGCAAGTTACAAATAATTTCCGTTAAAGTATTCACAATGGGGCTCGTAGTTCACTTAAACTTGAAGATCAAATAATTGGCGAATTGTACTGTTTGGATGCTTTGCATAAATGTTTCTAAGACTATATAGAAGCAATATATACAATGATTTCAACAGTCTACCTGTTCCATTCATTGTTCTACTTGTCGAAAGTTACAAATAATTTCCTTTAAAGGATTAACAATGGGGCTCGTAGTTCACTTAAACTTGAAGAACAAAAAATTGGCGAATGGTACTGTTTGGATGCTTTGCATATATGCTTCTTAGACTATATAGATGCAATATATACAAAGATTTCAACCGTCTACCTGTTCCATTCATTGTTCTACTTGTCGAAAGTTACAAATAATTTCCGTTAAGGGATTAACAATGGGGATCGTAGTTTACTTAAACTTGAAGAAAAAAAATGGGCGAATTGTACTGTTTGGATGCTTTGCATATATGTTTCTTAGACTATTTAGAAGCAATATATACAATGATTTCAACCGTCTACCTATTCCATTCATTGTTCTACTTGCCGAAATTTACAAATAATTTCCTTTAAAGGATTAACAATGGGGCTCGTAGTTCACTTAAACTTGAAGAGCAAAAAATTGTCGAATTGTACTGTTTGGATGCTTTGCATATATGTTTCTTAGACTATATAGAAGCAATATATACAATGATTTTAACCGTCTACCTGATCCATTCATTGTTCTACTTGTCGAAATTTACAAATAATTTCCGATAAAGGATTAACCATTGGGGCTCATTGTTCACTTAAACTTGAAGAACAAAAAATTGGCGAATTGTACTGTTTGGATGCTTTGCATATATGTTTCTTAGACTATATAGAAGCAATATATACAAAGATTTCAACCGTCTACCTGTTCCATTCATTGTTCTACTTGTCGAAAGTTACAAATAATTTCCTTTAAAGGATTAACAATGGGGCTCGTTGTTCACTTAAACTTGAAGAACAATAAATTGGCGAATTGTACTGTTTGGATGCTTTGCATATATGTTTCTTAGACTATATAGAAGCAATATATACAAAGATTTCAACCGTCTACCTGTTCCATTCATTGTTCTACTTGTCGAAAGTTACAATTAATTTCCGTTAAAGGATTAACAATGGGGCTCGTAGTTCACTTAAACTTGAAGTACAAAAAATTGGCGAATTGTACTGTTTGGATGTTTTGCATATATGTTTCGTAGACTATATAGAAGCAATATATACAAATATTTCAACCGTCTAACTGTTCCATTCATTGTTCTACTCGTCGAAAGTTACAAATAATTTCCGATAACAGATTAACCATTGGGGCTCATTGTTCACTTAAACTTGAAGAACAAAAAATTGGCGAATTGTACTGTTTGGATGCTTTGCATATATGTTTCGTAGACTATATAGAAGCAATATATACAAATATTTCAACCGTCTAACTGTTCCATTCATTGTTCTACTTGTCGAAAATTACAAATAATTTCCGATAAAGGATTAACCATTGGGGCACATTGTTCACTTAAATTTGAAGAACAAAAACTTGGCGAATGGTACTGTTTGGATGCTTTGCATATATGTTTCTCAGACTATATAGAAGCAATATATACAAAGATTTCAACCGTCTACCTTTTCCATTCATTGTTCTACTTGTCGAAAGTTACAAATAATTTCCGATAACGGATTAACCATTTGGGCTCATTGTTCACTTAAACTTGAAGAACAAAAAATTGGCGAATAGTACTGTTTGGATGCTTTGCGTACATGTTTCTTAGACTATTTAGAAGCAATACATAGAAAGATTTCACCCGTCTAACTGTACTATTCATTGTTCTACTTGTAGAAAGTTACAAATAATTTCCATTTCATGATTATCAATGGGGCTCGCTGTTCACTTAAACTTGAGGATCAAAAAATTGGCGATTGTTACTGTTTAGATGCTTTGCATATATGTTTCTTAGATCATATAGAAGCAATATGTACAAAGGTTTCAACCGTCTACCTGTTCCATTCATTGTTCTACTTGTCGAAAGTTACAAATAATTTCCGATAAAGGATTAACCATTGGGGCTCATTGTTCACTTAAACTAGAAGAACAAAAAATTGGCGAATGGTACTGTTTAGATGCTTTGCGTGCATGTTTCTTAGACTATATGGAAGCAATATATACAAAGATTTCAACCGTCTACGTGTTCCAATCATTGTTCTACTTGTCGAAATTTACAAATAATTTCCTTTAAAGGATTAACAATGGGGCTCGTTGTTCACTTAAACTTGAAGAACAAAAAAGTGGCGAATGGTACTGTTTGGATGCTTAGCATATATGTTTCTTAGACTATATAGAAGCAATATATACAATAATTTCAACAGTCTAACTGTTCCATTCATTGTTCTACTTGTCGAAAATTACAAATAATTTCCGATAAAGGATTAACCATTGGGGCTCATTGTTCACTTAAACTTGAAGAACAAAAAATTGGCGAATGGTACTGTTTGGATGCTTTGCATATATGTTTCTTAGACTATATAGAAGCAATATATACAAAGATTTCAACCGTCTACCTTTTCCATTCATTGTTCTTCTTGTCGAAAGTTACAAATCATTTCCTTTAAAGGATTAACAATGGGGCTCATTGTTCACTTAAACTTGAAGAACAAAAAATTGGCGAATGGTACTGTTTGGATGCTTTGCATATATGTTTCGTAGACTATATAGAAGCAATATATACAAAGATTTCAACCGTCTAACTGTTCCATTCATTGTTCTACTTGTCGAAAGTTACAAATAATTTCCGATAACAGATTAACCATTGGGGCTCATTGTTCACTTAAACTTGAAGAACAAAAAATTGGCGAATTGTACTGTTTGGATGCTTTGCATATATGTTTCGTAGACTATATAGAAGCAATCTATACAAATATTTCAACCGTCTAACTGTTCCATTCATTGTTCTACTTGTCGAAAATTACAAATAATTTCCGATAAAGGATTAACCATTGGGGCACATTGTTCACTTAAACTTGAAGAACAAAAAATTGGCGAATGGTACTGTTTGGATGCTTTGCATATATGTTTCTCAGACTATATAGAAGCAATATATACAAAGATTTCAACCGTCTACCTTTTCCATTCATTGTTCTACTTGTCGAAAGTTACAGATAATTTCCGATAACGGATTAACCATTTGGGCTCATTGTTCACTTAAACTTGAAGAACACAAAATTGGCGAATGGTACTGTTTGGATGCTTTGCGTACATGTTTCTTAGACTATTTAGAAGCAATATATACAATGATTTCAACCGTCTACCTGTTCCATTCATTGTTCTACTTGTCGCAAGTTACAAATAATTTCCGTTAAAGTATTCACAATGGGGCTCGTAGTTCACTTAAACTTGAAGATCAAATAATTGGCGAATTGTACTGTTTGGATGATTTGCATATATGTTTCTTAGACTATATAGAAGCAATATATACAAAGATTTCAACCGTCTACCTTTTCCATTCACTGTTCTACTTGTCGAAAGTTACAAATAATTACCGGTAAGGGATTAACAATGGGGATCGTAGTTTACTTAAACTTGAAGAACAAAAAATTGGCGAATTGTACTGTTTGGATGCTTTGCATAAATGTTTCTAAGACTATATAGAAGCAATATATACAATGATTTCAACAGTCTACCTGTTCCATTCATTGTTCTACTTGTCGAAAGTTACAAATAATTTCCTTTAAAGGATTAACAATGGGGCTCGTAGTTCACTTAAACTTGAAGAACAAAAAATTGGCGAATGGTACTGTTTGGATGCTTTGCATATATGCTTCTTAGACTATATAGATGCAATATATACAAAGATTTCAACCGTCTACCTGTTCCACTCATTGTTCTACTTGTCGAAAGTTACAAATAATTTCCTTTAAAGGATTAACAATGGGGCTCGTTGTTCACTTAAACTTGAAGAACAATAAATTGGCGAATTGTACTGTTTGGATGCTTTGCATATATGTTTCTTAGACTATATAGAAGAAATATATACAAAGATTTCAACCGTCTACCTGTTCCATTCATTGTTCTACTTGTCGAAAGTTACAATTAATTTCCGTTAAAGGATTAACAATGGGGCTCGTCGTTCACTTAAACTTGAAGAACAAAAAATTGGCGAATGGTACTGTTTGGATGCTTTGCATATATGTTTCTTAGACTATATAGAAGCAATATATACAATGATTTCAACAGTCTACCTGTTCCATTCATTGTTCTACTTGTCGAAATTTACAAATAATTTCCTTTAATGGATTAACAATGGGGCTCGTAGTTCACTTAAACTTGAAGAACAAAAAATTGGCGAATGGTACTGTTTGGATGCTTTGCATATATGTTTCTTAGACTATATAGATGCAATATATACAAAGATTTCAACCGTCTACCTGTTCCATTCATTGTTCTACTTGTCGAAAGTTACAAATAATTTCCGTTAAGGGATTAACAATGGGGATCGTAGTTTACTTAAACTTGAAGAAAAAAAATGGGCGAATTGTACTGTTTGGATGCTTTGCATATATGTTTCTTAGACTATTTAGAAGCAATATATACAATGATTTCAACCGTCTACCTATTCCATTCATTGTTCTACTTGCCGAAATTTACAAATAATTTCCTTTAAAGGATTAACAATGGGGCTCGTAGTTCACTTAAACTTGAAGAGCAAAAAATTGTCGAATTGTACTGTTTGGATGCTTTGCATATATGTTTCTTAGACTATATAGAAGCAATATATACAATGATTTTAACCGTCTACCTGATCCATTCATTGTTCTACTTGTCGAAAGTTACAAATAATTTCCTTTAAAGGATTAACAATGGGGCTCGTTGTTCACTTAAACTTGAAGAACAATAAATTGGCGAATTGTACTGTTTGGATGCTTTGCATATATGTTTCTTAGACTATATAGAAGCAATATATACAAAGATTTCAACCGTCTACCTGTTCCATTCATTGTTCTACTTGTCGAAAGTTACAATTAATTTCCGTTAAAGGATTAACAATGGGGCTCGTAGTTCACTTAAACTTGAAGAACAAAAAATTGGCAAATTGTACTGTTTGGATGCTTTGCGTATATGTTTCTTAGACTATATAGAAGCAATATATAGAAAGATTTCACCCGTCTACCTGTTCCATTCATTGTTCTACTTGTCGAAAATTACAAATAATTTCCGATAAAGGATTAACAATGGGGCTCGTAGTTCACTTAAACTTGAAGAACAATAAATTGGCGAATTGTACTGTTTGGATGCTTTGCATATATGTTTCTTAGACTATATGGAAGCAATATCTACAAAGATTTCAACAGACTACCAGTTCTATTCATTGTTCTACTTGTAGAAACTTATAAATAATTTCCCTTTCATGATTATCAATGGGGCTCGCTGTTCACTTAAACTTGAAGATCAAAAAATTGGCGATTGTTACTGTTTAGATGCTTTGCATATATGTTTCTTAGATCATATAGAAGCAATATGTACAAAGGTTTCAACCGTCTACCTGTTCCATTCATTGTTCTACTTGTCGAAAGTTACAAATAATTTCCGATAAAGGATTAACCATTGGGGCTCATTGTTCACTTAAACTAGAAGAACAAAAAATTGGCGAATGGTACTGTTTAGATGCTTTGCGTACATGTTTCTTAGACTATATGGAAGCAATATATACAAAGATTTCAACCGTCTACGTGTTCCAATCATTGTTCTACTTGTCGAAATTTACAAATAATTTCCTTTAAAGGATTAACAATGGGGCTCGTTGTTCACTTAAACTTGAAGAACAAAAAAGTGGCGAATGGTACTGTTTGGATGCTTAGCATATATGTTTCTTAGACTATATAGAAGCAATATATACAATAATTTCAACAGTCTACCTGTTCCATTCATTGTTCTACTTGTCGAAAATTACAAATAATTTCCGATAAAGGATTAACCATTGGGGCTCATTGTTCACTTAAACTTGAAGAACAAAAAATTGACGAATGGTACTGTTTGGATGCTTTGCATATATGTTTCATAGACTATATAGAAGCAATATATACAAAGATTTCAACCGTCTACCTTTTCTATTCATTGTTCTTCTTGTCGAAAGTTACAAATCATTTCCTTTAAAGGATTAACAATGGGGCTCATTGTTCACTTAAACTTGAAGAACAAAAAATTGGCGAATGGTACTGTTTGGATGCTTTGCATATATGTTTCGTAGACTATATAGAAGCAATATATACAAAGATTTCAACCGTCTAACTGTTCCATTCATTGTTCTACTTGTCGAAAGTTACAAATAATTTCCGATAACGGATTAACCATTGGGGCTCATTGTTCACTTAAACTTGAAGAACAAAAAATTGGCGAATTGTACAGTTTGGATGCTTTGCATATATGTTTCTTAGACTATTTAGAAGCAATATATACAATGATTTCAACCGTCTACCTGTTCCATTCATTGTTCTACTTGTCGCAAG
The DNA here is from genome assembly GCA_963989415.1 of Cerceris ruficornis. Taxonomy (NCBI): domain Eukaryota; kingdom Metazoa; phylum Arthropoda; class Insecta; order Hymenoptera; family Crabronidae; genus Cerceris; species Cerceris ruficornis. The sequence continues at coordinate 253,278 of CAXDIW010000076.1, forward strand.
TTACAAATAATTTCCGTTAAAGTATTCACAATGGGGCTCGTAGTTCACTTAAACTTGAAGATCAAATAATTGGCGAATTGTACTGTTTGGATGCTTTGCATAAATGTTTCTAAGACTATATAGAAGCAATATATACAATGATTTCAACAGTCTACCTGTTCCATTCATTGTTCTACTTGTCGAAAGTTACAAATAATTTCCTTTAAAGGATTAACAATGGGGCTCGTAGTTCACTTAAACTTGAAGAACAAAAAATTGGCGAATGGTACTGTTTGGATGCTTTGCATATATGCTTCTTAGACTATATAGATGCAATATATACAAAGATTTCAACCGTCTACCTGTTCCATTCATTGTTCTACTTGTCGAAAGTTACAAATAATTTCCGTTAAGGGATTAACAATGGGGATCGTAGTTTACTTAAACTTGAAGAAAAAAAATGGGCGAATTGTACTGTTTGGATGCTTTGCATATATGTTTCTTAGACTATTTAGAAGCAATATATACAATGATTTCAACCGTCTACCTATTCCATTCATTGTTCTACTTGCCGAAATTTACAAATAATTTCCTTTAAAGGATTAACAATGGGGCTCGTAGTTCACTTAAACTTGAAGAGCAAAAAATTGTCGAATTGTACTGTTTGGATGCTTTGCATATATGTTTCTTAGACTATATAGAAGCAATATATACAATGATTTTAACCGTCTACCTGATCCATTCATTGTTCTACTTGTCGAAATTTACAAATAATTTCCGATAAAGGATTAACCATTGGGGCTCATTGTTCACTTAAACTTGAAGAACAAAAAATTGGCGAATTGTACTGTTTGGATGCTTTGCATATATGTTTCTTAGACTATATAGAAGCAATATATACAAAGATTTCAACCGTCTACCTGTTCCATTCATTGTTCTACTTGTCGAAAGTTACAAATAATTTCCTTTAAAGGATTAACAATGGGGCTCGTTGTTCACTTAAACTTGAAGAACAATAAATTGGCGAATTGTACTGTTTGGATGCTTTGCATATATGTTTCTTAGACTATATAGAAGCAATATATACAAAGATTTCAACCGTCTACCTGTTCCATTCATTGTTCTACTTGTCGAAAGTTACAATTAATTTCCGTTAAAGGATTAACAATGGGGCTCGTAGTTCACTTAAACTTGAAGTACAAAAAATTGGCGAATTGTACTGTTTGGATGTTTTGCATATATGTTTCGTAGACTATATAGAAGCAATATATACAAATATTTCAACCGTCTAACTGTTCCATTCATTGTTCTACTCGTCGAAAGTTACAAATAATTTCCGATAACAGATTAACCATTGGGGCTCATTGTTCACTTAAACTTGAAGAACAAAAAATTGGCGAATTGTACTGTTTGGATGCTTTGCATATATGTTTCGTAGACTATATAGAAGCAATCTATACAAATATTTCAACCGTCTAACTGTTCCATTCATTGTTCTACTTGTCGAAAATTACAAATAATTTCCGATAAAGGATTAACCATTGGGGCACATTGTTCACTTAAACTTGAAGAACAAAAAATTGGCGAATGGTACTGTTTGGATGCTTTGCATATATGTTTCTCAGACTATATAGAAGCAATATATACAAAGATTTCAACCGTCTACCTTTTCCATTCATTGTTCTACTTGTCGAAAGTTACAGATAATTTCCGATAACGGATTAACCATTTGGGCTCATTGTTCACTTAAACTTGAAGAACACAAAATTGGCGAATGGTACTGTTTGGATGCTTTGCGTACATGTTTCTTAGACTATTTAGAAGCAATATATACAATGATTTCAACCGTCTACCTGTTCCATTCATTGTTCTACTTGTCGCAAGTTACAAATAATTTCCGTTAAAGTATTCACAATGGGGCTCGTAGTTCACTTAAACTTGAAGATCAAATAATTGGCGAATTGTACTGTTTGGATGATTTGCATATATGTTTCTTAGACTATATAGAAGCAATATATACAAAGATTTCAACCGTCTACCTTTTCCATTCACTGTTCTACTTGTCGAAAGTTACAAATAATTACCGGTAAGGGATTAACAATGGGGATCGTAGTTTACTTAAACTTGAAGAACAAAAAATTGGCGAATTGTACTGTTTGGATGCTTTGCATAAATGTTTCTAAGACTATATAGAAGCAATATATACAATGATTTCAACAGTCTACCTGTTCCATTCATTGTTCTACTTGTCGAAAGTTACAAATAATTTCCTTTAAAGGATTAACAATGGGGCTCGTAGTTCACTTAAACTTGAAGAACAAAAAATTGGCGAATGGTACTGTTTGGATGCTTTGCATATATGCTTCTTAGACTATATAGATGCAATATATACAAAGATTTCAACCGTCTACCTGTTCCACTCATTGTTCTACTTGTCGAAAGTTACAAATAATTTCCTTTAAAGGATTAACAATGGGGCTCGTTGTTCACTTAAACTTGAAGAACAATAAATTGGCGAATTGTACTGTTTGGATGCTTTGCATATATGTTTCTTAGACTATATAGAAGAAATATATACAAAGATTTCAACCGTCTACCTGTTCCATTCATTGTTCTACTTGTCGAAAGTTACAATTAATTTCCGTTAAAGGATTAACAATGGGGCTCGTCGTTCACTTAAACTTGAAGAACAAAAAATTGGCGAATGGTACTGTTTGGATGCTTTGCATATATGTTTCTTAGACTATATAGAAGCAATATATACAATGATTTCAACAGTCTACCTGTTCCATTCATTGTTCTACTTGTCGAAATTTACAAATAATTTCCTTTAATGGATTAACAATGGGGCTCGTAGTTCACTTAAACTTGAAGAACAAAAAATTGGCGAATGGTACTGTTTGGATGCTTTGCATATATGTTTCTTAGACTATATAGATGCAATATATACAAAGATTTCAACCGTCTACCTGTTCCATTCATTGTTCTACTTGTCGAAAGTTACAAATAATTTCCGTTAAGGGATTAACAATGGGGATCGTAGTTTACTTAAACTTGAAGAAAAAAAATGGGCGAATTGTACTGTTTGGATGCTTTGCATATATGTTTCTTAGACTATTTAGAAGCAATATATACAATGATTTCAACCGTCTACCTATTCCATTCATTGTTCTACTTGCCGAAATTTACAAATAATTTCCTTTAAAGGATTAACAATGGGGCTCGTAGTTCACTTAAACTTGAAGAGCAAAAAATTGTCGAATTGTACTGTTTGGATGCTTTGCATATATGTTTCTTAGACTATATAGAAGCAATATATACAATGATTTTAACCGTCTACCTGATCCATTCATTGTTCTACTTGTCGAAAGTTACAAATAATTTCCTTTAAAGGATTAACAATGGGGCTCGTTGTTCACTTAAACTTGAAGAACAATAAATTGGCGAATTGTACTGTTTGGATGCTTTGCATATATGTTTCTTAGACTATATAGAAGCAATATATACAAAGATTTCAACCGTCTACCTGTTCCATTCATTGTTCTACTTGTCGAAAGTTACAATTAATTTCCGTTAAAGGATTAACAATGGGGCTCGTAGTTCACTTAAACTTGAAGAACAAAAAATTGGCAAATTGTACTGTTTGGATGCTTTGCGTATATGTTTCTTAGACTATATAGAAGCAATATATAGAAAGATTTCACCCGTCTACCTGTTCCATTCATTGTTCTACTTGTCGAAAATTACAAATAATTTCCGATAAAGGATTAACAATGGGGCTCGTAGTTCACTTAAACTTGAAGAACAATAAATTGGCGAATTGTACTGTTTGGATGCTTTGCATATATGTTTCTTAGACTATATGGAAGCAATATCTACAAAGATTTCAACAGACTACCAGTTCTATTCATTGTTCTACTTGTAGAAACTTATAAATAATTTCCCTTTCATGATTATCAATGGGGCTCGTAGTTCACTTAAACTTGAAGAACAAAAAATTGGCGAATTGTACTGTTTGGATGCTTTGCATATATGTTTCTTAGACTATATAGAAGCAATATATACTATTATTTCAACCGTCTACCTGTTCCATTCATTGTTCTACTTGTCGAAAATTACAAATAATTTCCGATAAAGGAAGAACCATTGGGGCTCATTGTTCACTAAAACTTGAAGAACAAAAAATTGGCGAATTGTACTCTTTGGATGCTTTGCATATATGTTTCGTAGACTATATAGAAGCAATATATACAAATATTTCAACCGTCTAACTGTTCCATTCATTGTTCTACTTGTCGAAAATTACAAATAATTTCCGATAAAGGATTAACCATTGGGGCACATTGTTCACTTAAACTTGAAGAACAAAAACTTGGCGAATGGTACTGTTTGGATGCTTTGCATATATGTTTCTCAGACTATATAGAAGCAATATATACAAAGATTTCAACCGTCTACCTTTTCCATTCATTGTTCTACTTGTCGAAAGTTACAAATAATTTCCGATAACGGATTAACCATTTGGGCTCATTGTTCACTTAAACTTGAAGAACAAAAAATTGGCGAATGGTACTGTTTGGATGCTTTGCGTACATGTTTCTTAGACTATTTAGAAGCAATACATAGAAAGATTTCACCCGTCTAACTGTACTATTCATTGTTCTACTTGTAGAAAGTTACAAATAATTTCCATTTCATGATTATCAATGGGGCTCGCTGTTCACTTAAACTTGAAGATCAAAAAATTGGCGATTGTTACTGTTTAGATGCTTTGCATATATGTTTCTTAGATCATATAGAAGCAATATGTACAAAGGTTTCAACCGTCTACCTGTTCCATTCATTGTTCTACTTGTCGAAAGTTACAAATAATTTCCGATAAAGGATTAACCATTGGGGCTCATTGTTCACTTAAACTAGAAGAACAAAAAATTGGCGAATGGTACTGTTTAGATGCTTTGCGTACATGTTTCTTAGACTATATGGAAGCAATATATACAAAGATTTCAACCGTCTACGTGTTCCAATCATTGTTCTACTTGTCGAAATTTACAAATAATTTCCTTTAAAGGATTAACAATGGGGCTCGTTGTTCACTTAAACTTGAAGAACAAAAAAGTGGCGAATGGTACTGTTTGGATGCTTAGCATATATGTTTCTTAGACTATATAGAAGCAATATATACAATAATTTCAACAGTCTACCTGTTCCATTCATTGTTCTACTTGTCGAAAATTACAAATAATTTCCGATAAAGGATTAACCATTGGGGCTCATTGTTCACTTAAACTTGAAGAACAAAAAATTGACGAATGGTACTGTTTGGATGCTTTGCATATATGTTTCATAGACTATATAGAAGCAATATATACAAAGATTTCAACCGTCTACCTTTTCTATTCATTGTTCTTCTTGTCGAAAGTTACAAATCATTTCCTTTAAAGGATTAACAATGGGGCTCATTGTTCACTTAAACTTGAAGAACAAAAAATTGGCGAATGGTACTGTTTGGATGCTTTGCATATATGTTTCGTAGACTATATAGAAGCAATATATACAAAGATTTCAACCGTCTAACTGTTCCATTCATTGTTCTACTTGTCGAAAGTTACAAATAATTTCCGATAACGGATTAACCATTGGGGCTCATTGTTCACTTAAACTTGAAGAACAAAAAATTGGCGAATTGTACAGTTTGGATGCTTTGCATATATGTTTCGTAGACTATATAGAAGCAATATATACAAATATTTCAACCGTCTAACTGTTCCATTCATTGTTCTACTTGTCGAAAATTACAAATAATTTCCGATAAAGGATTAACCATTGGGGCACATTGTTCACTTAAACTTGAAGAACAAAAAATTGGCGAATGGTACTGTTTGGATGCTTTGCATATATGTTTCTCAGACTATATAGAAGCAATATATACAAAGATTTCAACCGTCTACCTTTTCCATTCATTGTTCTACTTGTCGAAAGTTACAAATAATTTCCGATAACGGATTAACTATTTGGGCTCATTGTTCACTTAAACTTGAAGAACAAAAAATTGGCGAATGGTACTGTTTGGATGCTTTGCGTACATGTTTCTTAGACTATTTAGAAGCAATATATACAATGATTTCAACCGTCTACCTGTTCCATTCATTGTTCTACTTGTCGCAAGTTACAAATAATTTCCGTTAAAGTATTCACAATGGGGCTCGTAGTTCACTTAAACTTGAAGATCAAATAATTGGCGAATTGTACTGTTTGGATGCTTTGCATAAATGTTTCTAAGACTATATAGAAGCAATATATACAATGATTTCAACAGTCTACCTGTTCCATTCATTGTTCTACTTGTCGAAAGTTACAAATAATTTCCTTTAAAGGATTAACAATGGGGCTCGTAGTTCACTTAAACTTGAAGAACAAAAAATTGGCGAATGGTACTGTTTGGATGCTTTGCATATATGCTTCTTAGACTATATAGATGCAATATATACAAAGATTTCAACCGTCTACCTGTTCCATTCATTGTTCTACTTGTCGAAAGTTACAAATAATTTCCGTTAAGGGATTAACAATGGGGATCGTAGTTTACTTAAACTTGAAGAAAAAAAATGGGCGAATTGTACTGTTTGGATGCTTTGCATATATGTTTCTTAGACTATTTAGAAGCAATATATACAATGATTTCAACCGTCTACCTATTCCATTCATTGTTCTACTTGCCGAAATTTACAAATAATTTCCTTTAAAGGATTAACAATGGGGCTCGTAGTTCACTTAAACTTGAAGAGCAAAAAATTGTCGAATTGTACTGTTTGGATGCTTTGCATATATGTTTCTTAGACTATATAGAAGCAATATATACAATGATTTTAACCGTCTACCTGATCCATTCATTGTTCTACTTGTCGAAATTTACAAATAATTTCCGATAAAGGATTAACCATTGGGGCTCATTGTTCACTTAAACTTGAAGAACAAAAAATTGGCGAATTGTACTGTTTGGATGCTTTGCATATATGTTTCTTAGACTATATAGAAGCAATATATACAAAGATTTCAACCGTCTACCTGTTCCATTCATTGTTCTACTTGTCGAAAGTTACAAATAATTTCCTTTAAAGGATTAACAATGGGGCTCGTTGTTCACTTAAACTTGAAGAACAATAAATTGGCGAATTGTACTGTTTGGATGCTTTGCATATATGTTTCTTAGACTATATAGAAGCAATATATACAAAGATTTCAACCGTCTACCTGTTCCATTCATTGTTCTACTTGTCGAAAGTTACAATTAATTTCCGTTAAAGGATTAACAATGGGGCTCGTAGTTCACTTAAACTTGAAGTACAAAAAATTGGCGAATTGTACTGTTTGGATGTTTTGCATATATGTTTCGTAGACTATATAGAAGCAATATATACAAATATTTCAACCGTCTAACTGTTCCATTCATTGTTCTACTCGTCGAAAGTTACAAATAATTTCCGATAACAGATTAACCATTGGGGCTCATTGTTCACTTAAACTTGAAGAACAAAAAATTGGCGAATTGTACTGTTTGGATGCTTTGCATATATGTTTCGTAGACTATATAGAAGCAATCTATACAAATATTTCAACCGTCTAACTGTTCCATTCATTGTTCTACTTGTCGAAAATTACAAATAATTTCCGATAAAGGATTAACCATTGGGGCACATTGTTCACTTAAACTTGAAGAACAAAAAATTGGCGAATGGTACTGTTTGGATGCTTTGCATATATGTTTCTCAGACTATATAGAAGCAATATATACAAAGATTTCAACCGTCTACCTTTTCCATTCATTGTTCTACTTGTCGAAAGTTACAGATAATTTCCGATAACGGATTAACCATTTGGGCTCATTGTTCACTTAAACTTGAAGAACACAAAATTGGCGAATGGTACTGTTTGGATGCTTTGCGTACATGTTTCTTAGACTATTTAGAAGCAATATATACAATGATTTCAACCGTCTACCTGTTCCATTCATTGTTCTACTTGTCGCAAGTTACAAATAATTTCCGTTAAAGTATTCACAATGGGGCTCGTAGTTCACTTAAACTTGAAGATCAAATAATTGGCGAATTGTACTGTTTGGATGATTTGCATATATGTTTCTTAGACTATATAGAAGCAATATATACAAAGATTTCAACCGTCTACCTTTTCCATTCACTGTTCTACTTGTCGAAAGTTACAAATAATTACCGGTAAGGGATTAACAATGGGGATCGTAGTTTACTTAAACTTGAAGAACAAAAAATTGGCGAATTGTACTGTTTGGATGCTTTGCATAAATGTTTCTAAGACTATATAGAAGCAATATATACAATGATTTCAACAGTCTACCTGTTCCATTCATTGTTCTACTTGTCGAAAGTTACAAATAATTTCCTTTAAAGGATTAACAATGGGGCTCGTAGTTCACTTAAACTTGAAGAACAAAAAATTGGCGAATGGTACTGTTTGGATGCTTTGCATATATGCTTCTTAGACTATATAGATGCAATATATACAAAGATTTCAACCGTCTACCTGTTCCACTCATTGTTCTACTTGTCGAAAGTTACAAATAATTTCCTTTAAAGGATTAACAATGGGGCTCGTTGTTCACTTAAACTTGAAGAACAATAAATTGGCGAATTGTACTGTTTGGATGCTTTGCATATATGTTTCTTAGACTATATAGAAGAAATATATACAAAGATTTCAACCGTCTACCTGTTCCATTCATTGTTCTACTTGTCGAAAGTTACAATTAATTTCCGTTAAAGGATTAACAATGGGGCTCGTCGTTCACTTAAACTTGAAGAACAAAAAATTGGCGAATGGTACTGTTTGGATGCTTTGCATATATGTTTCTTAGACTATATAGAAGCAATATATACAATGATTTCAACAGTCTACCTGTTCCATTCATTGTTCTACTTGTCGAAATTTACAAATAATTTCCTTTAATGGATTAACAATGGGGCTCGTAGTTCACTTAAACTTGAAGAACAAAAAATTGGCGAATGGTACTGTTTGGATGCTTTGCATATATGTTTCTTATCCTATATAGAAGCAATATATACAAAGATTTCAACCGTCTACCTGTTCCATTCATTGTTCTACTTGTCGAAAGTTACAAATAATTTCCGATAACGGATTAACCATTGGGGCTCATTGTTCACTTAAACTTGCAGAACAAAAAATTGGCGAATTGTACTGTTTGGATGCTTTGCATATATGTTTCTTATACTATATAGAAGCAATATATACAAAGATTTCAACCGTCTACCTTTTCCATTCACTGTTCTACTTGTCGAAAGTTACAAATAATTATCGGTAAGGGATTAACAATGGGGATCGTAGTTTACTTAAACTTGAAGAACAAAAAATTGGCGAATTGTACTGTTTGGATGCTTTGCATAAATGTTTCTAAGACTATATAGAAGCAATATATACAATGATTTCAACAGTCTACCTGTTCCATTCATTGTTCTACTTGTCGAAAGTTACAAATAATTTCCTTTAAAGGATTAACAATGGGGCTCATTGTTCACTTAAACTTGAAGAACAAAAAATTGGCGAATTGTACTGTTTGGATGCTTTGCATATATGTTTCTTATACTATATAGAAGCAATATATACAATGATTTCAACAGTCTACCTGTTCCATTCATTGTTCTACTTGTCGAAATTTACAAATAATTTCCGATAAAGGATTAACCATTGGGGCTCATTGTTCACTTAAACTTGAAGAACAAAAAATTGGCGAATTGTACTGTTTGGATGCTTTGCATATATGTTTCTTAGACTATATAGAAGCAATATATACAAAGATTTCAACCGTCTACCTGTTCCATTCATTGTTCTACTTGTCGAAAGTTACAAATAATTTCCGATAAAGGATTAACCATTGGGGCTCATTGTTCACTTGAACTTGAAGAACAAAAAATTGGCGAATGGTACTGTTTGGATGCTTTGCATATATGTTTCTTAGACTATATAGAAGCAATATATACAATGATTTCAACCGTCTACCTGTTCCATTCATTGTTCTACTTGTCGCAAGTTACAAATAATTTCCGTTAAAGTATTCACAATGGGGATCGTAGTTCACTTAAACTTGAAGATCAAATAATTGGCGAATTATACTGTTTGGATGATTTGCATATATGTTTCTTAGACTATATAGAAGCAATATATACAAAGATTTCAACCGTCTACCTGTTCCATTCATTGTTCTACTTGTCGAAAGTTACAAATAATTTCCGTTAAGGGATTAACAATGGGGATCGTAGTTTACTTAAACTTGAAGAAAAAAAATGGGCGAATTGTACTGTTTGGATGCTTTGCATATATGTTTCTTAGACTATATAGAAGCAATATATACAAAGATTTCAACCGTCTACCTGTTTCATTCATTGTTCTACTTGTCGAAAATTACAATTAATTTCCGTTAAAGGATTAACAATGGGGCTCGTAGTTCACTTAAACTTGAAGAGCAAAAAATTGTCGAATTGTACTGTTTGGATGCTTTGCATATATGTTTCTTAGACTATATAGAAGCAATATATACAATGATTTTAACCGTCTAACTGATCCATTCATTGTTCTACTTGTCGAAATTTACAAATAATTTCCGATAAAGGATTAACCATTGGGGCTCATTGTTCACTTAAACTTGAAGAACAAAAAATTGGCGAATTGTACTGTTTGGATGCTTTGCATATATGTTTCTTAGACTATATAGAAGCAATATATACAAAGATTTCAACCGTCTACCTGTTCCATTCATTGTTCTACTTGTCGAAAGTTACAAATAATTTCCTTTAAAGGTTTAACAATGGGGCTCGTTGTTCACTTAAACTTGAAGAACAAAAAATTGGCGAATGGTACTGTTTGGATGCTTTGCATATATGTTTCTTATACTATATAGAAGCAATATATACAAAGATTTCAACCGTCTACCTGTTCCATTCATTGTTCTACTTGTCGAAAGTTACAAATAATTTCCGATAACGGATTAACCATTGGGGCTCATTGTTCACTTAAACTTGCAGAACAAAAAATTGGCGTATTGTACTGTTTGGATGCTTTGCATATATGTTTCTTATACTATATAGAAGCAATATATACAAAGATTTCAACCGTCTACCTGTTCCATTCATTGTTCTACTTGTCGAAAGTTACAAATAATTTCCGATAAAGGATTAACCATTGGGGCTCATTGTTCACTTGTACTTGAAGAACAAAAAATTGGCGAATGGTACTGTTTGGATGCTTTGCATATATGTTTCTTAGACTATATAGAAGCAATATATACAATGATTTCAACCGTCTACCTGTTCCATTCATTGTTCTACTTGTCGCAAGTTACAAATAATTTCCGTTAAAGTATTAACAATGGGGCTCGTTGTTCACTTAAACTTGAAGAACAATAAATTGGCGAATTGTACTGTTTGGATGCTTTGCATATATGTTTCTTAGACTATATAGAAGCAATATATACAAAGATTTCAATCGTCTACCTGTTCCATTCATTGTTCTACTTGTCGAAAGTTACAATTAATTTCCGTTAAAGGATTAACAATGGGGCTCGTCGTTCACTTAAACTTGAAGAACAAAAAATTGGCGAATGGTACTGTTTGGATGCTTTGCATATATGTTTCTTAGACTATATAGAAGCAATATATACAATGATTTCAACAGTCTACCTGTTCCATTCATTGTTCTACTTGTCGAAATTTACAAATAATTTCCTTTAAAGGATTAACAATGGGGCTCGTAGTTCACTTAAACTTGAAGAACAAAAAATTGGCGAATGGTACTGTTTTTATGCTTTGCATATATGTTTCTTATACTATATAGAAGCAATATATACAAAGATTTCAACCGTCTACCTGTTCCATTCATTGTTCTACTTGTCGAAAGTTACAAATAATTTCCGATAACGGATTAACCATTGGGGCTCATTGTTCACTTAAACTTGCAGAACAAAAAATTGGCGAATTGTACTGTTTGGATGCTTTGCATATATGTTTCTCATACTATATAGAAGCAATATATACAAAGATTTCAACCGTCTACCTGTTCCATTCACTGTTCTACTTGTCGAAAGTTACAAATAATTTCCGGTAAGGGATTAACAATGGGGATCGTAGTTTACTTAAACTTGAAGAACAAATAATTGGCGAATTGTACTGTTTGGATGCTTTGCATAAATGTTTCTTAGACTATATAGAAGCAATATATACAATGATTTCAACAGTCTACCTGTTCCATTCATTGTTCTACTTGTCGAAAGTTACAAATAATTTCCTTTAAAGGATTAACAATGGGGCTCATTGTTCACTTAAACTTGAAGAACAAAAAATTGGCGATTTGTTCTGTTTGGATGCTTTGCATATATGTTTCTTATACTATATAGAAGCAATATATACAATGATTTCAACAGTCTACCTGTTCCATTCATTGTTCTACTTGTCGAAATTTACAAATAATTTCCGATAAAGGATTAACCATTGGGGCTCATTGTTCACTTAAACTTGAAGAACAAATAATTGGCGAATTATACTGTTTGGATGATTTGCATATATGTTTCTTAGACTATATAGAAGCAATATATACAAAGATTTCAACCGTCTACCTGTTCCATTCATTGTTCTACTTGTCGAAAGTTACAAATAATTTCCGTTAAGGGATTAACAATGGGGATCGTAGTTTACTTAAACTTGAAGAAAAAAAATGGGCGAATTGTACTGTTTGGATGCTTTGCATATATGTTTCTTAGACTATTTAGAAGCAATATATACAATGATTTCAACCGTCTACCTATTCCATTCATTGTTCTACTTGCCGAAATTTACAAATAATTTCCTTTAAAGGATTAACAATGGGGCTCGTAGTTCACTTAAACTTGAAGAGCAAAAAATTGTCGAATTGTACTGTTTGGATGCTTTGCATATATGTTTCTTAGACTATATAGAAGCAATATATACAATGATTTTAACCGTCTACCTGATCCATTCATTGTTCTACTTGTCGAAATTTACAAATAATTTCCGATAAAGGATTAACCATTGGGGCTCATTGTTCACTTAAACTTGAAGAACAAAAAATTGGCGAATTGTACTGTTTGGATGCTTTGCATATATGTTTCTTAGACTATATAGAAGCAATATATACAAAGATTTCAACCGTCTACCTGTTCCATTCATTGTTCTACTTGTCGAAAGTTACAAATAATTTCCTTTAAAGGTTTAACAATGGGGCTCGTTGTTCACTTAAACTTGAAGAACAAAAAATTGGCGAATGGTACTGTTTGGATGCTTTGCATATATGTTTCTTATACTATATAGAAGCAATATATACAAAGATTTCAACCGTCTACCTGTTCCATTCATTGTTCTACTTGTCGAAAGTTACAAATAATTTCCGATAACGGATTAACCATTGGGGCTCATTGTTCACTTAAACTTGCAGAACAAAAAATTGGCGTATTGTACTGTTTGGATGCTTTGCATATATGTTTCTTATACTATATAGAAGCAATATATACAAAGATTTCAACCGTCTACCTGTTCCATTCATTGTTCTACTTGTCGAAAGTTACAAATAATTTCCGATAAAGGATTAACCATTGGGGCTCATTGTTCACTTGTACTTGAAGAACAAAAAATTGGCGAATGGTACTGTTTGGATGCTTTGCATATATGTTTCTTAGACTATATAGAAGCAATATATACAATGATTTCAACCGTCTACCTGTTCCATTCATTGTTCTACTTGTCGCAAGTTACAAATAATTTCCGTTAAAGTATTAACAATGGGGCTCGTTGTTCACTTAAACTTGAAGAACAATAAATTGGCGAATTGTACTGTTTGGATGCTTTGCATATATGTTTCTTAGACTATATAGAAGCAATATATACAAAGATTTCAACCGTCTACCTGTTCCATTCATTGTTCTACTTGTCGAAAGTTACAATTAATTTCCGTTAAAGGATTAACAATGGGGCTCGTCGTTCACTTAAACTTGAAGAACAAAAAATTGGCGAATGGTACTGTTTGGATGCTTTGCATATATGTTTCTTAGACTATATAGAAGCAATATATACAATGATTTCAACAGTCTACCTGTTCCATTCATTGTTCTACTTGTCGAAATTTACAAATAATTTCCTTTAAAGGATTAACAATGGGGCTCGTAGTTCACTTAAACTTGAAGAACAAAAAATTGGCGAATGGTACTGTTTTTATGCTTTGCATATATGTTTCTTATACTATATAGAAGCAATATATACAAAGATTTCAACCGTCTACCTGTTCCATTCATTGTTCTACTTGTCGAAAGTTACAAATAATTTCCGATAACGGATTAACCATTGGGGCTCATTGTTCACTTAAACTTGCAGAACAAAAAATTGGCGAATTGTACTGTTTGGATGCTTTGCATATATGTTTCTCATACTATATAGAAGCAATATATACAAAGATTTCAACCGTCTACCTGTTCCATTCACTGTTCTACTTGTCGAAAGTTACAAATAATTTCCGGTAAGGGATTAACAATGGGGATCGTAGTTTACTTAAACTTGAAGAACAAATAATTGGCGAATTGTACTGTTTGGATGCTTTGCATAAATGTTTCTTAGACTATATAGAAGCAATATATAAAATGATTTCAACAGTCTACCTGTTCCATTCATTGTTCTACTTGTCGAAAGTTACAAATAATTTCCTTTAAAGGATTAACAATGGGGCTCATTGTTCACTTAAACTTGAAGAACAAAAAATTGGCGAATTGTTCTGTTTGGATGCTTTGCATATATGTTTCTTATACTATATAGAAGCAATATATACAATGATTTCAACAGTCTACCTGTTCCATTCATTGTTCTACTTGTCGAAATTTACAAATAATTTCCGATAAAGGATTAACCATTGGGGCTCATTGTTCACTTAAACTTGAAGAACAAAAAATTGGCGAATTGTACTGTTTGGATGCTTTGCATATATGTTTCTTAGACTATATAGAAGCAATATATACAAAGATTTCAACCGTCTACCTGTTCCATTCATTGTTCTACTTGTCGAAAGTTACAAATAATTTCCTTTAAATAATTAACAATGGGGCTCATTGTTCACTTAAACTTGAAGAACAAAAAATTGGCGAATTGTACTGTTTGGATGCTTTGCATATATGTTTCTTATACTATATAGAAGCAATATATACAATGATTTCAACAGTCTACCTGTTCCATTCATTGTTCTACTTGTCGAAATTTACAAATAATTTCCGATAAAGGATTAACCATTGGGGCTCATTGTTCACTTAAACTTAAAGAACAAAAAATTGGCGAATTGTACTGTTTGGATGCTTTGCATATATGTTTCTTAGACTATATAGAAGCAATATATACAAAGATTTCAACCGTCTACCTGTTCCATTCATTGTTCTACTTGTCGAAAGTTACAAATAATTTCCGATAAAGGATTAACCATTGGGGCTCATTGTTCACTTGAACTTGAAGAACAAAAAACTGGCGAATGGTACTGTTTGGATGCTTTGCATATATGTTTCTTAGACTACATAGAAGCAATATATACAAAGATTTCAACCGTCTACCTGTTCCATTCATTGTTCTACTTGTCGAAAGTTACAAATAATTTCCGTTAAGGGATTAACAATGGGGATCGTAGTTTACTTAAACTTGAAGAACAAGGAATTGGAAAATTGTACTGTCTGGATGATTTGCATATATGTTTCTTAGACTATATAGAAACAATATATACATTGATTTCAACCGTCTACCTGTTCCATTCATTGTTCTACTTGTCGCAAGTTACAAATAATTTCCGTTAAAGTATTAACAATGGGGCTCGTAGTTCACTTAAACTTGAAGATCAAATAATTGGCGAATTGTACTGTTTGGATAATTTGCATATATGTTTCTTAGACTATATAGAAGCAATATATACAAAGATTTCAACCGTCTACCTGTTCCATTCATTGTTCTACTTGCCGAAATTTACAAATAATTTCCTTTAAAGGATTAACAATGGGGCTCGTAGTTCACTTAAACTTGAAGAACAAAAAATTGGCGAATCGTACTGTTTGGATGCTTTGCATATATGCTTCTTAGACTATATAGATGCAATATATACAAAGATTTCAACCGTCTACCTGTTCCACTCATTGTTCTACTTGTCGAAAGTTACAAATAATTTCCTTTAAAGGATTAACAATGGGGCTCGTTGTTCACTTAAACTTGAAGAACAATAAATTGGCGAATTGTACTGTTTGGATGCTTTGCATATATGTTTCTTAGACTATATAGAAGCAATATATACAAAGATTTCAACCGTCTACCTGTTCCATTCATTGTTCTACTTGTCGAAAGTTACAATTAATTTCCGTTAAAGGATTAACAATGGGGCTCGTCGTTCACTTAAACTTGAAGAACAAAAAATTGGCGAATGGTACTGTTTGGATGCTTTGCATATATGTTTCTTAGACTATATAGAAGCAATATATACAATGATTTCAACAGTCTACCTGTTCCATTCATTGTTCTACTTGTCGAAATTTACAAATAATTTCCTTTAAAGGATTAACAATGGGGCTCGTAGTTCACTTAAACTTGAAGAACAAAAAATTGGCGAATGGTACTGTTTTTATGCTTTGCATATATGTTTCTTATACTATATAGAAGCAATATATACAAAGATTTCAACCGTCTACCTGTTCCATTCATTGTTCTACTTGTCGAAAGTTACAAATAATTTCCGATAACGGATTAACCATTGGGGCTCATTGTTCACTTAAACTTGCAGAACAAAAAATTGGCGAATTGTACTGTTTGGATGCTTTGCATATATGTTTCTCATACTATATAGAAGCAATATATACAAAGATTTCAACCGTCTACCTGTTCCATTCACTGTTCTACTTGTCGAAAGTTACAAATAATTTCCGGTAAGGGATTAACAATGGGGATCATAGTTTACTTAAACTTGAAGAACAAATAATTGGCGAATTGTACTGTTTGGATGCTTTGCATAAATGTTTCTTAGACTATATAGAAGCAATATATACAATGATTTCAACAGTCTACCTGTTCCATTCATTGTTCTACTTGTCGAAAGTTACAAATAATTTCCTTTAAAGGATTAACAATGGGGCTCATTGTTCACTTAAACTTGAAGAATAAAAAATTGGCGAATTGTTCTGTTTGGATGCTTTGCATATATGTTTCTTATACTATATAGAAGCAATATATACAATGATTTCAACAGTCTACCTGTTCCATTCATTGTTCTACTTGTCGAAATTTACAAATAATTTCCGATAAAGGATTAACCATTGGGGCTCATTGTTCACTTAAACTTGAAGAACAAAAAATTGGCGAATTGTACTGTTTGGATGCTTTGCATATATGTTTCTTAGACTATATAGAAGCAATATATACAAAGATTTCAACCGTCTACCTGTTCCATTCATTGTTCTACTTGTCGAAAGTTACAAATAATTTCCTTTAAATAATTAACAATGGGGCTCATTGTTCACTTAAACTTGAAGAACAAAAAATTGGCGAATTGTACTGTTTGGATGCTTTGCATATATGTTTCTTATACTATATAGAAGCAATATATACAATGATTTCAACAGTCTACCTGTTCCATTCATTGTTCTACTTGTCGAAATTTACAAATAATTTCCGATAAAGGATTAACCATTGGGGCTCATTGTTCACTTAAACTTGAAGAACAAAAAATTGGCGAATTGTACTGTTTGGATGCTTTGCATATATGTTTCCTAGACTATATAGAAGCAATATATACAAAGATTTCAACCGTCTACCTGTTCCATTCATTGTTCTACATGTCGAAAGTTACAAATAATTTCCGATAAAGGATTAACCATTGGGGCTCATTGTTCACTTGAACTTGAAGAACAAAAAACTGGCGAATGGTACTGTTTGGATGCTTTGCATATATGTTTCTTAGACTATATAGAAGCAATATATACAATGATTTCAACCGTCTACCTGTTCCATTCATTGTTCTACTTGTCGCAAGTTACAAATAATTTCCGTTAAAGTATTAACAATGGGGCTCGTAGTTCACTTAAACTTGAAGATCAAATAATTGGCGAATTGTACTGTTTGGATAATTTGCATATATGTTTCTTAGACTATATAGAAGCAATATATACAAAGATTTCAACCGTCTACCTGTTCCATTCATTGTTCTACTTGTCGAAAGTTACAAATAATTTCCGTTAAGGGATTAACAATGGGGATCGTAGTTTACTTAAACTTGAAGAACAAGGAATTGGAAAATTGTACTGTTTGGATGATTTGCATATATGTTTCTTAGACTATATAGAAACAATATATACAATGATTTCAACCGTCTACCTATTCCATTCATTGTTCTACTTGCCGAAATTTACAAATAATTTCCTTTAAAGGATTAACAATGGGGCTCGTAGTTCACTTAAACTTGAAGAACAAAAAATTGGCGAATGGTACTGTTTGGATGCTTTGCATATATGCTTCTTAGACTATATAGATGCAATATATACAAAGATTTCAACCGTCTACCTGTTCCACTCATTGTTCTACTTGTCGCAAGTTACAAATAATTTCCGTTAAAGTATTCACAATGGGGCTCGTAGTTCACTTAAACTTGAAGATCAAATAATTGGCGAATTGTACTGTTTGGATGATTTGCATATATGTTTCTTAGACTATATAGAAGCAATATATACAAAGATTTCAACCGTCTACCTGTTCCATTCATTGTTCTACTTGTCGAAAGTTACAAATAATTTCCGTTAAGGGATTAACTATGGGGATCGTAGTTTACTTAAACTTGAAGAACAAGGAATTGGAAAATTGTACTGTTTGGATGATTTGCATATATGTTTCTTAGACTATATAGAAACAATATATACAATGATTTCAACCGTCTACCTATTCCATTCATTGTTCTACTTGCCGAAATTTACAAATAATTTCCTTTAAAGGATTAACAATGGGGCTCGTAGTTCACTTAAACTTGAAGAACAAAAAATTGGCGAATGGTACTGTTTGGATGCTTTGCATATATGCTTCTTAGACTATATAGATGCAATATATACAAAGATTTCAACCGTCTACCTGTTCCACTCATTGTTCTACTTGTCGCAAGTTACAAATAATTTCCGTTAAAGTATTCACAATGGGGCTCGTAGTTCACTTAAACTTGAAGATCAAATAATTGGCGAATTGTACTGTTTGGATGATTTGCATATATGTTTCTTAGACTATATAGAAGCAATATATACAAAGATTTCAACCGTCTACCTGTTCCATTCATTGTTCTACTTGTCGAAAATTACAAATAATTTCCGTTAAGGGATTAACAATGGGGATCGTAGTTTACTTAAACTTGAAGAAAAAAAATGGGCGAATTGTACTGTTTGGATGCTTTGCATATATGTTTCTTAGACTATTTAGAAGCAATATATACAATGATTTCAACCGTCTACCTATTCCATTCATTGTTCTACTTGCCGAAATTTACAAATAATTTCCTTTAAAGGATTAACAATGGGGCTCGTAGTTCACTTAAACTTGAAGAGCAAAAAATTGTCGAATTGTACTGTTTGGATGCTTTGCATATATGTTTCTTAGACTATATAGAAGCAATATATACAATGATTTTAACCGTCTACCTGATCCATTCATTGTTCTACTTGTCCAAATTTACAAATAATTTCCGATAAAGGATTAACCATTGGGGCTCATTGTTCACTTAAACTTGAAGAACAAAAAATTGGCGAATTGTACTGTTTGGATGCTTTGCATATATGTTTCTCATACTATATAGAAGCAATATATACAAAGATTTCAACCGTCTACCTGTTCCATTCACTGTTCTACTTGTCGAAAGTTACAAATAATTTCCGGTAAGGGATTAACAATGGGGATCGTAGTTTACTTAAACTTGAAGAACAAATAATTGGCGAATTGTACTGTTTGGATGCTTTGCATAAATGTTTCTTAGACTATATAGAAGCAATATATAAAATGATTTCAACAGTCTACCTGTTCCATTCATTGTTCTACTTGTCGAAAGTTACAAATAATTTCCTTTAAAGGATTAACAATGGGGCTCATTGTTCACTTAAACTTGAAGAACAAAAAATTGGCGAATTGTTCTGTTTGGATGCTTTGCATATATGTTTCTTATACTATATAGAAGCAATATATACAATGATTTCAACAGTCTACCTGTTCCATTCATTGTTCTACTTGTCGAAATTTACAAATAATTTCCGATAAAGGATTAACCATTGGGGCTCATTGTTCACTTAAACTTGAAGAACAAAAAATTGGCGAATTGTACTGTTTGGATGCTTTGCATATATGTTTCTTAGACTATATAGAAGCAATATATACAAAGATTTCAACCGTCTACCTGTTCCATTCATTGTTCTACTTGTCGAAAATTACAAATAATTTCCGTTAAGGGATTAACAATGGGGATCGTAGTTTACTTAAACTTGAAGAAAAAAAATGGGCGAATTGTACTGATTGGATGCTTTGCATATATGTTTCTTAGACTATTTAGAAGCAATATATACAATGATTTCAACCGTCTACCTATTCCATTCATTGTTCTACTTGCCGAAATTTACAAATAATTTCCTTTAAAGGATTAACAATGGGGCTCGTAGTTCACTTAAACTTGAAGAGCAAAAAATTGTCGAATTGTACTGTTTGGATGCTTTGCATATATGTTTCTTAGACTATATAGAAGCAATATATACAATGATTTTAACCGTCTACCTGATCCATTCATTGTTCTACTTGTCCAAATTTACAAATAATTTCCGATAAAGGATTAACCATTGGGGCTCATTGTTCACTTAAACTTGAAGAACAAAAAATTGGCGAATTGTACTGTTTGGATGCTTTGCATATATGTTTCTCATACTATATAGAAGCAATATATACAAAGATTTCAACCGTCTACCTGTTCCATTCACTGTTCTACTTGTCGAAAGTTACAAATAATTTCCGGTAAGGGATTAACAATGGGGATCGTAGTTTACTTAAACTTGAAGAACAAATAATTGGCGAATTGTACTGTTTGGATGCTTTGCATAAATGTTTCTTAGACTATATAGAAGCAATATATAAAATGATTTCAACAGTCTACCTGTTCCATTCATTGTTCTACTTGTCGAAAGTTACAAATAATTTCCTTTAAAGGATTAACAATGGGGCTCATTGTTCACTTAAACTTGAAGAACAAAAAATTGGCGAATTGTTCTGTTTGGATGCTTTGCATATATGTTTCTTATACTATATAGAAGCAATATATACAATGATTTCAACAGTCTACCTGTTCCATTCATTGTTCTACTTGTCGAAATTTACAAATAATTTCCGATAAAGGATTAACCATTGGGGCTCATTGTTCACTTAAACTTGAAGAACAAAAAATTGGCGAATTGTACTGTTTGGATGCTTTGCATATATGTTTCTTAGACTATATAGAAGCAATATATACAAAGATTTCAACCGTCTACCTGTTCCATTCATTGTTCTACTTGTCGAAAGTTACAAATAATTTCCTTTAAATAATTAACAATGGGGCTCATTGTTCACTTAAACTTGAAGAACAAAAAATTGGCGAATTGTACTGTTTGGATGCTTTGCATATATGTTTCTTATACTATATAGAAGCAATATATACAATGATTTCAACAGTCTACCTGTTCCATTCATTGTTCTACTTGTCGAAATTTACAAATAATTTCCGATAAAGGATTAACCATTGGGGCTCATTGTTCACTTAAACTTGAAGAACAAAAAATTGGCGAATTGTACTGTTTGGATGCTTTGCATATATGTTTCTTAGACTATATAGAAGCAATATATACAAAGATTTCAACCGTCTACCTGTTCCATTCATTGTTCTACTTGTCGAAAGTTACAAATAATTTCCGATAAAGGATTAACCATTGGGGCTCATTGTTCACTTGAACTTGAAGAACAAAAAACTGGCGAATGGTACTGTTTGGATGCTTTGCATATATGTTTCTTAGACTACATAGAAGCAATATATACAATGATTTCAACCGTCTACCTGTTCCATTCATTGTTCTACTTGTCGCAAGTTACAAATAATTTCCGTTAAAGTAGTAACAATGGGGCTCGTAGTTCACTTAAACTTGAAGATCAAATAATTGGCGAATTGTACTGTTTGGATAATTTGCATATATGTTTCTTAGACTATATAGAAGCAATATATACAAAGATTTCAACCGTCTACCTGTTCCATTCATTGTTCTACTTGTCGAAAGTTACAAATAATTTCCGTTAAGGGATTAACAATGGGGATCGTAGTTTACTTAAACTTGAAGAACAAGGAATTGGAAAATTGTACTGTTTGGATGATTTGCATATATGTTTCTTAGACTATATAGAAACAATATATACATTGATTTCAACCGTCTACCTGTTCCATTCATTGTTCTACTTGTCGCAAGTTACAAATAATTTCCGTTAAAGTATTAACAATGGGGCTCGTAGTTCACTTAAACTTGAAGATCAAATAATTGGCGAATTGTACTGTTTGGATAATTTGCATATATGTTTCTTAGACTATATAGAAGCAATATATACAAAGATTTCAACCGTCTACCTGTTCCATTCATTGTTCTACTTGCCGAAATTTACAAATAATTTCCTTTAAAGGATTAACAATGGGGCTCGTAGTTCACTTAAACTTGAAGAACAAAAAATTGGCGAATCGTACTGTTTGGATGCTTTGCATATATGCTTCTTAGACTATATAGATGCAATATATACAAAGATTTCAACCGTCTACCTGTTCCACTCATTGTTCTACTTGTCGAAAGTTACAAATAATTTCCTTTAAAGGATTAACAATGGGGCTCGTTGTTCACTTAAACTTGAAGAACAATAAATTGGCGAATTGTACTGTTTGGATGCTTTGCATATATGTTTCTTAGACTATATAGAAGCAATATATACAAAGATTTCAACCGTCTACCTGTTCCATTCATTGTTCTACTTGTCGAAAGTTACAATTAATTTCCGTTAAAGGATTAACAATGGGGCTCGTCGTTCACTTAAACTTGAAGAACAAAAAATTGGCGAATGGTACTGTTTGGATGCTTTGCATATATGTTTCTTAGACTATATAGAAGCAATATATACAATGATTTCAACAGTCTACCTGTTCCATTCATTGTTCTACTTGTCGAAATTTACAAATAATTTCCTTTAAAGGATTAACAATGGGGCTCGTAGTTCACTTAAACTTGAAGAACAAAAAATTGGCGAATGGTACTGTTTTTATGCTTTGCATATATGTTTCTTATACTATATAGAAGCAATATATACAAAGATTTCAACCGTCTACCTGTTCCATTCATTGTTCTACTTGTCGAAAGTTACAAATAATTTCCGATAACGGATTAACCATTGGGGCTCATTGTTCACTTAAACTTGCAGAACAAAAAATTGGCGAATTGTACTGTTTGGATGCTTTGCATATATGTTTCTCATACTATATAGAAGCAATATATACAAAGATTTCAACCGTCTACCTGTTCCATTCACTGTTCTACTTGTCGAAAGTTACAAATAATTTCCGGTAAGGGATTAACAATGGGGATCATAGTTTACTTAAACTTGAAGAACAAATAATTGGCGAATTGTACTGTTTGGATGCTTTGCATAAATGTTTCTTAGACTATATAGAAGCAATATATACAATGATTTCAACAGTCTACCTGTTCCATTCATTGTTCTACTTGTCGAAAGTTACAAATAATTTCCTTTAAAGGATTAACAATGGGGCTCATTGTTCACTTAAACTTGAAGAACAAAAAATTGGCGAATTGTTCTGTTTGGATGCTTTGCATATATGTTTCTTATACTATATAGAAGCAATATATACAATGATTTCAACAGTCTACCTGTTCCATTCATTGTTCTACTTGTCGAAATTTACAAATAATTTCCGATAAAGGATTAACCATTGGGGCTCATTGTTCACTTAAACTTGAAGAACAAAAAATTGGCGAATTGTACTGTTTGGATGCTTTGCATATATGTTTCTTAGACTATATAGAAGCAATATATACAAAGATTTCAACCGTCTACCTGTTCCATTCATTGTTCTACTTGTCGAAAGTTACAAATAATTTCCTTTAAATAATTAACAATGGGGCTCATTGTTCACTTAAACTTGAAGAACAAAAAATTGGCGAATTGTACTGTTTGGATGCTTTGCATATATGTTTCTTATACTATATAGAAGCAATATATACAATGATTTCAACAGTCTACCTGTTCCATTCATTGTTCTACTTGTCGAAATTTACAAATAATTTCCGATAAAGGATTAACCATTGGGGCTCATTGTTCACTTAAACTTGAAGAACAAAAAATTGGCGAATTGTACTGTTTGGATGCTTTGCATATATGTTTCTTAGACTATATAGAAGCAATATATACAAAGATTTCAACCGTCTACCTGTTCCATTCATTGTTCTACTTGTCGAAAGTTACAAATAATTTCCGATAAAGGATTAACCATTGGGGCTCATTGTTCACTTGAACTTGAAGAACAAAAAACTGGCGAATGGTACTGTTTGGATGCTTTGCATATATGTTTCTTAGACTATATATAAGCAATATATACAATGATTTCAACCGTCTACCTGTTCCATTCATTGTTCTACTTGTCGCAAGTTACAAATAATTTCCGTTAAAGTATTAACAATGGGGCTCGTAGTTCACTTAAACTTGAAGATCAAATAATTGGCGAATTGTACTGTTTGGATAATTTGCATATATGTTTCTTAGACTATATAGAAGCAATATATACAAAGATTTCAACCGTCTACCTGTTCCATTCATTGTTCTACTTGTCGAAAGTTACAAATAATTTCCGTTAAGGGATTAACAATGGGGATCGTAGTTTTCTTAAACTTGAAGAACAAGGAATTGGAAAATTGTACTGTTTGGATGATTTGCATATATGTTTCTTAGACTATATAGAAACAATATATACAATGATTTCAACCGTCTACCTATTCCATTCATTGTTCTACTTGCCGAAATTTACAAATAATTTCCTTTAAAGGATTAACAATGGGGCTCGTAGTTCACTTAAACTTGAAGAACAAAAAATTGGCGAATGGTACTGTTTGGATGCTTTGCATATATGCTTCTTAGACTATATAGATGCAATATATACAAAGATTTCAACCGTCTACCTGTTCCACTCATTGTTCTACTTGTCGCAAGTTACAAATAATTTCCGTTAAAGTATTCACAATGGGGCTCGTAGTTCACTTAAACTTGAAGATCAAATAATTGGCGAATTGTACTGTTTGGATGATTTGCATATATGTTTCTTAGACTATATAGAAGCAATATATACAAAGATTTCAACCGTCTACCTGTTCCATTCATTGTTCTACTTGTCGAAAGTTACAAATAATTTCCGTTAAGGGATTAACAATGGGGATCGTAGTTTACTTAAACTTGAAGAACAAGGAATTGGAAAATTGTACTGTTTGGATGATTTGCATATATGTTTCTTAGACTATATAGAAACAATATATACAATGATTTCAACCGTCTACCTATTCCATTCATTGTTCTACTTGCCGAAATTTACAAATAATTTCCTTCAAAGGATTAACAATGGGGCTCGTAGTTCACTTAAACTTGAAGAACAAAAAATTGGCGAATGGTACTGTTTGGATGCTTTGCATATATGCTTCTTAGACTATATAGATGCAATATATACAAAGATTTCAACCGTCTACCTGTTCCACTCATTGTTCTACTTGTCGCAAGTTACAAATAATTTCCGTTAAAGTATTCACAATGGGGCTCGTAGTTCACTTAAACTTGAAGATCAAATAATTGGCGAATTGTACTGTTTGGATGATTTGCATATATGTTTCTTAGACTATATAGAAGCAATATATACAAAGATTTCAACCGTCTACCTGTTCCATTCATTGTTCTACTTGTCGAAAATTACAAATAATTTCCGTTAAGGGATTAACAATGGGGATCGTAGTTTACTTAAACTTGAAGAAAAAAAATGGGCGAATTGTACTGTTTGGATGCTTTGCATATATGTTTCTTAGACTATTTAGAAGCAATATATACAATGATTTCAACCGTCTACCTATTCCATTCATTGTTCTACTTGCCGAAATTCACAAATAATTTCCTTTAAAGGATTAACAATGGGGCTCGTAGTTCACTTAAACTTGAAGAGCAAAAAATTGTCGAATTGTACTGTTTGGATGCTTTGCATATATGTTTCTTAGACTATATAGAAGCAATATATACAATGATTTTAACCGTCTACCTGATCCATTCATTGTTCTACTTGTCCAAATTTACAAATAATTTCCGATAAAGGATTAACCATTGGGGCTCATTGTTCACTTAAACTTGAAGAACAAAAAATTGGCGAATTGTACTGTTTGGATGCTTTGCATATATGTTTCTTAGACTATATAGAAGCAATATATACAAAGATTTCAACCGTCTACCTGTTCCATTCATTGTTCTACTTGTCGAAAGTTACAAATAATTTCCGATAAAGGATTAACCATTGGGGCTCATTGTTCACTTAAACTTGAAGAACAAAAAATTGGCGAATTGTACTGTTTGGATGCTTTGCATATATGTTTCTTAGACTATATAGAAGCAATATATACAAAGATTTCAACCGTCTACCTGTTCCATTCATTGTTCTACTTGTCGAAAGTTACAAATAATTTCCGATAAAGGATTAACCATTGGGGCTCATTGTTCACTTGAACTTCAAGAACAAAAAACTGGCGAATGGTACTGTTTGGATGCTTTGCATATATGTTTCTTAGACTATATAGAAGCAATATATACAATGATTTCAACCGTCTACCTGTTCCATTCATTGTTCTACTTGTCGCAAGTTACAAATAATTTCCGTTAAAGTATTAACAATGGGGCTCGTAGTTCACTTCAAACTTGAAGATCAAATAATTGGCGAATTGTACTGTTTGGATAATTTGCATATATGTTTCTTAGACTATATAGAAGCAATATATACAAAGATTTCAACCGTCTACCTGTTCCATTCATTGTTCTACTTGTCGAAAGTTACAAATAATTTCCGTTAAGGGATTAACAATGGGGATCGTAGTTTACTTAAACTTGAAGAACAAGGAATTGGAAAATTGTACTGTTTGGATGATTTGCATATATGTTTCTTAGACTATATAGAAACAATATATACAATGATTTCAACCGTCTACCTATTCCATTCATTGTTCTACTTGCCGAAATTTACAAATAATTTCCTTTAAAGGATTAACAATGGGGCTCGTAGTTCACTTAAACTTGAAGAACAAAAAATTGGCGAATGGTACTGTTTGGATGCTTTGCATATATGCTTCTTAGACTATATAGATGCAATATATACAAAGATTTCAACCGTCTACCTGTTCCACTCATTGTTCTACTTGTCGCAAGTTACAAATAATTTCCGTTAAAGTATTCACAATGGGGCTCGTAGTTCACTTAAACTTGAAGATCAAATAATTGGCGAATTGTACTGTTTGGATGATTTGCATATATGTTTCTTAGACTATATAGAAGCAATATATACAAAGATTTCAACCGTCTACCTGTTCCATTCATTGTTCTACTTGTCGAAAGTTACAAATAATTTCCGTTAAGGGATTAACAATGGGGATCGTAGTTTACTTAAACTTGAAGAACAAGGAATTGGAAAATTGTACTGTTTGGATGATTTGCATATATGTTTCTTAGACTATATAGAAACAATATATACAATGATTTCAACCGTCTACCTATTCCATTCATTGTTCTACTTGCCGAAATTTACAAATAATTTCCTTTAAAGGATTAACAATGGGGCTCGAAGTTCACTTAAACTTGAAGAACAAAAAATTGGCGAATGGTACTGTTTGGATGCTTTGCATATATGCTTCTTAGACTATATAGATGCAATATATACAAAGATTTCAACCGTCTACCTGTTCCACTCATTGTTCTACTTGTCGCAAGTTACAAATAATTTCCGTTAAAGTATTCACAATGGGGCTCGTAGTTCACTTAAACTTGAAGATCAAATAATTGGCGAATTGTACTGTTTGGATGATTTGCATATATGTTTCTTAGACTATATAGAAGCAATATATACAAAGATTTCAACCGTCTACCTGTTCCATTCATTGTTCTACTTGTCGAAAATTACAAATAATTTCCGTTAAGGGATTAACAATGGGGATCGTAGTTTACTTAAACTTGAAGAAAAAAAATGGGCGAATTGTACTGTTTGGATGCTTTGCATATATGTTTCTTAGACTATTTAGAAGCAATATATACAATGATTTCAACCGTCTACCTATTCCATTCATTGTTCTACTTGCCGAAATTTACAAATAATTTCCTTTAAAGGATTAACAATGGGGCTCGTAGTTCACTTAAACTTGAAGAGCAAAAAATTGTCGAATTGTACTGTTTGGATGCTTTGCATATATGTTTCTTAGACTATATAGAAGCAATATATACAATGATTTTAACCGTCTACCTGATCCATTCATTGTTCTACTTGTCGAAAGTTACAAATAATTTCCGATAACGGATTAACCATTGGGGCTCATTGTTCACTTAAACTTGAAGAACAAAAAATTGGCGAATTGTACTGTTTGGATGCTTTGCATATATGTTTCGTAGACTATATAGAAGCAATATATACAAATATTTCAACCGTCTAACTGTTCCATTCATTGTTCTACTTGTCGAAAATTACAAATAATTTCCGATAAAGGATTAACCATTGGGGCACATTGTTCACTTAAACTTGAAGAACAAAAAATTGGCGAATGGTACTGTTTGGATGCTTTGCATATATGTTTCTCAGACTATATAGAAGCAATATATACAAAGATTTCAACCGTCTACCTTTTCCATTCATTGTTCTACTTGTCGAAAGTTACAAATAATTTCCGATAACGGATTAACCATTTGGGCTCATTGTTCACTTAAACTTGAAGAACAAAAAATTGGCGAATGGTACTGTTTGGATGCTTTGCGTACATGTTTCTTAGACTATTTAGAAGCAATATATAGAAAGATTTCACCCGTCTAACTGTACTATTCATTGTTCTACTTGTAGAAAGTTACAAATAATTTCCATTTCATGATTATCAATGGGGCTCGCTGTTCACTTAAACTTGAAGATCAAAAAATTGGCGATTGTTACTGTTTAGATGCTTTGCATATATGTTTCTTAGATCATATAGAAGCAATATGTACAAAGGTTTCAACCGTCTACCTGTTCCATTCATTGTTCTACTTGTCGAAAGTTACAAATAATTTCCGATAAAGGATTAACCATTGGGGCTCATTGTTCACTTAAACTTGAAGAACAAAAAATTGGCGAATGGTACTGTTTGGATGCTTTGCGTACATGTTTCTTAGACTATATGGAAGCAATATATACAAAGATTTCAACCGTCTACGTGTTCCAATCATTGTTCTACTTGTCGAAATTTACAAATAATTTCCTTTAAAGGATTAACAATGGGGCTCGTTGTTCACTTAAACTTGAAGAACAAAAAAGTGGCGAATGGTACTGTTTGGATGCTTAGCATATATGTTTCTTAGACTATATAGAAGCAATATATACAATAATTTCAACAGTCTACCTGTTCCATTTATTGTTCTACTTGTCGAAAATTACAAATAATTTCCGATAAAGGATTAACCATTGGGGCTCATTGTTCACTTAAACTTGAAGAACAAAAAATTGGCGAATGGTACTGTTTGGATGCTTTGCATATATGTTTCTTAGACTATATAGAAGCAATATATACAAAGATTTCAACCGTCTACCTTTTCCATTCATTGTTCTTCTTGTCGAAAGTTACAAATCATTTCCTTTAAAGGATTAACAATGGGGCTCATTGTTCACTTAAACTTGAAGAACAAAAAATTGGCGAATGGTACTGTTTGGATGCTTTGCATATATGTTTCTTAGACTATATAGAAGCAATATATACAAAGATTTCAACCGTCTACCTGTTCCATTCACTGTTCTACTTGTCGAAAATTTCAAATAATTTCCGATAATGGATTAACAATGGGGCTCATTGTTCACTTAAACTTGAAGAACAAAAAATTGTCTACCATTCAGTGTTCTTCTTGTCGAAAGTTACAAATAATTTCCGATAACGGATTAACCATTGGGGCTCATTGTTCACTTAAACTTGAAGAACAAAAAATTGGCGAATTGTACTGTTTGGATGCTTTGCATATATGTTTCTTATACTATATAGAAGCAATATATACAAAGATTTCAATCGTCTACCTGTTCCATTCACTGTTCTACTTGTCGAAAATTACAAATAATTTCCGATAATGGATTAACAATGGGGCTCATTGTTCACTTAAACTTGAAGAACAAAAAATTGGCGAATTGTACTGTTTGGATGCTTTGCATATATGTTTCGTAGACTATATAGAAGCAATATATACAAAGATTTCAACCATCTACCTATTCCATTCATTGTTCTACTTGCCGAAATTTACAAATAATTTCCTTTAAAGGATTAACAATGGGGCTCGTAGTTCACTTAAACATGAAGAACAAAAAATTGGCGAATGGTACTGTTTGGATGCTTTGCATATATGTTTCTTAGACTATATAGAAGTAATATATACAAAGATTTCAACCGTCTACCTGTTCCATTCATTGTTCTACTTGTCGAAAGTTACAAATAATTTCCTTTAAAGGATTAACAATGGGGCTCGTTGTTCACTTAAACTTGAAGAACAATAAATTGGCGAATTGTGCTGTTTGGATGCTTTGCATATATGTTTCTTAGACTATATAGAAGCAATATATACAAAGATTTCAACCGTCTACCTGTTCCATTAATTGTTCTACTTGTCGAAAGTTACAATTAATTTCCGTTAAATGATTAACAATGGGGCTCGTAGTTCACTTAAACTTGAAGTACAAAAAATTGGCGAATTGTACTGTTTGGATGTTTTGCATATATGTTTCGTAGACTATATAGAAGCAATATATACAAATATTTCAACCGTCTAACTGTTCCATTCATTGTTCTACTTGTCGAAAATTACAAATAATTTCCGATAACGGATTAACCATTGGGGCTCATTGTTCACTTAAACTTGAAGAACAAAAAATTGGCGAATTGTACTGTTTGGATGCTTTGCAAATATGTTTCGTAGTCTATATAGAAGCAATATATACAAATATTTCAACCGTCTAACTGTTCCATGCATTGTTCTACTTGTCGCAAATTACAAATAATTTCCGATAAAGGATTAACCATTGGGGCACATTGTTCACTTAAACTTGAAGAACAAAAAATTGGCGAATTGTACTGTTTGGATGCTTTGCATATATGTTTCTTAGACTACATAGAAGCAATATATACAAAGATTTCAACCGGCTACCTGTTCCATTCATTGTTCTACTTGTCGAAATTTACAAATAATTTCCGATAAAGGATTAACCATTGGGGCTCATTGTTCACTTAAACTTGAAGAACAAAAAATTGGCGAATTGTACTGTTTGGATGCTTTGCATATATGTTTCTTAGACTATATAGAAGCAATATATACAAAGATTTCAACCGTATACCTGTTCCATTCAGTGTTCTACTTGTCGAAAGTTACAAATAATTTCCGATAAAGGATTAACCATTGGGGCTCATTGTTCACTTAAACTTGAAGAACAAAAAATTGGCGAATGGTACTGTTTGGATGCTTTGCGTACATGTTTCTTAGACTATATGGAAGCAATATATACAAAGATTTCAACCGTCTACCTGTTCCATTCATTGTTCTACTTGTCGAAAGTTACAATTAATTTCCGTGAAAGGATTAACAATGGGGCTCGTAGTTCACTTAAACTTGAAGTACAAAAAATTGGCGAATTGTACTGTTTGGATGTTTTGCATATATGTTTCGTAGACTATATAGAAGCAATATATACAAATATTTCAACCGTCTAACTGTTCCATTCATTGTTCTACTTGTCGAAAATTACAAATAATTTCCGATAACGGATTAACCATTGGGGCTCATTGTTCACTTAAACTTGAAGAACAAAAAATTGGCGAATTGTACTGTTTGGATGCTTTGCATATATGTTTCGTAGACTATATAGAAGCAATATATACAAATATTTCAACCGTCTAACTGTTCCATTCATTGTTCTACTTGTCGAAAATTACAAATAATTTCCGATAAAGGATTAACCATTGGGGCACATTGTTCACTTAAACTTGAAGAACAAAAAATTGGCGAATGGTACTGTTTGGATGCTTTGCATATATGTTTCTCAGACTATATAGAAGCAATATATACAAAGATTTCAACCGTCTACCTGTTCCATTCATTGTTCTACTTGTCGAAAATTACAAATAATTTCCGATAAAGGATTAACCATTGGGGCTCATTGTTCACTTAAACTTGAAGAACAAAAAATTGGCGAATGGTACTGTTTGGATGCTTTGCATATATGTTTCTTAGACTATATAGAAGCAATATATACAATAATTTCAACAGTCTACCTGTTCCATTCATTGTTCTACTTGTCGAAATTTACAAATAATTTCCTTTAAAGGATTAACAATGGGGCTCGTAGTTCACTTAAACTTGAAGAACAAAAAATTGGCGAATGGTAGGTTTGGATGCTTTGCATATATGTTTCGTAGACTATATAGAAGCAATATATACAAATATTTCAACCGTCTACCTGTTCCATTCATTGTTCTACTTGTCGAAAGTTACAATTAATTTCCGTTAAAGGATTAACAATGGGGCTCATTGTTCACTTAAACTTGAAGAACAAAAAATTGGCGAATTGTACTGTTTGGATGCTTTGCATATATGTTTCTTAGACTATATAGAAGCAATATATACAATAATTTCAACAGTCTACCTGTTCCATTCGTTGTTCTACTTGTCGAAATTTACAAATAATTTCCTTTAAAGGATTAACAATGGGGCTCATTGTTCACTTAAACTTGAAGAACAAAAAATTGGCGAATTGTACTGTTTGGATGCTTTGCATATATGTTTCGTAGACTATATAGAAGCAATATATACAAAGATTTCAACCATCTACCTATTCCATTCATTGTTCTACTTGCCGAAATTTACAAATAATTTCCTTTAAAGGATTAACAATGGGGCTCGTAGTTCACTTAAACATGAAGAACAAAAAATTGGCGAATGGTACTGTTTGGATGCTTTGCATATATGTTTCTTAGACTATATAGAAGTAATATATACAAAGATTTCAACCGTCTACCTGTTCCATTCATTGTTCTACTTGTCGAAAGTTACAAATAATTTCCTTTAAAGGATTAACAATGGGGCTCGTTGTTCACTTAAACTTGAAGAACAATAAATTGGCGAATTGTGCTGTTTGGATGCTTTGCATATATGTTTCTTAGACTATATAGAAGCAATATATACAAAGATTTCAACCGTCTACCTGTTCCATTAATTGTTCTACTTGTCGAAAGTTACAATTAATTTCCGTTAAATGATTAACAATGGGGCTCGTAGTTCACTTAAACTTGAAGTACAAAAAATTGGCGAATTGTACTGTTTGGATGTTTTGCATATATGTTTCGTAGACTATATAGAAGCAATATATACAAATATTTCAACCGTCTAACTGTTCCATTCATTGTTCTACTTGTCGAAAATTACAAATAATTTCCGATAACGGATTAACCATTGGGGCTCATTGTTCACTTAAACTTGAAGAACAAAAAATTGGCGAATTGTACTGTTTGGATGCTTTGCAAATATGTTTCGTAGTCTATATAGAAGCAATATATACAAATATTTCAACCGTCTAACTGTTCCATGCATTGTTCTACTTGTCGCAAATTACAAATAATTTCCGATAAAGGATTAACCATTGGGGCACATTGTTCACTTAAACTTGAAGAACAAAAAATTGGCGAATGGTACTGTTTGGATGCTTTGCATATATGTTTCTTAGACTATATAGAAGCAATATATACAAAGATTTCAACCGTCTACCTTTTCCATTCATTGTTCTACTTGTCGAAAGTTACAAATAATTTCCGATAACGGATTAACCATTTGGGCTCATTGTTCACTTAAACTTGAAGAACAAAAAATTGGCGAATGGTACTGTTTGGATGCTTTGCGTACATGTTTCTTAGACTATTTAGAAGCAATATATAGAAAGATTTCACCCGTCTAACTGTACTATTCATTGTTCTACTTGTAGAAAGTTACAAATAATTTCCATTTCATGATTATCAATGGGGCTCGCTGTTCACTTAAACTTGAAGATCAAAAAATTGGCGATTGTTACTGTTTAGATGCTTTGCATATATGTTTCTTAGATCATATAGAAGCAATATGTACAAAGGTTTCAACCGTCTACCTGTTCCATTCATTGTTCTACTTGTCGAAAGTTACAAATAATTTCCGATAAAGGATTAACCATTGGGGCTCATTGTTCACTTAAACTTGAAGAACAAAAAATTGGCGAATGGTACTGTTTGGATGCTTTGCGTACATGTTTCTTAGACTATATGGAAGCAATATATACAAAGATTTCAACCGTCTACGTGTTCCAATCATTGTTCTACTTGTCGAAATTTACAAATAATTTCCTTTAAAGGATTAACAATGGGGCTCGTTGTTCACTTAAACTTGAAGAACAAAAAAGTGGCGAATGGTACTGTTTGGATGCTTAGCATATATGTTTCTTAGACTATATAGAAGCAATATATACAATAATTTCAACAGTCTACCTGTTCCATTTATTGTTCTACTTGTCGAAAATTACAAATAATTTCCGATAAAGGATTAACCATTGGGGCTCATTGTTCACTTAAACTTGAAGAACAAAAAATTGGCGAATGGTACTGTTTGGATGCTTTGCATATATGTTTCTTAGACTATATAGAAGCAATATATACAAAGATTTCAACCGTCTACCTTTTCCATTCATTGTTCTTCTTGTCGAAAGTTACAAATCATTTCCTTTAAAGGATTAACAATGGGGCTCATTGTTCACTTAAACTTGAAGAACAAAAAATTGGCGAATGGTACTGTTTGGATGCTTTGCATATATGTTTCTTAGACTATATAGAAGCAATATATACAAAGATTTCAACCGTCTACCTGTTCCATTCACTGTTCTACTTGTCGAAAATTACAAATAATTTCCGATAATGGATTAACAATGGGGCTCATTGTTCACTTAAACTTGAAGAACAAAAAATTGTCTACCATTCAGTGTTCTTCTTGTCGAAAGTTACAAATAATTTCCGATAACGGATTAACCATTGGGGCTCATTGTTCACTTAAACTTGAAGAACAAAAAATTGGCGAATTGTACTGTTTGGATGCTTTGCATATATGTTTCTTATACTATATAGAAGCAATATATACAAAGATTTCAATCGTCTACCTGTTCCATTCACTGTTCTACTTGTCGAAAATTACAAATAATTTCCGATAATGGATTAACAATGGGGCTCATTGTTCACTTAAACTTGAAGAACAAAAAATTGGCGAATTGTACTGTTTGGATGCTTTGCATATATGTTTCGTAGACTATATAGAAGCAATATATACAAAGATTTCAACCATCTACCTATTCCATTCATTGTTCTACTTGCCGAAATTTACAAATAATTTCCTTTAAAGGATTAACAATGGGGCTCGTAGTTCACTTAAACATGAAGAACAAAAAATTGGCGAATGGTACTGTTTGGATGCTTTGCATATATGTTTCTTAGACTATATAGAAGTAATATATACAAAGATTTCAACCGTCTACCTGTTCCATTCATTGTTCTACTTGTCGAAAGTTACAAATAATTTCCTTTAAAGGATTAACAATGGGGCTCGTTGTTCACTTAAACTTGAAGAACAATAAATTGGCGAATTGTGCTGTTTGGATGCTTTGCATATATGTTTCTTAGACTATATAGAAGCAATATATACAAAGATTTCAACCGTCTACCTGTTCCATTAATTGTTCTACTTGTCGAAAGTTACAATTAATTTCCGTTAAATGATTAACAATGGGGCTCGTAGTTCACTTAAACTTGAAGTACAAAAAATTGGCGAATTGTACTGTTTGGATGTTTTGCATATATGTTTCGTAGACTATATAGAAGCAATATATACAAATATTTCAACCGTCTAACTGTTCCATTCATTGTTCTACTTGTCGAAAATTACAAATAATTTCCGATAACGGATTAACCATTGGGGCTCATTGTTCACTTAAACTTGAAGAACAAAAAATTGGCGAATTGTACTGTTTGGATGCTTTGCAAATATGTTTCGTAGTCTATATAGAAGCAATATATACAAATATTTCAACCGTCTAACTGTTCCATGCATTGTTCTACTTGTCGCAAATTACAAATAATTTCCGATAAAGGATTAACCATTGGGGCACATTGTTCACTTAAACTTGAAGAACAAAAAATTGGCGAATTGTACTGTTTGGATGCTTTGCATATATGTTTCTTAGACTACATAGAAGCAATATATACAAAGATTTCAACCGGCTACCTGTTCCATTCATTGTTCTACTTGTCGAAATTTACAAATAATTTCCGATAAAGGATTAACCATTGGGGCTCATTGTTCACTTAAACTTGAAGAACAAAAAATTGGCGAATTGTACTGTTTGGATGCTTTGCATATATGTTTCTTAGACTATATAGAAGCAATATATACAAAGATTTCAACCGTATACCTGTTCCATTCAGTGTTCTACTTGTCGAAAGTTACAAATAATTTCCGATAAAGGATTAACCATTGGGGCTCATTGTTCACTTAAACTTGAAGAACAAAAAATTGGCGAATGGTACTGTTTGGATGCTTTGCGTACATGTTTCTTAGACTATATGGAAGCAATATATACAAAGATTTCAACCGTCTACCTGTTCCATTCATTGTTCTACTTGTCGAAAGTTACAATTAATTTCCGTGAAAGGATTAACAATGGGGCTCGTAGTTCACTTAAACTTGAAGTACAAAAAATTGGCGAATTGTACTGTTTGGATGTTTTGCATATATGTTTCGTAGACTATATAGAAGCAATATATACAAATATTTCAACCGTCTAACTGTTCCATTCATTGTTCTACTTGTCGAAAATTACAAATAATTTCCGATAACGGATTAACCATTGGGGCTCATTGTTCACTTAAACTTGAAGAACAAAAAATTGGCGAATTGTACTGTTTGGATGCTTTGCATATATGTTTCGTAGACTATATAGAAGCAATATATACAAATATTTCAACCGTCTAACTGTTCCATTCATTGTTCTACTTGTCGAAAATTACAAATAATTTCCGATAAAGGATTAACCATTGGGGCACATTGTTCACTTAAACTTGAAGAACAAAAAATTGGCGAATGGTACTGTTTGGATGCTTTGCATATATGTTTCTCAGACTATATAGAAGCAATATATACAAAGATTTCAACCGTCTACCTGTTCCATTCATTGTTCTACTTGTCGAAAATTACAAATAATTTCCGATAAAGGATTAACCATTGGGGCTCATTGTTCACTTAAACTTGAAGAACAAAAAATTGGCGAATGGTACTGTTTGGATGCTTTGCATATATGTTTCTTAGACTATATAGAAGCAATATATACAATAATTTCAACAGTCTACCTGTTCCATTCATTGTTCTACTTGTCGAAATTTACAAATAATTTCCTTTAAAGGATTAACAATGGGGCTCGTAGTTCACTTAAACTTGAAGAACAAAAAATTGGCGAATGGTAGGTTTGGATGCTTTGCATATATGTTTCGTAGACTATATAGAAGCAATATATACAAATATTTCAACCGTCTACCTGTTCCATTCATTGTTCTACTTGTCGAAAGTTACAATTAATTTCCGTTAAAGGATTAACAATGGGGCTCATTGTTCACTTAAACTTGAAGAACAAAAAATTGGCGAATTGTACTGTTTGGATGCTTTGCATATATGTTTCTTAGACTATATAGAAGCAATATATACAATAATTTCAACAGTCTACCTGTTCCATTCGTTGTTCTACTTGTCGAAATTTACAAATAATTTCCTTTAAAGGATTAACAATGGGGCTCATTGTTCACTTAAACTTGAAGAACAAAAAATTGGCGAATTGTACTGTTTGGATGCTTTGCATATATGTTTCGTAGACTATATAGAAGCAATATATACAAAGATTTCAACCATCTACCTATTCCATTCATTGTTCTACTTGCCGAAATTTACAAATAATTTCCTTTAAAGGATTAACAATGGGGCTCGTAGTTCACTTAAACATGAAGAACAAAAAATTGGCGAATGGTACTGTTTGGATGCTTTGCATATATGTTTCTTAGACTATATAGAAGTAATATATACAAAGATTTCAACCGTCTACCTGTTCCATTCATTGTTCTACTTGTCGAAAGTTACAAATAATTTCCTTTAAAGGATTAACAATGGGGCTCGTTGTTCACTTAAACTTGAAGAACAATAAATTGGCGAATTGTGCTGTTTGGATGCTTTGCATATATGTTTCTTAGACTATATAGAAGCAATATATACAAAGATTTCAACCGTCTACCTGTTCCATTAATTGTTCTACTTGTCGAAAGTTACAATTAATTTCCGTTAAATGATTAACAATGGGGCTCGTAGTTCACTTAAACTTGAAGTACAAAAAATTGGCGAATTGTACTGTTTGGATGTTTTGCATATATGTTTCGTAGACTATATAGAAGCAATATATACAAATATTTCAACCGTCTAACTGTTCCATTCATTGTTCTACTTGTCGAAAATTACAAATAATTTCCGATAACGGATTAACCATTGGGGCTCATTGTTCACTTAAACTTGAAGAACAAAAAATTGGCGAATTGTACTGTTTGGATGCTTTGCAAATATGTTTCGTAGTCTATATAGAAGCAATATATACAAATATTTCAACCGTCTAACTGTTCCATGCATTGTTCTACTTGTCGCAAATTACAAATAATTTCCGATAAAGGATTAACCATTGGGGCACATTGTTCACTTAAACTTGAAGAACAAAAAATTGGCGAATTGTACTGTTTGGATGCTTTGCATATATGTTTCTTAGACTACATAGAAGCAATATATACAAAGATTTCAACCGGCTACCTGTTCCATTCATTGTTCTACTTGTCGAAATTTACAAATAATTTCCGATAAAGGATTAACCATTGGGGCTCATTGTTCACTTAAACTTGAAGAACAAAAAATTGGCGAATTGTACTGTTTGGATGCTTTGCATATATGTTTCTTAGACTATATAGAAGCAATATATACAAAGATTTCAACCGTATACCTGTTCCATTCAGTGTTCTACTTGTCGAAAGTTACAAATAATTTCCGATAAAGGATTAACCATTGGGGCTCATTGTTCACTTATACTTGAAGAACAAAAAATTGGCGAATGGTACTGTTTGGATGCTTTGCGTACATGTTTCTTAGACTATATGGAAGCAATATATACAAAGATTTCAACCGTCTACGTGTTCCAATCATTGTTCTACTTGTCGAAATTTTCAAATAATTTCCTTTAAAGGATTAACAATGGGGCTCGTTGTTCACTTAAACTTGAAGAACAAAAAAGTGGCGAATGGTACTGTTTGGATGCTTAGCATATATGTTTCTTAGACTATATAGAAGCAATATATACAATAATTTCAACAGTCTACCTGTTCCATTCATTGTTCTACTTGTCGAAAATTACAAATAATTTCCGATAAAGGATTAACCATTGGGGCTCATTGTTCACTTAAACTTGAAGAACAAAAAATTGGCGAATGGTACTGTTTGGATGCTTTGCATATATGTTTCTTAGACTATATAGAAGCAATATATACAATAATTTCAACAGTCTACCTGTTCCATTCATTGTTCTACTTGTCGAAATTTACAAATAATTTCCTTTAAAGGATTAACAATGGGGCTCGTAGTTCACTTAAACTTGAAGAACAAAAAATTGGCGAATGGTAGGTTTGGATGCTTTGCATATATGTTTCGTAGACTATATAGAAGCAATATATACAAATATTTCAACCGTCTACCTGTTCCATTCATTGTTCTACTTGTCGAAAGTTACAATTAATTTCCGTTAAAGGATTAACAATGGGGCTCATTGTTCACTTAAACTTGAAGAACAAAAAATTGGCGAATTGTACTGTTTGGATGCTTTGCATATATGTTTCTTAGACTATATAGAAGCAATATATACAATAATTTCAACAGTCTACCTGTTCCATTCGTTGTTCTACTTGTCGAAATTTACAAATAATTTCCTTTAAAGGATTAACAATGGGGCTCGTTGTTCACTTAAACTTGAAGAACAATAAATTGGCGAATTGTGCTGTTTGGATGCTTTGCATATATGTTTCTTAGACTATATAGAAGCAATATATACAAATATTTCAACCGTCTA
The DNA here is from genome assembly GCA_963989415.1 of Cerceris ruficornis. Lineage (NCBI taxonomy): Eukaryota > Metazoa > Arthropoda > Insecta > Hymenoptera > Crabronidae > Cerceris > Cerceris ruficornis. The sequence goes on from CAXDIW010000076.1 coordinate 293,880, forward strand.
ACTGTTCCATTCATTGTTCTACTTGTCGAAAATTACAAATAATTTCCGATAAAGGATTAACCATTGGGGCACATTGTTCACTTAAACTTGAAGAACAAAAAATTGGCGAATGGTACTGTTTGGATGCTTTGCATATATGTTTCTCAGACTATATAGAAGCAATATATACAAAGATTTCAACCGTCTACCTGTTCCATTCATTGTTCTACTTGTCGAAAGTTACAAATAATTTCCGATAACGGATTAACCATTTGGGCTCATTGTTCACTTAAACTTGAAGAACAAAAAATTGGCGAATTGTACTGTTTGGATGCTTTGCATATATGTTTCTTAGACTACATAGAAGCAATATATACAAAGATTTCAACCGGCTACCTGTTCCATTCATTGTTCTACTTGTCGAAATTTACAAATAATTTCCGATAAAGGATTAACCATTGGGGCTCATTGTTCACTTAAACTTGAAGAACAAAAAATTGGCGAATTGTACTGTTTGGATGCTTTGCATATATGTTTCTTAGACTATATAGAAGCAATATATACAAAGATTTCAACCGTCTACCTGTTCCATTCATTGTTCTACTTGTCGAAAGTTACAAATAATTTCCGATAAAGGATTAACCATTGGGGCTCATTGTTCACTTAAACTTGAAGAACAAAAAATTGGCGAATGGTACTGTTTGGATGCTTTGCATATATGTTTCTTAGACTATATAGAAGCAATATATACAATAATTTCAACAGTCTACCTGTTCCATTCATTGTTCTACTTGTCGAAATTTACAAATAATTTCCTTTAAAGGATTAACAATGGGGCTCGTAGTTCACTTAAACTTGAAGAACAAAAAATTGGCGAATTGTACTGTTTGGATGCTTTGCATATATGTTTCTTAGACTACATAGAAGCAATATATACAAAGATTTCAACCGGCTACCTGTTCCATTCATTGTTCTACTTGTCGAAATTTACAAATAATTTCCGATAAAGGATTAACCATTGGGGCTCATTGTTCACTTAAACTTGAAGAACAAAAAATTGGCGAATTGTACTGTTTGGATGCTTTGCATATATGTTTCTTAGACTATATAGAAGCAATATATACAAAGATTTCAACCGTATACCTGTTCCATTCAGTGTTCTACTTGTCGAAAGTTACAAATAATTTCCGATAAAGGATTAACCATTGGGGCTCATTGTTCACTTAAACTTGAAGAACAAAAAATTGGCGAATGGTACTGTTTGGATGCTTTGCGTACATGTTTCTTAGACTATATGGAAGCAATATATACAAAGATTTCAACCGTCTACGTGTTCCAATCATTGTTCTACTTGTCGAAATTTACAAATAATTTCCTTTAAAGGATTAACAATGGGGCTCGTTGTTCACTTAAACTTGAAGAACAAAAAAGTGGCGAATGGTACTGTTTGGATGCTTAGCATATATGTTTCTTAGACTATATAGAAGCAATATATACAATAATTTCAACAGTCTGCCTGTTCCATTCATTGTTCTACTTGTCGAAAATTACAAATAATTTCCGATAAAGGATTAACCATTGGGGCTCATTGTTCACTTAAACTTGAAGAACAAAAAATTGGCGAATGGTACTGTTTGGATGCTTTGCATATATGTTTCTTAGACTATATAGAAGCAATATATACAATAATTTCAACAGTCTACCTGTTCCATTCATTGTTCTACTTGTCGAAATTTACAAATAATTTCCTTTAAAGGATTAACAATGGGGCTCGTAGTTCACTTAAACTTGAAGAACAAAAAATTGGCGAATGGTATGTTTGGATGCTTTGCATATATGTTTCGTAGACTATATAGAAGCAATATATACAAATATTTCAACCGTCTACCTGTTCCATTCATTGTTCTACTTGTCGAAAGTTACAATTAATTTCCGTTAAAGGATTAACAATGGGGCTCATTGTTCACTTAAACTTGAAGAACAAAAAATTGGCGAATTGTACTGTTTGGATGCTTTGCATATATGTTTCTTAGACTATATAGAAGCAATATATACAATAATTTCAACAGTCTACCTGTTCCATTCGTTGTTCTACTTGTCGAAATTTACAAATAATTTCCTTTAAAGGATTAACAATGGGGCTCGTTGTTCACTTAAACTTGAAGAACAATAAATTGGCGAATTGTGCTGTTTGGATGCTTTGCATATATGTTTCTTAGACTATATAGAAGCAATATATACAAATATTTCAACCGTCTAACTGTTCCATTCATTGTTCTACTTGTCGAAAATTACAAATAATTTCCGATAAAGGATTAACCATTGGGGCACATTGTTCACTTAAACTTGAAGAACAAAAAATTGGCGAATGGTACTGTTTGGATGCTTTGCATATATGTTTCTCAGACTATATAGAAGCAATATATACAAAGATTTCAACCGTCTACCTGTTCCATTCATTGTTCTACTTGTCGAAAGTTACAAATAATTTCCGATAACGGATTAACCATTTGGGCTCATTGTTCACTTAAACTTGAAGAACAAAAAATTGGCGAATTGTACTGTTTGGATGCTTTGCATATATGTTTCTTAGACTACATAGAAGCAATATATACAAAGATTTCAACCGGCTACCTGTTCCATTCATTGTTCTACTTGTCGAAATTTACAAATAATTTCCGATAAAGGATTAACCATTGGGGCTCATTGTTCACTTAAACTTGAAGAACAAAAAATTGGCGAATTGTACTGTTTGGATGCTTTGCATATATGTTTCTTAGACTATATAGAAGCAATATATACAAAGATTTCAACCGTCTACCTGTTCCATTCATTGTTCTACTTGTCGAAAGTTACAAATAATTTCCGATAAAGGATTAACCATTGGGGCTCATTGTTCACTTAAACTTGAAGAACAAAAAATTGGCGAATGGTACTGTTTGGATGCTTTGCATATATGTTTCTTAGACTATATAGAAGCAATATATACAATAATTTCAACAGTCTACCTGTTCCATTCATTGTTCTACTTGTCGAAATTTACAAATGATTTCCTTTAAAGGATTAACAATGGGGCTCGTAGTTCACTTAAACTTGAAGAACAAAAAATTGGCGAATGGTATGTTTGGATGCTTTGCATATATGTTTCTTAGACTATATAGAAGCAATATATACAAAGATTTCAACCGTCTACCTTTTCCATTCATTGTTCTTCTTGTCGAAAGTTACAAATAATTTCCGATAACGGATTAACCATTGGGGCTCATTGTTCACTTAAACTTGAAGAACAAAAAATTGGCGAATTGTACTGTTTGGATGCTTTGCATATATGTTTCTTATACTATATAGAAGCAATATATACAAAGATTTCAATCGTCTACCTGTTCCATTCACTGTTCTACTTGTCGAAAATTACAAATAATTTCCGATAATGGATTAACAATGGGGCTCATTGTTCACTTAAACTTGAAGAACAAAAAATTGGCGAATGGTACTGTTTGGATGCTTTGCGTACATGTTTCTTAGACTATATGGAAGCAATATATACAAAGATTTCAACCGTCTACGTGTTCCAATCATTGTTCTACTTGTCGAAATTTACAAATAATTTCCGATAATGGATTAACAATGGGGCTCATTGTTCACTTAAACTTGAAGAACAAAAAATTGGCGAATTGTACTGTTTGGATGCTTTGCATATATGTTTCTTATACTATATAGAAGCAATATATACAATGATTTCAACAGTCTACCTGTTCCATTCATTGTTCTACTTGTCGAAATTTACAAATAATTTCCGATAAAGGATTAACCATTGGGGCTCATTGTTCACTTAAACTTGAAGAACAAAAAATTGGCGAATTGTACTGTTTGGATGCTTTGCATATATGTTTCTTAGACTATATAGAAGCAATATATACAAAGATTTCAACCGTATACCTGTTCCATTCAGTGTTCTACTTGTCGAAAGTTACAAATAATTTCCGATAAAGGATTAACCATTGGGGCTCATTGTTCACTTAAACTTGAAGAACAAAAAATTGGCGAATGGTACTGTTTGGATGCTTTGCGTACATGTTTCTTAGACTATATGGAAGCAATATATACAAAGATTTCAACCGTCTACGTGTTCCAATCATTGTTCTACTTGTCGAAATTTACAAATAATTTCCTTTAAAGGATTAACAATGGGGCTCGTTGTTCACTTAAACTTGAAGAACAAAAAAGTGGCGAATGGTACTGTTTGGATGCTTAGCATATATGTTTCTTAGACTATATAGAAGCAATATATACAATAATTTCAACAGTCTACCTGTTCCATTCATTGTTCTACTTGTCGAAAATTACAAATAATTTCCGATAAAGGATTAACCATTGGGGCTCATTGTTCACTTAAACTTGAAGAACAAAAAATTGGCGAATGGTACTGTTTGGATGCTTTGCATATATGTTTCTTAGACTATATAGAAGCAATATATACAATAATTTCAACAGTCTACCTGTTCCATTCATTGTTCTACTTGTCGAAATTTACAAATAATTTCCTTTAAAGGATTAACAATGGGGCTCGTAGTTCACTTAAACTTGAAGAACAAAAAATTGGCGAATGGTATGTTTGGATGCTTTGCATATATGTTTCGTAGACTATATAGAAGCAATATATACAAATATTTCAACCGTCTACCTGTTCCATTCATTGTTCTACTTGTCGAAAGTTACAATTAATTTCCGTTAAAGGATTAACAATGGGGCTCATTGTTCACTTAAACTTGAAGAACAAAAAATTGGCGAATTGTACTGTTTGGATGCTTTGCATATATGTTTCTTAGACTATATAGAAGCAATATATACAATAATTTCAACAGTCTACCTGTTCCATTCGTTGTTCTACTTGTCGAAATTTACAAATAATTTCCTTTAAAGGATTAACAATGGGGCTCGTTGTTCACTTAAACTTGAAGAACAATAAATTGGCGAATTGTGCTGTTTGGATGCTTTGCATATATGTTTCTTAGACTATATAGAAGCAATATATACAAATATTTCAACCGTCTAACTGTTCCATTCATTGTTCTACTTGTCGAAAATTACAAATAATTTCCGATAAAGGATTAACCATTGGGGCACATTGTTCACTTAAACTTGAAGAACAAAAAATTGGCGAATGGTACTGTTTGGATGCTTTGCATATATGTTTCTCAGACTATATAGAAGCAATATATACAAAGATTTCAACCGTCTACCTGTTCCATTCATTGTTCTACTTGTCGAAAGTTACAAATAATTTCCGATAACGGATTAACCATTTGGGCTCATTGTTCACTTAAACTTGAAGAACAAAAAATTGGCGAATTGTACTGTTTGGATGCTTTGCATATATGTTTCTTAGACTACATAGAAGCAATATATACAAAGATTTCAACCGGCTACCTGTTCCATTCATTGTTCTACTTGTCGAAATTTACAAATAATTTCCGATAAAGGATTAACCATTGGGGCTCATTGTTCACTTAAAACTTGAAGAACAAAAAATTGGCGAATTGTACTGTTTGGATGCTTTGCATATATGTTTCTTAGACTATATAGAAGCAATATATACAAAGATTTCAACCGTCTACCTGTTCCATTCATTGTTCTACTTGTCGAAAGTTACAAATAATTTCCGATAAAGGATTAACCATTGGGGCTCATTGTTCACTTAAACTTGAAGAACAAAAAATTGGCGAATGGTACTGTTTGGATGCTTTGCATATATGTTTCTTAGACTACATAGAAGCAATATATACAATAATTTCAACAGTCTACCTGTTCCATTCATTGTTCTACTTGTCGAAATTTACAAATAATTTCCTTTAAAGGATTAACAATGGGGCTCGTAGTTCACTTAAACTTGAAGAACAAAAAATTGGCGAATGGTATGTTTGGATGCTTTGCATATATGTTTCTTAGACTATATAGAAGCAATATATACAAAGATTTCAACCGTCTACCTTTTCCATTCATTGTTCTTCTTGTCGAAAGTTACAAATAATTTCCGATAACGGATTAACCATTGGGGCTCATTGTTCACTTAAACTTGAAGAACAAAAAATTGGCGAATTGTACTGTTTGGATGCTTTGCATATATGTTTCTTATACTATATAGAAGCAATATATACAAAGATTTCAATCGTCTACCTGTTCCATTCACTGTTCTACTTGTCGAAAATTACAAATAATTTCCGATAATGGATTAACAATGGGGCTCATTGTTCACTTAAACTTGAAGAACAAAAAATTGGCGAATGGTACTGTTTGGATGCTTTGCGTACATGTTTCTTAGACTATATGGAAGCAATATATACAAAGATTTCAACCGTCTACGTGTTCCAATCATTGTTCTACTTGTCGAAATTTACAAATAATTTCCGATAATGGATTAACAATGGGGCTCATTGTTCACTTAAACTTGAAGAACAAAAAATTGGCGAATTGTACTGTTTGGATGCTTTGCATATATGTTTCTTATACTATATAGAAGCAATATATACAATGATTTCAACAGTCTACCTGTTCCATTCATTGTTCTACTTGTCGAAATTTACAAATAATTTCCGATAAAGGATTAACCATTGGGGCTCATTGTTCACTTAAACTTGAAGAACAAAAAATTGGCGAATGGTACTGTTTGGATGCTTTGCATATATGTTTCTTAGACTATATAGAAGCAATATATACAAAGATTTCAACCGTCTACCTTTTCCATTCATTGTTCTTCTTGTCGAAAGTTACAAATAATTTCCTTTAAAGGATTAACAATGGGGCTCATTGTTCACTTAAACTTGAAGAACAAAAAATTGGCGAATTGTACTGTTTGGATGCTTTGCATATATGTTTCGTAGACTATATAGAAGCAATATATACAAATATTTCAACCGTCTAACTGTTCCATTCATTGTTCTACTTGTCGAAAATTACAAATAATTTCCGATAAAGTATTAACCATTGGTGCTCATTGTTCACTTAAACTTGAAGAACAAAAAATTGGCGAATGGTACTGTTTGGATGCTTTGCATATATGTTTCTTAGACTACATAGAAGCAATATATACAATAATTTCAACAGTCTACCTGTTCCATTCATTGTTCTACTTGTCGAAATTTACAAATAATTTCCTTTAAAGGATTAACAATGGGGCTCGTAGTTCACTTAAACTTGAAGAACAAAAAATTGGCGAATGGTATGTTTGGATGCTTTGCATATATGTTTCTTAGACTATATAGAAGCAATATATACAAAGATTTCAACCATCTACCTATTCCATTCATTGTTCTACTTGCCGAAATTTACAAATAATTTCCTTTAAAGGATTAACAATGGGGCTCGTAGTTCACTTAAACATGAAGAACAAAAAATTGGCGAATGGTACTGTTTGGATGCTTTGCATATATGTTTCTTAGACTATATAGAAGCAATATATACAAAGATTTCAACCGTCTACCTGTTCCATTCATTGTTCTACTTGTCGAAAGTTACAAATAATTTCCTTTAAAGGATTAACAATGGGGCTCGTTGTTCACTTAAACTTGAAGAACAATAAATTGGCGAATTGTGCTGTTTGGATGCTTTGCATATATGTTTCTTAGACTATATAGAAGCAATATATACAAAGATTTCAACCGTCTACCTGTCCCATTCATTGTTCTACTTGTCGAAAATTACAAATAATTTCCGATAAAGGATTAACCATTGGGGCTCATTGTTCACTTAAACTTGAAGAACAAAAAATTGGCGAATGGTACTGTTTGGATGCTTTGCATATATGTTTCTTAGACTATATAGAAGCAATATATACAAAGATTTCAACCGTCTACCTTTTCCATTCATTGTTCTTCTTGTCGAAAGTTACAAATAATTTCCGATAACGGATTAACCATTGGGGCTCATTGTTCACTTAAACTTGAAGAACAAAAAATTGGCGAATGGTATGTTTGGATGCTTTGCATATATGTTTCTTAGACTATATAGAAGCAATATATACAAAGATTTCAACCATCTACCTATTCCATTCATTGTTCTACTTGCCGAAATTTACAAATAATTTCCTTTAAAGGATTAACAATGGGGCTCGTAGTTCACTTAAACATGAAGAACAAAAAATTGGCGAATGGTACTGTTTGGATGCTTTGCATATATGTTTCTTAGACTATATAGAAGCAATATATACAAAGATTTCAACCGTCTACCTGTTCCATTCATTGTTCTACTTGTCGAAAGTTACAAATAATTTCCTTTAAAGGATTAACAATGGGGCTCGTTGTTCACTTAAACTTGAAGAACAATAAATTGGCGAATTGTGCTGTTTGGATGCTTTGCATATATGTTTCTTAGACTATATAGAAGCAATATATACAAAGATTTCAACCGTCTACCTGTCCCATTCATTGTTCTACTTGTCGAAAATTACAAATAATTTCCGATAAAGGATTAACCATTGGGGCTCATTGTTCACTTAAACTTGAAGAACAAAAAATTGGCGAATGGTACTGTTTGGATGCTTTGCATATATGTTTCTTAGACTATATAGAAGCAATATATACAAAGATTTCAACCGTCTACCTTTTCCATTCATTGTTCTTCTTGTCGAAAGTTACAAATAATTTCCGATAACGGATTAACCATTGGGGCTCATTGTTCACTTAAACTTGAAGAACAAAAAATTGGCGAATTGTACTGTTTGGATGCTTTGCATATATGTTTCTTATACTATATAGAAGCAATATATACAAAGATTTCAATCGTCAACCTGTTCCATTCACTGTTCTACTTGTCGAAAATTACAAATAATTTCCGATAATGGATTAACAATGGGGCTCATTGTTCACTTAAACTTGAAGAACAAAAAATTGGCGAATTGTACTGTTTGGATGCTTTGCATATATGTTTCGTAGACTATATAGAAGCAATATATACAAATATTTCAACCGTCTACCTGTTCCATTCATTGTTCTACTTGTCGAAAGTTACAAATAATTTCCGATAACGGATTAACCATTTGGGCTCATTGTTCACTTAAACTTGAAGAACAAAAAATTGGCGAATTGTACTGTTTGGATGCTTTGCATATATGTTTCTTAGACTACATAGAAGCAATATATACAAAGATTTCAACCGGCTACCTGTTCCATTCATTGTTCTACTTGTCGAAATTTACAAATAATTTCCGATAAAGGATTAACCATTGGGGCTCATTGTTCACTTAAACTTGAAGAACAAAAAATTGGCGAACTGTACTGTTTGGTTGCTTTGCATATATGTTTCTTAGACTATATAGAAACAATATATACAAAGATTTCAACCGTCTACCTGTTCCATTCATTGTTCTACTTGTCGAAAGTTACAAATAATTTCCGATAAAGGATTAACCATTGGGGCTCATTGTTCACTTAAAGTTGAAGAACAAAAAATTGGCGAATGGTACTGTTTGGATGCTTTGCGTACATGTTTCTTAGACTATATGGAAGCAATATATACAAAGATTTCAACCGTCTACGTGTTCCAATCATTGTTCTACTTGTCGAAATTTACAAATAATTTCCTTTAAAGGATTAACAATGGGGCTCGTTGTTCACTTAAACTTGAAGAACAAAAAAGTGGCGAATGGTACTGTTTGGATGCTTAGCATATATGTTTCTTAGACTATATAGAAGCAATATATACAATAATTTCAACAGTCTACCTGTTCCATTCATTGTTCTACTTGTCGAAAATTACAAATAATTTCCGATAAAGGATTAACCATTGGGGCTCATTGTTCACTTAAACTTGAAGAACAAAAAATTGGCGAATGGTACTGTTTGGATGCTTTGCATATATGTTTCTTAGACTATATAGAAGCAATATATACAAAGATTTCAACCGTCTACCTTTTCCATTCATTGTTCTTCTTGTCGAAAGTTACAAATAATTTCCTTTAAAGGATTAACAATGGGGCTCATTGTTCACTTAAACTTGAAGAACAAAAAATTGGCGAATGGTACTGTTTGGATGCTTTGCATATATGTTTCTTATACTATATAGAAGCAATATATACAAAGATTTCAACCGTCTACCTGTACCATTCATTGTTCTACTTGTCGAAAGTTACAAATAATTTCCGATAACGGATTAACAATTGGGGCTCATTGTTCACTTAAACTTGCAGAACAAAAAATTGGCGAATTGTACTGTTTGGATGCTTTGCATATATGTTTCTTATACTATATAGAAGCAATATATACAAAGATTTCAACCGTCTACCTGTTCATTCACTGTTCTACTTGTCGAAAGTTACAAATAATTTCCGGTAAGGGATTAACAATGGGGATCGTAGTTTACTTAAACTTGAAGAACAAAAAATTGGCGAATTGTACAGTTTGGATGCTTTGCATAAATGTTTCTTAGACTATATAGAAGCAATATATACAATGATTTCAACAGTCTACCTGTTCCATTCATTGTTCTACTTGTCGAAAGTTACAAATAATTTCCTTTAAAGGATTAACAATGGGGCTCATTGTTCACTTAAACTTGAAGAACAAAAAATTGGCGAATTGTACTGTTTGGATGCTTTGCATATATGTTTCTTATACTATATAGAAGCAATATATACAATGATTTCAACAGTCTACCTGTTCCATTCATTGTTCTACTTGTCGTAATTTACAAATAATTTCCGATAAAGGATTAACCATTGGGGCTCATTGTTCACTTAAACTTGAAGAACAAAAAATTGGCGAATTGTACTGTTTGGATGCTTTGCATATATGTTTCTTAGACTATATAGAAGCAATATATACAAAGATTTCAACCGTCTACCTGTTCCATTCATTGTTCTACTTGTCGAAAGTTACAAATAATTTCCTTTAAATAATTAACAATGGGGCTCATTGTTCACTTAAACTTGAAGAACAAAAAATTGGCGAATTGTACTGTTTGGATGCTTTGCATATATGTTTCTTATACTATATTGAAGCAATATATACAATGATTTCAACAGTCTACCTGTTCCATTCATTGTTCTACTTGTCGAAATTTACAAATAATTTCCGATAAAGGATTAACAATTGGGGCTCATTGTTCACTTAAACTTGCAGAACAAAAAATTGGCGAATTGTACTGTTTGGATGCTTTGCATATATGTTTCTTATACTATATAGAAGCAATATATACAAAGATTTCAACCGTCTACCTGTTCCATTCACTGTTCTACTTGTCGAAAGTTACAAATAATTTCCGGTAAGGGATTAACAATGGGGATCGTAGTTTACTTAAACTTGAAGAACAAAAAATTGGCGAATTGTACTGTTTGGATGCTTTGCATAAATGTTTCTTAGACTATATAGAAGCAATATATACAATGATTTCAACAGTCTACCTGTTCCATTCATTGTTCTACTTGTCGAAAGTTACAAATAATTTCCTTTAAAGGATTAACAATGGGGCTCATTGTTCACTTAAACTTGAAGAACAAAAAATTGGCGAATTGTACTGTTTGGATGCTTTGCATATATGTTTCTTATACTATATAGAAGCAATATATACAATGATTTCAACAGTCTACCTGTTCCATTCATTGTTCTACTTGTCGAAATTTACAAATAATTTCCGATAAAGGATTAACCATTGGGGCTCATTGTTCACTTAAACTTGAAGAACAAAAAATTGGCGAATTGTACTGTTTGGATGCTTTGCATATATGTTTCTTAGACTATATAGAAGCAATATATACAAAGATTTCAACCGTCTACCTGTTCCATTCATTGTTCTACTTGTCGAAAGTTACAAATAATTTCCTTTAAATAATTAACAATGGGGCTCATTGTTCACTTAAACTTGAAGAACAAAAAATTGGCGAATTGTACTGTTTGGATGCTTTGCATATATGTTTCTTATACTATATTGAAGCAATATATACAATGATTTCAACAGTCTACCTGTTCCATTCATTGTTCTACTTGTCGAAATTTACAAATAATTTCCGATAAAGGATTAACCATTGGGGCTCGTTGTTCACTTAAACTTGAAGAACAAAAAATTGGCGAATTGTACTGTTTGGATGATTTGCATATATGTTTCTTAGACTATATAGAAGCAATATATACAAAGATTTCAACCGTCTACCTGTTCCATTCATTGTTCTACTTGTCGAAAGTTACAAATAATTTCCTTTAAATAATTAACAATGGGGCTCATTGTTCACTTAAACTTGAAGAACAAAAAATTGGCGAATTGTACTGTTTGGATGCTTTGCATATATGTTTCTTATACTATATTGAAGCAATATATACAATGATTTCAACAGTCTACCTGTTCCATTCATTGTTCTACTTGCCGAAATTTACAAATAATTTCCTTTAAAGGATTAACAATGGGGCTCGTAGTTCACTTAAACTTGAAGAACAAAAAATTGGCGAATGGTACTGTTTGGATGCTTTGCATATATGCTTCTTAGACTATATAGATGCAATATATACAAAGATTTCAACCGTCTACCTGTTCCACTCATTGTTCTACTTGTCGAAAGTTACAAATAATTTCCTTTAAAGGATTAACAATGGGGCTCGTTGTTCACTTAAACTTGAAGAACAATAAATTGGCGAATTGTACTGTTTGGATGCTTTGCATATATGTTTCTTAGACTATATAGAAGCAATATATACAAAGATTTCAACCGTCTACCTGTTCCATTCATTGTTCTACTTGTCGAAATTTACAAATAATTTCCTTTAAAGGATTAACAATGGGGCTCGTTGTTCACTTAAACTTCAAGAACAATAAATTGGCGAATTGTGCTGTTTGGATGCTTTGCATATATGTTTCTTAGACTATATAGAAGCAATATATACAAAGATTTCAACCGTCTACCTGTTCCATTCATTGTTCTACTTGTCGAAAGTTACAATTAATTTCCGTGAAAGGATTAACAATGGGGCTCGTAGTTCACTTAAACTTGAAGTACAAAAAATTGGCGAATTGTACTGTTTGGATGTTTTGCATATATGTTTCGTAGACGATATAGAAGCAATATATACAAATATTTCAACCGTCTAACTGTTCCATTCATTGTTCTACTTGTCGAAAATTACAAATAATTTCCGATAACGGATTAACCATTGGGGCTCATTGTTCACTTAAACTTGAAGAACAAAAAATTGGCGAATTGTACTGTTTGGATGCTTTGCATATATGTTTCGTAGACTATATAGAAGCAATATATACAAATATTTCAACCGTCTAACTGTTCCATTCATTGTTCTACTTGTCGAAAATTACAAATAATTTCCGATAAAGGATTAACCATTGGGGCACATTGTTCACTTAAACTTGAAGAACAAAAAATTGGCGAATGGTACTGTTTGGATGCTTTGCATATATGTTTCTCAGACTATATAGAAGCAATATATACAAAGATTTCAACCGTCTACCTGTTCCATTCATTGTTCTACTTGTCGAAAGTTACAAATAATTTCCGATAACGGATTAACCATTTGGGCTCATTGTTCACTTAAACTTGAAGAACAAAAAATTGGCGAATTGTACTGTTTGGATGCTTTGCATATATGTTTCTTAGACTATATAGAAGCAATATATACAAAGATTTCAACCGTCTACCTGTTCCATTCATTGTTCTACTTGTCGAAAGTTACAAATAATTTCCGATAAAGGATTAACCATTGGGGCTCATTGTTCACTAAAACTTGAAGAACAAAAAATTGGCGAATGGTACTGTTTGGATGCTTTGCATATATGTTTCTTAGACTATATAGAAGCAATATATACAAAGATTTCAACCGTCTACCTTTTCCATTCATTGTTCTTCTTGTCGAAAGTTACAAATAATTTCCTTTAAAGGATTAACAATGGGGCTCATTGTTCACTTAAACTTGAAGAACAAAAAATTGGCGAATTGTACTGTTTGGATGCTTTGCATATATGTTTCGTAGACTATATAGAAGCAATATATACAAATATTTCAACCGTCTAACTGTTCCATTCATTGTTCTACTTGTCGAAAATTACAAATAATTTCCGATAAAGTATTAACCATTGGTGCTCATTGTTCACTTAAACTTGAAGAACAAAAAATTGGCGAATGGTACTGTTTGGATGCTTTGCATAGATGTTTCTTAGACTATTTAGAAGCAATATATAGAAAGATTTCACCCGTCTACCTGTACTATTCATTGTTCTACTTGTCGAAAGTTACAAATAATTACCGATAAAGGATTAACCATTGGGGCTCATTGTTCACTTAAACTTGAAGAACAAAAAATTGGCGAATTGTACAGTTTGGATGCTTTGCATATATGTTTCTTAGACTATATAGAAGCAATATATACAAAGATTTCAACCGGCTACCTGTTCCATTCATTGTTCTACTTGTCGCAAGTTACAAATAATTTCCTTTAAAGTACTAACAATGGGGCTCGTAGTTCACTTAAACTTGAAGATCAAATAATTGGCGAATTGTACTGTTTGGACGCTTTGCATATATGTTTCTTAGACTATATAGAAGCAATATATACAATGATTTCAACCGTCTACCTGTTCCAATCATTGTTCTACTTGCCGAAACTTACAAATAATTTCCGTTTCATGATTATCAATTGGGCTCGTTGTTCACTTAAACTTGAAGAACAAAAAATTGGCGAATGGTACTGTTTGCATGCTTTGCATATATGTTTCTTAGATTATATAGAAGCAATATATACAAAGATTTCAACCGTCTACCTGTTCCATTCATTGTTCTACTTGTCGAAAATTACAAATAAATTCCGATAAAGGATTAACCATTGGGGCTCATTGTTCACTTAAACTTGAAGAACAAAAAATTGGCGAATGGTACTGTTTGGATGCTTTGCACATTTGTTTCTTAGACTATATAGAAGCAATATATACAAAGATTTCAACCGGCTACCTGTTCCATTCATTGTTCTGCTTGTCGCAAGTTATAAATAATTTCCGTTAAAGTACTAACAATGGGGCTCGTAGTTCACTTAAACTTGAAGATCAAATAATTGGCGAATTGTACTGTTTGGACGATTTGCATATATGTTTCTTAGACTATTTAGAAGCAATATATACAATGATTTCAACAGTCTACCTGTTCCAATCATTGTTCTACTTGCCGAAAGTTACAAATAATTTCCGTTTCATGATTATCAATTGGTCTCGTTGTTCACTTAAACTTGAAGAACAAAAAATTGGCGAATGGTACTGTTTGCATGCTTTGCATATAGGTTACTTAGACTATATGGAAGCAATATATACAAAGATTTCAACCGTCTACGTGTTCCAATCATTGTTCTACTTGTCGAAATTTACAAATAAGTTCCTTTAAAGGATTAACAATGGGGCTCGTTGTTCACTTAAACTTGGAGAACAAAAAATTGGCGAATGGTACTGTTTGGATGCTTTGCATATATGTTTCTTAGACTATATAGAAGCAATATATACATTGATTTCAACCGGCTACCTGTTCCATTCATTGTTCTACTTGTCGCAAATTACAAATAATTTCCGTTAAAGTATTAACAATGGGGCTCGTAGTTCACTTAAACTTGCAGATCAAATAATTGGCGAATTGTACTGTTTGGACGATTTGCATATATGTTTCTTAGACTATATAGAAGCAATATATACAATGATTTCAACAGTCTACCTGTTCCATTCATTGTTCTACTTGTCGAAATTTACAAATAATTTCCTTTAAAGGATTAACAATGGGGCTCGTAGTTCACTTAAACTTGAAGAACAAAAAATTGGCGAATTGTACTGTTTGGATGCTTTGCATAGATGTTTCTTAGACTATTTAGAAGCAATATATAGAAAGATTTCACCCGTCTACCTGTACTATTCATTGTTCTACTTGTCGAAAGTTACAAATAATTACCGATAAAGGATTAACCATTGGGGCTCATTGTTCACTTAAACTTGGAGAACAAAAAATTGGCGAATGGTACTGTTTGGATGCTTTGCATATATGTTTCTTAGACTATATAGAAGCAATATATACATTGATTTCAACCGGCTACCTGTTCCATTCATTGTTCTACTTGTCGCAAATTACAAATAATTTCCGTTAAAGTATTAACAATGGGGCTCGTAGTTCACTTAAACTTGAAGATCAAATAATTGGCGAATTGTACTGTTTGGACGATTTGCATATATGTTTCTTAGACTATATAGAAGCAATATATACAATGATTTCAACAGTCTACCTTTTCCATTCATTGTTCTACTTGTCGAAATTTACAAATAATTTCCTTTAAAGGATTAACAATGGGGCTCGTAGTTCACTTAAACTTGAAGAACAAAAAATTGGCGAATTGTACTGTTTGGATGCTTTGCATAGATGTTTCTTAGACTATTTAGAAGCAATATATAGAAAGATTTCACCCGTCTACCTGTACTATTCATTGTTCTACTTGTCGAAAGTTACAAATAATTACCGATAAAGGATTAACCATTGGGGCTCATTGTTCACTTAAACTTGAAGAACAAAAAATTGGCGAATTGTACAGTTTGGATGCTTTGCATATATGTTTCTTAGACTATATAGAAGCAATATATACAAAGATTTCAACCGGCTACCTGTTCCATTCATTGTTCTACTTGTCGCAAGTTACAAATAATTTCCTTTAAAGTACTAACAATGGGGCTCGTAGTTCATTTAAACTTGAAGATCAAATAATTGGCGAATTGTACTGTTTGGACGCTTTGCATATATGTTTCTTAGACTATATAGAAGCAATATATACAATGATTTCAACCGTCTACCTGTTCCAATCATTGTTCTACTTGCCGAAACATACAAATAATTTCCGTTTCATGATTATCAATTGGGCTCGTTGTTCACTTAAACTTGAAGAACAAAAAATTGGCGAATGGTACTGTTTGCATGCTTTGCATATATGTTTCTTAGATTATATAGAAGCAATATATACAAAGATTTCAACCGTCTACCTGTTCCATTCATTGTTCTACTTGTCGAAAATTACAAATAAATTCCGATAAAGGATTAACCATTGGGGCTCATTGTTCACTTAAACTTGAAGAACAAAAAATTGGCGAATGGTACTGTTTGGATGCTTTGCACATTTGTTTCTTAGACTATATAGAAGCAATATATACAAAGATTTCAACCGGCTACCTGTTCCATTCATTGTTCTGCTTGTCGCAAGTTATAAATAATTTCCGTTAAAGTACTAACAATGGGGCTCGTAGTTCACTTAAACTTGAAGATCAAATAATTGGCGAATTGTACTGTTTGGACAATTTGCATATATGTTTCTTAGACTATTTAGAAGCAATATATACAATGATTTCAACAGTCTACCTGTTCCAATCATTGTTCTACTTGTCGAAATTTATAAATAATTTCCGTTAAAGGATTAACAATGGGGCTCGTAGTTCACTTAAACTTGAAGAACAAAAAATTTGCGAATGGTACAGTTTGGATGCTTTGCATATATGTTTCTTAGACTATATAGAAGCAATATATACAATGATTTCAACCGTCTACCTGTTCCATTCATTGTTCTACTTGTCGAAATTTACAAATAATTTCCTTTAAAGGATTAACAATGGGGCTCGTAGTTCACTTAAACTTGAAGAACAAAAAATTGGCGAATGGTACTGTTTGGATGCTTTGCATATATGTTTCTTAGATTATATAGACGCAATATATACAAGGATTTCAACCGTCTACCTGTTCCATTCATTGTTCTACTTGTCGAAAGTTACAAATAATTACCGATAAAGGATTAACCATTGGGGCTCATTGTTCACTTAAACAAGAAGAACAAATAATTGGCGAATTGTACTGTTTGCATGCTTTGCATATATGTTTCTTAGACTATATGGAAGCAATATATACAAAGATTTCAACCGTCTGTGTGTTCCAATCATTGTTCTACTTGTAGAAAGTTACAATTAATTTCCGTTAAAGATTAACAATGGGGCTCGTAGTTCACTTAAACTTGAAGAACAAAAATTGGCGAATTGTACTGTTTGGATGCTTTGCATATATGTTTCTTAGACTATATAGAAGCAATATATACAAAGATTTCAACCGGCTACCTGTTCCATTCATTGTTCTACTTGTCGCAAGTTACAAATAATTTCCGTTAAAGTACTAACAATGGGACTCGTAGTTCACTTAAACATGAAGATCAAATAATTGGAGAATTGTACTGTTTGGACGCTTTGCATATATGTTTCTTAGACTATATAGAAGCAATATATTCAATGATTTCAACCGTCTACCTGTTCCAATCATTGTTCTACTTGCCGAAAGTTAGAAATAATTTCCGTTTCATGATTATCAATTGGTCTCGTTGTTCACTTAAACTTGAAGAACAAAAAATTGGCGAATGGTACTGTTTGCATGCTTTGCATATATGTTTCTTAGATTATATAGAAGCAATATACAGAAAGATTTCAACCGTCTACCTGTTCCATTCATTGTTCTACTTGTCGAAAGTTACAAATAATTTCCGTTAAAGTATTAACAATGGGGCTCGTAGTTCACTTAAACTTGAAGATCAAATAATTGGCGAATTGTACTGTTTGGACGATTTGCATATATGTTTCTTAGACTATATAGAAGCAATATATACAATGATTTCAACAGTCTACCTGTTCCATTAATTGTTCTACTTGTCGAAATTTACAAATAATTTCCTTTAAAGGATTAACAATGGGGCTCGTAGTTCACTTAAACTTGAAGACCAAAAAACTGGCGAATGGTACTGTTTGGATGCTTTGCATATATGTTTCTTAGATTATATAGACGCAATATATACAAGGATTTCAACCGTCTACCTGTTCCATTCAATGTTCTACTTGTCGAAAGTTGCAAATAATTACCGATAAAGGATTAACCATTGGGGCTCATTGTTCACTTAAACTTGAAGAACAAAAAATTGGCGAATTGTACTGTTTGGATGCTTTGCATATATGTTTCTTAGACTATATAGAAGCAATATATACAAAGATTTCAACAGGCTAACTGTTCCATTCATTGTTCTACTTGCCGAAAGTTACAAATAATTTCGGTTTCATGATTATCAATTGGGCTCGTTGTTCACTTAAACTTGAAGAACAAAAAATTGGCGAATGGTACTGTTTGCATGCTTTGCATATATGTTTCTTAGATTATATAGAAGCAATATACAGAAAGATTTCAACCGTCTACCTGTTCCATTCATTGTTCTACTTGTCGAAAGTTACAAATAATTTCCGTTAAAGTATTAACAATGGGGCTCGTAGTTCACTTAAACTTGAAGATCAAATAATTGGCGAATTGTACTGTTTGGACGATTTGCATATATGTTTCTTAGACTATATAGAAGCAATATATACAATGATTTCAACAGTCTACCTGTTCCATTCATTGTTCTACTTGTCGAAAATTACAAATAATTTCCGATAAAGGATTAACCATTGGGGCTCATTGTTCACTTAAACATGAAGAACAAAAAATTGGCGAATTGTACTGTTTGGATGCTTTGCGTACATGTTTCTTAGACTATATGGAAGCAATATATACAAAGATTTCAACCGTCTACGTGTTCCAGTCATTGTTCTACTTGTCGAAATTTACAAATAATTTCCTTTAAAGGATTAACAATGGGGCTCGTAGTTCACTTAAACTTGAAGAACAAAAAATTGGCGAATGGTACTGTTTGGATGCTTTGCATATATGTTTCTTAGATTATATAGACGCAATATATACAAGGATTTCAACCGTCTACCTGTTCCATTCATTGTTCTACTTGTCGAAAGTTACAAATAATTACCGATAAAGGATTAACCATTGGGGCTCATTGTTCACTTAAACTTGAAGACCAAAAAATTGGCGAATGGTACTGTTAGGATGCTTTGCGTACATGTTTCTTAGACTATATGGAAGCAATATATACAATGATTTCAACCGTCTACGTGTTCCAATCATTGTTCAACTTGTCGAAATTTACAAATAATTTCCTTTAAAGGATTAACAATGAGTCTCGTTGTTCACTTAAACTTGAAGAACAATAAATTCGCGAATGGTACTGTTTGGATGCTTTGCGTACATGTTTCGTAGACTATATGGAAGCAATATATACAACGATTTCAACCGTCTACGTGTTCCAATCATTGTTCTACTTGTCGAAATTTACAAATAATTTCCGATAACGGATTAACCATTGGGGCTCATTGTTCACTTAAACTTGAGGAACAAAAAATTGGCGAATTGTACTGTTTGGATGCTTTGCATATATGTTTCGTAGACTATATAGAAGCAATATATACAATGATTTCAACCGTCTACAAGATCCATTCATTGTTCTACTTGTCGAAATTTACAAATAATTTCCTTTAAAGGATTAACAATGGGGCTCGTAGTTCACTTAAACTTGAAGAACAAAAAATTGGCGAATTGTACTGTTTGGATGCTTTGCATAGATGTTTCTTAGACTATTTAGAAGCAATATATAGAAAGATTTCACCCGTCTACCTATACTATTCATTGTTCTACTTGTCGAAATTTACAAATAATTTCCTTTAAAGGATTAACAATGGGGCTCGTAGTTCACTTAAACTTGAAGAACAAAAAATTGGCGAATGGTACTGTTTGGATGCTTTGCATATATGTTTCTTAGATTATATAGACGCAATATATACAAGGATTTCAACCGTCTACCTGTTCCATTCATTGTTCTACTTGTCGAAAGTTACAAATAATTACCGATAAAGGATTAACCATTGGGGCTCATTGTTCACTTAAACTTGAAGACCAAAAAATTGGCGAATGGTACTGTTAGGATGCTTTGCGTACATGTTTCTTAGACTATATGGAAGCAATATATACAATGATTTCAACCGTCTACGTGTTCCAATCATTGTTCAACTTGTCGAAATTTACAAATAATTTCCTTTAAAGGATTAACAATGAGTCTCGTTGTTCACTTAAACTTGAAGAACAATAAATTCGCGAATGGTACTGTTTGGATGCTTTGCGTACATGTTTCGTAGACTATATGGAAGCAATATATACAAAGATTTCAACCGTCTACGTGTTCCAATCATTGTTCTACTTGTCGAAATTTACAAATAATTTCCGATAACGGATTAACCATTGGGGCTCATTGTTCACTTAAACTTGAGGAACAAAAAATTGGCGAATTGTACTGTTTGGATGCTTTGCATATATGTTTCGTAGACTATATAGAAGCAATATATACAATGATTTCAACCGTCTACAAGATCCATTCATTGTTCTACTTGTCGAAATTTACAAATAATTTCCTTTAAAGGATTAACAATGGGGCTCGTAGTTCACTTAAACTTGAAGAACAAAAAATTGGCGAATTGTACTGTTTGGATGCTTTGCATAGATGTTTCTTAGACTATTTAGAAGCAATATATAGAAAGATTTCACCCGTCTACCTATACTATTCATTGTTCTACTTGTCGAAATTTACAAATAATTTCCTTTAAAGGATTAACAATGGGGCTCGTAGTTCACTTAAACTTGAAGAACAAAAAATTGGCGAATGGTACTGTTTGGATGCTATGCATATATGTTTCTTAGATTATATAGACGCAATGTATACAAGGGTTTCAACAGTCTACCTGTTCCATTCATTGTTCTACTTGTCGAAAGTTACAAATAATTACCGATAAAGGATTAATCATTGGGGCTCATTGTTCACTTAAACTTGAAGATCAAAAAATTGGCGATTGTTACTGTTTAGATGCTTTGCATATAGGTTTCTTAGACTATATAGAAGCAATATATACAATGATTTCAACCGTCTACATGATCCATTCATTGTTCTACTTGTCGAAATTTACAAATAATTTCCTTTAAAGGATTAACAATGGGGATCGTAGTTTACTTAAACTTGAAGATCAAATAATTGGCGAATTGTACTGTTTGGATAATTTGCATATATGTTTCTTAGACTATATAGAAGCAATATATACAATGATTTCAACAGTCTACCAGTTCCATTCATTGTTCTACTTGTCGAAATTTACAAATAATTTCCGTTAAGGGATTAACAATGGGGATCGTAGTTTACTTAAACTTGAAGAACAAGAAATTGGCGAATTGTACTGTTCGGATGCTTTGAATATATGTTTCTTATATTATATAGAAGCAATATATACAAATATTTCAACCGTCTACCTGTTCCATTCATTGTTCTACTTGTCGAAAATTACAAATAATTTCCGATAAAGGATTAACCATTGGGGCTCATTGTTCACTTAAACTTGAAGACCAAAAAATTGGCGAATGGTACTGTTTGGATGCTTTGCGTACATGTTTCTTAGACTATATGGAAGCAATATATACAAAGCCTTCAACAGTCTACCTGTTCCATTCATTGTTCTACTTGTCGAAATTTACAAATAATTTCCTTTAAAGGATTAACAATGGGGCTCGTTGTTCACTTAAACTTGAAGAACAATAAATTGGCGAATTGTACTGTTTGGATGCTTTGCATATATGTTTCGTAGACTATATAGAAGCAATATATACAAAGATTTCAACCGTCTACCTGTTCCATTCATTGTTCTACTTGTCGCATGTTACAAATAATTTCCGTTAAAGTATTAACAATGGGGCTCGTAGTTCACTTAAACTTGAAGATCAAATAATTGGCGAATTGTACTGTTTGGACGCTTTGCATATATGTTTCTTAGACTATATAGAAGCAATATATACAAAGATTTCAACCGTCTACCTGTTCCATTCATTGTTCTACTTGTCGAAAGTTACAAATAATTTCCGATAACGGATTAACCATTGGGGCTCATTGTTCACTTAAACTTGGAGAACAAAAAATTGGCGAATGGTACTGTTTGGATGCTTTGCGTACATGTTTCTTAGACTATGTGGAAGCAATATATACAAAGACTTCAACAGTCTACCTGTTCCATTCATTGTTCTACTTGTCGAAATTTACAAATAATTTCCTTTAAAGGATTAACAATGGGGCTCGTTGTTCACTTCAACTTGAAGAACAAAAAAGTGGCGAATGGTACTGTTTGGATGCTTTGCATATATATTTCTTAGACTATTTAGAAGCAATATATAGAAAGATTTCACCCGTCTACCCGTACTATTCATTGTTCTACTTGTAGAAAGTTACAAATAATTTCCATTTCATGATTATCAATGGGGCTCGCTGTTCACTTAAACTTGAAGATCAAAAAATTGGCGATTGTTACTGTTTAGATGCTTTGCATATAGGTTTCTTAGACTATATAGAAGCAACATATACAAAGATTTCAACCGTCTACCAGTTCTATTCATTGTTCTACTTGTAGAAAGTTACAAATAATTTCCGTTAAAGTATTAACAATGGGGCTCGTAGTTCACTTAAACTTGAAGAACAAAAAATTGGCGAATGGTACTGTTTGGATGCTTTGCATATATGTTTCTTATACTATATAGAAGCAATATATACAAAGATTTCAACCGTCTACCTGTTCCATTCATTGTTCTACTTGTCGCAAGTTACAAATAATTTCCGTTAAAGTATTAACAATGGGGCTCGTAGTTCACTTAAACTTGAAGATCAAATAATTGGCGAATTGTACTGTTTGGACGCTTTGCATATATGTTTCTTAGACTATATAGAAGCAATATATACAAAGATTTCAACCGTCTACCTGTTCCATTCATTGTTCTACTTGTCGAAAGTTACAAATAATTTCCGATAACGGATTAACCATTGGGACTCATTGTTCACTTAAACTTGGAGAACAAAAAATTGGCGAATGGTACTGTTTGGATGCTTTGCGTACATGTTTCTTAGACTATGTGGAAGCAATATATACAAAGACTTCAACAGTCTACCTGTTCCATTCATTGTTCTACTTGTTGAAATTTACAAATAATTTCCTTTAAAGGATTAACAATGGGGCTCGTTGTTCACTTCAACTTGAAGAACAAAAAAGTGGCGAATGGTACTGTTTGGATGCTTTGCATATATATTTCTTAGACTATTTAGAAGCAATATATAGAAAGATTTCACCCGTCTACCCGTACTATTCATTGTTCTACTTGTAGAAAGTTACAAATAATTTCCATTTCATGATTATCAATGGGGCTCGCTGTTCACTTAAACTTGAAGATCAAAAAATTGGCGATTGTTACTGTTTAGATGCTTTGCATATAGGTTTCTTAGACTATATAGAAGCAACATATACAAAGATTTCAACCGTCTACCAGTTCTATTCATTGTTCTACTTGTAGAAAGTTACAAATAATTTCCGTTAAAGTATTAACAATGGGGCTCGTAGTTCACTTAAACTTGAAGAACAAAAAATTGGCGAATGGTACTGTTTGGATGCTTTGCATATATGTTTCTTATACTATATAGAAGAAATATATACAAAGATTTCAACCGTCTACCTGTTCCATTCAATGTTCTACTTGTCGAAAGTTACAAATAATTTCCGATAAAGGATTAACAATGGGGCTCATTGTTCACTTAAACTTGCAGAACAAAAAATTGGCGAATGGTATTGTTTGGATGCTTTGCATAGATGTTTCTTAGACTATTTAGAAGCAATATATAGAAAGATTTCACCCGTCTACCTGTACTATTCATTGTTCTACTTGTCGAAAGTTACAAATAATTACCGATAAAGGATTAACCATTGGGGCTCATTGTTCACTTAAACTTGAAGAACAAAAAATTGGCGAATGGTACTGTTTGGATGCTTTGCACATTTGTTTCTTAGACTATATAGAAGCAATATATACAAAGATTTCAACCGGCTACCTGTTCCATTCATTGTTCTGCTTGTCGCAAGTTATAAATAATTTCCGTTAAAGTACTAACAATGGGGCTCGTAGTTCACTTAAACTTGAAGATCAAATAATTGGCGAATTGTACTGTTTGGACGATTTGCATATATGTTTCTTAGACTATTTAGAAGCAATATATACAATGATTTCAACAGTCTACCTGTTCCAATCATTGTTCTACTTGTCGAAATTTATAAATAATTTCCGTTAAAGGATTAACAATGGGGCTCGTAGTTCACTTAAACTTGAAGAACAAAAAATTTGCGAATGGTACAGTTTGGATGCTTTGCATATATGTTTCTTAGACTATATAGAAGCAATATATACAATGATTTCAACCGTCTACCTGTTCCATTCATTGTTCTACTTGTCGAAATTTACAAATAATTTCCTTTAAAGGATTAACAATGGGGCTCGTAGTTCACTTAAACTTGAAGAACAAAAAATTGGCGAATGGTACTGTTTGCATGATTTGCATATAGGTTTCTTAGACTATATGGAAGCAATATATACAAAGATTTCAACCGTCTACGTGTTCCAATCATTGTTCTACTTGTAGAAAGTTTCAATTAATTTTCGTTAAAGGATTAACAATGGGGCTCGTAGTTCACTTAAACCTGAAGAACAAAAAATTGGCGAATTGGACTGTTTGGATGCTTTGCATATATGTTTCGTAGATTATATAGAAGCAATATATACAATGATTTCAAACGTCTACCTGTTCCACTCATTGTTCTACTTGTCGAAATTTACAAATAATTTCCTTTAAAGGATTAACAATGGGGCTCGTTGTTCACTTAAACTTGAAGAACAAAAAATTGGCGAATGGTACTGTTTGGATGCTTTGCATATATGTTTCTTAGACTATATAGAAGCAATATATACATTGATTTCAACCGGCTACCTGTTCCATTCATTGTTCTACTTGTCGCAAATTACAAATAATTTCCGTTAAAGTATTAACAATGGGGCTCGTAGTTAACTTAAACTTGAAGATCAAATAATTGGCGAATTGTACTGTTTGGACGAATTGCATATATGTTTCTTAGACTATATAGAAGCAATATATACAATGATTTCAACAGTCTACCTGTTCCATTCATTGTTCTACTTGTCGAAATTTACAAATAATTTCCTTTAAAGGATTAACCATGGGGCTCGTAGTTCACTTAAACTTGAAGAACAAAAAATTGGCGAATTGTACTGTTTGGATGCTTTGCATAGATGTTTCTTAGACTATTTAGAAGCAATATATAGAAAGATTTCACCCGTATACCTGTACTATTCATTGTTCTACTTGTCAAAAGTTACAAATAATTACCGATAAAGGATTAACCATTGGGGCTCATTGTTCACTTAAACTTGAAGAACAAAAAATTGGCGAATTGTACTGTTTGGATGCTTTGTATATATGTTTCTTAGACTATATAGAAGCAATATATACAAAGATTTCAACCGGCTACCTGTTCCATTCATTGTTCTACTTGTCGCAAGTTACAAATAATTTCCTTTAAAGTACTAACAATGGGGCTCGTAGTTCACTTAAACTTGAAGATCAAATAATTGGCGAATTGTACTGTTTGGACGCTTTGCATATATGTTTCTTAGACTATATAGAAGCAATATATACAATGATTTCAACCGTCTACCTGTTCCAATCATTGTTCTACTTGCCGAAAGTTACAAATAATTTCCGTTTCATGATTATCAATTGGGCTCGTTGTTCACTTAAACTTGAAGAACAAAAAATTGGCGAATGGTACTGTTTGCATGCTTTGCATATAGGTTTCTTAGACTATATAGAAGCAATATATACAAAGATTTCAACCGTCTACGCGTTCCAATCATTGTTCTACTTCTCGAAATTTACAAATAATTTCCTTTAAAGGATTAACAATGGGGCTCGTTGTTCACTTAAACTTGAAGAACAAAAAATTGGCGAATGGTACTGTTTGGATGCTTTGCATATATGTTTCTTAGACTATATAGAAGCAATATATCCAAAGATTTCAACCGGCTACCTGTTCCATTCATTGTTCTACTTGTCGCAAGTTACAAATAATTTCCTTTAAAGTACTAACAATGGGGCTCGTAGTTCACTTAAACTTGAAGATCAAATAATTGGCGAATTGTACTGTTTGGAAGCTTTGCATATATGTTTCTTAGACTATATAGAAGCAATATATACAATGATTTCAACCGTCTACCTGTTCCAATCATTGTTCTACTTGCCGAAAGTTACAAATAATTTCCGTTTCATGATTATCAATTGGGCTCGTTGTTCACTTAAACTTGAAGAACAAAAAATTGGCGAATGGTACTGTTTGCATGCTTTGCATATATGTTTCTTAGATTATATAGAAGCAATATATACAAAGATTTCAACCGTCTACCTGTTCCATTCATTGTTCTACTTGTCGAAAATTACAAATAATTTCCGATAAAGGATTAACCATTGGGGCTCATTGTTCACTTAAACTTGAAGAACAAAAAATTGGCGAATGGTACTGTTTGGATGCTTTGCATATATGTTTCTTAGACTATATAGAAGCAATATATACAAAGATTTCAACCGGCTACCTGTTCCATTCATTGTTCTACTTGTCGCAAGTTACAAATAATTTCCGTTAAAGTACTAACAATGGGGCTCGTAGTTCACTTAAACTTGAAGATCAAATAATTGGCGAATTGTACTGTTTGGTCGATTTGCATATATGTTTCTTAGACTATATAGAAGCAATATATACAATGATTTCAACAGTCTACCTGTTCCATTAATTGTTCTACTTGCCGAAATTTACAAATAATTTCCTTTAAAGGATTAACAATGGGGCTCGTAGTTCACTTAAACTTGAAGACCAAAAAATTGGCGAATGGTACTGTTTGGATGCTTTGCATATATGTTTCTTAGATTATATAGACGCAATATATACAAGGATTTCAACCGTCTACCTGTTCCATTCAATGTTCTACTTGTCGAAAGTTGCAAATAATTACCGATAAAGGATTAACCATTGGGGCTCATTGTTCACTTAAACTTGAAGAACAAAAAATTGGCGAATTGTGATGTTTGGATGCTTTGCATATACGTTTCTTAGACTATATAGAAGCAATATATACAAAGATTTCAACCGGCTAACTGTTCCATTCATTGTTCTACTTGTCGCAAGTTACAAATAATTTCCGTTAAAGTACTAACAATGGGGCTCGTAGTTCACTTAAACTTGAAGATCAAATAATTGGCGAATTGTACTGTTTGGACGCTTTGCATATATGTTTCTTAGACTATATAGAAGGAATATATACAAGGATTTCAACCGTCTAAATGTTCCATTCATTGTGATACTTGTCGAAAGTTACAAATAATTACCGATAAAGGATTAACCATTGGGGCTCATTGTTCACTTAAACATGAAGAACAAAAAATTGGCGAATTGTACTGTTTGGATGCTTTGCATATATGTTTCTTAGACTATATAGAAGCAATATATACAATGATTTCAACAGTCTACCTGTTCCATTAATTGTTCTACTTGTCGAAATTTACAAATAATTTCCTTTAAAGGATTAACAATGGGGCTCGTAGTTCACTTAAACTTGAAGACCAAAAAATTGGCGAATGGTACTGTTTGGATGCTTTGCATATATGTTTCTTAGATTATATAGACGCAATATATACAAGGATTTCAACCGTCTACCTGTTCCATTCAATGTTCTACTTGTCGAAAGTTGCAAATAATTACCGATAAAGGATTAACCATTGGGGCTCATTGTTCACTTAAACTTGAAGAACAAAAAATTGGCGAATTGTACTGTTTGGATGCTTTGCATATATGTTTCTTAGATTATATAGACGCAATATATACAAGGATTTCAACCGTCTACCTGTTCCATTCATTGTTCTACTTGTCGAAAATTACAAATAATTTCCGTTAAAGTATTAACAATGGGGCTCGTAGTTCACTTAAACTTGAAGATCAAATAATTGGCGAATTGTACTGTTTGGACGATTTGCATATATGTTTCTTAGACTATATAGAAGCAATATATACAATGATTTCAACAGTCTACCTGTTCCATTCATTGTTCTACTTGTCGAAAATTACAAATAATTTCCGATAAAGGATTAACCATTGGGGCTCATTGTTCACTTAAACATGAAGAACAAAAGATTGGCGAATTGTACTGTTTGGATGCTTTGCGTACATGTTTCTTAGACTATATGGAAGCAATATATACAAAGATTTCAACCGTCTACGTGTTCCAGTCATTGTTCTACTTGTCGAAATTTACAAATAATTTCCTTTAAAGGATTAACAATGGGGCTCGTAGTTCACTTAAACTTGAAGAACAAAAAATTGGCGAATGGTACTGTTTGGATGCTTTGCATATATGTTTCTTAGATTATATAGACGCAATATATACAAGGATTTCAACCGTCTACCTGTTCCATTCATTGTTCTACTTGTCGAAAGTTACAAATAATTACCGATAAAGGATTAACCATTGGGGCTCATTGTTCACTTAAACAAGAAGAACAAAAAATTGGCGAATTGTACTGTTTGGATGCTTTGCATATATGTTTCTTAGACTATATAGAAGCAATATATACAAAGATTTCAACAGTCTACCTGTTCCATTCATTGTTCTATTTGTCGAAATTTACAAATAATTTCCTTTAAAGGATTAACAATAGGGCTCGTAGTTCACTTAACACTTGAAGAACAAAAAATTGGCGAATTGTACTGTTTGGACGATTTGCATATATGTTTCTTAGACTATATAGAAGCAATATATACAATGATTTCAACAGTCTACCTGTTCCATTAATTGTTCTACTTGTCGAAAATTACAAATAATTTCCGTTAAAGTATTAACAATGGGGCTCGTAGTTCACTTAAACTTGAAGATCAAATAATTGGCGAATTGTACTGTTTGGACGATTTGCATATATGTTTCTTAGACTATATAGAAGCAATATATACAATGATTTCAACAGTCTACCTGTTCCATTAATTGTTCTACTTGTCGAAATTTACAAATAATTTCCTTTAAAGGATTAACAATGGGGCTCGTAGTTCACTTAAACTTGAAGACCAAAAAATTGGCGAATGGTACTGTTTGGATGCTTTGCATATATGTTTCTTAGATTATATAGACGCAATATATACAAGGATTTCAACCGTCTACCTGTTCCATTCAAAGTTCTACTTGCCGAAAGTTGCAAATAATTACCGATAAAGGATTAACCATTGGGGCTCATTGTTCACTTAAACTTGAAGAACAAATAATTGGCGAATTGTACTGTTTGGACGCTTTGCATATATGTTTCTTAGACTATATAGAAGCAATATATACAATGATTTCAACCGTCTACCTGTTCCAATCATTGTTCTACTTGCCGACAGTTACAAATAATTTCCGTTTCATGATTATCAATTGGTCTCGTTGTTCACTTAAACTTGAAGAACAAAAAATTGGCGAATGGTACTGTTTGCATGCTTTGCATATATGTTTCTTATATTATATAGAAGCAATATATACTAAGATGTCAACCGTCTACGTGTTCCAATCATTGTTCTACTTGTCGAAAATTACAAATAAATTCCGATAAAGGATTAACCATTGGGGCTCATTATTCACTTAAACTTGAAGAACAAAAAATTGGCGAATGGTACTGTTTGGATGCTTTGCGTACATGTTTCTTAGACTATATGGAAGCAATATATACTAAGATGTCAACCGTCTACGTGTTCCAATCATTGTTCTACTTGTCGAAATTCACAAATAATTTCCTTTAACGGATTAACAATGGGGCTCGTTGTTCACTTAAACTTGAAGAACAAAAAATTGATGAATGGTACTGTTTGGATGCTTTACATATATGTTTCTTAGACTATATAGAAGCAATATATACATTGATTTCAACCGGCTACCTGTTCCATTCATTGTTCTACTTGTCGCAAGTTACAAATAATTTCCGTTAAAGTATTAACAATGGGGCTCGTAGTTCACTTAAACTTGAAGATCAAATAATTGGCGAATTGTACTGTTTGGACGCTTTGCATATATGTTTCTTAGACTATATAGAAGCAATATATACAATGATTTCAACAGTCTACCTGTTCCATTCATTGTTCTACTTGTCGAAATTTACAAATAATTTCCTTTAAAGGATTAACAATGGGGCTCGTAGTTCACTTAAACTTCAAGAACAAAAAATTGGCGAATGGTACTGTTCGGATGCTTTGCATATATGTTTCTTAGATTATATAGACGCAATATATACAAGGATTTCAACCGTCTACCTGTTCCATTCATTGTTCTACTTGTCGAAAGTTACAAATAATTACCGATAAAGGATTAACCATTGGGGCTCATTGTTCACTTAAACTTGAAGAACAAAAAATTGGCGAATTGTACTGTTTGGATGCTTTGCATATATGTTTCTTAGATTATATCGACGCAATATATACAAGGATTTCAACCGTCCACCTGTTCCATTCATTGTTCTACTTGTCGAAATTTATAAATAATTTCCGTTAAAGGATTAACAATGGGGCTCGTAGTTCACTTAAACTTGAAGAACAAAAAATTAGCGAATGGTACAGTTTGGATGCTTTGCATATATGTTTCTTAGACTATATAGAAGCAATATATACAATGATTTCAACCGTCTACCTGTTCCATTCATTGTTCTACTTGTCGAAATTTACAAATAATTTCCTTTAAAGGATTAACAATGGGGCTCGTAGTTCACTTAAACTTGAAGAACAAAAAATTGGCGAATGGTACTGTTTGGATGCTTTGCATATATGTTTCTTAGATTATATAGACGTAATATATACAAGGATTTCAACCGTCTACCTGTTCCATTCATTGTTCTACTTGTCGAAAGTTACAAATAATTACCGATAAAGGATTAACCATTGGGGCTCATTGTTCACTTAAACAAGAAGAACAAAAAATTGGCGAATTGTACTGTTTGGATGCTTTGCATATATGTTTCTTAGACTATATAGAAGCAATATATACAATGATTTCAACCGTCTACCTGTTCCATTCATTGTTCTACTTGTCGAAAGTTACAATTAATTTCCGTTAAAGGATTAACAATGGGGATCGTAGTTTACTTAAACTTGAAGATCAAATAATTGGCGAATTGTACTGTTTGGATGCTTTGCATATATGTTTCTTAGACTATATGGAAGCAATATATACAAAGATTTCAACCGTCTGTGTGTTCCAATCATTGTTCTACTTGTAGAAAGTTACAATTAATTTCCGTTAAAGATTAACAATGGGGCTCGTAGTTCACTTAAACTTGAAGAACAAAAATTGGCGAATTGTACTGTTTGGATGCTTTGCATATATGTTTCTTAGACTATATAGAAGCAATATATTCAATGATTTCAACCGTCTACCTGTTCCAATCATTGTTCTACTTGCCGAAAGTTAGAAATAATTTCCGTTTCATGATTATCAATTGGTCTCGTTGTTCACTTAAACTTGAAGAACAAAAAATTGGCGAATGGTACTGTTTGCATGCTTTGCATATAGGTTTCTTAGACTATATGGAAGCAATATATACAAAGATTTCAACCGTCTACGTGTTCCAATCATTGTTCTACTTGCCGAAATTTACAAATAATTTCCTTTAAAGGATTAACAATTGGGCTCGTTGTTCACTTAAACTTGAAGAACAAAAAATTGGCGAATGGTACTGTTTGGATGCTTTGTATATATGTTTCTTAGACTATATAGAAGCAATATATACATTGATTTCGACCGGCTACCTGTTCCATTCATTGTTCTACTTGTCGCAAATTACAAATAATTTCCGTTAAAGTATTAACAATGGGGCTCGTAGTTCACTTAAACTTGAAGATCAAATAATTGGCGAATTGTACTGTTTGGACGAATTGCATATATGTTTCTTAGACTATATAGATGCAATATATACAATGATTTCAACAGTCTACCTGTTCCATTCATTGTTCTACTTGTCGAAATTTACAAATAATTTCCTTTAAAGGATTAACCATGGGGCTCGTAGTTCACTTAAACTTGAAGAACAAAAAATTGGCGAATTGTACTGTTTGGATGCTTTGCATAGATGTTTCTTAGACTATCTAGAAGCAATATATAGAAAGATTTCACCCGTATACCTGTACTATTCATTGTTCTACTTGTCAAAAGTTACAAATAATTACCGATAAAGGATTAACCATTGGGGCTCATTGTTCACTTAAACTTGAAGAACAAAAAATTGGCGAATTGTACTGTTTGGATGCTTTGCATATATGTTTCTTAGACTATATAGAAGCAATATATACAAAGATTTCAACCGGCTACCTGTTCCATTCATTGTTCTACTTGTCGCAAGTTACAAATAATTTCCTTTGAAGTACTAACAATGGGGCTCGTAGTTCACTTAAACTTGAAGATCAAATAGTTGGCGAATTGTACTGTTTGGACGCTTTGCATATATGTTTCTTAGACTATATAGAAGCAATATATACAATGATTTCAACCGTCTACCTGTTCCAATCATTGTTCTACTTGCCGAAAGTTACAAATAATTTCCGTTTCATGATTATCAATTGGGCTCGTAGTTCACTTAAACTTGAAGAACAAAAAATTGGCGAATGGTACTGTTTGCATGCTTTGCATATATGTTTCTTAGACTATATAGAAGCAATATATACATTGATTTCAACCGGCTACCTGTTCCATTCATTGTTCTACTTGTCGCAAATTACAAATAATTTCCGTTAAAGTATTAACAATGGGGCTCGTAGTTCACTTAAACTTGAAGATCAAATAATTGGCGAATTGTACTGTTTGGACGATTTGCATATATGTTTCTTAGACTATATAGAAGCAATATATACAATGATTCCAACAGTCTACCTGTTCCATTCATTGTTCTACTTGTCGAAATTTACAAATAATTTTCTTTAAGGGATTAACAATGGGGCTCGTAGTTCACTTAAACTTGAAGAACAAAAAATTGGCGAATGGTACTGTTTGGATGCTTTGCATATATGTTTCTTAGATTATATAGACGCAATATATACAAGGATTTCAACCGTCTACCTGTTCCATTCAATGTTCTACTTGTCGAAAGTTGCAAATAATTACCGATAAAGGATTAACCATTGGGGCTCATTGTTCACTTAAACTTGAAGAACAAAAAATTGGCGAATTGTACTGTTTGGATGCTTTGCATATATGTTTCTTAGACTATATAGAAGCAATATATACAAAGATTTCAACCGGCTACCTGTTCCATTCATTGTTCTACTTGTCGCAAGTTACAAATAATTTCCTTTAAAGTACTAACAATGGGGCTCGTAGTTCACTTAAACTTGAAGATCAAATAGTTGGCGAATTGTACTGTTTGGACGCTTTGCATATATGTTTCTTAGACTATATGGAAGCAATATATACTATGATTTCAACCGTCTACCTGTTCCAATCATTGTTCTACTTGCCGAAAGTTACAAATAATTTCCGTTTCATGATTATCAATTGGGCTCGTAGTTCACTTAAACTTGAAGAACAAAAAATTGGCGAATGGTACTGTTTGCATGCTTTGCATATATGTTTCTTAGATTATATAGACGCAATATATACAAGGATTTCAACCGTCTACCTGTTCCATTCATTGTTCTACTTGTCGAAAGTTACAAATAATTACCGATAAAGGATTAACCATTGGGGCTCATTGTTCACTTAAACAAGAAGAACAAAAAATTGGCGAATTGTACTGTTTGGATGCTTTGCATATATGTTTCTTAGACTATATAGAAGCAATATATACAAAGATTTCAACAGTCTACCTGTTCCATTCATTGTTCTACTTGTCGAAATTTACAAATAATTTCCTTTAAAGGATTATCAATAGGGCTCGTAGTTCACTTAAACTTGAAGATCAAATAATTGGCGAATTGTACTGTTTGGACGCTTTGCATATATGTTTCTTAGACTATATAGAAGCAATATATACAATGATTTCAACCGTCTACCTGTTCCAATCATTGTTCTACTTGTAGAAAGTTACAATTAATTTCCGTTAAAGATTAACAATGGGGCTCGTAGTTCACTTAAACTTGAAGAACAAAAATTGGCGAATTGTACTGTTTGGATGCTTTGCATATATGTTTCTTAGACTATATAGAAGCAATATATACAAAGATTTCAACCGGCTACCTGTTCCATTCATTGTTCTACTTGTCGCAAGTTACAAATAATTTCCGTTAAAGTACTAACAATGGGACTCGTAGTTCACTTAAACATGAAGATCAAATAATTGGCGAATTGTACTGTTTGGACGCTTTGCATATATGTTTCTTAGACTATATAGAAGCAATATATTCAATGATTTCAACCGTCTACCTGTTCCAATCATTGTTCTACTTGCCGAAAGTTAGAAATAATTTCCGTTTCATGATTATCAATTGGGCTCGTTGTTCACTTAAACATGAAGAACAAAAAATTGGCGAATTGTACTGTTTGGATGCTTTGCGTACATGTTTCTTAGACTATATGGAAGCAATATATACAAAGATTTCAACCGTCTACGTGTTCCAGTCATTGTTCTACTTGTCGAAATTTACAAATAATTTCCTTTAAAGGATTAACAATGGGGCTCGTTGTTCACTTAAACTTGAAGAACAAAAAAATTGCGAATGGTACTGTTTGGATGCTTTGCATATATGTTTCTTAGACTATATAGAAGCAATATATACATTGATTTCAACCGGCTACCTGTTCCATTCATTGTTCTACTTGTCGCAAATTACAAATAATTTCCGTTAAAGTATTAACAATGGGGCTCGTAGTTCACTTAAACTTGAAGATCAAATAATTGGCGAATTGTACTGTTTGGACGATTTGCATATATGTTTCTTAGACTATATAGAAGCAATATATACAATGATTCCAACAGTCTACCTGTTCCATTCATTGTTCTACTTGTCGAAATTTACAAATAATTTTCTTTAAGGGATTAACAATGGGGCTCGTAGTTCACTTAAACTTGAAGAACAAAAAATTGGCGAATGGTACTGTTTGGATGCTTTGCATATATGTTTCTTAGATTATATAGACGCAATATATACAAGGATTTCAACCGTCTACCTGTTCCATTCAATGTTCTACTTGTCGAAAGTTGCAAATAATTACCGATAAAGGATTAACCATTGGGGCTCATTGTTCACTTAAACTTGAAGAACAAAAAATTGGCGAATTGTACTGTTTGGATGCTTTGCATATATGTTTCTTAGACTATATAGAAGCAATATATACAAAGATTTCAACCGGCTAACTGTTCCATGCATTGTTCTACTTGTCGCAAGTTACAAATAATGTCCGTTAAAGTACTAACAATGGGGCTCGTAGTTCACTTAATCTTGAAGATCAAATAATTGGCGAATTGTACTGTTTGGACGCTTTGCATATATGTTTCTTAGACTATATAGAAGGAATATATACAATGATTTCAACCGTCTACCTGTTCCAATCATTGTTCTACTTGCCGAAATTTACAAATAATTTCCGTTTCATGATTATCAATTGGGCTCGTTGTTCACTTAAACTTGAAGAACAAAAAATTGGCGAATGGTACTGTTTGCATGCTTTGCATATATGTTTCTTAGATTATATAGAAGCAATATATAGAAAGATTTCAACCGTCTACCTGTTCCATTCATTGTTCTACTTGTCGAAAATTACAAATAATTTCCGTTAAAGTATTAACAATGGGGCTCGTAGTTCACTTAAACTTGAAGATCAAATAATTGGCGAATTGTACTGTTTGGACGATTTGCATATATGTTTCTTAGACTATATAGAAGCAATATATACAATGATTTCAACAGTCTACCTGTTCCATTCATTGTTCTACTTGTCGAAAATTACAAATAATTACCGATAAAGGATTAACCATTGGGGCTCATTGTTCACTTAAACTTGAAGAACAAAAAATTGGCGAATTGTACTGTTTGGATGCTTTGCATATATGTTTCTTAGATTATATCGACGCAATATATACAAGGATTTCAACCGTCCACCTGTTCCATTCATTGTTCTACTTGTCGAAATTTATAAATAACTTCCGTTAAAGGATTAACAATGGGGCTCGTAGTTCACTTAAACTTGAAGAACAAAAAATTAGCGAATGGTACAGTTTGGATGCTTTGCATATATGTTTCTTAGACTATATA
Organism: Cerceris ruficornis; assembly: GCA_963989415.1. NCBI lineage: Eukaryota > Metazoa > Arthropoda > Insecta > Hymenoptera > Crabronidae > Cerceris > Cerceris ruficornis. The sequence goes on from CAXDIW010000076.1 coordinate 330,924, forward strand.
GAAGCAATATATACAATGATTTCAACCGTCTACCTGTTCCATTCATTGTTCTACTTGTCGAAATTTACAAATAATTTCCTTTAAAGGATTAACAATGGGGCTCGTAGTTCACTTAAACTAGAAGAACAAAAAATTGGCGAATGGTACTGTTTGGATGCTTTGCATATATGTTTCTTAGATTATATAGACGCAATATATACAAGGATTTCAACCGTCTACCTGTTCCATTCATTGTTCTACTTGTCGAAAGTTACAAATAATTACCGATAAAGGATTAACCATTGGGGCTCATTGTTCACTTAAACAAGAAGAACAAAAAATTGGCGAATTGTACTGTTTGGATGCTTTGCATATATGTTTCTTAGACTATATAGAAGCAATATATACAATGATTTCAACCGTCTACCTGTTCCATTCATTGTTCTACTTGTCGAAAGTTACAATTAATTTCCGTTAAAGGATTAACAATGGGGATCGTAGTTTACTTAAACTTGAAGATCAAATAATTGGCGAATTGTACTGTTTGGATGCTTTGCATATATGTTTCTTAGACTATATGGAAGCAATATATACAAAGATTTCAACCGTCTGTGTGTTCCAATCATTGTTCTACTTGTAGAAAGTTACAAATAATTTCCGTTAAAGTACTAACAATGGGACTCGTAGTTCACTTAAACATGAAGATCAAATAATTGGCGAATTGTACTGTTTGGACGATTTGCATATATGTTTCTTAGACTATATAGAAGCAATATATACAATGATTTCAACAGTCTACCTGTTCCATTCATTGTTCTACTTGTCGGAAATTACAAATAATTACCGATAAAGGATTAACCATTGGGGCTCATTGTTCACTTAAACTTGAAGAACAAAAAATAGGCGAATTGTACTGTTTGGATGCTTTGCATATATGTTTCTTAGATTATATCGACGCAATATATACAAGGATTTCAACCGTCCACCTGTTCCATTCATTGTTCTACTTGTCGAAATTTATAAATAATTTCCGTTAAAGGATTAACAATGGGGCTCGTAGTTCACTTAAACTTGAAGAACAAAAAATTAGCGAATGGTACAGTTTGGATGCTTTGCATATATGTTTCTTAGACTATATAGAAGCAATATATACAATGATTTCAACCGTCTACCTGTTCCATTCATTGTTCTACTTGTCGAAATTTACAAATAATTTCCTTTAAAGGATTAACAATGGGGCTCGTAGTTCACTTAAACTAGAAGAACAAAAAATTGGCGAATGGTACTGTTTGGATGCTTTGCATATATGTTTCTTAGATTATATAGACGCAATATATACAAGGATTTCAACCGTCTACCTGTTCCATTCATTGTTCTACTTGTCGAAAGTTACAAATAATTACCGATAAAGGATTAACCATTGGGGCTCATTGTTCACTTAAACAAGAAGAACAAAAAATTGGCGAATTGTACTGTTTGGATGCTTTGCATATATGTTTCTTAGACTATATAGAAGCAATATATACAATGATTTCAACCGTCTACCTGTTCCATTCATTGTTCTACTTGTCGAAAGTTACAATTAATTTCCGTTAAAGGATTAACAATGGGGATCGTAGTTTACTTAAACTTGAAGATCAAATAATTGGCGAATTGTACTGTTTGGATGCTTTGCATATATGTTTCTTAGACTATATGGAAGCAATATATACAAAGATTTCAACCGTCTGTGTGTTCCAATCATTGTTCTACTTGTAGAAAGTTACAATTAATTTCCGTTAAAGATTAACAATGGGGCTCGTCGTTCACTTAAACTTGAAGAACAAAAATTGGCGAATTGTACTGTTTGGATGCTTTGCATATATGTTTCTTAGACTATATAGAAGCAATATATACAAAGATTTCAACCGTCTACCTTTTCCATTCATTGTTCTACTTGTCGAAAGTTACAAATAATTTCCGATAACGGATTAACCATTTGGGCTCATTGTTCACTTAAACTTGAAGAACAAAAAATTGGCGAATTGTACTGTTTGGATGCTTTGCATATATGTTTCTTAGACTACATAGAAGCAATATATACAAAGATTTCAACCGGCTACCTGTTCCATTCATTGTTCTACTTGTCGAAATTTACAAATAATTTCCGATAAAGGATGAACAATGGGGCTCGTAGTTCACTTAAACTTGAAGAACAAAAAATTGGCGAATGGTACTGTTTGGATGCTTTGCATATATGTTTCTTAGACTATATAGAAGCAATATATACAAAGATTTCAACCGTCTACCTTTTCCATTCATTGTTCTACTTGTCGAAAGTTACAAATAATTTCCGATAACGGATTAACCATTTGGGCTCATTGTTCACTTAAACTTGAAGAACAAAAAATTGGCGAATGGTACTGTTTGGATGCTTTGCGTACATGTTTCTTAGACTATATGGAAGCAATATATACAAAGATTTCAACCGTCTACGTGTTCCAATCATTGTTCTGCTTGTCGAAATATACAAATAATTTCCTTTAATGGATTAACAATGGGGCTCATTGTTCACTTAAACTTGAAGAACAAAAAATTGGCGAATTGTACTGTTTGGATGCTTTGCATATATGTTTCGTAGACTATATAGAAGCAATATATACAAATATTTCAACCGTCTAACTGTTCCATTCATTGTTCTACTTGTCGAAAATTACAAATAATTTCCGATAAAGTATTAACCATTGGTGCTCATTGTTCACTTAAACTTGAAGAACAAAAAATTGGCGAATGGTACTGTTTGGATGCTTTGCATATATGTTTCTTAGACTATATAGAAGCAATATATACAAAGATTTCAACCGTCTACCTTTTCCATTCATTGTTCTACTTGTCAAAAGTTAAAAATAATTTCCGATAACGGATTAACCATTGGGGCTCATTGTTCACTTAAACTTGAAGAACAAAAAATTGGCGAACGGTACTGTTTGGATGCTTTGCGTACATGTTTCTTAGACTATATGGAAGCAATATATACAAAGATTTCAACCGTCTACGTGTTCCAATCATTGTTCTACTTGTCGAAATATACAAATAATTTCCTTTAATGGATTAACAATGGGGCTCATTGTTCACTTAAACTTGAAGAACAAAAAATTTGCGAATTGTACTGTTTGGATGCTTTGCATATATGTTTCGTAGACTATATAGAAGCAATATATACAAATATTTCAACCGTCTAACTGTTCCATTCATTGTTCTACTTGTCGAAAATTACAAATAATTTCCGATAAAGTATTAACCATTGGTGCTCATTGTTCACTTAAACTTGAAGAACAAAAAATTGGCGAATGGTACTGTTTGGATGCTTTGCATATACGTTTCTTAGACTATATAGAAGCAATATATACAAAGATTTCAACCGTCTACCTTTTCCATTCATTGTTCTACTTGTCAAAAGTTACAAATAATTTCCGATAACGGATTAACCATTGGGGCTCATTGTTCACTTAAACTTGAAGAACAAAAAATTGGCGAATGGTACTGTTTGGATGCTTTGCATATATGTTTCTTAGATTATATAGAAGGAATATATACAAAGATTTCAACCGTCTACCTGTTCCATTCATTGTTCTACTTGTCGAAAATTACAAATAATTTCCGATAAAGGATTAACCATTGGGGCTCATTGTTCACTAAACATGAAGAACAAAAAATTGTCGAATTGTACTGTTTGGATGCTTTGCATATATGTTTCTTAGACTATATAGAAGCAATATATACAATGATTTCAACCGTCTACCTGTTCCATTCATTGTTCTACTTGTCGAAAGTTACAAATAATTTCCGTCAAGGGATTAACAATGGGGATCGTAGTTTACTTAAACTTGAAGAACAAAAAATTGGCGAATTGTACTGTTTGGATGCTTTGCATATATGTTTCTTAGACTATTTAGAAGCAATATATACAATGATTTCAACAGTCTACCTGTTCCATTCATTGTTCTACTTGTCGAAATTTACAAATAATTTCCTTTAAAGGATTAACAATGGGGCTCGTAGTTCACTTAAACTTGAGGAACAAAAAATTGGCGAATGGTACTGTTTGGATGCTTTGCGTACATGTTTCTTAGACTATTTAGAAGCAATATATAGAAAGATTTCACCCGTCTAATTGTACTATTCATTGTTCTACTTGTAGAAAGTTACAAATAATTTCCATTTCATAATTATCAATGGGGCTCGCTGTTCACTTAAACTTGAAGATCAAAAAATTGGCGATTGTTACTGTTTAGATGGTTTGCATATATGTTTCTTAGATTATATGCAAGCAATATATACAAAGATTTCAACCGTCTACGTGTTCCAATCATTGTTCTACTTGTCGAAATTTACAAATAATTTCCTTTAAAGGATTAACAATGGGGCTCGTTGTTCACTTAAACTTGAAGAACAATATATTGGCGAATTGAACTGTTTGGATGCTTTGCATATATGTTTCTTAGACTATATAGAAGCAATATATACAAAGATTTCAACCGTCTACGTTTTCCAATCATTGTTCTACTTGTCGAAATTTACAAATAATTTCCTTTAAAGGATTAAGAATGGGGCTCGTTGTTCACTTAAACTTGAAGAACAAAAAAGTGGCGAATGGTACTGTTTGGATGCTTTGCATATATGTTTCTTAGACTATAAAGAAGCAATATATACATTGATTTCAATCGTCTACCTGTTCCATTCACTGTTCTACTTGTCGCAAGTTACAAATAATTTCCGTTAAAGTATTAACAATGGGGCTCGTAGTTCACTTAAACTTGAAGATCAAAAAATCGGCGAATTGTACTGTTTGGTTGATTTGCATATATGTTTCTTAGACTATATAGAAGCAATATATACAAAGATTTCAACCGTCTACCTGTTCCATTCATTGTTCTACTTGCCGAAATTTACAAATAATTTCCTTTAAAGGATTAACAATGGGGCTCGTAGTTCACTTAAACTTGAAGAGCAATAAATTGGCGAATTGTACTGTTTGGATGCTTTGCATATATGTTTCTTAGACTATATAGAAGCAATATATACAAAGATTTCAACCGTCTACCTGTTCCATTCACTGTTCTACTTGTCGAAAATTACAAATAATTTCCGATAATGGATTAACAATGGGGCTCATTGTTCACTTAAACTTGAAGAACAAAAAATTGGCGAATTGTACTGTTTGGATGCTTTGCATATATGTTTCGTAGACTATATAGAAGCAATATATACAAATATTTCAACCGTCTAACTGTTCCATTCATTGTTCTACTTGTCGAAAATTACAAATAATTTCCGATAAAGTATTAACCATTGGTGCTCATTGTTCACTTAAACTTGAAGAACAAAAAATTGGCGAATGGTACTGTTTGGATGCTTTGCATATATGTTTCGTAGACTATAAAGAAGCAATATATACAAAGATTTCAACCGTCTACCTGTTCCATTCACTGTTCTACTTGTCGAAAGTGACAAATAATTTCCGTTAAGGGATTAACAATGGGGATCGTAGTTCACTTAAACTTGAAGAACAAAAAATTGGCGAATTGTACTGTTTGGATGCTTTGCGTACATGTTTCTTAGACTATATGGAAGCAATATATACAAAGATTTCAACCGTCTACCTTTTCCATTCATTGTTCTACTTGTCAAAAGTTAAAAATAATTTCCGATAACGGATTAACCATTGGGGCTCATTGTTCACTTAAACTTGAAGAACAAAAAATTGGCGAATTGTACTGTTTGGATGCTTTGCATATATGTTTCTTATACTATATAGAAGCAATATATACAAAGATTTCAACCGTCTACCTGTTCCATTCATTGTTCTACTTGTCGAAAGTTACAAATAATTTCCGATAACGGATTAACCATTGGGGCTCATTGTTCACTTAAACTTGAAGAACAAAAAATTGGCTAATTGTACTGTTTGGATGCTTTGCATATATGTTTCTTAGACTGTATAGAAGCAATATATACAATGATTTCAAGAGTCTACCTGTTCCATTCATTGTTCTTATTGTCGAATGTTACAAATAATTTCCTTTAAAGGATTAACAATGGGGCTCATTGTTCACTTAAACTTGAAGAACAAAAAATTGTCGAATTGTACTGTTTGGATGCTTTGCATATATGTTTCTTAGACTATATAGAAGCAATATATACAATGATTTCAACCGTCTACCAGTTCCATTCATTGTTCTACTTGTCGAAATTTACAAATAATTTCCTTTAAAGGATTAACAATGGGGCTCGTAGTTCACTTAAACTTGAGGAACAAAAAATTGGCGAATGGTACTGTTTGGATGCTTTGCGTACATGTTTCTTAGACTATTTAGAAGCAATATATAGAAAGATTTCACCCGTCTAATTGTACTATTCATTGTTCTACTTGTAGAAAGTTACAAATAATTTCCATTTCATAATTATCAATGGGGCTCGCTGTTCACTTAAACTTGAAGATCAAAAAATTGGCGATTGTTACTGTTTAGATGGTTTGCATATATGTTTCTTAGATTATATGCAAGCAATATATACAAAGATTTCAACCGTCTACGTGTTCCAATCATTGTTCTACTTGTCGAAATTTACAAATAATTTCCTTTAAAGGATTAACAATGGGGCTCGTTGTTCACTTAAACTTGAAGAACAATATATTGGCGAATTGAACTGTTTGGATGCTTTGCATATATGTTTCTTAGACTATATAGAAGCAATATATACAAAGATTTCAACCGTCTACGTTTTCCAATCATTGTTCTACTTGTCGAAATTTACAAATAATTTCCTTTAAAGGATTAACAATGGGGCTCGTTGTTCACTTAAACTTGAAGAACAAAAAAGTGGCGAATGGTACTGTTTGGATGCTTTGCATATATGTTTCTTAGACTATAAAGAAGCAATATATACATTGATTTCAATCGTCTACCTGTTCCATTCACTGTTCTACTTGTCGCAAGTTACAAATAATTTCCGTTAAAGTATTAACAATGGGGCTCGTAGTTCACTTAAACTTGAAGATCAAAAAATCGGCGAATTGTACTGTTTGGTTGATTTGCATATATGTTTCTTAGACTATATAGAAGCAATATATACAAAGATTTCAACCGTCTACCTGTTCCATTCATTGTTCTACTTGCCGAAATTTACAAATAATTTCCTTTAAAGGATTAACAATGGGGCTCGTAGTTCACTTAAACTTGAAGAGCAATAAATTGGCGAATTGTACTGTTTGGATGCTTTGCATATATGTTTCTTAGACTATATAGAAGCAATATATACAAAGATTTCAACCGTCTACCTGTTCCATTCACTGTTCTACTTGTCGAAAATTACAAATAATTTCCGATAATGGATTAACAATAGGGCTCATTGTTCACTTAAACTTGAAGAACAAAAAATTGGCGAATTGTACTGTTTGGATGCTTTGCATATATGTTTCGTAGACTATATAGAAGCAATATATACAAATATTTCAACCGTCTAACTGTTCCATTCATTGTTCTACTTGTCGAAAATTACAAATAATTTCCGATAAAGTATTAACCATTGGTGCTCATTGTTCACTTAAACTTGAAGAACAAAAAATTGGCGAATGGTACTGTTTGGATGCTTTGCATATATGTTTCGTAGACTATAAAGAAGCAATATATACAAAGATTTCAACCGTCTACCTGTTCCATTCACTGTTCTACTTGTCGAAAGTGACAAATAATTTCCGTTAAGGGATTAACAATGGGGATCGTAGTTCACTTAAACTTGAAGAACAAAAAATTGGCGAATTGTACTGTTTGGATGCTTTGCGTACATGTTTCTTAGACTATATGGAAGCAATATATACAAAGATTTCAACCGTCTACCTTTTCCATTCATTGTTCTACTTGTCAAAAGTTAAAAATAATTTCCGATAACGGATTAACCATTGGGGCTCATTGTTCACTTAAACTTGAAGAACAAAAAATTGGCGAATTGTACTGTTTGGATGCTTTGCATATATGTTTCTTATACTATATAGAAGCAATATATACAAAGATTTCAACCGTCTACCTGTTCCATTCATTGTTCTACTTGTCGAAAGTTACAAATAATTTCCGATAACGGATTAACCATTGGGGCTCATTGTTCACTTAAACTTGAAGAACAAAAAATTGGCTAATTGTACTGTTTGGATGCTTTGCATATATGTTTCTTAGACTGTATAGAAGCAATATATACAATGATTTCAAGAGTCTACCTGTTCCATTCATTGTTCTTATTGTCGAATGTTACAAATAATTTCCTTTAAAGGATTAACAATGGGGCTCATTGTTCACTTAAACTTGAAGAACAAAAAATTGTCGAATGGTACTGTTTGGATGCTTTGCATATATGTTTCTTAGACTACACAGAAGCAATGTATACATTGATTTCAACCGTCTACCTGTTCCATTCATTGTTCTACTTGTCGGAAGTTACAAATAATTTCCGTTAAAGTATTAACAAAGGGGCTCGTAGTTCACTTAAACTTGAAGAACAAAAAATTGGCGAATGGTACTGTTTGGATGCTTTGCATATATGTTTCTTAGACTATATAGACGCAATATATACATTGATTTCAACCGTCTACCTGTTCCATTCATTGTTCTACTTGTAGAAAGTTACAATTAATTTCCGTTAAAGGATTAACAATGGGGCTCGTAGTTCACTTAAACTTGAAGAACAAAAAATTGGCGAATGGTACTGTTTGGATGCTTTGTATATATGTTTCTTAGACTATATAGACGCAATATATACATTGATTTCAACCGTCTACCTGTTCCATTCATTGTTCTACTTGTCGAAAGTTACAAATAATTTCCGATAAAGGATTACCAATGGGGCTCGTAGTTCACTTAAACTTGAAGAACAAAAAATTGGCGAAATATACTGTTTGGATGCTTTGCATATATGTTTCGTAGATTATATAGAAGCAAAATATACAATGATTTCAACCGTCTACCTGATCCATTCATTGTTCTACTTGTCGAAATTTACAAATAATTTCCTTTAAAGGATTAACAATGGGGCTGGTAGTTCACTTAAACTTGAAGAACAAAAAAATGGCGAATTGTACTATTTGGATGCTTTGCATATATGTTTCTTAGACTATATAGAAGCAATATATACATTGATTTCAACCGGCTACCAGTTCCATTCATTGTTCTACTTCTCGCAAGTTACAAATAATTTCCGTTAAAGTATTAACAATGGGGCTCGTAGTTCACTTAAACTTGAAGAACAAAAAATTGGCGAATGGTACTGTTTGGATGCTTTGCATATATGTTTCTTAGACTATATGGAAGCAATATATACAAAGATTTCAACCGTCTGCGTGTTCCAATCATTGTTCTACTTGTAGAAAGTTACAATTAATTTCCGTTAAAGGATTAACAATGGGGCTCGTAGTTCACTTAAACTTGAAGAGCAATAAATTGGCGAATTGTACTGTTTGGATTCTTTGCATATATGTTTCTTAGACTCTTTAGAAGCAATATATACATTGATTTCAACCGTCTACCTGTTCCATTCATTGTTCTACTTGCCGAAATTTACAAATAATTTCCTTTAAAGGATTAACAATGGGGCTCGTAGTTCACTTAAACTTGAAGAGCAATAAATTGGCGAATTGTACTGTTTGGATGCTTTGCATATATGTTTCTTAGACTATATAGAAGCAATATATACAAAGATTTCAGCCATCTACCTGTTCCATTCATTGTTCTACTTGTCAAAAGTTACAAATAATTTCCGATAACGGATTAACCATTGGGGCTCATTGTTCACTTAAACTTGAAGAACAAAAAATTGGGGAATTGTACTGTTTGGATGCTTTGCATATATGTTTCTTATACTATATAGAAGCAATATATACAAAGATTTCAACCGTCTACCTGTTCCATTCATTGTTCTACTTGTCGAAAATTACAAATAATTTCCGATAAAGGATTAACCATTGGGGCTCATTGTTCACTTAAACTTGAAGAACAAAAAATTGGCGAATGGTACTGTTTGGATGCTTTGCATATATGTTTCTTAGACTATATAGAAGCAATATATACAAAGATTTCAACCGTCTACCTTTTCCATTCATTGTTCTTCTTGTCGAAAGTTACAAATAATTTCCGATAACGGATTAACCATTGGGGCTCATTGTTCACTTAAACTTGAAGAACAAAAAATTGGCGAATTGTACTGTTTGGATGCTTTGCATATATGTTTCTTATACTATAAAGAAGCAATATATACAAAGATTTCAACCGTCTACCTGTTCCATTCACTGTTCTACTTGTCGAAAGTGACAAATAATTTCCGTTAAGGGATTAACAATGGGGATCGTAGTTCACTTAAACTTGAAGAACAAAAAATTGGCGAATTGTACTGTTTGGATGCTTTGCGTACATGTTTCTCAGACTATATGGAAGCAATATATACAAAGATTTCAATCGTCTACGTGTTCCAATCATTGTTCTACTTGTCGAAATTTACAATTAATTTCCTTTAAAGGATTAACAATGGGGCTCGTTGTTCACTTAAACTTGAAGAACAAAAAAGTGGCGAATGGTACTGTTTGGATGCTTTGCATATATGTTTCTTAGACTATAAAGAAGCAATATATACATTGATTTCAACCGTCTACCTGTTCCATTCATTGTTCTACTTGTCGCAAGTTACAAATAATTTCCGTTAAAGTATTAACAATGGGGCTCGTAGTTCACTTAAACTTGAAGATCAAATAATTGGCGAATTGTACTGTTTGGATGATTTGCATATATGTTTCTTAGACTATATAGAAGCAATATATACAAAGATTTCAACAGTCTACCTGTTCCATTCCTTGTTCTACTTGTCGAAAGTTACAAATAATTTCTGTTAAGGGATTAACAATGGGGATCGTAGTTTACATAAACTTGAAGAACAAGAAATTGGCGAATTGTACTGTTTGGATGATTTGCGTACATGTTTCTCAGACTATATGGAAGCAATATATACAAAGATTTCAACCGTCTACCTGTTCCATTCATTGTTCTACTTGTCGAAACTTACAAATAATTTCCTTTAAAGGATTAACAATGGGGCTCGTTGTTCACTTAAACTTGAAGAACAATAAATTGGCGAATTGTACTGTTTGGATGCTTTGCATATATGTTTCTTAGACTATATAGTAGCAATATATACAAAGATTTCAACCGTCTACCTGTTCCATTCATTGTTCTACTTGTCGAAAATTACAAATAATTTCCGATAAAGGATTAACCATTGGGGCTCATTGTTCACTAAACTTGAAGAACAAAAAATTGTCGAATTGTACTGTTTGGATGCTTTGCATATATGTTTCTTAGACTATATGGAAGCAATATATACAAAGATTTCAACCGTCTGCGTGTTCCAATCATTGTTCTACTTGTAGAAAGTTACAATTAATTTCCGTTAAAGGATTAACAATGGGGCTCGTAGTTCACTTAAACTTGAAGAACAAAAAATTGGCGAATTGTACTGTTTGGATGCTTTGCATATATGTTTCGTAGGTTATATAGAAGCAATATATACAATGATTTCAACCGTCTACCTGATCCATTCATTGTTCTACTTGTCGAAATTTACAAATAATTTCCTTTAAAGGATTAACAATGGGGCTCGTAGTTCACTTAAACTTGTAGAACAAAAAATTGGCGAATTGTGCTGTTTGGTTGCTTTGCATATGTGTTTCTTAGACTATTTAGAAGCAATATATAGAAAGATTTCACCTCTCTACCTGTACTATTCATTGTTCTACTTGTAGAAAGTTACAAATAATTTCCATTTCATGATTATCAATGGGGCTCGCTGTTCACTTAAACTTGAAGAACAAAAAATTGGCGAATTGTACTGTTTGGATGCTTTGCATATATGTTTCGTAGACTATATAGAAGCAATATATACAAATATTTCAACCGTCTAACTGTTCCATTCATTGTTCTACTTGTCGAAAATTACAAATAATTTCCGATAAAGTATTAACCATTGGTGCTCATTGTTCACTTAAACTTGAAGAACAAAAAATTGGCGAATGGTACTGTTTGGATGCTTTGCATATATGTTTCGTAGACTATAAAGAAGCAATATATACAAAGATTTCAACCGTCTACCTGTTCCATTCACTGTTCTACTTGTCGAAAGTGACAAATAATTTCCGTTAAGGGATTAACAATGGGGATCGTAGTTCACTTAAACTTGAAGAACAAAAAATTGGCGAATTGTACTGTTTGGATGCTTTGCATATATGTTTCGTAGACTATATAGAAGCAATATATACAAATATTTCAACCGTCTAACTGTTCCATTCATTGTTCTACTTGTCGAAAATTACAAATAATTTCCGATAAAGTATTAACCATTGGTGCTCATTGTTCACTTAAACTTGAAGAACAAAAAATTGGCGAATGGTACTGTTTGGATGCTTTGCATATACGTTTCTTAGACTATATAGAAGCAATATATACAAAGATTTCAACCGTCTACCTTTTCCATTCATTGTTCTACTTGTCAAAAGTTACAAATAATTTCCGATAACGGATTAACCATTGGGGCTCATTGTTCACTTAAACTTGAAGAACAAAAAATTGGCGAATGGTACTGTTTGGATGCTTTGCAAATATGTTTCTTAGATTATATAGAAGGAATATATACAAAGATTTCAACCGTCTACCTGTTCCATTCATTGTTCTACTTGTCGAAAATTACAAATAATTTCCGATAAAGGATTAACCATTGGGGCTCATTGTTCACTAAACATGAAGAACAAAAAATTGTCGAATTGTACTGTTTGGATGCTTTGCATATATGTTTCTTAGACTATATAGAAGCAATATATACAATGATTTCAACCGTCTACCTGTTCCATTCATTGTTCTACTTGTCGAAAGTTACAAATAATTTCCGTCAAGGGATTAACAATGGGGATCGTAGTTTACTTAAACTTGAAGAACAAAAAATTGGCGAATTGTACTGTTTGGATGCTTTGCATATATGTTTCTTAGACTATTTAGAAGCAATATATACAATGATTTCAACAGTCTACCTGTTCCATTCATTGTTCTACTTGTCGAAATTTACAAATAATTTCCTTTAAAGGATTAACAATGGGGCTCGTAGTTCACTTAAACTTGAGGAACAAAAAATTGGCGAATGGTACTGTTTGGATGCTTTGCGTACATGTTTCTTAGACTATTTAGAAGCAATATATAGAAAGATTTCACCCGTCTAATTGTACTATTCATTGTTCTACTTGTAGAAAGTTACAAATAATTTCCATTTCATAATTATCAATGGGGCTCGCTGTTCACTTAAACTTGAAGATCAAAAAATTGGCGATTGTTACTGTTTAGATGGTTTGCATATATGTTTCTTAGATTATATGCAAGCAATATATACAAAGATTTCAACCGTCTACGTGTTCCAATCATTGTTCTACTTGTCGAAATTTACAAATAATTTCCTTTAAAGGATTAACAATGGGGCTCGTTGTTCACTTAAACTTGAAGAACAATATATTGGCGAATTGAACTGTTTGGATGCTTTGCATATATGTTTCTTAGACTATATAGAAGCAATATATACAAAGATTTCAACCGTCTACGTTTTCCAATCATTGTTCTACTTGTCGAAATTTACAAATAATTTCCTTTAAAGGATTAACAATGGGGCTCGTTGTTCACTTAAACTTGAAGAACAAAAAAGTGGCGAATGGTACTGTTTGGATGCTTTGCATATATGTTTCTTAGACTATAAAGAAGCAATATATACATTGATTTCAATCGTCTAACTGTTCCATTCACTGTTCTACTTGTCGCAAGTTACAAATAATTTCCGTTAAAGTATTAACAATGGGGCTCGTAGTTCACTTAAACTTGAAGATCAAAAAATCGGCGAATTGTACTGTTTGGTTGATTTGCATATATGTTTCTTAGACTATATAGAAGCAATATATACAAAGATTTCAACCGTCTACCTGTTCCATTCATTGTTCTACTTGCCGAAATTTACAAATAATTTCCTTTAAAGGATTAACAATGGGGCTCGTAGTTCACTTAAACTTGAAGAGCAATAAATTGGCGAATTGTACTGTTTGGATGCTTTGCATATATGTTTCTTAGACTATATAGAAGCAATATATACAAAGATTTCAACCGTCTACCTGTTCCATTCACTGTTCTACTTGTCGAAAATTACAAATAATTTCCGATGATGGATTAACAATGGGGCTCATTGTTCACTTAAACTTGAAGAACAAAAAATTGGCGAATTGTACTGTTTGGATGCTTTGCATATATGTTTCGTAGACTATATAGAAGCAATATATACAAATATTTCAACCGTCTAACTGTTCCATTCATTGTTCTACTTGTCGAAAATTACAAATAATTTCCGATAAAGTATTAACCATTGGTGCTCATTGTTCACTTAAACTTGAAGAACAAAAAATTGGCGAATGGTACTGTTTGGATGCTTTGCATATATGTTTCGTAGACTATAAAGAAGCAATATATACAAAGATTTCAACCGTCTACCTGTTCCATTCACTGTTCTACTTGTCGAAAGTGACAAATAATTTCCGTTAAGGGATTAACAATGGGGATCGTAGTTCACTTAAACTTGAAGAACAAAAAATTGGCGAATTGTACTGTTTGGATGCTTTGCGTACATGTTTCTTAGACTATATGGAAGCAATATATACAAAGATTTCAACCGTCTACCTTTTCCATTCATTGTTCTACTTGTCAAAAGTTAAAAATAATTTCCGATAACGGATTAACCATTGGGGCTCATTGTTCACTTAAACTTGAAGAACAAAAAATTGGCGAATTGTACTGTTTGGATGCTTTGCATATATGTTTCTTATACTATATAGAAGCAATATATACAAAGATTTCAACCGTCTACCTGTTCCATTCATTGTTCTACTTGTCGAAAGTTACAAATAATTTCCGATAACGGATTAACCATTGGGGCTCATTGTTCACTTAAACTTGAAGAACAAAAAATTGGCTAATTGTACTGTTTGGATGCTTTGCATATATGTTTCTTAGACTGTATAGAAGCAATATATACAATGATTTCAAGAGTCTACCTGTTCCATTCATTGTTCTTATTGTCGAATGTTACAAATAATTTCCTTTAAAGGATTAACAATGGGGCTCATTGTTCACTTAAACTTGAAGAACAAAAAATTGTCGAATTGTACTGTTTGGATGCTTTGCATATATGTTTCTTAGAATATATAGAAGCAATATATACAATGATTTCAACCGTCTACCAGTTCCATTCATTGTTCTACTTGTCGAAAGTTACAAATAATTTCCGATAAAGGATTAACAATGGGGCTCATTGTTCACTTAAACTTGAAGAACAAAAAATTGGCGAATGGTACTGTTTGGATGCTTTGCATATATGTTTCTTAGACTATACAGAAGCAATGTATACATTGATTTCAACCGTCTACCTGTTCCATTCATTGTTCTACTTGTCGGAAGTTACAAATAATTTCCGTTAAAGTATTAACAAAGGGGCTCGTAGTTCACTTAAACTTGAAGAACAAAAAATTGGCGAATGGTACTGTTTGGATGCTTTGCATATATGTTTCTTAGACTATATAGACGCAATATATACATTGATTTCAACCGTCTACCTGTTCCATTCATTGTTCTACTTGTCGAAAGTTACAAATAATTTCCGATAAAGGATTACCAATGGGGCTCGTAGTTCACTTAAACTTGAAGAACAAAAAATTGGCGAAATATACTGTTTGGATGCTTTGCATATATGTTTCGTAGATTATATAGAAGCAAAATATACAATGATTTCAACCGTCTACCTGATCCATTCATTGTTCTACTTGTCGAAATTTACAAATAATTTCCTTTAAAGGATTAACAATGGGGCTGGTAGTTCACTTAAACTTGAAGAACAAAAAAATGGCGAATTGTACTATTTGGATGCTTTGCATATATGTTTCTTAGACTATATAGAAGCAATATATACATTGATTTCAACCGGCTACCAGTTCCATTCATTGTTCTACTTCTCGCAAGTTACAAATAATTTCCGTTAAAGTATTAACAATGGGGCTCGTAGTTCACTTAAACTTGAAGAACAAAAAATTGGCGAATGGTACTGTTTGGATGCTTTGCATATATGTTTCTTAGACTATATGGAAGCAATATATACAAAGATTTCAACCGTCTGCGTGTTCCAATCATTGTTCTACTTGTAGAAAGTTACAATTAATTTCCGTTAAAGGATTAACAATGGGGCTCGTAGTTCACTTAAACTTGAAGAGCAATAAATTGGCGAATTGTACTGTTTGGATTCTTTGCATATATGTTTCTTATACTATATAGAAGCAATATATACAAAGATTTCAACCGTCTACCTGTTCCATTCATTGTTCTACTTGTCGAAAGTTACAAATAATTTCCGATAACGGATTAACCATTGGGGCTCATTGTTCACTTAAACTTGAAGAACAAAAAATTGGCTAATTGTACTGTTTGGATGCTTTGCATATATGTTTCTTAGACTGTATAGAAGCAATATATACAATGATTTCAAGAGTCTACCTGTTCCATTCATTGTTCTTATTGTCGAATGTTACAAATAGTTTCCTTTAAAGGATTAACAATGGGGCTCATTGTTCACTTAAACTTGAAGAACAAAAAATTGTCGAATTGTACTGTTTGGATGCTTTGCATATATGTTTCTTAGACTATATAGAAGCAATATATACAATGATTTCAACCGTCTACCAGTTCCATTCATTGTTCTACTTGTCGAAAGTTACAAATAATTTCCGATAAAGGATTAACAATGGGGCTCATTGTTCACTTAAACTTGAAGAACAAAAAATTGGCGAATGGTACTGTTTGGATGCTTTGCATATATGTTTCTTAGACTATACAGAAGCAATGTATACATTGATTTCAACCGTCTACCTGTTCCATTCATTGTTCTACTTCTCGGAAGTTACAAATAATTTCCGTTAAAGTATTAACAAAGGGGCTCGTAGTTCACTTAAACTTGAAGAACAAAAAATTGGCGAATGGTACTGTTTGGATGCTTTGCATATATGTTTCTTAGACTATATAGACGCAATATATACATTGATTTCAACCGTCTACCTGTTCCATTCATTGTTCTACTTGTCGAAAGTTACAAATAATTTCCGATAAAGGATTACCAATGGGGCTCGTAGTTCACTTAAACTTGAAGAACAAAAAATTGGCGAAATATACTGTTTGGATGCTTTGCATATATGTTTCGTAGATTATATAGAAGCAAAATATACAATGATTTCAACCGTCTACCTGATCCATTCATTGTTCTACTTGTCGAAATTTACAAATAATTTCCTTTAAAGGATTAACAATGGGGCTGGTAGTTCACTTAAACTTGAAGAACAAAAAAATGGCGAATTGTACTATTTGGATGCTTTGCATATATGTTTCTTAGACTATATAGAAGCAATATATACATTGATTTCAACCGGCTACCAGTTCCATTCATTGTTCTACTTCTCGCAAGTTACAAATAATTTCCGTTAAAGTATTAACAATGGGGCTCGTAGTTCACTTAAACTTGAAGAACAAAAAATTGGCGAATGGTACTGTTTGGATGCTTTGCATATATGTTTCTTAGACTATATGGAAGCAATATATACAAAGATTTCAACCGTCTGCGTGTTCCAATCATTGTTCTACTTGTAGAAAGTTACAATTAATTTCCGTTAAAGGATTAACAATGGGGCTCGTAGTTCACTTAAACTTGAAGAGCAATAAATTGGCGAATTGTACTGTTTGGATTCTTTGCATATATGTTTCTTAGACTCTTTAGAAGCAATATATACATTGATTTCAACCGTCTACCTGTTCCATTCATTGTTCTACTTGCCGAAATTTACAAATAATTTCCTTTAAAGGATTAACAATGGGGCTCGTAGTTCACTTAAACTTGAAGAGCAATAAATTGGCGAATTGTACTGTTTGGATGCTTTGCATATATGTTTCTTAGACTATATAGAAGCAATATATACAAAGATTTCAGCCATCTACCTGTTCCATTCATTGTTCTACTTGTCGAAAGTTACAAATAATTTCCGATAACGGATTAACCATTGGGGCTCATTGTTCACTTAAACTTGAAGAACAAAAAATTGGGGAATTGTACTGTTTGGATGCTTTGCATATATGTTTCTTATACTATATAGAAGCAATATATACAAAGATTTCAACCGTCTACCTGTTCCATTCATTGTTCTACTTGTCGAAAATTACAAATAATTTCCGATAAAGGATTAACCATTGGGGCTCATTGTTCACTTAAACTTGAAGAACAAAAAATTGGCGAATGGTACTGTTTGGATGCTTTGCATATATGTTTCTTAGACTATATAGAAGCAATATATACAAAGATTTCAACCGTCTACCTTTTCCATTCATTGTTCTTCTTGTCGAAAGTTACAAATAATTTCCGATAACGGATTAACCATTGGGGCTCATTGTTCACTTAAACTTGAAGAACAAAAAATTGGCGAATTGTACTGTTTGGATGCTTTGCATATATGTTTCTTATACTATAAAGAAGCAATATATACAAAGATTTCAACCGTCTACCTGTTCCATTCACTGTTCTACTTGTCGAAAGTGACAAATAATTTCCGTTAAGGGATTAACAATGGGGATCGTAGTTAACTAAAACTTGAAGAACAAAAAATTTGCGAATTGTACTGTTTGGATGCTTTGCATATATGATTCTTAGACTATATAGACGCAATATATACAAAGATTTCAACCGTCTACCTGTTCCATTCATTGTTCTACTTGTCGAAAGTTACAAATAATTACCGATAAAGGATTAACCATTGGGGCTCATTGTTCACTTAAACTTGAAGAACAAAAAATTGGCGAATTGTACTGTTTGGATGCTTTGCATATATGTTTTTTAGGCTATATAGAAGCAATATATACAAAGATTTCAACCGTCTACCTGTTCGATTCATTGTTCTACTTGTCGAAAGTTAGAAACAATTTCCGATAAAGGATTAACAATGGGCCTCGTTATTCACTTAAACTTGAAGAACAAAAAATTGGCGACTGGTACTGCTTGGATGCTTTGCATATATGTTTCTTAGACTATATAGAAGCAATATATAAAAAGATTTCAACCATGTACCAGTTCCATTCATTGTTCTACTTGCCGAAATTTACAAATAATTTCCTTTAAAGGATTAACAATGGGGCTCGTAGTTCACTTAAACATGAAGAACAAAAAATTAGCGAATGGTACTGTTTGGATGCTTTGCATATACGTTTCTTAGACTATATAGAAGCAATATATACAAAGATTTCAACCGTCTACCTGTTCCATTCATTGTTCTACTTGTCGAAAGTTACAATTAACTTCCGTTAAAGGATTAACAATGGGGCTCGTAGTTCACTTAAACTTGAAGTACAAAAAATTGGCGAATTGTACTGTTTGGATGCTTTGCATATATGTTTCGTAGACTATATAGGAGCAATATATACAAATATTTCAACCGTCTAACTGTTCCATTCATTGTTCTACTTGTCGAAAATTACAAATAATTTCCGATAAAGGATTAACCATTGGGGCTCATTGTTCACTAAAACTTGAAGAACAAAAAATTGGCGAATGGTACTGTTGAGATGCTTTGCATATATGTTTCTTAGACTATATAGGAGCAATAGATACAAAGATTTCAACCGTCTACCTTTTCCATTCATTGTTCTTCTTGTCGAAAGTTACAAATAATTAACGATAACGGATTAACCATTGGGGCTCATTGTTCACTTAAACTTGAAGAACAAAAAATTGGCGAATGGTACTGTTTGGATGCTTTGCATATATGTTTCTTAGACTATATAGAAGCAATATATACAAAGATTTCAACCGTCTACCTTTTCCATTCATTGTTCTTCTTGTCGAAAGTTACAAATAATTTCCGATAACGGATTAACCATTGGGGCTCATTGTTCACTTAAACGTGAAGAACAAAAAATTGGCGAATTGTACTGTTTGGATGCTTTGCATATATGTTTCTTATACTATATAGAAGCAATATATACAAATATTTCAACCGTCTAACTGTTCCATTCATTGTTCTACTTGTTGAAAATTACAAATAATTTCCGATAAAGTATTAACCATTGGTGCTCATTGTTCACTTAAACTTGAAGAACAAAAAATTGGCGAATGGTACTGTTTGGATGCTTTGCATATATGTTTCTTAGACTATAGAGAAGCAATATATACAAAGATTTCAACCGTCTACCTTTTCCATTCATTGTTCTACTTGTCAAAATTTACAAATAATTTCCGATAACGGATTAACCATTGGGGCTCATTGTTCACTTAAACATGAAGAACAAAAAATTGGCGAAATGTACTGTTTGGATGCTTTGCATATATGTTTCTTATACTATATAGAAGCAATATATACAAAGATTTCAACCGTCTACCTATTCCATTCACTGTTCTACTTGTCGAAAATTACAAATAATTTCCGATAATGGATTAACAATGGGGCTCATTGTTCACTTAAACTTGAAGAACAAAAAATTGGCGAATTGTACTGTTTGGATGCTTTGCATATATGTTTCGTAGACTATATAGAAGCAATATATACAAATATTTCAACCGTCTAACTGTTCCATTCATTGTTCTACTTGTCGAAAATTACAAATAATTTCCGATAAAGTATTAACCATTGGGGCTCATTGTTCACTAAACTTGAAGAACAAAAAATTGTCGAATTGTACTGTTTGGATGCTTTGCATATATGTTTCTTAGACTATATGGAATCAATATATACAAAGATTTCAACCGTCTGCGTGTTCCAATCATTGTTCTACTTGTAGAAAGTTACAATTAATTTCCGTTAAAGGATTAACAATGGGGCTCGTAGTTCACTTAAACTTGAAGAACAAAAAATTGGCGAATTGTACTGTTTGGATGCTTTGCATATATGTTTCGTAGGTTATATAGAAGCAATATATACAATGATTTCAACCGTCTACCTGATCCATTCATTGTTCTACTTGTCGAAATTTACAAATAATTTCCGTTAAAGTATTAACAATGGGGCTCGTAGTTCACTTAAACTTGAAGAACAAAAAATTGGCGAATGGTACTGTTTGGATGCTTTGCATATATGTTTCTTAGATTATATAGAAGCAATATATACAAAGATTTCAACCGTCTACCTGTTCCATTCATTGTTCTTCTTGTCGAAAATTACAAATAATTTCCGATAAAGGATTAACCATTGGGGCTCATTGTTCACTAAACTTGAAGAACAAAAAATTGTCGAATTGTACTGTTTGGATGCTTTGCATATATGTTTCTTAGACTATATGGAAGCAATATATACAAAGATTTCAACCGTCTGCGTGTTCCAATCATTGTTCTACTTGTAGAAAGTTACAATTAATTTCCGTTAAAGGATTAACAATGGGGCTCGTAGTTCACTTAAACTTGAAGAACAAAAAATTGGCGAATTGTACTGTTTGGATGCTTTGCATATATGTTTCGTAGGTTATATAGAAGCAATATATACAATGATTTCAACCGTCTACCTGATCCATTCATTGTTCTACTTGTAGAAAGTTACAATTAATTTCCGTTAAAGGATTAACAATGGGGCTCGTAGTTCACTTAAACTTGAAGAACAAAAAATTGGCGAATGGTACTGTTTGGATGCTTTGCATATATGTTTCTTAGACTATATAGAAGCAATATATACAAAGATTTCAAGCGTCTACCAGTTCCATTCATTGTTCTACTTGTCGAAAGTTACAAATAAATTCCGATAAGGGATTAACAATGGGGATCGTAGTTAACTAAAACTTGAAGAACAAAAAATTGGCGAATTGTACTGTTTGGATGCTTTGCATATATGATTCTTAGACTATATAGACGCAGTATATACAAAGATTTCAACCGTCTACCTGTTCCATTCATTGTTCTACTTGTCGAAAGTTACAAATAATTACCGATAAAGGATTAACCATTGGGGCTCATTGTTCACTTAAACTTGAAGAACAAAAAATTGGCGAATTGTACTTTTTGGATGCTGTGCATATATGTTTTTTAGGCTATATAGAAGCAATATATACAAAGATTTCAACCGTCTACCTGTTCGATTCATTGTTCTACTTGTCGAAAGTTAGAAACAATTTCCGATAAAGGATTAACAATGGGCCTCGTTATTCACTTAAACTTGAAGAACAAAAAAATGGCGACTGGTACTGTTTGGATGCTTTGCATATATGTTTCGTAGACTATATAGAAGCAATATATACAAAGATTTCAACCGTCTACCTGTTCCATTCATTGTTCTACTTGTCGAAAATTACAAATAATTTCCGATAAAGGATTAACCATTGGGGCTCATTGTTCACTAAACTTGAAGAACAAAAAATTGTCGAATTGTACTGTTTGGATGCTTTGCATATATGTTTCTTAGACTATATGGAAGCAATATATACAAAGATTTCAACCGTCTGCATGTTCCAATCATTGTTCTACTTGTAGAAAGTTACAATTAATTTCCGTTAAAGGATTAACAATGGGGCTCGTAGTTCACTTAAACTTGAAGAACAAAAAATTGGCGAATTGTACTGTTTGGATGCTTTGCATATATGTTTCGTAGGTTATATAGAAGCAATATATACAATGATTTCAACCGTCTACCTGATCCATTCATTGTTCTACTTGTCGAAATTTACAAATAATTTCCTTTAAAGGATTAACAATGGGGCTCGTAGTTCACTTAAACTTGTAGAACAAAAAATTGGCGAATTGTGCTGTTTGGTTGCTATGCATATATGTTTCTTAGACTATATAGATGCAATATGTACAATGATTCCAACAGTCTACCTGTTCCATTCATTGTTCTACTTGTCGAAATTTACAAATAATTTCCTTTAAAGGATTAACAATGGGCCTCGTTATTCACTTAAACTTGAAGAACAAAAAAATGGCGACTGGTACTGTTTGGATGCTTTGCATATATGTTTCTTAGACTATATAGAAGCAATATATAAAAAGATTTCAACCGGCTACCAGTTCCATTCATTGTTCTACTTCTCGAAAGTTACAAATAATTTCCGTTAATGTATTAACAATGGGGCTCGTAGTTCACTTAAACTTGAAGAACAAAAAATTGGCGAATGGTACTGTTTGGATGCTTTGCATATATGTTTCTTAGATTATATAGAAGCAATATATACAAAGATTTCAACCGTCTACCTGTTCCATTCATTGTTCTACTTGTCGAAAATTACAAATAATTTCCGATAAAGTATTAACCATTGGTGCTCATTGTTCACTTAAACTTGAAGAACAAAAAATTGGCGAATGGTACTGTTTGGATGCTTTGCATATATGTTTCTTAGACTATATAGAAGCAATATATACAAAGATTTCAACCGTCTACCTTTTCCATTCATTGTTCTACTTGTCAAAATTTACAAATAATTTCCGATAACGGATTAACCATTGGGGCTCATTGTTCACTTAAACATGAAGAACAAAAAATTGGCGAAATGTACTGTTTGGATGCTTTGCATATATGTTTCATATACTATATAGAAGCAATATATACAAAGATTTCAACCGTCTACCTGTTCCATTCACTGTTCTACTTGTCGAAAATTACAAATAATTTCCGATAATGGATTAACAATGGGGCTCATTGTTCACTTAAACTTGAAGAACAAAAAATTGGCGAATTGTACTGTTTGGATGCTTTGCATATATGTTTCGTAGACTATATAGAAGCAATATATACAAATATTTCAACCGTCTAACTGTTCCATTCATTGTTCTACTTGTCGAAAATTACAAATAATTTCCGATAAAGTATTAACCATTGGTGCTCATTGTTCACTTAAACTTGAAGAACAAAAAATTGGCGAATGGTACTGTTTGGATGCTTTGCATATATGTTTCTTAGACTATATAGAAGCAATATATACAAAGATTTCAACCGTCTACCTTTTCCATTCATTGTTCTACTTGTCAAAAGTTAAAAATAATTTCCGATAACGGATTAACCATTGGGGCTCATTGTTCACTTAAACTTGAAGAACAAAAAATTGGCGAATGGTACTGTTTGGATGCTTTGCATATATGTTTCTTAGATTATATAGAAGGAATATATACAAAGATTTCAACCGTCTACCTGTTCCATTCATTGTTCTACTTGTCGAAAATTACAAATAATTTCCGATAAAGGATTAACCATTGGGGCTCATTGTTCACTAAACATGAAGAACAAAAAATTGTCGAATTGTACTGTTTGGATGCTTTGCGTACATGTTTCTTAGACTATATGGAAGCAATATATACGAAGATTTCAACCGTCTACCTTTTCCATTCATTGTTCTACTTGTCAAAAGTTAAAAATAATTTCCGATAACGGATTAACCATTGGGGCTCATTGTTCACTTAAACTTGAAGAACAAAAAATTGGCGAATGGTACTGTTTGGATGCTTTGCATATATGTTTCTTAGATTATATAGAAGGAATATATACAAAGATTTCAACCGTCTACCTGTTCCATTCATTGTTCTACTTGTCGAAAGTTACAAATAATTACGGATAAAGGATTAACAATGGGGCTCATTGTTCACTTAAACTTGAAGGATAACAAATTGGCGAATGGTACTGTTTGGATGCTTTGCATATATGTTTCTTAGACTATATGGAAGCAATATATACAAAGATTTCAACCGTCTACCTGTTCCATTCATTGTTCTACTTGTCGGAAGTTACAAATAATTTCCGATAAAGGATTAACCATTGGGGCTCGTTGTTCACTTAAACTTGAAGAACAAAAAATTGGCGAATTGTACTGTTTGGATGCTTTGCGTACATGTTTCTTAGACTATATGGAAGCAATATATACAAAGATTTCAACCGTCTACCTTTTCCATTCATTGTTCTACTTGTCAAAATTTACAAATAATTTCCGATAACGGATTAACCATTGGGGCTCATTGTTCACTTAAACATGAAGAACAAAAAATTGGCGAAATGTACTTTTTGGATGCTTTGCGTATATGTTTCTTATACTATATAGAAGCAATATATACAAAGATTTCAACCGTCTACCTGTTCCATTCACTGTTCTACTTGTCGAAAATTACAAATAATTTCCGATAATGGATTAACAATGGGGCTCATTGTTCACTTAAACTTGAAGAACAAAAAATTGGCGAATGGTACTGTTTGGATGCTTTGCATATATGTTTCTTAGACTATATGGAAGCAATATATACAAAGATTTCAACCGTCTACCTGTTCCATTCATTGTTCTACTTGTCGGAAGTTACAAATAATTTCCGATAAAGGATTAACCATTGGGGCTCGTTGTTCACTTAAACTTGAAGAACAAAAAATTGGCGAATTGTACTGTTTGGATGCTTTGCGTACATGTTTCTTAGACTATATGGAAGCAATATATACAAAGATTTCAACCGTCTACCTTTTCCATTCATTGTTCTACTTGTCAAAATTTACAAATAATTTCCGATAACGGATTAACCATTGGGGCTCATTGTTCACTTAAACATGAAGAACAAAAAATTGGCGAAATGTACTGTTTGGATGCTTTGCATATATGTTTCTTATACTATATAGAAGCAATATATACAAAGATTTCAACCGTCTACCTGTTCCATTCACTGTTCTACTTGTCGAAAATTACAAATAATTTCCGATAATGGATTAACAATGGGGCTCATTGTTCACTTAAACTTGAAGAACAAAAAATTGGCGAATTGTACTGTTTGGATGCTTTGCATATATGTTTCGTAGACTATATAGAAGCAATATATACAAATATTTCAACCGTCTAAGTGTTCCATTCATTGTTCTACTTGTCGAAAATTACAAATAATTTCCGATAAAGTATTAACCATTGGTGCTCATTGTTCACTTAAACTTGAAGAACAAAAAATTGGCGAATGGTACTGTTTGAATGCTTTGCATATATGTTTCTTAGACTATATAGAAGCAATATATACAAAGATTTCAACCGTCTACCTTTTCCATTCATTGTTCTACTTGTCAAAAGTTAAAAATAATTTCCGATAACGGATTAACCATTGGGGCTCATTGTTCACTTAAACTTGAAGAACAAAAAATTGGCGAATGGTACTGTTTGGATGCTTTGCATATATGTTTCTTAGACTATATAGAAGCAATATATACAATGATTTCAACCGTCTACCTGTTCCATTCATTGTTCTACTTGTCGAAAGTTACAAATAATTTCCGTTAAGGTATTAACAATGGGGATCGTAGTTTACTTAAACTTGAAGAACAAAAAATTGGCGAATTGTACTGTTTGGATGCTTTGCATATATGTTTCTTAGACTATTTAGAAGCAATATATACAATGATTTCAACCGTCTACCTATTCCATTCATTGTTCTACTTGCCGAAATTTACAAATAATTTCCTTTAAAGGATTAACAATGGGGCTCGTAGTTCACTTAAACTTGAAGAACAAGAAATTGGCGAATTTACTGTTTGGATGCTTTGCATATATGTTTCGTTGACTATATAGAAGCAATATATACAATGATTTCAACCGTCTAAATGATCCATTCGTTGTTCTACTTGTCGAAAGTTACAAATAATTTCCGTTAAGGGATTAACAATGGGGATCGTAGTTTACTTAAACTTGAAGAACAAAAAATTGGCGAATGGTACTGTTTGGATGCTTTGCATATATGTTTCGTAGACTATAAAGAAGCAATATATACAAATATTTCAACCGTCTAACTGTTCCATTCATTGTTCTACTTGTCGAAAATTACAAATAATTTCCGATAAAGGATTAACCATTGGGGCTCATTGTTCACTAAACATGAAGAACAAAAAATTGTCGAATTGTACTCTTTGGATGCTTTGCATATATGTTTCTTAGACTATATAGAAGCAATATATACAATGATTTCAACCGTCTACCTGTTCCATTCATTGTTCTACTTGTCGCAAGTTACAAATAATTTCCGTTAAGGGATTAACAATGGGGATCGTAGTTTTCTTAAACTTGAAGAACATGAAATTGGCGAATTGTACTGTTTGGATGATTTGCATATATGTTTCTTAGACTATATAGAAGCAATATATACAATGATTTCAACCGTCTACCTATTCCATTCATTGTTCTACTTGTCGAAAGTTACAAATAATTTCCGTTAAGGGATTAACAATGGGGATCGTAGTTTACTTAAACTTGAATAACAAGAAATTGGCGAATTGTACTGTTTGGATGATTTGCATATATGTTTCTTAGACTATATAGAAGCAATATATACAAAGATTTCAACCGTCTGCATGTTCCAATCATTGTTCTACTTGTAGAAAGTTACAATTAATTTCCGTTAAAGGATTAACAATGGGGCTCGTAGTTCACTTAAACTTGAAGAACAAAAAATTGGCGAATGGTACTGTTTGGATGCTTTGCATATATGTTTCTTAGACTATATAGAAGGAATATATACAAAGATTTCAACCGTCTACCTTTTCCATTCATTGTTCTTCTTGTCGAAAGTTACAAATAATTTCCGATAACGGATTAACCATTGGGGCTCATTGTTCACTTAAACGTGAAGAACAAAAAATTGGCGAATTGTACTGTTTGGATGCTTTGCATATATGTTTCTTATACTATATAGAAGCAATATATACAAATATTTCAACCGTCTAACTGTTCCATTCATTGTTCTACTTGTCGAAAATTACAAATAATTTCCGATAAAGTATTAACCATTGGTGCTCATTGTTCACTTAAACTTGAAGAACAAAAAATTGGCGAATGGTACTGTTTGGATGCTTTGCATATATGTTTCTTAGACTATATAGAAGCAATATATACAAAGATTTCAACCGTCTACCTTTTCCATTCATTGTTCTACTTGTCAAAATTTACAAATAATTTCCGATAACGGATTAACCATTGGGGCTCATTGTTCACTTAAACTTGAAGAACAAAAAATTGGCGAATGGTACTGTTTGGATGCTTTGCATATATGTTTCTTAGACTATATAGAAGCAATATATACAAAGATTTCAACCGTCTACCTTTTCCATTCATTGTTCTACTTGTCAAAATTTACAAATAATTTCCGATAACGGATTAACCATTGGGGCTCATTGTTCACTTAAACATGAAGAACAAAAAATTGGCGAAATGTACTGTTTGGATGCTTTGCATATATGTTTCTTATACTATATAGAAGCAATATATACAAAGATTTCAACCGTCTACCTGTTCCATTCACTGTTCTACTTGTCGAAAATTACAAATAATTTCCGATAATGGATTAACAATGGGGCTCATTGTTCACTTAAACTTGAAGAACAAAAAATTGGCGAATTGTACTGTTTGGATGCTTTGCATATATGTTTCGTAGACTATATAGAAGCAATATATACAAATATTTCAACCGTCTAACTGTTCCATTCATTGTTCTACTTGTCGAAAATTACAAATAATTTCCGATAAAGTATTAACCATTGGTGCTCATTGTTCACTTAAACTTGAAGAACAAAAAATTGGCGAATGGTACTGTTTGGATGCTTTGCATATATGTTTCTTAGACTATATAGAAGCAATATATACAAAGATTTCAACCGTCTACCTTTTCCATTCATTGTTCTACTTGTCAAAAGTTAAAAATAATTTCCGATAACGGATTAACCATTGGGGCTCATTGTTCACTTAAACTTGAAGAACAAAAAATTGGCGAATGGTACTGTTTGGATGCTTTGCATATATGTTTCTTAGATTATATAGAAGGAATATATACAAAGATTTCAACCGTCTACCTGTTCCATTCATTGTTCTACTTGTCGAAAATTACAAATAATTTCCGATAAAGTATTAACCATTGGTGCTCATTGTTCACTTAAACTTGAAGAACAAAAAATTGGCGAATGGTACTGTTTGGATGCTTTGCATATATGTTTCTTAGACTATATAGAAGCAATATATACAAAGATTTCAACCGTCTACCTTTTCCATTCACTGTTCTACTTGTCGAAAGTGACAAATAATTTCCGTTAAGGGATTAACAATGGGGATCGTAGTTCACTTAAACTTGAAGAACAAAAAATTGGCGAATTGTACTGTTTGGATGCTTTGCGTACATGTTTCTTAGACTATATGGAAGCAATATATACAAAGATTTCAACCGGCTACCTGTTCCATTCATTGTTCTACTTGTCGAAAATTACAAATAATTTCCGATAAATGATTAACCATTGGGGCTCATTGTTCACAAAACTTGAAGAACAAAGAATTGTCGAATTGTACTGTTTGGATGCTTTGCATATATGTTTCTTAGACTATATAGAAGCAATATATACAATGATTTCAACCGTCTACCTGTTCCATTCATTGTTCTACTTGTCGAAAGTTACAAATAATTTCCGTTAAGGTATTAACAATGGGGATCGTAGTTTACTTAAACTTGAAGAACAAAAAATTGGCGAATTGTACTGTTTGGATGCTTTGCATATATGTTTCTTAGACTATTTAGAAGCAATATATACAATGATTTCAACCGTCTACCTATTCCATTCATTGTTCTACTTGCCGAAATTTACAAATAATTTCCTTTAAAGGATTAACAATGGGGCTCGTAGTTCACTTAAACTTGAAGAACAAGAAATTGGCGAATTTACTGTTTGGATGCTTTGCATATATGTTTCGTTGACTATATAGAAGCAATATATACAATGATTTCAACCGTCTAAATGATCCATTCGTTGTTCTACTTGTCGAAAGTTACAAATAATTTCCGTTAAGGGATTAACAATGGGGATCGTAGTTTACTTAAACTTGAAGAACAAAAAATTGGCGAATGGTACTGTTTGGATGCTTTGCATATATGTTTCGTAGACTATAAAGAAGCAATATATACAAATATTTCAACCGTCTAACTGTTCCATTCATTGTTCTACTTGTCGAAAATTACAAATAATTTCCGATAAAGGATTAACCATTGGGGCTCATTGTTCACTAAACATGAAGAACAAAAAATTGTCGAATTGTACTCTTTGGATGCTTTGCATATATGTTTCTTAGACTATATAGAAGCAATATATACAATGATTTCAACCGTCTACCTGTTCCATTCATTGTTCTACTTGTCGCAAGTTACAAATAATTTCCGTTAAGGGATTAACAATGGGGATCGTAGTTTTCTTAAACTTGAAGAACATGAAATTGGCGAATTGTACTGTTTGGATGATTTGCATATATGTTTCTTAGACTATATAGAAGCAATATATACAATGATTTCAACCGTCTACCTATTCCATTCATTGTTCTACTTGTCGAAAGTTACAAATAATTTCCGTTAAGGGATTAACAATGGGGATCGTAGTTTACTTAAACTTGAATAACAAGAAATTGGCGAATTGTACTGTTTGGATGATTTGCATATATGTTTCTTAGACTATATAGAAGCAATATATACAAAGATTTCAACCGTCTGCATGTTCCAATCATTGTTCTACTTGTAGAAAGTTACAATTAATTTCCGTTAAAGGATTAACAATGGGGCTCGTAGTTCACTTAAACTTGAAGAACAAAAAATTGGCGAATGGTACTGTTTGGATGCTTTGCATATATGTTTCTTAGACTATATAGAAGGAATATATACAAAGATTTCAACCGTCTACCTTTTCCATTCATTGTTCTTCTTGTCGAAAGTTACAAATAATTTCCGATAACGGATTAACCATTGGGGCTCATTGTTCACTTAAACGTGAAGAACAAAAAATTGGCGAATTGTACTGTTTGGATGCTTTGCATATATGTTTCTTATACTATATAGAAGCAATATATACAAATATTTCAACCGTCTAACTGTTCCATTCATTGTTCTACTTGTCGAAAATTACAAATAATTTCCGATAAAGTATTAACCATTGGTGCTCATTGTTCACTTAAACTTGAAGAACAAAAAATTGGCGAATGGTACTGTTTGGATGCTTTGCATATATGTTTCTTAGACTATATAGAAGCAATATATACAAAGATTTCAACCGTCTACCTTTTCCATTCATTGTTCTACTTGTCAAAATTTACAAATAATTTCCGATAACGGATTAACCATTGGGGCTCATTGTTCACTTAAACATGAAGAACAAAAAATTGGCGAAATGTACTGTTTGGATGCTTTGCATATATGTTTCTTATACTATATAGAAGCAATATATACAAAGATTTCAACCGTCTACCTGTTCCATTCACTGTTCTACTTGTCGAAAATTACAAATAATTTCCGATAATGGATTAACAATGGGGCTCATTGTTCACTTAAACTTGAAGAACAAAAAATTGGCGAATTGTACTGTTTGGATGCTTTGCATATATGTTTCGTAGACTATATAGAAGCAATATATACAAATATTTCAACCGTCTAACTGTTCCATTCATTGTTCTACTTGTCGAAAATTACAAATAATTTCCGATAAAGTATTAACCATTGGTGCTCATTGTTCACTTAAACTTGAAGAACAAAAAATTGGCGAATGGTACTGTTTGGATGCTTTGCATATATGTTTCTTAGACTATATAGAAGCAATATATACAAAGATTTCAACCGTCTACCTTTTCCATTCATTGTTCTACTTGTCAAAAGTTAAAAATAATTTCCGATAACGGATTAACCATTGGGGCTCATTGTTCACTTAAACTTGAAGAACAAAAAATTGGCGAATGGTACTGTTTGGATGCTTTGCATATATGTTTCTTAGATTATATAGAAGGAATATATACAAAGATTTCAACCGTCTACCTGTTCCATTCATTGTTCTACTTGTCGAAAATTACAAATAATTTCCGATAAAGGATTAACCATTGGGGCTCATTGTTCACTAAACATGAAGAACAAAAAATTGTCGAATTGTACTGTTTGGATGCTTTGCATATATGTTTCTTAGACTATATAGAAGCAATATATACAATGATTTCAACCGTCTACCTGTTCCATTCATTGTTCTACTTGTCGAAAGTTACAAACAATTTCCGTCAAGGGATTAACAATGGGGATCGTAGATTACTTAAACTTGAAGAACAAAAAATTGGCGAATTGTACTGTTTGGATGATTTGCATATATGTTTCTTAGACTATATAGAAGCAATATATACAATGATTTCAACCGTCTACCTATTCCATTCATTGTTCTACTTGTCGAAAGTTACAAATAATTTCCGTTAAGGGATTAACAATGGGGATCGTAGTTTACTTAAACTTTAAGAACAAGAAATTGGCGAATTGTACTGTTTGGATGATTTGCATATATGTTTCTTAGACTATATAGAAGCAATATATACAATGATTTCAACCGTCTACCTATTCCATTCATTGTTCTACTTGCCAAAATTTACAAATAATTTCCTTTAAAGGATTAACAATGGGGCTCGTAGTTCACTTAAACATGAAGAACAAAAAATTGGCGAATGGTACTGTTTGGATACTTTGCATATATGTTTCTTAGACTATATAGAAGCAATATATACAAAGATTTCAACCGTCTACCTGTTCCATTCATTGTTCTACTTGTCGAAAGTTACAATTAACTTCCGTTAAAGGATTAACAATGGGGCTCGTAGTTCACTTAAACTTGAAGAACAAAAAATTGGCGAATGGTACTGTTTGGATGCTTTGCATATATGTTTCTTAGATTATATAGAAGCAATATATACAAAGATTTCAACCGTCTACCTGTTCCATTCATTGTTCTTCTTGTCGAAAATTACAAATAATTTCCGATAAAGGATTAACCATTGGGGCTCGTAGTTCACTTAAACTTGAAGAACAAAAAATTGGCGAATGGTACTGTTTGGATGCTTTGCATATATGTTTCTTAGACTATATAGAAGCAATATATACAAAGATTTCAAGCGTCTGCGTGTTCCAATCATTGTTCTACTTGTAGAAAGTTACAATTAATTTCCGTTAAAGGATTAACAATGGGGCTCGTAGTTCACTTAAACTTGAAGAACAAAAAATTGGCGAATTGTACTGTTTGGATGCTTTGCATATATGTTTCGTAGGTTATATAGAAGCAATATATACAATGATTTCAACCGTCTACCTGATCCATTCATTGTTCTACTTGTAGAAAGTTACAATTAATTTCCGTTAAAGGATTAACAATGGGGCTCGTAGTTCACTTAAACTTGAAGAACAAAAAATTGGCGAATGGTACTGTTTGGATGCTTTGCATATATGTTTCTTAGACTATATAGAAGCAATATATACAAAGATTTCAACCGTCTACCTGTTCCATTCATTGTTCTACTTGTCGAAAGTTACAAATAATTACCGATAAAGGATTAACCATTGGGGCACATTGTTCACTTAAACTTGAAGAACAAAAAATTGGCGAATTGTACTTTTTGGATGCTTTGCATATATGTTTTTTAGGCTATATAGAAGCAATATATACAAAGATTTCAACCGTCTACCTGTTCGATTCATTGTTCTACTTGTCGAAAGTTAGAAACAATTTCCGATAAAGGATTAACAATGGGCCTCGTTATTCACTTAAACTTGAAGAACAAAAAAATGGCGACTGGTACTGTTTGGATGCTTTGCATATATGTTTCTTAGACTATATAGAAGCAATATATAAAAAGATTTCAACCGGCTACCAGTTCCATTCATTGTTCTACTTCTCGAAAGTTACAAATAATTTCCGTTAATGTATTAACAATGGGGCTCGTAGTTCACTTAAACTTGAAGAACAAAAAATTGGCGAATGGTACTGTTTGGATGCTTTGCATATATGTTTTTTAGATTATATAGAAGCAATATATACAAAGATTTCAACCGTCTACCTGTTCCATTCATTGTTCTACTTGTCGAAAATTACAAATAATTTCCGATAAAGGATTAACCATTGGGGCTCATTGTTCACTAAACTTGAAGAACAAAAAATTGTCGAATTGTACTGTTTGGATGCTTTGCATATATGTTTCTTAGACTATATGGAAGCAATATATACAAAGATTTCAACCGTCTGCATGTTCCAATCATTGCTCTACTTGTAGAAAGTTACAATTAATTTCCGTTAAAGGATTAACAATGGGGCTCGTAGTTCACTTAAACTTGAAGAACAAAAAATTGGCGAATTGTACTGTTTGGATGCTTTGCATATATGTTTCGTAGGTTATATAGAAGCAATATATACAATGATTTCAACCGTCTACCTGATCCATTCATTGTTCTACTTGTCGAAATTTACAAATAATTTCCTTTAAAGGATTAACAATGGGGCTCATAGTTCACTTAAACTTGTAGAACAAAAAATTGGCGAATTGTGCTGTTTGGTTGCTTTGCATATGTGTTTCTTAGACTATTTAGAAGCAATATATAGAAAGATTTCACCTCTCTACCTGTACTATTCATTGTTCTATTTGTAGAAAGTTACAATTAATTTCCGTTAAAGGATTAACAATGGGGCTCGTCGTTCACTTAAACTTGAAGAACAAAAAATTGGCGAATGGTACTGTTTGGATGCTTTGCATATATGTTTCTTAGACTATATAGAAGCAATATATACATTGATTTCAACCGGCTACCAGTTCCATTCATTGTTCTACTTCTCGAAAGTTACAAATAATTTCCGTTAATGTATTAACAATGGGGCTCGTAGTTCACTTAAACTTGAAGAACAAAAAATTGGCGAATGGTACTGTTTGGATGCTTTGCATATATGTTTCTTAGATTATATAGAAGCAATATATACAAAGATTTCAACCGTCTACCTGTTCCATTCATTGTTCTACTTGTCGAAAGTTACAAATAATTTCCGATAAAGGATTAACCATTGGGGCTCATTGTTCACTAAACTTGAAGAACAAAAAATTGTCGAATTGTACTGTTTGGATGCTTTGCATATATGTTTCTTAGACTATATGGAAGCAATATATACAAAGATTTCAACCGTCTGCATGTTCCAATCATTGTTCTACTTGTAGAAAGTTACAATTAATTTCCGTTAAAGGATTAACAATGGGGCTCGTAGTTCACTTAAACTTGAAGAACAAAAAATTGGCGAATTGTACTGTTTGGATGCTTTGCATATATGTTTCGTAGGTTATATAGAAGCAATATATACAATGATTTCAACCGTCTACCTGATCCATTCATTGTTCTACTTGTCGAAATTTACAAATAATTTCCTTTAAAGGATTAACAATGGGGCTCGTAGTTCACTTAAACTTGTAGAACAAAAAATTGGCGAATTGTGCTGTTTGGTTGCTTTGCATATGTGTTTCTTAGACTATTTAGAAGCAATATATAGAAAGATTTCACCTCTCTACCTGTACTATTCATTGTTCTACTTGTAGAAAGTTACAAATAATTTCCATTTCATGATTATCAATGGGGCTCGCTGTTCACTTAAACTTGAAGATCAAAAAATTGGCGAATGTTACTGTTTAGATGCTTCGCATATAGGTTTCTTAGACTATATAGAAGCTATATATAAAAACATTTCAACCGTCTACCAGTTCCATTCATTGTTCTACTTGTCGAAAGTTACAAATAAATTCCGATAAGGGATTAACAATGGGGATCGTAGTTAACTAAAACTTGAAGAACAAAAAATTGGCGAATTGTACTGTTTGGATGCTTTGCATATATGTTTCTTAGACTATATAGACGCAATATATACAAGAATTTCAACCGTCTACCTGTTCCACTCATTGTTCTACTTGTCGAAAATTACAAATAATTTCCGATAAAGGATTAACCATTAGGGCTCATTGTTCACTTAAACTTGAAGAACAAAAAATTGGCGAATGGTACTGTTTGGATGCTTTGCATATATGTTTCTTAGACTATATAGAAGCAATATATACAATGATTTCAACCGTCTACCTATTCCATTCTTTGTTCTACTTGTCGAAAGTTACAAATAATTTCCGTTAAGGGATTAACAATGGGGATCGTAGTTTACTTAAACTTGAAGAACAAGAAATTGGCGAATTGTACTGTTTGGATGATTTGCATATATGTTTCTTAGACTATATAGAAGCAATATATACAATGACTTCAACCGTCTACCTATTCCATTCATTGTTCTACTTGCCGAAATTTACAAATAATTTCCTTTAAAGGATTAACAATGGGGCTCGTAGTTCACTTAAACATGAAGAACAAAAAATTGGCGAATGGTACTGTTTGGATGCTTTGCATATATGTTTCTTAGACTATATAGAAGCAATATATACAAAGATTTCAACCGTCTACCTGTTCCATTCATTGTTCTACTTGTCGAAAGTTACAATTAACTTCCGTTAAAGGATTAACAATGGGGCTCGTAGTTCACTTAAACTTGAAGTACAAAAAATTGGCGAATTGTACTGTTTGGATGCTTTGCATATATGTTTCGTAGACTATATAGAAGCAATATATACAAATATTTCAACCGTCTAACTGTTCCATTCATTGTTCTACTTGTCGAAAATTACAAATAATTTCCGATAAAGGATTAACCATTGGGGCTCATTGTTCACTTAAACTTGAAGAACAAAAAATTGGCGAATGGTACTGTTTGGATGCTATGCATATATGTTTCTTAGACTATATAGAAGCAATATATACATTGATTTCAACCGGCTACCAGTTCCATTCATTGTTCTACTTCTCGCAAGTTACAAATAATTTCCGTTAAAGTATTAACAATGGGGCTCGTAGTTCACTTAAACTTGAAGAACAAAAAATTGGCGAATGGTACTGTTTGGATGCTTTGCATATATGTTTCTTAGATTATATAGAAGCAATATATACAAAGATTTCAACCGTCTACCTGTTCCATTCATTGTTCTTCTTGTCGAAAATTACAAATAATTTCCGATAAAGGATTAACCATTGGGGCTCATTGTTCACTAAACTTGAAGAACAAAAAATTGTCGAATTGTACTGTTTGGATGCTTTGCATATATGTTTCTTAGACTATATGGAAGCAATATATACAAAGATTTCAACCGTCTGCGTGTTCCAATCATTGTTCTACTTGTAGAAAGTTACAATTAATTTCCGTTAAAGGATTAACAATGGGGCTCGTAGTTCACTTAAACTTGAAGAACAAAAAATTGGCGAATTGTACTGTTTGGATGCTTTGCATATATGTTTCGTAGGTTATATAGAAGCAATATATACAATGATTTCAAC
This sequence comes from Cerceris ruficornis, assembly GCA_963989415.1. Lineage (NCBI taxonomy): Eukaryota > Metazoa > Arthropoda > Insecta > Hymenoptera > Crabronidae > Cerceris > Cerceris ruficornis. The sequence goes on from CAXDIW010000076.1 coordinate 368,208, forward strand.
CGTCTACCTGATCCATTCATTGTACTACTTGTAGAAAGTTACAATTAGTTTCCGTTAAAGGATTAACAATGGGGCTCGTAGTTCACTTAAACTTGAAGAACAAAAAATTGGCGAATGGTACTGTTTGGATGCTTTGCATATATGTTTCTTAGACTATATAGAAGCAATATATACAAAGATTTCAAGCGTCTACCAGTTCCATTCATTGTTCTACTTGTCGAAAGTTACAAATAAATTCCGATAAGGGATTAACAATGGGGATCGTAGTTAACTAAAACTTGAAGAACAAAAAATTGGCGAATTGTACTGTTTGGATGCTTTGCATATATGATTCTTAGACTATATAGACGCAGTATATACAAAGATTACAACCGTCTACCTGTTCCATTCATTGTTCTACTTGTCGAAAGTTACAAATAATTACCGATAAAGGATTAACCATTGGGGCTCATTGTTCACTTAAACTTGAAGAACAAAAAATTGGCGAATTGTACTTTTTGGATGCTTTGCATATATGTTTTTTAGGCTATATAGAAGCAATATATACAAAGATTTCAACCGTCTACCTGTTCGATTCATTGTTCTACTTGTCGAAAGTTAGAAACAATTTCCGATAAAGGATTAACAATGGGCCTCGTTATTCACTTAAACTTGATGAACAAAAAAATGGCGACTGGTACTGTTTGGATGCTTTGCATATATGTTTCTTAGACTATATAGAAGCAATATATAAAAAGATTTCAACCGGCTACCAGTTCCATTCATTGTTCTACTTCTCGAAAGTTACAAATAATTTCCGTTAATGTATTAACAATGGGGCTCGTAGTTCACTTAAACTTGAAGAACAAAAAATTGGCGAATGGTACTGTTTGGATGCTTTGCATATATGTTTCTTAGACTATAGAGAAGCAATATATACAAAGATTTCAACCGTCTACCTTTTCCATTCATTGTTCTACTTGTCAAAATTTACAAATAATTTCCGATAACGGATTAACCATTGGGGCTCATTGTTCACTAAACTTGAAGAACAAAAAATTGTCGAATTGTACTGTTTGGATGCTTTGCATATATGTTTCTTAGACTATACGGAAGCAATATATACAAAGATTTCAACCGTCTACCTGTTCCATTCACTGTTCTACTTGTCGAAAGTTAGAAACAATTTCCGATAAAGGATTAACAATGGGCCTCGTTATTCACTTAAACTTGATGAACAAAAAAATGGCGACTGGTACTGTTTGGATGCTTTGCATATATGTTTCTTAGACTATATAGAAGCAATATATAAAAAGATTTCAACCGGCTACCAGTTCCATTCATTGTTCTACTTCTCGAAAGTTACAAATAATTTCCGTTAATGTATTAACAATGGGGCTCGTAGTTCACTTAAACTTGAAGAACAAAAAATTGGCGAATGGTACTGTTTGGATGCTTTGCATATATGTTTCTTAGACTATAGAGAAGCAATATATACAAAGATTTCAACCGTCTACCTTTTCCATTCATTGTTCTACTTGTCAAAATTTACAAATAATTTCCGATAACGGATTAACCATTGGGGCTCATTGTTCACTTAAACATGAAGAACAAAAAATTGGCGAAATGTACTGTTTGGATGCTTTGCATATATGTTTCTTATACTATATAGAAGCAATATATACAAAGATTTCAACCGTCTACCTGTTCCATTCACTGTTCTACTTGTCGAAAATTACAAATAATTTCCGATAATGGATTAACAATGGGGCTCATTGTTCACTTAAACTTGAAGAACAAAAAATTGGCGAATTGTACTGTTTGGATGCTTTGCATATATGTTTCGTAGACTATATAGAAGCAATATATACAAATATTTCAACCGTCTAACTGTTCCATTCATTGTTCTACTTGTCGAAAATTACAAATAATTTCCGATAAAGTATTAACCATTGGTGCTCATTGTTCACTTAAACTTGAAGAACAAAAAATTGGCGAATGGTACTGTTTGGATGCTTTGCATATATGTTTCTTAGACTATATAGAAGCAATATATACAATGATTTCAACCGTCTACCTATTCCATTCTTTGTTCTACTTGTCGAAAGTTACAAATAATTTCCGTTAAGGGATTAACAATGGGGATCGTAGTTTACTTAAACTTGAAGAACAAGAAATTGGCGAATTGTACTGTTTGGATGATTTGCATATATGTTTCTTAGACTATATAGAAGCAATATATACAATGACTTCAACCGTCTACCTATTCCATTCATTGTTCTACTTGCCGAAATTTACAAATAATTTCCTTTAAAGGATTAACAATGGGGCTCGTAGTTCACTTAAACATGAAGAACAAAAAATTGGCGAATGGTACTGTTTGGATGCTTTGCATATATGTTTCTTAGACTATATAGAAGCAATATATACAAAGATTTCAACCGTCTACCTGTTCCATTCATTGTTCTACTTGTCGAAAGTTACAATTAACTTCCGTTAAAGGATTAACAATGGGGCTCGTAGTTCACTTAAACTTGAAGTACAAAAAATTGGCGAATTGTACTGTTTGGATGCTTTGCATATATGTTTCGTAGACTATATAGAAGCAATATATACAAATATTTCAACCGTCTAACTGTTCCATTCATTGTTCTACTTGTCGAAAATTACAAATAATTTCCGATAAAGGATTAACCATTGGGGCTCATTGTTCACTTAAACTTGAAGAACAAAAAATTGGCGAATGGTACTGTTTGGATGCTATGCATATATGTTTCTTAGACTATATAGAAGCAATATATACATTGATTTCAACCGGCTACCAGTTCCATTCATTGTTCTACTTCTCGCAAGTTACAAATAATTTCCGTTAAAGTATTAACAATGGGGCTCGTAGTTCACTTAAACTTGAAGAACAAAAAATTGGCGAATGGTACTGTTTGGATGCTTTGCATATATGTTTCTTAGATTATATAGAAGCAATATATACAAAGATTTCAACCGTCTACCTGTTCCATTCATTGTTCTTCTTGTCGAAAATTACAAATAATTTCCGATAAAGGATTAACCATTGGGGCTCATTGTTCACTAAACTTGAAGAACAAAAAATTGTCGAATTGTACTGTTTGGATGCTTTGCATATATGTTTCTTAGACTATATGGAAGCAATATATACAAAGATTTCAACCGTCTGCGTGTTCCAATCATTGTTCTACTTGTAGAAAGTTACAATTAATTTCCGTTAAAGGATTAACAATGGGGCTCGTAGTTCACTTAAACTTGAAGAACAAAAAATTGGCGAATTGTACTGTTTGGATGCTTTGCATATATGTTTCGTAGGTTATATAGAAGCAATATATACAATGATTTCAACCGTCTACCTGATCCATTCATTGTACTACTTGTAGAAAGTTACAATTAATTTCCGTTAAAGGATTAACAATGGGGCTCGTAGTTCACTTAAACTTGAAGAACAAAAAATTGGCGAATGGTACTGTTTGGATGCTTTGCATATATGTTTCTTAGACTATATAGAAGCAATATATACAAAGATTTCAAGCGTCTACCAGTTCCATTCATTGTTCTACTTGTCGAAAGTTACAAATAAATTCCGATAAGGGATTAACAATGGGGATCGTAGTTAACTAAAACTTGAAGAACAAAAAATTGGCGAATTGTACTGTTTGGATGCTTTGCATATATGATTCTTAGACTATATAGACGCAGTATATACAAAGATTACAACCGTCTACCTGTTCCATTCATTGTTCTACTTGTCGAAAGTTACAAATAATTACCGATAAAGGATTAACCATTGGGGCTCATTGTTCACTTAAACTTGAAGAACAAAAAATTGGCGAATTGTACTTTTTGGATGCTTTGCATATATGTTTTTTAGGCTATATAGAAGCAATATATACAAAGATTTCAACCGTCTACCTGTTCGATTCATTGTTCTACTTGTCGAAAGTTAGAAACAATTTCCGATAAAGGATTAACAATGGGCCTCGTTATTCACTTAAACTTGATGAACAAAAAAATGGCGACTGGTACTGTTTGGATGCTTTGCATATATGTTTCTTAGACTATATAGAAGCAATATATAAAAAGATTTCAACCGGCTACCAGTTCCATTCATTGTTCTACTTCTCGAAAGTTACAAATAATTTCCGTTAATGTATTAACAATGGGGCTCGTAGTTCACTTAAACTTGAAGAACAAAAAATTGGCGAATGGTACTGTTTGGATGCTTTGCATATATGTTTCTTAGATTATATAGAAGCAATATATACAAAGATTTCAACCGGCTACCTGTTCCATTCATTGTTCTACTTGTCGAAAATTACAAATAATTTCCGATAAAGGATTAACCATTGGGGCTCATTGTTCACTAAACTTGAAGAACAAAAAATTGTCGAATTGTACTGTTTGGATGCTTTGCATATATGTTTCTTAGACTATACGGAAGCAATATATACAAAGATTTCAACCGTCTGCATGTTCCAATCATTGTTCTACTTGTAGAAAGTTACAATTAATTTCCGTTAAAGGATTAACAATGGGGCTCGTAGTTCACTTAAACTTGAAGAACAAAAAATTGGCGAATTGTACTGTTTGGATGCTTTGCATATATGTTTCGTAGGTTATATAGAAGCAATATATACAATGATTTCAACCGTCTACCTGATCCATTCATTGTTCTACTTGTCGAAATTTACAAATAATTTCCTTTAAAGGATTAACAATGGGGCTCGTAGTTCACTTAAACTTGTAGAACAAAAAATTGGCGAATTGTGCTGTTTGGTTGCTTTGCATATGTGTTTCTTAGACTATTTAGAAGCAATAGATAGAAAGATTTCACCTCTCTACCTGTACTATTCATTGTTCTACTTGTAGAAAGTTACAATTAATTTCCGTTAAAGGATTAACAATGGGGCTCGTCGTTCACTTAAACTTGAAGAACAAAAAAATTGGCGAATGGTACTGTTTGAATGCTTTGCATATATGTTTCTTAGACTATATAGAAGCAATATATACATTGATTTCAACCGGCTACCAGTTCCATTCATTGTTCTACTTCTCGAAAGTTACAAATAATTTCCGTTAATGTATTAACAATGGGGCTCGTAATTCACTTAAACTTGAAGAACAAAAAATTGGCGAATGGTACTGTTTGGATGCTTTGCATATATGTTTCTTAGATTATATAGAAGCAATATATACAAAGATTTCAACCGTCTACCTGTTCCATTCATTGTTCTACTTGTCGAAAATTACAAATAATTTCCGATAAAGGATTAACCATTGGGGCTCATTGTTCACTAAACTTGAAGAACAAAAAATTGTCGAATTGTACTGTTTGGATGCTTTGCATATATGTTTCTTAGACTATATGGAAGCAATATATACAAAGATTTCAACCGTCTGCATGTTCCAATCATTGTTCTACTTGTAGAAAGTTACAATTAATTTCCGTTAAAGGATTAACAATGGGGCTCGTAGTTCACTTAAACTTGAAGAACAAAAAATTGGCGAATTGTACTGTTTGGATGCTTTGCATATATGTTTCGTAGGTTATATAGAAGCAATATATACAATGATTTCAACCGTCTACCTGATCCATTCATTGTTCTACTTGTCGAAATTTACAAATAATTTCCTTTAAAGGATTAACAATGGGGCTCGTAGTTCACTTAAACTTGTAGAACAAAAAATTGGCGAATTGTGCTGTTTGGTTGCTTTGCATATGTGTTTCTTAGACTATTTAGAAGCAATATATAGAAAGATTTCACCTCTCTACCTGTACTATTCATTGTTCTACTTGTAGAAAGTTACAAATAATTTCCATTTCATGATTATCAATGGGGCTCGCTGTTCACTTAAACTTGAAGATCAAAAAATTGGCGAATGTTACTGTTTAGATGCTTCGCATATAGGTTTCTTAGACTATATAGAAGCAATATATAAAAACATTTCAACCGTCTACCAGTTCCATTCATTGTTCTACTTGTCGAAAGTTACAAATAAATTCCGATAAGGGATTAACAATGGGGATCGTAGTTAACTAAAACTTGAAGAACAAAAAATTGGCGAATTGTACTGTTTGGATGCTTTGCATATATGTTTCTTAGACTATATAGACGCAATATATACAAGAATTTCAACCGTCTACCTGTTCCATTCATTGTTCTACTTGTCGCAAGTTACAAATAATTTCCGTTAAAGTATTAACAATGGAGCTCGTAGTTCACTTAAACTTGAAGATCAAATAATTGGCGAATTGTACTGTTTGGACGCTTTGCATATATGTTTCTTAGACTATATAGAAGCAATATATACAATGATTTCAACAGTCTACCTGTTCCATTCATTGTTCTACTTGTCGAAATTTACAAATAATTTCCTTTAAAGGATTAACAATGGGGCTCGTTGTTCACTTAAACTTGAAGAACAATAAATTGGCGAATTGTACTGTTTGGATGCTTTGCATATATGTTTCTTAGACTATATAGACGCAATATATACAAGGATTTCAACCGTCTACCTGTTCCATTCATTGTTCTACTTGTCGAAAGTTACAAATAATTTCCTTTAAAGGATTAACAATGGGGCTCGTAGTTCTCTTAAACTTGAAGAACAAAAAATTGGCGAATTGTACTGTTTGGATTCTTTGCATATATGTTTCTTAGACTCTTTAGAAGCAATATATACAATGATTTCAACCGTCTACCTGATCCATTCATTGTTCTACTTGTCGAAATATACAAATAATTTCCTTTAAAGAATTAACAATGGTGCTGGTAGTTCACTTAAACATGAAGAACAAAAAAATGGCGAATTGTACTATTTGGATGCTTTACATATATGTTTCTTAGACTATTTAGAAGCAATATATAGAAAGCTTTAACCCGTCTACCTGTACTATTCATTTTTCTACTTGTAGAAAGTTACAAATAATTTCCATTTCATGATTATCAATGGGGCTCGCTGTTCACTTAAACTTGAAGATCAAAAAATTGGCGAATGGTACTGTTAGGATGCTTTGCATATATGTTTCTTAGACTATATAGAAGCAATATATACATTGATTTCAACCGTCTACCTGTTCCATTCATTGTTCTACTTGTCGAAATTTACAAATAATTTCCTTTAAAAGATTAACAATGGGGCTCGTAGTTCACTTAAACTTGAAGAACAAAAAATTGGCGAATGGTACTGTTTGGATGCTTTGCATATATGTTTCTTAGACTATATAGAAGCAATATATACAAAGATTTCAAGCGTCTACCTGTTCCATTCATTGTTCTACTTTTCGAAAGTTACAAATAATTTCCGATAAAGGATTAACAATGGGGCTCATTGTTCACTTAAACTTGAAGGACAGAAAATTGGCGAATGGTACTGTTTGGATGCTTTGCATATATGTTTCTTAGACTATATGGAAGCAATATATACAAAGATTTCAACCGTCTACGTGTTCCAATCATTGTTCTACTTGTAGAAAGTTACAATTAATTTCCGTTAAAGGATTAACAATGGGGCTCGTAGTTCACTTAAACTTGAAGAACAAAAAATTGGCGAATTGTACTGTTTGGATGCTTTGCATATATGTTTCGTAGACTATATAGAAGCAATATATACAATGACTTCAACCGTCTACATGATCCATTCATTGTTCTACTTGTCGATATTTACAAATAATTTCCTTTAAAGGATTAACCATTGGGGCTCATTGTTCACTTAAACTTGAAGAACAAAAAATTGGCGAATGGTACTGTTTGGATGCTTTGCATATATGTTTCTTAGACTATATAGAAGCAATATATACAATGATTTCAACAGTCTACCTGTTCCATTCATTGTTCTACTTGTCGAAAGTTACAAATAATTTCCTTTAAAGGATTAACAATGGGGCTCGTTGTTCTCTTAAACTTGAAGAACAAAAAATTGGCGAATTGTACTGTTTGGATTCTTTGCATATATGTTTCTTAGACTCTTTAGAAGCAATATATACATTGATTTCAACCGGCTACCTGTTCCATTCATTGTTCTACTTGTCGCAAGTTACAAATAATTTCCGTTAAAGTATTAACAATGGAGCTCGTAGTTCACTTAAACTTGAAGATCAAATAATTGGCGAATTGTACTGTTTGGACGCTTTGCATATATGTTTCTTAGACTATATAGAAGCAATATATACAATGATTTCAACAGTCTACCTGTTCCATTCATTGTTCTACTTGTCGAAATTTACAAATAATTTCCTTTAAAGGATTAACAATGGGGCTCGTTGTTCACTTAAACTTGAAGAACAATAAATTGGCGAATTGTACTGTTTGGATGCTTTGCATATATGTTTCTTAGACTATATAGACGCAATATATACAAGGATTTCAACCGTCTACCTGTTCCATTCATTGTTCTACTTGTCGAAAGTTACAAATAATTTCCTTTAAAGGATTAACAATGGGGCTCGTAGTTCTCTTAAACTTGAAGAACAAAAAATTGGCGAATTGTACTGTTTGGATTCTTTGCATATATGTTTCTTAGACTCTTTAGAAGCAATATATACAATGATTTCAACCGTCTACCTGATCCATTCATTGTTCTACTTGTCGAAATATACAAATAATTTCCTTTAAAGGATTAACAATGGTGCTGGTAGTTCACTTAAACATGAAGAACAAAAAAATGGCGAATTGTACTATTTGGATGCTTTACATATATGTTTCTTAGACTATTTAGAAGCAATATATAGAAAGCTTTAACCCGTCTACCTGTACTATTCATTTTTCTACTTGTAGAAAGTTACAAATAATTTCCATTTCATGATTATCAATGGGGCTCGCTGTTCACTTAAACTTGAAGATCAAAAAATTGGCGAATTGTACTGTTTGGATGCTTTGCATATATGTTTCTTATACTATATAGAAGCAATATATACAATGATTTCAACAGTCTACCTGTTCCATTCATTGTTCTACTTGTCGTAATTTACAAATAATTTCCGATAAAGGATTAACCATTGGGGCTCATTGTTCACTTAAACTTGAAGAACAAAAAATTGGCGAATTGTACTGTTTGGATGCTTTGCGTACATGTTTCTCAGACTATATGGAAGCAATATATACAAAGATTTCAATCGTCTACGTGTTCCAATCATTGTTCTACTTGTCGAAATTTACAATTAATTTCCTTTAAAGGATTAACAATGGGGCTCGTTGTTCACTTAAACTTGAAGAACAAAAAATTGGCGAATTGTACTGTTTGGATGCTTTGCATATATGTTTCTTAGACTATATAGAAGCAATATATACAAAGATTTCAAGCGTCTACCTGTTCCATTCATTGTTCTACTTGTCGAAATATACAAATAATTTCCTTTAAAGGATTATCAATGGGGCTGGTAGTTCGCTTAAACTTGAAGAACAACAAAATGGCGAATTGTACTATTTGGATGCTTTACATATATGTTTCTTAGACTATTTAGAAGCAATATATAGAAAGCTTTAACCCGTCTACCTGTACTATTCATTTTTCTACTTGTAGAAAGTTACAAATAATTTCCATTTCATGATTATCAATGGGGCTCGCTGTTCACTTAAACTTGAAGATCAAAAAATTGGCGATTGTTACTGATTAGATGCTTTTCATATAGGTTTCTTAGTCTATATAGAAGCAATATATACATAGATTTCAACCGTCTACCTGTTCCATTCATTGTTCTACTTGTCGAAAATTACAAATAATTTCCGATAAAGGATTAACCATTAGGGCTCATTGTTCACTTAAACTTGAAGAACAAAAAATTGGCGAATGGTACTGTTTGGATGCTTTGCATATATGTTTCTTAGACTATATAGAAGCAATATATACATTGATTTCAACCGTCTACCTGTTCCATTCATTGTTCTACTTGTCGAAATTTACAAATAATTTCCTTTAAAAGATTAACAATGGGGCTCGTAGTTCACTTAAACTTGAAGAACAAAAAATTGGCGAATGGTACTGTTTGGATGCTTTGCATATATGTTTCTTAGACTATATAGAAGCAATATATACAAAGATTTCAAGCGTCTACCTGTTCCATTCATTGTTCTACTTTTCGAAAGTTACAAATAATTTCCAATAAAGGATTAACAATGGGGCTCATTGTTGACTTAAACTTGAAGGACAAAAAATTGGCGAATGGTACTATTTGGATGCTTTGCATATATGTTTCTTAGACTATATGGAAGCAATATATACAAAGATTTCTACCGTCTACGTGTTCCAATCATTGTTCTACTTGTAGAAAGTTACAATTAATTTCCGTTAAAGGATTAACAATGGGGCTCGTAGTTCACTTAAACTTGAAGAACAAAAAATTGGCGAATGGTACTGTTTGGATGCTTTGCATATATGTTTCTTAGACTATATAGAAGCAATATATACAAGGATTTCAACAGTCTACCTGTTCCATTCATTGTTCTACTTTTCGAAAGTTACAAATAATTTCCGATAAAGGATTAACAATGGGGCTCATTGTTGACTTAAACTTGAAGAACAAAAAATTGGCGAATGGTACTGTTTGGATGCTTTGCATATATGTTTCTTAGACTATATAGAAGCAATATATACAAGGGTTTCAACAGTCTACCTGTTCCATTCATTGTTCTACTTGTCGAAATTTACAAATAATTTCCTTTAAAGGATTAACAATGGGGCTCGTAGTTCACTTAAACTTGAAGGACAAAAAATTGGAGAATGGTACAGTTTGGATGCTTTGCATATATGTTTCTTAGACTTTATAGAAGCAATATATACATTGATTTCAACCGTCTATCTGTTCCATTCATTGTTCTACTTGCCGAAATTTACAAATAATTTCCTATAAAGGATTAACAATGGGGCTCGTTGTTCACTTAAACTTGAAGAAAAATAAATTGGCGAATTGTACTGTTTGGATGCTTTGCATATATGTTTCTTAGACTATATAGAAGCAATATATACAACGATTTCAACCGTCCAACTGTTCCCTTCATTGTTCTACTTGTCGAAATTTACAAATAATTTCCGTTAAAGGATTAACAATGGGGCTCGTAGTTCACTTAAACTTGAAGAACAAAAAATTGGCGAATGGTACTGTTTGGATGCTTTGCATATATGTTTCTTAGATTATATAGAAGCAATATATACAAAGATTTCAACCGTCTACCTGTTCCATTCATTGTTCTACTTGTCGAAATTTACAAATAATTTCCTTTAAAGGATTAACAATGGGGCTCGTTGTTCACTTAAACTTGAAGAACAATAAATTGGCGAATTGTACTGTTTGGATGCTTTGCATATATGTTTCTTAGACTATATAGAAGCAATATATACAAAGATTTCAACCGTCCACCTGTTCCATTCATTGTTCTACTTGCCGAAAGTTACAAATAATTTCCGATAAAGGATTAACAATGGGGCTCATTGTTCACTTAAACATGAAGGACAAAAAATTGGAGAATGGTACTGTTTGGATTCTTTGCATATATGTTTCTTAGACTATATGGAAGCAACATATACAAAGATTTCAACCGTCTACGTGTTCCAATCATTGTTCTACTTGTCGAAATTTAGAATTAATTTCCTTTAAAGGATTAACAATGGGGCTCGTTGTTCACTTAAACTTGAAGATCAAATAATTGGCGAATTGTACTGTGTGGATGATTTGCAGATATGTTTCTTAGACTATATAGAAGCAATATATACAAAGAATTCAACCGTCTACCTGTTCCATTCATTGTTCTACTTGTCGAAAGTTACAAATTATTTCCGATAAAGGATTAACCATTGGGGCTCATTGTTCACTTAAACTTGAAGAACAAAAAATTGGCGAATGGTACTGTTTGGATGCTTTGCATATATGTTTCTTAGACTTTATAGAAGCAATATATACATTGATTTCAACCGTCTACCTGTTCCATTCATTGTTCTACTTGTCGAAATTTACAAATAATTTCCTATAAAGGATTAACAATGGGGCTCGTAGTTCACTTAAACTTGAAGAACAAAAAATTGCCGAATGATACTGTTTGGATGCTTTGCATATATGTTTGTTAGACTATATAGAAGCAATATATACATTGATTTCAACCGTCTACCTGATCCATTCATTCTTCTACTTGTCGAAATATACAAATAATTTCCTTTAAAGGATTATCAATGGGGCTGGTAGTTCACTTAAACTTGAAGAACAAAAAAATGGCGAATTGTACTATTTGGATGCTTTACATATATGTTTCTTAGACTATTTAGAAGCAATATATAGAAAGCTTTAACCCGTCTACCTGTACTATTCATTTTTCTACTTGTAGAAAGTTACAAATAATTTCCATTTCATGATTATCAATGGGGCTCGCTGTTCACTTAAACTTGAAGATCAAAAAATTGGCGATTGTTACTGTTTAGATGCTTTTCATAAAGGTTTCTTAGTCTATATAGAAGCAATATATAGAAAGATTTCAACCGTCTACCTGTTCCATTCATTGTTCTACTTGTCGAAAATTACAAATAATTTCCGATAAAGGATTAACCATTGGGGCTCATTGTTCACTTAAACTTGAAGAACAAAAAATTGGCGAATGGTACTGTTTGGATGCTTTGCATATATGTTTCTTAGACTATATAGAAGCAATATATACATTGATTTCAACCGTCTACCTGTTCCATTCATTGTTCTACTTGTCGAAATTTACAAATAATTTCCTTTAAAAGATTAACAATGGGGCTCGTAGTTCACTTAAACTTGAAGAACAAAAAATTGGCGAATGGTACTGTTTGGATGCTTTGCATATATGTTTCTTAGACTATATAGAAGCAATATATACAAAGATTTCAAGCGTCTACCTGTTCCATTCATTGTTCTACTTTTCGAAAGTTACAAATAATTTCCGATAGAGGATTAACAATGGGGCTCATTGTTGACTTAAACTTGAAGGACAAAAAATTGGCGAATGGTACTGTTTGGATGCTTTGCATATATGTTTCTTAGACTATATGGAAGCAATATATACAAAGATTTCAACCGTCTACGTGTTCCAATCATTGTTCTACTTGTAGAAAGTTACAAATAATTTCCTTTAAAGGATTAACAATGGGGCTCGTAGTTCTCTTAAACTTGAAGAACAAAAAATTGGCGAATTGTACTGTTTGGATTCTTTGCATATATGTTTCTTAGACTCTTTAGAAGCAATATATACATTGATTTCAACCGTCTACCTGTTCCATTCATTGTTCTACTTGTCGAAATTTACAAATAATTTCCTTTAAAAGATTAACAATGGGGCTCGTAGTTCACTTAAACTTGAAGAACAAAAAATTGGCGAATGGTACTGTTTGGATGCTTTGCATATATGTTTCTTAGACTATATAGAAGCAATATATACAAAGATTTCAAGCGTCTACCTGTTCCATTCATTGTTCTACTTTTCGAAAGTTACAAATAATTTCCGATAAAGGATTAACAATGGGGCTCATTGTTGACTTAAACTTGAAGGACAAAAAATTGGCGAATGGTACTGTTTGGATGCTTTGCATATATGTTTCTTAGACTATATGGAAGCAATATATACAAAGATTTCAACCGTCTACGTGTTCCAATCATTGTTCTACTTGTAGAAAGTTACAATTAATTTCCGTTAAAGGATTAACAATGGGGCTCGTAGTTCACTTAAACTTGAAGGACAAAAAATTGGAGAATGGTACAGTTTGGATGCTTTACATATATGTTTCTTAGACTATTTAGAAGCAATATATAGAAAGCTTTAACCCGTCTACCTGTACTATTCATTTTTCTACTTGTAGAAAGTTACAAATAATTTCCATTTCATGATTATCAATGGGGCTCGCTGTTCACTTAAACTTGAAGATCAAAAAATTGGCGATTGTTACTGTTTAGATGCTTTTCATAAAGGTTTCTTAGTCTATATAGAAGCAATATATAGAAAGATTTCAACCGTCTACCTGTTCCATTCATTGTTCTACTTGTCGAAAATTACAAATAATTTCCGATAAAGGATTAACCATTGGGGCTCATTGTTCACTTAAACTTGAAGAACAAAAAATTGGCGAATGGTACTGTTTGGATGCTTTGCATATATGTTTCTTAGACTATATAGAAGCAATATATACATTGATTTCAACCGTCTACCTGTTCCATTCATTGTTCTACTTGTCGAAATTTACAAATAATTTCCTTTAAAAGATTAACAATGGGGCTGGTAGTTCACTTAAACTTGAAGAACAAAAAATTGGCGAATGGTACTGTTTGGATGCTTTGCATATATGTTTCTTAGACTATATAGAAGCAATATATACAAAGATTTCAAGCGTCTACCTGTTCCATTCATTGTTCTACTTTTCGAAAGTTACAAATAATTTCCGATAAAGGATTAACAATGGGGCTCATTGTTGACTTAAACTTGAAGGACAAAAAATTGGCGAATGGTACTGTTTGGATGCTTTGCATATATGTTTCTTAGACTATATGGAAGCAATATATACAAAGATTTCAACCGTCTACGTGTTCCAATCATTGTTCTACTTGTAGAAAGTTACAAATAATTTCCTTTAAAGGATTAACAATGGGGCTCGTAGTTCTCTTAAACTTGAAGAACAAAAAATTGGCGAATTGTACTGTTTGGATTCTTTGCATATATGTTTCTTAGACTCTTTAGAAGCAATATATACAATGATTTCAACCGTCTACCTGATCCATTCATTGTTCTACTTGTCGAAATATACAAATAATTTCCTTTAAAGGATTATCAATGGGGCTGGTAGTTCACTTAAACTTGAAGAACAAAAAAATGGCGAATTGTACTATTTGGATGCTTTACATATATGTTTCTTAGACTATTTAGAAGCAATATATAGAAAGCTTTAACCCGTCTACCTGTACTATTCATTTTTCTACTTGTAGAAAGTTACAAATAATTTCCATTTCATGATGATCAATGGGGCTCGCTGTTCACTTAAACTTGAAGATCAAAAAATTGGCGATTGTTACTGTTTAGATGCTTTTCATATAGGTTTCTTAGTCTATATGGAAGCAATATATACAAAGATTTCAACCGTCTACCTGTTCCATTCATTGTTCTACTTGTCGAAAATTACAAATAATTTCCGATAAAGGATTAACCATTGGGGCTCATTGTTCACTTAAACTTGAAGAACAAAAAATTGGCGAATGGTACTGTTTGGATGCTTTGCATATATGTTTCTTAGACTATATAGAAGCAATATATACATTGATTTCAACCGTCTACCTGTTCCATTCATTGTTCTACTTGTCGAAATTTACAAATAATTTCCTTTAAAAGATTAACAATGGGGCTCGTAGTTCACTTAAACTTGAAGAACAAAAAATTGGCGAATGGTACTGTTTGGATGCTTTGCATATATGTTTCTTAGACTATATAGAAGCAATATATACAAAGATTTCAAGCGTCTACCTGTTCCATTCATTGTTCTACTTTTCGAAAGTTACAAATAATTTCCGATAAAGGATTAACAATGGGGCTCGTTGTTCACTTAAACTTGAAGAACAATAAATTGGCGAATTGTACTGTTTGGATGCTTTGCATATATGTTTCTTAGACTATATAGAAGCAATATATACAAAGAATTCAACCGTCTACCTGTTCCATTCATTGTTCTACTTGTCGAAATTTACAAATAATTTCCTTTAAAGGATTAACAATGGGGCTCGTTGTTCACTTAAACTTGAAGAACAATAAATTGGCGAATTGTACTGTTTGGATGCTTTGCATATATGTTTCTTAGACTATATAGAAGCAATATATACAAAGATTTCAACCGTCCACCTGTTCCATTCATTGTTCTACTTGCCGAAAGTTACAAATAATTTCCGATAAAGGATTAACAATGGGGCTCATTGTTCACTTAAACATGAAGGACAAAAAATTGGAGAATGGTACTGTTTGGATTCTTTGCATATATGTTTCTTAGACTATATGGAAGCAATATATACAAAGATTTCAACCGTCTACGTGTTCCAATCATTGTTCTACTTGTCGAAATTTACAATTAATTTCCTTTAAAGGATTAACAATGGGGCTCGTTGTTCACTTAAACTTGAAGAACAATAAATTGGCGAATTGTACTGTTTGGATGCTTTGCATATATGTTTCTTAGATTATATAGAAGCAATATATACAAAGATTTCAACCGTCTACCTGTTCCATTCATTGTTCTACTTGTCGAAATTTACAAATAATTTCCTTTAAAGGATTAACAATGGGGCTCGCAGTTCACTTAAACTTGAAGATCAAATAATTGGCGAATTGTACTGTTTGGACGCTTTGCATATATGTTTCTTAGATTATATAGAAGCAATATATACAAAGATTTCAACCGTCCACCTGTTCCATTCATTGTTCTACTTGCCGAAAGATACAAATAATTTCCGATAAAGGATTAACAATGGGGCTCATTGTTCACTTAAACTTGAAGGACAAAAAATTGGAGAATGGTACTGTTTGGATTCTTTGCATATATGTTTCTTAGACTATATGGAAGCAATATATACAAAGATTTCAACCGTCTACGTGTTCCAATCATTGTTCTACTTGTAGAAAGTTACAATGAATTTCCGTTAAAGGATTAACAATGGGGCTCGTAGTTCACTTAAACTTGAAGATCAAAAAATTGGCGATTGTTACTGTTTAGATGCTTTGCATATATGTTTCTTAGATTATATAGAAGCAATATATACAAAGATGTCAACCGTCTACATGTTCCATTCATTGTTCTACTTGTCGAAAATTACAAATAATTTCCGATAAAGGATTAACCATTGGGGCTCATTGTTCACTTAAACTTGAAGAACAAAAAATTGGCGAATGGTACTGTTTGGATGCTTTGCGTATATGTTTCTTAGACTATATGGAAGCAATATATACAAAGATTTCAACCGTCTACGTGTTCCAATCATTGTTCCACTTGTCGAAATTTACAAATAATTTCCTTTAAAGGATTAACAATGGGGCTCGTTGTTCACTTAAACTTGAAGAACAATAAATTGGCGAATTGTACTGTTTGGATGCTTTGCATATATGTTTCTTAGACTATATAGAAGCAATATATACAAAGAATTCAACCGTCTACCTGTTCCATTCATTGTTCTACTTGTCGAAAGTTACAAATAATTTCCGATAAAGGATTAACCATTGGGGCTCATTGTTCACTTAAACTTGAAAATAAAAAATTGGCGAATGGTACTGTTTGGATGCTTTGCATATATGTTTCTTAGACTTTATAGAAGCAATATATACATTGATTTCAACCGTCTACCTGTTCCATTCATTGTTCTACTTGGCGAAATTTACAAATAATTTCCTATAAAGGATTAACAATGGGGATCGTAGTTCACTTAAACTTGAAGAACAAAAAATTGCCGAATGGTACTGTTTGGATGCTTTGCATATATGTTTCTTAGACTATATAGAAGCAATATATACATTGATTTCAACCGGCTACCTGTTCCATTCAGTGTTGTACTTGTCGCAAGTTACAAATAATTTCCGTTAAAGTATTGACAATGGGGCTCGTAGTTCACTTAAACTTGAAGATCAAATAATTGGCGAATTGTACTGTGTGGATGATTTGCAGATATGTTTCTTAGACTATATAGAAGCAATATATACAAAGAATTCAACCGTCTACCTGTTCCATTCTACTTGTCGAAAGTTACAAATTATTTCCGATAAAGGATTAACCATTGGGGCTCATTGTTCACTTAAACTTGAAGAACAAAAAATTGGCGAATTGTACTGTTTGGATGCTTTGCATATATGTTTCTTAGACTTTATAGAAGCAATATATACATTGAATGCAACCGTCTACCTGTTCCATTCATTGTTCTACTTGTCGAAATTTACAAATAATTTCCTATAAAGGATTAACAATGGGGCTCGTAGTTCACTTAAACTTGAAGAACAAAAAATTGCCGAATGATACTGTTTGGATGCTTTGCATATATGTTTGTTAGACTATATAGAAGCAATATATATATTGATTTCAACCGGCTACCTGTTCCATTCATTGTTCTACTTGTCGCAAGTTATAAATAATTTCCGTTAAAGTATTAACAATGGGGCTCGTTGTTCACTTAAACTTGAAGAACAATAAATTGACGAATTTTACTGTTTGGATGCTTTGCATATATGTTTCTTAGACTATATAGACGCAATATATACAAGGATTTCAACCGTCTACCTGTTCCATTCATTGTTCTACTTGTCGCAAGTTACAAATAATTTCCGTTAAAGTATTAACAATGGAGCTCGTAGTTCACTTAAAATTGAAGATCAAATAATTGGCGAATTGTACTGTTTGGACGCTTTGCATATAAGTTTCTTAGACTATATAGAAGCAATATATACAATGATTTCAACCGTCTACCTGATCCATTCATTGTTCTACTTGTCGAAATATACAAATAATTTCCTTTAAAGGATTATCAATGGGGCTGGTAGTTCACTTAAACTTGAAGAACAAAAAAATGGCGAATTGTACTATTTGGATGCTTTACATATATGTTTCTTAGACTATTTAGAAGCAATATATAGAAAGCTTTAACCCGTCTACCTGTACTATTCATTTTTCTACTTGTAGAAAGTTACAAATAATTTCCATTTCATGATTATCAATGGGGCTCGCTGTTCACTTAAACTTGAAGATCAAAAAATTGGCGATTGTTACTGTTTAGATGCTTTTCATAAAGGTTTCTTAGTCTATATAGAAGCAATATATACAAAGATTTCAACCGTCTACCTGTTCCATTCATTGTTCTACTTGTCGAAAATTACAAATAATTTCCGATAAAGGATTAACCATTGGGGCTCATTGTTCACTTAAACTTGAAGAACAAAAAATTGGCGAATGGTACTGTTTGGATGCTTTGCATATATGTTTCTTAGACTATATAGAAGCAATATATACATTGATTTCAACCGTCTACCTGTTCCATTCATTGTTCTACATGTCGAAATTTACAAATAATTTCCTTTAAAAGATTAACAATGGGGCTCGTAGTTCACTTAAACTTGAAGAACAAAAAATTGGCGAATGGTACTGTTTGGATGCTTTGCATATATGTTTCATAGACTATATAGAAGCAATATATACAAAGATTTCAAGCGTCTACCTGTTCCATTCATTGTTCTACTTTTCGAAAGTTACAAATAATTTCCGATAAAGGATTAACAATGGGGCTCATTGTTGACTTAAACTTGAAGGACAAAAAATTGGCGAATGGTACTGTTTGGATGCTTTGCATATATGTTTCTTAGACTATATGGAAACAATATATACAAAGATTTCAACCGTCTACGTGTTCCAATCATTGTTCTACTTGTAGAAAGTTACAATTAATTTCCGTTAAAGGATTAACAATGGGGCTCGTAGTTCACTTAAACTTGAAGAACAAAAAATTGGCGAATGGTACTGTTTGGATGCTTTGCATATATGTTTCTTAGACTATATAGAAGCAATATATACAAGGATTTCAACCGTCTACCTGTTCCAATCATTGTTCTACTTGTAGAAAGTTACAATTAATTTCCGTTAAAGGATTAACAATGGGGCTCGTAGTTCACTTAAACTTGAAGAACAAAAAATTGGCGAATGGTACTGTTTGGATGCTTTGCATATATGTTTCTTAGACTATATAGAAGCAATATATACAAGGGTTTCAACAGTCTACCTGTTCCATTCATTGTTCTACTTGTCGAAATTTACAAATAATTTCCTTTAAAGGATTAACAATGGGGCTCGTAGTTCACTTAAACTTGAAGGACAAAAAATTGGAGAATGGTACAGTTTGGATGCTTTGCATATATGTTCCTTAGACTTTATAGAAGCAATATATACATTGATTTCAACCGTCTATCTGTTCCATTCATTGTTCTACTTGTCGAAATTTACAAATAATTTCCTATAAAGGATTAACAATGGGGCTCGTTGTTCACTTAAACTTGAAGAAAAATAAATTGGCGAATTGTACTGTTTGGATGCTTTGCATATATGTTTCTTAGACTATATAGAAGCAATATATACAACGATTTCAACCGTCCAACTGTTCCCTTCATTGTTCTACTTGTCGAAATTTACAAATAATTTCCGTTAAAGGATTAACAATGGGGCTCGTAGTTCACTTAAACTTGAAGAACAAAAAATTGGCGAATGGTACTGTTTGGATGCTTTGCATATATGTTTCTTAGATTATATAGAAGCAATATATACAAAGATTTCAACCGTCTACCTGTTCCATTCATTGTTCTACTTGTCGAAATTTACAAATAATTTCCTTTAAAGGATTAACAATGGGGCTCGTTGTTCACTTAAACTTGAAGAACAATAAATTGGCGAATTGTACTGTTTGGATGCTTTGCATATATGTTTCTTAGACTATATAGAAGCAATATATACAAAGATTTCAACCGTCCACCTGTTCCATTCATTGTTCTACTTGCCGAAAGTTACAAATAATTTCCGATAAAGGATTAACAATGGGGCTCATTGTTCACTTAAACATGAAGGACAAAAAATTGGAGAATGGTACTGTTTGGATTCTTTGCATATATGTTTCTTAGACTATATGGAAGCAACATATACAAAGATTTCAACCGTCTACGTGTTCCAATCATTGTTCTACTTGTCGAAATTTACAATTAATTTCCTTTAAAGGATTAACAATGGGGCTCGTTGTTCACTTAAACTTGAAAATCAAATAATTGGCGAATTGTACTGTGTGGATGATTTGCAGATATGTTTCTTAGACTATATAGAAGCAATATATACAAAGAATTCAACCGTCTACCTGTTCCATTCATTGTTCTACTTGTCGAAAGTTACAAATTATTTCCGATAAAGGATTAACCATTGGGGCTCATTGTTCACTTAAACTTGAAGAACAAAAAATTGGCGAATGGTACTGTTTGGATGCTTTGCATATATGTTTCTTAGACTTTATAGAAGCAATATATACATTGATTTCAACCGTCTACCTTTTCCATTCATTGTTCTACTTGTCGAAATTTACAAATAATTTCCTATAAAGGATTAACAATGGGGCTCGTAGTTCACTTAAACTTGAAGAACAAAAAATTGCCGAATGATACTGTTTGGATGCTTTGCATATATGTTTGTTAGACTATATAGAAGCAATATATACATTGATTTCAACCGTCTACCTGATCCATTCATTCTTCTACTTGTCGAAATATACAAATAATTTCCTTTAAAGGATTATCAATGGGGCTGGTAGTTCACTTAAACTTGAAGAACAAAAAAATGGCGAATTGTACTATTTGGATGCTTTACATATATGTTTCTTAGACTATTTAGAAGCAATATATAGAAAGCTTTAACCCGTCTACCTGTACTATTCATTTTTCTACTTGTAGAAAGTTACAAATAATTTCCATTTCATGATTATCAATGGGGCTCGCTGTTCACTTAAACTTGAAGATCAAAAAATTGGCGATTGTTACTGTTTAGATGCTTTTCATAAAGGTTTCTTAGTCTATATAGAAGCAATATATAGAAAGATTTCAACCGTCTACCTGTTCCATTCATTGTTCTACTTGTCGAAAATTACAAATAATTTCCGATAAAGGATTAACCATTGGGGCTCATTGTTCACTTAAACTTGAAGAACAAAAAATTGGCGAATGGTACTGTTTGGATGCTTTGCATATATGTTTCTTAGACTATATAGAAGCAATATATACATTGATTTCAACCGTCTACCTCTTCCATTCATTGTTCTACTTGTCGAAATTTACAAATAATTTCCTTTAAAAGATTAACAATGGGGCTCGTAGTTCACTTAAACTTGAAGAACAAAAAATTGGCGAATGGTACTGTTTGGATGCTTTGCATATATGTTTCTTAGACTATATAGAAGCAATATATACAAAGATTTCAAGCGTCTACCTGTTCCATTCATTGTTCTACTTTTCGAAAGTTACAAATAATTTCCGATAGAGGATTAACAATGGGGCTCATTGTTGACTTAAACTTGAAGGACAAAAAATTGGCGAATGGTACTGTTTGGATGCTTTGCATATATGTTTCTTAGACTATATAGAAGCAATATATACAAAGATTTCAAGCGTCTACCTGTTCCATTCATTGTTCTACTTTTCGAAAGTTACAAATAATTTCCGATAAAGGATTAACAATGGGGCTCATTGTTGACTTAAACTTGAAGGACAAAAAATTGGCGAATGGTACTGTTTGGATGCTTTGCATATATGTTTCTTAGACTATATAGAAGCAATATATACATTGATTTCAACCGTCTACCTGTTCCATTCATTGTTCTACTTGTCGAAATTTACAAATAATTTCCTTTAAAAGATTAACAATGGGGCTCGTAGTTCACTTAAACTTGAAGAACAAAAAATTGGCGAATGGTACTGTTTGGATGCTTTGCATATATGTTTCATAGACTATATAGAAGCAATATATACAAAGATTTCAAGCGTCTACCTGTTCCATTCATTGTTCTACTTTTCGAAAGTTACAAATAATTTCCGATAAAGGATTAACAATGGGGCTCATTGTTGACTTAAACTTGAAGGACAAAAAATTGGCGAATGGTACTGTTTGGATGCTTTGCATATATGTTTCTTAGACTATATGGAAACAATATATACAAAGATTTCAACCGTCTACGTGTTCCAATCATTGTTCTACTTGTAGAAAGTTACAATTAATTTCCGTTAAAGGATTAACAATGGGGCTCGTAGTTCACTTAAACTTGAAGAACAAAAAATTGGCGAATGGTACTGTTTGGATGCTTTGCATATATGTTTCTTAGACTATATAGAAGCAATATATACAAGGATTTCAACCGTCTACCTGTTCCAATCATTGTTCTACTTGTAGAAAGTTACAATTAATTTCCGTTAAAGGATTAACAATGGGGCTCGTAGTTCACTTAAACTTGAAGAACAAAAAATTGGCGAATGGTACTGTTTGGATGCTTTGCATATATGTTTCTTAGACTATATAGAAGCAATATATACAAGGGTTTCAACAGTCTACCTGTTCCATTCATTGTTCTACTTGTCGAAATTTACAAATAATTTCCTTTAAAGGATTAACAATGGGGCTCGTAGTTCACTTAAACTTGAAGGACAAAAAATTGGAGAATGGTACAGTTTGGATGCTTTGCATATATGTTTCTTAGACTTTATAGAAGCAATATATACATTGATTTCAACCGTCTATCTGTTCCATTCATTGTTCTACTTGTCGAAATTTACAAATAATTTCCTATAAAGGATTAACAATGGGGCTCGTTGTTCACTTAAACTTGAAGAAAAATAAATTGGCGAATTGTACTGTTTGGATGCTTTGCATATATGTTTCTTAGACTATATAGAAGCAATATATACAACGATTTCAACCGTCCAACTGTTCCCTTCATTGTTCTACTTGTCGAAATTTACAAATAATTTCCGTTAAAGGATTAACAATGGGGCTCGTAGTTCACTTAAACTTGAAGAACAAAAAATTGGCGAATGGTACTGTTTGGATGCTTTGCATATATGTTTCTTAGATTATATAGAAGCAATATATACAAAGATTTCAACCGTCTACCTGTTCCATTCATTGTTCTACTTGTCGAAATTTACAAATAATTTCCTTTAAAGGATTAACAATGGGGCTCGTTGTTCACTTAAACTTGAAGAACAATAAATTGGCGAATTGTACTGTTTGGATGCTTTGCATATATGTTTCTTAGACTATATAGAAGCAATATATACAAAGATTTCAACCGTCCTCCTGTTCCATTCATTGTTCTACTTGCCGAAAGTTACAAATAATTTCCGATAAAGGATTAACAATGGGGCTCATTGTTCACTTAAACATGAAGGACAAAAAATTGGAGAATGGTACTGTTTGGATTCTTTGCATATATGTTTCTTAGACTATATGGAAGCAACATATACAAAGATTTCAACCGTCTACGTGTTCCAATCATTGTTCTACTTGTCGAAATTTACAATTAATTTCCTTTAAAGGATTAACAATGGGGCTCGTTGTTCACTTAAACTTGAAAATCAAATAATTGGCGAATTGTACTGTGTGGATGATTTGCAGATATGTTTCTTAGACTATATAGAAGCAATATATACAAAGAATTCAACCGTCTACCTGTTCCATTCATTGTTCTACTTGTCGAAAGTTACAAATTATTTCCGATAAAGGATTAACCATTGGGGCTCATTGTTCACTTAAACTTGAAGAACAAAAAATTGGCGAATGGTACTGTTTGGATGCTTTGCATATATGTTTCTTAGACTTTATAGAAGCAATATATACATTGATTTCAACCGTCTACCTGTTCCATTCATTGTTCTACTTGTCGAAATTTACAAATAATTTCCTATAAAGGATTAACAATGGGGCTCGTAGTTCACTTAAACTTGAAGAACAAAAAATTGCCGAATGATACTGTTTGGATGCTTTGCATATATGTTTGTTAGACTATATAGAAGCAATATATACATTGATTTCAACCGTCTACCTGATCCATTCATTCTTCTACTTGTCGAAATATACAAATAATTTCCTTTAAAGGATTATCAATGGGGCTGGTAGTTCACTTAAACTTGAAGAACAAAAAAATGGCGAATTGTACTATTTGGATGCTTTACATATATGTTTCTTAGACTATTTAGAAGCAATATATAGAAAGCTTTAACCCGTCTACCTGTACTATTCATTTTTCTACTTGTAGAAAGTTACAAATAATTTCCATTTCATGATTATCAATGGGGCTCGCTGTTCACTTAAACTTGAAGATCAAAAAATTGGCGATTGTTACTGTTTAGATGCTTTTCATAAAGGTTTCTTAGTCTATATAGAAGCAATATATAGAAAGATTTCAACCGTCTACCTGTTCCATTCATTGTTCTACTTGTCGAAAATTACAAATAATTTCCGATAAAGGATTAACCATTGGGGCTCATTGTTCACTTAAACTTGAAGAACAAAAAATTGGCGAATGGTACTGTTTGGATGCTTTGCATATATGTTTCTTAGACTATATAGAAGCAATATATACATTGATTTCAACCGTCTACCTCTTCCATTCATTGTTCTACTTGTCGAAATTTACAAATAATTTCCTTTAAAAGATTAACAATGGGGCTCGTAGTTCACTTAAACTTGAAGAACAAAAAATTGGCGAATGGTACTGTTTGGATGCTTTGCATATATGTTTCTTAGACTATATAGAAGCAATATATACAAAGATTTCAAGCGTCTACCTGTTCCATTCATTGTTCTACTTTTCGAAAGTTACAAATAATTTCCGATAGAGGATTAACAATGGGGCTCATTGTTGACTTAAACTTGAAGGACAAAAAATTGGCGAATGGTACTGTTTGGATGCTTTGCATATATGTTTCTTAGACTATATGGAAGCAATATATACAAAGATTTCAACCGTCTACGTGTTCCAATCATTGTTCTACTTGTAGAAAGTTACAAATAATTTCCTTTAAAGGATTAACAATGGGGCTCGTAGTTCTCTTAAACTTGAAGAACAAAAAATTGGCGAATTGTACTGTTTGGATTCTTTGCATATATGTTTCTTAGACTCTTTAGAAGCAATATATACATTGATTTCAACCGTCTACCTGTTCCATTCATTGTTCTACTTGTCGAAATTTACAAATAATTTCCTTTAAAAGATTAACAATGGGGCTCGTAGTTCACTTAAACTTGAAGAACAAAAAATTGGCGAATGGTACTGTTTGGATGCTTTGCATATATGTTTCTTAGACTATATAGAAGCAATATATACAAAGATTTCAAGCGTCTACCTGTTCCATTCATTGTTCTACTTTTCGAAAGTTACAAATAATTTCCGATAAAGGATTAACAATGGGGCTCATTGTTGACTTAAACTTGAAGGACAAAAAATTGGCGAATGGTACTGTTTGGATGCTTTGCATATATGTTTCTTAGACTATATGGAAGCAATATATACAAAGATTTCAACCGTCTACGTGTTCCAATCATTGTTCTACTTGTAGAAAGTTACAATTAATTTCCGTTAAAGGATTAACAATGGGGCTCGTAGTTCACTTAAACTTGAAGGACAAAAAATTGGAGAATGGTACAGTTTGGATGCTTTACATATATGTTTCTTAGACTATTTAGAAGCAATATATAGAAAGCTTTAACCCGTCTACCTGTACTATTCATTTTTCTACTTGTAGAAAGTTACAAATAATTTCCATTTCATGATTATCAATGGGGCTCGCTGTTCACTTAAACTTGAAGATCAAAAAATTGGCGATTGTTACTGTTTAGATGCTTTTCATAAAGGTTTCTTAGTCTATATAGAAGCAATATATAGAAAGATTTCAACCGTCTACCTGTTCCATTCATTGTTCTACTTGTCGAAAATTACAAATAATTTCCGATAAAGGATTAACCATTGGGGCTCATTGTTCACTTAAACTTGAAGAACAAAAAATTGGCGAATGGTACTGTTTGGATGCTTTGCATATATGTTTCTTAGACTATATAGAAGCAATATATACATTGATTTCAACCGTCTACCTGTTCCATTCATTGTTCTACTTGTCGAAATTTACAAATAATTTCCTTTAAAAGATTAACAATGGGGCTGGTAGTTCACTTAAACTTGAAGAACAAAAAATTGGCGAATGGTACTGTTTGGATGCTTTGCATATATGTTTCTTAGACTATATAGAAGCAATATATACAAAGATTTCAAGCGTCTACCTGTTCCATTCATTGTTCTACTTTTCGAAAGTTACAAATAATTTCCGATAAAGGATTAACAATGGGGCTCATTGTTGACTTAAACTTGAAGGACAAAAAATTGGCGAATGGTACTGTTTGGATGCTTTGCATATATGTTTCTTAGACTATATGGAAGCAATATATACAAAGATTTCAACCGTCTACGTGTTCCAATCATTGTTCTACTTGTAGAAAGTTACAAATAATTTCCTTTAAAGGATTAACAATGGGGCTCGTAGTTCTCTTAAACTTGAAGAACAAAAAATTGGCGAATTGTACTGTTTGGATTCTTTGCATATATGTTTCTTAGACTCTTTAGAAGCAATATATACAATGATTTCAACCGTCTACCTGATCCATTCATTGTTCTACTTGTCGAAATATACAAATAATTTCCTTTAAAGGATTATCAATGGGGCTGGTAGTTCACTTAAACTTGAAGAACAAAAAAATGGCGAATTGTACTATTTGGATGCTTTACATATATGTTTCTTAGACTATTTAGAAGCAATATATAGAAAGCTTTAACCCGTCTACCTGTACTATTCATTTTTCTACTTGTAGAAAGTTACAAATAATTTCCATTTCATGATGATCAATGGGGCTCGCTGTTCACTTAAACTTGAAGATCAAAAAATTGGCGATTGTTACTGTTTAGATGCTTTTCATATAGGTTTCTTAGTCTATATAGAAGCAATATATACAAAGATTTCAACCGTCTACCTGTTCCATTCATTGTTCTACTTGTCGAAAATTACAAATAATTTCCGATAAAGGATTAACCATTGGGGCTCATTGTTCACTTAAACTTGGAGAACAAAAAATTGGCGAATGGTACTGTTTGGATGCTTTGCATATATGTTTCTTAGACTATATAGAAGCAATATATACATTGATTTCAACCGTCTACCTGTTCCATTCATTGTTCTACTTGTCGAAATTTACAAATAATTTCCTTTAAAAGATTAACAATGGGGCTCGTAGTTCACTTAAACTTGAAGAACAAAAAATTGGCGAATGGTACTGTTTGGATGCTTTGCATATATGTTTCTTAGACTATATAGAAGCAATATATACAAAGATTTCAAGCGTCTACCTGTTCCATTCATTGTTCTACTTTTCGAAAGTTACAAATAATTTCCGATAAAGGATTAACAATGGGGCTCGTTGTTCACTTAAACTTGAAGAACAATAAATTGGCGAATTGTACTGTTTGGATGCTTTGCATATATGTTTCTTAGACTATATAGAAGCAATATATACAA
Source organism: Cerceris ruficornis (assembly GCA_963989415.1). Taxonomy (NCBI): domain Eukaryota; kingdom Metazoa; phylum Arthropoda; class Insecta; order Hymenoptera; family Crabronidae; genus Cerceris; species Cerceris ruficornis. The sequence goes on from CAXDIW010000076.1 coordinate 396,299, forward strand.
AGAATTCAACCGTCTACCTGTTCCATTCATTGTTCTACTTGTCGAAATTTACAAATAATTTCCTTTAAAGGATTAACAATGGGGCTCGTTGTTCACTTAAACTTGAAGAACAATAAATTGGCGAATTGTACTGTTTGGATGCTTTGCATATATGTTTCTTAGACTATATAGAAGCAATATATACAAAGATTTCAACCGTCCACCTGTTCCATTCATTGTTCTACTTGCCGAAAGTTACAAATAATTTCCGATAAAGGATTAACAATGGGGCTCATTGTTCACTTAAACATGAAGGACAAAAAATTGGAGAATGGTACTGTTTGGATTCTTTGCATATATGTTTCTTAGACTATATGGAAGCAATATATACAAAGATTTCAACCGTCTACGTGTTCCAATCATTGTTCTACTTGTCGAAATTTACAATTAATTTCCTTTAAAGGATTAACAATGGGGCTCGTTGTTCACTTAAACTTGAAGAACAATAAATTGGCGAATTGTACTGTTTGGATGCTTTGCATATATGTTTCTTAGATTATATAGAAGCAATATATACAAAGATTTCAACCGTCTACCTGTTCCATTCATTGTTCTACTTGTCGAAATTTACAAATAATTTCCTTTAAAGGATTAACAATGGGGCTCGCAGTTCACTTAAACTTGAAGATCAAATAATTGGCGAATTGTACTGTTTGGACGCTTTGCATATATGTTTCTTAGATTATATAGAAGCAATATATACAAAGATTTCAACCGTCCACCTGTTCCATTCATTGTTCTACTTGCCGAAAGATACAAATAATTTCCGATAAAGGATTAACAATGGGGCTCATTGTTCACTTAAACTTGAAGGACAAAAAATTGGAGAATGGTACTGTTTGGATTCTTTGCATATATGTTTCTTAGACTATATGGAAGCAATATATACAAAGATTTCAACCGTCTACGTGTTCCAATCATTGTTCTACTTGTAGAAAGTTACAATGAATTTCCGTTAAAGGATTAACAATGGGGCTCGTAGTTCACTTAAACTTGAAGATCAAAAAATTGGCGATTGTTACTGTTTAGATGCTTTGCATATATGTTTCTTAGATTATATAGAAGCAATATATACAAAGATGTCAACCGTCTACATGTTCCATTCATTGTTCTACTTGTCGAAAATTACAAATAATTTCCGATAAAGGATTAACCATTGGGGCTCATTGTTCACTTAAACTTGAAGAACAAAAAATTGGCGAATGGTACTGTTTGGATGCTTTGCGTATATGTTTCTTAGACTATATGGAAGCAATATATACAAAGATTTCAACCGTCTACGTGTTCCAATCATTGTTCCACTTGTCGAAATTTACAAATAATTTCCTTTAAAGGATTAACAATGGGGCTCGTTGTTCACTTAAACTTGAAGAACAATAAATTGGCGAATTGTACTGTTTGGATGCTTTGCATATATGTTTCTTAGACTATATAGAAGCAATATATACAAAGAATTCAACCGTCTACCTGTTCCATTCATTGTTCTACTTGTCGAAAGTTACAAATAATTTCCGATAAAGGATTAACCATTGGGGCTCATTGTTCACTTAAACTTGAAAATAAAAAATTGGCGAATGGTACTGTTTGGATGCTTTGCATATATGTTTCTTAGACTTTATAGAAGCAATATATACATTGATTTCAACCGTCTACCTGTTCCATTCATTGTTCTACTTGGCGAAATTTACAAATAATTTCCTATAAAGGATTAACAATGGGGATCGTAGTTCACTTAAACTTGAAGAACAAAAAATTGCCGAATGGTACTGTTTGGATGCTTTGCATATATGTTTCTTAGACTATATAGAAGCAATATATACATTGATTTCAACCGGCTACCTGTTCCATTCATTGTTCTACTTGTCGCAAGTTACAAATAATTTCCGTTAAAGTATTGACAATGGGGCTCGTAGTTCACTTAAACTTGAAGATCAAATAATTGGCGAATTGTACTGTGTGGATGATTTGCAGATATGTTTCTTAGACTATATAGAAGCAATATATACAAAGAATTCAACCGTCTACCTGTTCCATTCTACTTGTCGAAAGTTACAAATTATTTCCGATAAAGGATTAACCATTGGGGCTCATTGTTCACTTAAACTTGAAGAACAAAAAATTGGCGAATTGTACTGTTTGGATGCTTTGCATATATGTTTCTTAGACTTTATAGAAGCAATATATACATTGATTTCAACCGTCTACCTGTTCCATTCATTGTTCTACTTGTCGAAATTTACAAATAATTTCCTATAAAGGATTAACAATGGGGCTCGTAGTTCACTTAAACTTGAAGAACAAAAAATTGCCGAATGATACTGTTTGGATGCTTTGCATATATGTTTGTTAGACTATATAGAAGCAATATATATATTGATTTCAACCGACTACCTGTTCCATTCATTGTTCTACTTGTCGCAAGTTATAAATAATTTCCGTTAAAGTATTAACAATGGGGCTCGTTGTTCACTTAAACTTGAAGAACAATAAATTGACGAATTTTACTGTTTGGATGCTTTGCATATATGTTTCTTAGACTATATAGACGCAATATATACAAGGATTTCAACCGTCTACCTGTTCCATTCATTGTTCTACTTGTCGCAAGTTACAAATAATTTCCGTTAAAGTATTAACAATGGAGCTCGTAGTTCACTTAAAATTGAAGATCAAATAATTGGCGAATTGTACTGTTTGGACGCTTTGCATATAAGTTTCTTAGACTATATAGAAGCAATATATACAATGATTTCAACCGTCTACCTGATCCATTCATTGTTCTACTTGTCGAAATATACAAATAATTTCCTTTAAAGGATTATCAATGGGGCTGGTAGTTCACTTAAACTTGAAGAACAAAAAAATGGCGAATTGTACTATTTGGATGCTTTACATATATGTTTCTTAGACTATTTAGAAGCAATATATAGAAAGCTTTAACCCGTCTACCTGTACTATTCATTTTTCTACTTGTAGAAAGTTACAAATAATTTCCATTTCATGATTATCAATGGGGCTCGCTGTTCACTTAAACTTGAAGATCAAAAAATTGGCGATTGTTACTGTTTAGATGCTTTTCATAAAGGTTTCTTAGTCTATATAGAAGCAATATATACAAAGATTTCAACCGTCTACCTGTTCCATTCATTGTTCTACTTGTCGAAAATTACAAATAATTTCCGATAAAGGATTAACCATTGGGGCTCATTGTTCACTTAAACTTGAAGAACAAAAAATTGGCGAATGGTACTGTTTGGATGCTTTGCATATATGTTTCTTAGACTATATAGAAGCAATATATACATTGATTTCAACCGTCTACCTGTTCCATTCATTGTTCTACTTGTCGAAATTTACAAATAATTTCCTTTAAAAGATTAACAATGGGGCTCGTAGTTCACTTAAACTTGAAGAACAAAAAATTGGCGAATGGTACTGTTTGGATGCTTTGCATATATGTTTCATAGACTATATAGAAGCAATATATACAAAGATTTCAAGCGTCTACCTGTTCCATTCATTGTTCTACTTTTCGAAAGTTACAAATAATTTCCGATAAAGGATTAACAATGGGGCTCATTGTTGACTTAAACTTGAAGGACAAAAAATTGGCGAATGGTACTGTTTGGATGCTTTGCATATATGTTTCTTAGACTATATGGAAACAATATATACAAAGATTTCAACCGTCTACGTGTTCCAATCATTGTTCTACTTGTAGAAAGTTACAATTAATTTCCGTTAAAGGATTAACAATGGGGCTCGTAGTTCACTTAAACTTGAAGAACAAAAAATTGGCGAATGGTACTGTTTGGATGCTTTGCATATATGTTTCTTAGACTATATAGAAGCAATATATACAAGGATTTCAACCGTCTACCTGTTCCAATCATTGTTCTACTTGTAGAAAGTTACAATTAATTTCCGTTAAAGGATTAACAATGGGGCTCGTAGTTCACTTAAACTTGAAGAACAAAAAATTGGCGAATGGTACTGTTTGGATGCTTTGCATATATGTTTCTTAGACTATATAGAAGCAATATATACAAGGGTTTCAACAGTCTACCTGTTCCATTCATTGTTCTACTTGTCGAAATTTACAAATAATTTCCTTTAAAGGATTAACAATGGGGCTCGTAGTTCACTTAAACTTGAAGGACAAAAAATTGGAGAATGGTACAGTTTGGATGCTTTGCATATATGTTCCTTAGACTTTATAGAAGCAATATATACATTGATTTCAACCGTCTATCTGTTCCATTCATTGTTCTACTTGTCGAAATTTACAAATAATTTCCTATAAAGGATTAACAATGGGGCTCGTTGTTCACTTAAACTTGAAGAAAAATAAATTGGCGAATTGTACTGTTTGGATGCTTTGCATATATGTTTCTTAGACTATATAGAAGCAATATATACAACGATTTCAACCGTCCAACTGTTCCCTTCATTGTTCTACTTGTCGAAATTTACAAATAATTTCCGTTAAAGGATTAACAATGGGGCTCGTAGTTCACTTAAACTTGAAGAACAAAAAATTGGCGAATGGTACTGTTTGGATGCTTTGCATATATGTTTCTTAGATTATATAGAAGCAATATATACAAAGATTTCAACCGTCTACCTGTTCCATTCATTGTTCTACTTGTCGAAATTTACAAATAATTTCCTTTAAAGGATTAACAATGGGGCTCGTTGTTCACTTAAACTTGAAGAACAATAAATTGGCGAATTGTACTGTTTGGATGCTTTGCATATATGTTTCTTAGACTATATAGAAGCAATATATACAAAGATTTCAACCGTCCACCTGTTCCATTCATTGTTCTACTTGCCGAAAGTTACAAATAATTTCCGATAAAGGATTAACAATGGGGCTCATTGTTCACTTAAACATGAAGGACAAAAAATTGGAGAATGGTACTGTTTGGATTCTTTGCATATATGTTTCTTAGACTATATGGAAGCAACATATACAAAGATTTCAACCGTCTACGTGTTCCAATCATTGTTCTACTTGTCGAAATTTACAATTAATTTCCTTTAAAGGATTAACAATGGGGCTCGTTGTTCACTTAAACTTGAAAATCAAATAATTGGCGAATTGTACTGTGTGGATGATTTGCAGATATGTTTCTTAGACTATATAGAAGCAATATATACAAAGAATTCAACCGTCTACCTGTTCCATTCATTGTTCTACTTGTCGAAAGTTACAAATTATTTCCGATAAAGGATTAACCATTGGGGCTCATTGTTCACTTAAACTTGAAGAACAAAAAATTGGCGAATGGTACTGTTTGGATGCTTTGCATATATGTTTCTTAGACTTTATAGAAGCAATATATACATTGATTTCAACCGTCTACCTTTTCCATTCATTGTTCTACTTGTCGAAATTTACAAATAATTTCCTATAAAGGATTAACAATGGGGCTCGTAGTTCACTTAAACTTGAAGAACAAAAAATTGCCGAATGATACTGTTTGGATGCTTTGCATATATGTTTGTTAGACTATATAGAAGCAATATATACATTGATTTCAACCGTCTACCTGATCCATTCATTCTTCTACTTGTCGAAATATACAAATAATTTCCTTTAAAGGATTATCAATGGGGCTGGTAGTTCACTTAAACTTGAAGAACAAAAAAATGGCGAATTGTACTATTTGGATGCTTTACATATATGTTTCTTAGACTATTTAGAAGCAATATATAGAAAGCTTTAACCCGTCTACCTGTACTATTCATTTTTCTACTTGTAGAAAGTTACAAATAATTTCCATTTCATGATTATCAATGGGACTCGCTGTTCACTTAAACTTGAAGATCAAAAAATTGGCGATTGTTACTGTTTAGATGCTTTTCATAAAGGTTTCTTAGTCTATATAGAAGCAATATATAGAAAGATTTCAACCGTCTACCTGTTCCATTCATTGTTCTACTTGTCGAAAATTACAAATAATTTCCGATAAAGGATTAACCATTGGGGCTCATTGTTCACTTAAACTTGAAGAACAAAAAATTGGCGAATGGTACTGTTTGGATGCTTTGCATATATGTTTCTTAGACTATATAGAAGCAATATATACATTGATTTCAACCGTCTACCTCTTCCATTCATTGTTCTACTTGTCGAAATTTACAAATAATTTCCTTTAAAAGATTAACAATGGGGCTCGTAGTTCACTTAAACTTGAAGAACAAAAAATTGGCGAATGGTACTGTTTGGATGCTTTGCATATATGTTTCTTAGACTATATAGAAGCAATATATACAAAGATTTCAAGCGTCTACCTGTTCCATTCATTGTTCTACTTTTCGAAAGTTACAAATAATTTCCGATAGAGGATTAACAATGGGGCTCATTGTTGACTTAAACTTGAAGGACAAAAAATTGGCGAATGGTACTGTTTGGATGCTTTGCATATATGTTTCTTAGACTATATAGAAGCAATATATACAAAGATTTCAAGCGTCTACCTGTTCCATTCATTGTTCTACTTTTCGAAAGTTACAAATAATTTCCGATAAAGGATTAACAATGGGGCTCATTGTTGACTTAAACTTGAAGGACAAAAAATTGGCGAATGGTACTGTTTGGATGCTTTGCATATATGTTTCTTAGACTATATAGAAGCAATATATACATTGATTTCAACCGTCTACCTGTTCCATTCATTGTTCTACTTGTCGAAATTTACAAATAATTTCCTTTAAAAGATTAACAATGGGGCTCGTAGTTCACTTAAACTTGAAGAACAAAAAATTGGCGAATGGTACTGTTTGGATGCTTTGCATATATGTTTCATAGACTATATAGAAGCAATATATACAAAGATTTCAAGCGTCTACCTGTTCCATTCATTGTTCTACTTTTCGAAAGTTACAAATAATTTCCGATAAAGGATTAACAATGGGGCTCATTGTTGACTTAAACTTGAAGGACAAAAAATTGGCGAATGGTACTGTTTGGATGCTTTGCATATATGTTTCTTAGACTATATGGAAACAATATATACAAAGATTTCAACCGTCTACGTGTTCCAATCATTGTTCTACTTGTAGAAAGTTACAATTAATTTCCGTTAAAGGATTAACAATGGGGCTCGTAGTTCACTTAAACTTGAAGAACAAAAAATTGGCGAATGGTACTGTTTGGATGCTTTGCATATATGTTTCTTAGACTATATAGAAGCAATATATACAAGGATTTCAACCGTCTACCTGTTCCAATCATTGTTCTACTTGTAGAAAGTTACAATTAATTTCCGTTAAAGGATTAACAATGGGGCTCGTAGTTCACTTAAACTTGAAGAACAAAAAATTGGCGAATGGTACTGTTTGGATGCTTTGCATATATGTTTCTTAGACTATATAGAAGCAATATATACAAGGGTTTCAACAGTCTACCTGTTCCATTCATTGTTCTACTTGTCGAAATTTACAAATAATTTCCTTTAAAGGATTAACAATGGGGCTCGTAGTTCACTTAAACTTGAAGGACAAAAAATTGGAGAATGGTACAGTTTGGATGCTTTGCATATATGTTTCTTAGACTTTATAGAAGCAATATATACATTGATTTCAACCGTCTATCTGTTCCATTCATTGTTCTACTTGTCGAAATTTACAAATAATTTCCTATAAAGGATTAACAATGGGGCTCGTTGTTCACTTAAACTTGAAGAAAAATAAATTGGCGAATTGTACTGTTTGGATGCTTTGCATATATGTTTCTTAGACTATATAGAAGCAATATATACAACGATTTCAACCGTCCAACTGTTCCCTTCATTGTTCTACTTGTCGAAATTTACAAATAATTTCCGTTAAAGGATTAACAATGGGGCTCGTAGTTCACTTAAACTTGAAGAACAAAAAATTGGCGAATGGTACTGTTTGGATGCTTTGCATATATGTTTCTTAGATTATATAGAAGCAATATATACAAAGATTTCAACCGTCTACCTGTTCCATTCATTGTTCTACTTGTCGAAATTTACAAATAATTTCCTTTAAAGGATTAACAATGGGGCTCGTTGTTCACTTAAACTTGAAGAACAATAAATTGGCGAATTGTACTGTTTGGATGCTTTGCATATATGTTTCTTAGACTATATAGAAGCAATATATACAAAGATTTCAACCGTCCACCTGTTCCATTCATTGTTCTACTTGCCGAAAGTTACAAATAATTTCCGATAAAGGATTAACAATGGGGCTCATTGTTCACTTAAACATGAAGGACAAAAAATTGGAGAATGGTACTGTTTGGATTCTTTGCATATATGTTTCTTAGACTATATGGAAGCAACATATACAAAGATTTCAACCGTCTACGTGTTCCAATCATTGTTCTACTTGTCGAAATTTACAATTAATTTCCTTTAAAGGATTAACAATGGGGCTCGTTGTTCACTTAAACTTGAAAATCAAATAATTGGCGAATTGTACTGTGTGGATGATTTGCAGATATGTTTCTTAGACTATATAGAAGCAATATATACAAAGAATTCAACCGTCTACCTGTTCCATTCATTGTTCTACTTGTCGAAAGTTACAAATTATTTCCGATAAAGGATTAACCATTGGGGCTCATTGTTCACTTAAACTTGAAGAACAAAAAATTGGCGAATGGTACTGTTTGGATGCTTTGCATATATGTTTCTTAGACTTTATAGAAGCAATATATACATTGATTTCAACCGTCTACCTTTTCCATTCATTGTTCTACTTGTCGAAATTTACAAATAATTTCCTATAAAGGATTAACAATGGGGCTCGTAGTTCACTTAAACTTGAAGAACAAAAAATTGCCGAATGATACTGTTTGGATGCTTTGCATATATGTTTGTTAGACTATATAGAAGCAATATATACATTGATTTCAACCGTCTACCTGATCCATTCATTCTTCTACTTGTCGAAATATACAAATAATTTCCTTTAAAGGATTATCAATGGGGCTGGTAGTTCACTTAAACTTGAAGAACAAAAAAATGGCGAATTGTACTATTTGGATGCTTTACATATATGTTTCTTAGACTATTTAGAAGCAATATATAGAAAGCTTTAACCCGTCTACCTGTACTATTCATTTTTCTACTTGTAGAAAGTTACAAATAATTTCCATTTCATGATTATCAATGGGACTCGCTGTTCACTTAAACTTGAAGATCAAAAAATTGGCGATTGTTACTGTTTAGATGCTTTTCATAAAGGTTTCTTAGTCTATATAGAAGCAATATATAGAAAGATTTCAACCGTCTACCTGTTCCATTCATTGTTCTACTTGTCGAAAATTACAAATAATTTCCGATAAAGGATTAACAATGGGGCTCATTGTTGACTTAAACTTGAAGGACAAAAAATTGGCGAATGGTACTGTTTGGATGCTTTGCATATATGTTTCTTAGACTATATGGAAGCAATATATACAAAGATTTCAACCGTCTACGTGTTCCAATCATTGTTCTACTTGTAGAAAGTTACAAATAATTTCCTTTAAAGGATTAACAATGGGGCTCGTAGTTCTCTTAAACTTGAAGAACAAAAAATTGGCGAATTGTACTGTTTGGATTCTTTGCATATATGTTTCTTAGACTCTTTAGAAGCAATATATACAATGATTTCAACCGTCTACCTGATCCATTCATTGTTCTACTTGTCGAAATATACAAATAATTTCCTTTAAAGGATTATCAATGGGGCTGGTAGTTCACTTAAACTTGAAGAACAAAAAAATGGCGAATTGTACTATTTGGATGCTTTACATATATGTTTCTTAGACTATTTAGAAGCAATATATAGAAAGCTTTAACCCGTCTACCTGTACTATTCATTTTTCTACTTGTAGAAAGTTACAAATAATTTCCATTTCATGATGATCAATGGGGCTCGCTGTTCACTTAAACTTGAAGATCAAAAAATTGGCGATTGTTACTGTTTAGATGCTTTTCATATAGGTTTCTTAGTCTATATAGAAGCAATATATACAAAGATTTCAACCGTCTACCTGTTCCATTCATTGTTCTACTTGTTGAAAATTACAAATAATTTCCGATAAAGGATTAACCATTGGGGCTCATTGTTCACTTAAACTTGGAGAACAAAAAATTGGCGAATGGTACTGTTTGGATGCTTTGCATATATGTTTCTTAGACTATATAGAAGCAATATATACATTGATTTCAACCGTCTACCTGTTCCATTCATTGTTCTACTTGTCGAAATTTACAAATAATTTCCTTTAAAAGATTAACAATGGGGCTCGTAGTTCACTTAAACTTGAAGAACAAAAAATTGGCGAATGGTACTGTTTGGATGCTTTGCATATATGTTTCTTAGACTATATAGAAGCAATATATACAAAGATTTCAAGCGTCTACCTGTTCCATTCATTGTTCTACTTTTCGAAAGTTACAAATAATTTCCGATAAAGGATTAACAATGGGGCTCGTTGTTCACTTAAACTTGAAGAACAATAAATTGGCGAATTGTACTGTTTGGATGCTTTGCATATATGTTTCTTAGACTATATAGAAGCAATATATACAAAGAATTCAACCGTCTACCTGTTCCATTCATTGTTCTACTTGTCGAAATTTACAAATAATTTCCTTTAAAGGATTAACAATGGGGCTCGTTGTTCACTTAAACTTGAAGAACAATAAATTGGCGAATTGTACTGTTTGGATGCTTTGCATATATGTTTCTTAGACTATATAGAAGCAATATATACAAAGATTTCAACCGTCCACCTGTTCCATTCATTGTTCTACTTGCCGAAAGTTACAAATAATTTCCGATAAAGGATTAACAATGGGGCTCATTGTTCACTTAAACATGAAGGACAAAAAATTGGAGAATGGTACTGTTTGGATTCTTTGCATATATGTTTCTTAGACTATATGGAAGCAATATATACAAAGATTTCAACCGTCTACGTGTTCCAATCATTGTTCTACTTGTCGAAATTTACAATTAATTTCCTTTAAAGGATTAACAATGGGGCTCGTTGTTCACTTAAACTTGAAGAACAATAAATTGGCGAATTGTACTGTTTGGATGCTTTGCATATATGTTTCTTAGATTATATAGAAGCAATATATACAAAGATTTCAACCGTCTACCTGTTCCATTCATTGTTCTACTTGTCGAAATTTACAAATAATTTCCTTTAAAGGATTAACAATGGGGCTCGCAGTTCACTTAAACTTGAAGATCAAATAATTGGCGAATTGTACTGTTTGGACGCTTTGCATATATGTTTCTTAGATTATATAGAAGCAATATATACAAAGATTTCAACCGTCCACCTGTTCCATTCATTGTTCTACTTGCCGAAAGATACAAATAATTTCCGATAAAGGATTAACAATGGGGTTCATTGTTCACTTAAACTTGAAGGACAAAAAATTGGAGAATGGTACTGTTTGGATTCTTTGCATATATGTTTCTTAGACTATATGGAAGCAATATATACAAAGATTTCAACCGTCTACGTGTTCCAATCATTGTTCTACTTGTAGAAAGTTACAATGAATTTCCGTTAAAGGATTAACAATGGGGCTCGTAGTTCACTTAAACTTGAAGATCAAAAAATTGGCGATTGTTACTGTTTAGATGCTTTGCATATATGTTTCTTAGATTATATAGAAGCAATATATACAAAGATGTCAACCGTCTACATGTTCCATTCATTGTTCTACTTGTCGAAAATTACAAATAATTTCCGATAAAGGATTAACCATTGGGGCTCATTGTTCACTTAAACTTGAAGAACAAAAAATTGGCGAATGGTACTGTTTGGATGCTTTGCGTATATGTTTCTTAGACTATATGGAAGCAATATATACAAAGATTTCAACCGTCTACGTGTTCCAATCATTGTTCCACTTGTCGAAATTTACAAATAATTTCCTTTAAAGGATTAACAATGGGGCTCGTTGTTCACTTAAACTTGAAGAACAATAAATTGGCGAATTGTACTGTTTGGATGCTTTGCATATATGTTTCTTAGACTATATAGAAGCAATATATACAAAGAATTCAACCGTCTACCTGTTCCATTCATTGTTCTACTTGTCGAAAGTTACAAATAATTTCCGATAAAGGATTAACCATTGGGGCTCATTGTTCACTTAAACTTGAAAATAAAAAATTGGCGAATGGTACTGTTTGGATGCTTTGCATATATGTTTCTTAGACTTTATAGAAGCAATATATACATTGATTTCAACCGTCTACCTGTTCCATTCATTGTTCTACTTGGCGAAATTTACAAATAATTTCCTATAAAGGATTAACAATGGGGATCGTAGTTCACTTAAACTTGAAGAACAAAAAATTGCCGAATGGTACTGTTTGGATGCTTTGCATATATGTTTCTTAGACTATATAGAAGCAATATATACATTGATTTCAACCGGCTACCTGTTCCATTCATTGTTCTACTTGTCGCAAGTTACAAATAATTTCCGTTAAAGTATTGACAATGGGGCTCGTAGTTCACTTAAACTTGAAGATCAAATAATTGGCGAATTGTACTGTGTGGATGATTTGCAGATATGTTTCTTAGACTATATAGAAGCAATATATACAAAGAATTCAACCGTCTACCTGTTCCATTCTACTTGTCGAAAGTTACAAATTATTTCCGATAAAGGATTAACCATTGGGGCTCATTGTTCACTTAAACTTGAAGAACAAAAAATTGGCGAATTGTACTGTTTGGATGCTTTGCATATATGTTTCTTAGACTTTATAGAAGCAATATATACATTGATTTCAACCGTCTACCTGTTCCATTCATTGTTCTACTTGTCGAAATTTACAAATAATTTCCTATAAAGGATTAATAATGGGGCTCGTAGTTCACTTAAACTTGAAGAACAAAAAATTGCCGAATGATACTGTTTGGATGCTTTGCATATATGTTTGTTAGACTATATAGAAGCAATATATATATTGATTTCAACCGACTACCTGTTCCATTCATTGTTCTACTTGTCGCAAGTTATAAATAATTTCCGTTAAAGTATTAACAATGGGGCTCGTTGTTCACTTAAACTTGAAGAACAATAAATTGACGAATTTTACTGTTTGGATGCTTTGCATATATGTTTCTTAGACTATATAGACGCAATATATACAAGGATTTCAACCGTCTACCTGTTCCATTCATTGTTCTACTTGTCGCAAGTTACAAATAATTTCCGTTAAAGTATTAACAATGGAGCTCGTAGTTCACTTAAAATTGAAGATCAAATAATTGGCGAATTGTACTGTTTGGACGCTTTGCATATAAGTTTCTTAGACTATATAGAAGCAATATATACAATGATTTCAACCGTCTACCTGATCCATTCATTGTTCTACTTGTCGAAATATACAAATAATTTCCTTTAAAGGATTATCAATGGGGCTGGTAGTTCACTTAAACTTGAAGAACAAAAAAATGGCGAATTGTACTATTTGGATGCTTTACATATATGTTTCTTAGACTATTTAGAAGCAATATATAGAAAGCTTTAACCCGTCTACCTGTACTATTCATTTTTCTACTTGTAGAAAGTTACAAATAATTTCCATTTCATGATTATCAATGGGGCTCGCTGTTCACTTAAACTTGAAGATCAAAAAATTGGCGATTGTTACTGTTTAGATGCTTTTCATAAAGGTTTCTTAGTCTATATAGAAGCAATATATACAAAGATTTCAACCGTCTACCTGTTCCATTCATTGTTCTACTTGTCGAAAATTACAAATAATTTCCGATAAAGGATTAACCATTAGGGCTCATTGTTCACTTAAACTTGAAGAACAAAAAATTGGCGAATGGTACTGTTTGGATGCTTTGCATATATGTTTCTTAGACTATATAGAAGCAATATATACATTGATTTCAACCGTCTACCTGTTCCATTCATTGTTCTACTTGTCGAAATTTACAAATAATTTCCTTTAAAAGATTAACAATGGGGCTCGTAGTTCACTTAAACTTGAAGAACAAAAAATTGGCGAATGGTACTGTTTGGATGCTTTGCATATATGTTTCATAGACTATATAGAAGCAATATATACAAAGATTTCAAGCGTCTACCTGTTCCATTCATTGTTCTACTTTTCGAAAGTTACAAATAATTTCCGATAAAGGATTAACAATGGGGCTCATTGTTGACTTAAACTTGAAGGACAAAAAATTGGCGAATGGTACTGTTTGGATGCTTTGCATATATGTTTCTTAGACTATATGGAAACAATATATACAAAGATTTCAACCGTCTACGTGTTCCAATCATTGTTCTACTTGTAGAAAGTTACAATTAATTTCCGTTAAAGGATTAACAATGGGGCTCGTAGTTCACTTAAACTTGAAGAACAAAAAATTGGCGAATGGTACTGTTTGGATGCTTTGCATATATGTTTCTTAGACTATATAGAAGCAATATATACAAGGATTTCAACAGTCTACCTGTTCCATTCATTGTTCTACTTGTCGAAATTTACAAATAATTTCCTTTAAAGGATTAACAATGGGGCTCGTAGTTCACTTAAACTTGAAGGACAAAAAATTGGAGAATGGTACAGTTTGGATGCTTTGCATATATGTTTCTTAGACTTTATAGAAGCAATATATACATTGATTTCAACCGGCTACCTGTTCCATTCATTGTTCTACTTGTCGCAAGTTACAAATAATTTCCGTTAAAGTATTAACAATGGGGCTCGTAGTTCACTTAAACTTGAAGAACAAGAAATTGGCGAATTGTACTGTTTGGATGCTTTGCATATATGTTTCTTAGACTATATAGAAGCAATATATACAATGATTTCAACCGTCTACCTATTCCATTCATTGTTCTACTTGCCGAAATTTACAAATAATTTCCTTTAAAGGATTAACAATGGGGCTCGTAGTTCTCTTAAACTTGAAGAACAAAAAATTGGCGAATTGTACTGTTTGGATTCTTTGCATATATGTTTCTTAGACTATATAGAAGCAATATATACATTGATTTCAACCGGCTACCTGATCCATTCATTGTTCTACTTGTCGCAAGTTACAAATAATTTCCGTTAAAGTATTAACAATGGGGCTCGTAGTTCACTTAAACTTGAAGTTCAAATAATTGGCGAATTGTACTGTGTGGATGATTTGCAGATATGTTTCTTAGACTATATAGAAGCAATATATACAATGATTTCAACCGTCTACCTGTTCCATTCATTGTTCTACTTGTCGCAAGTTACAAATAATTTCCGTTAAAGTATTAACAATGGGGCTCGTAGTTCACTTAAACTTGAAGAACAAGAAATTGGCGAATTGTACTGTTTGGATGCTTTGCATATATGTTTCGTAGACTATATAGAAGCAATATATACAAAGATTTCAACCGTCTACCTGTTCCATTCATTGTTCTACTTGTCGAAATTTACAAATAATTTCCGATAAAGGATTAACAATGGGGCTCATTGTTCACTTAAACTTGAAGAACAAAAAATTGGCGAATGGTACTGTTTGGATGCTTTGCATATATGTTTCTTAGTCTATATAGAAGCAATATATACAAGGATTTCAACAGTCTACCTGTTCCATTCATTGTTCTAGTTGCCGAAATTTACAAATAATTTCCTTTAAAGAATTAACAATGGGGCTCGTAGTTCACTTAAACTTGAAGAGCAAAAAATTGGCGAATTGTACTGTTTGGACGCTATGCATATATGTTTCTTAGACTATATGGTAGCAATATATACAATGATTTCAACAGTCTACCTGTTCCATTCATTGTTCTACATGTCGAAATTTACAAATAATTTCCTTTAAAGGATTAACAATGGGGCTCGTAGTTCACTTAAACTTGAAGAACAAAAAATTGGCGAATGGTACTGTTTGTATGCTTTGCATATATGTTTCTTACATTATATAGAAGCAATATATACAAAGATTTCAACCGTCTACCTGTTCCATTCATTGTTCTACTTGTCGAAATTTACAAATAATTTCCTATAAAGGATTAACAATGGGGCTCGTAGTTCACTTAAACTTGAAGAACAAAAAATTGCCGAATGGTACTGTTTGGATGCTTTGCATATATGTTTCTTAGACTATATAGAAGCAATATAAACAAAGATTTCAACCTTCTACCTGTTCCATTCATTGTTCTACTTGTCGAAAGTTACAAATAATTTCCGATAAAGGATTAACAATGGGGCTCATTGTTCACTTAAACTTGAAGAACAAAAAATTGGCGAATGGTACTGTTTGGATGCTTTGCATATATGTTTGTTAGTCTATATAGAAGCAATATATACAAGGATTTCAACAGTCTACCTGTTCCATTCATTGTTCTACTTGTCGAAATTTACAAATAATTTCCTTTAAAGGATTAACAATGGGGCTCGTTGTTCACTTAAACTTGAAGAACAATAAATTGGCGAATTTTACTGTTTGGATGCTTTGCATATATGTTTCTTAGACTATTTAGAAGCAATATATAGAAAGATTTCACCCGTCTACCTGTACTATTCATTGTTCTACTTGTAGAAAGTTACAAATAATTTCCATTTCATGATTATCAATGGGGCTCGCTTTTCACTTAAACTTGAAGATCAAAAAATTGGCGATTGTTACTGTTTAGATGCTTTGCATATAGTTTTCTTAGAATATATAGACGCAACATATACAAAGATTTCAACCGTCTACCTGTTCTATTCATTGTTCTACTTGTAGAAAGTTACAAATAATTTCCGTTTCATGATTATCAATGGGGCTCGTTGTTCACTTAAATTTGAAGAACAAAAAATTGGCGAATGGTACTGTTTGGATGCTTTGCATATATGTTTCTTAGACTATATAGAAGCAATATATACATTGATTTCAACCGTCTACCTGTTCCATTCATTGTTCTACTTGTCGAAATTTACAAATAATTTCCTTTAAAAGATTAACAATGGGGCTCGTAGTTCACTTAAACTTGAAGAACAAAAAATTGGCGAATGGTACTGTTTGGATGCTTTGCATATATGTTTCTTAGACTATATAGAAGCAATATATACAATGATTTCAACCGTCTACCTATTCCATTTATTGTTCTACTTGCCGAAATTTACAAATAATTTCCTTTAAAGGATTAACAATGGGGCTCGTAGTTCTCTTAAACTTGAAGAACAAAAAATTGGCGAATTGTACTGTTTGGATTCTTTGCATATATGTTTCTTAGACTCTTTAGAAGCAATATATACAATGATTTCAACCGTCTACCTGATCCATTCATTGTTCTACTTGTCGAAAGTTACAAATAATTTCCTTTAAAGGATTAACAATGGGGCTCGTAGTTCTCTTAAACTTGAAGAACAAAAAATTGGCGAATTGTACTGTTTGGATTCTTTGCATATATGTTTCTTAGACTCTTTAGAAGCAATATATACAATGATTTCAACCGTCTACCTAATCCATTCATTGTTCTACTTGTCGAAATATACAAATAATTTCCTTTAAAGGATTATCAATGGGGCTCATTGTTCACTTAAACTTGAAGAACAAAAAAATGGCGGATTGTACTATTTGGATGCTTTACATATATGTTTCTTAGACTATTTAGAAGCAATATATAGAAAGCTTTAACCCGTCTACCTGTACTATTCATTTTTCTACTTGTAGAAAGTTACAAATAATTTCCATTTCATGATTATCAATGGGGCTCGCTGTTCACTTGAACTTGAAGATCAAAAAATTGGCGATTGTTACTGTTTAGATGCTTTTCATATAGGTTTCTTAGTCTATATAGAAGCAATATATACAAAGATTTCAACCGTCTACCTGTTCCATTCATTGTTCTACTTGTCGAAAATTACAAATCATTTCCGATAAAGGATTAACCATTGGGGCTCATTGTTCACTTAAACTTGAAGAACAAAAAATTGGCGAATGGTACTGTTTGGATGCTTTGCATATATGTTTCTTAGTCTATATAGAAGCAATATATACAAGGATTTCAACAGTCTACCTGTTCCATTCATTGTTCTAGTTGCCGAAATTTACAAATAATTTCCTTTAAAGAATTAACAATGGGGCTCGTAGTTCACTTAAACTTGAAGAGCAAAAAATTGGCGAATTGTACTGTTGGATGCTTTGCATATATGTTTCTTAGACTATATAGAAGCAATATATACAAGGATTTCAACAGTCTACCTGTTCCATTCATTGTTCTACTTGTCGAAATTTACAAATAATTTCCTTTAAAGGATTAACAATGGGGCTCGTAGTTCACTTAAACTTGAAGGACAAAAAATTGGAGAATGGTACAGTTTGGATGCTTTGCATATATGTTTCTTAGACTTTATAGAAGCAATATATACATTGATTTCAACCGGCTACCTGTTCCATTCATTGTTCTACTTGTCGCAAGTTACAAATAATTTCCGTTAAAGTATTAACAATGGGGCTCGTAGTTCACTTAAACTTGAAGAACAAGAAATTGGCGAATTGTACTGTTTGGATGCTTTGCATATATGTTTCTTAGACTATATAGAAGCAATATATACAATGATTTCAACCGTCTACCTATTCCATTCATTGTTCTACTTGCCGAAATTTACAAATAAATTCCTTTAAAGGATTAACAATGGGGCTCGTAGTTCTCTTAAACTTGAAGAACAAAAAATTGGCGAATTGTACTGTTTGGATTCTTTGCATATATGTTTCTTAGACTCTTTAGAAGCAATATATACAATGATTTCAACCGTCTACCTGATCCATTCATTGTTCTACTTGTCGAAAGTTACAAATAATTTCCTTTAAAGGATTAACAATGGGGCTCGTAGTTCTCTTAAACTTGAAGAACAAAAAATTGGCGAATTGTACTGTTTGGATTCTTTGCATATATGTTTCTTAGAAACTTTAGAAGCAATATATACAATGATTTCAACCGTCTACCTAATCCATTCATTGTTCTACTTGTCGAAATATACAAATAATTTCCTTTAAAGGATTATCAATGGGGCTGGTAGTTCACTTAAACTTGAAGAACAAAAAAATGGCGAATTGTACTATTTGGATGCTTTACATATATGTTTCTTAGACTATTTAGAAGCAATATATAGAAAGCTTTAACCCGTCTACCTGTACTATTCATTTTTCTACTTGTAGAAAGTTACAAATAATTTCCATTTCATGATTATCAATGGGGCTCGCTGTTCACTTAAACTTGAAGATCAAAAAATTGGCGATTGTTACTGTTTAGATGCTTTTCATATAGGTTTCTTAGTCTATATAGAAGCAATATATACAAAGATTTCAACCGTCTACCTGTTCCATTCATTGTTCTACTTGTCGAAAATTACAAATAATTTCCGATAAAGGATTAACCATTGGGGCTCATTGTTCACTTAAACTTGAAGAACAAAAAATTGGCGAATGGTACTGTTTGGATGCTTTGCATATATGTTTCTTAGTCTATATAGAAGCAATATATACAAGGATTTCAACAGTCTACCTGTTCCATTCATTGTTCTAGTTGCCGAAATTTACAAATAATTTCCTTTAAAGAATTAACAATGGGGCTCGTAGTTCACTTAAACTTGAAGAGCAAAAAATTGGCGAATTGTACTGTTTGGACGCTATGCATATATGTTTCTTAGACTATATGGTAGCAATATATACAATGATTTCAACAGTCTACCTGTTCCATTCATTGTTCTACATGTCGAAATTTACAAATAATTTCCTTTAAAGGATTAACAATGGGGCTCGTAGTTCACTTAAACTTGAAGAACAAATAATTGCCGAATGGTTCTGTTTGGATGCTTTGCATATATATTTCTTAGACTATATAGAAGCAATATATACATTGATTTCAACCGGCTACCTGCTCCAATCATTGATCTACTTGTCGCAAGTTACAAATAATTTCCGTTAAAGTATTAACAATGGGGCTCGTAGTTCACTTAAACTTGAAGTTCAAATAATTGGCGAATTGTACTGTGTGGATGATTTGCAGATATGTTTCTTAGACTATATAGAAGCAATATATACAATGATTTCAACCGTCTACCTGTTCCATTCATTGTTCTACTTGTCGCAAGTTACAAATAATTTCCGTTAAAGTATTAACAATGGGGCTCGTAGTTCACTTAAACTTGAAGAACAAGAAATTGGCGAATTGTACTGTTTGGATGCTTTGCATATATGTTTCGTAGACTATATAGAAGCAATATATACAAAGATTTCAACCGTCTACCTGTTCCATTCATTGTTCTACTTGTCGAAATTTACAAATAATTTCCGATAAAGGATTAACAATGGGGCTCATTGTTCACTTAAACTTGAAGAACAAAAAATTGGCGAATGGTACTGTTTGGATGCTTTGCATATATGTTTCTTAGTCTATATAGAAGCAATATATACAAGGATTTCAACAGTCTACCTGTTCCATTCATTGTTCTAGTTGCCGAAATTTACAAATAATTTCCTTTAAAGGATTAACAATGGGGCTCGTAGTTCACTTAAACTTGAAGAACAAAAAATTGGCGAATGGTACTGTTTGTATGATTTGCATATATGTTTCTTACATTATATAGAAGCAATATATACAAAGATTTCAACCGTCTACCTGTTCCATTCATTGTTCTACTTGTCGAAATTTACAAATAATTTCCTATAAAGGATTAACAATGGGGCTCGTAGTTCACTTAAACTTGAAGAACAAAAAATTGCCGAATGGTACTGTTTGGATGCTTTTCATATATGTTTCTTAGACTATATAGAAGCAATATAAACAAAGATTTCAACCGTCTACCTGTTCCATTCATTGTTCTACTTGTCGAAAGTTACAAATAATTTCCGATAACGGATTAACCATTGGGGCTCATTGTTCACTTAAACTTGAAGAACAAAAAATTGGCGAATGGTACTGTTTGGATGCTTTGCATATATGTTTCTTAGACTATATGGAAGCAATATATACAAAGATTTCAACCGTCTACCTGATCCATTCATTGTTCTACTTGTCGAAATTTACAAATAATTTCCGATAAAGGATTAACAATGGGGCTCAATGTTCACTTAAACTTCAAGATCAAAAAATTGGCGAATGTTACTGTTTAGATGCTTTGCATATAGGTTTCTTAGACTATATAGAAGCAACATATACAAAGATTTCAACCGTCTACCAGTTCCATTGATTGTTCTACTTGTCGAAAGTTACAAATAATTTCCGATAAAGGATTAACAATGGGGCTCATTGTTCACTTAAACTTGAAGAACAAAAAATTGGCGAATTTTACTGTTTGGATGCTTTGCATATTTGTTTCTTAGACTATATGGAAGCAATATATACAAAGATTTCAACCGTCTACCTGATCCATTCATTGTTCTACTTGTCGAAATTTACAAATAATTTCCGATAAAGGATTAACAATGGGGCTCATTGTTCACTTAAACTTGAAGAACAAAAAATTGGCGAATTTTACTGTTTGGATGCTTTGCATATATGTTTCTTAGACTATATAGAAGCAATATATACATTGATTTCAACCGGCTACCTGATCCATTCATTGTTCTACTTGTCGCAAGTTACAAATAATTTCCGTTAAAGTATTAACAATGGGGCTCGTAGTTCACTTAAACTTGAAGTTCAAATAATTGGCGAATTGTACTGTGTGGATGATTTGCAGATATGTTTCTTAGACTATATAGAAGCAATATATACAATGATTTCAACCGTCTACCTGTTCCATTCATTGTTCTACTTGTCGCAAGTTACAAATAATTTCCGTTAAAGTATTAACAATGGGGCTCGTAGTTCACTTAAACTTGAAGAACAAGAAATTGGCGAATTGTACTGTTTGGATGCTTTGCATATATGTTTCGTAGACTATATAGAAGCAATATATACAAAGATTTCAACCGTCTACCTGTTCCATTCATTGTTCTACTTGTCGAAATTTACAAATAATTTCCGATAAAGGATTAACAATGGGGCTCATTGTTCACTTAAACTTGAAGAACAAAAAATTGGCGAATGGTACTGTTTGGATGCTTTGCATATATGTTTCTTAGTCTATATAGAAGCAATATATACAAGGATTTCAACAGTCTACCTGTTCCATTCATTGTTCTAGTTGCCGAAATTTACAAATAATTTCCTTTAAAGAATTAACAATGGGGCTCGTAGTTCACTTAAACTTGAAGAGCAAAAAATTGGCGAATTGTACTGTTTGGACGCTATGCATATATGTTTCTTAGACTATATGGTAGCAATATATACAATGATTTCAACAGTCTACCTGTTCCATTCATTGTTCTACATGTCGAAATTTACAAATAATTTCCTTTAAAGGATTAACAATGGGGCTCGTAGTTCACTTAAACTTGAAGAACAAAAAATTGGCGAATGGTACTGTTTGTATGCTTTGCATATATGTTTCTTACATTATATAGAAGCAATATATACAAAGATTTCAACCGTCTACCTGTTCCATTCATTGTTCTACTTGTCGAAATTTACAAATAATTTCCTATAAAGCATTAACAATGGGGCTCGTAGTTCACTTAAACTTGAAGAACAAAAAATTGCCGAATGGTACTGTTTGGATGCTTTGCATATATGTTTCTTAGACTATATAGAAGCAATATAAACAAAGATTTCAACCTTCTACCTGTTCCATTCATTGTTCTACTTGTCGAAAGTTACAAATAATTTCCGATAACGGATTAACCATTGGGGCTCATTGTTCACTTAAACTTGAAGAACAAAAAATTGGCGAATGGTACTGTTTGGATGCTTTGCATATATGTTTCTTAGACTATATGGAAGCAATATATACAAAGATTTCAACCGTCTACCTGATCCATTCATTGTTCTACTTGTCGAAATTTACAAATAATTTCCGATAAAGGATTAACAATGGGGCTCAATGTTCACTTAAACTTGAAGATCAAAAAATTGGCGAATGTTACTGTTTAGATGCTTTGCATATAGGTTTCTTAGACTATATAGAAGCAACATATACAAAGATTTCAACCGTCTACCAGTTCCATTGATTGTTCTACTTGTCGAAAGTTACAAATAATTTCCGATAAAGGATTAACAATGGGGCTCATTGTTCACTTAAACTTGAAGAACAAAAAATTGGCGAATTTTACTGTTTGGATGCTTTGCATATATGTTTCTTAGACTATATAGAAGCAATATATACATTGATTTCAACCGTCTACCTGTTCCATTCATTGTTCTACTTGTCGAAATTTACAAATAATTTCCTTTAAAGGATTAACAATGGGGCTCATTGTTCATTTAAACTTGAAGGACAAAAAATTGGCGAATTGTACTGTTTGGATGCTTTGCATATATGTTTCTTAGACTATATAGAAGCAATATATACAAAGATTTCAACCGTCTACCTGTTCCATTCATTGTTCTACTTGTCGAAAGTTACAAATAATTTCCGATAAAGGATTAACAATGGGGCTCATTGTTCATTTAAACTTGAAGGACAAAAAATTGGCGAATTGTACTGTTTGGATGCTTTGCATATATGTTTCTTAGACTATATAGAAGCAATATATACAAAGATTTCAACCGTCTACCTGTTCCATTCATTGTTCTACTTGTAGAAAGTTACAAATAATTTCCATTTCATTATTATCAATGGGGCTCGCTGTTCACTATAACTTGAAGATCAAAAAATTGGCGATTGTTACTGTTTAGATGCTTTGCATATAGGTTTCTTAGACTATATAGAAGAAACATATACAAAGTTTTCAACAGTCTACCTGTTCTATTCATTGTTCTACTTGTAGAAAGTTACAAATAATTTCCGTTTCATGATTATCAATGGGGCTCGTTGTTGACTTAAACTTGAAGAACAAAAAATTGGCGTATGGTACTCTTTGGATGCTTTGCATATATGTTTCTTAGACTATATAGAAGCAATATATACAAAGATTTCAACCGTCTACCTGTTCCATTCATTGTTCTACTTGTCGAAATTTACAAATAATTTCCGATAAAGGATTAACAATGGGGCTCATTGTTCATTTAAACTTGAAGGACAAAAAATTGGCGAATTGTACTGTTTGGATGCTTTGCATATATGTTTCTTAGTCTATATAGAAGCAATATATACAATGATTTCAACCGTCTACCTAATCCATTCATTGTTCTACTTGTCGAAATATACAAATAATTTCCTTTAAAGGATTATCAATGGGGCTGGTAGTTCACTTAAACTTGAAGAACAAAAAAATGGCGAATTGTACTGTTTGGATTCTTTGCATATATGTTTCTTAGAAACTTTAGAAGCAATATATACAATGATTTCAACCGTCTACCTAATCCATTCATTGTTCTACTTGTCGAAATATACAAATAATTTCCTTTAAAGGATTATCAATGGGGCTGGTAGTTCACTTAAACTTGAAGAACAAAAAAATGGCGAATTGTACTATTTGGATGCTTTACATATATGTTTCTTAGACTATTTAGAAGCAATATATAGAAAGCTTTAACCCGTCTACCTGTACTATTCATTTTTCTACTTGTAGAAAGTTACAAATAATTTCCATTTCATGATTATCAATGGGGCTCGCTGTTCACTTAAACTTGAAGATCAAAAAATTGGCGATTGTTACTGTTTAGATGCTTTTCATATAGGTTTCTTAGTCTATATAGAAGCAATATATACAAAGATTTCAACCGTCTACCTGTTCCATTCATTGTTCTACTTGTCGAAAATTACAAATAATTTCCGATAAAGGATTAACCATTGGGGCTCATTGTTCACTTAAACTTGAAGATCAAAAAATTGGCGAATGGTACTGTTTGGATGCTTTGCATATATGTTTCTTAGTCTATATAGAAGCAATATATACAAGGATTTCAACAGTCTACCTGTTCCATTCATTGTTCTAGTTGCCGAAATTTACAAATAATTTCCTTTAAAGAATTAACAATGGGGCTCGTAGTTCACTTAAACTTGAAGAGCAAAAAATTGGCGAATTGTACTGTTTGGACGCTATGCATATATGTTTCTTAGACTATATGGTAGCAATATATACAATGATTTCAACAGTCTACCTGTTCCATTCATTGTTCTACATGTCGAAATTTACAAATAATTTCCTTTAAAGGATTAACAATGGGGCTCGTAGTTCACTTAAACTTGAAGAACAAAAAATTGCCGAATGGTACTGTTTGGATGCTTTGCATATATGTTTCTTAGACTATATAGAAGCAATATATACATTGATTTCAACCGGCTACCTGTTCCATTCATTGATCTACTTGTCGCAAGTTACAAATAATTTCCGTTAAAGTATTAACAATGGGGCTCGTAGTTCACTTAAACTTGAAGTTCAAATAATTGGCGAATTGTACTGTGTGGATGACTTGCAGATATGTTTCTTAGACTATATAGAAGCAATATATACAATGATTTCAACCGTCTACCTGTTCCATTCATTGTTCTACTTGTCGCAAGTTACAAATAATTTCCGTTAAAGTATTAACAATGGGGCTCGTAGTTCACTTAAACTTGAAGAACAAGAAATTGGCGAATTGTACTGTTTGGATGCTTTGCATATATGTTTCGTAGACTATATAGAAGCAATATATACAAAGATTTCAACCGTCTACCTGTTCCATTCATTGTTCTACTTGTCGAAATTTACAAATAATTTCCGATAAAGGATTAACAATGGGGCTCATTGTTCACTTAAACTTGAAGAACAAAAAATTGGCGAATGGTACTGTTTGGATGCTTTGCATATATGTTTCTTAGTCTATATAGAAGCAATATATACAAGGATTTCAACAGTCTACCTGTTCCATTCATTGTTCTAGTTGCCGAAATTTACAAATAATTTCCTTTAAAGGATTAACAATGGGGCTCGTAGTTCACTTAAACTCGAAGAACAATAAATTGGCGAATTTTACTGTTTGGATGCTTTGCATATATGTTTCTTAGACTATTTAGAAGCAATATATAGAAAGATTTCACCCGTCTACCTGTACTATTCATTGTTCTACTTGTAGAAAGTTACAAATAATTTCCATTTCATGATTATCAATGGGGCTCGCTTTTCACTTAAACTTGAAGATCAAAAAATTGGCGATTGTTACTGTTTAGATGCTTTGCATATAGGTTTCTTAGAATATATAGACGCAACATATACAAAGATTTCAACCGTCTACCTGTTCTATTCATTGTTCTACTTGTAGAAAGTTACAAATAATTTCCGTTTCATGATTATCAATGGGGCTCGTTGTTCACTTAAATTTGAAGAACAAAAAATTGGCGAATGGTACTGTTTGGATGCTTTGCATATATGTTTCTTAGACTATATAGAAGCAATATATACATTGATTTCAACCGTCTACCTGTTCCATTCATTGTTCTACTTGTCGAAATTTACAAATAATTTCCTTTAAAAGATTAACAATGGGGCTCGTAGTTCACTTAAACTTGAAGAACAAAAAATTGGCGAATGGTACTGTTTGGATGCTTTGCATATATGTTTCTTAGACTATATAGAAGCAATATATACAATGATTTCAACCGTCTACCTATTCCATTCATTGTTCTACTTGCCGAAATTTACAAATAATTTCCTTTAAAGGATTAACAATGGGGCTCGTAGTTCTCTTAAACTTGAAGAACAAAAAATTGGCGAATTGTACTGTTTGGATTCTTTGCATATATGTTTCTTAGACTCTTTAGAAGCAATATATACCATGATTTCAACCGTCTACCTGATCCATTCATTGTTCTACTTGTCGAAAGTTACAAATAATTTCCTTTAAAGGATTAACAATGGGGCTCGTAGTTCACTTAAACTTGAAGAACAAAAAATTGCCGAATGGTACTGTTTGGATGCTTTGCATATATGTTTCTTAGACTATATAGAAGCAATATATACATTGATTTCAACCGGCTACCTGTTCCATTCATTGATCTACTTGTCGCAAGTTACAAATAATTTCCGTTAAAGTATTAACAATGGGGCTCGTAGTTCACTTAAACTTGAAGAGCAAAAAATTGGCGAATTGTACTGTTTGGACGCTATGCATATATGTTTCTTAGACTATATGGTAGCAATATATACAATGATTTCAACAGTCTACCTGTTCCATTCATTGTTCTACATGTCGAAATTTACAAATAATTTCCTTTAAAGGATTAACAATGGGGCTCGTAGTTCACTTAAACTTGAAGAACAAAAAATTGCCGAATGGTACTGTTTGGATGCTTTGCATATATGTTTCTTAGACTATATAGAAGCAATATATACATTGATTTCAACCGGCTACCTGTTCCATTCATTGATCTACTTGTCGCAAGTTACAAATAATTTCCGTTAAAGTATTAACAATGGGGCTCGTAGTTCACTTAAACTTGAAGTTCAAATAATTGGCGAATTGTACTGTGTGGATGATTTGCAGATATGTTTCTTAGACTATATAGAAGCAATATATACAATGATTTCAACCGTCTACCTGTTCCATTCATTGTTCTACTTGTCGCAAGTTAAAAATAATTTCCGTTAAAGTATTAACAATGGGGCTCGTAGTTCACTTAAACTTGAAGAACAAGAAATTGGCGAATTGTACTGTTTGGATGCTTTGCATATATGTTTCGTAGACTATATAGAAGCAATATATACAAAGATTTCAACCGTCTACCTGTTCCATTCATTGTTCTACATGTCGAAATTTACAAATAATTTCCTTTAAAGGATTAACAATGGGGCTCGTAGTTCACTTAAACTTGAAGAACAAAAAATTGGCGAATGGTACTGTTTGTATGATTTGCATATATGTTTCTTACATTATATAGAAGCAATATATACAAAGATTTCAACCGTCTACCTGTTCCATTCATTGTTCTACTTGTCGAAAGTTACAAATAATTTCCGATAACGGATTAACCATTGGGGCTCATTGTTCACTTAAACTTGAAGAACAAAAAATTGGCGAATGGTACTGTTTGGATGCTTTGCATATATGTTTCTTAGACTTTATAGAAGCAATATATACATTGATTTCAACCGGCTACCTGTTCCATTCATTGTTCTACTTGTCGCAAGTTACAAATAATTTCCGTTAAAGTATTAACAATGGGGCTCGTAGTTCACTTAAACTTGAAGAACAAGAAATTGGCGAATTGTACTCTTTGGATGCTTTGCATATATGTTTCTTAGACTATATAGAAGCAATATATACAATGATTTCAACCGTCTACCTATTCCATTCATTGTTCTACTTGCCGAAATTTACAAATAAATTCCTTTAAAGGATTAACAATGGGGCTCGTAGTTCTCTTAAACTTGAAGAACAAAAAATTGGCGAATTGTACTGTTTGGATTCTTTGCATATATGTTTCTTAGACTCTTTAGAAGCAATATATACAATGATTTCAACCGTCTACCTGATCCATTCATTGTTCTACTTGTCGAAAGTTACAAATAATTTCCTTTAAAGGATTAACAATGGGGCTCGTAGTTCTCTTAAACTTGAAGAACAAAAAATTGGCGAATTGTACTGTTTGGATTCTTTGCATATATGTTTCTTAGAAACTTTAGAAGCAATATATACAATGATTTCAACCGTCTACCTAATCCATTCATTGTTCTACTTGTCGAAATATACAAATAATTTCCTTTAAAGGATTATCAATGGGGCTGGTAGTTCACTTAAACTTGAAGAACAAAAAAATGGCGAATTGTACTATTTGGATGCTTTACATATATGTTTCTTAGACTATTTAGAAGCAATATATAGAAAGCTTTAACCCGTCTACCTGTACTATTCATTTTTCTACTTGTAGAAAGTTACAAATAATTTCCATTTCATGATTATCAATGGGGCTCGCTGTTCACTTAAACTTGAAGATCAAAAAATTGGCGATTGTTACTGTTTAGATGCTTTTCATATAGGTTTCTTAGTCTATATAGAAGCAATATATACAAAGATTTCAACCGTCTACCTGTTCCATTCATTGTTCTACTTGTCGAAAATTACAAATAATTTCCGATAAAGGATTAACCATTGGGGCTCATTGTTCACTTAAACTTGAAGAACAAAAAATTGGCGAATGGTACTGTTTGGATGCTTTGCATATATGTTTCTTAGTCTATATAGAAGCAATATATACAAGGATTTCAACAGTCTACCTGTTCCATTCATTGTTCTAGTTGCCGAAATTTACAAATAATTTCCTTTAAAGAATTAACAATGGGGCTCGTAGTTCACTTAAACTTGAAGAGCAAAAAATTGGCGAATTGTACTGTTTGGACGCTATGCATATATGTTTCTTAGACTATATGGTAGCAATATATACAATGATTTCAACAGTCTACCTGTTCCATTCATTGTTCTACATGTCGAAATTTACAAATAATTTCCTTTAAAGGATTAACAATGGGGCTCGTAGTTCACTTAAACTTGAAGAACAAAAAATTGCCGAATGGTACTGTTTGGATGCTTTGCATATATGTTTCTTAGACTATATAGAAGCAATATATACATTGATTTCAACCGGCTACCTGTTCCATTCATTGATCTACTTGTCGCAAGTTACAAATAATTTCCGTTAAAGTATTAACAATGGGGCTCGTAGTTCACTTAAACTTGAAGTTCAAATAATTGGCGAATTGTACTGTGTGGATGACTTGCAGATATGTTTCTTAGACTATATAGAAGCAATATATACAATGATTTCAACCGTCTACCTGTTCCATTCATTGTTCTACTTGTCGCAAGTTACAAATAATTTCCGTTAAAGTATTAACAATGGGGCTCGTAGTTCACTTAAACTTGAAGAACAAGAAATTGGCGAATTGTACTGTTTGGATGCTTTGCATATATGTTTCGTAGACTATATAGAAGCAATATATACAAAGATTTCAACCGTCTACCTGTTCCATTCATTGTTCTACTTGTCGAAATTTACAAATAATTTCCGATAAAGGATTAACAATGGGGCTCATTGTTCACTTAAACTTGAAGAACAAAAAATTGGCGAATGGTACTGTTTGGATGCTTTGCATATATGTTTCTTAGTCTATATAGAAGCAATATATACAAGGATTTCAACAGTCTACCTGTTCCATTCATTGTTCTAGTTGCCGAAATTTACAAATAATTTCCTTTAAAGGATTAACAATGGGGCTCGTAGTTCACTTAAACTTGAAGAACAAAAAATTGGCGAATGGTACTGTTTGTATGATTTGCATATATGTTTCTTACATTATATAGGAGCAATATATACAAAGATTTCAACCGTCTACCTGTTCCATTCATTGTTCTACTTGTCGAAATTTACAAATAATTTCCTATAAAGGATTAACAATGGGGCTCGTAGTTCACTTAAACTTGAAGAACAAAAAATTGCCGAATGGTACTGTTTGGATGCTTTTCATATATGTTTCTTAGACTATATAGAAGCAATATAAACAAAGATTTCAACCGTCTACCTGTTCCATTCATTGTTCTACTTGTCGAAATTTACAAATAATTTCCTTTAAAAGATTAACAATGGGGCTCGTAGTTCACTTAAACTTGAAGAACAAAAAATTGGCGAATGGTACTGTTTGGATGCTTTGCATATATGTTTCTTAGACTATATATAAGCAATATATACAATGATTTCAACCGTCTACCTATTCCATTCATTGTTCTACTTGCCGAAATTTACAAATAATTTCCTTTAAAGGATTAACAATGGGGCTCGTAGTTCTCTTAAACTTGAAGAACAAAAAATTGGCGAATTGTACTGTTTGGATTCTTTGCATATATGTTTCTTAGACTCTTTAGAAGCAATATATACCATGATTTCAACCGTCTACCTGATCCATTCATTGTTCTACTTGTCGAAAGTTACAAATAATTTCCTTTAAAGGATTAACAATGGGGCTCGTAGTTCACTTAAACTTGAAGAACAAAAAATTGCCGAATGGTACTGTTTGGATGCTTTGCATATATGTTTCTTAGACTATATAGAAGCAATATATACATTGATTTCAACCGGCTACCTGTTCCATTCATTGATCTACTTGTCGCAAGTTACAAATAATTTCCGTTAAAGTATTAACAATGGGGCTCGTAGTTCACTTAAACTTGAAGAGCAAAAAATTGGCGAATTGTACTGTTTGGACGCTATGCATATATGTTTCTTAGACTATATGGTAGCAATATATACAATGATTTCAACAGTCTACCTGTTCCATTCATTGTTCTACATGTCGAAATTTACAAATAATTTCCTTTAAAGGATTAACAATGGGGCTCGTAGTTCACTTAAACTTGAAGAACAAAAAATTGCCGAATGGTACTGTTTGGATGCTTTGCATATATGTTTCTTAGACTATATAGAAGCAATATATACATTGATTTCAACCGGCTACCTGTTCCATTCATTGATCTACTTGTCGCAAGTTACAAATAATTTCCGTTAAAGTATTAACAATGGGGCTCGTAGTTCACTTAAACTTGAAGTTCAAATAATTGGCGAATTGTACTGTGTGGATGATTTGCAGATATGTTTCTTAGACTATATAGAAGCAATATATACAATGATTTCAACCGTCTACCTGTTCCATTCATTGTTCTACTTGTCGCAAGTTACAAATAATTTCCGTTAAAGTATTAACAATGGGGCTCGTAGTTCACTTAAACTTGAAGAACAAGAAATTGGCGAATTGTACTGTTTGGATGCTTTGCATATATGTTTCGTAGACTATATAGAAGCAATATATACAAAGATTTCAACCGTCTACCTGTTCCATTCATTGTTCTACATGTCGAAATTTACAAATAATTTCCTTTAAAGGATTAACAATGGGGCTCGTAGTTCACTTAAACTTGAAGAACAAAAAATTGGCGAATGGTACTGTTTGTATGATTTGCATATATGTTTCTTACATTATATAGAAGCAATATATACAAAGATTTCAACCGTCTACCTGTTCCATTCATTGTTCTACTTGTCGAAAGTTACAAATAATTTCCGATAACGGATTAACCATTGGGGCTCATTGTTCACTTAAACTTGAAGAACAAAAAATTGGCGAATGGTACTGTTTGGATGCTTTGCATATATGTTTCTTAGACTTTATAGAAGCAATATATACATTGATTTCAACCGGCTACCTGTTCCATTCATTGTTCTACTTGTCGCAAGTTACAAATAATTTCCGTTAAAGTATTAACAATGGGGCTCGTAGTTCACTTAAACTTGAAGAACAAGAAATTGGCGAATTGTACTCTTTGGATGCTTTGCATATATGTTTCTTAGACTATATAGAAGCAATATATACAATGATTTCAACCGTCTACCTATTCCATTCATTGTTCTACTTGCCGAAATTTACAAATAAATTCCTTTAAAGGATTAACAATGGGGCTCGTAGTTCTCTTAAACTTGAAGAACAAAAAATTGGCGAATTGTACTGTTTGGATTCTTTGCATATATGTTTCTTAGACTCTTTAGAAGCAATATATACAATGATTTCAACCGTCTACCTGATCCATTCATTGTTCTACTTGTCGAAAGTTACAAATAATTTCCTTTAAAGGATTAACAATGGGGCTCGTAGTTCTCTTAAACTTGAAGAACAAAAAATTGGCGAATTGTACTGTTTGGATTCTTTGCATATATGTTTCTTAGAAACTTTAGAAGCAATATATACAATGATTTCAACCGTCTACCTAATCCATTCATTGTTCTACTTGTCGAAATATACAAATAATTTCCTTTAAAGGATTATCAATGGGGCTGGTAGTTCACTTAAACTTGAAGAACAAAAAAATGGCGAATTGTACTATTTGGATGCTTTACATATATGTTTCTTAGACTATTTAGAAGCAATATATAGAAAGCTTTAACCCGTCTACCTGTACTATTCATTTTTCTACTTGTAGAAAGTTACAAATATTTTCCATTTCATGATTATCAATGGGGCTCGCTGTTCACTTAAACTTGAAGATCAAAAAATTGGCGATTGTTACTGTTTAGATGCTTTTCATATAGGTTTCTTAGTCTATATAGAAGCAATATATACAAAGATTTCAACCGTCTACCTGTTCCATTCATTGTTCTACTTGTCGAAAATTACAAATAATTTCCGATAAAGGATTAACCATTGGGGCTCATTGTTCACTTAAACTTGAAGAACAAAAAATTGGCGAATGAGACTGTTTGGATGCTTTGCATATATGTTTCTTAGTCTATATAGAAGCAATATATACAAGGATTTCAACAGTCTACCTGTTCCATTCATTGTTCTAGTTGCCGAAATTTACAAATAATTTCCTTTAAAGAATTAACAATGGGGCTCGTAGTTCACTTAAACTTGAAGAGCAAAAAATTGGCGAATTGTACTGTTTGGACGCTATGCATATATGTTTCTTAGACTATATGGTAGCAATATATACAATGATTTCAACAGTCTACCTGTTCCATTCATTGTTCTACATGTCGAAATTTACAAATAATTTCCTTTAAAGGATTAACAATGGGGCTCGTAGTTCACTTAAACTTGAAGAACAAAAAATTGCCGAATGGTACTGTTTGGATGCTTTGCATATATGTTTCTTAGACTATATAGAAGCAATATATACATTGATTTCAACCGGCTACCTGTTCCATTCATTGATCTACTTGTCGCAAGTTACAAATAATTTCCGTTAAAGTATTAACAATGGGGCTCGTAGTTCACTTAAACTTGAAGTTCAAATAATTGGCGAATTGTACTGTGTGGATGACTTGCAGATATGTTTCTTAGACTATATAGAAGCAATATATACAATGATTTCAACCGTCTACCTGTTCCATTCATTGTTCTACTTGTCGCAAGTTACAAATAATTTCCGTTAAAGTATTAACAATGGGGCTCGTAGTTCACTTAAACTTGAAGAACAAGAAATTGGCGAATTGTACTGTTTGGATGCTTTGCATATATGTTTCGTAGACTATATAGAAGCAATATATACAAAGATTTCAACCGTCTACCTGTTCCATTCATTGTTCTACTTGTCGAAATTTACAAATAATTTCCGATAAAGGATTAACAATGGGGCTCATTGTTCACTTAAACTTGAAGAACAAAAAATTGGCGAATGGTACTGTTTGGATGCTTTGCATATATGTTTCTTAGTCTATATAGAAGCAATATATACAAGGATTTCAACAGTCTACCTGTTCCATTCATTGTTCTAGTTGCCGAAATTTACAAATAATTTCCTTTAAAGGATTAACAATGGGGCTCGTAGTTCACTTAAACTTGAAGAACAAAAAATTGGCGAATGGTACTGTTTGTATGATTTGCATATATGTTTCTTACATTATATAGGAGCAATATATACAAAGATTTCAACCGTCTACCTGTTCCATTCATTGTTCTACTTGTCGAAATTTACAAATAATTTCCTATAAAGGATTAACAATGGGGCTCGTAGTTCACTTAAACTTGAAGAACAAAAAATTGCCGAATGGTACTGTTTGGATGCTTTTCATATATGTTTCTTAGACTATATAGAAGCAATATAAACAAAGATTTCAACCGTCTACCTGTTCCATTCATTGTTCTACTTGTCGAAATTTACAAATAATTTCCTTTAAAAGATTAACAATGGGGCTCGTAGTTCACTTAAACTTGAAGAACAAAAAATTGGCGAATGGTACTGTTTGGATGCTTTGCATATATGTTTCTTAGACTATATAGAAGCAATATATACAATGATTTCAACCGTCTACCTATTCCATTCATTGTTCTACTTGCCGAAATTTACAAATAATTTCCTTTAAAGGATTAACAATGGGGCTCGTAGTTCTCTTAAACTTGAAGAACAAAAAATTGGCGAATTGTACTGTTTGGATTCTTTGCATATATGTTTCTTAGACTCTTTAGAAGCAATATATACCATGATTTCAACCGTCTACCTGATCCATTCATTGTTCTACTTGTCGAAAGTTACAAATAATTTCCTTTAAAGGATTAACAATGGGGCTCGTAGTTCACTTAAACTTGAAGAACAAAAAATTGCCGAATGGTACTGTTTGGATGCTTTGCATATATGTTTCTTAGACTATATAGAAGCAATATATACATTGATTTCAACCGGCTACCTGTTCCATTCATTGATCTACTTGTCGCAAGTTACAAATAATTTCCGTTAAAGTATTAACAATGGGGCTCGTAGTTCACTTAAACTTGAAGAGCAAAAAATTGGCGAATTGTACTGTTTGGACGCTATGCATATATGTTTCTTAGACTATATGGTAGCAATATATACAATGATTTCAACAGTCTACCTGTTCCATTCATTGTTCTACATGTCGAAATTTACAAATAATTTCCTTTAAAGGATTAACAATGGGGCTCGTAGTTCACTTAAACTTGAAGAACAAAAAATTGCCGAATGGTACTGTTTGGATGCTTTGCATATATGTTTCTTAGACTATATAGAAGCAATATATACATTGATTTCAACCGGCTACCTGTTCCATTCATTGATCTACTTGTCGCAAGTTACAAATAATTTCCGTTAAAGTATTAACAATGGGGCTCGTAGTTCACTTAAACTTGAAGTTCAAATAATTGGCGAATTGTACTGTGTGGATGATTTGCAGATATGTTTCTTAGACTATATAGAAGCAATATATACAATGATTTCAACCGTCTACCTGTTCCATTCATTGTTCTACTTGTCGCAAGTTACAAATAATTTCCGTTAAAGTATTAACAATGGGGCTCGTAGTTCACTTAAACTTGAAGAACAAGAAATTGGCGAATTGTACTGTTTGGATGCTTTGCATATATGTTTCGTAGACTATATAGAAGCAATATATACAAAGATTTCAACCGTCTACCTGTTCCATTCATTGTTCTACATGTCGAAATTTACAAATAATTTCCTTTAAAGGATTAACAATGGGGCTCGTAGTTCACTTAAACTTGAAGAACAAAAAATTGGCGAATGGTACTGTTTGTATGATTTGCATATATGTTTCTTACATTATATAGAAGCAATATATACAAAGATTTCAACCGTCTACCTGTTCCATTCATTGTTCTACTTGTCGAAAGTTACAAATAATTTCCGATAACGGATTAACCATTGGGGCTCATTGTTCACTTAAACTTGAAGAACAAAAAATTGGCGAATGGTACTGTTTGGATGCTTTGCATATATGTTTCTTAGACTTTATAGAAGCAATATATACATTGATTTCAACCGGCTACCTGTTCCATTCATTGTTCTACTTGCCGAAATTTACAAATAAATTCCTTTAAAGGATTAACAATGGGGCTGGTAGTTCACTTAAACTTGAAGAACAAAAAAATGGCGAATTGTACTATTTGGATGCTTTACATATATGTTTCTTAGACTATTTAGAAGCAATATATAGAAAGCTTTAACCCGTCTACCTGTACTATTCATTTTTCTACTTGTAGAAAGTTACAAATATTTTCCATTTCATGATTATCAATGGGGCTCGCTGTTCACTTAAACTTGAAGATCAAAAAATTGGCGATTGTTACTGTTTAGATGCTTTTCATATAGGTTTCTTAGTCTATATAGAAGCAATATATACAAAGATTTCAACCGTCTACCTGTTCCATTCATTGTTCTACTTGTCGAAAATTACAAATAATTTCCGATAAAGGATTAACCATTGGGGCTCATTGTTCACTTAAACTTG
Organism: Cerceris ruficornis; assembly: GCA_963989415.1. Taxonomy (NCBI): domain Eukaryota; kingdom Metazoa; phylum Arthropoda; class Insecta; order Hymenoptera; family Crabronidae; genus Cerceris; species Cerceris ruficornis. The sequence goes on from CAXDIW010000076.1 coordinate 433,052, forward strand.
AAGAACAAAAAATTGGCGAATGAGACTGTTTGGATGCTTTGCATATATGTTTCTTAGTCTATATAGAAGCAATATATACAAGGATTTCAACAGTCTACCTGTTCCATTCATTGTTCTAGTTGCCGAAATTTACAAATAATTTCCTTTAAAGAATTAACAATGGGGCTCGTAGTTCACTTAAACTTGAAGAGCAAAAAATTGGCGAATTGTACTGTTTGGACGCTATGCATATATGTTTCTTAGACTATATGGTAGCAATATATACAATGATTTCAACAGTCTACCTGTTCCATTCATTGTTCTACATGTCGAAATTTACAAATAATTTCCTTTAAAGGATTAACAATGGGGCTCGTAGTTCACTTAAACTTGAAGAACAAAAAATTGCCGAATGGTACTGTTTGGATGCTTTGCATATATGTTTCTTAGACTATATAGAAGCAATATATACATTGATTTCAACCGGCTACCTGTTCCATTCATTGATCTACTTGTCGCAAGTTACAAATAATTTCCGTTAAAGTATTAACAATGGGGCTCGTAGTTCACTTAAACTTGAAGTTCAAATAATTGGCGAATTGTACTGTGTGGATGACTTGCAGATATGTTTCTTAGACTATATAGAAGCAATATATACAATGATTTCAACCGTCTACCTGTTCCATTCATTGTTCTACTTGTCGCAAGTTACAAATAATTTCCGTTAAAGTATTAACAATGGGGCTCGTAGTTCACTTAAACTTGAAGAACAAGAAATTGGCGAATTGTACTGTTTGGATGCTTTGCATATATGTTTCGTAGACTATATAGAAGCAATATATACAAAGATTTCAACCGTCTACCTGTTCCATTCATTGTTCTACTTGTCGAAATTTACAAATAATTTCCGATAAAGGATTAACAATGGGGCTCATTGTTCACTTAAACTTGAAGAACAAAAAATTGGCGAATGGTACTGTTTGGATGCTTTGCATATATGTTTCTTAGTCTATATAGAAGCAATATATACAAGGATTTCAACAGTCTACCTGTTCCATTCATTGTTCTAGTTGCCGAAATTTACAAATAATTTCCTTTAAAGGATTAACAATGGGGCTCGTAGTTCACTTAAACTCGAAGAACAATAAATTGGCGAATTTTACTGTTTGGATGCTTTGCATATATGTTTCTTAGACTATTTAGAAGCAATATATAGAAAGATTTCACCCGTCTACCTGTACTATTCATTGTTCTACTTGTAGAAAGTTACAAATAATTTCCATTTCATGATTATCAATGGGGCTCGCTTTTCACTTAAACTTGAAGATCAAAAAATTGGCGATTGTTACTGTTTAGATGCTTTGCATATAGGTTTCTTAGAATATATAGACGCAACATATACAAAGATTTCAACCGTCTACCTGTTCTATTCATTGTTCTACTTGTAGAAAGTTACAAATAATTTCCGTTTCATGATTATCAATGGGGCTCGTTGTTCACTTAAATTTGAAGAACAAAAAATTGGCGAATGGTACTGTTTGGATGCTTTGCATATATGTTTCTTAGACTATATAGAAGCAATATATACATTGATTTCAACCGTCTACCTGTTCCATTCATTGTTCTACTTGTCGAAATTTACAAATAATTTCCTTTAAAAGATTAACAATAGGGCTCGTAGTTCACTTAAACTTGAAGAACAAAAAATTGGCGAATGGTACTGTTTGGATGCTTTGCATATATGTTTCTTAGACTATATAGAAGCAATATATACAATGATTTCAACCGTCTACCTATTCCATTCATTGTTCTACTTGCCGAAATTTACAAATAATTTCCTTTAAAGGATTAACAATGGGGCTCGTAGTTCTCTTAAACTTGAAGAACAAAAAATTGGCGAATTGTACTGTTTGGATTCTTTGCATATATGTTTCTTAGACTCTTTAGAAGCAATATATACCATGATTTCAACCGTCTACCTGATCCATTCATTGTTCTACTTGTCGAAAGTTACAAATAATTTCCTTTAAAGGATTAACAATGGGGCTCGTAGTTCACTTAAACTTGAAGAACAAAAAATTGCCGAATGGTACTGTTTGGATGCTTTGCATATATGTTTCTTAGACTATATAGAAGCAATATATACATTGATTTCAACCGGCTACCTGTTCCATTCATTGATCTACTTGTCGCAAGTTACAAATAATTTCCGTTAAAGTATTAACAATGGGGCTCGTAGTTCACTTAAACTTGAAGAGCAAAAAATTGGCGAATTGTACTGTTTGGACGCTATGCATATATGTTTCTTAGACTATATGGTAGCAATATATACAATGATTTCAACAGTCTACCTGTTCCATTCATTGTTCTACATGTCGAAATTTACAAATAATTTCCTTTAAAGGATTAACAATGGGGCTCGTAGTTCACTTAAACTTGAAGAACAAAAAATTGCCGAATGGTACTGTTTGGATGCTTTGCATATATGTTTCTTAGACTATATAGAAGCAATATATACATTGATTTCAACCGGCTACCTGTTCCATTCATTGATCTACTTGTCGCAAGTTACAAATAATTTCCGTTAAAGTATTAACAATGGGGCTCGTAGTTCACTTAAACTTGAAGTTCAAATAATTGGCGAATTGTACTGTGTGGATGATTTGCAGATATGTTTCTTAGACTATATAGAAGCAATATATACAATGATTTCAACCGTCTACCTGTTCCATTCATTGTTCTACTTGTCGCAAGTTACAAATAATTTCCGTTAAAGTATTAACAATGGGGCTCGTAGTTCACTTAAACTTGAAGAACAAGAAATTGGCGAATTGTACTGTTTGGATGCTTTGCATATATGTTTCGTAGACTATATAGAAGCAATATATACAAAGATTTCAACCGTCTACCTGTTCCATTCATTGTTCTACATGTCGAAATTTACAAATAATTTCCTTTAAAGGATTAACAATGGGGCTCGTAGTTCACTTAAACTTGAAGAACAAAAAATTGGCGAATGGTACTGTTTGTATGATTTGCATATATGTTTCTTACATTATATAGAAGCAATATATACAAAGATTTCAACCGTCTACCTGTTCCATTCATTGTTCTACTTGTCGAAAGTTACAAATAATTTCCGATAACGGATTAACCATTGGGGCTCATTGTTCACTTAAACTTGAAGAACAAAAAATTGGCGAATGGTACTGTTTGGATGCTTTGCATATATGTTTCTTAGACTTTATAGAAGCAATATATACATTGATTTCAACCGGCTACCTGTTCCATTCATTGTTCTACTTGTCGCAAGTTACAAATAATTTCCGTTAAAGTATTAACAATGGGGCTCGTAGTTCACTTAAACTTGAAGAACAAGAAATTGGCGAATTGTACTCTTTGGATGCTTTGCATATATGTTTCTTAGACTATATAGAAGCAATATATACAATGATTTCAACCGTCTACCTATTCCATTCATTGTTCTACTTGCCGAAATTTACAAATAAATTCCTTTAAAGGATTAACAATGGGGCTCGTAGTTCTCTTAAACTTGAAGAACAAAAAATTGGCGAATTGTACTGTTTGGATTCTTTGCATATATGTTTCTTAGACTCTTTAGAAGCAATATATACAATGATTTCAACCGTCTACCTGATCCATTCATTGTTCTACTTGTCGAAAGTTACAAATAATTTCCTTTAAAGGATTAACAATGGGGCTCGTAGTTCTCTTAAACTTGAAGAACAAAAAATTGGCGAATTGTACTGTTTGGATTCTTTGCATATATGTTTCTTAGAAACTTTAGAAGCAATATATACAATGATTTCAACCGTCTACCTAATCCATTCATTGTTCTACTTGTCGAAATATACAAATAATTTCCTTTAAAGGATTATCAATGGGGCTGGTAGTTCACTTAAACTTGAAGAACAAAAAAATGGCGAATTGTACTATTTGGATGCTTTACATATATGTTTCTTAGACTATTTAGAAGCAATATATAGAAAGCTTTAACCCGTCTACCTGTACTATTCATTTTTCTACTTGTAGAAAGTTACAATTAATTTCCATTTCATGATTATCAATGGGGCTCGCTGTTCACTTAAACTTGAAGATCAAAAAATTGGCGATTGTTACTGTTTAGATGCTTTTCATATAGGTTTCTTAGTCTATATAGAAGCAATATATACAAAGATTTCAACCGTCTACCTGTTCCATTCATTGTTCTACTTGTCGAAAATTACAAATAATTTCCGATAAAGGATTAACCATTGGGGCTCATTGTTCACTTAAACTTGAAGAACAAAAAATTGGCGAATGGTACTGTTTGGATGCTTTGCATATATGTTTCTTAGTCTATATAGAAGCAATATATACAAGGATTTCAACAGTCTACCTGTTCCATTCATTGTTCTAGTTGCCGAAATTTACAAATAATTTCCTTTAAAGAATTAACAATGGGGCTCGTAGTTCACTTAAACTTGAAGAGCAAAAAATTGGCGAATTGTACTGTTTGGACGCTATGCATATATGTTTCTTAGACTATATGGTAGCAATATATACAATGATTTCAACAGTCTACCTGTTCCATTCATTGTTCTACATGTCGAAATTTACAAATAATTTCCTTTAAAGGATTAACAATGGGGCTCGTAGTTCACTTAAACTTGAAGAACAAAAAATTGCCGAATGGTACTGTTTGGATGCTTTGCATATATGTTTCTTAGACTATATAGAAGCAATATATACATTGATTTCAACCGGCTACCTGTTCCATTCATTGATCTACTTGTCGCAAGTTACAAATAATTTCCGTTAAAGTATTAACAATGGGGCTCGTAGTTCACTTAAACTTGAAGTTCAAATAATTGGCGAATTGTACTGTGTGGATGACTTGCAGATATGTTTCTTAGACTATATAGAAGCAATATATACAATGATTTCAACCGTCTACCTGTTCCATTCATTGTTCTACTTGTCGCAAGTTACAAATAATTTCCGTTAAAGTATTAACAATGGGGCTCGTAGTTCACTTAAACTTGAAGAACAAGAAATTGGCGAATTGTACTGTTTGGATGCTTTGCATATATGTTTCGTAGACTATATAGAAGCAATATATACAAAGATTTCAACCGTCTACCTGTTCCATTCATTGTTCTACTTGTCGAAATTTACAAATAATTTCCGATAAAGGATTAACAATGGGGCTCATTGTTCACTTAAACTTGAAGAACAAAAAATTGGCGAATGGTACTGTTTGGATGCTTTGCATATATGTTTCTTAGTCTATATAGAAGCAATATATACAAGGATTTCAACAGTCTACCTGTTCCATTCATTGTTCTAGTTGCCGAAATTTACAAATAATTTCCTTTAAAGGATTAACAATGGGGCTCGTAGTTCACTTAAACTTGAAGAACAAAAAATTGGCGAATGGTACTGTTTGTATGATTTGCATATATGTTTCTTACATTATATAGGAGCAATATATACAAAGATTTCAACCGTCTACCTGTTCCATTCATTGTTCTACTTGTCGAAATTTACAAATAATTTCCTATAAAGGATTAACAATGGGGCTCGTAGTTCACTTAAACTTGAAGAACAAAAAATTGCCGAATGGTACTGTTTGGATGCTTTTCATATATGTTTCTTAGACTATATAGAAGCAATATAAACAAAGATTTCAACCGTCTACCTGTTCCATTCATTGTTCTACTTGTCGAAATTTACAAATAATTTCCTTTAAAAGATTAACAATGGGGCTCGTAGTTCACTTAAACTTGAAGAACAAAAAATTGGCGAATGGTACTGTTTGGATGCTTTGCATATATGTTTCTTAGACTATATAGAAGCAATATATACAATGATTTCAACCGTCTACCTATTCCATTCATTGTTCTACTTGCCGAAATTTACAAATAATTTCCTTTAAAGGATTAACAATGGGGCTCGTAGTTCTCTTAAACTTGAAGAACAAAAAATTGGCGAATTGTACTGTTTGGATTCTTTGCATATATGTTTCTTAGACTCTTTAGAAGCAATATATACCATGATTTCAACCGTCTACCTGATCCATTCATTGTTCTACTTGTCGAAAGTTACAAATAATTTCCTTTAAAGGATTAACAATGGGGCTCGTAGTTCACTTAAACTTGAAGAACAAAAAATTGCCGAATGGTACTGTTTGGATGCTTTGCATATATGTTTCTTAGACTATATAGAAGCAATATATACATTGATTTCAACCGGCTACCTGTTCCATTCATTGATCTACTTGTCGCAAGTTACAAATAATTTCCGTTAAAGTATTAACAATGGGGCTCGTAGTTCACTTAAACTTGAAGAGCAAAAAATTGGCGAATTGTACTGTTTGGACGCTATGCATATATGTTTCTTAGACTATATGGTAGCAATATATACAATGATTTCAACAGTCTACCTGTTCCATTCATTGTTCTACATGTCGAAATTTACAAATAATTTCCTTTAAAGGATTAACAATGGGGCTCGTAGTTCACTTAAACTTGAAGAACAAAAAATTGCCGAATGGTACTGTTTGGATGCTTTGCATATATGTTTCTTAGACTATATAGAAGCAATATATACATTGATTTCAACCGGCTACCTGTTCCATTCATTGATCTACTTGTCGCAAGTTACAAATAATTTCCGTTAAAGTATTAACAATGGGGCTCGTAGTTCACTTAAACTTGAAGTTCAAATAATTGGCGAATTGTACTGTGTGGATGATTTGCAGATATGTTTCTTAGACTATATAGAAGCAATATATACAATGATTTCAACCGTCTACCTGTTCCATTCATTGTTCTACTTGTCGCAAGTTACAAATAATTTCCGTTAAAGTATTAACAATGGGGCTCGTAGTTCACTTAAACTTGAAGAACAAGAAATTGGCGAATTGTACTGTTTGGATGCTTTGCATATATGTTTCGTAGACTATATAGAAGCAATATATACAAAGATTTCAACCGTCTACCTGTTCCATTCATTGTTCTACATGTCGAAATTTACAAATAATTTCCTTTAAAGGATTAACAATGGGGCTCGTAGTTCACTTAAACTTGAAGAACAAAAAATTGGCGAATGGTACTGTTTGTATGATTTGCATATATGTTTCTTACATTATATAGAAGCAATATATACAAAGATTTCAACCGTCTACCTGTTCCATTCATTGTTCTACTTGTCGAAAGTTACAAATAATTTCCGATAACGGATTAACCATTGGGGCTCATTGTTCACTTAAACTTGAAGAACAAAAAATTGGCGAATGGTACTGTTTGGATGCTTTGCATATATGTTTCTTAGACTTTATAGAAGCAATATATACATTGATTTCAACCGGCTACCTGTTCCATTCATTGTTCTACTTGTCGCAAGTTACAAATAATTTCCGTTAAAGTATTAACAATGGGGCTCGTAGTTCACTTAAACTTGAAGAACAAGAAATTGGCGAATTGTACTCTTTGGATGCTTTGCATATATGTTTCTTAGACTATATAGAAGCAATATATACAATGATTTCAACCGTCTACCTATTCCATTCATTGTTCTACTTGCCGAAATTTACAAATAAATTCCTTTAAAGGATTAACAATGGGGCTCGTAGTTCTCTTAAACTTGAAGAACAAAAAATTGGCGAATTGTACTGTTTGGATTCTTTGCATATATGTTTCTTAGACTCTTTAGAAGCAATATATACAATGATTTCAACCGTCTACCTGATCCATTCATTGTTCTACTTGTCGAAAGTTACAAATAATTTCCTTTAAAGGATTAACAATGGGGCTCGTAGTTCTCTTAAACTTGAAGAACAAAAAATTGGCGAATTGTACTGTTTGGATTCTTTGCATATATGTTTCTTAGAAACTTTAGAAGCAATATATACAATGATTTCAACCGTCTACCTAATCCATTCATTGTTCTACTTGTCGAAATATACAAATAATTTCCTTTAAAGGATTATCAATGGGGCTGGTAGTTCACTTAAACTTGAAGAACAAAAAAATGGCGAATTGTACTATTTGGATGCTTTACATATATGTTTCTTAGACTATTTAGAAGCAATATATAGAAAGCTTTAACCCGTCTACCTGTACTATTCATTTTTCTACTTGTAGAAAGTTACAAATATTTTCCATTTCATGATTATCAATGGGGCTCGCTGTTCACTTAAACTTGAAGATCAAAAAATTGGCGATTGTTACTGTTTAGATGCTTTTCATATAGGTTTCTTAGTCTATATAGAAGCAATATATACAAAGATTTCAACCGTCTACCTGTTCCATTCATTGTTCTACTTGTCGAAAATTACAAATAATTTCCGATAAAGGATTAACCATTGGGGCTCATTGTTCACTTAAACTTGAAGAACAAAAAATTGGCGAATGAGACTGTTTGGATGCTTTGCATATATGTTTCTTAGTCTATATAGAAGCAATATATACAAGGATTTCAACAGTCTACCTGTTCCATTCATTGTTCTAGTTGCCGAAATTTACAAATAATTTCCTTTAAAGAATTAACAATGGGGCTCGTAGTTCACTTAAACTTGAAGAGCAAAAAATTGGCGAATTGTACTGTTTGGACGCTATGCATATATGTTTCTTAGACTATATGGTAGCAATATATACAATGATTTCAACAGTCTACCTGTTCCATTCATTGTTCTACATGTCGAAATTTACAAATAATTTCCTTTAAAGGATTAACAATGGGGCTCGTAGTTCACTTAAACTTGAAGAACAAAAAATTGCCGAATGGTACTGTTTGGATGCTTTGCATATATGTTTCTTAGACTATATAGAAGCAATATATACATTGATTTCAACCGGCTACCTGTTCCATTCATTGATCTACTTGTCGCAAGTTACAAATAATTTCCGTTAAAGTATTAACAATGGGGCTCGTAGTTCACTTAAACTTGAAGTTCAAATAATTGGCGAATTGTACTGTGTGGATGACTTGCAGATATGTTTCTTAGACTATATAGAAGCAATATATACAATGATTTCAACCGTCTACCTGTTCCATTCATTGTTCTACTTGTCGCAAGTTACAAATAATTTCCGTTAAAGTATTAACAATGGGGCTCGTAGTTCACTTAAACTTGAAGAACAAGAAATTGGCGAATTGTACTGTTTGGATGCTTTGCATATATGTTTCGTAGACTATATAGAAGCAATATATACAAAGATTTCAACCGTCTACCTGTTCCATTCATTGTTCTACTTGTCGAAATTTACAAATAATTTCCGATAAAGGATTAACAATGGGGCTCATTGTTCACTTAAACTTGAAGAACAAAAAATTGGCGAATGGTACTGTTTGGATGCTTTGCATATATGTTTCTTAGTCTATATAGAAGCAATATATACAAGGATTTCAACAGTCTACCTGTTCCATTCATTGTTCTAGTTGCCGAAATTTACAAATAATTTCCTTTAAAGGATTAACAATGGGGCTCGTAGTTCACTTAAACTCGAAGAACAATAAATTGGCGAATTTTACTGTTTGGATGCTTTGCATATATGTTTCTTAGACTATTTAGAAGCAATATATAGAAAGATTTCACCCGTCTACCTGTACTATTCATTGTTCTACTTGTAGAAAGTTACAAATAATTTCCATTTCATGATTATCAATGGGGCTCGCTTTTCACTTAAACTTGAAGATCAAAAAATTGGCGATTGTTACTGTTTAGATGCTTTGCATATAGGTTTCTTAGAATATATAGACGCAACATATACAAAGATTTCAACCGTCTACCTGTTCTATTCATTGTTCTACTTGTAGAAAGTTACAAATAATTTCCGTTTCATGATTATCAATGGGGCTCGTTGTTCACTTAAATTTGAAGAACAAAAAATTGGCGAATGGTACTGTTTGGATGCTTTGCATATATGTTTCTTAGACTATATAGAAGCAATATATACATTGATTTCAACCGTCTACCTGTTCCATTCATTGTTCTACTTGTCGAAATTTACAAATAATTTCCTTTAAAAGATTAACAATAGGGCTCGTAGTTCACTTAAACTTGAAGAACAAAAAATTGGCGAATGGTACTGTTTGGATGCTTTGCATATATGTTTCTTAGACTATATAGAAGCAATATATACAATGATTTCAACCGTCTACCTATTCCATTCATTGTTCTACTTGCCGAAATTTACAAATAATTTCCTTTAAAGGATTAACAATGGGGCTCGTAGTTCTCTTAAACTTGAAGAACAAAAAATTGGCGAATTGTACTGTTTGGATTCTTTGCATATATGTTTCTTAGACTCTTTAGAAGCAATATATACCATGATTTCAACCGTCTACCTGATCCATTCATTGTTCTACTTGTCGAAAGTTACAAATAATTTCCTTTAAAGGATTAACAATGGGGCTCGTAGTTCACTTAAACTTGAAGAACAAAAAATTGCCGAATGGTACTGTTTGGATGCTTTGCATATATGTTTCTTAGACTATATAGAAGCAATATATACATTGATTTCAACCGGCTACCTGTTCCATTCATTGATCTACTTGTCGCAAGTTACAAATAATTTCCGTTAAAGTATTAACAATGGGGCTCGTAGTTCACTTAAACTTGAAGATCAAATAATTGGCGGATTGTACTGTTTGGATGATCTGCAGATATGTTTCTTAGACTATATAGAAGCAATATATACAATGATTTCAACCGTCTACCTGTTCCATTCATTGTTCTACTTGTCGAAAGTTACAAATAATTTCCGTTAAGGGATTAACAATGGGGATCGTAGTTTACTTAAACTTGAAGAACAAAAAATTGGCGAATTGTACTGTTTGGATGCTTTGCATATATGTTTCTTAGACTATATAGAAGCAATATATAAAAAGATTTCAACCGTCTACCTGTTCCATTCATAGTTCTACTTGTCGATAGTTACAAATAATTTCCGATAAAGGATTAACAATGAGGCTCATTGTTCACTTAAACTTGAAGAACAAAAAATTGGCGAATGGTACTGTTTGGATGCTTTGCATATATGTTTCTTAGACTATATAGAAGCAATATATACATTGATTTCAACCATCTACCTGTTCCATTCATTGTTCTACTTGTCGCAAGTTACAAATAATTTCCGTTAAAGTATTAACAATGGGGCTCGTAGTTCACTTAAACTTGAAGATCAAATAATTGGCGGATTGTACTGTTTGGATGATCTGCAGATATGTTTCTTAGACTATATAGAAGCAATATATACAATGATTTCAACCGTCTACCTGTTCCATTCATTGTTCTACTTGTCGAAAGTTACAAATAATTTCCGTTAAGGGATTAACAATGGGGCTCATAGTTCACTTAAACTTGAAGAGCAAAAAATTGGCGAATTGTACTGTTTGGACGCTATGCATATATGTTTCTTAGACTATATGGTAGCAATATATACAATGATTTCAACAGTCTACCTGTTCCATTCATTGTTCTACATGTCGAAATTTACAAATAATTTCCTTTAAAGGATTAACAATGGGGCTCGTAGTTCACTTAAACTTGAAGAACAAAAAATTGCCGAATGGTACTGTTTGGATGCTTTGCATATATGTTTCTTAGACTATATAGAAGCAATATATACATTGATTTCAACCGGCTACCTGTTCCATTCATTGATCTACTTGTCGCAAGTTACAAATAATTTCCGTTAAAGTATTAACAATGGGGCTCGTAGTTCACTTAAACTTGAAGTTCAAATAATTGGCGAATTGTACTGTGTGGATGATTTGCAGATATGTTTCTTAGACTATATAGAAGCAATATATACAATGATTTCAACCGTCTACCTGTTCCATTCATTGTTCTACTTGTCGCAAGTTACAAATAATTTCCGTTAAAGTATTAACAATGGGGCTCGTAGTTCACTTAAACTTGAAGAACAAGAAATTGGCGAATTGTACTGTTTGGATGCTTTGCATATATGTTTCGTAGACTATATAGAAGCAATATATACAAAGATTTCAACCGTCTACCTGTTCCATTCATTGTTCTACATGTCGAAATTTACAAATAATTTCCTTTAAAGGATTAACAATGGGGCTCGTAGTTCACTTAAACTTGAAGAACAAAAAATTGGCGAATGGTACTGTTTGTATGATTTGCATATATGTTTCTTACATTATATAGAAGCAATATATACAAAGATTTCAACCGTCTACCTGTTCCATTCATTGTTCTACTTGTCGAAAGTTACAAATAATTTCCGATAACGGATTAACCATTGGGGCTCATTGTTCACTTAAACTTGAAGAACAAAAAATTGGCGAATGGTACTGTTTGGATGCTTTGCATATATGTTTCTTAGACTTTATAGAAGCAATATATACATTGATTTCAACCGGCTACCTGTTCCATTCATTGTTCTACTTGTCGCAAGTTACAAATAATTTCCGTTAAAGTATTAACAATGGGGCTCGTAGTTCACTTAAACTTGAAGAACAAGAAATTGGCGAATTGTACTCTTTGGATGCTTTGCATATATGTTTCTTAGACTATATAGAAGCAATATATACAATGATTTCAACCGTCTACCTATTCCATTCATTGTTCTACTTGCCGAAATTTACAAATAAATTCCTTTAAAGGATTAACAATGGGGCTCGTAGTTCTCTTAAACTTGAAGAACAAAAAATTGGCGAATTGTACTGTTTGGATTCTTTGCATATATGTTTCTTAGACTCTTTAGAAGCAATATATACAATGATTTCAACCGTCTACCTGATCCATTCATTGTTCTACTTGTCGAAAGTTACAAATAATTTCCTTTAAAGGATTAACAATGGGGCTCGTAGTTCTCTTAAACTTGAAGAACAAAAAATTGGCGAATTGTACTGTTTGGATTCTTTGCATATATGTTTCTTAGAAACTTTAGAAGCAATATATACAATGATTTCAACCGTCTACCTAATCCATTCATTGTTCTACTTGTCGAAATATACAAATAATTTCCTTTAAAGGATTATCAATGGGGCTGGTAGTTCACTTAAACTTGAAGAACAAAAAAATGGCGAATTGTACTATTTGGATGCTTTACATATATGTTTCTTAGACTATTTAGAAGCAATATATAGAAAGCTTTAACCCGTCTACCTGTACTATTCATTTTTCTACTTGTAGAAAGTTACAAATAATTTCCATTTCATGATTATCAATGGGGCTCGCTGTTCACTTAAACTTGAAGATCAAAAAATTGGCGATTGTTACTGTTTAGATGCTTTTCATATAGGTTTCTTAGTCTATATAGAAGCAATATATACAAAGATTTCAACCGTCTACCTGTTCCATTCATTGTTCTACTTGTCGAAAATTACAAATAATTTCCGATAAAGGATTAACCATTGGGGCTCATTGTTCACTTAAACTTGAAGAACAAAAAATTGGCGAATGGTACTGTTTGGATGCTTTGCATATATGTTTCTTAGTCTATATAGAAGCAATATATACAAGGATTTCAACAGTCTACCTGTTCCATTCATTGTTCTAGTTGCCGAAATTTACAAATAATTTCCTTTAAAGAATTAACAATGGGGCTCGTAGTTCACTTAAACTTGAAGAGCAAAAAATTGGCGAATTGTACTGTTTGGACGCTATGCATATATGTTTCTTAGACTATATGGTAGCAATATATACAATGATTTCAACAGTCTACCTGTTCCATTCATTGTTCTACATGTCGAAATTTACAAATAATTTCCTTTAAAGGATTAACAATGGGGCTCGTAGTTCACTTAAACTTGAAGAACAAAAAATTGCCGAATGGTACTGTTTGGATGCTTTGCATATATGTTTCTTAGACTATATAGAAGCAATATATACATTGATTTCAACCGGCTACCTGTTCCATTCATTGATCTACTTGTCGCAAGTTACAAATAATTTCCGTTAAAGTATTAACAATGGGGCTCGTAGTTCACTTAAACTTGAAGTTCAAATAATTGGCGAATTGTACTGTGTGGATGACTTGCAGATATGTTTCTTAGACTATATAGAAGCAATATATACAATGATTTCAACCGTCTACCTGTTCCATTCATTGTTCTACTTGTCGCAAGTTACAAATAATTTCCGTTAAAGTATTAACAATGGGGCTCGTAGTTCACTTAAACTTGAAGAACAAGAAATTGGCGAATTGTACTGTTTGGATGCTTTGCATATATGTTTCGTAGACTATATAGAAGCAATATATACAAAGATTTCAACCGTCTACCTGTTCCATTCATTGTTCTACTTGTCGAAATTTACAAATAATTTCCGATAAAGGATTAACAATGGGGCTCATTGTTCACTTAAACTTGAAGAACAAAAAATTGGCGAATGGTACTGTTTGGATGCTTTGCATATATGTTTCTTAGTCTATATAGAAGCAATATATACAAGGATTTCAACAGTCTACCTGTTCCATTCATTGTTCTAGTTGCCGAAATTTACAAATAATTTCCTTTAAAGGATTAACAATGGGGCTCGTAGTTCACTTAAACTTGAAGAACAAAAAATTGGCGAATGGTACTGTTTGTATGATTTGCATATATGTTTCTTACATTATATAGGAGCAATATATACAAAGATTTCAACCGTCTACCTGTTCCATTCATTGTTCTACTTGTCGAAATTTACAAATAATTTCCTATAAAGGATTAACAATGGGGCTCGTAGTTCACTTAAACTTGAAGAACAAAAAATTGCCGAATGGTACTGTTTGGATGCTTTTCATATATGTTTCTTAGACTATATAGAAGCAATATAAACAAAGATTTCAACCGTCTACCTGTTCCATTCATTGTTCTACTTGTCGAAAGTTACAAATAATTTCCGATAACGGATTAACCATTGGGGCTCATTGTTCACTTAAACTTGAAGAACAAAAAATTGGCGAATGGTACTGTTTGGTTGCTTTGCATATATGTTTCTTAGACTATATGGAAGCAATATATACAAAGATTTCAACCGTCTACCTGATCCATTCATTGTTCTACTTGTCGAAATTTACAAATAATTTCCGATAAAGGATTAACAATGGGGCTCAATGTTCACTTAAACTTGAAGATCAAAAAATTGGCGAATGTTACTGTTTAGATGCTTTGCATATAGGTTTCTTAGACTATATAGAAGCAACATATACAAAGATTTCAACCGTCTACCAGTTCCATTGATTGTTCTACTTGTCGAAAGTTACAAATAATTTCCGATAAAGGATTAACAATGGGGCTCATTGTTCACTTAAACTTGAAGAACAAAAAATTGGCGAATTTTACTGTTTGGATGCTTTGCATATATGTTTCTTAGACTATATAGAAGCAATATATACATTGATTTCAACCGTCTACCTGTTCCACTCATTGTTCTACTTGTCGAAATTTACAAATAATTTCCTTTAAAGGATTAACAATGGGGCTCATTGTTCATTTAAACTTGAAGGACAAAAAATTGGCGAATTGTACTGTTTGGATGCTTTGCATATATGTTTCTTAGACTATATAGAAGCAATATATACAAAGATTTCAACCGTCTACCTGTTCCATTCATTGTTCTACTTGTCGAAAGTTACAAATAATTTCCGATAAAGGATTAACAATGGGGCTCATTGTTCATTTAAACTTGAAGGATAAAAAATTGGCGAATTGTACTGTTTGGATGCTTTGCATATATGTTTCTTAGACTATATAGATGCAATATATACAAAGATTTCAACCGTCTACCTGTTCCATTCATTGTTCTACTTGTAGAAAGTTACAAATAATTTCCATTTCATGATTATCAATGGGGCTCGCTGTTCACTATAACTTGAAGATCAAAAAATTGGCGATTGTTACTGTTTAGATGCTTTGCATATAGGTTTCTTAGACTATATAGAAGAAACATATACAAAGTTTTCAACAGTCTACCTGTTCTATTCATTGTTCTACTTGTAGAAAGTTACAAATAATTTCCGTTTCATGATTATCAATGGGGCTCGTTGTTGACTTAAACTTGAAGAACAAAAAATTGGCGTATGGTACTCTTTGGATGCTTTGCATATATGTTTCTTAGACTATATAGAAGCAATATATACAAAGATTTCAACCGTCTACCTGTTCCATTCATTGTTCTACTTGTCGAAATTTACAAATAATTTCCTTTAAAAGATTAACAATGGGGCTCGTAGTTCACTTAAACTTGAAGAACAAAAAATTGGCGAATGGTACTGTTTGGATGCTTTGCATATATGTTTCTTAGACTATATAGAAGCAATATATACAATGATTTCAACCGTCTACCTATTCCATTCATTGTTCTACTTGCCGAAATTTACAAATAATTACCTTTAAAGGATTAACAATGGGGCTCGTAGTTCTCTTAACCTTGAAGAACAAAAAATTGGCGAATTGTACTGTTTGGATTCTTTGCATATATGTTTCTTAGACTCTTTAGAAGCAATATATACAATGATTTCAACCGTCTACCTGATCCATTCATTGTTCTACTTGTCGCAAGTTACAAATAATTTCCTTTAAAGGATTAACAATGGGGCTCGTAGTTCTCTTAAACTTGAAGAACAAAAAATTGGCGAATTGTACTGTTTGGATTCTTTGCATATATGTTTCTTAGACTCTTTAGAAGCAATATATACAATGATTTCAACCGTCTACCTAATCCATTCATTGTTCTACTTGTCGAAATATACAAATAATTTCCTTTAAAGGATTATCAATGGGGCTGGTAGTTCACTTAAACTTGAAGAACAAAAAAATGGCGAATTGTACTATTTGGATGCTTTACATATATGTTTCTTAGACTATTTAGAAGCAATATATAGAAAGCTTTAACCCGTCTACCTGTACTATTCATTTTTCTACTTGTAGAAAGTTACAAATAATTTCCATTTCATGATTATCAATGGGGCTCGCTGTTCACTTAAACTTGAAGATCAAAAAATTGGCGATTGTTACTGTTTAGATGCTTTTCATATAGGTTTCTTAGTCTATATAGAAGCAATATATACAAAGATTTCAACCGTCTACCTGTTCCATTCATTGTTCTACTTGTCGAAAATTACAAATAATTTCCGATAAAGGATTAACCATTGGGGCTCATTGTTCACTTAAACTTGAAGAACAAAAAATTGGCGAATGGTACTGTTTGGATGCTTTGCATATATGTTTCTTAGTCTATATAGAAGCAATATATACAAGGATTTCAACAGTCTACCTGTTCCATTCATTGTTCTAGTTGCCGAAATTTACAAATAATTTCCTTTAAAGAATTAACAATGGGGCTCGTAGTTCACTTAAACTTGAAGAGCAAAAAATTGGCGAATTGTACTGTTTGGACGCTATGCATATATGTTTCTTAGACTATATGGTAGCAATATATACAATGATTTCAACAGTCTACCTGTTCCATTCATTGTTCTACATGTCGAAATTTACAAATAATTTCCTTTAAAGGATTAACAATGGGGCTCGTAGTTCACTTAAACTTGAAGAACAAAAAATTGCCGAATGGTACTGTTTGGATGCTTTGCATATATGTTTCTTAGACTATATAGAAGCAATATATACATTGATTTCAACCGGCTACCTGTTCCATTCATTGATCTACTTGTCGCAAGTTACAAATAATTTCCGTTAAAGTATTAACAATGGGGCTCGTAGTTCACTTAAACTTGAAGTTCAAATAATTGGCGAATTGTACTGTGTGGATGACTTGCAGATATGTTTCTTAGACTATATAGAAGCAATATATACAATGATTTCAACCGTCTACCTGTTCCATTCATTGTTCTACTTGTCGCAAGTTACAAATAATTTCCGTTAAAGTATTAACAATGGGGCTCGTAGTTCACTTAAACTTGAAGAACAAGAAATTGGCGAATTGTACTGTTTGGATGCTTTGCATATATGTTTCGTAGACTATATAGAAGCAATATATACAAAGATTTCAACCGTCTACCTGTTCCATTCATTGTTCTACTTGTCGAAATTTACAAATAATTTCCGATAAAGGATTAACAATGGGGCTCATTGTTCACTTAAACTTGAAGAACAAAAAATTGGCGAATGGTACTGTTTGGATGCTTTGCATATATGTTTCTTAGTCTATATAGAAGCAATATATACAAGGATTTCAACAGTCTACCTGTTCCATTCATTGTTCTAGTTGCCGAAATTTACAAATAATTTCCTTTAAAGGATTAACAATGGGGCTCGTAGTTCACTTAAACTTGAAGAACAAAAAATTGGCGAATGGTACTGTTTGTATGATTTGCATATATGTTTCTTACATTATATAGGAGCAATATATACAAAGATTTCAACCGTCTACCTGTTCCATTCATTGTTCTACTTGTCGAAATTTACAAATAATTTCCTATAAAGGATTAACAATGGGGCTCGTAGTTCACTTAAACTTGAAGAACAAAAAATTGCCGAATGGTACTGTTTGGATGCTTTTCATATATGTTTCTTAGACTATATAGAAGCAATATAAACAAAGATTTCAACCGTCTACCTGTTCCATTCATTGTTCTACTTGTCGAAAGTTACAAATAATTTCCGATAACGGATTAACCATTGGGGCTCATTGTTCACTTAAACTTGAAGAACAAAAAATTGGCGAATGGTACTGTTTGGTTGCTTTGCATATATGTTTCTTAGACTATATGGAAGCAATATATACAAAGATTTCAACCGTCTACCTGATCCATTCATTGTTCTACTTGTCGAAATTTACAAATAATTTCCGATAAAGGATTAACAATGGGGCTCAATGTTCACTTAAACTTGAAGATCAAAAAATTGGCGAATGTTACTGTTTAGATGCTTTGCATATAGGTTTCTTAGACTATATAGAAGCAACATATACAAAGATTTCAACCGTCTACCAGTTCCATTGATTGTTCTACTTGTCGAAAGTTACAAATAATTTCCGATAAAGGATTAACAATGGGGCTCATTGTTCACTTAAACTTGAAGAACAAAAAATTGGCGAATTTTACTGTTTGGATGCTTTGCATATATGTTTCTTAGACTATATAGAAGCAATATATACATTGATTTCAACCGTCTACCTGTTCCACTCATTGTTCTACTTGTCGAAATTTACAAATAATTTCCTTTAAAGGATTAACAATGGGGCTCATTGTTCATTTAAACTTGAAGGACAAAAAATTGGCGAATTGTACTGTTTGGATGCTTTGCATATATGTTTCTTAGACTATATAGAAGCAATATATACAAAGATTTCAACCGTCTACCTGTTCCATTCATTGTTCTACTTGTCGAAAGTTACAAATAATTTCCGATAAAGGATTAACAATGGGGCTCATTGTTCATTTAAACTTGAAGGATAAAAAATTGGCGAATTGTACTGTTTGGATGCTTTGCATATATGTTTCTTAGACTATATAGATGCAATATATACAAAGATTTCAACCGTCTACCTGTTCCATTCATTGTTCTACTTGTAGAAAGTTACAAATAATTTCCATTTCATGATTATCAATGGGGCTCGCTGTTCACTATAACTTGAAGATCAAAAAATTGGCGATTGTTACTGTTTAGATGCTTTGCATATAGGTTTCTTAGACTATATAGAAGAAACATATACAAAGTTTTCAACAGTCTACCTGTTCTATTCATTGTTCTACTTGTAGAAAGTTACAAATAATTTCCGTTTCATGATTATCAATGGGGCTCGTTGTTGACTTAAACTTGAAGAACAAAAAATTGGCGTATGGTACTCTTTGGATGCTTTGCATATATGTTTCTTAGACTATATAGAAGCAATATATACAAAGATTTCAACCGTCTACCTGTTCCATTCATTGTTCTACTTGTCGAAATTTACAAATAATTTCCTTTAAAAGATTAACAATGGGGCTCGTAGTTCACTTAAACTTGAAGAACAAAAAATTGGCGAATGGTACTGTTTGGATGCTTTGCATATATGTTTCTTAGACTATATAGAAGCAATATATACAATGATTTCAACCGTCTACCTATTCCATTCATTGTTCTACTTGCCGAAATTTACAAATAATTACCTTTAAAGGATTAACAATGGGGCTCGTAGTTCTCTTAACCTTGAAGAACAAAAAATTGGCGAATTGTACTGTTTGGATTCTTTGCATATATGTTTCTTAGACTCTTTAGAAGCAATATATACAATGATTTCAACCGTCTACCTGATCCATTCATTGTTCTACTTGTCGCAAGTTACAAATAATTTCCTTTAAAGGATTAACAATGGGGCTCGTAGTTCTCTTAAACTTGAAGAACAAAAAATTGGCGAATTGTACTGTTTGGATTCTTTGCATATATGTTTCTTAGACTCTTTAGAAGCAATATATACAATGATTTCAACCGTCTACCTAATCCATTCATTGTTCTACTTGTCGAAATATACAAATAATTTCCTTTAAAGGATTATCAATGGGGCTGGTAGTTCACTTAAACTTGAAGAACAAAAAAATGGCGAATTGTACTATTTGGATGCTTTACATATATGTTTCTTAGACTATTTAGAAGCAATATATAGAAAGCTTTAACCCGTCTACCTGTACTATTCATTTTTCTACTTGTAGAAAGTTACAAATAATTTCCATTTCATGATTATCAATGGGGCTCGCTGTTCACTTAAACTTGAAGATCAAAAAATTGGCGATTGTTACTGTTTAGATGCTTTTCATATAGGTTTCTTAGTCTATATAGAAGCAATATATACAAAGATTTCAACCGTCTACCTGTTCCATTCATTGTTCTACTTGTCGAAAATTACAAATAATTTCCGATAAAGGATTAACCATTGGGGCTCATTGTTCACTTAAACTTGAAGAACAAAAAATTGGCGAATGGTACTGTTTGGATGCTTTGCATATATGTTTCTTAGTCTATATAGAAGCAATATATACAAGGATTTCAACAGTCTACCTGTTCCATTCATTGTTCTAGTTGCCGAAATTTACAAATAATTTCCTTTAAAGAATTAACAATGGGGCTCGTAGTTCACTTAAACTTGAAGAGCAAAAAATTGGCGAATTGTACTGTTTGGACGCTATGCATATATGTTTCTTAGACTATATGGTAGCAATATATACAATGATTTCAACAGTCTACCTGTTCCATTCATTGTTCTACATGTCGAAATTTACAAATAATTTCCTTTAAAGGATTAACAATGGGGCTCGTAGTTCACTTAAACTCGAAGAACAATAAATTGGCGAATTTTACTGTTTGGATGCTTTGCATATATGTTTCTTAGACTATTTAGAAGCAATATATAGAAAGATTTCACCCGTCTACCTGTACTATTCATTGTTCTACTTGTAGAAAGTTACAAATAATTTCCATTTCATGATTATCAATGGGGCTCGCTTTTCACTTAAACTTGAAGATCAAAAAATTGGCGATTGTTACTGTTTAGATGCTTTGCATATAGGTTTCTTAGAATATATAGACGCAACATATACAAAGATTTCAACCGTCTACCTGTTCTATTCATTGTTCTACTTGTAGAAAGTTACAAATAATTTCCGTTTCATGATTATCAATGGGGCTCGTTGTTCACTTAAATTTGAAGAACAAAAAATTGGCGAATGGTACTGTTTGGATGCTTTGCATATATGTTTCTTAGACTATATAGAAGCAATATATACATTGATTTCAACCGTCTACCTGTTCCATTCATTGTTCTACTTGTCGAAATTTACAAATAATTTCCTTTAAAAGATTAACAATGGGGCTCGTAGTTCACTTAAACTTGAAGAACAAAAAATTGGCGAATGGTACTGTTTGGATGCTTTGCATATATGTTTCTTAGACTATATAGAAGTAATATATACAATGATTTCAACCGTCTACCTATTCCATTCATTGTTCTACTTGCCGAAATTTACAAATAATTTCCTTTAAAGGATTAACAATGGGGCTCGTAGTTCTCTTAAACTTGAAGAACAAAAAATTGGCGAATTGTACTGTTTGGATTCTTTGCATATATGTTTCTTAGACTCTTTAGAAGCAATATATACCATGATTTCAACCGTCTACCTGATCCATTCATTGTTCTACTTGTCGAAAGTTACAAATAATTTCCTTTAAAGGATTAACAATGGGGCTCGTAGTTCACTTAAACTTGAAGAACAAAAAATTGCCGAATGGTACTGTTTGGATGCTTTGCATATATGTTTCTTAGACTATATAGAAGCAATATATACATTGATTTCAACCGGCTACCTGTTCCATTCATTGATCTACTTGTCGCAAGTTACAAATAATTTCCGTTAAAGTATTAACAATGGGGCTCGTAGTTCACTTAAACTTGAAGAGCAAAAAATTGGGGAATTGTACTGTTTGGACGCTATGCATATATGTTTCTTAGACTATATGGTAGCAATATATACAATGATTTCAACAGTCTACCTGTTCCATTCATTGTTCTACATGTCGAAATTTACAAATAATTTCCTTTAAAGGATTAACAATGGGGCTCGTAGTTCACTTAAACTTGAAGAACAAAAAATTGCCGAATGGTACTGTTTGGATGCTTTGCATATATGTTTCTTAGACTATATAGAAGCAATATATACATTGATTTCAACCGGCTACCTGTTCCATTCATTGATCTACTTGTCGCAAGTTACAAATAATTTCCGTTAAAGTATTAACAATGGGGCTCGTAGTTCACTTAAACTTGAAGTTCAAATAATTGGCGAATTGTACTGTGTGGATGATTTGCAGATATGTTTCTTAGACTATATAGAAGCAATATATACAATGATTTCAACCGTCTACCTGTTCCATTCATTGTTCTACTTGTCGCAAGTTACAAATAATTTCCGTTAAAGTATTAACAATGGGGCTCGTAGTTCACTTAAACTTGAAGAACAAGAAATTGGCGAATTGTACTGTTTGGATGCTTTGCATATATGTTTCGTAGACTATATAGAAGCAATATATACAAAGATTTCAACCGTCTACCTGTTCCATTCATTGTTCTACATGTCGAAATTTACAAATAATTTCCTTTAAAGGATTAACAATGGGGCTCGTAGTTCACTTAAACTTGAAGAACAAAAAATTGGCGAATGGTACTGTTTGTATGATTTGCATATATGTTTCTTACATTATATAGAAGCAATATATACAAAGATTTCAACCGTCTACCTGTTCCATTCATTGTTCTACTTGTCGAAAGTTACAAATAATTTCCGATAACGGATTAACCATTGGGGCTCATTGTTCACTTAAACTTGAAGAACAAAAAATTGGCGAATGGTACTGTTTGGATGCTTTGCATATATGTTTCTTAGACTTTATAGAAGCAATATATACATTGATTTCAACCGGCTACCTGTTCCATTCATTGTTCTACTTGTCGCAAGTTACAAATAATTTCCGTTAAAGTATTAACAATGGGGCTCGTAGTTCACTTAAACTTGAAGAACAAGAAATTGGCGAATTGTACTCTTTGGATGCTTTGCATATATGTTTCTTAGACTATATAGAAGCAATATATACAATGATTTCAACCGTCTACCTATTCCATTCATTGTTCTACTTGCCGAAATTTACAAATAAATTCCTTTAAAGGATTAACAATGGGGCTCGTAGTTCTCTTAAATTTGAAGAACAAAAAATTGGCGAATTGTACTGTTTGGATTCTTTGCATATATGTTTCTTAGACTCTTTAGAAGCAATATATACAATGATTTCAACCGTCTACCTGATCCATTCATTGTTCTACTTGTCGAAAGTTACAAATAATTTCCTTTAAAGGATTAACAATGGGGCTCGTAGTTCTCTTAAACTTGAAGAACAAAAAATTGGCGAATTGTACTGTTTGGATTCTTTGCATATATGTTTCTTAGAAACTTTAGAAGCAATATATACAATGATTTCAACCGTCTACCTAATCCATTCATTGTTCTACTTGTCGAAATATACAAATAATTTCCTTTAAAGGATTATCAATGGGGCTGGTAGTTCACTTAAACTTGAAGAACAAAAAAATGGCGAATTGTACTATTTGGATGCTTTACATATATGTTTCTTAGACTATTTAGAAGCAATATATAGAAAGCTTTAACCCGTCTACCTGTACTATTCATTTTTCTACTTGTAGAAAGTTACAAATAATTTCCATTTCATGATTATCAATGGGGCTCGCTGTTCACTTAAACTTGAAGATCAAAAAATTGGCGATTGTTACTGTTTAGATGCTTTTCATATAGGTTTCTTAGTCTATATAGAAGCAATATATACAAAGATTTCAACCGTCTACCTGTTCCATTCATTGTTCTACTTGTCGCAAGTTACAAATAATTTCCGTTAAAGTATTAACAATGGGGCTCGTAGTTCACTTAAACTTGAAGAACAAGAAATTGGCGAATTGTACTGTTTGGATGCTTTGCATATATGTTTCGTAGACTATATAGAAGCAATATATACAAAGATTTCAACCGTCTACCTGTTCCATTCATAGTTCTACTTGTCGATAGTTACAAATAATTTCCGATAAAGGATTAACAATGAGGCTCATTGTTCACTTAAACTTGAAGAACAAAAAATTGGCGAATGGTACTGTTTGGATGCTTTGCATATATGTTTCTTAGACTATATAGAAGCAATATATACATTGATTTCAACCATCTACCTGTTCCATTCATTGTTCTACTTGTCGCAAGTTACAAATAATTTCCGTTAAAGTATTAACAATGGGGCTCGTAGTTCACTTAAACTTGAAGATCAAATAATTGGCGGATTGTACTGTTTGGATGATCTGCAGATATGTTTCTTAGACTATATAGAAGCAATATATACAATGATTTCAACCGTCTACCTGTTCCATTCATTGTTCTACTTGTCGAAAGTTACAAATAATTTCCGTTAAGGGATTAACAATGGGGCTCGTAGTTCACTTAAACTTGAAGATCAAATAATTGGCGGATTGTACTGTTTGGATGATCTGCAGATATGTTTCTTAGACTATATAGAAGCAATATATACAATGATTTCAACCGTCTACCTGTTCCATTCATTGTTCTACTTGTCGAAAGTTACAAATAATTTCCGTTAAGGGATTAACAATGGGGATCGTAGTTTACTTAAACTTGAAGAACAAAAAATTGGCGAATTGTACTGTTTGGATGCTTTGCATATATGTTTCTTAGATTATATAGAAGCAATATATACAAAGATTTCAACCTTCTACGTGTTCGAATCATTGTTCTACTTTTCGAAATTTACAAATAATTTCCTTTAAAGGATTAACAATGCGGCTCGTTGTTCACTTAAACTTGAAGAACAAAAAATTGGCGAATGGTACTGTTTGGATGCTTTGCATATATGTTTCTTAGACTATATAGAAGCAATATATACATTGATTTCAACCATCTACCTGTTCCCTTCATTGTTCTACTTGTCGCAAGTTATAAATAATTTCCGTTAAAGTATTAACA
Source organism: Cerceris ruficornis (assembly GCA_963989415.1). Taxonomy (NCBI): domain Eukaryota; kingdom Metazoa; phylum Arthropoda; class Insecta; order Hymenoptera; family Crabronidae; genus Cerceris; species Cerceris ruficornis. The sequence continues at coordinate 458,518 of CAXDIW010000076.1, forward strand.
ATGGGGCTCGTAGTTCACTTAAACTTGAAGATCAAATAATTGGCGGATTGTACTGTTTGGATGATCTGCAGATATGTTTCTTAGACTATATAGAAGCAATATATACAATGATTTCAACCGTCTACCTGTTCCATTCATTGTTCTACTTGTCGAAAGTTACAAATAATTTCCGTTAAGGGATTAACAATGGGGATCGTAGTTTACTTAAACTTGAAGAACAAAAAATTGGCGAATTGTACTGTTTGGATGCTTTGCATATATGTTTCTTAGACTATATAGAAGCAATATATACAAAGATTTCAACCGTCTACCTGTTCCATTCATAGTTCTACTTGTCGATAGTTACAAATAATTTCCGATAAAGGATTAACAATGAGGCTCATTGTTCACTTAAACTTGAAGAACAAAAAATTGGCGAATGGTACTGTTTGGATGCTTTGCATATATGTTTCTTAGATTATATAGAAGCAATATATACAAAGATTTCAACCTTCTACCTGTTCCATTCATTGTTCTACTTGTCGAAAATTACAAATAATTTCCGATAAAGGATTAACCATTGGGGCTCATTGTTCACTTAAACTTGAAGAACAAAAAATTGGCTAATTGTACTGTTTGGATGCTTTGCATATTTGTTTCGTAGACTATATAGAAGCAATATATACAATGATTTCAACCGTCTACATGATCCATTCATTGTTCTAATTGTCGAAATTTACAAATAATTTCCTTTAAAGGATTAACAATGGGGCTCATTGTTCACTTAAACTTGAAGTACAAGAAATTGGCGAATTGTACTTTTTGGATGCTTTGCATATATGTTTCTTAGACTATATAGAAGCAACATATACAAAGATTTCAACCGGCTACCTGTTCCATTCATTGTTCTACTTGTCGCAAGTTACAAATAATTTCCGTTAAAGTATTAACAATGGGGCTCGTAGTTCACTTAAACTTGAAGATCAAATAATTGGCGAATTGTACTGTTTGGATGATTTGCATATATGTTTCTTAGACTATTTAGAAGCAATATATAGAAAGATTTCACCCGTCCTCCTGTACTATTCATTGTTCTACTTGTAGAAAGTTACAAATAATTTCCATTTCATGATTATCAATGGGGCTCGTAGTTCACTTAAACTTGAAGAACAAAAAATTGGCGAATTGTACTGTTTGGATGCTTTGCATATTTGTTTCGCAGACTATATAGGAGCAATATATACAATGATTTCAACCGTCTACATGATCCATTCATTGTTCTACTTGTCGAAATTTACAAATAATTTCCTTTAAAGGATTAACAATGCGGCTCGTTGTTCACTTAAACTTGAAGAACAAAAAATTGGCGAATGGTACTGTTTGGATGCTTTGCATATATGTTTCTTAGACTATATAGAAGCAATATATACATTGATTTCAACCATCTACCTGTTCCATTCATTGTTCTACTTTTCGAAATTTACAAATAATTTCCTTTAAAGGATTAACAATGCGGCTCGTTGTTCACTTAAACTTGAAGAACAAAAAATTGGCGAATGGTACTGTTTGGATGCTTTGCATATATGTTTCTTAGACTATATAGAAGCAATATATACATTGATTTCAACCATCTACCTGTTCCATTCATTGTTCTACTTGTCGCAAGTTACAAATAATTTCCGTTAAAGTATTAACAATGGGGCTCGTAGTTTACTTAAACTTGAAGAACAAAAAATTGGCGAATTGTACTGTTTGGATGCTTTGCATATATGTTTCTTAGACTATATAGAAGCAATATATACAATGATTTCAACAGTCTACCTGTTCCATTCATTGTTCTACTTGTCGAAAGTTACAAATAATTACCGATAATGGATTAACCATTGGGGCTCATTGTTCACTTAAACTTGAAGTACAAGAAATTGGCGAATTGTACTGTTTGGATGCTTTGCATATATGTTTCTTAGACTATATAGAAGCAATATATACAATGATTTCAACAGTCTACCTGTTCCATTCATTGTTCTACTTGTCGAAAGTTACAAATAATTACCGATAATGGATTAACCATTGGGGCTCATTGTTCACTTAAACTTGAAGTACAAGAAATTGGCGAATTGTACTTTTTGGATGCTTTGCATATATGTTTCTTAGACTATATAGAAGCAACATATACAAAGATTTCAACCGGCTACCTGTTCCATTCATTGTTCTACTTGTCGCAAGTTACAAATAATTTCCGTTAAAGTATTAACAATGGGGCTCGTAGTTCACTTAAACTTGAAGATCAAATAATTGGCGAATTGTACTGTTTGGATGATTTGCATATATGTTTCTTAGACTATTTAGAAGCAATATATAGAAAGATTTCACCCGTCTACCTGTACTATTCATTGTTCTACTTGTAGAAAGTTACAAATAATTTCCATTTCATGATTATCAATGGGGCTCGTAGTTCACTTAAACTTGAAGAACAAAAAATTGGCGAATTGTACTGTTTGGATGCTTTGCATATTTGTTTCGCAGACTATATAGGAGCAATATATACAATGATTTCAACCGTCTACATGATCCATTCATTGTTCTACTTGTCGAAATTTACAAATAATTTCCTTTAAAGGATTAACAATGCGGCTCGTTGTTCACTTAAACTTGAAGAACAAAAAATTGGCGAATGGTACTGTTTGGATGCTTTGCATATATGTTTCTTAGACTATATAGAAGCAATATATACATTGATTTCAACCATCTACCTGTTCCATTCATTGTTCTACTTTTCGAAATTTACAAATAATTTCCTTTAAAGGATTAACAATGCGGCTCGTTGTTCACTTAAACTTGAAGAACAAAAAATTGGCGAATGGTACTGTTTGGATGCTTTGCATATATGTTTCTTAGACTATATAGAAGCAATATATACATTGATTTCAACCATCTACCTGTTCCATTCATTGTTCTACTTGTCGCAAGTTACAAATAATTTCCGTTAAAGTATTAACAATGGGGCTCGTAGTTCACTTAAACTTGAAGATCAAATAATTGGCGGATTGTACTGTTTGGATGATCTGCAGATATGTTTCTTAGACTATATAGAAGCAATATATACAATGATTTCAACCGTCTACCTGTTCCATTCATTGTTCTACTTGTCGAAAGTTACAAATAATTTCCGTTAAGGGATTAACAATGGGGATCGTAGTTTACTTAAACTTGAAGAACAAAAAATTGGCGAATTGTACTGTTTGGATGCTTTGCATATATGTTTCTTAGACTATATAGAAGCAATATATACAATGATTTCAACAGTCTACCTGTTCCATTCATTGTTCTACTTGTCGAAATTTACAAATAATGTCCTTTGAAGGATTAACAATGGGGCTCGTAGTTTACTTAAACTTGAAGAACAAAAAATTGGCGAATGGTACTGTTTGGATGCTTTGCGTACATCTTTCTTACTCTATATGGAAGCAATATATACAAAGATTTCAACCGTCTACGTGTTCCAATCATTGTTCTACTTGTCGAAATTTACAAATAATTTCCTTTAAAGGATTAACAATGGGGCTCGTAGTTCACTTAAACTTGAAGATCAAATAATTGGCGGATTGTACTGTTTGGACGCTTTGCATATATGTTTCTTAGACTATATAGAAGCAATATATACAATGATTTCAACCGTCTACCTGTTCCATTCATTGTTCTACTTGTCGAATGTTACAAATAATTTCCGTTAAGGGATTAACAATGGGGATCGTAGTTTACTTAAACTTGAAGAACAAAAAATTGGCGAATTGTACTGTTTGGATGCTTTGCATATATGTTTCTTAGACTATATAGAAGCAATATATACAAAGATTTCAACCGTCTACCTGTTCCATTCATTGTTCTACTTGTCGAAATTTACAAATAATGTCCTTTGAAGGATTAACAATGGGGCTCGTAGTTCACTTAAACTTGAAGATCAAAAAATTGACGAATGGTACTGTTTGGATGCTTTGCGTACATGTTTCTTAGACTATATGGAAGCAATATATACATTGATTTCAACCATCTACCTGTTCCATTCATTGTTCTACTTGTCGCAAGTTACAAATAATTTCCGTTAAAGTCTTAACAATGGGGCTCGTAGTTCACTTAAACTTGAAGATCAAATAATTGGCGGATTGTACTGTTTGGATGATCTGCAGATATGTTTCTTAGACTATATAGAAGCAATATATACAATGATTTCAACCGTCTACCTGTTCCATTCATTGTTCTACTTGTCGAAAGTTACAAATAATTTCCGTTAAGGGATTAACAATGGGGATCGTAGTTTACTTAAACTTGAAGAACAAAAAATTGGCGAATTGTACTGTTTGGATGCTTTGCATATATGTTTCTTAGACTATATAGAAGCAATATATACAATGATTTCAACAGTCTACCTGTTCCATTCATTGTTCTACTTGTCGAAATTTACAAATAATGTCCTTTGAAGGATTAACAATGGGGCTCGTAGTTCACTTAAACTTGAAGAACAAAAAATTGGCGAATGGTACTGTTTGGATGCTTTGCGTACATGTTTCTTAGACTATATGGAAGCAATATATACAAAGATTTCAACCGTCTACGTGTTCCAATCATTGTTCTACTTGTCGAAATTTACAAATAATGTGCTTTGAAGGATTAACAATGGGGCTCGTAGTTTACTTAAACTTGAAGAACAAAAAATTGGCGAATGGTACTGTTTGGATGCTTTGCGTACATCTTTCTTACACTATATGGAAGCAATATATACAAAGATTTCAACCGTCTACGTGTTCCAATTATTGTTCTACTTGTCGAAATTTACAAATAATTTCCTTTAAAGGATTAACAATGGGGCTCGTTGTTCACTTAAACTTTAAGAACAAAAAATTGCGAATGGTACTGTTTGGATGCTTTGCATATATGTTTCTTAGACTATATAGAAGCAATATATACATTGATTTCAACCAGCTACCTGTTCCATTCATTGTTCTACTTGTCGCAAGTTACAAATAATTTCCGTTAAAGTATTAACAATGGGGCTCGTAGTTCACTTAAACTTGAAGATCAAATAATTGGCGGATTGTACTGTTTGGATAATCTGCAGATATGTTTCTTAGACTATATAGAAGCAATATATACAATGATTTCAACCGTCTACCTGTTCCATTCATTGTTCTACTTGTCGAAATTTACAAATAATGTGCTTTGAAGGATTAACAATGGGGCTCGTAGTTTACTTAAACTTGAAGAACAAAAAATTGGCGAATAGTACTGTTTGGATGCTTTGCGTACATCTTTCTTACACTATATGGAAGCAATATATACAAAGATTTCAACCGTCTACGTGTTCCAATCATTGTTCTACTTGTCGAAATTTACAAATAATTTCCTTTAAAGGATTAACAATGGGGCTCGTTGTTCACTTAAACTTGAAGAACAAAAAATTGCGAATGGTACTGTTTGGATGCTTTGCATATATGTTTCTTAGACTATATAGAAGCAATATATACATTGATTTCAACCGGCTACCTGTTCCATTCATTGTTCTACTTGTCGCAAGTTACAAATAATTTCCGTTAAAGTATTAACAATGGGGCTCGTAGTTCACTTAAACTTGAAGATCAAATAATTGGCGGATTGTACTGTTTGGATGATCTGCAGATATGTTTCTTAGACTATATAGAAGCAATATATACAATGATTTCAACCGTCTACCTGTTCCATTCATTGTTCTACTTGTCGAAAGTTACAAATAATTTCCGTTAAGGGATTAACAATGAGGCTCATTGTTCACTTAAACTTGAAGAACAAAAAATTGGCGAATGGTACTGTTTGGATGCTTTGCATATATGTTTCTTAGATTATATAGAAGCAATATATACAAAGATTTCAACCTTCTACCTGTTCCATTCATTGTTCTACTTGTCGAAAATTACAAATAATTTCCGATAAAGGATTAACCATTGGGGCTCATTGTTCACTTAAACTTGAAGAACAAAAAATTGGCGAATGGTACTGTTTGGATGTTTTGCGTACATCTTTCTTACACTATATGGAAGCAATATATACAAAGATTTCAACCGTCTACGTGTTCCAATCATTGTTCTACTTGTCGAAATTTACAAATAATTTCCTTTAAAGGATTAACAATGGGGCTCGTTGTTCACTTAAACTTGAAGAACAAAAAAATTGCGAATGGTACTGTTTGGATGCTTTGCAAATATGTTTCTTAGACTATATGGAAGCAATATATACAAAGATTTCAACCGTCTACGTGTTCCAATCATTGTTCTACTTGTAGAAAGTTACAATTAATTTCCGTTAAAGGATTAACAATGGGGTTCGTAGTTCACTTAAACTTGAAGAACAAAAAATTCGTGAATTGTACTGTTTGGATGCTTTGCATATATGTTTCGTAGATTATATAGAAGCAATATATGCAATGATTTCAACCGTCTACCTGATCCATTCATTGTTTTACTTGTCGAAATTTACAAATAATTTCCTTTAAAGGATTAACAATGCGGCTCGTTGTTCACTTAAACTTGAAGAACAAAAAATTGGCGAATGGTACTGTTTGGATGCTTTGCATATATGTTTCTTAGACTATATAGAAGCAATATATACATTGATTTCAACCATCTACCTGTTCCATTCATTGTTCTACTTGTCGCAAGTTACAAATAATTTCCGTTAAAGTATTAACAATGGGGCTCGTAGTTCACTTAAACTTGAAGATCAAATAATTGGCGGATTGTACTGTTTGGATGATCTGCAGATATGTTTCTTAGACTATATAGAAGCTATATATACAATGATTTCAACCGTCTACCTGTTCCATTCATTGTTCTACTTGTCGAAAGTTACAAATAATTTCCGTTAAGGGATTAACAATGGGCATCGTAGTTTACTTAAACTTGAAGAACAAAAAATTGGCGAATTGTACTGTTTGGATGCTTTGCATATATGTTTCTTAGATTATATAGAAGCAATATATACAAAGATTTCAACCGTCTACGTGTTCCAATCATTGTTCTACTTTTCGAAATTTACAAATAATTTCCTTTAAAGGATTAACAATGCGGCTCGTTGTTCACTTAAACTTGAAGAACAAAAAATTGGCGAATGGTACTGTTTGGATGCTTTGCATATATGTTTCTTAGACTATATAGAAGCAATATATACATTGATTTCAACCATCTACCTGTTCCATTCATTGTTCTACTTGTCGCAAGTTACAAATAATTTCCGTTAAAGTATTAACAATGGGGCTCGTAGTTCACTTAAACTTGAAGATCAAATAATTGGCGGATTGTACTGTTTGGATGCTTTGCAAATATGTTTCTTAGACTATATGGAAGCAATATATACAAAGATTTCAACCGTCTACGTGTTCCAATCATTGTTCTACTTGTAGAAAGTTACAATTAATTTCCGTTAAAGGATTAACAATGGGGTTCGTAGTTCACTTAAACTTGAAGAACAAAAAATTCGTGAATTGTACTGTTTGGATGCTTTGCATATATGTTTCGTAGATTATATAGAAGCAATATATGCAATGATTTCAACCGTCTACCTGATCCATTCATTGTTTTACTTGTCGAAATTTACAAATAATTTCCTTTAAAGGATTAACAATGCGGCTCGTTGTTCACTTAAACTTGAAGAACAAAAAATTGGCGAATGGTACTGTTTGGATGCTTTGCATATATGTTTCTTAGACTATATAGAAGCAATATATACATTGATTTCAACCATCTACCTGTTCCATTCATTGTTCTACTTGTCGCAAGTTACAAATAATTTCCGTTAAAGTATTAACAATGGGGCTCGTAGTTCACTTAAACTTGAAGATCAAATAATTGGCGGATTGTACTGTTTGGATGATCTGCAGATATGTTTCTTAGACTATATAGAAGCAATATATACAATGATTTCAACCGTCTACCTGTTCCATTCATTGTTCTACTTGTCGAAAGTTACAAATAATTTCCGTTAAGGGATTAACAATGGGGATCGTAGTTTACTTAAACTTGAAGAACAAAAAATTGGCGAATTGTACTGTTTGGATGCTTTGCATATATGTTTCTTAGATTATATAGAAGCAATATATACAAAGATTTCAACCTTCTACGTGTTCCAATCATTGTTCTACTTTTCGAAATTTACAAATAATTTCCTTTAAAGGATTAACAATGCGGCTCGTTGTTCACTTAAACTTGAAGAACAAAAAATTGGCGAATGGTACTGTTTGGCTGCTTTGCATATATGTTTCTTAGACTATATAGAAGCAATATATACATTGATTTCAACCATCTACCTGTTCCATTCATTGTTCTACTTGTCGCAAGTTATAAATAATTTCCGTTAAAGTATTAACAATGGGGCTCGTAGTTCACTTAAACTTGAAGATCAAATAATTGGCGGATTGTACTGTTTGGATGATCTGCAGATATGTTTCTTAGACTATATAGAAGCAATATATACAATGATTTCAACCGTCTACCTGTTCCATTCATTGTTCTACTTGTCGAAAGTTACAAATAATTTCCGTTAAGGGATTAACAATGGGGATCGTAGTTTACTTAAACTTGAAGAACAAAAAATTGGCGAATTGTACTGTTTGGATGCTTTGCATATATGTTTCTTAGACTATATAGAAGCAATATATAAAAAGATTTCAACCGTCTACCTGTTCCATTCATAGTTCTACTTGTCGATAGTTACAAATAATTTCCGATAAAGGATTAACAATGAGGCTCATTGTTCACTTAAACTTGAAGAACAAAAAATTGGCGAATGGTACTGTTTGGATGCTTTGCATATATGTTTCTTAGACTATATAGAAGCAATATATACATTGATTTCAACCATCTACCTGTTCCATTCATTGTTCTACTTGTCGCAAGTTACAAATAATTTCCGTTAAAGTATTAACAATGGGGCTCGTAGTTCACTTAAACTTGAAGATCAAATAATTGGCGGATTGTACTGTTTGGATGATCTGCAGATATGTTTCTTAGACTATATAGAAGCAATATATACAATGATTTCAACCGTCTACCTGTTCCATTCATTGTTCTACTTGTCGAAAGTTACAAATAATTTCCGTTAAGGGATTAACAATGGGGCTCGTAGTTCACTTAAACTTGAAGATCAAATAATTGGCGGATTGTACTGTTTGGATGCTTTGCAAATATGTTTCTTAGACTATATGGAAGCAATATATACAAAGATTTCAACCGTCTACGTGTTCCAATCATTGTTCTACTTGTAGAAAGTTACAATTAATTTCCGTTAAAGGATTAACAATGGGGTTCGTAGTTCACTTAAACTTGAAGAACAAAAAATTCGTGAATTGTACTGTTTGGATGCTTTGCATATATGTTTCGTAGATTATATAGAAGCAATATATGCAATGATTTCAACCGTCTACCTGATCCATTCATTGTTTTACTTGTCGAAATTTACAAATAATTTCCTTTAAAGGATTAACAATGCGGCTCGTTGTTCACTTAAACTTGAAGAACAAAAAATTGGCGAATGGTACTGTTTGGATGCTTTGCATATATGTTTCTTAGACTATATAGAAGCAATATATACATTGATTTCAACCATCTACCTGTTCCATTCATTGTTCTACTTGTCGCAAGTTACAAATAATTTCCGTTAAAGTATTAACAATGGGGCTCGTAGTTCACTTAAACTTGAAGATCAAATAATTGGCGGATTGTACTGTTTGGATGATCTGCAGATATGTTTCTTAGACTATATAGAAGCAATATATACAATGATTTCAACCGTCTACCTGTTCCATTCATTGTTCTACTTGTCGAAAGTTACAAATAATTTCCGTTAAGGGATTAACAATGGGGATCGTAGTTTACTTAAACTTGAAGAACAAAAAATTGGCGAATTGTACTGTTTGGATGCTTTGCATATATGTTTCTTAGATTATATAGAAGCAATATATACAAAGATTTCAACCTTCTACGTGTTCCAATCATTGTTCTACTTTTCGAAATTTACAAATAATTTCCTTTAAAGGATTAACAATGCGGCTCGTTGTTCACTTAAACTTGAAGAACAAAAAATTGGCGAATGGTACTGTTTGGCTGCTTTGCATATATGTTTCTTAGACTATATAGAAGCAATATATACATTGATTTCAACCATCTACCTGTTCCATTCATTGTTCTACTTGTCGCAAGTTATAAATAATTTCCGTTAAAGTATTAACAATGGGGCTCGTAGTTCACTTAAACTTGAAGATCAAATAATTGGCGGATTGTACTGTTTGGATGATCTGCAGATATGTTTCTTAGACTATATAGAAGCAATATATACAATGATTTCAACCGTCTACCTGTTCCATTCATTGTTCTACTTGTCGAAAGTTACAAATAATTTCCGTTAAGGGATTAACAATGGGGATCGTAGTTTACTTAAACTTGAAGAACAAAAAATTGGCGAATTGTACTGTTTGGATGCTTTGCATATATGTTTCTTAGACTATATAGAAGCAATATATAAAAAGATTTCAACCGTCTACCTGTTCCATTCATAGTTCTACTTGTCGATAGTTACAAATAATTTCCGATAAAGGATTAACAATGAGGCTCATTGTTCACTTAAACTTGAAGAACAAAAAATTGGCGAATGGTACTGTTTGGATGCTTTGCATATATGTTTCTTAGACTATATAGAAGCAATATATACATTGATTTCAACCATCTACCTGTTCCATTCATTGTTCTACTTGTCGCAAGTTACAAATAATTTCCGTTAAAGTATTAACAATGGGGCTCGTAGTTCACTTAAACTTGAAGATCAAATAATTGGCGGATTGTACTGTTTGGATGATCTGCAGATATGTTTCTTAGACTATATAGAAGCAATATATACAATGATTTCAACCGTCTACCTGTTCCATTCATTGTTCTACTTGTCGAAAGTTACAAATAATTTCCGTTAAGGGATTAACAATGGGGCTCATAGTTCACTTAAACTTGAAGATCAAATAATTGGCGGATTGTACTGTTTGGATGATCTGCAGATATGTTTCTTAGACTATATAGAAGCAATATATACAATGATTTCAACCGTCTACCTGTTCCATTCATTGTTCTACTTGTCGAAAGTTACAAATAATTTCCGTTAAGGGATTAACAATGCGGCTCGTTGTTCACTTAAACTTGAAGAACAAAAAATTGGCGAATGGTACTGTTTGGATGCTTTGCATATATGTTTCTTAGACTATATAGAAGCAATATATACATTGATTTCAACCATCTACCTGTTCCATTCATTGTTCTACTTGTCGAAAGTTACAAATAATTTCCGTTAAGGGATTAACAATGGGGATCGTAGTTTACTTAAACTTGAAGAACAAAAAATTGGCGAATCGTACTGTTTGGATGCTTTGCATATATGTTTCTTAGATTATATAGAAGCAATATATACAAAGATTTCAACCGTCTACGTGTTCCAATCATTGTTCTACTTGTAGAAAGTTACAATTATTTTCCATTAAAGGATTAATAATGGGGCTCGTAGTTCACTTAAACTTGAATAACGAAAATTGGCGAATTGTACTGTTTGGATGCTTTGCATATATGTTTCGTAGACTATATAGAAGCAATATATACAATGATTTCAACCGTCTACATGATCCATTCATTGTTCTACTTGTCGAAATTTACAAATAATTTCCTTTAAAGGATTAACAATGAGGCTCGTAGTTCACTTAAACTTGAAGAACAAAAAATTGTCGAATTGTACTCTTTGGATGCTTTGCATATATGTTTCTTAGACTATTTAGAAGCAATATATAGAAAGATTTCACCCGTCTACCTGTACTATTCATTGTTCTACTTGTTGAAAGTTACAAATAATTTCCATTTCATGATTATCAATGGGGCTCGCTGTTCACTTAAACTTGAAGATCAAAAAATTGGCGATTGTTACTGTTTAGATGCTTTGCATATAGGTTTCTTAGACTATATAGAAGCAACATATACAAAGATTTCAACCGTCTACCTGTTCTATTCATTGTTCTACTTGTAGAAAGTTACAAATAATTTCCGTTTCATGATTATCAATGGGGCTCGTTGTTCACTTAAACTTGAAGAACAAAAAATTGGCGAATGGTACTGTTTGGATGCTTTGCATATATGTTTCTTAGATTATATAGAAGCAATATATACAAAGATTTCAACCGTCTACCTCATCCATTCATTGTTCTACTTGTCGAAAATTACAAATAATTTCCGATAAAGGATTAACCATTGGGGCTCATTGTTCACGTAATCTTGAAGAACATAAAATTGGCGAATGGTACTGGTTGGATGCTTTGCGTATATGTTTCTTAGACTATATGGAAGCAATATATACAAAGATTTCAACCGTCTACGTGTTCCAATCATTGTTCTACTTTTCGAAATTTACAAATAATTTCCTTTAAAGGATTAACAATGGGGCTCGTTGTTCACTTTAACTTGAAGAACAAAAAATTGGCGAATGGTACTGTTTGGATGCTTTGCATATATGTTTCTTAGACTATATAGAAGCAATATATACATTGATTACAACCGTCTACCTGTTCCATTCATTGTTCTACTTGTCGAAAGTTACAAATAATTTCCTTTGAAGGATTAACAATGGGGCTCATAGTTCACTTAAACTTGAAGAACAAAAAATTGGCGAATGGTACTGTTTGGATGCTTTGCATATATGTTTCTTAGACTATATAGAAGCAATATATACAAAGATTTCAACCGTCTACCTGTTCCATTCATTGTTCTACTTGTCGAAAGTTACAAATAATTTCCGATAACGGATTAACCATTGGGGCTCATTGTTCACTTAAACTTGAAGAACAAAAAATTGGCGAATAGTACTGTTTGGATGCTTTGCATATATGTTTCTTATACTATATAGAAGCAATATATACAAAGATTTCAACCGTCTACCTGATCCATTCACTGTTCTACTTGTCGAAAGTTACAAATAATTTCCGGTGAAGGATTAACAACGGGGCTCATTGCTCACTTAAACTTGAAGAACAAAAAATTGGCGAATGGTACTGTTTGGAAGCTTTGCATATATGTTTCTTAGACTATATGGAAGCAATATATACAAAGATTTCAACCGTCTGCGTGTGCCAATCATTGTTCTAGTTTGAAGTCTAGTTAGAATTGTACTGTTTGGATGCTTTGCATATATGTTTCTTAGACTATATAGAAGCAATATATACATTGATTTCAACCGTCTACCTGTTCCACTCATTGCTCTACTTGTCGCAAGTTACAAATAATTTCCGTTAAAGTGTTAACAATGGGGCTCGTAGTTCACTTAAACTTGAAGATGAAATAATTGGCGAATTGTACTGTTTGGATGATTTGCATATGTTTCTTAGACTATATAGAAGCAATATATACATTGATTTCAACCGTCTACCTGTTCCACTCATTGTTCTACTTGTCGCAAGTTACAAATAATTTCCGTTAAAGAGTTAACAATGGGGCTCGTAGTTCACTTAAACTTGAAGATGAAATAATTGGCGAATTGTACTGTTTGGATGCTTTGCATATATGTTTCTTAGATTATATAGAAGCAAAATATACAAAGATTTCAACCGTCTACCTGTTCCATTCATTGTTCTACTTGTCGAAAGCTACAAATAATTTCCGATAACGGATTAACCATTGGGGCTCATTGTTCACTTAAACTTGAAGAACAAAAAATTGGCGAATGGTACTGTTTGGATGCTTTGCATATATGTTTCTTAGACTATATGGAAGCAATATATACAAAGCTTTCAACGGTCTACGTGTTCCAATCATTGTTCTACTTGTAGAAAGTTACAATTAATTTCCGTTAAAGGATTAACAATGGGGCTCGTAGTTCACTTAAACTTGAAGAACAAGAAATTGGCGAATTGTACTGTTTGGATGCTTTGCATATATGTTTCGTAGACTATATAGAAGCAATATATACAATGATTTCAACCGTCTACATGATCCATTCATTGTTCTACTTGTCGAAATTTACAAATAATTTCCTTTAAAGGATTAACAATGAGGCTCGTAGTTCACTTAAACTTGAAGAACAAAAAATTGTCGAATTGTACTGTTTAGATGCTTTGCATATATGTTTCTTAGACTATTTAGAAGCAATATATAGAAAGATTTCACCCGTCTACCTGTACTATTCATTGTTCTACTTGTTGAAAGTTACAAATAATTTCCATTTCATGATTATCAATGGGGCTCGCTGTTCACTTAAACTTGAAGATCAAAAAATTGGCGATTGTTACTGTTTAGATGCTTTGCATATAGGTTTCTTAGACTATATAGAAGCAACATATACAAAGATTTCAACCGTCTACCTGTTCTATTCATTGTTCTACTTGTAGAAAGTTACAAATAATTTCCGTTTCATGATTATCAATGGGGCTCGTTGTTCACTTAAACTTGAAGAACAAAAAATTGGCGAATGGTACTGTTTGGATGCTTTGCATATATGTTTCTTAGATTATATAGAAGCAATATATACAAAGATTTCAACCGTCTACCTCATCCACTCATTGTTCTACTTGTCGAAAATTACAAATAATTTCCGATAAAGGATTAACCATTGGGGCTCATTGTTCTCTTAATCTTGAAGAACATAAAATTGGCGAATGGTACTGGTTGGATGCTTTGCGTACATGTTTCTTAGACTATATGGAAGCAATATATACAAAGATTTCAACCGTCTACGTGTTCCAATCATTGTTCTACTTTTCGAAATTTACAAATAATTTCCTTTAAAGGATTAACAATGGGGCTCGTTGTTCACTTTAACTTGAAGAACAAAAAATTGGCGAATGGTACTGTTTGGATGCTTTGCATATATGTTTCTTAGACTATATAGAAGCAAAATATACATTGATTACAACCGTCTACCTGTTCCATTCATTGTTCTACTTGTCGAAAGTTACAAATAATTTCCGATAAAGGATTAACCATTGGGGCTCATTGTTCACTTAAACTTGAAGAACAAAAAATTGGCGAATGGTACAGTTTGGATGCTTTGCATGTATGTTTCTTAGACTATATGGAAGCAATAAATACAAAGATTTCAACCGTCTACGTGTTCCAATCATTGTTCTACTTGTAGAAAGTTACAATTAATTTCCGTTAAAGGATTAACAATGGGGTTCGTAGTTCACTTAAACTTGAAGAACAAGAAATTGGCGAATTGTACTGTTTGGATGCTTTGCATATATGTTTCGTAGACTATATAGAAGCAATATATACAATGATTTCAACCGTCTACATGATCCATTCATTGTTCTACTTGTCGAAATTTACAAATAATTTCCTTTAAAGGATTAACAATGGGGCTCGTAGTTCACTTAAACTTGAAGAACAAAAAATTGTCGAATTGTACTGTTTGGATGCTTTGCATATATGTTTCTTAGACTATTTAGAAGCAATATATAGAAAGATTTCACCCGTCTACCTGTACTATTCATTGTTCTACTTGTTGAAAGTTACAAATAATTTCCGATAAAGGATTAACAATGGGGCTCATTGTTCACTTAAACTTGAAGAACAAAAAATTGGCGAATGGTACTGTTTGGATGCTTTGCATATATGTTTCTTAGACTATATAGAAGCAATATATACAATGATTTCAACAGTCTACCTGTTCCATTCATTGTTCTACTTGTTGAAAGTTACAAATAATTTCCGTTTCATGATTATCAATGGGGCTCGTTGTTCACTTAAACTTGAAGAACAAAAAATTGGCGAATGGTACTGTTTGGATGCTTTGCATATATGTTTCTTAGATTATATAGAAGCAATATATACAAAGATTTCAACCGTCTACCTCATCCATTCATTGTTCTACTTGTCGAAAATTACAAATAATTTCCGATAAAGGATTAACCATTGGGGCTCATTGTTCACTTAATCTTGAAGAACATAAAATTGGCGAATGGTACTGGTTGGATGCTTTGCGTACATGTTTCTTAGACTATATGGAAGCAATATATACAAAGATTTCAACCGTCTACGTGTTCCAATCATTGTTCTACTTTTCGAAATTTACAAATAATTTCCTTTAAAGGATTAACAATGGGGCTCGTTGTTCACTTTAACTTGAAGAACAAAAAATTGGCGAATGGTACTGTTTGGATGCTTTGCATATATGTTTCTTAGACTATATAGAAGCAATATATACATTGATTACAACCGTCTACCTGTTCCATTCATTGTTCTACTTGTCGAAAGTTACAAATAATTTCCGATAAAGTATTAACCATTGGGGCTCATTGTTCACTTAAACTTGAAGAACAAAAAATTGGCGAATGGTACTGTTTGGATGCTTTGCATATATGTTTCTTAGACTATATGGAAGCAATATATACAAAGATTTCAACCGTCTACGTGTTCCAATCATTGTTCTACTTGTAGAAAGTTACAATTAATTTCCGTTAAAGGATTAACAATGGGGCTCGTAGTTCACTTAAACTTGAAGAACAAAAAATTGGCGAATGGTACTGTTTGGATGCTTTGCATATATGTTTCTTAGACTATATAGAAGCAATATATACAATGATTTCAACAGTCTACCTGTTCCATTCATTGTTCTACTTGTTGAAAGTTACAAATAATTTCCGTTTCATGATTATCAATGGGGCTCGTTGTTCACTTAAACTTGAAGAACAAAAAATTGGCGAATGGTACTGTTTGGATGCTTTGCATATATGTTTCTTAGATTATATAGAAGCAATATATACAAAGATTTCAACCGTCTACCTCATCCATTCATTGTTCTACTTGTCGAAAATTACAAATAATTTCCGATAAAGGATTAACCATTGGGGCTCATTGTTCACTTAATCTTGAAGAACATAAAATTGGCGAATGGTACTGGTTGGATGCTTTGCGTACATGTTTCTTAGACTATATGGAAGCAATATATACAAAGATTTCAACCGTCTACGTGTTCCAATCATTGTTCTACTTTTCGAAATTTACAAATAATTTCCTTTAAAGGATTAACAATGGGGCTCGTTGTTCACTTTAACTTGAAGAACAAAAAATTGGCGAATGGTACTGTTTGGATGCTTTGCATATATGTTTCTTAGACTATATAGAAGCAATATATACATTGATTACAACCGTCTACCTGTTCCATTCATTGTTCTACTTGTCGAAAGTTACAAATAATTTCCGATAAAGTATTAACCATTGGGGCTCATTGTTCACTTAAACTTGAAGAACAAAAAATTGGCGAATGGTACTGTTTGGATGCTTTGCATATATGTTTCTTAGACTATATGGAAGCAATATATACAAAGATTTCAACCGTCTACGTGTTCCAATCATTGTTCTACTTGTAGAAAGTTACAATTAATTTCCGTTAAAGGATTAACAATGGGGCTCGTAGTTCACTTAAACTTGAAGAACAAGAAATTGGCGAATTGTACTGTTTGGATGCTTTGCATATATGTTTCGTAGACTATATAGAAGCAATATATACAATGATTTCAACCGTCTACATGATCCATTCATTGTTCTACTTGTCGAAATTTACAAATAATTTCCTTTAAAGGATTAACAATGGGGCTCGTAGTTCACTTAAACTTGAAGAACAAAAAATTGTCGAATTGTACTGTTTGGATGCTTTGCATATATGTTTCTTAGACTATTTAGAAGCAATATATAGAAAGATTTCACCCGTCTACCTGTACTATTCATTGTTCTACTTGTTGAAAGTTACAAATAATTTCCATTTCATGATTATCAATGGGGCTCGCTGTTCACTTAAACTTGAAGATCAAAAAATTGGCGATTGTTACTGTTTAGATGCTTTGCATAAAGGTTTCTTAGACTATATAGAAGCAACATATACAAAGATTTCAACCGTCTACCTGTTCTATTCATTGTTCTACTTGTAGAAAGTTACAAATAATTTCCGTTTCATGATTATCAATGGGGCTCGTTGTTCACTTAAACTTGAAGAACAAAAAATTGGCGAATGGTACTGTTTGGATGCTTTGCATATATGTTTCTTAGATTATATAGAAGCAATATATACAAAGATTTCAACCGTCTACCTCATCCATTCATTGTTCTACTTGTCGAAAATTACAAATAATTTCCTTTAAAGGATTAACAATGGGGCTCGTTGTTCACTTAATCTTGAAGAACATAAAATTGGCGAATGGTACTGGTTGGATGCTTTGCGTACATGTTTCTTAGACTATATGGAAGCAATATATACAAAGATTTCAACCGTCTACGTGTTCCAATCATTGTTCTACTTGTCGCAAGTTACAAATAATTTCCGTTAAAGTATTAACAATGGGGCTCGTAGTTCACTTAAACTTGAAGATCAAATAATTGGCGAATTGTACTGTTTGGATGATATGCAGATATGTTTCTTAGACTATATAGAAGCAATATAAACAATGATTTCAACCGTCTACCTGTTCCATTCATTGTTCTACTTGTCGAAAGTTACAAATAATTTCCGATAAAGGATTAACCATTGGGGCTCATTGTTCACTTAAACTTGAAGAACAAAAAATTGTCGAATTGTACTGTTTGGATGCTTTGCATATATGTTTCTTAGACTATTTAGAAGCAATATATAGAAGGATTTCACCCGTCTACCTGTACTATTCATTGTTCTACTTGTTGAAAGTTACAAATAATTTCCATTTCATGATTATCAATGGGGCTCGCTGTTCACTTAAACTTGAAGATCAAAAAATTGGCGATTGTTACTGTTTAGATGCTTTGCATAAAGGTTTCTTAGACTATATAGAAGCAACATATACAAAGATTTCAACCGTCTACCTGTTCCATTCATTGTTCTACTTGTCGAAATTTACAAATAATTTCCGTTTAAGTATTAACAATGGGGCTCGTAGTTCACTTAAACTTGAAGATCAAATAATTGGCGAATTGTACTGTTTGGATGATATGCAGATATGTTTCTTAGACTATATAGAAGCAATATAAACAATGATTTCAACCGTCTACCTGTTCCATTCATTGTTCTACTTGTCGAAAGTTACAAATAATTTCCGATAAAGGATTAACCATTGGGGCTCATTGTTCACTTAAACTTGAAGTACAAAAAATTGGCGAATGGTACTGTTTGGATGCTTTGCATATATGTTTCTTAGATTATATAGAAGCAATATATACAAAGATTTCAACCGTCTACCTCATCCATTCATTGTTCTACTTGTCGAAAATTACAAATAATTTCCGATAAAGGATTAACCATTGGGGCTCATTGTTCACTTAATCTTGAAGAACATAAAATTGGCGAATGGTACTGGTTGGATGCTTTGCGTACATGTTTCTTAGACTATATGGAAGCAATATATACAATGATTTCAACCGTCTACATGATCCATTCATTGTTCTACTTGTCGAAATTTACAAATAATTTCCTTTAAAGAATTAACAATGAGGCTCGTAGTTCACTTAAACTTGAAGAACAAAAAATTGTCGAATTGTACTGTTTGGATGCTTTGCATATATGTTTCTTAGACTATTTAGAAGCTATATATAGAAAGATTTCACCCGTCTACCTGTACTATTCATTGTTCTACTTGTTGAAAGTTACAAATAATTTCCATTTCATGATTATCAATGGGGCTCGCTGTTCACTTAAACTTGAAGATCAAAAAATTGGCGATTGTTACTGTTTAGATGCTTTGCATATAGGTTTCTTAGACTATATAGAAGCAACATATACAAAGATTTCAACCGTCTACCTGTTCTATTCATTGTTCTACTTGTAGAAAGTTACAAATAATTTCCGTTTCATGATTATCAATGGGGCTCGTTGTTCACTTAAACTTGAAGAACAAAAAATTGGCGAATGGTACTGTTTGGATGCTTTGCATATATGTTTCTTAGATTATATAGAAGCAATATATACAAAGATTTCAACCGTCTACCTCATCCATTCATTGTTCTACTTGTCGAAAATTACAAATAATTTCCTTTAAAGGATTAACAATGGGGCTCGTTGTTCACTTAATCTTGAAGAACATAAAATTGGCGAATGGTACTGGTTGGATGCTTTGCGTACATGTTTCTTAGACTATATGGAAGCAATATATACAAAGATTTCAACCGTCTACGTGTTCCAATCATTGTTCTACTTGTCGCAAGTTACAAATAATTTCCGTTAAAGTATTAACAATGGGGCTCGTAGTTCACTTAAACTTGAAGATCAAATAATTGGCGAATTGTACTGTTTGGATGATATGCAGATATGTTTCTTAGACTATATAGAAGCAATATAAACAATGATTTCAACCGTCTACCTGTTCCATTCATTGTTCTACTTGTCGAAAGTTACAAATAATTTCCGATAAAGGATTAACCATTGGGGCTCATTGTTCACTTAAACTTGAAGAACAAAAAATTGTCGAATTGTACTGTTTGGATGCTTTGCATATATGTTTCTTAGACTATTTAGAAGCAATATATAGAAGGATTTCACCCGTCTACCTGTACTATTCATTGTTCTACTTGTTGAAAGTTACAAATAATTTCCATTTCATGATTATCAATGGGGCTCGCTGTTCACTTAAACTTGAAGATCAAAAAATTGGCGATTGTTACTGTTTAGATGCTTTGCATAAAGGTTTCTTAGACTATATAGAAGCAACATATACAAAGATTTCAACCGTCTACCTGTTCCATTCATTGTTCTACTTGTCGAAATTTACAAATAATTTCCGTTTAAGTATTAACAATGGGGCTCGTAGTTCACTTAAACTTGAAGATCAAATAATTGGCGAATTGTACTGTTTGGATGATATGCAGATATGTTTCTTAGATTATATAGAAGCAATATATACAAAGATTTCAACCGTCTACCTCATCCATTCATTGTTCTACTTGTCGAAAATTACAAATAATTTCCGATAAAGGATTAACCATTGGGGCTCATTGTTCACTTAATCTTGAAGAACATAAAATTGGCGAATGGTACTGGTTGGATGCTTTGCGTACATGTTTCTTAGACTATATGGAAGCAATATATACAATGATTTCAACCGTCTACATGATCCATTCATTGTTCTACTTGTCGAAATTTACAAATAATTTCCTTTAAAGAATTAACAATGAGGCTCGTAGTTCACTTAAACTTGAAGAACAAAAAATTGTCGAATTGTACTGTTTGGATGCTTTGCATATATGTTTCTTAGACTATTTAGAAGCTATATATAGAAAGATTTCACCCGTCTACCTGTACTATTCATTGTTCTACTTGTTGAAAGTTACAAATAATTTCCATTTCATGATTATCAATGGGGCTCGCTGTTCACTTAAACTTGAAGATCAAAAAATTGGCGATTGTTACTGTTTAGATGCTTTGCATATAGGTTTCTTAGACTATATAGAAGCAACATATACAAAGATTTCAACCGTCTACCTGTTCTATTCATTGTTCTACTTGTAGAAAGTTACAAATAATTTCCGTTTCATGATTAACAATGGGGCTCGTTGTTCACTTTAACTTGAAGAACAAAAAATTGGCGAATGGTACTGTTTGGATGCTTTGCATATATGTTTCTTAGACTATATAGAAGCAATATATACATTGATTACAACCGTCTACCTGTTCCATTCATTGTTCTACTTGTCGAAAGTTACAAATAATTTCCGATAAAGGATTAACCATTGGGGCTCATTGTTCACTTAAACTTGAAGAACAAAAAATTGGCGTATGGTACTGTTTGGATGCTTTGCATATATGTTTCTTAGACTATATGGAAGCAATATATACAAAGATTTCAACCGTCTACGTGTTCCAATCATTGTTCTACTTGTAGAAAGTTACAGTTAATTTCCGTTAAAGGATTAACAATGGGGCTCGTAGTTCACTTAAACTTGAAGATCAAATAATTGGCGAATTGTACTGTTTGGATGCTTTGCATATATGTTTCTTAGACTATTTAGAAGCAATATATAGAAAGATTTCACCCGTCTACCTGTACTATTTATTGTTCTACTTGTAGAAAGTTACAAATAATTTCCATTTCATGATTATCAATGGGGCTCGCTGTTCACTTAAACTTGAAGATCAAAAAATTGGCGAATGTTACTGTTTAGATGCTTTGCATATAGGTTTCTTAGACTATATAGAAGCAACATATACAAAGATTTCAACCGTCTACCTGTTCCATTCATTGTTCTACTTGTCGAAAGTTACAAATAATTTCCGATAAAGGATTAACAATGGGGCTCATTGTTCACTTAAACTTGAAGAACAAAAAATTGGCGAATGGTACAGTTTGGATGCTTTGCATATATGTTTCATAGACTATATGGAAGCAATATATACAAAGATTTCAACCGTCTACGTGTTCCAATTATTGTTCTACTTGTAGAAAGTTACAATTAATTTCCATTAAAGGATTAACAATGGGGCTCGTAGTTCACTTAAACTTGAAGAACAAAAAATTGGCGAATTGTACTGTTTGGATGCTTTGCATATATGTTTCTTAGACTATATGGAAGCAATATATACAAAGATTTCAACCGTCTACGTGTTCCAATCATTGTTCTACTTGTAGAAAGTTACAATTAATTTCCGTTAAAGGATTAACAATGGGGCTCGTTGTTCACTTAAACTTGAAGAACAAAAAATTGGCGAATGGTACTGTTTGGATGCTTTGCATATATGTTTCTTAGATTATATAGAAGCAATATATACAAAGATTTCAACCGTCTACCTCATCCATTCATTGTTCTACTTGTCGAAAATTACAAATAATTTCCGATAAAGGATTAACCATTGGGGCTCATTGTTCACTTAATCTTGAAGAACATAAAATTGGCGAATGGTACTGGTTGGATGCTTTGCGTACATGTTTCTTAGACTATATGGAAGCAATATATACAAAGATTTCAACCGTCTACGTGTTCCAATCATTGTTCTACTTTTCGAAATTTACAAATAATTTCCTTTAAAGGATTAACAATGGGGCTCGTTGTTCACTTTAACTTGAAGAACAAAAAATTGGCGAATGGTACTGTTTGGATGCTTTGCATATATGTTTCTTAGACTATATAGAAGCAATATATACATTGATTACAACCGTCTACCTGTTCCATTCATTGTTCTACTTGTCGAAAGTTACAAATAATTTCCGATAAAGTATTAACCATTGGGGCTCATTGTTCACTTAAACTTGAAGAACAAAAAATTGGCGAATGGTACTGTTTGGATGCTTTGCATATATGTTTCTTAGACTATATGGAAGCAATATATACAAAGATTTCAACCGTCTACGTGTTCCAATCATTGTTCTACTTGTAGAAAGTTACAATTAATTTCCGTTAAAGGATTAACAATGGGGCTCGTAGTTCACTTAAACTTGAAGAACAAGAAATTGGCGAATTGTACTGTTTGGATGCTTTGCATATATGTTTCGTAGACTATATAGAAGCAATATATACAATGATTTCAACCGTCTACATGATCCATTCATTGTTCTACTTGTCGAAATTTACAAATAATTTCCTTTAAAGGATTAACAATGGGGCTCGTAGTTCACTTAAACTTGAAGAACAAAAAATTGTCGAATTGTACTGTTTGGATGCTTTGCATATATGTTTCTTAGACTATTTAGAAGCAATATATAGAAAGATTTCACCCGTCTACCTGTACTATTCATTGTTCTACTTGTTGAAAGTTACAAATAATTTCCATTTCATGATTATCAATGGGGCTCGCTGTTCACTTAAACTTGAAGATCAAAAAATTGGCGATTGTTACTGTTTAGATGCTTTGCATAAAGGTTTCTTAGACTATATAGAAGCAACATATACAAAGATTTCAACCGTCTACCTGTTCTATTCATTGTTCTACTTGTAGAAAGTTACAAATAATTTCCGTTTCATGATTATCAATGGGGCTCGTTGTTCACTTAAACTTGAAGAACAAAAAATTGGCGAATGGTACTGTTTGGATGCTTTGCATATATGTTTCTTAGATTATATAGAAGCAATATATACAAAGATTTCAACCGTCTACCTCATCCATTCATTGTTCTACTTGTCGAAAATTACAAATAATTTCCTTTAAAGGATTAACAATGGGGCTCGTTGTTCACTTAATCTTGAAGAACATAAAATTGGCGAATGGTACTGGTTGGATGCTTTGCGTACATGTTTCTTAGACTGTATGGAAGCAATATATACAAAGATTTCAACCGTCTACGTGTTCCAATCATTGTTCTACTTGTCGCAAGTTACAAATAATTTCCGTTAAAGTATTAACAATGGGGCTCGTAGTTCACTTAAACTTGAAGATCAAATAATTGGCGAATTGTACTGTTTGGATGATATGCAGATATGTTTCTTAGACTATATAGAAGCAATATAAACAATGATTTCAACCGTCTACCTGTTCCATTCATTGTTCTACTTGTCGAAAGTTACAAATAATTTCCGATAAAGGATTAACCATTGGGGCTCATTGTTCACTTAAACTTGAAGAACAAAAAATTGTCGAATTGTACTGTTTGGATGCTTTGCATATATGTTTCTTAGACTATTTAGAAGCAATATATAGAAGGATTTCACCCGTCTACCTGTACTATTCATTGTTCTACTTGTTGAAAGTTACAAATAATTTCCATTTCATGATTATCAATGGGGCTCGCTGTTCACTTAAACTTGAAGATCAAAAAATTGGCGATTGTTACTGTTTAGATGCTTTGCATAAAGGTTTCTTAGACTATATAGAAGCAACATATACAAAGATTTCAACCGTCTACCTGTTCCATTCATTGTTCTACTTGTCGAAATTTACAAATAATTTCCGTTTAAGTATTAACAATGGGGCTCGTAGTTCACTTAAACTTGAAGATCAAATAATTGGCGAATTGTACTGTTTGGATGATATGCAGATATGTTTCTTAGACTATATAGAAGCAATATAAACAATGATTTCAACCGTCTACCTGTTCCATTCATTGTTCTACTTGTCGAAAGTTACAAATAATTTCCGATAAAGGATTAACCATTGGGGCTCATTGTTCACTTAAACTTGAAGTACAAAAAATTGGCGAATGGTACTGTTTGGATGCTTTGCATATATGTTTCTTAGATTATATAGAAGCAATATATACAAAGATTTCAACCGTCTACCTCATCCATTCATTGTTCTACTTGTCGAAAATTACAAATAATTTCCGATAAAGGATTAACCATTGGGGCTCATTGTTCACTTAATCTTGAAGAACATAAAATTGGCGAATGGTACTGGTTGGATGCTTTGCGTACATGTTTCTTAGACTATATGGAAGCAATATATACAATGATTTCAACCGTCTACATGATCCATTCATTGTTCTACTTGTCGAAATTTACAAATAATTTCCTTTAAAGAATTAACAATGAGGCTCGTAGTTCACTTAAACTTGAAGAACAAAAAATTGTCGAATTGTACTGTTTGGATGCTTTGCATATATGTTTCTTAGACTATTTAGAAGCTATATATAGAAAGATTTCACCCGTCTACCTGTACTATTCATTGTTCTACTTGTTGAAAGTTACAAATAATTTCCATTTCATGATTATCAATGGGGCTCGCTGTTCACTTAAACTTGAAGATCAAAAAATTGGCGATTGTTACTGTTTAGATGCTTTGCATATAGGTTTCTTAGACTATATAGAAGCAACATATACAAAGATTTCAACCGTCTACCTGTTCTATTCATTGTTCTACTTGTAGAAAGTTACAAATAATTTCCGTTTCATGATTATCAATGGGGCTCGTTGTTCACTTAAACTTGAAGAACAAAAAATTGGCGAATGGTACTGTTTGGATGCTTTGCATATATGTTTCTTAGATTATATAGAAGCAATATATACAAAGATTTCAACCGTCTACCTCATCCATTCATTGTTCTACTTGTCGAAAATTACAAATAATTTCCTTTAAAGGATTAACAATGGGGCTCGTTGTTCACTTAATCTTGAAGAACATAAAATTGGCGAATGGTACTGGTTGGATGCTTTGCGTACATGTTTCTTAGACTATATGGAAGCAATATATACAAAGATTTC
The DNA here is from genome assembly GCA_963989415.1 of Cerceris ruficornis. Taxonomy (NCBI): domain Eukaryota; kingdom Metazoa; phylum Arthropoda; class Insecta; order Hymenoptera; family Crabronidae; genus Cerceris; species Cerceris ruficornis. The sequence goes on from CAXDIW010000076.1 coordinate 484,623, forward strand.
AACCGTCTACGTGTTCCAATCATTGTTCTACTTGTCGCAAGTTACAAATAATTTCCGTTAAAGTATTAACAATGGGGCTCGTAGTTCACTTAAACTTGAAGATCAAATAATTGGCGAATTGTACTGTTTGGATGATATGCAGATATGTTTCTTAGACTATATAGAAGCAATATAAACAATGATTTCAACCGTCTACCTGTTCCATTCATTGTTCTACTTGTCGAAAGTTACAAATAATTTCCGATAAAGGATTAACCATTGGGGCTCATTGTTCACTTAAACTTGAAGAACAAAAAATTGTCGAATTGTACTGTTTGGATGCTTTGCATATATGTTTCTTAGACTATTTAGAAGCAATATATAGAAGGATTTCACCCGTCTACCTGTACTATTCATTGTTCTACTTGTTGAAAGTTACAAATAATTTCCATTTCATGATTATCAATGGGGCTCGCTGTTCACTTAAACTTGAAGATCAAAAAATTGGCGATTGTTACTGTTTAGATGCTTTGCATAAAGGTTTCTTAGACTATATAGAAGCAACATATACAAAGATTTCAACCGTCTACCTGTTCCATTCATTGTTCTACTTGTCGAAATTTACAAATAATTTCCGTTTAAGTATTAACAATGGGGCTCGTAGTTCACTTAAACTTGAAGATCAAATAATTGGCGAATTGTACTGTTTGGATGATATGCAGATATGTTTCTTAGATTATATAGAAGCAATATATACAAAGATTTCAACCGTCTACCTCATCCATTCATTGTTCTACTTGTCGAAAATTACAAATAATTTCCGATAAAGGATTAACCATTGGGGCTCATTGTTCACTTAATCTTGAAGAACATAAAATTGGCGAATGGTACTGGTTGGATGCTTTGCGTACATGTTTCTTAGACTATATGGAAGCAATATATACAATGATTTCAACCGTCTACATGATCCATTCATTGTTCTACTTGTCGAAATTTACAAATAATTTCCTTTAAAGAATTAACAATGAGGCTCGTAGTTCACTTAAACTTGAAGAACAAAAAATTGTCGAATTGTACTGTTTGGATGCTTTGCATATATGTTTCTTAGACTATTTAGAAGCTATATATAGAAAGATTTCACCCGTCTACCTGTACTATTCATTGTTCTACTTGTTGAAAGTTACAAATAATTTCCATTTCATGATTATCAATGGGGCTCGCTGTTCACTTAAACTTGAAGATCAAAAAATTGGCGATTGTTACTGTTTAGATGCTTTGCATATAGGTTTCTTAGACTATATAGAAGCAACATATACAAAGATTTCAACCGTCTACCTGTTCTATTCATTGTTCTACTTGTAGAAAGTTACAAATAATTTCCGTTTCATGATTAACAATGGGGCTCGTTGTTCACTTTAACTTGAAGAACAAAAAATTGGCGAATGGTACTGTTTGGATGCTTTGCATATATGTTTCTTAGACTATATAGAAGCAATATATACATTGATTACAACCGTCTACCTGTTCCATTCATTGTTCTACTTGTCGAAAGTTACAAATAATTTCCGATAAAGGATTAACCATTGGGGCTCATTGTTCACTTAAACTTGAAGAACAAAAAATTGGCGTATGGTACTGTTTGGATGCTTTGCATATATGTTTCTTAGACTATATGGAAGCAATATATACAAAGATTTCAACCGTCTACGTGTTCCAATCATTGTTCTACTTGTAGAAAGTTACAGTTAATTTCCGTTAAAGGATTAACAATGGGGCTCGTAGTTCACTTAAACTTGAAGATCAAATAATTGGCGAATTGTACTGTTTGGATGCTTTGCATATATGTTTCTTAGACTATTTAGAAGCAATATATAGAAAGATTTCACCCGTCTACCTGTACTATTTATTGTTCTACTTGTAGAAAGTTACAAATAATTTCCATTTCATGATTATCAATGGGGCTCGCTGTTCACTTAAACTTGAAGATCAAAAAATTGGCGAATGTTACTGTTTAGATGCTTTGCATATAGGTTTCTTAGACTATATAGAAGCAACATATACAAAGATTTCAACCGTCTACCTGTTCCATTCATTGTTCTACTTGTCGAAAGTTACAAATAATTTCCGATAAAGGATTAACAATGGGGCTCATTGTTCACTTAAACTTGAAGAACAAAAAATTGGCGAATGGTACAGTTTGGATGCTTTGCATATATGTTTCATAGACTATATGGAAGCAATATATACAAAGATTTCAACCGTCTACGTGTTCCAATTATTGTTCTACTTGTAGAAAGTTACAATTAATTTCCATTAAAGAATTAACAATGGGGCTCGTAGTTCACTTAAACTTGAAGAACAAAAAATTGGCGAATTGTACTGTTTGGATGCTTTGCATATATGTTTCTTAGACTATATGGAAGCAATATATACAAAGATTTCAACCGTCTACGTGTTCCAATCATTGTTCTACTTGTAGAAAGTTACAATTAATTTCCGTTAAAGGATTAACAATGGGGCTCGTTGTTCACTTAAACTTGAAGAACAAAAAATTGGCGAATGGTACTGTTTGGATGCTTTGCATATATGTTTCTTAGATTATATAGAAGCAATATATACAAAGATTTCAACCGTCTACCTCATCCATTCATTGTTCTACTTGTCGAAAATTACAAATAATTTCCGATAAAGGATTAACCATTGGGGCTCATTGTTCACTTAATCTTGAAGAACATAAAATTGGCGAATGGTACTGGTTGGATGCTTTGCGTACATGTTTCTTAGACTATATGGAAGCAATATATACAAAGATTTCAACCGTCTACGTGTTCCAATCATTGTTCTACTTTTCGAAATTTACAAATAATTTCCTTTAAAGGATTAACAATGGGGCTCGTTGTTCACTTTAACTTGAAGAACAAAAAATTGGCGAATGGTACTGTTTGGATGCTTTGCATATATGTTTCTTAGACTATATAGAAGCAATATATACATTGATTACAACCGTCTACCTGTTCCATTCATTGTTCTACTTGTCGAAAGTTACAAATAATTTCCGATAAAGTATTAACCATTGGGGCTCATTGTTCACTTAAACTTGAAGAACAAAAAATTGGCGAATGGTACTGTTTGGATGCTTTGCATATATGTTTCTTAGACTATATGGAAGCAATATATACAAAGATTTCAACCGTCTACGTGTTCCAATCATTGTTCTACTTGTAGAAAGTTACAATTAATTTCCGTTAAAGGATTAACAATGGGGCTCGTAGTTCACTTAAACTTGAAGAACAAGAAATTGGCGAATTGTACTGTTTGGATGCTTTGCATATATGTTTCGTAGACTATATAGAAGCAATATATACAATGATTTCAACCGTCTACATGATCCATTCATTGTTCTACTTGTCGAAATTTACAAATAATTTCCTTTAAAGGATTAACAATGGGGCTCGTAGTTCACTTAAACTTGAAGAACAAAAAATTGTCGAATTGTACTGTTTGGATGCTTTGCATATATGTTTCTTAGACTATTTAGAAGCAATATATAGAAAGATTTCACCCGTCTACCTGTACTATTCATTGTTCTACTTGTTGAAAGTTACAAATAATTTCCATTTCATGATTATCAATGGGGCTCGCTGTTCACTTAAACTTGAAGATCAAAAAATTGGCGATTGTTACTGTTTAGATGCTTTGCATAAAGGTTTCTTAGACTATATAGAAGCAACATATACAAAGATTTCAACCGTCTACCTGTTCTATTCATTGTTCTACTTGTAGAAAGTTACAAATAATTTCCGTTTCATGATTATCAATGGGGCTCGTTGTTCACTTAAACTTGAAGAACAAAAAATTGGCGAATGGTACTGTTTGGATGCTTTGCATATATGTTTCTTAGATTATATAGAAGCAATATATACAAAGATTTCAACCGTCTACCTCATCCATTCATTGTTCTACTTGTCGAAAATTACAAATAATTTCCTTTAAAGGATTAACAATGGGGCTCGTTGTTCACTTAATCTTGAAGAACATAAAATTGGCGAATGGTACTGGTTGGATGCTTTGCGTACATGTTTCTTAGACTGTATGGAAGCAATATATACAAAGATTTCAACCGTCTACGTGTTCCAATCATTGTTCTACTTGTCGCAAGTTACAAATAATTTCCGTTAAAGTATTAACAATGGGGCTCGTAGTTCACTTAAACTTGAAGATCAAATAATTGGCGAATTGTACTGTTTGGATGATATGCAGATATGTTTCTTAGACTATATAGAAGCAATATAAACAATGATTTCAACCGTCTACCTGTTCCATTCATTGTTCTACTTGTCGAAAGTTACAAATAATTTCCGATAAAGGATTAACCATTGGGGCTCATTGTTCACTTAAACTTGAAGAACAAAAAATTGTCGAATTGTACTGTTTGGATGCTTTGCATATATGTTTCTTAGACTATTTAGAAGCAATATATAGAAGGATTTCACCCGTCTACCTGTACTATTCATTGTTCTACTTGTTGAAAGTTACAAATAATTTCCATTTCATGATTATCAATGGGGCTCGCTGTTCACTTAAACTTGAAGATCAAAAAATTGGCGATTGTTACTGTTTAGATGCTTTGCATAAAGGTTTCTTAGACTATATAGAAGCAACATATACAAAGATTTCAACCGTCTACCTGTTCCATTCATTGTTCTACTTGTCGAAATTTACAAATAATTTCCGTTTAAGTATTAACAATGGGGCTCGTAGTTCACTTAAACTTGAAGATCAAATAATTGGCGAATTGTACTGTTTGGATGATATGCAGATATGTTTCTTAGACTATATAGAAGCAATATAAACAATGATTTCAACCGTCTACCTGTTCCATTCATTGTTCTACTTGTCGAAAGTTACAAATAATTTCCGATAAAGGATTAACCATTGGGGCTCATTGTTCACTTAAACTTGAAGTACAAAAAATTGGCGAATGGTACTGTTTGGATGCTTTGCATATATGTTTCTTAGATTATATAGAAGCAATATATACAAAGATTTCAACCGTCTACCTCATCCATTCATTGTTCTACTTGTCGAAAATTACAAATAATTTCCGATAAAGGATTAACCATTGGGGCTCATTGTTCACTTAATCTTGAAGAACATAAAATTGGCGAATGGTACTGGTTGGATGCTTTGCGTACATGTTTCTTAGACTATATGGAAGCAATATATACAATGATTTCAACCGTCTACATGATCCATTCATTGTTCTACTTGTCGAAATTTACAAATAATTTCCTTTAAAGAATTAACAATGAGGCTCGTAGTTCACTTAAACTTGAAGAACAAAAAATTGTCGAATTGTACTGTTTGGATGCTTTGCATATATGTTTCTTAGACTATTTAGAAGCTATATATAGAAAGATTTCACCCGTCTACCGGTACTATTCATTGTTCTACTTGTTGAAAGTTACAAATAATTTCCATTTCATGATTATCAATGGGGCTCGCTGTTCACTTAAACTTGAAGATCAAAAAATTGGCGATTGTTACTGTTTAGATGCTTTGCATATAGGTTTCTTAGACTATATAGAAGCAACATATACAAAGATTTCAACCGTCTACCTGTTCTATTCATTGTTCTACTTGTAGAAAGTTACAAATAATTTCCGTTTCATGATTATCAATGGGGCTCGTTGTTCACTTAAACTTGAAGAACAAAAAATTGGCGAATGGTACTGTTTGGATGCTTTGCATATATGTTTCTTAGATTATATAGAAGCAATATATACAAAGATTTCAACCGTCTACCTCATCCATTCATTGTTCTACTTGTCGAAAATTACAAATAATTTCCTTTAAAGGATTAACAATGGGGCTCGTTGTTCACTTAATCTTGAAGAACATAAAATTGGCGAATGGTACTGGTTGGATGCTTTGCGTACATGTTTCTTAGACTATATGGAAGCAATATATACAAAGATTTCAACCGTCTACGTGTTCCAATCATTGTTCTACTTGTCGCAAGTTACAAATAATTTCCGTTAAAGTATTAACAATGGGGCTCGTAGTTCACTTAAACTTGAAGAACAAAAAATTGTCGAATTGTACTGTTTGGATGCTTTGCATATATGTTTCTTAGACTATTTAGAAGCTATATATAGAAAGATTTCACCCGTCTACCTGTACTATTCATTGTTCTACTTGTTGAAAGTTACAAATAATTTCCATTTCATGATTATCAATGGGGCTCGCTGTTCACTTAAACTTGAAGATCAAAAAATTGGCGATTGTTACTGTTTAGATGCTTTGCATATAGGTTTCTTAGACTATATAGAAGCAACATATACAAAGATTTCAACCGTCTACCTGTTCTATTCATTGTTCTACTTGTAGAAAGTTACAAATAATTTCCGTTTCATGATTATCAATGGGGCTCGTTGTTCACTTAAACTTGAAGAACAAAAAATTGGCGAATGGTACTGTTTGGATGCTTTGCATATATGTTTCTTAGATTATATAGAAGCAATATATACAAAGATTTCAACCGTCTACCTCATCCATTCATTGTTCTACTTGTCGAAAATTACAAATAATTTCCGATAAAGGATTTACCATTGGGGCTCATTGTTCACTTAATCTTGAAGAACATAAAATTGGCGAATGGTACTGGTTGGATGCTTTGCGTTCGTGTTTGTTAGACTATATGGAAGCAATATATACAAAGATTTCAACCGTCTACGTGTTCCAATCATTGTTCTACTTTTCGAAATTTACAAATAATTTCCTTTAAAGGATTAACAATGGGGCTCGTTGTTCACTTTAACTTGAAGAACAAAAAATTGGCGAATGGTACTGTTTGGATGCTTTGCATATATGTTTCTTAGACTATATAGAAGCAATATATACATTGATTACAACCGTCTACCTGTTCCATTCATTGTTCTACTTGTCGAAAGTTACAAATAATTTCCGATAAAGGATTAACCATTGGGGCTCATTGTTCACTTAAACTTGAAGAACAAAAAATTGGCGAATGGTACTGTTTGGATGCTTTGCATATATGTTTCTTAGACTATATGGAAGCAATACATACAAAGATTTCAACCGTCTACGTGTTCCAATCATTGTTCTACTTGTAGAAAGTTACAGTTAATTTCCGTTAAAGGATTAACAATGGGGCTCGTAGTTCACTTAAACTTGAAGATCAAATAATTGGCGAATTGTACTGTTTGGATGCTTTGCATATATGTTTCTTAGACTATTTAGAAGCAATATATAGAAAGATTTCACCCGTCTACCTGTACTATTTATTGTTCTACTTGTAGAAAGTTACAAATAATTTCCGTTTCATGATTATCAATGGGGCTCGTTGTTCACTTAAACTTGAAGATCAAAAAATTGGCGAATGGTACTGTTTGGATGCTTTGCATATATGTTTCTTAGATTATATGGAAGCAATATATACAAAGATTTCAACCGTCTACGTGTTCCAATCATTGTTCTACTTGTAGAAAGTTACAATTATTTTCCATTAAAGGATTAATAATGGGGCTCGTAGTTCACTTAAACTTGAAGAACGAAAATTGGCGAATTGTACTGTTTGGATGCTTTGCATATATGTTTCGTAGACTATATAGAAGCAATATATACAATGATTTCAACCGTCTACATGATCCATTCATTGTTCTACTTGTCGAAATTTACAAATAATTTCCTTTAAAGGATTAACAATGAGGCTCGTAGTTCACTTAAACTTGAAGAACAAAAAATTGTCGAATTGTACTGTTTGGATGCTTTGCATATATGTTTCTTAGACTATTTAGAAGCAATATATAGAAAGATTTCACCCGTCTACCTGTACTATTCATTGTTCTACTTGTTGAAAGTTACAAATAATTTCCATTTCATGATTATCAATGGGGCTCGCTGTTCACTTAAACTTGAAGATCAAAAAATTGGCGATTGTTACTGTTTAGATGCTTTGCATATAGGTTTCTTAGACTATATAGAAGCAACATATACAAAGATTTCAACCGTCTACCTGTTCTATTCATTGTTTTACTTGTAGAAAGTTACAAATAATTTCCGTTTCATGATTATCAATGGGGCTCGTTGTTCACTTAAACTTGAAGAACAAAAAATTGGCGAATGGTACTGTTTGGATGCTTTGCATATATGTTTCTTAGATTATATAGAAGCAATATATACAAAGATTTCAACCGTCTACCTCATCCATTCATTGTTCTACTTGTCGAAAATTACAAATAATTTCCGATAAAGGATTAACCATTGGGGCTCATTGTTCACGTAATCTTGAAGAACATAAAATTGGCGAATGGTACTGGTTGGATGCTTTGCGTATATGTTTCTTAGACTATATGGAAGCAATATATACAAAGATTTCAACCGTCTACGTGTTCCAATCATTGTTCTACTTTTCGAAATTTACAAATAATTTCCTTTAAAGGATTAACAATGGGGCTCGTTGTTCACTTTAACTTGAAGAACAACAAATTGGCGAATGGTACTGTTTGGATGCTTTGCATATATGTTTCTTAGACTATATAGAAGCAATATATACATTGATTACAACCGTCTACCTGTTCCATTCATTGTTCTACTTGTCGAAAGTTACAAATAATTTCCTTTGAAGGATTAACAATGGGGCTCATAGTTCACTTAAACTTCAAGAACAAAAAATTGGCGAATGGTACTGTTTGGATGCTTTGCATATATGTTTCTTAGACTATATAGAAGCAATATATACAAAGATTTCAACCGTCTACCTGTTCCATTCATTGTTCTACTTGTCGAAAGTTACAAATAATTTCCGATAACGGATTAACCATTGGGGCTCATTGTTCACTTAAACTTGAAGAACAAAAAATTGGCGAATAGTACTGTTTGGATGCTTTGCATATATGTTTCTTATACTATATAGAAGCAATATATACAAAGATTTCAACCGTCTACCTGATCCATTCACTGTTCTACTTGTCGAAATTTACAAATAATTTCCGGTAAAGGATTAACAACGGGGCTCATTGCTCACTTAAACTTGAAGAACAAAAAATTGGCGAATGGTACTGTTTGGAAGCTTTGCATATATGTTTCTTAGACTATATAGAAGCAATATATACATTGATTCAACCGTCTACCTGTTCCACTCATTGCTCTACTTGTCGCAAGTTACAAATAATTTCCGTTAAAGTGTTAACAATGGGGCTCGTAGTTCACTTAAACTTGAAGATGAAATAATTGGCGAATTGTACTGTTTGGATGATTTGCATATATGTTTCTTAGACTATATAGAAGCAATATATACATTGATTTCAACCGTCTACCTGTTCCACTCATTGTTCTACTTGTCGCAAGTTACAAATAATTTCCGTTAAAGAGTTAACAATGGGGCTCGTAGTTCACTTAAACTTGAAAATGAAATAATTGGCGAATTGTACTGTTTGGATGCTTTGCATATATGTTTCTTAGATTATATAGAAGCAATATATACAAAGATTTCAACCGTCTACCTGTTCCATTCATTGTTCTACTTGTCGAAAGCTACAAATAATTTCCGATAACGGATTAACCATTGGGGCTCATTGTTCACTTAAACTTGAAGAACAAAAAATTGGCGAATGGTACTGTTTGGATGCTTTGCATATATGTTTCTTAGACTATATGGAAGCAATATATACAAAGATTTCAACGGTCTACGTGTTCCAATCATTGTTCTACTTGTAGAAAGTTACAATTAATTTCCGTTAAAGGATTAACAATGGGGCTCGTAGTTCACTTAAACTTGAAGAACAAGAAATTGGCGAATTGTACTGTTTGGATGCTTTGCATATATGTTTCGTAGACTATATAGAAGCAATATATACAATGATTTCAACCGTCTACATGATCCATTCATTGTTCTACTTGTCGAAATTTACAAATAATTTCCTTTAAAGGATTAACAATGAGGCTCGTAGTTCACTTAAACTTGAAGAACAAAAAATTGTCGAATTGTACTGTTTGGATGCTTTGCATATATGTTTCTTAGACTATTTAGAAGCAATATATAGAAAGATTTCACCCGTCTACCTGTACTATTCATTGTTCTACTTGTTGAAAGTTACAAATAATTTCCATTTCATTATTATCAATGGGGCTCGCTGTTCACTTAAACTTGAAGATCAAAAAATTGGCGATTGTTACTGTTTAGATGCTTTGCATATAGGTTTCTTAGACTATATAGAAGCAACATATACAAAGATTTCAACCGTCTACCTGTTCTATTCATTGTTCTACTTGTAGAAAGTTACAAATAATTTCCGTTTCATGATTATCAATGGGGCTCGTTGTTCACTTAAACTTGAAGAACAAAAAATTGGCGAATGGTACTGTTTGGATGCTTTGCATATATGTTTCTTAGATTATATAGAAGCAATATATACAAAGATTTCAACCGTCTACCTCATCCATTCATTGTTCTACTTGTCGAAAATTACAAATAATTTCCGATAAAGGATTAACCATTGGGGCTCATTGTTCACTTAATCTTGAAGAACATAAAATTGGCGAATGGTACTGGTTGGATGCTTTGCGTACATGTTTCTTAGACTATATGGAAGCAATATATACAAAGATTTCAACCGTCTACGTGTTCCAATCATTGTTCTACTTTTCGAAATTTACAAATAATTTCCTTTAAAGGATTAACAATGGGGCTCGTTGTTCACTTTAACTTGAAGAACAAAAAATTGGCGAATGGTACTGTTTGGATGCTTTGCATATATGTTTCTTAGACTATATAGAAGCAATATATACATTGATTACAACCGTCTACCTGTTCCATTCATTGTTCTACTTGTCGAAAGTTACAAATAATTTCCGATAAAGTATTAACCATTGGGGCTCATTGTTCACTTAAACTTGAAGAACAAAAAATTGGCGAATGGTACTGTTTGGATGCTTTGCATATATGTTTCTTAGACTATATGGAAGCAATATATACAAAGATTTCAACCGTCTACGTGTTCCAATCATTGTTCTACTTGTAGAAAGTTACAATTAATTTCCGTTAAAGGATTAACAATGGGGCTCGTAGTTCACTTAAACTTGAAGAACAAGAAATTGGCGAATTGTACTGTTTGGATGCTTTGCATATATGTTTCGTAGACTATATAGAAGCAATATATACAATGATTTCAACCGTCTACATGATCCATTCATTGTTCTACTTGTCGAAATTTACAAATAATTTCCTTTAAAGGATTAACAATGGGGCTCGTAGTTCACTTAAACTTGAAGAACAAAAAATTGTCGAATTGTACTGTTTGGATGCTTTGCATATATGTTTCTTAGACTATTTAGAAGCAATATATAGAAAGATTTCGCCCGTCTACCTGTACTATTCATTGTTCTACTTGTTGAAAGTTACAAATAATTTCCATTTCATGATTATCAATGGGGCTCGCTGTTCACTTAAACTTGAAGATCAAAAAATTGGCGATTGTTACTGTTTAGATGCTTTGCATAAAGGTTTCTTAGACTATATAGAAGCAACATATACAAAGATTTCAACCGTCTACCTGTTCTATTCATTGTTCTACTTGTAGAAAGTTACAAATAATTTCCGTTTCATGATTATCAATGGGGCTCGTTGTTCACTTAAACTTGAAGAACAAAAAATTGGCGAATGGTACTGTTTGGATGCTTTGCATATATGTTTCTTAGATTATATAGAAGCAATATATACAAAGATTTCAACCGTCTACCTCATCCATTCATTGTTCTACTTGTCGAAAATTACAAATAATTTCCTTTAAAGGATTAACAATGGGGCTCGTTGTTCACTTAATCTTGAAGAACATAAAATTGGCGAATGGTACTGGTTGGATGCTTTGCGTACATGTTTCTTAGACTATATGGAAGCAATATATACAAAGATTTCAACCGTCTACGTGTTCCAATCATTGTTCTACTTGTCGCAAGTTACAAATAATTTCCGTTAAAGTATTAACAATGGGGCTCGTAGTTCACTTAAACTTGAAGATCAAATAATTGGCGAATTGTACTGTTTGGATGATATGCAGATATGTTTCTTAGACTATATAGAAGCAATATAAACAATGATTTCAACCGTCTACCTGTTCCATTCATTGTTCTACTTGTCGAAAGTTACAAATAATTTCCGATAAAGGATTAACCATTGGGGCTCGTGGTTCACTTAAACTTGAAGAACAAAAAATTGTCGAATTGTACTGTTTGGATGCTTTGCATATATGTTTCTTAGACTATTTAGAAGCAATATATAGAAGGATTTCACCCGTCTACCTGTACTATTCATTGTTCTACTTGTTGAAAGTTACAAATAATTTCCATTTCATGATTATCAATGGGGCTCGCTGTTCACTTAAACTTGAAGATCAAAAAATTGGCGATTGTTACTGTTTAGATGCTTTGCATAAAGGTTTCTTAGACTATATAGAAGCAACATATACAAAGATTTCAACCGTCTACCTGTTCCATTCATTGTTCTACTTGTCGAAATTTACAAATAATTTCCGTTTAAGTATTAACAATGGGGCTCGTAGTTCACTTAAACTTGAAGATCAAATAATTGGCGAATTGTACTGTTTGGATGATATGCAGATATGTTTCTTAGACTATATAGAAGCAATATAAACAATGATTTCAACCGTCTACCTGTTCCATTCACTGTTCTACTTGTCGAAAGTTACAAATAATTTCCGATAAAGGATTAACCATTGGGGCTCATTGTTCACTTAAACTTGAAGAACAAAAAATTGGCGAATGGTACTGTTTGGATGCTTTGCATGTATGTTTCTTAGACTATATGGAAGCAATATATACAAAGATTTCAACCGTCTACGTGTTCCAATCATTGTTCTACTTGTAGAAAGTTACAATTAATTTCCGTTAAAGGATTAACAATGGGGTTCGTAGTTCACTTAAACTTGAAGAACAAGAAATTGGCGAATTGTACTGTTTGGATGCTTTGCATATATGTTTCGTAGACTATATAGAAGCAATATATACAATGATTTCAACCGTCTACATGATCCATTCATTGTTCTACTTGTCGAAATTTACAAATAATTTCCTTTAAAGGATTAACAATGGGGCTCGTAGTTCACTTAAACTTGAAGAACAAAAAATTGTCGAATTGTACTGTTTGGATGCTTTGCATATATGTTTCTTAGACTATTTAGAAGCAATATATAGAAAGATTTCACCCGTCTACCTGTACTATTCATTGTTCTACTTGTTGAAAGTTACAAATAATTTCCGATAAAGGATTAACAATGGGGCTCATTGTTCACTTAAACTTGAAGAACAAAAAATTGGCGAATGGTACTGTTTGGATGCTTTGCATATATGTTTCTTAGACTATATAGAAGCAATATATACAATGATTTCAACAGTCTACCTGTTCCATTCATTGTTCTACTTGTTGAAAGTTACAAATAATTTCCGTTTCATGATTATCAATGGGGCTCGTTGTTCACTTAAACTTGAAGAACAAAAAATTGGCGAATGGTACTGTTTGGATGCTTTGCATATATGTTTCTTAGATTATATAGAAGCAATATATACAAAGATTTCAACCGTCTACCTCATCCATTCATTGTTCTACTTGTCGAAAATTACAAATAATTTCCGATAAAGGATTAACCATTGGGGCTCATTGTTCACTTAATCTTGAAGAACATAAAATTGGCGAATGGTACTGGTTGGATGCTTTGCGTACATGTTTCTTAGACTATATGGAAGCAATATATACAAAGATTTCAACCGTCTACGTGTTCCAATCATTGTTCTACTTTTCGAAATTTACAAATAATTTCCTTTAAAGGATTAACAATGGGGCTCGTTGTTCACTTTAACTTGAAGAACAAAAAATTGGCGAATGGTACTGTTTGGATGCTTTGCATATATGTTTCTTAGACTATATAGAAGCAATATATACATTGATTACAACCGTCTACCTGTTCCATTCATTGTTCTACTTGTCGAAAGTTACAAATAATTTCCGATAAAGTATTAACCATTGGGGCTCATTGTTCACTTAAACTTGAAGAACAAAAAATTGGCGAATGGTACTGTTTGGATGCTTTGCATATATGTTTCTTAGACTATATGGAAGCAATATATACAAAGATTTCAACCGTCTACGTGTTCCAATCATTGTTCTACTTGTAGAAAGTTACAATTAATTTCCGTTAAAGGATTAACAATGGGGCTCGTAGTTCACTTAAACTTGAAGAACAAGAAATTGGCGAATTGTACTGTTTGGATGCTTTGCATATATGTTTCGTAGACTATATAGAAGCAATATATACAATGATTTCAACCGTCTAACTGTTCCATTCATTGTTCTACTTGTCGAAAGTTACAAATAATTTCCGTTAAGGGATTAACAATGGGGCTCGTAGTTCACTTAAACTTGAAGAGCAAAAAATTGGCGAATTGTACTGTTTGGACGCTTTGCATATATGTTTCTTGGACTATATAGAAGCAATATATACAATGATTTCAACAGTCTACCTGTTCCATTCATTGTTCTACTTGTCGACATTTACAAATAATTTCCGATAAAGGATTAACAATGGGGCTCATTGTTCACTTAAACTTGAAGAACAAAAAATTGGCGAATGGTACAGTTTGGATGCTTTGCATATATGTTTCTTAGACTATATGGAAGCAATATATACAAAGATTTCAACCGTCTACGTGTTCCAATCATTGTTCTACTTGTAGAAAGTTACAATTAATTTCCATTAAAGGATTAACAATGGGGCTCGTAGTTCACTTAAACTTGAAGAACAAAAAATTGGCGAATTGTACTGTTTGGATGCTTTGCATATATGTTTCTTAGACTATATGGAAGCAATATATACAAAGATTTCAACCGTCTACGTGTTCCAATCATTGTTCTACTTGTAGAAAGTTACAATTAATTTCCATTAAAGGATTAACAATGGGGCTCGTAGTTCACTTAAACTTGAAGAACAAAAAATTGGCGAATTGTACTGTTTGGATGCTTTGCTTATATGTTTCTTAGACTATATAGAAGCAATATATACAATGATTTCAACCGTCTACATGATCCATTCATTGTTCAACTTGTCGAAATTTACAAATAATTTCCTTTAAAGGATTAACAATGGGGCTCGTAGTTCACTTAAACTTGAAGAACAAAAAATTGGCGAATTGTACTGTTTCGATGCTTTGCATATATGTTTCTTAGACTATTTAGAAGCAATATATAGAAAGATTTCACCCGTCTACCTGTACTATTCATTGTTCTACTTGTAGAAAGTTACAAATAATTTCCATTTCATGATTATCAATGGGGCTCGCTGTTCACTTAAACTTGAAGATCAAAAAATTGGCGATTGTTACTGTTTAGATGCTTTGCATATAGGTTTCTTAGACTATATAGAAGCAATATATACAATGATTTCAACAGTCTACCTGTTCCATTCATTGTTCTACTTGTCGGAAGTTACAAATAATTTCCGTTAAAGTATTAACAATGGGGCTCGTAGTTCACTTAAACATGAAGATGAAATAATTGGCGAATGGTTCTGTTTGGATGCTTTGCATATATGTTTCTTAGACTATATAGAAGCAATATATACAAAGATTTTAACCGTCTACCTGTTCCATTCATTGTTCTACTTGTTTAAAGTTACAAATAATTTCCGATAAAGGATTAACAATGGGGCTCATTGTTCACTTAAACTTGAAGAACAAAAAATTGGCGAATGGTACTGTTTGTATGCTTTGCATATATGTTTCTTAGACTATATAGAAGCAATATATACATTGATTTCAACCGTCTACCTGTTCCACTCATTGTTCTACTTCTTGCAAGTTACAAATAATTTCCGATAACGGATTAACCATTGGGGTTCATTGTTCACTTAAACTTGAAGATAAAGAAATTGGCGAATGTTACTGTTTAGATGCTTTGCATATAAGTTTCTTAGACTATATAGAAGCAATATATACAAAGATTTCAACCGTCTACCTGTTCCATTCATTGTTCTACTTGTCGAAAGTTACAAATAATTTCCGAAAACGGATTAACCATTGGGGCTCATTGTTCACTTAAACTTGAAGAACAAAAAATTGGCGTATTGTACTGTTTGGATGCTTTGCATATATGTTTCTTAGACTATATAGAAGCAATATATACAATGATTTCAACAATCTACCTGTTCCATTTATTGTTCTACTTGTCGAAAGTTACAAATAATTTCCGATAACGGATTAACCATTGGGGCTCATTGTTCACTTAAACTTGAAGAACAAAAAATTGTCGAATTGTACTGTTTGGATGCTTTGCAGATATGTTTCTTAGACTATATAGAAGCAATATATACAATGATTTCAACCGTCTACCTGTTCCATTCATTGTTCTACTTGTCGAAAGTTACAAATAATTTCCGTTAAGGGATTAACAATGGGGATCGTAGTTTACTTAAACTTGAAGAACAAAAAATTGGCGAATTGTACTGTTTGGACGCTTTGCATATATGTTTCTTAGACTATATAGAAGCAATATATACAATGATTTCAACAGTCTACCTGTTCCATTCATTGTTCTACTTGTCGAAATTTACAAATAATTTCCTTTAAAGGATTAACAATGGGGCTCGTACTTCACTTAAACTTGAAGAACAAAAAATTGGCGAATGGTACTGTTTGGATGCTTTGCATATATGTTTCTTAGATTATATAGACGCAATATATACAAGGATTTCAACCGTCTACCTGTTCCATTCATTGTTCTACTTGCCGCAAGTTACAAATAATTTCCGTTAAAGTATTAACAATGGGGCTCGTAGTTCACTTAAACTTGAAGAACAAAAAATTGGCGAATGGTACTGTTTGGATGCTTTGCATATATGTTTCTTATACTATATAGAAGCAACATATACAAAGATTTCAGCCGTCTACCTGTTCCATTCAATGTTCTACTTGTCGAAAGTTACAAATAATTTCCGATAAAGGATGAACAATGGGGCTCATTGTTCACTTAAACTTGAAGAACAAAAAATTGGCGAATGGTACTGTTTGGATGCTTTGCATATATGTTTCTTAGATTATATAGAAGCAATATATACAAAGATTTCAACCGTCTACCTGTTCCATTCATTGTTCTACTTGTCGAAATTTACAAATAATTTCCTTTAAAGGATTAACAATGGGGCTCGTAGATCACTTAAACTTGAAGAACAATAAATTGGTGAATTCTACTGTTTGGATGCTTTGCATATATGTTTCTTAGACTATATAGAAGCAATATATACAAAGATTTCAACCGGCTACCTGTTTCATTCATTGTTCTACTTGTCGCAAGTTACAAATAATTTCCGTTAAAGTATTAACAATGGGGCTCGTAGTTCACTTAAACTTGAAGAACAAAAAATTGGCGAATGGTACTGTTTGGATGATTTGCATATATGTTTCTTAGACTATATGGAAGCAAAGTATACAAAGACTTCAACCGTCTACCTGATCCATTCATTGTTCTACTTGTCGAAATTTACAAATAATTTCCTTTAAAGGATTAACAATGGGGCTCGTAGTTCACTTAAACTTGAAGAACAAAAAATTGGCGAATGGTACTGTTTAGATGCTTTGCATATATGTTTCTTAGACTATATAGAAGCAATATATACAAAGATTTCAACCGTCTACGAGTTCCATTCATTGTTCTACTTGTCGAAAGTTACAAATAATTTCCGATAACGGATTAACCATTGGGGCTCATTGTTCACTTAAACTTGAAGAACAAAAAATTTGCGAATTGTACTGTTTCGATGCTTTGCATATATGTTTCGTAGACTATATAGAAGCAAAATATACAATGATTTCAACCGTCTACATGATCCATTCATTGTTCTACTTGTCGAAATTTACAAATAATTTCCGTTAAAGTATTATCAATGGGGCTCGTAGTTCACTTAAACTTGAAGAACAAAAAATTGGCGAATGGTTCTGTTTGGATGCTTTGCATATATGTTTCTTAGACTATATAGTAGCAATATATACAAAGATTTCAACCGTCTACGTGTTCCAATCATTGTTCTACTTTCCGAAATTTACAATTAATTTCCTTTAAAGGATTAACAATGCGGCTCGTTGTTCACTTAAACTTGAAGAACAAAAAATTGGCGAATGGTACTGTTTGGATGCTTTGCATATATGTTTCTTAGATTATATAGAAGCAATATATACAAAGATTTCGACCGTCTACCTGTTTCATTCATTGTTCTACTTGTCGAAAATTACAAATAATTTCCTTTAAAGGATTAACAATGGGGCTCGTACTTCACTTAAACTTGAAGAACAGAAAATTGGCGAATGGTACTGTTTGGATGCTTTGCATATATGTTTCTTAGACTATATAGAAGCAATATATACATTGATTTCAACCATCTACCTGTTCCATTCATTGTTCTACTTGTCGCAAGTTACAAATAATTTCCGTTAAAGTATTATCAATGGGGCTCGTAGTTCACTTAAACTTGAAGATCAAATAATTGGCGGATTGTACTGTTTGGATGATCTGCAGATATGTTTCTTAGACTATATAGAAGCACTATATACAATGATTTCAACCGTCTACGTGTTCCAATCATTGTTCTACTTTCCGAAATTTACAATTAATTTCCTTTAAAGGATTAACAATGCGGCTCGTTGTTCACTTAAACTTGAAGAACAAAAAATTGGCGAATGGTACTGTTTGGATGCTTTGCATATATGTTTCTTAGATTATATAGAAGCTATATATACAAAGATTTCGACCGTCTACCTGTTTCATTCATTGTTCTACTTGTCGAAAATTACAAATAATTTCCTTTAAAGGATTAACAATGGGGCTCGTACTTCACTTAAACTTGAAGAACAGAAAATTGGCGAATTGTACTGTTTGGATGCTTTGCATATATGTTTCTTAGACTATATAGAAGCAATATATACATTGATTTCAACCATCTACCTGTTCCATTCATTGTTCTACTTGTCGCAAGTTACAAATAATTTCCGTTAAAGTATTATCAATGGGGCTCGTAGTTCACTTAAACTTGAAGATCAAATAATTGGCGGATTGTACTGTTTGGATGATCTGCAGATATGTTTCTTAGACTATATAGAAGCACTATATACAATGATTTCAACCGTCTACCTGTTCCATTCATTGTTCTACTTGTCGAAAGTTACAAATAATTTCCGTTAAGGGATTAACAATGGGGATCGTAGTTTACTTAAACTTGAAGAACAAAAAATTGGCGAATTGTACTGTTTGGATGATCTGCAGATATGTTTCTTAGACTATATAGAAGCAATATATACAATGATTTCAACCGTCTACCTGTTCCATTCATTGTTCTACTTGTCGAAAGTTACAAATAATTTCCGTTAAGGGATTAACAATGGGGATCGTAGTTTACTTAAACTTGAAGAACAAAAAATTGGCGAATTGTACTGTTTGGACGCTTTGCATATATGTTTCTTAGACTATATAGAAGCAATATATACAATGATTTCAACAGTCTACCTGTTCCATTCATTGTTCTACTTGTCGAAATTTACAAATAATTTCCTTTAAAGGATTAACAATGGGGCTCGTACTTCACTTAAACTTGAAGAACAAAAAATTGGCGAATGGTACTGTTTGGATGCTTTGCATATATGTTTCTTAGATTATATAGACGCAATATATACAAGGATTTCAACCGTCTACCTGTTCCATTCATTGTTCTACTTGTCGAAATTTACAAATAATTTCCTTTAAAGGATTAACAATGGGGCTCGTAGATCACTTAAACTTGAAGAACAATAAATTGGTGAATTCTACTGTTTGGATGCTTTGCATATATGTTTCTTAGACTATATAGAAGCAATATATACAAAGATTTCAACCGGCTACCTGTTTCATTCATTGTTCTACTTGTCGCAAGTTACAAATAATTTCCGTTAAAGTATTAACAATGGGGCTCGTAGTTCACTTAAACTTGAAGAACAAAAAATTGGCGAATGGTACTGTTTGGATGATTTGCATATATGTTTCTTATACAATATAGAAGCAATATATACAAAGATTTCAGCCGTCTACCTGTTCCATTCAATGTTCTACTTGTCGAAAGTTACAAATAATTTCCGATAAAGGATTAACAATGGGGCTCATTGTTCACTTAAACTTGAAGATCAAATAATTGGCGAATTGTACTGTTTGGACGCTTTGCATATATGTTTCTTAGACTATGTAGAAGCAATATATACAATGATTTCAACAGTCTACCTGTTCCATTCATTGTTCTACTTGTCGAAATTTACAAATAATTTCCTTTAAAGGATTAACAATGGGGATCGTATTTTACTTAAACTTGAAGATCAAATAATTGGCGAATTGTACTGTTTGGACGCTTTGCATATATGTTTCTTAGACTATATAGTAGCAATATATACAATGATTTCAACAGTCTACCTGTTCCATTCATTGTTCCACTTGTAGAAAGTTACAAATAATTTCCGTTTCATGATTATCAATGGGGCTCGTTGTTCACTTAAACTTGAAGAACAAAAAATTGGCGAATGGTACTGTTTGGATGCTTTGCATATATGTTTCTTAGACTATATAGAAGCAATATATACAATGATTTCAACCGTCTACCTTTTCCATTCAATGTTCTACTTGTCGAAAGTTACAAATAATTTCCGATAAAGGATTAACAATGGGGCTCGTAGTTCACTTAAACTTGAAGAACAAAAAATTGGCGAATGGTACTGTTTGGATGCTTTGCATATATGTTTCTTATACTATATAGAAGCAATATATACAAAGATTTCAGCCGTCTACCTGTTCCATTCAATGTTCTACTTGTCGAAAATTACAAATAATTTCCGATAAAGGATTAACAATGGGGCTCATTGTTCACTTCAACTTGAAGAACATTAAATTGGCGAATTGTACTCTTTGGATGCTTTGCATATATGCTTCTTAGACTATATAGAAGCAATATATACAAAGATTTCAACCGTCTACCTGTTCCACTCATTGTTCTACTTGTCGAAAGTTACAAATAATTTCCGATAAAGGATTAACAATGGGGCTCATTGTTCACTTAAACTTGAAGAACAAAAAATTGGCGAATGGTACTGTTTAGATGCTTTGCATATAGGTTTCTTATGCTATATAGAAGCAGCATATACAATGATTTCAACCGTCTACCTATTCCATTCATTGTTCTACTTGTCGAAATTTACAAATAATTTCCTTTAGAGGATTAACAATTGGGCTCGTAGTTCACTTAAACTTGAAGAACAAAAAATTGGCGAATTGTACTATTTGGATGCTTTGCATATATGTTTCTTAGACTGTATAGAAGCAATATATACAATGATGTCAACCGTCTACCTGTTCTATTCATTGTTATACTTGTCGAAATTTACAAATAATTTCCGATAAAGGATTAACCATTGGGGCTCATTGTTCACTTAAACTTGAAGAACAAAAAATTGGCAAATGTAAGTGTTTGGATGCTTTGCATATAGATTTCCTAGCCTATATAGAAGCAACATATACAAAGAATTCAACCGTCTACCTGTTCTATTCATTGTTCTACTTGTAGAAACTTACAAATAATTTCCCTTTCGTGATTATCAATGGGGCTCGTTGTTCACTTAAACTTGAAGAACAAAAAATTGGCGAATTGTACTGTTTGGATGATTTGCATATATGTTTCTTAGACTATATAGAAGCAATATATACAATGATTTCAACCGTCTACCTGTTCCATTCATTTTTCAACTTGTCGAAATTTACAAATAATTTCCTTTAAAGGATTAAGAATGGGGCTCGTAGTTCACTTAAACTTGAAGAACAAAAAATTGGCGAATGGTACTATTTGGATGCTTTGCGTACATGTTTCTTAGACTATATGGAAGCAATATATACATAGATTTCAACCGTCTACGTGTTCCAATCATTGTTCTACTTGCCGAAATTTACAATTAATTTCCTTTAAAGGATTGACAATGGGGCTCGTAGTTCACTTAAACTTGAAGAACAAAAAATTGGCGAATTGTACTGTTTGGATGCTTTGCATATATGTTTCTTAGACTATATAGAAGCAATATATACAATGATTACAACCGTCTACCTATTCCATTCATTGTTCTACTATCCGAAATTTACAATTAATTTCCTTTAAAGTATTAACAATGGGGCTCGTAGTTCACTTAAACTTGAAGAACAAAAAAATTGCGAATGGTACTGTATGGATGCTTTGCAAAAATGTTTCTTAGACTATATAGAAGCAATATATACATTGATTTCAACCGGCTACCTGTTCCATTCATTGTTCCACTTGTCGCAAGTTACAAATAATTTCCGTTATAGTATTAACAATGGGGCTCGTAGTTCACTTAAACTTGAAGATCAAATAATTGGCGAATTGTACTGTTTGGATGATATGCAGATATGTTTCTTAGACTATATAGAAGCAATATATACAAAGATTTCCACCGTCTACCTGTTCCATTCATTGTTCTACTTGTCGAAAGTTACAATTAATTTCCGTTAAAGGATTAACAATGGGGCTCGTAGTTCACTTAAACTTGAAGAACAAAAAATTCGCGAATTGTACTGTTTGGATGCTTTGCATATATGTTTCGTAGATTATATAGAAGCAATATATGCAATGATTTCAACCGTCTACCTGATCCATTCATTGTTTTACTTGTCGAAATTTACAAATAATTTCCTTTAAAGGATTAACAATGGGGCTCGTAGTTCACTTAAACTTGAAGAACAAAAAATTGGCGAATGGTACTACTTGGATGCTTTGCGTACATGTTTCTTAGACTATATGGAAGCAATATATACAAAGATTTCAACCGTCTACGTGTTCCAATCATTGTTCTACTTGCCGAAATTTACAATTAATTTCCTTTAAAGGATTAACAATGGGGCTCGTAGTTCACTTAAACTTGAAGAACAAAAAATTGGCGAATTGTACTGTTTGGATGCTTTGCATATATGTTTCTTAGACTATATAGAAGCAATATATACAATGATTTCAACCGTCTACCTGTTCCATTCATTGTTCTACTTGTCGAAATTTACAAATAATTTCCTTTAAATGATTAACAATGGGGCTCGTACTTCACTTAAACTTGAAGAACAAAAAATTGGCGAATGGTACTGTTTGGATGCTTTGCATATATGTTTCTTAGATTATATAGACGCAATATATACAAGGATTTCAACCGTCTACCTGTTCCATTCATTGTTCTACTTGTCGCAAGTTACAAATAATTTCCGTTAAAGTATTAACAATGGGGCTCGTAGTTCACTTAAACTTGAAGAACAAAAAATTGGCGAATGGTACTGTTTGGATGCTTTGCATATATGTTTCTTATACTATATAGAAGCAATATATACAAAGATTTCAGCCGTCTACCTGTTCCATTCAATGTTCTACTTGTCGAAAGTTACAAATAATTTCCGATAAAGGATTAACAATGGGGCTCATTGTTCACTTAAACTTGAAGAACAAAAAATTGGCGAATGGTACTGTTTGGATGCTTTGCATATATGTTTCTTAGATTATATAGAAGCAATATATACAATGATTTCAACCGTCTACCTGTTCCATTCATTGTTCTACTTGTCGAAATTTACAAATAATTTCCTTTAAAGGATTAACAATGGGGCTCGTAGTTCACTTAAACTTGAAGAACAATAAATTGGCGAATTCTACTGTTTGGATGCTTTGCATATATGTTTCTTAGACTATATAGAAGCAATATATACAAAGATTTCAACCGGCTACCTGTTCCATTCATTGTTCTACTTGTCGCAAGTTACAAATAATTTCCGTTAAAGTATTAACAATGGGGCTCGTAGTTCACTTAAACTTGAAGAACAAAAAATTGGCGAATGGTACTGTTTGGACGCTTTGCATATATGTTTCTTAGACTATATAGAAGCAATATATACAATGATTTCAACAGTCTACCTGTTCCATTCATTGTTCTACTTGTCGAAATTTACAAATAATTTCCTTTAAAGGATTAACAATGGGGATCGTATTTTACTTAAACTTGAAGATCAAATAATTGGCGAATTGTACTGTTTGGACGCTTTGCATATATGTTTCTTAGACTATATAGAAGCAATATATACTATGATTTCAACAGTCTACCTGTTCCATTCATTGTTCTACTTGTAGAAAGTTACAAATAATTTCCGTTTCATGATTATCAATGGGGCTCGTTGTTCACTTAAACTTGAAGAACAAAAAATTGGCGAATGGTACTGTTTGGATGCTTTGCATATATGTTTCTTAGATTATATAGAAGCAATATATACAAAGATTTCGACCGTCTACCTGTTTCATTCATTGTTCTACTTGTCGAAAATTACAAATAAGTTCCGATAAAGGATTAACCATTGGGGCTCATTGTTCACTTAAACTTGAAGAACAAAAAATTGGCGAATTGTACTGTTTGGATGCTTTGCATATATGTTTCTTAGACTATATAGAAGCAATATATACAAAGATTTCAACCGGCTACCTGTTCCATTCATTGTTCTACTTGTCGCAAGTTACAAATAATTCCGTTAAAGTATTAACAATGGGGCTCGTAGTTCACTTAAACTTGAAGATCAAATAATTGGCGAATTGTACTGTTTGGATGATATGCAGATATGTTTCTTAGACTATATAGAAGCAATATATACAAATGATTTCAACAGTCTACCTGTTCCATTCATTGTTCTACTTGTCGAAAGTTACAAATAATTTCCGATAAAGGATTAACCATTGGGGCTCATTGTTCACTTAAACTTGAAGAACAAAAAATTGGCGGATTGTACTGTTTGGATGCTTTGCATATATGTTTCTTAGACTTTATAGAAGCAATATATACAAAGATTTCAACCGTCTACCTGTTCCATTCATTGTTCTACTTGTCGAAATTTACAAATAATTTCCTTTAAAGGATTAACAATGGGGCTCGTTGTTCACTTAAACTTGAAGAACAATAAATTGGCGAATTGTACTGTTTGGATGCTTTGCATATATGTTTCTTAGACTATATAGACGCAATATATACAAGGATTTCAACAGTCTACCTGTTTCATTCATTGTTCTACTTGTCGAAAGTTACAAATAATTACCGATAAAGGATTAACCATTGGGGCTCATTGTTCACTTAAACTTGAAGGACAAAAAATTGGCGAATGGTACTGTTTGGATGCTTTGCATATATGTTTCTTAGACTATATAGAAGCAATATATACAATGATTTCAACCGTCTACCTATTCCATTCATTGTTCTACTTGCCGAAATTTACAAATAATTTCCTTTTAAAGGATTAACAATGGGGCTCGTAGTTCACTTAAACTTGAAGAAAAAAAATTGGCGAATGGTACTGTTTGGATGCTTTGAATATATGTTTCTTAGATTATATAGAAGCAATATATACAAAGATTTCAACCGTCTACCAGTTCCATTCATTGTTCTACTTGTCGAAAATTACAAGTAATTTCCGATAAAGGATTAACCATTGGGGCTCATTGTTCACTTAAACTTGAAGAACAAAAAATTGGCGAACTGTACTGTTTGGAAGCTTTGCATATATGTTTCTTAGACTATATGGAAGCAATATATACAAAGATTTCAACCGTCTACGGGTTCCAATCATTGTTCTACTTGCCGAAATTTACAAATAATTTCCTTTAAAGCATTAACAATGGGGCTCGTTGTTCACTTAAACTTGAAGAACAATAAATTGGCGAATTGTACTGTTTGGATGCTTTGCATATATATTTCTTAGTCTATATAGAAGCAATATATACAAAGATTTCAACCGTCTACCTTTTCCATTCATTGTTCTACTTGTCGAAAGTTACAAATAATTTCCGATAAAGGATTAACCATTGGGGCTCATTGTTCACTTAAACTTGAAGAACAATAAATTGGCGAATTGTACTGTTTGGATGCTTTGCATATATGTTTCTTAGACTATATAGACGCAATATATACAAAGATTTCAACCGTCTACCTGTTCCATTCATTGTTCTACTTGTCGAAATATACAAATAATTTCCTTTAAAGGATTAACAATGGGGCTCGTTGTTCACTTAAACTTGAAGAACAATAAATTGGCGAATTGTACTGTTTGGATGCTTTGCATATATGTTTCTTAGACTATATAGACGCAATATATACAAGGATTTCAACAGTCTACCTGTTCCATTCATTGTTCTACTTGTCGAAAGTTACAAATAATTACCGATAAAGGATTAACCATTGGGGCTCATTGTTCACTTAAACTTGAAGGACAAAAAATTGGCGAATGGTACTGTTTGGATGCTTTGCATATATGTTTCTTAGACTATATAGAAGCAATATATACAATGATTTCAACCGTCTACCTATTCCATTCATTGTTCTACTTGCCGAAATTTACAAATAATTTCCTTTAAAGGATTAACAATGGGGCTCGTAGGTCACTTAAACTTGAAGAACAAAAAATTGGCGAATGGTACTGTTTGGATGCTTTGAAAATATGTTTCTTAGATTATATAGAAGCAATATGTACAAAGATTTCAACCGTCTACCTGTTCCATTCATTGTTCTACTTGTCGAAAATTACAAGTAATTTCCGATAAAGGATTAACCATTGGGGCTCATTGTTTACTTAAACTTGAAGAGCAAAAAATTGGCGAATTGTACTGTTTGGATGCTTTGCATACTTGTTTCTTAGACTATTTAGAAGCAATATATAGAAAGATTTCACCCGTCTACCTGTACTATTCATTGTTCTACTTGTAGAAAGTTACAAATAATTTCCATTTCATGATTATCAATTGGGCTCGCTGTTCACTTAAACTTGAAGATCAAAAAATTGGCGATTGTTACTGTTTAGATGCTTTGCATATAGGTTTCTTAGACTATATAGAAGCAACATATACAAAGATTTCAACCGTCTACCTGTTCTATTCATTGTTCTACTTGTAGAAAGTTACAAATAATTTCCATTTCATGATTATCAATTGGGCTCGCTGTTCACTTAAACTTGAAGATCCAAAAATTGGCGATTGTTACTGTTTAGATGCTTTGCATATATGTTTCTTAGATTATATAGAAGCAATATATACAAAGATTTCAACCGTCTACCTGTTCCATTCATTGTTCTAATTGTCGAAATTTACAAATAATTTCCTTAAAAGGATTAACAATGGGGCTCGCTGTTCACTTAAACTTGAAGAACAATAAATTGGCGAATTGTACTGTTTGGATGCTTTGCATATATGTTTCTTAGACTATACAGAAGCAATATATACAATGATTTCAACAGTCTACCTGTTCCATTCATTGTTCTACTTGTCGAAATTTACAAATAATTTCCTTTAAAGGATTAACAATGTGGCTCGTAGTTCACTTAAACGTGAAGATCAAAAAATTGGCGAATGGTACTCTTTGGATGCTTTGCATATATGTATCTTAGATTTTATAGTAGCAATATATACGAAGATTTCAACCGTCTACCTGTTCCATTCATTGTTCTACTTGTCGAAATTTACAAATAATTTCCTTTAAAGGATTAACAATGGGGCTCGTTGTTCACTTAAACTTGAAGAACAATAAATTGGCGAATTGTACTGTTTGGATGCTTTGCATATATGTTTCTTAGACTATATAGAAGCAATATATACAATGATTTCAACCGTGTACCTGTTCCATTCATTGTTCTACTTGTCGAAAATTACAAGTAATTTCCGGTAAAGGATTAACCATTGGGGCTCATTGTTTACTTAAACTTGAAGAGCAAAAAATTGGCGAATTGTACTGTTTGGACGCTATGCATATATGTTTCTTAGACTATATAGAAGCAATATATACAATGATTTCAACCGTCTACCTGATCCATTCGTGGTTCTACTTGTCGAAATTTACAAATAATTTCCTTTAAAGGATTAACAATGGGGCTCGTAGTTCACTTAAACTTGAAGAACAAAAAATTGGCGAATTGTACTGTTTGGATGCTTTGCGTATATGTTTCTTAGTCTATATAGAAGCAATATATACAAAGATTTCAACCGTCTACCTTTTCCATTCATTGTTCTACTTGTCGAAAGTTACAAATAATTTCCGATAAAGGATTAACCATTGGGGCTCACTGTTCACTTAAACTTGAAGAACAATAAATTGGCGAATTGTACTGTTTGGATGCTTTGCACATATGTTTCTTAGACTATATAGACGCAATATATACAAAGATTTCAACCGTCTACCTGTTCCATTCATTGTTCTACTTGTCGAAATTTACAAATAATTTCCTTTAAAGGATTAACAATGGGGCTCGTTGTTCACTTAAACTTGAAGAACAATAAATTGGCGAATTGTACTGTTTGGATGCTTTGCATATATGTTTCTTAGACTATATAGACGCAATATATACAAAGATTTCAACCGTCTACCTGTTCCATTCATTGTTCTACTTGTCGAAATTTACAAATAATTTCCTTTAAAGGTTTAACAATGGGGCTCGTTGTTCACTTAAACTTGAAGAACAATAAATTGGCGAATTGTACTGTTTGGATGCTTTGCATATATGTTTCTTAGACTATATAGACGCAATATATACAAGGATTTCAACAGTCTACCTGTTCCATTCATTGTTCTACTTGTCGAAAGTTACAAATAATTACCGATAAAGGATTAACCATTGGGGCTCATTGTTCACTTAAACTTGAAGGACAAAAAATTGGCGAATGGTACTGTTTGGATGTTTTGAATATATGTTTCTTAGATTATATAGAAGCAATATATACGAAGATTTCAACCATCTACCTATTCCATTCATTGTTATACTTGTCGAAAGTTACAAATAATTTCCGTTAAGGGATTAACAATGAGGATCGAAGTTTACTTAAACTTGAAGAACAAGAAATTGGCGAATTGTACTGTTTGGATGCTTTGCATATATGTTTCTTAGACTATATAGAAGCAATATATACAATGATATCAACCGTCTACCTATTCCATTCAATGTTCTACTTGCCGAAATTTACAAATAATTTCCTTTAAAGGATTAACAATGGGGCTCGATGTTCACTTAAACTTGAAGAACAATAAATTGGCGAATTGTACTGTTTGGATGCTTTGCATATATGTTTCTTAGACTATATAGAAGCAATATATACAAAGATTTCAACCGTCTACCTGTTCCATTCATTGTTCTACTTGTCGAAAGTTATAAATAATTTCCGATAAAGGATTAACCATTGGGGCTCGTAGTTCACTTAAACTTGAAGAGCAAAAATTTGGCGAATTGTACTGTTAAGAAACTTTGCATATAAGTTTCTTGGACTATATAGAAGCAATATATACAATGATTTCAACAGTCTACCTGTTCCATACATTGTTCTACTTGTCGAAATTTACAAATAATTTCCGATAAACGATTAACAATGGGGCTCATTGTTCACTTAAACTTGAAGAACAAAAAATTGGCGAATGGTACTGTTTGGATGCTTTGCATATATGTTTCTTAGACTATATGGAAGCAATATATACAAAGATTTCAACCGTGTACCTGTTCCATTCATTGTTCTACTAGTCGAAAGTTACAAATTATTTCCGTTTCATGATTATCAATGGGGCTCGTTGTTCACTTAAATTTGAAGAACAAAAAATTGGCGAATGGTTCTGTTTGGATGCTTTGCATATATGTTTCTTAGATTATATAGAAGCAATATATACAAAGATTTCAACCGTCTACGTGTTCCAATCATTGTTCTACTTTTCGAAATTTACAAATAATTTCCTTTAAAGGATTAACAATGCGGCTCGTTGTTCACTTAAACTTGAAGAACAAAAAATTGGCGAATGGTACTGTTTGGATGCTTTGCATATATGTTTCTTAGATTATATAGAAGCAATATATACAAAGATTTCGACCGTCTACCTGTTTCATTCATTGTTCTACTTGCCGAAAATTACAAATAATTTCCTTTAAAGGATTAACAATGGGGCTCGTACTTCACTTAAACTTGAAGAACAAAAAATTGGCGAATGGTACTGTTTGGATGCTTTGCATATATGTTTCTTAGACTATATAGAAGCAATATATACATTGATTTCAACCATCTACCTGTTCCATTCATTGTTTTACTTGTCGCAAGTTACAAATAATTTCCGTTAAAGTGTTATCAATGGGGCTCGTAGTTCACTTAAACTTGAAGGTCAAATAATTGGCGGATTGTACTGTTTGGATGATCTGCAGATATGTTTCTTAGTCTATATAGAAGCACTATATACAATGATTTCAACCGTCTACCTGTTCCATTCATTGTTCTACTTGTCGAAAGTTACAAATAATTTCCGTTAAGGGATTAACAATGGGGATCGTAGTTTACTTAAACTTGAAGAACAAAAAATTGGCGAATTGTACTGTTTGGATGATCTGCAGATATGTTTCTTAGACTATATAGAAGCAATATATACAATGATTTCAACCGTCTACCTGTTCCATTCATTGTTCTACTTGTCGAAAGTTACAAATAATTTCCGTTAAGGGATTAACAATGGGGATCGTATTTTACTTAAACTTGAAGAACAAAAAATTGGCGAATTGTACTGTTTGGACGCTTTGCATATATGTTTCTTAGACTATATAGAAGCAATATATACAATGATTTCAACAGTCTACCTGTTCCGTTCATTCTTCTACTTGTCGAAATTTACAAATAATTTCCTTTAAATGATTAACAATGGGGCTCGTACTTCACTTAAACTTGAAGAACAAAAAATTGGCGAATGGTACTGTTTGGATGCTTTGCATATATGTTTCTTAGATTATATAGACGCAATATATACAAGGATTTCAACCGTCTACCTGTTCCATTCATTGTTCTACTTGTCGCAAGTTACAAATAATTTCCGTTAAAGTATTAACAATGGGGCTCGTAGTTCACTTAAACTTGAAGAACAAAAAATTGGCGAATGGTACTGTTTGGATGCTTTGCATATATGTTTCTTATACTATATAGAAGCAATATATACAAAGATTTCAGCCGTCTACCTGTTCCATTCAATGTTCTACTTGTCGAAAGTTACAAATAATTTCCGATAAAGGATTAACAATGGGGCTCATTGTTCACTTAAACTTGAAGAACAAAAAATTGGCGAATGGTACTGTTTGGATGCTTTGCATATATGTTTCTTAGATTATATAGAAGCAATATATACAAAGATTTCAACCGTCTACCTGTTCCATTCATTGTTCTACTTGTCGAAATTTACAAATAATTTCCTTTAAAGGATTAACAATGGGGCTCGTAGTTCACTTAAACTTGAAGAACAATAAATTGGCGAATTCTACTGTTTGGATGCTTTGCATATATGTTTCTTAGACTATATAGAAGCAATATATACAAAGATTTCAACCGGCTACCTGTTCCATTCATTGTTCTACTTGTCGCAAGTTACAAATAATTTCCGTTAAAGTATTAACAATGGGGCTCGTAGTTCACTTAAACTTGAAGAACAAAAAATTGGCGAATGGTACTGTTTGGACGCTTTGCATATATGTTTCTTAGACTATATAGAAGCAATATATACAATGATTTCAACAGTCTACCTGTTCCATTCATTGTTCTACTTGTCGAAATTTACAAATAATTTCCTTTAAAGGATTAACAATGGGGATCGTATTTTACTTAAACTTGAAGATCAAATAATTGGCGAATTGTACTGTTTGGACGCTTTGCATATATGTTTCTTAGACTATATAGAAGCAATATATACAATGATTTCAACAGTCTACCTGTTCCATTCATTGTTCTACTTGTAGAAAGTTACAAATAATTTCCGTTTCATGATTATCAATGGGGCTCGTTGTTCACTTAAACTTGAAGAACAAAAAATTGGCGAATGGTACTGTTTGGATGCTTTGCATATATGTTTCTTAGATTATATAGAAGCAATATATACAAAGATTTCGACCGTCTACCTGTTTCATTCATTGTTCTACTTGTCGAAAATTACAAATAAGTTCCGATAAAGGATTAACCATTGGGGCTCATTGTTCACTTAAACTTGAAGAACAAAAAATTGGCGAATTTTACTGTTTGGATGCTTTGCATATATGTTTCTTAGACTATATAGAAGCAATATATACAAAGATTTCAACCGGCTACCTGTTCCATTCATTGTTCTACTTGTCGCAAGTTACAAATAATTCCGTTAAAGTATTAACAATGGGGCTCGTAGTTCACTTAAACTTGAAGATCAAATAATTGGCGAATTGTACTGTTTGGATGATATGCAGATATGTTTCTTAGACTATATAGAAGCAATATATACAAATGATTTCAACAGTCTACCTGTTCCATTCATTGTTCTACTTGTCGAAAGTTACAAATAATTTCCGATAAAGGATTAACCATTGGGGCTCATTGTTCACTTAAACTTGAAGAACAAAAAATTGGCGGATTGTACTGTTTGGATGCTTTGCATATATGTTTTTTAGACTATATAGAAGCAATATATACAAAGATTTCAACCGTCTACCTGTTCCATTCATTGTTCTACTTGTCGAAATTTACAAATAATTTCCTTTAAAGGATTAACAATGGGGCTCGTTGTTCACTTAAACTTGAAGAACAATAAATTGGCGAATTGTACTGTTTGGATGCTTTGCATATATGTTTCTTAGACTATATAGACGCAATATATACAAGGATTTCAACAGTCTACCTGTTTCATTCATTGTTCTACTTGTCGAAAGTTACAAATAATTACCGATAAAGGATTAACCATTGGGGCTCATTGTTCACTTAAACTTGAAGGACAAAAAATTGGCGAATGGTACTGTTTGGATGCTTTGCATATATGTTTCTTAGACTATATAGAAGCAATATATACAATGATTTCAACCGTCTACCTATTCCATTCATTGTTCTACTTGCCGAAATTTACAAATAATTTCCTTTTAAAGGATTAACAATGGGGCTCGTAGTTCACTTAAACTTGAAGAAAAAAAATTGGCGAATGGTACTGTTTGGATGCTTTGAATATATGTTTCTTAGATTATATAGAAGCAATATATACAAAGATTTCAACCGTCTACCAGTTCCATTCATTGTTCTACTTGTCGAAAATTACAAGTAATTTCCGATAAAGGATTAACCATTGGGGCTCATTGTTCACTTAAACTTGAAGAACAAAAAATTGGCGAACTGTACTGTTTGGAAGCTTTGCATATATGTTTCTTAGACTATATGGAAGCAATATATACAAAGATTTCAACCGTCTACGGGTTCCAATCATTGTTCTACTTGCCGAAATTTACAAATAATTTCCTTTAAAGCATTAACAATGGGGCTCGTTGTTCACTTAAACTTGAAGAACAATAAATTGGCGAATTGTACTGTTTGGATGCTTTGCATATATATTTCTTAGTCTATATAGAAGCAATATATACAAAGATTTCAACCGTCTACCTTTTCCATTCATTGTTCTACTTGTCGAAAGTTACAAATAATTTCCGATAAAGGATTAACCATTGGGGCTCATTGTTCACTTAAACTTGAAGAACAATAAATTGGCGAATTGTACTGTTTGGATGCTTTGCATATATGTTTCTTAGACTATATAGACGCAATATATACAAAGATTTCAACCGTCTACCTGTTCCATTCATTGTTCTACTTGTCGAAATATACAAATAATTTCCTTTAAAGGATTAACAATGGGGCTCGTTGTTCACTTAAACTTGAAGAACAATAAATTGGCGAATTGTACTGTTTGGATGCTTTGCATATATGTTTCTTAGACTATATAGACGCAATATATACAAGGATTTCAACAGTCTACCTGTTCCATTCATTGTTCTACTTGTCGAAAGTTACAAATAATTACCGATAAAGGATTAACCATTGGGGCTCATTGTTCACTTAAACTTGAAGGACAAAAAATTGGCGAATGGTACTGTTTGGATGCTTTGCATATATGTTTCTTAGACTATATAGAAGCAATATATACAATGATTTCAACCGTCTACCTATTCCATTCATTGTTCTACTTGCCGAAATTTACAAATAATTTCCTTTAAAGGATTAACAATGGGGCTCGTAGGTCACTTAAACTTGAAGAACAAAAAATTGGCGAATGGTACTGTTTGGATGCTTTGAAAATATGTTTCTTAGATTATATAGAAGCAATATGTACAAAGATTTCAACCGTCTACCTGTTCCATTCATTGTTCTACTTGTCGAAAATTACAAGTAATTTCCGATAAAGGATTAACCATTGGGGCTCATTGTTTACTTAAACTTGAAGAGCAAAAAATTGGCGAATTGTACTGTTTGGATGCTTTGCATACTTGTTTCTTAGACTATTTAGAAGCAATATATAGAAAGATTTCACCCGTCTACCTGTACTATTCATTGTTCTACTTGTAGAAAGTTACAAATAATTTCCATTTCATGATTATCAATTGGGCTCGCTGTTCACTTAAACTTGAAGATCAAAAAATTGGCGATTGTTACTGTTTAGATGCTTTGCATATAGGTTTCTTAGACTATATAGAAGCAACATATACAAAGATTTCAACCGTCTACCTGTTCTATTCATTGTTCTACTTGTAGAAAGTTACAAATAATTTCCATTTCATGATTATCAATTGGGCTCGCTGTTCACTTAAACTTGAAGATCCAAAAATTGGCGATTGTTACTGTTTAGATGCTTTGCATATATGTTTCTTAGATTATATAGAAGCAATATATACAAAGATTTCAACCGTCTACCTGTTCCATTCATTGTTCTAATTGTCGAAATTTACAAATAATTTCCTTAAAAGGATTAACAATGGGGCTCGCTGTTCACTTAAACTTGAAGAACAATAAATTGGCGAATTGTACTGTTTGGATGCTTTGCATATATGTTTCTTAGACTATACAGAAGCAATATATACAATGATTTCAACAGTCTACCTGTTCCATTCATTGTTCTACTTGTCGAAATTTACAAATAATTTCCTTTAAAGGATTAACAATGTGGCTCGTAGTTCACTTAAACGTGAAGATCAAAAAATTGGCGAATGGTACTCTTTGGATGCTTTGCATATATGTATCTTAGATTTTATAGTAGCAATATATACGAAGATTTCAACCGTCTACCTGTTCCATGCATTGTTCTACTTGTCGAAATTTACAAATAATTTCCTTTAAAGGATTAACAATGGGGCTCGTTGTTCACTTAAACTTGAAGAACAATAAATTGGCGAATTGTACTGTTTGGATGCTTTGCATATATGTTTCTTAGACTATATAGAAGCAATATATACAATGATTTCAACCGTGTACCTGTTCCATTCATTGTTCTACTTGTCGAAAATTACAAGTAATTTCCGGTAAAGGATTAACCATTGGGGCTCATTGTTTACTTAAACTTGAAGAGCAAAAAATTGGCGAATTGTACTGTTTGGACGCTATGCATATATGTTTCTTAGACTATATAGAAGCAATATATACAATGATTTCAACCGTCTACCTGATCCATTCGTGGTTCTACTTGTCGAAATTTACAAATAATTTCCTTTAAAGGATTAACAATGGGGCTCGTAGTTCACTTAAACTTGAAGAACAAAAAATTGGCGAATTGTACTGTTTGGATGCTTTGCGTATATGTTTCTTAGTCTATATAGAAGCAATATATACAAAGATTTCAACCGTCTACCTTTTCCATTCATTGTTCTACTTGTCGAAAGTTACAAATAATTTCCGATAAAGGATTAACCATTGGGGCTCACTGTTCACTTAAACTTGAAGAACAATAAATTGGCGAATTGTACTGTTTGGATGCTTTGCACATATGTTTCTTAGACTATATAGACGCAATATATACAAAGATTTCAACCGTCTACCTGTTCCATTCATTGTTCTACTTGTCGAAATTTACAAATAATTTCCTTTAAAGGATTAACAATGGGGCTCGTTGTTCACTTAAACTTGAAGAACAATAAATTGGCGAATTGTACTGTTTGGATGCTTTGCATATATGTTTCTTAGACTATATAGACGCAATATATACAAAGATTTCAACCGTCTACCTGTTCCATTCATTGTTCTACTTGTCGAAATTTACAAATAGTTTCCTTTAAAGGTTTAACAATGGGGCTCGTTGTTCACTTAAACTTGAAGAACAATAAATTGGCGAATTGTACTGTTTGGATGCTTTGCATATATGTTTCTTAGACTATATAGACGCAATATATACAAGGATTTCAACAGTCTACCTGTTCCATTCATTGTTCTACTTGTCGAAAGTTACAAATAATTACCGATAAAGGATTAACCATTGGGGCTCATTGTTCACTTAAACTTGAAGGACAAAAAATTGGCGAATGGTACTGTTTGGATGTTTTGAATATATGTTTCTTAGATTATATAGAAGCAATATATACGAAGATTTCAACCGTCTACCTATTCCATTCATTGTTATACTTGTCGAAAGTTACAAATAATTTCCGTTAAGGGATTAACAATGAGGATCGAAGTTTACTTAAACTTGAAGAACAAGAAATTGGCGAATTGTACTGTTTGGATGCTTTGCATATATGTTTCTTAGACTATATAGAAGCAATATATACAATGATATCAACCGTCTACCTATTCCATTCAATGTTCTACTTGCCGAAATTTACAAATAATTTCCTTTAAAGGATTAACAATGGGGCTCGATGTTCACTTAAACTTGAAGAACAATAAATTGGCGAATTGTACTGTTTGGATGCTTTGCATATATGTTTCTTAGACTATATAGAAGCAATATATACAAAGATTTCAACCGTCTACCTGTTCCATTCATTGTTCTACTTGTCGAAAGTTATAAATAATTTCCGATAAAGGATTAACCATTGGGGCTCATTGTTCACTTAAACTTGAAGAACAAAAAATTGGCGAACTGTACTGTTTGGATGCTTTACATATATGTTTCTTAGATTATATAGAAGCAATATATACAATGATATCAACCGTCTACCTATTCCATTCAATGTTCTACTTGCCGAAATTTACAAATAATTTCCTTTAAAGGATTAACCATTGGGGCTCATTGTTTACTTAAACTTGAAGAGCAAAAAATTGGCGAATTGTACTGTTTGGATGCTTTGCATATTTGTTTCTTAGACTATTTAGAAGCAATATATAGAAAGATTTCACCCGTCTACCTGTACTATTCATTGTTCTACTTGTAGAAAGTTACAAATAATTTCCATTTCATGATTATCAATTGGGCTCGCTGTTCACTTAAACTTGAAGATCCAAAAATTGGCGATTGTTACTGTTTAGATGCTTTGCATATATGTTTCTTAGATTATATAGAAGCAATATATACAAAGATTTCAACCGTCTACCTGTTCCATTCATTGTTCTACTTGTCGAAATTTACAAATAATTTCCTTTAAAGGATTAACAATGGGGCTCGTTGTTCACTTAAACTTGAAGAACAATAAATTGGCGAATTGTACTGTTTGGATGCTTTGCATATATGTTTCTTAGTCTATATAGAAGCAATATATACAAAGATTTCAACCGTCTACCTTTTCCATTCATTGTTCTACTTGTCGAAAGATACAAATAATTTCCGATAAAGGATTAACCATTGGGGCTCATTGTTCACTTAAACTTGAAGAACAATAAATTGGCGAATTGTACTGTTTGGATGCTTTGCATATATGTTTCTTAGACTATATAGACGCAATATATACAAAGATTTCAACCGTCTACCTGTTCCATTCATTGTTCTACTTGTCGAAATTTACAAATAATTTCCTTTAAAGGATTAACAATGGGGCTCGTTGTTCACTTAAACTTGAAGAACAATAAATTGGCGAATTGTACTGTTTGGATGCTTTGCATATATGTTTCTTAGACTATATAGACGCAATATATACAAGGATTTCAACAGTCTACCTGTTCCATTCATTGTTCTACTTGTCGAAAGTTACAAATAATTTCCGTTAAGGGATTAACAATGGGTCTCGTAGTTCACTTAAACTTGAAGAACAAAAAATTGGCGAATGGTACTGTTTGGATGCTTTGAATATATGTTTCTTAGATTATATAGAAGCAATATATACAAAGATTTCAACCGTCTACCTGTTCCATTCATTGTTCTACTTGTCGAAAATTACAAGTAATTTCCATTTCATGATTATCAATTGGGCTCGCTGTTCACTTAAACTTGAAGATCCAAAAATTGGCGATTGTTACTGTTTAGATGCTTTGCATATATGTTTCTTAGATTATATAGAAGCAATATATACAAAGATTTCAACCGTCTACCTGTTCCATTCATTGTTCTACTTGTCGAAATTTACAAATAATTTCCTTTAAAGGATTAACAATGGGGCTCGTTGTTCACTTAAACTTGAAGAACAATGAATTGACGAATTGTACTGTTTGGATGCTTTGCATATATGTTTCTTAGTCTATATAGAAGCAATATATACAAAGATTTCAACCGTCTACCTTTTCCATTCATTGTTCTACTTGTCGAAAGTTACAAATAATTTCCGATAAAGGATTAACCATTGGGGCTCATTGTTCACTTAAACTTGAAGAACAATAAATTGGCGAATTGTACTGTTTGGATGCTTTGCATATATGTTTCTTAGACTATATAGACGCAATATATACAAAGATTTCAACCGTCTACCTGTTCCATTCATTGTTCTACTTGTCGAAATATACAAATAATTTCCTTTAAAGGATTAACAATGGGGCCCGTTGTTCACTTAAACTTGAAGAACAATAAATTGGCGAATTGTACTGTTAGGATGCTTTGCATATATGTTTCTTAGACTATATAGACGCAATATATACAAAGATTTCAACCGTCTACCTTTTCCATTCATTGTTCTACCTGTCGAAATTTACAAATAATTTCCTTTAAAGGATTAACAATGGGGCTCGTTGTTCACTTAAACTTGAAGAACAATGAATTGGCGAATTGTACTGTTTGGATGCTTTGCATATATGTTTCTTAGTCTATATAGAAGCAATAAATACAAAGATTTCAACCGTCTACCTTTTCCATTCATTGTTCTACTTGTCGAAAGTTACAAATAATTTCCGATAAAGGATTAACCATTGGGGCTCATTGTTCACTTAAACTTGAAGAACAATAAATTGGCGAATTGTACTGTTTGGATGCTTTGCATATATGTTTCTTAGACTATATAGACGCAATATATACAAAGATTTCAACCGTCTACCTGTTCCATTCATTGTTCTACTTGTCGAAATATACAAATAATTTCCTTTAAAGGATTAACAATGGGGCTCGTTGTTCACTTAAACTTGAAGAACAATAAATTGGCGAATTGTACTTTTTGGATGCTTTGCATATATGTTTCTTAGACTATATAGACGCAATATATACAAGGATTTCAACAGTCTACCTGTTCCATTCATTGTTCTACTTGTCGAAAGTTACAAATAATTACCGATAAAAGATTAACCATTGGGGCTCATTGTTTACTTAAACTTGAAGATCCAAAAATTGGCGATTGTTACTGTTTAGATGCTTTGCATATATGTTTCTTAGATTATATAGAAGCAATATATACAAAGATTTCAACCGTCTACCTGTTCCATTCATTGTTCTACTTGTCGAAATTTACAAATAATTTCCTTTAAAGGATTAACAATGGGGCTCGTTGTTCACTTAAACTTGAAGAACAATAAATTGGCGAATTGTACTGTTTGGATGCTTTGCATATATGTTTCTTAGTCTATATAGAAGCAATATATACAAAGATTTCAACCGTCTACCTTTTCCATTCATTGTTCTACTTGTCGAAAGATACAAATAATTTCCGATAAAGGATTAACCATTGGGGCTCATTGTTCACTTAAACTTGAAGAACAATAAATTGGCGAATTGTACTGTTTGGATGCTTTGCATATATGTTTCTTAGACTATATAGACGCAATATATACAAAGATTTCAACCGTCTACCTGTTCCATTCATTGTTCTACTTGTCGAAATATACAAATAATTTCCTTTAAAGGATTAACAATGGGGCT
Organism: Cerceris ruficornis; assembly: GCA_963989415.1. Classification (NCBI taxonomy): domain Eukaryota; kingdom Metazoa; phylum Arthropoda; class Insecta; order Hymenoptera; family Crabronidae; genus Cerceris; species Cerceris ruficornis. The sequence continues at coordinate 524,742 of CAXDIW010000076.1, forward strand.
CGTAGTTCACTTAAACTTGAAGAACAAAAAATTGGCGAATCGTACTGTTTGGATGCTCTGAATATATGTTTCTTATATTATATAGCAGCAATATATACAAGGATTTCAACCGTCTACATGTTCCATTCATTGTTCTACTTGTCGAAAGTTACAAATAATTACCGATAAAGGATTAACCATTGGGGCTCATTGTTCACTTAAACTTGAGGAACAACAAATTGGCGAATTGTACTGTTTGGATGCTTTGCATATATGTTTCTTAGACTATATAGAAGCAATATATACAAAGATTTCAAGCGTCTACGTGTTCCATTCATTGTTCTACTTGACGAAAGTTACAAATAATTTCCGATAAAGGATTAACAATGGGGCTCGTAGTTCACTTAAACTTGAAGAACAAAAAATTGGCGAATTGTACTGTTTGGATGCTTTGCATATTTGTTTCGTAGACTATATAGAAGCAATATATACAATGATTTCAACCGTCTACATGATCCATTCATTGTTCTACTTGTCGAAATTTACAAATAATTTCCTTTAAAGGATTAACAATGGGGCTCGTTGTTCACTTAAACTTGAAGAACAATAAATTGGCGAATTGTACTGTTTGGATGCTTTGCATATATGTTTCTTAGTCTATATAGAAGCAATATATACAAAGATTTCAACCGTCTACCTGTTCCATTCATTGTTCTACTTGTCGATATTTACAAATAATTTCCTTTAAAGGATTAACAATGGGGCTCGTTGTTCACTTAAACTTGAAGAACAATAAATTGGCGAATTGTACTGTTTGGATGCTTTGCATATATGTTACTTAGACTATATAGAATCAATATATACAAAGAATTCAACCGTCTACCTGTTCCATTCATTGTTCTACTTGTCGAAGGTTACAAATAATTACCGATAAAGGATTAACCATTGGGGCTCATTGTTCACTTAAACTTGAAGAACAATAAATTGGCGAATTGTACTGTTTGGATGCTTTGCATATATGTTTCTTAGACTATATAGAATCAATATATACAAAGAATTCAACCGTCTACCTGTTCCATTCATTGTTCTACTTGTCGAAGGTTACAAATAATTACCGATAAAGGATTAACCATTGGAGCTCATTGTTCACTTAAACTTGAAGACCAAAAAATTGGCAATTGGTACTGTTTGGATGCTTTCCATATATGTTTCTTAGACTATATGGAAGCAATATATACAAAGATTTCAACCGTCTACGTGTACCAATCATTGTTCTACTTGTAGAAAGTTACAAATAATTTCCGTTAAGGGATTAACAATGGGGATCGTAGTTTACTTAAACTTGAAGAACAAAAAATTGGCGAATTGTACTGTTTGGATGCTTTGCATATATGTTTCTTAGACTATATGGAAGCAATATATACAAAGATTTCAACCGTCTAACTGTTCCATTCATTGTTCTACTTGTCGAAGGTTACAAATAATTTCCGATAAAGGATTAACCATTGGGGCTCATTGTTTACTTAAACTTGAAGAGCAAAAAATTGGCGAATTGTACTGTTTGGATGCTTTGCATATTTATTTCTTAGACTATTTAGAAGCAATATATAGAAAGATTTCACCCGTCTACCTGTACTATTCATTGTTCTACTTGTAGAAAGTTACATATAATTTCCATTTCATGATTATCAATTGGGCTCGCTGTTCACTTAAACTTGAAGATCCAAAAATTGGCGATTGTTACTGTTTAGATGCTTTGCATATATGTTTCTTAGATTATATAGAAGCAATATATACAACGATTTCAACCGTCTACCTGTTCCATTCATTGTTCTACTTGTCGAAATATACAAATAATTTCCTTTAAAGGATTAACAATGGGGCTCGTTGTTCACTTAAACTTGAAGAACAATAAATTGGCGAATTGTACTGTTTGGATGCTTTGCATATATGTTTCTTAGACTATATAGACGCAATATATACAAGGATTTCAACAGTCTACCTGTTCCATTCATTGTTCTACTTGTCGAAAGTTACAAATAATTACCGATAAAGGATTAACAATGGGGCTCGTAGTTCACTTAAACTTGAAGAACAAAAAATTGGCGAATGGTACTGTTTGGATGCTTTGAATATATGTTTCTTAGATTATATAGAAGCAATATATACAAAGATTTCAACCGTCTACCTGTTCCATTCATTGTTCTACTTGTCGAAAATTACAAGTAATTTCCGATAAAGGATTAACCATTGGGGCTCATTGTTTACTTAAACTTGAAGAGCAAAAAATTGGCGAATTGTACTGTTTGGATGCTTTGCATACTTGTTTCTTAGACTATTTAGAAGCAATATATAGAAAGATTTCACCCGTCTACCTGTACTATTCATTGTTCTACTTGTAGAAAGTTACAAATAATTTCCATTTCATGATTATCAATTGGGCTCGCTGTTCACTTAAACTTGAAGATCCAAAAATTGGCGATTGTTACTGTTTGGATGCTTTGCATATTTGTTTCGTAGACTATATAGAAGCAATATATACAATGATTTCAACCGTCTACATGATCCATTCATTGTTCTACTTGTAGAAATTTACAAATAATTTCCATTTCATGATTATCAATTGGGCTCGCTGTTCACTTAAACGTGAAGATCCAAAAATTGGCGATTGTTACTGTTTAGATGCTTTGCATATATGTTTCTTAGATTATATAGAAGCAATATATACAAAGATTTCAACCGTCTACCTGTTCCATTCATTGTTCTACTTGTCGAAATTTACAAATAATTTCCTTTAAAGGATTAACAATGGGGCTCGTTGTTCACTTAAACTTGAAGAACAATGAATTGGCGAATTGTACTGTTTGGATGCTTTGCATATATGTTTCTTAGTCTATATAGAAGCAATATATACAAAGATTTCAACCGTCTACCTTTTCCATTCATTGTTCTACTTGTCGAAATTTACAAATAATTTCCTTTAAAGGATTAACAATGGGGCTCGTAGTTCACTTAATCATGAAGATGAAATAATTGGCGAATTGTACTGTTTGGATGCTTTGCATATGTGTCTTTTAGATTATATAGAAACAATATATACAAAGATTTCAACCGTCTACCTGTTCCATTCATTGTCCTACTTGTCGAAATTTACAAATAATTTCCTTTAAAGGATTAACAATGGGGCTCGTAGTTCACTTAAACTTGAAGAACAAAAAATTGGCGAATCGTACTGTTTGGATGCTCTGAATATATGTTTCTTATATTATATAGCAGCAATATATACAAGGATTTCAACCGTCTACATGTTCCATTCATTGTTCTACTTGTCGAAAGTTACAAATAATTACCGATAAAGGATTAACCATTGGGGCTCATTGTTCACTTAAACTTGAGGAACAACAAATTGGCGAATTGTACTGTTTGGATGCTTTGCATATATGTTTCTTAGACTATATAGAAGCAATATATACAAAGATTTCAACCGTCTACGTGCTCCATTCATTGTTCTACTTGACGAAAGTTACAAATAATTTCCGATAAAGGATTAACAATGGGGCTCGTAGTTCACTTAAACTTGAAGAACAAAAAATTGGCGAATTGTACTGTTTGGATGCTTTGCATATTTATTTCTTAGACTATTTAGAAGCAATATATAGAAAGATTTCACCCGTCTACCTGTACTATTCATTGTTCTACTTGTAGAAAGTTACATATAATTTCCATTTCATGATTATCAATTGGGCTCGCTGTTCACTTAAACTTGAAGATCCAAAAATTGGCGATTGTTACTGTTTAGATGCTTTGCATATATGTTTCTTAGATTATATAGAAGCAATATATACAAAGATTTCAACCGTCTACCTGTTCCATTCATTGTTCTACTTGTCGAAATTTACAAATAATTTCCTTTAAAGGATTAACAATGGGGCTCGTTGTTCACTTAAACTTGAAGAACAATAAATTGGCGAATTGTACTGTTTGGATGCTTTGCATATATGTTTCTTAGACTATATAGACGCAATATATACAAAGATTTCAACCGTCTACCTGTTCCATTCATTGTTCTACTTGTCGAAATATACAAATAATTTCCTTTAAAGGATTAACAATGGGGCTCGTTGTTCACTTAAACTTGAAGAACAATAAATTGGCGAATTGTACTGTTTGGATGCTTTGCATATATGTTTCTTAGACTATATAGACGCAATATATACAAGGATTTCAACAGTCTACCTGTTCCATTCATTGTTCTACTTGTCGAAAGTTACAAATAATTACCGATAAAGGATTAACAATGGGGCTCGTAGTTCACTTAAACTTGAAGAACAAAAAATTGGCGAATGGTACTGTTTGGATGCTTTGAATATATGTTTCTTAGATTATATAGAAGCAATATATACAAAGATTTCAACCGTCTACCTGTTCCATTCATTGTTCTACTTGTCGAAAATTACAAGTAATTTCCGATAAAGGATTAACCATTGGGGCTCATTGTTTACTTAAACTTGAAGAGCAAAAAATTGGCGAATTGTACTGTTTGGATGCTTTGCATACTTGTTTCTTAGACTATTTAGAAGCAATATATAGAAAGATTTCACCCGTCTACCTGTACTATTCATTGTTCTACTTGTAGAAAGTTACAAATAATTTCCATTTCATGATTATCAATTGGGCTCGCTGTTCACTTAAACTTGAAGATCCAAAAATTGGCGATTGTTACTGTTTGGATGCTTTGCATATTTGTTTCGTAGACTATATAGAAGCAATATATACAATGATTTCAACCGTCTACATGATCCATTCATTGTTCTACTTGTAGAAATTTACAAATAATTTCCATTTCATGATTATCAATTGGGCTCGCTGTTCACTTAAACGTGAAGATCCAAAAATTGGCGATTGTTACTGTTTAGATGCTTTGCATATATGTTTCTTAGATTATATAGAAGCAATATATACAAAGATTTCAACCGTCTACCTGTTCCATTCATTGTTCTACTTGTCGAAATTTACAAATAATTTCCTTTAAAGGATTAACAATGGGGCTCGTTGTTCACTTAAACTTGAAGAAGAATGAATTGGCGAATTGTACTGTTTGGATGCTTTGCATATATGTTTCTTAGTCTATATAGAAGCAATATATACAAAGATTTCAACCGTCTACCTTTTCCATTCATTGTTCTACTTGTCGAAATTTACAAATAATTTCCTTTAAAGGATTAACAATGGGGCTCGTAGTTCACTTAATCATGAAGATGAAATAATTGGCGAATTGTACTGTTTGGATGCTTTGCATATGTGTCTTTTAGATTATATAGAAACAATATATACAAAGATTTCAACCGTCTACCTGTTCCATTCATTGTCCTACTTGTCGAAATTTACAAATAATTTCCTTTAAAGGATTAACAATGGGGCTCGTAGTTCACTTAAACTTGAAGAACAAAAAATTGGCGAATCGTACTGTTTGGATGCTCTGAATATATGTTTCTTATATTATATAGCAGCAATATATACAAGGATTTCAACCGTCTACATGTTCCATTCATTGTTCTACTTGTCGAAAGTTACAAATAATTACCGATAAAGGATTAACCATTGGGGCTCATTGTTCACTTAAACTTGAGGAACAACAAATTGGCGAATTGTACTGTTTGGATGCTTTGCATATATGTTTCTTAGACTATATAGAAGCAATATATACAAAGATTTCAACCGTCTACGTGTTCCATTCATTGTTCTACTTGACGAAAGTTACAAATAATTTCCGATAAAGGATTAACAATGGGGCTCGTAGTTCACTTAAACTTGAAGAACAAAAAATTGGCGAATTGTACTGTTTGGATGCTTTGCATATTTGTTTCGTAGACTATATAGAAGCAATATATACAATGATTTCACCCGTCTACCTGTACTATTCATTGTTCTACTTGTAGAAAGTTACATATAATTTCCATTTCATGATTATCAATTGGGCTCGCTGTTCACTTAAACTTGAAGATCCAAAAATTGGCGATTGTTACTGTTTAGATGCTTTGCATATATGTTTCTTAGATTATATAGAAGCAATATATACAAAGATTTCAACCGTCTACCTGTTCCATTCATTGTTCTACTTGTCGAAATTTACAAATAATTTCCTTTAAAGGATTAACAATGGGGCTCGTTGTTCACTTAAACTTGAAGAACAATGAATTGGCGAATTGTACTGTTTGGATGCTTTGCATATATGTTTCTTAGTCTATATAGAAGCAATATATACAAAGATTTCAACCGTCTACCTTTTCCATTCATTGTTCTACTTGTCGAAAGTTACAAATAATTTCCGATAAAGGATTAACCATTGGGGCTCATTGTTCACTTAAACTTGAAGAACAATAAATTGGCGAATTGTACTGTTTGGATGCTTTGCATATGTGTCTTTTAGATTATATAGAAACAATATATACAAAGATTTCAACCGTCTACCTGTTCCATTCATTGTCCTACTTGTCGAAATTTACAAATAATTTCCTTTAAAGGATTAACAATGGGGCTCGTAGTTCACTTAAACTTGAAGAACAAAAAATTGGCGAATCGTACTGTTTGGATGCTCTGAATATATGTTTCTTATATTATATAGCAGCAATATATACAAGGATTTCAACCGTCTACATGTTCCATTCATTGTTCTACTTGTCGAAAGTTACAAATAATTACCGATAAAGGATTAACCATTGGGGCTCATTGTTCACTTAAACTTGAGGAACAACAAATTGGCGAATTGTACTGTTTGGATGCTTTGCATATATGTTTCTTAGACTATATAGAAGCAATATATACAATGATTTCACCCGTCTACCTGTACTATTCATTGTTCTACTTGTAGAAAGTTACAAATAATTTCCATTTCATGATTATCAATTGGGCTCGCTGTTCACTTAAACTTGAAGATCCAAAAATTGGCGATTGTTACTGTTTAGATGCTTTGCATATATGTTTCTTAGATTATATAGAAGCAATATATACAAAGATTTCAACCGTCTACCTGTTCCATTCATTGTTCTACTTGTCGAAATTTACAAATAATTTCCTTTAAAGGATTAACAATGGGGCTCGTTGTTCACTTAAACTTGAAGAACAATGAATTGGCGAATTGTACTGTTTGGATGCTTTGCATATATGTTTCTTAGTCTATATAGAAGCAATATATACAAAGATTTCAACCGTCTACCTTTTCCATTCATTGTTCTACTTGTCGAAAGTTACAAATAATTTCCGATAAAGGATTAACCATTGGGGCTCATTGTTCACTTAAACTTGAAGAACAATAAATTGGCGAATTGTACTGTTTGGATGCTTTGCATATATGTTTCTTAGACTATATAGACGCAATATATACAAAGATTTCAACCGTCTACCTGTTCCATTCATTGTTCTACTTGTCGAAATATACAAATAATTTCCTTTAAAGGATTAACAATGGGGCTCGTTGTTCACTTAAACTTGAAGAACAATAAATTGGCGAATTGTACTTTTTGGATGCTTTGCATATATGTTTCTTAGACTATATAGACGCAATATATACAAGGATTTCAACAGTCTACCTGTTCCATTCATTGTTCTACTTGTCGAAAGTTACAAATAATTACCGATAAAAGATTAACCATTGGGGCTCATTGTTTACTTAAACTTGAAGATCCAAAAATTGGCGATTGTTACTGTTTAGATGCTTTGCATATATGTTTCTTAGATTATATAGAAGCAATATATACAAAGATTTCAACCGTCTACCTGTTCCATTCATTGTTCTACTTGTCGAAATTTACAAATAATTTCCTTTAAAGGATTAACAATGGGGCTCGTTGTTCACTTAAACTTGAAGAACAATAAATTGGTGAATTGTACTGTTTGGATGCTTTGCATATATGTTTCTTAGTCTATATAGAAGCAATATATACAAAGATTTCAACCGTCTACCTTTTCCATTCATTGTTCTACTTGTCGAAAGATACAAATAATTTCCGATAAAGGATTAACCATTGGGGCTCATTGTTCACTTAAACTTGAAGAACAATAAATTGGCGAATTGTACTGTTTGGATGCTTTGCATATATGTTTCTTAGACTATATAGACGCAATATATACAAAGATTTCAACCGTCTACCTGTTCCATTCATTGTTCTACTTGTCGAAATTTACAAATAATTTCCTTTAAAGGATTAACAATGGGGCTCGTTGTTCACTTAAACTTGAAGAACAATAAATTGGCGAATTGTACTGTTTGGATGCTTTGCATATATGTTTCTTAGACTATATAGACGCAATATATACAAGGATTTCAACAGTCTACCTGTTCCATTCATTGTTCTACTTGTCGAAAGTTACAAATAATTTCCTTTAAGGGATTAACAATGGGTCTCGTAGTTCACTTAAACTTGAAGAACAAAAAATTGGCGAATGGTACTGTTTGGATGCTTTGAATATATGTTTCTTAGATTATATAGAAGCAATATATACAAAGATTTCAACCGTCTACCTGTTCCGTTCATTGTTCTACTTGTCGAAAATTACAAGTAATTTCCGATAAAGGATTAACCATTGGGGCTCATTGTTTACTTAAACTTGAAGAGCAAAAAATTGGCGAATTGTACTGTTTGGATGCTTTGCATACTTGTTTCTTAGACTATTTAGAAGCAATATATAGAAAGATTTCACCCGTCTACCTGTACTATTCATTGTTCTACTTGTAGAAAGTTAGAAATAATTTCCATTTCATGATTATCAATTGGGCTCGCTGTTCACTTAAACTTGAAGATCCAAAAATTGGCGATTGTTACTGTTTAGATGCTTTGCATATATGTTTCTTAGATTATATAGAAGCAATATATACAAAGATTTCAACCGTCTACCTGTTCCATTCATTGTTCTACTTGTAGAAAGTGACAATTAATTTCCGTTAAAGGATTAACAATGGGGCTCGTAGTTCACATAAACTGGAAGAACAAAAAATTGGCGAATGGTACTGTTTGGATGCTTTGCATATATGTTTCTTAGACTATATAGAAGCAATATATACAAAGATTTCCACCGTCTACCTGTTCCATTCATTGTTCTACTTGTCGAAAGTTACAAATAATTTCCGATAAAGGATTAACAATGGGGCTCATTGTTCACTTAAACATGAAGAACAAAAAATTGGCGAATGGTACTGTTTGGATGCTTTGCATATATGTTTCTTAGACTATATGGAAGCAATATATTCAAAGAATTCAACGCTCTACCTGTTCCATTTATTGTTCTACTTGTCGAAAGTTACAAATAATTTCCGATAAAGGATTAACCATTGTGGCTCATTGTTCACTTAAACTTGAAAAACAAAAAATTGACGAATTGTACTGTTTGGAAGCTTTGCATATATGTTTCTTAGACTATATGGAAGCAATATATACAATGATTTCAACCGTCTACCTGTTCCATTCATTGTTCTACTTGTCGAAAGTTACAAATAATTTCCGTTAAGGGATTAACAATGGGGATCGTAGTTTACTTAACCTTGAAGAACAAAAAATTGGCGAATGGTACTGTTTGGATGTTTTGAATATATGTTTCTTAGATTATATAGAAGCAATATATACGAAGATTTCAACCGTCTACCTGTTCCATTCATTGTTCTACTTGTCGAAAATTACAAGTAATTTCCGATAAAGGATTAACCATTGGGGCTCATTGTTTACTTAAACTTGAAGAGCAAAAAATTGGCGAATTGTACTGTTTGGATGCTTTGCATATTTGTTTCGTAGACTATATAGAAGCAATATATACAATGATTTCAACCGTCTACATGATCCATTCATTGTTCTACTTGTCGAAATTTACAAATAATTTCCTTTAAAGGATTAACAATGGGGCTCGTTGTTCACTTAAACTTGAAGAACAATAAATTGGCGAATTGTACTGTTTGGATGCTTTGCATATATGTTTCTTAGTCTATATAGAAGCAATATATACAAAGATTTCAACCATCTACCTGTTCCATTCATTGTTCTACTTGTCGATATTTACAAATAATTTCCTTTAAAGGATTAACAATGGGGCTCGTTGTTCACTTAAACTTGAAGAACAATAAATTGGCGAATTGTACTGTTTGGATGCTTTGCATATATGTTACTTAGACTATATAGAATCAATATATACAAAGAATTCAACCGTCTACCTGTTCCATTCATTGTTCTACTTGTCGAAGGTTACAAATAATTACCGATAAAGGATTAACCATTGGGGCTCATTGTTCACTTAAACTTGAAGAACAATAAATTGGCGAATTGTACTGTTTGGATGCTTTGCATATATGTTTCTTAGACTATATAGAATCAATATATACAAAGAATTCAACCGTCTACCTGTTCCATTCATTGTTCTACTTGTCGAAGGTTACAAATAATTACCGATAAAGGATTAACCATTGGAGCTCATTGTTCACTTAAACTTGAAGACCAAAAAATTGGCAATTGGTACTGTTTGGATGCTTTCCATATATGTTTCTTAGACTATATGGAAGCAATATATACAAAGATTTCAACCGTCTACGTGTACCAATCATTGTTCTACTTGTAGAAAGTTACAAATAATTTCCGTTAAGGGATTAACAATGGGGATCGTAGTTTACTTAAACTTGAAGAACAAAAAATTGGCGAATTGTACTGTTTGGATGCTTTGCATATATGTTTCTTAGACTATATGGAAGCAATATATACAAAGATTTCAACCGTCTAACTGTTCCATTCATTGTTCTACTTGTCGAAGGTTACAAATAATTTCCGATAAAGGATTAACCATTGGGGCTCATTGTTTACTTAAACTTGAAGAGCAAAAAATTGGCGAATTGTACTGTTTGGATGCTTTGCATATTTATTTCTTAGACTATTTAGAAGCAATATATAGAAAGATTTCACCCGTCTACCTGTACTATTCATTGTTCTACTTGTAGAAAGTTACATATAATTTCCATTTCATGATTATCAATTGGGCTCGCTGTTCACTTAAACTTGAAGATCCAAAAATTGGCGATTGTTACTGTTTAGATGCTTTGCATATATGTTTCTTAGATTATATAGAAGCAATATATACAACGATTTCAACCGTCTACCTGTTCCATTCATTGTTCTACTTGTCGAAATATACAAATAATTTCCTTTAAAGGATTAACAATGGGGCTCGTTGTTCACTTAAACTTGAAGAACAATAAATTGGCGAATTGTACTGTTTGGATGCTTTGCATATATGTTTCTTAGACTATATAGACGCAATATATACAAGGATTTCAACAGTCTACCTGTTCCATTCATTGTTCTACTTGTCGAAAGTTACAAATAATTACCGATAAAGGATTAACAATGGGGCTCGTAGTTCACTTAAACTTGAAGAACAAAAAATTGGCGAATGGTACTGTTTGGATGCTTTGAATATATGTTTCTTAGATTATATAGAAGCAATATATACAAAGATTTCAACCGTCTACCTGTTCCATTCATTGTTCTACTTGTCGAAAATTACAAGTAATTTCCGATAAAGGATTAACCATTGGGGCTCATTGTTTACTTAAACTTGAAGAGCAAAAAATTGGCGAATTGTACTGTTTGGATGCTTTGCATACTTGTTTCTTAGACTATTTAGAAGCAATATATAGAAAGATTTCACCCGTCTACCTGTACTATTCATTGTTCTACTTGTAGAAAGTTACAAATAATTTCCATTTCATGATTATCAATTGGGCTCGCTGTTCACTTAAACTTGAAGATCCAAAAATTGGCGATTGTTACTGTTTGGATGCTTTGCATATTTGTTTCGTAGACTATATAGAAGCAATATATACAATGATTTCAACCGTCTACATGATCCATTCATTGTTCTACTTGTAGAAATTTACAAATAATTTCCATTTCATGATTATCAATTGGGCTCGCTGTTCACTTAAACGTGAAGATCCAAAAATTGGCGATTGTTACTGTTTAGATGCTTTGCATATATGTTTCTTAGATTATATAGAAGCAATATATACAAAGATTTCAACCGTCTACCTGTTCCATTCATTGTTCTACTTGTCGAAATTTACAAATAATTTCCTTTAAAGGATTAACAATGGGGCTCGTTGTTCACTTAAACTTGAAGAAGAATGAATTGGCGAATTGTACTGTTTGGATGCTTTGCATATATGTTTCTTAGTCTATATAGAAGCAATATATACAAAGATTTCAACCGTCTACCTTTTCCATTCATTGTTCTACTTGTCGAAATTTACAAATAATTTCCTTTAAAGGATTAACAATGGGGCTCGTAGTTCACTTAATCATGAAGATGAAATAATTGGCGAATTGTACTGTTTGGATGCTTTGCATATGTGTCTTTTAGATTATATAGAAACAATATATACAAAGATTTCAACCGTCTACCTGTTCCATTCATTGTCCTACTTGTCGAAATTTACAAATAATTTCCTTTAAAGGATTAACAATGGGGCTCGTAGTTCACTTAAACTTGAAGAACAAAAAATTGGCGAATCGTACTGTTTGGATGCTCTGAATATATGTTTCTTATATTATATAGCAGCAATATATACAAGGATTTCAACCGTCTACATGTTCCATTCATTGTTCTACTTGTCGAAAGTTACAAATAATTACCGATAAAGGATTAACCATTGGGGCTCATTGTTCACTTAAACTTGAGGAACAACAAATTGGCGAATTGTACTGTTTGGATGCTTTGCATATATGTTTCTTAGACTATATAGAAGCAATATATACAAAGATTTCAACCGTCTACGTGCTCCATTCATTGTTCTACTTGACGAAAGTTACAAATAATTTCCGATAAAGGATTAACAATGGGGCTCGTAGTTCACTTAAACTTGAAGAACAAAAAATTGGCGAATTGTACTGTTTGGATGCTTTGCATATTTATTTCTTAGACTATTTAGAAGCAATATATAGAAAGATTTCACCAGTCTACCTGTACTATTCATTGTTCTACTTGTAGAAAGTTACATATAATTTCCATTTCATGATTATCAATTGGGCTCGCTGTTCACTTAAACTTGAAGATCCAAAAATTGGCGATTGTTACTGTTTAGATGCTTTGCATATATGTTTCTTAGATTATATAGAAGCAATATATACAAAGATTTCAACCGTCTACCTGTTCCATTCATTGTTCTACTTGTCGAAATTTACAAATAATTTCCTTTAAAGGATTAACAATGGGGCTCGTTGTTCACTTAAACTTGAAGAACAATAAATTGGCGAATTGTACTGTTTGGATGCTTTGCATATATGTTTCTTAGACTATATAGACGCAATATATACAAAGATTTCAACCGTCTACCTGTTCCATTCATTGTTCTACTTGTCGAAATATACAAATAATTTCCTTTAAAGGATTAACAATGGGGCTCGTTGTTCACTTAAACTTGAAGAACAATAAATTGGCGAATTGTACTGTTTGGATGCTTTGCATATATGTTTCTTAGACTATATAGACGCAATATATACAAGGATTTCAACAGTCTACCTGTTCCATTCATTGTTCTACTTGTCGAAAGTTACAAATAATTACCGATAAAGGATTAACAATGGGGCTCGTAGTTCACTTAAACTTGAAGAACAAAAAATTGGCGAATGGTACTGTTTGGATGCTTTGAATATATGTTTCTTAGATTATATAGAAGCAATATATACAAAGATTTCAACCGTCTACCTGTTCCATTCATTGTTCTACTTGTCGAAAATTACAAGTAATTTCCGATAAAGGATTAACCATTGGGGCTCATTGTTTACTTAAACTTGAAGAGCAAAAAATTGGCGAATTGTACTGTTTGGATGCTTTGCATACTTGTTTCTTAGACTATTTAGAAGCAATATATAGAAAGATTTCACCCGTCTACCTGTACTATTCATTGTTCTACTTGTAGAAAGTTACAAATAATTTCCATTTCATGATTATCAATTGGGCTCGCTGTTCACTTAAACTTGAAGATCCAAAAATTGGCGATTGTTACTGTTTGGATGCTTTGCATATTTGTTTCGTAGACTATATAGAAGCAATATATACAATGATTTCAACCGTCTACATGATCCATTCATTGTTCTACTTGTAGAAATTTACAAATAATTTCCATTTCATGATTATCAATTGGGCTCGCTGTTCACTTAAACGTGAAGATCCAAAAATTGGCGATTGTTACTGTTTAGATGCTTTGCATATATGTTTCTTAGATTATATAGAAGCAATATATACAAAGATTTCAACCGTCTACCTGTTCCATTCATTGTTCTACTTGTCGAAATTTACAAATAATTTCCTTTAAAGGATTAACAATGGGGCTCGTTGTTCACTTAAACTTGAAGAAGAATGAATTGGCGAATTGTACTGTTTGGATGCTTTGCATATATGTTTCTTAGTCTATATAGAAGCAATATATACAAAGATTTCAACCGTCTACCTTTTCCATTCATTGTTCTACTTGTCGAAATTTACAAATAATTTCCTTTAAAGGATTAACAATGGGGCTCGTAGTTCACTTAATCATGAAGATGAAATAATTGGCGAATTGTACTGTTTGGATGCTTTGCATATGTGTCTTTTAGATTATATAGAAACAATATATACAAAGATTTCAACCGTCTACCTGTTCCATTCATTGTCCTACTTGTCGAAATTTACAAATAATTTCCTTTAAAGGATTAACAATGGGGCTCGTAGTTCACTTAAACTTGAAGAACAAAAAATTGGCGAATCGTACTGTTTGGATGCTCTGAATATATGTTTCTTATATTATATAGCAGCAATATATACAAGGATTTCAACCGTCTACATGTTCCATTCATTGTTCTACTTGTCGAAAGTTACAAATAATTACCGATAAAGGATTAACCATTGGGGCTCATTGTTCACTTAAACTTGAGGAACAACAAATTGGCGAATTGTACTGTTTGGATGCTTTGCATATATGTTTCTTAGACTATATAGAAGCAATATATACAAAGATTTCAACCGTCTACGTGTTCCATTCATTGTTCTACTTGACGAAAGTTACAAATAATTTCCGATAAAGGATTAACAATGGGGCTCGTAGTTCACTTAAACTTGAAGAACAAAAAATTGGCGAATTGTACTGTTTGGATGCTTTGCATATTTGTTTCGTAGACTATATAGAAGCAATATATACAATGATTTCACCCGTCTACCTGTACTATTCATTGTTCTACTTGTAGAAAGTTACATATAATTTCCATTTCATGATTATCAATTGGGCTCGCTGTTCACTTAAACTTGAAGATCCAAAAATTGGCGATTGTTACTGTTTAGATGCTTTGCATATATGTTTCTTAGATTATATAGAAGCAATATATACAAAGATTTCAACCGTCTACCTGTTCCATTCATTGTTCTACTTGTCGAAATTTACAAATAATTTCCTTTAAAGGATTAACAATGGGGCTCGTTGTTCACTTAAACTTGAAGAACAATGAATTGGCGAATTGTACTGTTTGGATGCTTTGCATATATGTTTCTTAGTCTATATAGAAGCAATATATACAAAGATTTCAACCGTCTACCTTTTCCATTCATTGTTCTACTTGTCGAAAGTTACAAATAATTTCCGATAAAGGATTAACCATTGGGGCTCATTGTTCACTTAAACTTGAAGAACAATAAATTGGCGAATTGTACTGTTTGGATGCTTTGCATATGTGTCTTTTAGATTATATAGAAACAATATATACAAAGATTTCAACCGTCTACCTGTTCCATTCATTGTCCTACTTGTCGAAATTTACAAATAATTTCCTTTAAAGGATTAACAATGGGGCTCGTAGTTCACTTAAACTTGAAGAACAAAAAATTGGCGAATCGTACTGTTTGGATGCTCTGAATATATGTTTCTTATATTATATAGCAGCAATATATACAAGGATTTCAACCGTCTACATGTTCCATTCATTGTTCTACTTGTCGAAAGTTACAAATAATTACCGATAAAGGATTAACCATTGGGGCTCATTGTTCACTTAAACTTGAGGAACAACAAATTGGCGAATTGTACTGTTTGGATGCTTTGCATATATGTTTCTTAGACTATATAGAAGCAATATATACAATGATTTCACCCGTCTACCTGTACTATTCATTGTTCTACTTGTAGAAAGTTACAAATAATTTCCATTTCATGATTATCAATTGGGCTCGCTGTTCACTTAAACTTGAAGATCCAAAAATTGGCGATTGTTACTGTTTAGATGCTTTGCATATATGTTTCTTAGATTATATAGAAGCAATATATACAAAGATTTCAACCGTCTACCTGTTCCATTCATTGTTCTACTTGTCGAAATTTACAAATAATTTCCTTTAAAGGATTAACAATGGGGCTCGTTGTTCACTTAAACTTGAAGAACAATGAATTGGCGAATTGTACTGTTTGGATGCTTTGCATATATGTTTCTTAGTCTATATAGAAGCAATATATACAAAGATTTCAACCGTCTACCTTTTCCATTCATTGTTCTACTTGTCGAAAGTTACAAATAATTTCCGATAAAGGATTAACCATTGGGGCTCATTGTTCACTTAAACTTGAAGAACAATAAATTGGCGAATTGTACTGTTTGGATGCTTTGCATATATGTTTCTTAGACTATATAGACGCAATATATACAAAGATTTCAACCGTCTACCTGTTCCATTCATTGTTCTACTTGTCGAAATATACAAATAATTTCCTTTAAAGGATTAACAATGGGGCTCGTTGTTCACTTAAACTTGAAGAACAATAAATTGGCGAATTGTACTTTTTGGATGCTTTGCATATATGTTTCTTAGACTATATAGACGCAATATATACAAGGATTTCAACAGTCTACCTGTTCCATTCATTGTTCTACTTGTCGAAAGTTACAAATAATTACCGATAAAAGATTAACCATTGGGGCTCATTGTTTACTTAAACTTGAAGATCCAAAAATTGGCGATTGTTACTGTTTAGATGCTTTGCATATATGTTTCTTAGATTATATAGAAGCAATATATACAAAGATTTCAACCGTCTACCTGTTCCATTCATTGTTCTACTTGTCGAAATTTACAAATAATTTCCTTTAAAGGATTAACAATGGGGCTCGTTGTTCACTTAAACTTGAAGAACAATAAATTGGTGAATTGTACTGTTTGGATGCTTTGCATATATGTTTCTTAGTCTATATAGAAGCAATATATACAAAGATTTCAACCGTCTACCTTTTCCATTCATTGTTCTACTTGTCGAAAGATACAAATAATTTCCGATAAAGGATTAACCATTGGGGCTCATTGTTCACTTAAACTTGAAGAACAATAAATTGGCGAATTGTACTGTTTGGATGCTTTGCATATATGTTTCTTAGACTATATAGACGCAATATATACAAAGATTTCAACCGTCTACCTGTTCCATTCATTGTTCTACTTGTCGAAATTTACAAATAATTTCCTTTAAAGGATTAACAATGGGGCTCGTTGTTCACTTAATCTTGAAGAACAATAAATTGGCGAATTGTACTGTTTGGATGCTTTGCATATATGTTTCTTAGTCTATATAGAAGCAATATATACAAAGATTTCAACCGTCTACCTTTTCCATTCATTGTTCTACTTGTCGAAAGATACAAATAATTTCCGATAAAGGATTAACCATTGGGGCTCATTGTTCACTTAAACTTGAAGAACAATAAATTGGCGAATTGTACTGTTTGGATGCTTTGCATATTTATTTCTTAGACTATTTAGAAGCAATATATAGAAAGATTTCACCCGTCTACCTGTACTATTCATTGTTCTACTTGTAGAAAGTTACATATAATTTCCATTTCATGATTATCAATTGGGCTCGCTGTTCACTTAAACTTGAAGATCCAAAAATTGGCGATTGTTACTGTTTAGATGCTTTGCATATATGTTTCTTAGATTATATAGAAGCAATATATACAACGATTTCAACCGTCTACCTGTTCCATTCATTGTTCTACTTGTCGAAATATACAAATAATTTCCTTTAAAGGATTAACAATGGGGCACGTTGTTCACTTAAACTTGAAGAACAATAAATTGGCGAATTGTACTGTTTGGATGCTTTGCATATATGTTTCTTAGACTATATAGACGCAATATATACAAGGATTTCAACAGTCTACCTGTTCCATTCATTGTTCTACTTGTCGAAAGTTACAAATAATTACCGATAAAGGATTAACAATGGGGCTCGTAGTTCACTTAAACTTGAAGAACAAAAAATTGGCGAATGGTACTGTTTGGATGCTTTGAATATATGTTTCTTAGATTATATAGAAGCAATATATACAAAGATTTCAACCGTCTACCTGTTCCATTCATTGTTCTACTTGTCGAAAATTACAAGTAATTTCCGATAAAGGATTAACCATTGGGGCTCATTGTTTACTTAAACTTGAAGAGCAAAAAATTGGCGAATTGTACTGTTTGGATGCTTTGCATACTTGTTTCTTAGACTATTTAGAAGCAATATATAGAAAGATTTCACCCGTCTACCTGTACTATTCATTGTTCTACTTGTAGAAAGTTACAAATAATTTCCATTTCATGATTATCAATTGGGCTCGCTGTTCACTTAAACTTGAAGATCCAAAAATTGGCGATTGTTACTGTTTGGATGCTTTGCATATTTGTTTCGTAGACTATATAGAAGCAATATATACAATGATTTCAACCGTCTACATGATCCATTCATTGTTCTACTTGTAGAAATTTACAAATAATTTCCATTTCATGATTATCAATTGGGCTCGCTGTTCACTTAAACGTGAAGATCCAAAAATTGGCGATTGTTACTGTTTAGATGCTTTGCATATATGTTTCTTAGATTATATAGAAGCAATATATACAAAGATTTCAGCCGTCTACCTGTTCCATTCATTGTTCTACTTGTCGAAATTTACAAATAATTTCCTTTAAAGGATTAACAATGGGGCTCGTTGTTCACTTAAACTTGAAGAACAATGAATTGGCGAATTGTACTGTTTGGATGCTTTGCATATATGTTTCTTAGTCTATATAGAAGCAATATATACAAAGATTTCAACCGTCTACCTTTTCCATTCATTGTTCTACTTGTCGAAATTTACAAATAATTTCCTTTAAAGGATTAACAATGGGGCTCGTAGTTCACTTAATCATGAAGATGAAATAATTGGCGAATTGTACTGTTTGGATGCTTTGCATATGTGTCTTTTAGATTATATAGAAACAATATATACAAAGATTTCAACCGTCTACCTGTTCCATTCATTGTCCTACTTGTCGAAATTTACAAATAATTTCCTTTAAAGGATTAACAATGGGGCTCGTAGTTCACTTAAACTTGAAGAACAAAAAATTGGCGAATCGTACTGTTTGGATGCTCTGAATATATGTTTCTTATATTATATAGCAGCAATATATACAAGGATTTCAACCGTCTACATGTTCCATTCATTGTTCTACTTGTCGAAAGTTACAAATAATTACCGATAAAGGATTAACCATTGGGGCTCATTGTTCACTTAAACTTGAGGAACAACAAATTGGCGAATTGTACTGTTTGGATGCTTTGCATATATGTTTCTTAGACTATATAGAAGCAATATATACAAAGATTTCAACCGTCTACGTGCTCCATTCATTGTTCTACTTGACGAAAGTTACAAATAATTTCCGATAAAGGATTAACAATGGGGCTCGTAGTTCACTTAAACTTGAAGAACAAAAAATTGGCGAATTGTACTGTTTGGATGCTTTGCATATTTATTTCTTAGACTATTTAGAAGCAATATATAGAAAGATTTCACCCGTCTACCTGTACTATTCATTGTTCTACTTGTAGAAAGTTACATATAATTTCCATTTCATGATTATCAATTGGGCTCGCTGTTCACTTAAACTTGAAGATCCAAAAATTGGCGATTGTTACTGTTTAGATGCTTTGCATATATGTTTCTTAGATTATATAGAAGCAATATATACAAAGATTTCAACCGTCTACCTGTTCCATTCATTGTTCTACTTGTCGAAATTTACAAATAATTTCCTTTAAAGGATTAACAATGGGGCTCGTTGTTCACTTAAACTTGAAGAACAATAAATTGGCGAATTGTACTGTTTGGATGCTTTGCATATATGTTTCTTAGACTATATAGACGCAATATATACAAAGATTTCAACCGTCTACCTGTTCCATTCATTGTTCTACTTGTCGAAATATACAAATAATTTCCTTTAAAGGATTAACAATGGGGCTCGTTGTTCACTTAAACTTGAAGAACAATAAATTGGCGAATTGTACTGTTTGGATGCTTTGCATATATGTTTCTTAGACTATATAGACGCAATATATACAAGGATTTCAACAGTCTACCTGTTCCATTCATTGTTCTACTTGTCGAAAGTTACAAATAATTACCGATAAAGGATTAACAATGGGGCTCGTAGTTCACTTAAACTTGAAGAACAAAAAATTGGCGAATGGTACTGTTTGGATGCTTTGAATATATGTTTCTTAGATTATATAGAAGCAATATATACAAAGATTTCAACCGTCTACCTGTTCCATTCATTGTTCTACTTGTCGAAAATTACAAGTAATTTCCGATAAAGGATTAACCATTGGGGCTCATTGTTTACTTAAACTTGAAGAGCAAAAAATTGGCGAATTGTACTGTTTGGATGCTTTGCATACTTGTTTCTTAGACTATTTAGAAGCAATATATAGAAAGATTTCACCCGTCTACCTGTACTATTCATTGTTCTACTTGTAGAAAGTTACAAATAATTTCCATTTCATGATTATCAATTGGGCTCGCTGTTCACTTAAACTTGAAGATCCAAAAATTGGCGATTGTTACTGTTTGGATGCTTTGCATATTTGTTTCGTAGACTATATAGAAGCAATATATACAATGATTTCAACCGTCTACATGATCCATTCATTGTTCTACTTGTAGAAATTTACAAATAATTTCCATTTCATGATTATCAATTGGGCTCGCTGTTCACTTAAACGTGAAGATCCAAAAATTGGCGATTGTTACTGTTTAGATGCTTTGCATATATGTTTCTTAGATTATATAGAAGCAATATATACAAAGATTTCAACCGTCTACCTGTTCCATTCATTGTTCTACTTGTCGAAATTTACAAATAATTTCCTTTAAAGGATTAACAATGGGGCTCGTAGTTCACTTAAACTTGAAGAACAAAAAATTGGCGAATCGTACTGTTTGGATGCTCTGAATATATGTTTCTTATATTATATAGCAGCAATATATACAAGGATTTCAACCGTCTACATGTTCCATTCATTGTTCTACTTGTCGAAAGTTACAAATAATTACCGATAAAGGATTAACCATTGGGGCTCATTGTTCACTTAAACTTGAGGAACAACAAATTGGCGAATTGTACTGTTTGGATGCTTTGCATATATGTTTCTTAGACTTTATAGAAGCAATATATACAAAGATTTCAACCGTCTACGTGTTCCATTCATTGTTCTACTTGACGAAAGTTACAAATAATTTCCGATAAAGGATTAACAATGGGGCTCGTAGTTCACTTAAACTTGAAGAACAAAAAATTGGCGAATTGTACTGTTTGGATGCTTTGCATATTTGTTTCGTAGACTATATAGAAGCAATATATACAATGATTTCACCCGTCTACCTGTACTATTCATTGTTCTACTTGTAGAAAGTTACATATAATTTCCATTTCATGATTATCAATTGGGCTCGCTGTTCACTTAAACTTGAAGATCCAAAAATTGGCGATTGTTACTGTTTAGATGCTTTGCATATATGTTTCTTAGATTATATAGAAGCAATATATACAAAGATTTCAACCGTCTACCTGTTCCATTCATTGTTCTACTTGTCGAAATTTACAAATAATTTCCTTTAAAGGATTAACAATGGGGCTCGTTGTTCACTTAAACTTGAAGAACAATGAATTGGCGAATTGTACTGTTTGGATGCTTTGCATATATGTTTCTTAGTCTATATAGAAGCAATATATACAAAGATTTCAACCGTCTACCTTTTCCATTCATTGTTCTACTTGTCGAAAGTTACAAATAATTTCCGATAAAGGATTAACCATTGGGGCTCATTGTTCACTTAAACTTGAAGACCAATAAATTGGCGAATTGTACTGTTTGGATGCTTTGCATATGTGTCTTTTAGATTATATAGAAACAATATATACAAAGATTTCTACCGTCTACCTGTTCCATTCATTGTCCTACTTGTCGAAATTTACAAATAATTTCCTTTAAAGGATTAACAATGGGGCTCGTAGTTCACTTAAACTTGAAGAACAAAAAATTGGCGAATCGTACTGTTTGGATGCTCTGAATATATGTTTCTTATATTATATAGCAGCAATATATACAAGGATTTCAACCGTCTACATGTTCCATTCATTGTTCTACTTGTCGAAAGTTACAAATAATTACCGATAAAGGATTAACCATTGGGGCTCATTGTTCACTTAAACTTGAGGAACAACAAATTGGCGAATTGTACTGTTTGGATGCTTTGCATATATGTTTCTTAGACTATATAGAAGCAATATATACAAAGATTTCAACCGTCTACGTGTTCCATTCATTGTTCTACTTGACGAAAGTTACAAATAATTTCCGATAAAGGATTAACAATGGGGCTCGTAGTTCACTTAAACTTGAAGAACAAAAAATTGGCGAATTGTACTGTTTGGATGCTTTGCATATTTGTTTCGTAGACTATATAGAAGCAATATATACAATGATTTTAACCGTCTACATGATCCATTCATTGTTCTACTTGTCGAAATTTACAAATAATTTCCTTTAAAGGATTAACAATGGGGCTCGTTGTTCACTTAAACTTGAAGAACAATAAATTGGCGAATTGTACTGTTTGGATGCTTTGCATATATGTTTCTTAGTCTATATAGAAGCAATATATACAAAGATTTCAACCGTCTACCTGTTCCATTCATTGTTCTACTTGTCGAAATTTACAAATAATTTCCTTTAAAGGATTAACAATGGAGCTCGTTGTTCACTTAAACTTGAAGAACAATAAATTGGCGAATTGTACTGTTTGGATGCTTTGCATATATGTTTCTTAGACTATATAGACGCAATATATACAAAGATTTCAACCGTCTACCTGTTCCATTCATTGTCCTACTTGTCGAAATTTACAAATAATTTCCTTTAAAGGATTAACAATGGGGCTCGTAGTTCACTTAAACTTGAAGAACAAAAAATTGGCGAATCGTACTGTTTGGATGCTCTGAATATATGTTTCTTATATTATATAGCAGCAATATATACAAGGATTTCAACCGTCTACATGTTCCATTCATTGTTCTACTTGTCGAAAGTTACAAATAATTACCGATAAAGGATTAACCATTGGGGCTCATTGTTCACTTAAACTTGAGGAACAACAAATTGGCGAATTGTACTGTTTGGATGCTTTGCATATATGTTTCTTAGACTATATAGAAGCAATATATACAAAGATTTCAACCGTCTACGTGTTCCATTCATTGTTCTACTTGACGAAAGTTACAAATAATTTCCGATAAAGGATTAACAATGGGGCTCGTAGTTCACTTAAACTTGAAGAACAAAAAATTGGCGAATTGTACTGTTTGGATGCTTTGCATATTTGTTTCGTAGACTATATAGAAGCAATATATACAATGATTTCAACCGTCTACATGATCCATTCATTGTTCTACTTGTCGAAATTTACAAATAATTTCCTTTAAAGGATTAACAATGGGGCTCGTTGTTCACTTAAACTTGAAGAACAATAAATTGGCGAATTGTACTGTTTGGATGCTTTGCATATATGTTTCTTAGTCTATATAGAAGCAATATATACAAAGATTTCAACCGTCTACCTGTTCCATTCATTGTTCTACTTGTCGAAATTTACAAATAATTTCCTTTAAAGGATTAACAATGGGGCTCGTTGTTCACTTAAACTTGAAGAACAATAAATTGGCGAATTGTACTGTTTGGATGCTTTGCATATATGTTTCTTAGACTATATAGACGCAATATATACAAAGATTTCAACCGTCTACCTGTTCCATTCATTGTTCTACTTGTCGAAATTTACAAATAATTTCCTTTAAAGGATTAACAATGGGGCTCGTTGTTAACTTAAACTTGAAGAACAATAAATTGGCGAATTGTACTGTTTGGATGCTTTGCATATATGTTACTTAGACTATATAGAATCAATATATACAAAGAATTCAACCGTCTACCTGTTCCATTCATTGTTCTACTTGTCGAAGGTTACAAATAATTACCGATAAAGGATTAACCATTGGGGCTCATTGTTCACTTAAACTTGAAGAACAATAAATTGGCGAATTGTACTGTTTGGATGCTTTGCATATATGTTTCTTAGACTATATAGAATCAATATATACAAAGAATTCAACCGTCTACCTGTTCCATTCATTGTTCTACTTGTCGAAGGTTACAAATAATTACCGATAAAGGATTAACCATTGGAGCTCATTGTTCACTTAAACTTGAAGACCAAAAAATTGGCAATTGGTACTGTTTGGATGCTTTCCATATATGTTTCTTAGACTATATGGAAGCAATATATACAAAGATTTCAACCGTCTACGTGTACCAATCATTGTTCTACTTGTAGAAATTTACAAATAATTTCCGTTAAGGGATTAACAATGGGGATCGTAGTTTACTTAAACTTGAAGAACAAAAAATTGGCGAATTGTACTGTTTGGATGCTTTGCATATATGTTTCTTAGACTATATGGAAGCAATATATACAAAGATTTCAACCGTCTAACTGTTCCATTCATTGTTCTACTTGTCGAAGGTTACAAATAATTTCCGATAAAGGATTAACCATTGGGGCTCATTGTTTACTTAAACTTGAAGAGCAAAAAATTGGCGTATTGTACTGTTTGGATGCTTTGCATATTTATTTCTTAGACTATTTAGAAGCAATATATAGAAAGATTTCACCCGTCTACCTGTACTATTCATTGTTCTACTTGTCGAAAGTTACAAATAATTTCCTTTAAAGGATTAACAATGGGGCTCGTTGTTCACTTAAACTTGAAGAACAATAAATTGGCGAATTGTACTGTTTGGATGCTTTGCATATATGTTTCTTAGACTATATAGACGCAATATATACAAAGATTTCAACCGTCTACCTGTTCCATTCATTGTTCTACTTGTCGAAATTTACAAATAATTTCCTTTAAAGGATTAACAATGGGGCTCGTTGTTCACTTAAACTTGAAGAACAATAAATTGGCGAATTGTACTGTTTGGATGCTTTGCATATATGTTACTTAGACTATATAGAATCAATATATACAAAGAATTCAACCGTCTACCTGTTCCATTCATTGTTCTACTTGTCGAAGGTTACAAATAATTACCGATAAAGGATTAACCATTGGGGCTCATTGTTCACTTAAACTTGAAGAACAATAAATTGGCGAATTGTACTGTTTGGATGCTTTGCATATATGTTTCTTAGACTATATAGAATCAATATATACAAAGAATTCAACCGTCTACCTGTTCCATTCATTGTTCTACTTGTCGAAGGTTACAAATAATTACCGATAAAGGATTAACCATTGGAGCTCATTGTTCACTTAAACTTGAAGACCAAAAAATTGGCAATTGGTACTGTTTGGATGCTTTCCATATATGTTTCTTAGACTATATGGAAGCAATATATACAAAGATTTCAACCGTCTACGTGTACCAATCATTGTTCTACTTGTAGAAATTTACAAATAATTTCCGTTAAGGGATTAACAATGGGGATCGTAGTTTACTTAAACTTGAAGAACAAAAAATTGGCGAATTGTACTGTTTGGATGCTTTGCATATATGTTTCTTAGACTATATGGAAGCAATATATACAAAGATTTCAACCGTCTAACTGTTCCATTCATTGTTCTACTTGTCGAAGGTTACAAATAATTTCCGATAAAGGATTAACCATTGGGGCTCATTGTTTACTTAAACTTGAAGAGCAAAAAATTGGCGAATTGTACTGTTTGGATGCTTTGCATATTTGTTTCTTAGACTATTTAGAAGCAATATATAGAAAGATTTCACCCGTCTACCTGTACTATTCATTGTTCTACTTGTAGAAAGTTACATATAATTTCCATTTCATGATTATCAATTGGGCTCGCTGTTCACTTAAACTTGAAGATCCAAAAATTGGCGATTGTTACTGTTTAGATGCTTTGCATATATGTTTCTTAGATTATATAGAAGCAATATATACAAAGATTTCAACCGTCTACCTGTTCCATTCATTGTTCTACTTGTCGAAATTACAAATAATTTCCTTTAAAGGATTAACAATGGGGCTCGTTGTTCACTTAATCATGAAGATGAAATAATTGGCGAATTGTACTGTTTGGATGCTTTGCATATATGTTTCTTAGTCTATATAGAAGCAATATATACAAAGATTTCAACCGTCTACCTTTTCCATTCATTGTTCTACTTGTCGAAAGTTACAAATAATTTCCGATAAAGGATTAACCATTGGGGCTCATTGTTCACTTAAACTTGAAGAACAATAAATTGGCGAATTGTACTGTTTGGATGCTTTGCATATATGTTTCTCAGACTATATAGACGCAATATATACAAAGATTTCAACCGTCTACCTGTTCCATTCATTGTTCTACTTGTCGAAATATACAAATAATTTCCTTTAAAGGATTAACAATGGGGCTCGTAGTTCACTTAATCATGAAGATGAAATAATTGGCGAATTGTACTGTTTGGATGCTTTGCATATGTGTCTTTTAGATTATATAGAAACAATATATACAAAGATTTCAACCGTCTACCTGTTCCATTCATTGTCCTACTTGTCGAAATTTACAAATAATTTCCTTTAAAGGATTAACAATGGGGCTCGTAGTTCACTTAAACTTGAAGAACAAAAAATTGGCGAATCGTACTGTTTGGATGCTCTGAATATATGTTTCTTATATTATATAGCAGCAATATATACAAGGATTTCAACCGTCTACATGTTCCATTCATTGTTCTACTTGTCGAAAGTTACAAATAATTACCGATAAAGGATTAACCATTGGGGCTCATTGTTCACTTAAACTTGAGGAACAACAAATTGGCGAATTGTACTGTTTGGATGCTTTGCATATATGTTTCTTAGACTATATAGAAGCAATATATACAAAGATTTCAACCGTCTACGTGTTCCATTCATTGTTCTACTTGACGAAAGTTACAAATAATTTCCGATAAAGGATTAACAATGGGGCTCGTAGTTCACTTAAACTTGAAGAACAAAAAATTGGCGAATTGTACTGTTTGGATGCTTTGCATATTTGTTTCGTAGACTATATAGAAGCAATATATACAATGATTTCACCCGTCTACCTGTACTATTCATTGTTCTACTTGTAGAAAGTTACATATAATTTCCATTTCATGATTATCAATTGGGCTCGCTGTTCACTTAAACTTGAAGATCCAAAAATTGGCGATTGTTACTGTTTAGATGCTTTGCATATATGTTTCTTAGATTATATAGAAGCAATATATACAAAGATTTCAACCGTCTACCTGTTCCATTCATTGTTCTACTTGTCGAAATTTACAAATAATTTCCTTTAAAGGATTAACAATGGGGCTCGTTGTTCACTTAAACTTGAAGAACAATGAATTGGCGAATTGTACTGTTTGGATGATTTGCATATATGTTTCTTAGTCTATATAGAAGCAATATATACAAAGATTTCAACCGTCTACCTTTTCCATTCATTGTTCTACTTGTCGAAAGTTACAAATAATTTCCGATAAAGGATTAACCATTGGGGCTCATTGTTCACTTAAACTTGAAGAACAATAAATTGGCGAATTGTACTGTTTGGATGCTTTGCATATGTGTCTTTTAGATTATATAGAAACAATATATACAAAGATTTCAACCGTCTACCTGTTCCATTCATTGTCCTACTTGTCGAAATTTACAAATAATTTCCTTTAAAGGATTAACAATGGGGCTCGTAGTTCACTTAAACTTGAAGAACAAAAAATTGGCGAATCGTACTGTTTGGATGCTCTGAATATATGTTTCTTATATTATATAGCAGCAATATATACAAGGATTTCAACCGTCTACATGTTCCATTCATTGTTCTACTTGTCGAAAGTTACAAATAATTACCGATAAAGGATTAACCATTGGGGCTCATTGTTCACTTAAACTTGAGGAACAACAAATTGGCGAATTGTACTGTTTGGATGCTTTGCATATATGTTTCTTAGACTATATAGAAGCAATATATACAAAGATTTCAACCGTCTACGTGTTCCATTCATTGTTCTACTTGACGAAAGTTACAAATAATTTCCGATAAAGGATTAACAATGGGGCTCGTAGTTCACTTAAACTTGAAGAACAAAAAATTGGCGAATTGTACTGTTTGGATGCTTTGCATATTTGTTTCGTAGACTATATAGAAGCAATATATACAATGATTTCAACCGTCTACATGATCCATTCATTGTTCTACTTGTCGAAATTTACAAATAATTTCCTTTAAAGGATTAACAATGGGGCTCGTTGTTCACTTAAACTTGAAGAACAATAAATTGGCGAATTGTACTGTTTGGATGCTTTGCATATATGTTTCTTAGTCTATATAGAAGCAATATATACAAAGATTTCAACCGTCTACCTGTTCCATTCATTGTTCTACTTGTCGAAATTTACAAATAATTTCCTTTAAAGGATTAACAATGGGGCTCGTTGTTCACTTAAACTTGAAGAACAATGAATTGGCGAATTGTACTGTTTGGATGCTTTGCATATATGTTTCTTAGTCTATATAGAAGCAATATATACAAAGATTTCAACCGTCTACCTTTTCCATTCATTGTTCTACTTGTCGAAAGTTACAAATAATTTCCGATAAAGGATTAACCATTGGGGCTCATTGTTCACTTAAACTTGAAGAACAATAAATTGGCGAATTGTACTGTTTGGATGCTTTGCATATATGTTTCTTAGACTATATAGACGCAATATATACAAAGATTTCAACCGTCTACCTGTTCCATTCATTGTTCTACTTGTCGAAATATACAAATAATTTCCTTTAAAGGATTAACAATGGGGCTCGTTGTTCACTTAAACTTGAAGAACAATAAATTGGCGAATTGTACTGTTTGGATGCTTTGCATATATGTTTCTTAGACTATATAGACGCAATATATACAAGGATTTCAACAGTCTACCTGTTCCATTCATTGTTCTACTTGTCGAAAGTTACAAATAATTACCGATAAAGGATTAACAATGGGGCTCGTAGTTCACTTAAACTTGAAGAACAAAAAATTGGCGAATGGTACTGTTTGGATGCTTTGAATATATGTTTCTTAGATTATATAGAAGCAATATATACAAAGATTTCAACCGTCTACCTGTTCCATTCATTGTTCTACTTGTCGAAGGTTACAAATAATTTCCGATAAAGGATTAACCATTGGGGCTCATTGTTTACTTAAACTTGAAGAGCAAAAAATTGGCGAATTGTACTGTTTGGATGCTTTGCATATTTATTTCTTAGACTATTTAGAAGCAATATATAGAAAGATTTCACCCGTCTACCTGTACTATTCATTGTTCTACTTGTAGAAAGTTACATATAATTTCCATTTCATGATTATCAATTGGGCTCGCTGTTCACTTAAACTTGAAGATCCAAAAATTGGCGAATTGTACTGTTTGGATGCTTTGCATACTTGTTTCTTAGACTATTTAGAAGCAATATATAGAAAGATTTCACCCGTCTACCTGTACTATTCATTGTTCTACTTGTAGAAAGTTACAAATAATTTCCATTTCATGATTATCAATTGGGCTCGCTGTTCACTTAAACTTGAAGATCCAAAAATTGGCGATTGTTACTGTTTGGATGCTTTGCATATTTGTTTCGTAGACTATATAGAAGCAATATATACAATGATTTCAACCGTCTACATGATCCATTCATTGTTCTACTTGTAGAAATTTACAAATAATTTCCATTTAATGATTATCAATTGGGCTCGCTGTTCACTTAAACTTGAAGATCCAAAAATTGGCGATTGTTACTGTTTAGATGCTTTGCATATATGTTTCTTAGATTATATAGAAGCAATATATACAAAGATTTCAACCGTCTACCTGTTCCATTCATTGTTCTACTTGTCGAAATTTACAAATAATTTCCCTTAAAGGATTAACAATGGGGCTCGTAGTTCACTTAAACTTGAAGAACAAAAAATTGGCGAATCGTACTGTTTGGATGCTCTGAATATATGTTTCTTATATTATATAGCAGCAATATATACAAGGATTTCAACCGTCTACATGTTCCATTCATTGTTCTACTTGTCGAAAGTTACAAATAATTACCGATAAAGGATTAACCATTGGGGCTCATTGTTCACTTAAACTTGAGGAACAACAAATTGGCGAATTGTACTGTTTGGATGCTTTGCATATATGTTTCTTAGACTATATAGAAGCAATATATACAAAGATTTCAACCGTCTACGTGTTCCATTCATTGTTCTACTTGACGAAAGTTACAAATAATTTCCGATAAAGGATTAACAATGGGGCTCGTAGTTCACTTAAACTTGAAGAACAAAAAATTGGCGAATTGTACTGTTTGGATGCTTTGCATATTTGTTTCGTAGACTATATAGAAGCAATATATACAATGATTTCACCCGTCTACCTGTACTATTCATTGTTCTACTTGTAGAAAGTTACATATAATTTCCATTTCATGATTATCAATTGGGCTCGCTGTTCACTTAAACTTGAAGATCCAAAAATTGGCGATTGTTACTGTTTAGATGCTTTGCATATATGTTTCTTAGATTATATAGAAGCAATATATACAAAGATTTCAACCGTCTACCTGTTCCATTCATTGTTCTACTTGTCGAAATTTACAAATAATTTCCTTTAAAGGATTAACAATGGGGCTCGTTGTTCACTTAAACTTGAAGAACAATGAATTGGCGAATTGTACTGTTTGGATGCTTTGCATATATGTTTCTTAGTCTATATAGAAGCAATATATACAAAGATTTCAACCGTCTACCTTTTCCATTCATTGTTCTACTTGTCGAAAGTTACAAATAATTTCCGATAAAGGATTAACCATTGGGGCTCATTGTTCACTTAAACTTGAAGACCAATAAATTGGCGAATTGTACTGTTTGGATGCTTTGCATATGTGTCTTTTAGATTATATAGAAACAATATATACAAAGATTTCTACCGTCTACCTGTTCCATTCATTGTCCTACTTGTCGAAATTTACAAATAATTTCCTTTAAAGGATTAACAATGGGGCTCGTAGTTCACTTAAACTTGAAGAACAAAAAATTGGCGAATCGTACTGTTTGGATGCTCTGAATATATGTTTCTTATATTATATAGCAGCAATATATACAAGGATTTCAACCGTCTACATGTTCCATTCATTGTTCTACTTGTCGAAAGTTACAAATAATTACCGATAAAGGATTAACCATTGGGGCTCATTGTTCACTTAAACTTGAGGAATAACAAATTGGCGAATTGTACTGTTTGGATGCTTTGCATATATGTTTCTTAGACTATATAGAAGCAATATATACAAAGATTTCAACCGTCTACGTGTTCCATTCATTGTTCTACTTGACGAAAGTTACAAATAATTTCCGATAAAGGATTAACAATGGGGCTCGTAGTTCACTTAAACTTGAAGAACAAAAAATTGGCGAATTGTACTGTTTGGATGCTTTGCATATTTGTTTCGTAGACTATATAGAAGCAATATATACAATGATTTCAACCGTCTACATGATCCATTCATTGTTCTACTTGTCGAAATTTACAAATAATTTCCTTTAAAGGATTAACAATGCGGCTCGTTGTTCACTTAAACTTGAAGAACAATAAATTGGCGAATTGTACTGTTTGGATGCTTTGCATATATGTTTCTTAGTCTATGTAGAAGCAATATATACAAAGATTTCAACCGTCTACCTGTTCCATTCATTGTTCTACTTGTCGAAATTTACAAATAATTTCCTTTAAAGGATTAACAATGGAGCTCGTTGTTCACTTAAACTTGAAGAACAATAAATTGGCGAATTGTACTGTTTGGATGCTTTGCATATATGTTTCTTAGACTATATAGACGCAATATATACAAAGATTTCAACCGTCTACCTGTTCCATTCATTGTCCTACTTGTCGAAATTTACAAATAATTTCCTTTAAAGGATTAACAATGGGGCTCGTAGTTCACTTAAACTTGAAGAACAAAAAATTGGCGAATCGTACTGTTTGGATGCTCTGAATATATGTTTCTTATATTATATAGCAGCAATATATACAAGGATTTCAACCGTCTACATGTTCCATTCATTGTTCTACTTGTCGAAAGTTACAAATAATTACCGATAAAGGATTAACCATTGGGGCTCATTGTTCACTTAAACTTGAGGAACAACAAATTGGCGAATTGTACTGTTTGGATGCTTTGCATATATGTTTCTTAGACTATATAGAAGCAATATATACAAAGATTTCAACCGTCTACGTGTTCCATTCATTGTTCTACTTGACGAAAGTTACAAATAATTTCCGATAAAGGATTAACAATGGGGCTCGTAGTTCACTTAAACTTGAAGAACAAAAAATTGGCGAATTGTACTGTTTGGATGCTTTGCATATTTGTTTCGTAGACTATATAGAAGCAATATATACAATGATTTCAACCGTCTACATGATCCATTCATTGTTCTACTTGTCGAAATTTACAAATAATTTCCTTTAAAGGATTAACAATGGGGCTCGTTGTTCACTTAAACTTGAAGAACAATAAATTGGCGAATTGTACTGTTTGGATGCTTTGCATATATGTTTCTTAGTCTATATAGAAGCAATATATACAAAGATTTCAACCGTCTACCTGTTCCATTCATTGTTCTACTTGTCGAAATTTACAAATAATTTCCTTTAAAGGATTAACAATGGGGCTCGTTGTTCACTTAAACTTGAAGAACAATAAATTGGCGAATTGTACTGTTTGAATGCTTTGCATATATGTTTCTTAGACTATATAGACGCAATATATACAAAGATTTCAACCGTCTACCTGTTCCATTCATTGTTCTACTTGTCGAAATTTACAAATAATTTCCTTTAAAGGATTAACAATGGGGCTCGTTGTTCACTTAAACTTGAAGAACAATAAATTGGCGAATTGTACTGTTTGGATGCTTTGCATATATGTTACTTAGACTATATAGAATCAATATATACAAAGAATTCAACCGTCTACCTGTTCCATTCATTGTTCTACTTGTCGAAGGTTACAAATAATTACCGATAAAGGATTAACCATTGGGGCTCATTGTTCACTTAAACTTGAAGAACAATAAATTGGCGAATTGTACTGTTTGGATGCTTTGCATATATGTTTCTTAGACTATATAGAATCAATATATACAAAGAATTCAACCGTCTACCTGTTCCATTCATTGTTCTACTTGTCGAAGGTTACAAATAATTACCGATAAAGGATTAACCATTGGAGCTCATTGTTCACTTAAACTTGAAGACCAAAAAATTGGCAATTGGTACTGTTTGGATGCTTTCCATATATGTTTCTTAGACTATATGGAAGCAATATATACAAAGATTTCAACCGTCTACGTGTACCAATCAATGTTCTACTTGTAGAAATTTACAAATAATTTCCGTTAAGGGATTAACAATGGGGATCGTAGTTTACTTAAACTTGAAGAACAAAAAATTGGCGAATTGTACTGTTTGGATGCTTTGCATATATGTTTCTTAGACTATATGGAAGCAATATATACAAAGATTTCAACCGTCTAACTGTTCCATTCATTGTTCTACTTGTCGAAGGTTACAAATAATTTCCGATAAAGGATTAACCATTGGGGCTCATTGTTTACTTAAACTTGAAGAGCAAAAAATTGGCGTATTGTACTGTTTGGATGCTTTGCATATTTATTTCTTAGACTATTTAGAAGCAATATATAGAAAGATTTCACCCGTCTACCTGTACTATTCATTGTTCTACTTGTAGAAAGTTACATATAATTTCCATTTCATGATTATCAATTGGGCTCGCCGTTCACTTAAACTTGAAGATCCAAAAATTGGCGATTGTTACTGTTTAGATGCTTTGCATATATGTTTCTTAGATTATATAGAAGCAATATATACAAAGATTTCAACCGTCTACCTGTTCCATTCATTGTTCTACTTGTCGAAATTTACAAATAATTTCCTTTAAAGGATTAACAATGGGGCTCGTTGTTCACTTAAACTTGAAGAACAATGAATTGGCGAATTGTACTGTTTGGATGCTTTGCATATATGTTTCTTAGTCTATATAGAAGCAATATATACAAAGATTTCAACCGTCTACCTTTTCCATTCATTGTTCTACTTGTCGAAAGTTACAAATAATTTCCGATAAAGGATTAACAATGGGGCTCATTGTTCACTTAAACTTGAAGGACAAAAAATTGGCGAATGGTACTGTTTGGATGCTTTGCATATATGTTTCTTAGACTTTATGGACGCAAAATATACAAAGATTTCAACCGTCTACGTGTTCCAATCATTCTTCTACTTGTAGAAAGTTACAATTAATTTCCGTTAAAGGATTAACAATGGGGCTCGTAGTTCACTTAAACTTGAAGAACCAAAAATTGGCGTATTGTACTGTTTGGATGCTTTGCATATATGTTTCTTAGACTATATAGACGCAATATATACAAGGATTTCAACCGTCTACCTGTTCCATTCATTGTTCTACTTGTCGAAAGTTACAAATAATTACCGATAAAGGATTAACCATTGGGGCTCATTGTTCACTTAAACTTGAAGAACAAAAAATTGGTGAATTGTACTGTTTCGATGCTTTGCATATATGTTTCTTAGACTATATAGAAGCAATATATACAAAGATTTCAACCGTCTACCTGTTCCTTTCATTGTTCTACTTGTCGAAAATTACAAATAATTTCCGATAAAGATTAACCATTGGGTCTGATTGTTCACTTAAACTTGAAGACCAAGAAATTGGCAAATGGTATTGTTTGGATGCTTTGCGTACATGTTTTTTAGACTATATGGAAGCAATATATACAAAGATTTCAACCGTCAACTTGTTCCACTCATTGTTCTACTTGTCGAAAGTTACAAATAATTTCCGATAAAGGATTAACCATTTGGCTCATTGTTCACTTAAACTTGAAGAACAAAAAATTGGCGAATTGTACTGTTTGGATGCTTTGCATATATGTTTCTTAGACTATATAGAAGCAATATATACAAAGATTTCAACCGTCTACCTGTTCCATTCATTGTTCTACTTGTCGAAATTTACAAATAATTTCCTTTAAAGGATTAACAATGGGGCTCGTAGTTCACTTAAACTTGATAATAAACAATTGGCGAATTGTACTGTTTGGATGCTTTGCATATATGTTTCTTAGACTATTTAGAAGCAATATATAGAAAGATTTCACCCGTCTATCTGTACTATTCTCTGTTCTACTTGTAGAAAGTTACAAATAATTTCCATTTCATGATTATCAATGGGGCACGCTGTTCACTTAAATTTGAAGATCAAAAAATTGGCGATTGTTACTGTTTAGATGCTTTGCATATAGGTTTCGTAGACTATATAGAAGCAACATATACAAAGATTTCAACCGTCTACCTGTTCTATTCATTGTTCTACTTGTCGAAAATTACAAATAATTTCCGATAAAGGATTAACCATTGGGTCTCATTGTTCACTTAAACTTGAAGACCAAAAAATTGGCAAATGGTATTGTTTGGATGCTTTGAGTACATATTTCATAGACTAAATGGAAGCAATATATACAAAGATTTCAACAGTCTACGTGTTCCAATCATTGTTCTACTTGTCGAAAGTTACAAATAATTTCCGATAAAGGATTAACCATTGCGGCTCATTGTTCCCTTAAACTCGAAAAACAAAAAATTGGCGAATTGTACTGTTTGGATGCTTTGCATATATGTTTCTTAGATATATGGAAGCAATATATACAATGATTTCAACCGTCTACCTATTCCATTCATTGTTCTACTTGTCGAAATTTACAAATAATTTCCTTTAATGGATTAACAATGGGGCTCGTTGTACACTTAAACTTGAAGAACAATAAATTGGCGAATTGTACTATTTGGATGCTTTGCATATATGTTTATTAGACTATATAGAAGCAATATATACAATGATTTCAACCGTCTACCTGTTCTATTCATTGTTCTACTTGTCGAAAATTACAAATAATTTCCGATAAAGGATTAACCATTGGGGCTCATTGTTCACTTAAACTTGAAGACCAAAAAATTGGCAATTGGTACTGTTTGGATGCTTTCCATATATGTTTCTTAGACTATATGGAAGCAATATATACAAAGATTTCAACCGTCTACGTGTACCAATCATTGTTCTACTTGTAGAAAGTTACAAATAATTTCCGTCAAGGGATTAACAATGGGGATCGTAGTTTACTTAAACTTGAAGAACAAAAAATTGGCGAATTGTACTGTTTGGATGCTTTGCATATATGTTTCTTAGACTATATGGAAGCAATATATACAAAGATTTCAACCGTCTAACTGTTCCATTCATTGTTCTACTTGTCGAAAGTTACAAATAATTTCCGTTAAGGGATTAACAA
The DNA here is from genome assembly GCA_963989415.1 of Cerceris ruficornis. Taxonomy (NCBI): domain Eukaryota; kingdom Metazoa; phylum Arthropoda; class Insecta; order Hymenoptera; family Crabronidae; genus Cerceris; species Cerceris ruficornis. The sequence continues at coordinate 561,619 of CAXDIW010000076.1, forward strand.
TGGGGATCGTAGTTTACTTAAACTTGAAGAACAAAAAATTGGCGAATTGTACTGTTTGGATGCTTTGCATATATGTTTCTTAGACTATATAGAAGCAATATATACAAAGATTTCAACCGTCTACCTGTTCCATTCATTGTTCTACTTGTCGAAAGATACAAATAATTTCCGATAAAGGATTAACCATTGGGGCTCATTGTTCACTTAAACTTGATAAACAAAAAATTGGCGAATTGTACTGTTTGGATGCTTTGCATATATGTTTCTTAGACTATATGGAAGCAATATATACAATGATTTCAACAGTCTACCTATTCCATTCATTGTTCTACTTGTCGAAATTTACAAATAATTTCCTTTAAAGAATTAACAATGGGGCTCGTTGTACACTTAAACTTGAAGAACAATAAATTGGCGAATTGAACTGTTTGGATGCTTTGCATATATGTTTCTTAGACTATATAGAAGCAATATATACAAAGAATTCAACCGTCTACCTGTTCCATTCATTGTTCTACTTGTCGAAAGTTACAAATAATTTCCGATAAAGGATTAACCATCGGGGCTCGTTGTTCACTTAAACTTGAACAACAATAAATTGGCGAATTGTACTGTCTGGATTCTTTGCATATATGTTTCTTAGACTATATAGACGCAATATACACAAGGATTTCAACCGTCTACCTGTTCCATTCATTGTTCTACTTGTCGAAAGTTACAAATAATTACCGATAAAGGATTAACCATTGGAGCTCATTGTTCACTTAAACTTGAAGAACAAAAAATTGGCTAATTGTACTGTTTGGATGCTTTGCATATTTGTTTCGTAGACTATATAGAAGCAATATATACAATGATTTCAACCGTCTACATGATCCATTCATTGTTCTAATTGTCGAAATTTACAAATAATTTCCTTTAAAGGATTAACAATGGGGCTCGTAGTTCACTTAATCATGAAGATGAAATAATTGGCGAATTGTACTGTTTGGATGCTTTGCATATGTGTCTCTTAGATTATATAGAAGCAATATATACAAAGATTTCAACCGTCTACCTGTTCCATTCATTGTTCTATTTGTCGAAATTTACAAATAATTTCCTTTAAGGATTAACAATGGGGCTCGTAGTTCACTTAAACTTGAAGAACAAAAAATTGGCGAATTGTACTGTTTGGATGCTTTGCATATATGTTTCTTAGACTATATGGAAGCAATATATACAAAGATTTCAACCGTCTAACTGTTCCATTCATTGTTCTACTTGTCGAAGGTTACAAATAATTTCCGATAAAGGATTAACCATTGGGGCTCATTGTTTACTTAAACTTGAAGAGCAAAAAATTGGCGTATTGTACTGTTTGGATGCTTTGCATATTTATTTCTTAGACTATTTAGAAGCAATATATAGAAAGATTTCACCCGTCTACCTGTACTATTCATTGTTCTACTTGTAGAAAGTTACATATAATTTCCATTTCATGATTATCAATTGGGCTCGCTGTTCACTTAAACTTGAAGATCCAAAAATTGGCGATTGTTACTGTTTAGATGCTTTGCATATATGTTTCTTAGATTATATAGAAGCAATATATACAAAGATTTCAACCGTCTACCTGTTCCATTCATTGTTCTACTTGTCGAAATTTACAAATAATTTCCTTTAAAGGATTAACAATGGGGCTCGTTGTTCACTTAAACTTGAAGAACAATGAATTGGCGAATTGTACTGTTTGGATGCTTTGCATATATGTTTCTTAGTCTATATAGAAGCAATATATACAAAGATTTCAACCGTCTACCTTTTCCATTCATTGTTCTACTTGTCGAAAGTTACAAATAATTTCCGATAAAGGATTAACAATGGGGCTCATTGTTCACTTAAACTTGAAGGACAAAAAATTGGCGAATGGTACTGTTTGGATGCTTTGCATATATGTTTCTTAGACTTTATGGACGCAAAATATACAAAGATTTCAACCGTCTACGTGTTCCAATCATTCTTCTACTTGTAGAAAGTTACAATTAATTTCCGTTAAAGGATTAACAATGGGGCTCGTAGTTCACTTAAACTTGAAGAACCAAAAATTGGCGTATTGTACTGTTTGGATGCTTTGCATATATGTTTCTTAGACTATATAGACGCAATATATACAAGGATTTCAACCGTCTACCTGTTCCATTCATTGTTCTACTTGTCGAAAGTTACAAATAATTACCGATAAAGGATTAACCATTGGGGCTCATTGTTCACTTAAACTTGAAGAACAAAAAATTGGTGAATTGTACTGTTTCGATGCTTTGCATATATGTTTCTTAGACTATATAGAAGCAATATATACAAAGATTTCAACCGTCTACCTGTTCCTTTCATTGTTCTACTTGTCGAAAATTACAAATAATTTCCGATAAAGATTAACCATTGGGTCTGATTGTTCACTTAAACTTGAAGACCAAGAAATTGGCAAATGGTATTGTTTGGATGCTTTGCGTACATGTTTTTTAGACTATATGGAAGCAATATATACAAAGATTTCAACCGTCAACTTGTTCCACTCATTGTTCTACTTGTCGAAAGTTACAAATAATTTCCGATAAAGGATTAACCATTTGGCTCATTGTTCACTTAAACTTGAAGAACAAAAAATTGGCGAATTGTACTGTTTGGATGCTTTGCATATATGTTTCTTAGACTATATAGAAGCAATATATACAAAGATTTCAACCGTCTACCTGTTCCATTCATTGTTCTACTTGTCGAAATTTACAAATAATTTCCTTTAAAGGATTAACAATGGGGCTCGTAGTTCACTTAAACTTGATAATAAACAATTGGCGAATTGTACTGTTTGGATGCTTTGCATATATGTTTCTTAGACTATTTAGAAGCAATATATAGAAAGATTTCACCCGTCTATCTGTACTATTCTCTGTTCTACTTGTAGAAAGTTACAAATAATTTCCATTTCATGATTATCAATGGGGCACGCTGTTCACTTAAATTTGAAGATCAAAAAATTGGCGATTGTTACTGTTTAGATGCTTTGCATATAGGTTTCGTAGACTATATAGAAGCAACATATACAAAGATTTCAACCGTCTACCTGTTCTATTCATTGTTCTACTTGTCGAAAATTACAAATAATTTCCGATAAAGGATTAACCATTGGGTCTCATTGTTCACTTAAACTTGAAGACCAAAAAATTGGCAAATGGTATTGTTTGGATGCTTTGAGTACATATTTCATAGACTAAATGGAAGCAATATATACAAAGATTTCAACAGTCTACGTGTTCCAATCATTGTTCTACTTGTCGAAAGTTACAAATAATTTCCGATAAAGGATTAACCATTGCGGCTCATTGTTCCCTTAAACTCGAAAAACAAAAAATTGGCGAATTGTACTGTTTGGATGCTTTGCATATATGTTTCTTAGATATATGGAAGCAATATATACAATGATTTCAACCGTCTACCTATTCCATTCATTGTTCTACTTGTCGAAATTTACAAATAATTTCCTTTAATGGATTAACAATGGGGCTCGTTGTACACTTAAACTTGAAGAACAATAAATTGGCGAATTGTACTATTTGGATGCTTTGCATATATGTTTATTAGACTATATAGAAGCAATATATACAATGATTTCAACCGTCTACCTGTTCTATTCATTGTTCTACTTGTCGAAAATTACAAATAATTTCCGATAAAGGATTAACCATTGGGGCTCATTGTTCACTTAAACTTGAAGACCAAAAAATTGGCAATTGGTACTGTTTGGATGCTTTCCATATATGTTTCTTAGACTATATGGAAGCAATATATACAAAGATTTCAACCGTCTACGTGTACCAATCATTGTTCTACTTGTAGAAAGTTACAAATAATTTCCGTCAAGGGATTAACAATGGGGATCGTAGTTTACTTAAACTTGAAGAACAAAAAATTGGCGAATTGTACTGTTTGGATGCTTTGCATATATGTTTCTTAGACTATATGGAAGCAATATATACAAAGATTTCAACCGTCTAACTGTTCCATTCATTGTTCTACTTGTCGAAAGTTACAAATAATTTCCGTTAAGGGATTAACAATGGGGATCGTAGTTTACTTAAACTTGAAGAACAAAAAATTGGCGAATTGTACTGTTTGGATGCTTTGCATATATGTTTCTTAGACTATATAGAAGCAATATATACAAAGATTTCAACCGTCTACCTGTTCCATTCATTGTTCTACTTGTCGAAAGATACAAATAATTTCCGATAAAGGATTAACCATTGGGGCTCATTGTTCACTTAAACTTGATAAACAAAAAATTGGCGAATTGTACTGTTTGGATGCTTTGCATATATGTTTCTTAGACTATATGGAAGCAATATATACAATGATTTCAACAGTCTACCTATTCCATTCATTGTTCTACTTGTCGAAATTTACAAATAATTTCCTTTAAAGAATTAACAATGGGGCTCGTTGTACACTTAAACTTGAAGAACAATAAATTGGCGAATTGAACTGTTTGGATGCTTTGCATATATGTTTCTTAGACTATATAGAAGCAATATATACAAAGAATTCAACCGTCTACCTGTTCCATTCATTGTTCTACTTGTCGAAAGTTACAAATAATTTCCGATAAAGGATTAACCATCGGGGCTCGTTGTTCACTTAAACTTGAACAACAATAAATTGGCGAATTGTACTGTCTGGATTCTTTGCATATATGTTTCTTAGACTATATAGACGCAATATACACAAGGATTTCAACCGTCTACCTGTTCCATTCATTGTTCTACTTGTCGAAAGTTACAAATAATTACCGATAAAGGATTAACCATTGGAGCTCATTGTTCACTTAAACTTGAAGAACAAAAAATTGGCTAATTGTACTGTTTGGATGCTTTGCATATTTGTTTCGTAGACTATATAGAAGCAATATATACAATGATTTCAACCGTCTACATGATCCATTCATTGTTCTAATTGTCGAAATTTACAAATAATTTCCTTTAAAGGATTAACAATGGGGCTCGTAGTTCACTTAATCATGAAGATGAAATAATTGGCGAATTGTACTGTTTGGATGCTTTGCATATGTGTCTCTTAGATTATATAGAAGCAATATATACAAAGATTTCAACCGTCTACCTGTTCCATTCATTGTTCTATTTGTCGAAATTTACAAATAATTTCCTTTAAGGATTAACAATGGGGCTCGTAGTTCACTTAAACTTGAAGAACAAAAAATTGGCGAATTGTACTGTTTGGATGCTTTGCATATATGTTTCTTAGACTATTTAGAAGCAATATATAGAAAGATTTCACCCGTCTACCTGTTCTATTCATTGTTCTACTTGTAGAAAGTTACAAATAATTTCCATTTCATGATTATCAATGGGGCTCGCTGTTCACTTAAACTTGAAGAACAATAAATTGGCGAATTGTACTGTTTGGATGCTTTGCATATATGTTTCTTAGACTATATAGAATCAATATATACAAAGAATTCAACCGTCTACCTGTTCCATTCATTGTTCTACTTGTCGAAAGTTACAAATAATTTCCGATAAAGGATTAACCATAGGGGCTCGTTGTTCACTTAAACTTGAAGAACAATAAATTGGCGAATTGTACTGTTTGGATGCTTTGCATATATGTTTCTTAGACTATATAGAAGCAATATATACAATGATTTCAACAGTCTACCTGTTCCATTCATTGTTCTACTTGTCGAAATTTACAAATAATTTCCTTTAAAGGATTAACAATGGGGCTCGTTGTTCACTTAAACTTGAAGAACAATAAATTGGCGAATTGTACTGTTTGGATGCTTTGCATATATGTTTCTTAGATTATATAGAAGCAATATATACAAAGATTTCAACCGTCTAGCTGTTCCATTCATTGTTCTACTTGCCGAAATTTACAAATAATTTCCTTTAAAGGATTAACAATGGGGCTCGTAGTTCACTTAAACATGAAGATGAAATAATTGGCGAGTTGTACTGTTTGGATGCTTTGCATATGTGTCTCTTAGATTATATAGAAGCAATATATACAATGATTTCAACCGTCTACCTGTTCCATTCATTGTTCTACTTGTCGAAAGTTACAAATTATTTCCGTTAAGGGATTAACAATGGGGATCGTAGTTTACTTAAACTTGAAGAACAAAAAATTGGCGAATTGTACTGTTTGGATGCTTTGCATATATGTTTCTTAGACTATATAGAAGCAATATATAGAAGGATTTCACCCGTCAACCTGTTCTATTCATTGTTCTACTTATAGAAACTTACAAATAATTTCCGTTTCATGATTATCAATGGGGCTCGTTGTTCACTTAAACTTGAAGAACAAAAAATTGGCGAATGGTACTGTTTGGATGCTTTGCATATATGTTTCTTAGACTATATAGAAGCAATATATACAAAGAATTCAACCGTCTACCTGTTCCATTCATTGTTCTACTTGTCGAAAGTTACAAATAATTTCCGATAAAGGATTAACCATCGGGGCTCGTTGTTCACTTAAACTTGAACAACAATAAATTGGCGAATTGTACTGTCTGGATTCTTTGCATATATGTTTCCTAGACTATATAGACGCAATATACACAAGGATTTCAACCGTCTACCTGTTCCATTCATTGTTCTACTTGTCGAAAGTTACAAATAATTTCCGACAAAGGATTAACCATCGGGGCTCGTTGTTCACTTAAACTTGAACAACAATAAATTGGCGAATTGTACTGTCTGGATTCTTTGCATATATGTTTCTTAGACTATATAGACGCAATATACACAAGGATTTCAACCGTCTACCTGTTCCATTCATTGTTCTACTTGTCGAAAGTTACAAATAATTACCGATAAAGGATTAACCATTGGGGCTCATTGTTCACTTAAACTTGAAGAACAAAAAATTGGCTAATTGTACTGTTTGGATGCTTTGCATATTTGTTTCGTAGACTATATAGAAGCAATATATACAATAATTTCAACCGTCTACATGATCCATTCATTGTTCTAATTGTCGAAATTTACAAATAATTTCCTTTAAAGGATTAACAATGGGGCTCGTAGTTCACTTAATCATGAAGATGAAATAATTGGCGAATTGTACTGTTTGGATGCTTTGCATATGTGTCTCTTAGATTATATAGAAGCAATATATACAAAGAATTCAACCGTCTACCTGTTCCATTCATTGTTCTACTTGTCGAAAGTTACAAATAATTTCCGATAAAGGATTAACCATAGGGGCTCGTTGTTCACTTAAACTTGAAGAACAATAAATTGGCGAATTGTACTGTTTGGATGCTTTGCATATATGTTTCTTAGACTATATAGAAGCAATATATACAAAGAATTCAACCGTCTACCTGTTCCATTCATTGTTCTACTTGTCGAAAGTTACAAATAATTTCCGATAAAGGATTAACCATAGGGGCTCGTTGTTCACTTAAACTTGAAGAACAATAAATTGGCGAATTGTACTGTTTGGATGCTTTGCATATATGTTTCTTAGACTATATAGAAGCAATATATACAATGATTTCAACAGTCTACCTGTTCCATTCATTGTTCTACTTGCCGAAATTTACAAATAATTTCCTTTAAAGGATTAACAATGGGGCTCGTAGTTCACTTAAACATGAAGATGAAATAATTGGCGAGTTGTACTGTTTGGATGCTTTGCATATGTGTCTCTTAGATTATATAGAAGCAATATATACAATGATTTCAACCGTCTACCTGTTCCATTCATTGTTCTACTTGTCGAAATTTTACAAATAATTTCCATTTCATGATTATCAATGGGGCTCGCTGTTCACTTAAACTTGAAGATCAAAAAATTGGCGATTGTTACTGTTTAGATGCTTTGCATATATGTTTCTTAGACTATTTAGAAGCAATATATAGAAAGATTTCACCCGTCTACCTGTACTATTCATTGTTCTACTTGTAGAAAGTTACAAATAATTGCCATTTCATGATTATCAATGGGGCTCGCTGTTCACTTAAACTTGAAGAACAATAAATTGGCGAATTGTACTGTTTGCATGCTTTGCATATATGTTTCTTAGACTATATAGAATCAATATATACAAAGAATTCAACCGTCTACCTGTTCCATTCATTGTTCTACTTATCGAAAGTTACAAATAATTTCCGATAAAGGATTAACCATAGGGGCTCGGTGTTCACTTAAACTTGAAGAACAATAAATTGGCGAATTGAACTGTTTGGATGCTTTGCATATATGTTTCTTAGACTATATAGAAGCAATATATACAAAGAATTCAACCGTCTACCTTTTCCATTCATTGTTCTACTTGTCGAAAGTTACAAATAATTTCCGATAAAGGATTAACCATCGGGGCTCGTTGTTCACTTAAACTTGAACAACAATAAATTGGCGAATTGTACTGTCTGGATTCTTTGCATATATGTTTCTTAGACTATATAGACGCAATATACACAAGGATTTCAACCGTCTACCTGTTCCATTCATTGTTCTACTTGTCGAAAGTTACAAATAATTACCGATAAAGGATTAACCATTGGGGCTCATTGTTCACTTAAACTTGAAGAACAAAAAATTGGCTAATTGTACTGTTTGGATGCTTTGCATATTTGTTTCGTAGACTATATAGAAGCAATATATACAATGATTTCAACCGTCTACATGATCCATTCATTGTTCTAATTGTCGAAATTTACAAATAATTTCCTTTAAAGGATTAACAATGGGGCTCGTAGTTCACTTAATCATGAAGATGAAATAATTGGCGAATTGTACTGTTTGGATGCTTTGCATATGTGTCTCTTAGATTATATAGAAGCAATATATACAAAGATTTCAACCGTCTACCTGTTCCATTCATTGTTCTATTTGTCGAAATTTACAAATAATTTCCTTTAAGGATTAACAATGGGGCTCGTAGTTCACTTAAACTTGAAGAACAATAAATTGGCGAATTGTACTGTTTGGATGCTTTGCATATATGTTTCTTAGACTATATAGAAGCAATATATACAATGATTTCAACAGTCTACCTGTTCCATTCATTGTTCTACTTGTCGAAATTTACAAATAATTTCCTTTAAAGGATTAACAATGGGGCTCGTTGTTCACTTAAACTTGAAGAACAATAAATTGGCGAATTGTACTGTTTGGATGCTTTGCATATATGTTTCTTAGATTATATAGAAGCAATATATACAAAGATTTCAACCGTCTAGCTGTTCCATTCATTGTTCTACTTGCCGAAATTTACAAATAATTTCCTTTAAAGGATTAACAATGGGGCTCGTAGTTCACTTAAACATGAAGATGAAATAATTGGCGAGTTGTACTGTTTGGATGCTTTGCATATGTGTCTCTTAGATTATATAGAAGCAATATATACAATGATTTCAACCGTCTACCTGTTCCATTCATTGTTCTACTTGTCGAAAGTTACAAATTATTTCCGTTAAGGGATTAACAATGGGGATCGTAGTTTACTTAAACTTGAAGAACAAAAAATTGGCGAATTGTACTGTTTGGATGCTTTGCATATATGTTTCTTAGACTATATAGAAGCAATATATACAAAGATTTCAACCGTCTACCTTTTCCATTCATTGTTCTACTTGTCGAAAGTTACAAATAATTTCCGATAAAGGATTAACCATAGGGGCTCGTTGTTCACTTAAACTTGAAGAACAATAAATTGGCGAATTGTACTGTTTGGATGCTTTGCATATATGTTTCTTAGACTATATAGAAGCAATATATACAAAGAATTCAACCGTCTACCTGTTCCATTCATTGTTCTACTTGTCGAAAGTTACAAATAATTTCCGATAAAGGATTAACCATAGGGGCTCGTTGTTCACTTAAACTTGAAGAACAATAAATTGGCGAATTGTACTGTTTGGATGCTTTGCATATATGTTTCTTAGACTATATAGAAGCAATATATACAATGATTTCAACAGTCTACCTGTTCCATTCATTGTTCTACTTGCCGAAATTTACAATTTATTTCCGTTAAAGGATTAACAATGGGGCTCGTAGTTCACTTAAACTTGAAGAACCAAAAATTGGCGAATTGTACTGTTTGGATGCTTTGCATATATGTTTCTTAGACTATATAGAAGCAATATATACAATGATTTCAACAGTCTACCTGTTCCATTCATTGTTCTACTTGTCGAAATTTACAAATAATTTCCTTTAAAGGATTAACAATGGGGCTCGTTGTTCACTTAAACTTGAAGAACAATAAATTGGCGAATTGTACTGTTTGGATGCTTTGCATATATGTTTCTTAGATTATATAGAAGCAATATATACAAAGATTTCAACCGTCTAGCTGTTCCATTCATTGTTCTACTTGCCGAAATTTACAAATAATTTCCTTTAAAGGATTAACAATGGGGCTCGTAGTTCACTTAAACATGAAGATGAAATAATTGGCGAGTTGTACTGTTTGGATGCTTTGCATATGTGTCTCTTAGATTATATAGAAGCAATATATACAATGATTTCAACCGTCTACCTGTTCCATTCATTGTTCTACTTGTCGAAAGTTACAAATTATTTCCGTTAAGGGATTAACAATGGGGATCGTAGTTTACTTAAACTTGAAGAACAAAAAATTGGCGAATTGTACTGTTTGGATGCTTTGCATATATGTTTCTTAGACTATATAGAAGCAATATATACAAAGATTTCAACCGTCTACCTTTTCCATTCATTGTTCTACTTGTCGAAAGTTACAAATAATTTCCGATAAAGGATTAACCATAGGGGCTCGTTGTTCACTTAAACTTGAAGAACAATAAATTGGCGAATTGTACTGTTTGGATGCTTTGCATATATGTTTCTTAGACTATATAGAAGCAATATATACAAAGAATTCAACCGTCTACCTGTTCCATTCATTGTTCTACTTGTCGAAAGTTACAAATAATTTCCGATAAAGGATTAACCATAGGGGCTCGTTGTTCACTTAAACTTGAAGAACAATAAATTGGCGAATTGTACTGTTTGGATGCTTTGCATATATGTTTCTTAGACTATATAGAAGCAATATATACAATGATTTCAACAGTCTACCTGTTCCATTCATTGTTCTACTTGCCGAAATTTACAAATAATTTCCTTTAAAGGATTAACAATGGGGCTCGCAGTTCACTTAAACATGAAGATGAAATAATTGGCGAGTTGTACTGTTTGGATGCTTTGCAAATGTGTCTCTTAGATTATATAGAAGCAATATATACAATGATTTCAACCGTCTACCTGTTCCATTCATTGTTCTACTTGTCGAAATTTTACAAATAATTTCCATTTCATGATTATCAATGGGGCTCGCTGTTCACTTAAACTTGAAGATCAAAAAATTGGCGATTGTTACTGTTTAGATGCTTTGCATATATGTTTCTTAGACTATTTAGAAGCAATATATAGAAAGATTTCACCCGTCTACCTGTACTATTCATTGTTCTACTTGTAGAAAGTTACAAATAATTTCCATTTCATGATTATCAATGGGGCTCGCTGTTCACTTAAACCTGAAGAACAATAAATTGGCGAATTGTACTGTTTGCATGCTTTGCATATATGTTTCTTAGACTATATAGAATCAATATATACAAAGAATTCAACCGTCTACCTGTTCCATTCATTGTTCTACTTGTCGAAAGTTACAAATAATTTCCGATAAAGGATTAACCATAGGGGCTCGGTGTTCACTTAAACTTGAAGAACAATAAATTGGCGAATTGTACTGTTTGGATGCTTTGCATATGTGTCTCTTAGATTATATAGAAGCAATATATACAATGATTTCAACCGTCTACCTGTTCCATTCATTGTTCTACTTGTCGAAAGTTACAAATTATTTCCGTTAAGGGATTAACAATGGGGATCGTAGTTTACTTAAACTTGAAGAACAAAAAATTGGCGAATTGTACTGTTTGGATGCTTTGCATATATGTTTCTTAGACTATATAGAAGCAATATATAGAAGGATTTCACCCGTCAACCTGTTCTATTCATTGTTCTACTTATAGAAAATTACAAATAATTTCCGTTTCATGATTATCAATGGGGCTCGTTGTTCACTTAAACTTGAAGAACAAAAAATTGGCGAATGGTACTGTTTGGATGCTTTGCATATATGTTTCTTAGACTATATAGAAGCAATATATACAAAGAATTCAACCGTCTACCTGTTCCATTCATTGTTCTACTTGTCGAAAGTTACAAATAATTTCCGATAAAGGATTAACCATCGGGGCTCGTTGTTCACTTAAACTTGAACAACAATAAATTGGCGAATTGTACTGTCTGTATTCTTTGCATATATGTTTCTTAGACTATATAGACGCAATATACACAAGGATTTCAACCGTCTACCTGTTCCATTCATTGTTCTACTTGTCGAAAGTTACAAATAATTACCGATAAAGGATTAACCATTGGGGCTCATTGTTCACTTAAACTTGAAGAACAAAAAATTGGCTAATTGTACTGTTTGGATGCTTTGCATATTTGTTTCGTAGACTATATAGAAGCAATATATACAATGATTTCAACCGTCTACATGATCCATTCATTGTTCTAATTGTCGAAATTTACAAATAATTTCCTTTAAAGGATTAACAATGGGGCTCGTAGTTCACTTAATCATGAAGATGAAATAATTGGCGAATTGTACTGTTTGGATGCTTTGCATATGTGTCTCTTAGATTATATAGAAGCAATATATACAAAGATTTCAACCGTCTACCTGTTCCATTCATTGTTCTATTTGTCGAAATTTACAAATAATTTCCTTTAAGGATTAACAATGGGGCTCGTAGTTCACTTAAACTTGAAGAACAAAAAATTGGCGAATTGTACTGTTTGGATGCTTTGCATATATGTTTCTTAGACTATTTAGAAGCAATATATAGAAAGATTTCACCCGTCTACCTGTTCTATTCATTGTTCTACTTGTAGAAAGTTACAAATAATTTCCATTTCATGATTATCAATGGGGCTCGCTGTTCACTTAAACTTGAAGAACAATAAATTGGCGAATTGTACTGTTTGGATGCTTTGCATATATGTTTCTTAGACTATATAGAATCAATATATACAAAGAATTCAACCGTCTACCTGTTCCATTCATTGTTCTACTTGTCGAAAGTTACAAATAATTTCCGATAAAGGATTAACCATAGGGGCTCGTTGTTCACTTAAACTTGAAGAACAATAAATTGGCGAATTGTACTGTTTGGATGCTTTGCATATATGTTTCTTAGACTATATAGAAGCAATATATACAATGATTTCAACAGTCTACCTGTTCCATTCATTGTTCTACTTGTCGAAATTTACAAATAATTTCCTTTAAAGGATTAACAATGGGGCTCGTTGTTCACTTAAACTTGAAGAACAATAAATTGGCGAATTGTACTGTTTGGATGCTTTGCATATATGTTTCTTAGATTATATAGAAGCAATATATACAAAGATTTCAACCGTCTAGCTGTTCCATTCATTGTTCTACTTGCCGAAATTTACAAATAATTTCCTTTAAAGGATTAACAATGGGGCTCGTAGTTCACTTAAACATGAAGATGAAATAATTGGCGAGTTGTACTGTTTGGATGCTTTGCATATGTGTCTCTTAGATTATATAGAAGCAATATATACAATGATTTCAACCGTCTACCTGTTCCATTCATTGTTCTACTTGTCGAAAGTTACAAATTATTTCCGTTAAGGGATTAACAATGGGGATCGTAGTTTACTTAAACTTGAAGAACAAAAAATTGGCGAATTGTACTGTTTGGATGCTTTGCATATATGTTTCTTAGACTATATAGAAGCAATATATAGAAGGATTTCACCCGTCAACCTGTTCTATTCATTGTTCTACTTATAGAAACTTACAAATAATTTCCGTTTCATGATTATCAATGGGGCTCGTTGTTCACTTAAACTTGAAGAACAAAAAATTGGCGAATGGTACTGTTTGGATGCTTTGCATATATGTTTCTTAGATTATATAGAAGCAATATATACAAAGATTTCAACCGTCTACCTGTTCCATTCATAGTTCTACTTGTCGAAAATTACAAATAATTTCCTATAAAGGATTAACCATTGGGGCTCATTGTTCACTTAATCGTGAAGAACAAAAAATTGGCGAATGGTACTGTTTGGATGCTTTGCGTACATGTTTCTTAGACTATATGGAAGCAACATATACAAAGATTTCAACCGTCTACCTGTACCATTCATTGTTCTGCTTGTCGAAAATTACAAATAATTTCCTTTAAAGGATTAACAATGGGGCTCGTTGTTCACTTAAACTTGAAGAACAAAAAATTGGCGAATTGTACTGTTTGGATGCTTTGCATATATGTTTCTTAGACTATTTAGAAGCAATATATAGAAAGATTTCACCCGTCTACCTGTACTATTCATTGTTCTACTTGTAGAAACTTACAAATAATTTCCATTTCATGATTATCAATGGGGCTCGCTGTTCACTTAAACTTGAAGATCAAAAAATTGGCGATTGTTACTGTTTAGATGCTTTGCATATATCTTTCTTAGACTATATAGAAGCAATATATACAAAGATTTCCACCGTCTACCTGTTCCATTCATTGTTCTACTTGTCGAATGTTACAAATAATTACCGATAAAGGATTAACCATTGGGGCTCATTGTTCACTTAAACTTGAAGAACAAAAAATTGGCGAATTGTACTGTTTGGATGCTGTGCATATATGTTTCGTAGATTATATAGAAGCAATAAATACAATGATTTCAACCGTCTACCTGATCCATTCATTGTTCTACTTGTCGAAATTGACAAATAATTTCCTTTAAAGGATTAACAATGGGGCTCGTAGTTCACTTAAACTTGAAGAACAAAAAATTGGCGAATGGTACTGTTTGGATGCTTTGCATATATGTTTCTTAGATTATATAGAAGCAATATATACAAAGATTTCAACCGTCTACCTGTACTATTCATTGTTCTACTTGTAGAAAGTTACAAATAATTTCCATTTCATGATTATCAATGGGGCTCGCTGTTCACTTAAACTTGAAGATCAAAAAATTGGCGATTGTTACTGTTTAGATGCTTTGCATATAGGTTTCTTAGTCTATATAGAAGCAACATATACAAAGATTTCAACCGTCTACCTGTTCTATTCATTGTTCTACTTGTAGAAAGTTACAAATAATTTCCGTTTCATGATTATCAATGGCGCTCGTTGTTCACTTAAACTTGAAGAACAAAAAATTGGCGAATGGTACTGTTTGGATGCTTTGCGTACATGTTTCTTAGACTATATGGAAGCAATATATACAAAGATTTCAACCGTCTACCTGTACTATTCATTGATCTACTTGTCGAAAATTACAAATAATTTCCGATAAAGGATTAACCATTGGGGCTCATTGTTCACTTAAACTTGAAGACCAAAAAATTGGCTAATGGTACTGTTTGGATGCTTTGTGTACATATTTCTTAGACTATATGGAAGCAATATATACAAAGATTTCAACCGTCTACGTGTTCCAATCATTAATCTACTTGTCGAAATTTACACATAATTTCCTTTAAAGGATTAACAATGGGGCTCGTTGTTCACTTAAACTTGAAGAACAAAAAATTGGCGAATTGTACTATTTGGATGCTTTGCATATATGTTTCTTAGACTATATAGAAGCAATATATACAAAGATTTCAACCGTGTACCTGTTCCATTCATTGTTCTACTTGTCGAAAGTTACAAATAATTTCCTTTAAAGGATTAACAATGGGGCTCATTGTTCACTTAAACTTGAAGAACAAAAAATTGGCGAATTGTACTGGTTGGATGCTTTGCATATATGTTTCTTAGACTATATAGAAGCAATATATACAAAGATTTCAACCGTCTACCTTTTCCATTCATTGTTCTACTTGTCGAAAGTTACAAATAATTTCAGGTAAGGGATTAACAATGGGGATCGTAGTTTACTTAAACTTGAAGAACAAGTAATTGGCGAATTGTACTGTTTGGACGCTTTGCATATATGTTTCTTAGACTATATAGAAGCAATATATACAATGATTTCAACAGTCTACCTGTTCCATTCATTGTTCTACTTGTCGAAATTTACAAATAATTTCCGTTAAAGGATTAACAATGGGGCTCGTAGTTCACTTAAACTTGAAGAACAAAAAATTGGCGAATTGGACTGTTTGGATGCTTTGCATATATGTTTCGTAGATTATATAGAAGCAATATATACAATGGTTTCAACCGTCTACCTGATCCATTCATTGTTCTACTTGTCGAAAATTACAAATAATTTCCGATAAAGGATTAACCATTGGGGCTCATTGTTCACTTAAACTTGAAGACCAAAAAATTGGCGAATGGTACTGTTTGGATGCTTTGTGTACATGTTTCTTAGACTATATGGAAGCAATATATACAAAGATTTCAACCGTCTACGTGTTCCAATCATTGTTCTACTTGTCGAAAGTTACAAATAATTTCCTATAAAGGATTAACAATGGGGCTCATTGTTCACTTAAACTTGAAGAACAAAAAATTGGCGAATTGTACTGTTTGGATGCTTTGCATATATGTTTCTTAGACTATATAGAAGCAATATATACAAAGATTTCAACCGTCTACCTGTTCCATTCATTGTTCTACTTGTCGAAAGTTACAAATAATTTCCTTTAAAGAATTAACAATGGGGCTCATTGTTCACTTAAACTTGAAGAACAATAAATCGGCGAATTGTACTGTTTGGATGCTTTGCATATATGTTTCTTAGACTATATAGAAGCAATATATACAAAGATTTCAACCGTCTACCTGTTCCATTCATTGTTCTACTTGCCGAATGTTACAAATTATTTCCGATAAAGGATTAACAATGGGTCTCATTGTTCACTTAAACTTGAAGAACAAAAAACTGGCGAATTGTACTGTTTGGATGCTTTGCATATATGTTTCTTAGACTATATAGAAGCAATATGTACAAAGATTTCAACCGTCTACCTGTTCCATTCATTGTTCTACTTGTCGAAATTTACAAATAATTTCCTTTAAAGGATTAACCATTGGGTCTCATTGTTCACTTAAACTTGAAGACCAAAAAATTGGCAAATGGTATTGTTTGGATGCTTTGAGTACATATTTCATAGACTAAATGGAAGCAATATATACAAAGATTTCAACAGTCTACGTGTTCCAATCATTGTTCTACTTGTCGAAAGTTACAAATAATTTCCGATAAAGGATTAACCATTGCGGCTCATTGTTCCCTTAAACGCGAAAAACAAAAAATTGGCGAATTGTACTGTTTGGATGCTTTGCATATATGTTTCTTAGATATATGGAAGCAATATATACAATGATTTCAACCGTCTACCTATTCCATTCATTGTTCTACTTGTCGAAATTTACAAATAATTTCCTTTAAAGGATTAACAATGGGGCTCGTTGTACACTTAAACTTGAAGAACAATAAATTGGCGAATTGTACTATTTGGATGCTTTGCATATATGTTTATTAGACTATATAGAAGCAATATATACAATGATTTCAACCGTCTACCTGTTCTATTCATTGTTCTACTTGTCGAAAATTACAAATAATTTCCGATAAAGGATTAACCATTGGGGCTCATTGTTCACTTAAACTTGAAGACCAAAAAATTGGCAATTGGTACTGTTTGGATGCTTTCCATATATGTTTCTTAGACTATATGGAAGCAATATATACAAAGATTTCAACCGTCTACGTGTACCAATCATTGTTCTACTTGTAGAAAGTTACAAATAATTTCCGTCAAGGGATTAACAATGGGGATCGTAGTTTACTTAAACTTGAAGAACAAAAAATTGGCGAATTGTACTGTTTGGATGCTTTGCATATATGTTTCTTAGACTATATGGAAGCAATATATACAAAGATTTCAACCGTCTAACTGTTCCATTCATTGTTCTACTTGTCGAAAGTTACAAATAATTTCCGTTAAGGGATTAACAATGGGGATCGTAGTTTACTTAAACTTGAAGAACAAAAAATTGGCGAATTGTACTGTTTGGATGCTTTGCATATATGTTTCTTAGACTATATAGAAGCAATATATACAAAGATTTCAACCGTCTACCTGTTCCATTCATTGTTCTACTTGTCGAAAGATACAAATAATTTCCGATAAAGGATTAACCATTGGGGCTCATTGTTCACTTAAACTTGATAAACAAAAAATTGGCGAATTGTACTGTTTGGATGCTTTGCATATATGTTTCTTAGACTATATGGAAGCAATATATACAATGATTTCAACAGTCTACCTATTCCATTCATTGTTCTACTTGTCGAAATTTACAAATAATTTCCTTTAAAGAATTAACAATGGGGCTCGTTGTACACTTAAACTTGAAGAACAATAAATTGGCGAATTGAACTGTTTGGATGCTTTGCATATATGTTTCTTAGACTATATAGAAGCAATATATACAAAGAATTCAACCGTCTACCTGTTCCATTCATTGTTCTACTTGTCGAAAGTTACAAATAATTTCCGATAAAGGATTAACCATCGGGGCTCGTTGTTCACTTAAACTTGAACAACAATAAATTGGCGAATTGTACTGTCTGGATTCTTTGCATATATGTTTCTTAGACTATATAGACGCAATATACACAAGGATTTCAACCGTCTACCTGTTCCATTCATTGTTCTACTTGTCGAAAGTTACAAATAATTACCGATAAAGGATTAACCATTGGGGCTCATTGTTCACTTAAACTTGAAGAACAAAAAATTGGCTAATTGTACTGTTTGGATGCTTTGCATATTTGTTTCGTAGACTATATAGAAGCAATATATACAATGATTTCAACCGTCTACATGATCCATTCATTGTTCTAATTGTCGAAATTTACAAATAATTTCCTTTAAAGGATTAACAATGGGGCTCGTAGTTCACTTAATCATGAAGATGAAATAATTGGCGAATTGTACTGTTTGGATGCTTTGCATATGTGTCTCTTAGATTATATAGAAGCAATATATACAAAGATTTCAACCGTCTACCTGTTCCATTCATTGTTCTATTTGTCGAAATTTACAAATAATTTCCTTTAAGGATTAACAATGGGGCTCGTATTTCACTTAAACTTGAAGAACAAAAAATTGGCGAATTGTACTGTTTGGATGCTTTGCATATATGTTTCTTAGACTATTTAGAAGCAATATATAGAAAGATTTCACCCGTCTACCTGTTCTATTCATTGTTCTACTTGTAGAAAGTTACAAATAATTTCCATTTCATGATTATCAATGGGGCTCGCTGTTCACTTAAACTTGAAGAACAATAAATTGGCGAATTGTACTGTTTGGATGCTTTACATATATGTTTCTTAGACTATATAGAATCAATATATACAAAGAATTCAACCGTCTACCTGTTCCATTCATTGTTCTACTTGTCGAAAGTTACAAATAATTTCCGATAAAGGATTAACCATAGGGGCTCGTTGTTCACTTAAACTTGAAGAACAATAAATTGGCGAATTGTACTGTTTGGATGCTTTGCATATATGTTTCTTAGACTATATAGAAGCAATATATACAATGATTTCAACAGTCTACCTGTTCCATTCATTGTTCTACTTGTCGAAATTTACAAATAATTTCCTTTAAAGGATTAACAATGGGGCTCGTTGTTCACTTAAACTTGAAGAACAATAAATTGGCGAATTGTACTGTTTGGATGCTTTGCATATATGTTTCTTAGATTATATAGAAGCAATATATACAAAGATTTCAACCGTCTAGCTGTTCCATTCATTGTTCTACTTGCCGAAATTTACAAATAATTTCCTTTAAAGGATTAACAATGGGGCTCGTAGTTCACTTAAACATGAAGATGAAATAATTGGCGAGTTGTACTGTTTGGATGCTTTGCATATGTGTCTCTTAGATTATATAGAAGCAATATATACAATGATTTCAACCGTCTACCTGTTCCATTCATTGTTCTACTTGTCGAAAGTTACAAATTATTTCCGTTGAGGGATTAACAATGGGGATCGTAGTTTACTTAAACTTGAAGAACAAAAAATTGGCGAATTGTACTGTTTGGATGCTTTGCATATATGTTTCTTAGACTATATAGAAGCAATATATAGAAGGATTTCACCCGTCAACCTGTTCTATTCATTGTTCTACTTATAGAAACTTACAAATAATTTCCGTTTCATGATTATCAATGGGGCTCGTTGTTCACTTAAACTTGAAGAACAAAAAATTGGCGAATGGTACTGTTTGGATGCTTTGCATATATGTTTCTTAGACTATATAGAAGCAATATATACAAAGAATTCAACCGTCTACCTGTTCCATTCATTGTTCTACTTGTCGAAAGTTACAAATAATTTCCGATAAAGGATTAACCATCGGGGCTCGTTGTTCACTTAAACTTGAACAACAATAAATTGGCGAATTGTACTGTCTGGATTCTTTGCATATATGTTTCTTAGACTATATAGACGCAATATACACAAGGATTTCAACCGTCTACCTGTTCCATTCATTGTTCTACTTGTCGAAAGTTACAAATAATTTCCGATAAAGGATTAACCATCGGGGCTCGTTGTTCACTTAAACTTGAACAACAATAAATTGGCGAATTGTACTGTCTGGATTCTTTGCATATATGTTTCTTAGACTATATAGACGCAATATACACAAGGATTTCAACCGTCTACCTGTTCCATTCATTGTTCTACTTGTCGAAAGTTACAAATAATTACCGATAAAGGATTAACCATTGGGGCTCATTGTTCACTTAAACTTGAAGAACAAAAAATTGGCTAATTGTACTGTTTGGATGCTTTGCATATTTGTTTCGTAGACTATATAGAAGCAATATATACAATGATTTCAACCGTCTACATGATCCATTCATTGTTCTAATTGTCGAAATTTACAAATAATTTCCTTTAAAGGATTAACAATGGGGCTCGTAGTTCACTTAATCATGAAGATGAAATAATTGGCGAATTGTACTGTTTGGATGCTTTGCATATGTGTCTCTTAGATTATATAGAAGCAATATATACAAAGATTTCAACCGTCTACCTGTTCCATTCATTGTTCTATTTGTCGAAATTTACAAATAATTTCCTTTAAGGATTAACAATGGGGCTCGTAGTTCACTTAAACTTGAAGAACAAAAAATTGGCGAATCGTACTGTTTGGATGCTTTGCATATATGTTTCTTAGACTATTTAGAAGCAATATATAGAAAGATTTCACCCGTCTACCTGTTCTATTCATTGTTCTACTTGTAGAAAGTTACAAATAATTTCCATTTCATGATTATCAATGGGGCTCGCTGTTCACTTAAACTTGAAGAACAATAAATTGGCGAATTGTACTGTTTGGATGCTTTGCATATATGTTTCTTAGACTATATAGAATCAATATATACAAAGAATTCAACCGTCTACCTGTTCCATTCATTGTTCTACTTGTCGAAAGTTACAAATAATTTCCGATAAAGGATTAACCATAGGGGCTCGTTGTTCACTTAAACTTGAAGAACAATAAATTGGCGAATTGTACTGTTTGGATGCTTTGCATATATGTTTCTTAGACTATATAGAAGCAATATATACAATGATTTCATCAGTCTACCTGTTCCATTCATTGTTCTACTTGTCGAAATTTACAAATAATTTCCTTTAAAGGATTAACAATGGGGCTCGTTGTTCACTTAAACTTGAAGAACAATAAATTGGCGAATTGTACTGTTTGGATGCTTTGCATATATGTTTCTTAGATTATATAGAAGCAATATATACAAAGATTTCAACCGTCTAGCTGTTCCATTCATTGTTCTACTTGCCGAAATTTACAAATAATTTCCTTTAAAGGATTAACAATGGGGCTCGTAGTTCACTTAAACATGAAGATGAAATAATTGGCGAGTTGTACTGTTTGGATGCTTTGCATATGTGTCTCTTAGATTATATAGAAGCAATATATACAATGATTTCAACCGTCTACCTGTTCCATTCATTGTTCTACTTGTCGAAAGTTACAAATTATTTCCGTTAAGGGATTAACAATGGGGATCGTAGTTTACTTAAACTTGAAGAACAAAAAATTGGCGAATTGTACTGTTTGGATGCTTTGCATATATGTTTCTTAGACTATATAGAAGCAATATATAGAAGGATTTCACCCGTCAACCTGTTCTATTCATTGTTCTACTTATAGAAACTTACAAATAATTTCCGTTTCATGATTATCAATGGGGCTCGTTGTTCACTTAAACTTGAAGAACAAAAAATTGGCGAATGGTACTGTTTGGATGCTTTGCATATATGTTTCTTAGATTATATAGAAGCAATATATACAAAGATTTCAACCGTCTACCTGTTCCATTCATAGTTCTACTTGTCGAAAATTACAAATAATTTCCTATAAAGGATTAACCATTGGGGCTCATTGTTCACTTAATCGTGAAGAACAAAAAATTGGCGAATGGTACTGTTTGGATGCTTTGCGTACATGTTTCTTAGACTATATAGAAGCAATATATACAATGATTTCAACCGTCTACCTGTTCTATTCATTGTTCTACTTGTCGAAAATTACAAATAATTTCCGATAAAGGATTAACCATTGGGGCTCATTGTTCACTTAAACTTGAAGACCAAAAAATTGGCAATTGGTACTGTTTGGATGCTTTGCATATATGTTTCTTAGATTATATAGAAGCAATATATACAAAGATTTCAACCGTCTACCTGTACTATTCATTGTTCTACTTGTAGAAAGTTACAAATAATTTCCATTTCATGATTATCAATGGGGCTCGCTGTTCACTTAAACTTGAAGATCAAAAAATTGGCGATTGTTACTGTTTAGATGCTTTGCATATAGGTTTCTTAGACTATATAGAAGCAACATATACAAAGATTTCAACCGTCTACCTGTTCTATTCATTGTTCTACTTGTAGAAAGTTACAAATAATTTCCGTTTCATGATTATCAATGGCGCTCGTTGTTCACTTAAACTTGAAGAACAAAAAATTGGCGAATGGTACTGTTTGGATGCTTTGCGTACATGTTTCTTAGACTATATGGAAGCAATATATACAAAGATTTCAACCGTCTACCTGTACTATTCATTGATCTACTTGTCGAAAGTTACAAATAATTTCCGATAAAGGATTAACAATGGGGCTCATTGTTCACTTAAACTTGAAGGACAAAAAACTGGCGAATGGTACTGTTTGGATGCTTGGCGTACATGTTTCTTAGACTATATGGTAGCAATATATACAAGGATTTCAACCGTCTACCTGTTCCATTCATTGTTCTACTTGTCGAAAGTTACAAATAATTTCCTTTAAAGAATTAACA
Source organism: Cerceris ruficornis (assembly GCA_963989415.1). NCBI lineage: Eukaryota > Metazoa > Arthropoda > Insecta > Hymenoptera > Crabronidae > Cerceris > Cerceris ruficornis. The sequence goes on from CAXDIW010000076.1 coordinate 585,092, forward strand.
ATGGGGCTCATTGTTCACTTAAACTTGAAGAACAATAAATCGGCGAATTGTACTTTTTGGATGTTTTGCATATATGTTTCTTAGACTATATAGAAGCAATATATACAAAGATTTCAACCGTCTACCTTTTCCATTCATTGTTCTACTTGTCGAAAGTTACAAATAATTTCCGTTAAGGGATTAACAATGGGGATCGTAGTTTACTTAAACTTGAAGAACAAGAAATTGGCGAATTGTACTGTTTGGACGCTTTGCATATATGTTTCTTAGACTATATAGAAGCAATATATACAATGATTTCAACAGTCTACCTGTTCCATTCATTGTTCTACTTGTCGAAATTTACAAATAATTTCCGTTAAAGGATTAACAATGGGGCTCGTAGTTCACTTAAACTTGAAGAACAAAAAATTGGCGAATTGGACTGTTTGGATGCTTTGCATATATGTTTCGTAGATTATATAGAAGCAATATATACAATGGTTTCAACCGTCTACCTGATCCATTCATTGTTCTACTTGTCGAAAATTACAAATAATTTCCGATAAAGGATTAACCATTGGGGCTCATTGTTCACTTCAACTTGAAGACCAAAAAATTGGCGAATGGTACTGTTTGGATGCTTTGTGTACATGTTTCTTAGACTATATGGAAGCAATATATACAAAGATTTCAACCGTCTACGTGTTCCAATCATTGTTCTACTTGTCGAAAGTTACAAATAATTTCCTATAAAGGATTAACAATGGGGCTCATTGTTCACTTAAACTTGAAGAACAAAAAATTGGCGAATTGTACTGTTTGGATGCTTTGCATATATGTTTCTTAGACTATATAGAAGCAATATATACAAAGATTTCAACCGTCTACCTGTTCCATTCATTGTTCTACTTGTCGAAAGTTACAAATAATTTCCTTTAAAGAATTAACAATGGGGCTCATTGTTCACTTAAACTTGAAGAACAATAAATCGGCGAATTGTACTGTTTGGATGCTTTGCATATATGTTTCTTAGACTATATAGAAGCAATATATACAAAGATTTCAACCGTCTACCTGTTCCATTCATTGTTCTACTTGCCGAATGTTACAAATTATTTCCGATAAAGGATTAACAATGGGTCTCATTGTTCACTTAAACTTGAAGAACAAAAAACTGGCGAATTGTACTGTTTGGATGCTTTGCATATATGTTTCTTAGACTATATAGAAGCAATATGTACAAAGATTTCAACCGTCTACCTGTTCCATTCATTGTTCTACTTGTCGAAATTTACAAATAATTTCCTTTAAAGGATTAACCATTGGGTCTCATTGTTCACTTAAACTTGAAGACCAAAAAATTGGCAAATGGTATTGTTTGGATGCTTTGAGTACATATTTCATAGACTAAATGGAAGCAATATATACAAAGATTTCAACAGTCTACGTGTTCCAATCATTGTTCTACTTGTCGAAAGTTACAAATAATTACCGATAAAGGATTAACCATTGCGGCTCATTGTTCCCTTAAACTCGAAAAACAAAAAATTGGCGAATTGTACTGTTTGGATGCTTTGCATATATGTTTCTTAGATATATGGAAGCAATATATACAATGATTTCAACCGTCTACCTATTCCATTCATTGTTCTACTTGTCGAAATTTACAAATAATTTCCTTTAAAGGATTAACAATGGGGCTCGTTGTACACTTAAACTTGAAGAACAATAAATTGGCGAATTGTACTATTTGGATGCTTTGCATATATGTTTATTAGACTATATAGAAGCAATATATACAATGATTTCAACCGTCTACCTGTTCTATTCATTGTTCTACTTGTCGAAAATTACAAATAATTTCCGATAAAGGATTAACCATTGGGGCTCATTGTTCACTTAAACTTGAAGACCAAAAAATTGGCAATTGGTACTGTTTGGATGCTTTCCATATATGTTTCTTAGACTATATGGAAGCAATATATACAAAGATTTCAACCGTCTACCTTTTCCATTCATTGTTCTACTTGTCGAAAGTTACAAATAATTTCAGTTAAGGGATTAACAATGGGGATCGTAGTTTACTTAAACTTGAAGAACAAGTAATTGGCGAATTGTACTGTTTGGATGCTTTGCATATATGTTTCTTAGACTATATAGAAGCAATATATACAAAGATTTCAACAGTCTACCTGTTCCATTCATTGTTCTACTTGTCGAAATTTACAAATAATTTCCGTTAAAGGATTAACAATGGGGCTCGTAGTTCACTTAAACTTGAAGAACAAAAAATTGGCGAATTGGACTGTTTGGATGCTTTGCATATATGTTTCGTAGATTATATAAAAGCAATATATACAATGGTTTCAACCGTCTACCTGATCCATTCATTGTTCTACTTGTCGAAAATTACAAATAATTTCCGATAAAGGATTAACCATTGGGGCTCATTGTTCACTTAAACTTGAAGACCAAAAAATTGGCGAATGGTACTGTTTGGATGCTTTGTGTACATGTTTCTTAGACTATATGGAAGCAATATATACAAAGATTTCAACCGTCTACGTGTTCCAATCATTGTTCTACTTGTCGAAAGTTACAAATAATTTCCTATAAAGGATTAACAATGGGGCTCATTGTTCACTTAAACTTGAAGAACAAAAAATTGGCGAATTGTACTGTTTGGATGCTTTGCATATATGTTTCTTAGACTATATAGAAGCAATATATACAAAGATTTCAACCGTCTACCTGTTCCATTCATTGTTCTACTTGTCGAAAGTTACAAATAATTTCCGATAAAGGATTAACCATAGGGGCTCGTTGTTCACTTAAACTTGAAGAACAATAAATTGGCGAATTGTACTGTTTGGATGCTTTGCATATATGTTTCTTAGACTATATAGAAGCAATATATATAATGATTTCAACAGTCTACCTGTTCCATTCATTGTTCTACTTGTCGAAATTTACAAATAATTTCCTTTAAAGGATTAACAATGGGGCTCGTTGTTCACTTAAACTTGAAGAACAATAAATTGGCGAATTGTACTGTTTGGATGCTTTGCATATATGTTTCTTAGATTATATAGAAGCAATATATACAAAGATTTCAACCGTCTAGCTGTTCCATTCATTGTTCTACTTGCCGAAATTTACAAATAATTTCCTTTAAAGGATTAACAATGGGGCTCGTAGTTCACTTAAACATGAAGATGAAATAATTGGCGAGTTGTACTGTTTGGATGCTTTGCATATGTGTCTCTTAGATTATATAGAAGCAATATATACAATGATTTCAACCGTCTACCTGTTCCATTCATTGTTCTACTTGTCGAAAGTTACAAATTATTTCCGTTAAGGGATTAACAATGGGGATCGTAGTTTACTTAAACTTGAAGAACAAAAAATTGGCGAATTGTACTGTTTGGATGCTTTGCATATATGTTTCTTAGACTATATAGAAGCAATATATAGAAGGATTTCACCCGTCTACCTGTTCCATTCATAGTTCTACTTGTCGAAAATTACAAATAATTTCCTATAAAGGATTAACCATTGGGGCTCATTGTTCACTTAATCGTGAAGAACAAAAAATTGGCGAATGGTACTGTTTGGTTGCTTTGCGTACATGTTTCTTAGACTATATGGAAGCAACATATACAAAGATTTCAACCGTCTACCTGTACTATTCATTGATCTACTTGTAGAAAGTTACAAATAATTTCCATTTCATGATTATCAATGGGGCTCGCTGTTCACTTAAACTTGAAGATCAAAAAATTGGCGATTGTTACTGTTTAGATGCTTTGCATATAGGTTTCTTAGACTATATAGAAGCAACATATACAAAGATTTCAACCGTCTACCTGTTCTATTCATTGTTCTACTTGTAGAAAGTTACAAATAATTTCCGTTTCATGATTATCAATGGCGCTCGTTGTTCACTTAAACTTGAAGAACAAAAAATTGGCGAATGGTACTGTTTGGATGCTTTGCGTACATGTTTCTTAGACTATATGGAAGCAATATATACAAAGATTTCAACCGTCTACCTGTACTATTCATTGATCTACTTGTCGAAAGTTACAAATAATTTCCGATAAAGGATTAACAATGGGGCTCATTGTTCACTTAAACTTGAAGGACAAAAAACTGGCGAATGGTACTGTTTGGATGCTTGGCGTACATGTTTCTTAGACTATATGGTAGCAATATATACAAGGATTTCAACCGTCTACCTGTTCCATTCATTGTTCTACTTGTCGAAAGTTACAAATAATTTCCTTTAAAGAATTAACAATGGGGCTCATTGTTCACTTAAACTTGAAGAACAATAAATCGGCGAATTGTACTGTTTGGATGTTTTGCATATATGTTTCTTAGACTATATAGAAGCAATATATACAAAGATTTCAACCGTCTACCTTTTCCATTCATTGTTCTACTTGTCGAAAGTTACAAATAATTTCCGTTAAGGGATTAACAATGGGGATCGTAGTTTACTTAAACTTGAAGAACAAGAAATTGGCGAATTGTACTGTTTGGACGCTTTGCATATATGTTTCTTAGACTATATAGAAGCAATATATACAATGATTTCAACAGTCTACCTGTTCCATTCATTGTTCTACTTGTCGAAATTTACAAATAATTTCCGTTAAAGGATTAACAATGGGGCTCGTAGTTCACTTAAACTTGAAGAACAAAAAATTGGCGAATTGGACTGTTTGGATGCTTTGCATATATGTTTCGTAGATTATATAGAAGCAATATATACAATGGTTTCAACCGTCTACCTGATCCATTCATTGTTCTACTTGTCGAAAATTACAAATAATTTCCGATAAAGGATTAACCATTGGGGCTCATTGTTCACTTCAACTTGAAGACCAAAAAATTGGCGAATGGTACTGTTTGGATGCTTTGTGTACATGTTTCTTAGACTATATGGAAGCAATATATACAAAGATTTCACCCGTCTACCTGTTCTATTCATTGTTCTACTTGTAGAAAGTTACAAATAATTTCCATTTCATGATTATCAATGGGGCTCGCTGTTCACTTAAACTTGAAGAACAATAAATTGGCGAATTGTACTGTTTGGATGCTTTGCATATATGTTTCTTAGACTATATAGAATCAATATATACAAAGAATTCAACCGTCTACCTGTTCCATTCATTGTTCTACTTGTCGAAAGTTACAAATAATTTCCGATAAAGGATTAACCATAGGGGCTCGTTGTTCACTTAAACTTGAAGAACAATAAATTGGCGAATTGTACTGTTTGGATGCTTTGCATATATGTTTCTTAGACTATATAGAAGCAATATATACAATGATTTCAACAGTCTACCTGTTCCATTCATTGTTCTACTTGTCGAAATTTACAAATAATTTCCTTTAAAGGATTAACAATGGGGCTCGTTGTTCACTTAAACTTGAAGAACAATAAATTGGCGAATTGTACTGTTTGGATGCTTTGCATATATGTTTCTTAGATTATATAGAAGCAATATATACAAAGATTTCAACCGTCTACCTTTTCCATTCATTGTTCTACTTGTCGAAAGTTACAAATAATTTCCGTTAAGGGATTAACAATGGGGATCGTAGTTTACTTAAACTTGAAGAACAAGAAATTGGCGAATTGTACTGTTTGGACGCTTTGCATATATGTTTCTTAGACTATATAGAAGCAATATATACAATGATTTCAACAGTCTACCTGTTCCATTCATTGTTCTACTTGTCGAAATTTACAAATAATTTCCGTTAAAGGATTAACAATGGGGCTCGTAGTTCACTTAAACTTGAAGAACAAAAAATTGGCGAATTGGACTGTTTGGATGCTTTGCATATATGTTTCGTAGATTATATAGAAGCAATATATACAATGGTTTCAACCGTCTACCTGATCCATTCATTGTTCTACTTGTCGAAAATTACAAATAATTTCCGATAAAGGATTAACCATTGGGGCTCATTGTTCACTTCAACTTGAAGACCAAAAAATTGGCGAATGGTACTGTTTGGATGCTTTGTGTACATGTTTCTTAGACTATATGGAAGCAATATATACAAAGATTTCACCCGTCTACCTGTTCTATTCATTGTTCTACTTGTAGAAAGTTACAAATAATTTCCATTTCATGATTATCAATGGGGCTCGCTGTTCACTTAAACTTGAAGAACAATAAATTGGCGAATTGTACTGTTTGGATGCTTTGCATATATGTTTCTTAGACTATATAGAATCAATATATACAAAGAATTCAACCGTCTACCTGTTCCATTCATTGTTCTACTTGTCGAAAGTTACAAATAATTTCCGATAAAGGATTAACCATAGGGGCTCGTTGTTCACTTAAACTTGAAGAACAATAAATTGGCGAATTGTACTGTTTGGATGCTTTGCATATATGTTTCTTAGACTATATAGAAGCAATATATACAATGATTTCAACAGTCTACCTGTTCCATTCATTGTTCTACTTGTCGAAATTTACAAATAATTTCCTTTAAAGGATTAACAATGGGGCTCGTTGTTCACTTAAACTTGAAGAACAATAAATTGGCGAATTGTACTGTTTGGATGCTTTGCATATATGTTTCTTAGATTATATAGAAGCAATATATACAAAGATTTCAACCGTCTAGCTGTTCCATTCATTGTTCTACTTGCCGAAATTTACAAATAATTTCCTTTAAAGGATTAACAATGGGGCTCGTAGTTCACTTAAACATGAAGATGAAATAATTGGCGAGTTGTACTGTTTGGATGCTTTGCATATGTGTCTCTTAGATTATATAGAAGCAATATATACAATGATTTCAACCGTCTACCTGTTCCATTCATTGTTCTACTTGTCGAAAGTTACAAATTATTTCCGTTAAGGGATTAACAATGGGGATCGTAGTTTACTTAAACTTGAAGAACAAAAAATTGGCGAATGGTACTGTTTGGATGCTTTGCATATATGTTTCTTAGACTATATAGAAGCAATATATACAAAGAATTCAACCGTCTACCTGTTCCATTCATTGTTCTACTTGTCGAAAGTTACAAATAATTTCCGATAAAGGATTAACCATCGGGGCTCGTTGCTCACTTAAACTTGAACAACAATAAATTGGCGAATTGTACTGTCTGGATTCTTTGCATATATGTTTCTTAGACTATATAGACGCAATATACACAAGGATTTCAACCGTCTACCTGTTCCATTCATTGTTCTACTTGTCGAAAGTTACAAATAATTTCCGATAAAGGATTAACCATCGGGGCTCGTTGTTCACTTAAACTTGAACAACAATAAATTGGCGAATTGTACTGTCTGGATTCTTTGCATATATGTTTCTTAGACTATATAGACGCAATATACACAAGGATTTCAACCGTCTACCTGTTCCATTCATTGTTCTACTTGTCGAAAGTTACAAATAATTACCGATAAAGGATTAACCATTGGGGCTCATTGTTCACTTAAACTTGAAGAACAAAAAATTGGCTAATTGTACTGTTTGGATGCTTTGCATATTTGTTTCGTAGACTATATAGAAGCAATATATACAATGATTTCAACCGTCTACATGATCCATTCATTGTTCTAATTGTCGAAATTTACAAATAATTTCCTTTAAAGGATTAACAATGGGGCTCGTAGTTCACTTAATCATGAAGATGAAATAATTGGCGAATTGTACTGTTTGGATGCTTTGCATATGTGTCTCTTAGATTATATAGAAGCAATATATACAAAGATTTCAACCGTCTACCTGTTCCATTCATTGTTCTATTTGTCGAAATTTACAAATAATTTCCTTTAAGGATTAACAATGGGGCTCGTAGTTCACTTAAACTTGAAGAACAAAAAATTGGCGAATTGTACTGTTTGGATGCTTTGCATATATGTTTCTTAGACAATTTAGAAGCAATATATAGAAAGATTTCACTCGTCTACCTGTTCTATTCATTGTTCTACTTGTAGAAAGTTACAAATAATTTCCATTTCATGATTATCAATGGGGCTCGCTGTTCACTTAAACTTGAAGAACAATAAATTGGCGAATTGTACTGTTTGGATGCTTTGCATATATGTTTCTTAGACTATATAGAATCAATATATACAAAGAATTCAACCGTCTACCTGTTCCATTCATTGTTCTACTTGTCGAAAGTTACAAATAATTTCCGATAAAGGATTAACCATAGGGGCTCGTTGTTCACTTAAACTTGAAGAACAATAAATTGGCGAATTGTACTGTTTGGATGCTTTGCATATATGTTTCTTAGACTATATAGAAGCAATATATACAATGATTTCAACAGTCTACCTGTTCCATTCATTGTTCTACTTGTCGAAATTTACAAATAATTTCCTTTAAAGGATTAACAATGGGGCTCGTTGTTCACTTAAACTTGAAGAACAATAAATTGGCGAATTGTACTGTTTGGATGCTTTGCATATATGTTTCTTAGATTATATAGAAGCAATATATACAAAGATTTCAACCGTCTAGCTGTTCCATTCATTATTCTACTTGCCGAAATTTACAAATAATTTCCTTTAAAGGATTAACAATGGGGCTCGTAGTTCACTTAAACATGAAGATGAAATAATTGGCGAGTTGTACTGTTTGGATGCTTTGCATATGTGTCTCTTAGATTATATAGAAGCAATATATACAATGATTTCAACCGTCTACCTGTTCCATTCATTGTTCTACTTGTCGAAAGTTACAAATTATTTCCGTTAAGGGATTAACAATGGGGATCGTAGTTTACTTAAACTTGAAGAACAAAAAATTGGCGAATTGTACTGTTTGGATGCTTTCCATATATGTTTCTTAGACTATATAGAAGCAATATATAGAAGGATTTCACCCGTCAACCTGTTCTATTCATTGTTCTACTTATAGAAACTTACAAATAATTTCCGTTTCATGATTATCAATGGGGCTCGTTGTTCACTTAAACTTGAAGAACAAAAAATTGGCGAATGGTACTGTTTGGATGTTTTGCATATATGTTTCTTAGATTATATAGAAGCAATATATACAAAGATTTCAACCGTCTACCTGTTCCATTCATAGTTCTACTTGTCGAAAATTACAAATAATTACCTATAAAGGATTAACCATTGGGGCTCATTGTTCACTTAATCGTGAAGAACAAAAAATTGGCGAATGGTACTGTTTGGATGCTTTGCGTACATGTTTCTTAGACTATATGGAAGCAACATATACAAAGATTTCAACCGTCTACCTGTACCATTCATTGTTCTGCTTGTCGAAAATTACAAATAATTTCCTTTAAAGGATTAACAATGGGGCTCGTTGTTCACTTAAACTTGAAGAACAAAAAATTGGCGAATTGTACTGTTTGGATGCTTTGCATATATGTTTCTTAGACTATTTAGAAGCAATATATAGAAAGATTTCACCCGTCTACCTGTACTATTCATTGTTCTACTTGTAGAAACTTACAAATAATTTCCATTTCATGATTATCAATGGGGCTCGCTGTTCACTTAAACTTGAAGATCAAAAAATTGGCGATTGTTACTGTTTAGATGCTTTGCATATATGTTTCTTAGACTATATAGAAGCAATATATACAAAGATGTCCACCGTCTACCTGTTCCATTCATTGTTCTACTTGTCGAATGTTACAAATAATTACCGATAAAGGATTAACCATTGGGGCTCATTGTTCACTTAAACTTGAAGAACAAAAAATTGGCGAATTGTACTGTTTGGATGCTGTGCATATATGTTTCGTAGATTATATAGAAGCAATAAATACAATGATTTCAACCGTCTACCTGATCCATTCATTGTTCTACTTGTCGAAATTGACAAATAATTTCCTTTAAAGGATTAACAATGGGGCTCGTAGTTCACTTAAACTTGAAGAACAAAAAATTGGCGAATGGTACTGTTTGGATGTTTTGCATATATGTTTCTTAGATTATATAGAAGCAATATATACAAAGATTTCAACCGTCTACCTGTACTATTCATTGTTCTACTTGTAGAAAGTTACAAATAATTTCCATTTCATGATTATCAATGGGGCTCGCTGTTCACTTAAACTTGAAGATCAAAAAATTGGCGATTGTTACTGTTTAGATGCTTTGCATATAGGTTTCTTAGACTATATAGAAGCAACATATACAAAGATTTCAACCGTCTACCTGTTCTATTCATTGTTCTACTTGTAGAAAGTTACAAATAATTTCCGTTTCATGATTATCAATGGCGCTCGTTGTTCACTTAAACTTGAAGAACAAAAAATTGGCGAATGGTACTGTTTGGATGCTTTGCGTACATGTTTCTTAGACTATATGGAAGCAATATATACAAAGATTTCAACCGTCTACCTGTACTATTCATTGATCTACTTGTCGAAAGTTACAAATAATTTCCGATAAAGGATTAACAATGGGGCTCATTGTTCACTTAAACTTGAAGGACAAAAAACTGGCGAATGGTACTGTTTGGATGCTTGGCGTACATGTTTCTTAGACTATATGGTAGCAATATATACAAGGATTTCAACCGTCTACCTGTTCCATTCATTGTTCTACTTGTCGAAAGTTACAAATAATTTCCTTTAAAGAATTAACAATGGGGCTCATTGTTCACTTAAACTTGAAGAACAATAAATCGGCGAATTGTACTGTTTGGATGTTTTGCATATATGTTTCTTAGACTATATAGAAGCAATATATACAAAGATTTCAACCGTCTACCTTTTCCATTCATTGTTCTACTTGTCGAAAGTTACAAATAATTTCCGTTAAGGGATTAACAATGGGGATCGTAGTTTACTTAAACTTGAAGAACAAGAAATTGGCGAATTGTACTGTTTGGACGCTTTGCATATATGTTTCTTAGACTATATAGAAGCAATATATATGTGGTATGAATGGATTTCTAGTTATGAATGTAGCGCATCAGTTGTTTGCCCTGAATGTGTAAAACCATCGAGAAGCTTCCGGGAACAGGATCTTCATTTGTCCTTAAAGGCCAACGACCCCGGAGCTATCGATCGGTTATCACTATGGCAAACAGCTGATGACGAGAGTGCGAGTGTTGAACGAGTATGCCGTGTGAATGTTATAAATATATGTGCGATTGAGATTTTCGAGAGACTTCTGAGAGATTTCCGAGAGATAATTGTGCGAGAGAGATTTTTAATTGCGTTGATTGTGTAGTCCGAGTTGTTTTGTGTCGTTATCTGTTATATAATTTGTGTCGTTTTGTTTTGTGTTTTAATAATATTTGATTTACTGTTAATTTAAATAAACTTTCTTGTCTTTTACCGTTTAATTCCTACATTTTTGGGGGCTCAGCCGGGATTGAAAAGAGCTAACTGCGTTGAAGTGTGCCGTGCAGTATTAATTTACTCGTGATGTGCGATGAGTGAAGCTGTTAAAGCATCGGCAGATTTGACTGTAGCAGATCTAAGACTGATATTGAGAGATCGAGGACTCAGTGCTTCCGGTACGAAGGCAGAATTATTAAATCGTTTGGCCATGAGTGACCCTCCGAGTGCAAGGTCAATGCCAGATTCAAACACGGGCAAAAGCGTGCAGCGTGCAGACGGTGGTGCAGCAGGCGGAGTATCGGGTGGATCTTCATTTACAAACGAACGAAGAGAGGCAGAGGTGCAGCACGGAATGGAGCAGCTAAATGTCGGGACAAGAGCTCCGTCTCAAAACGTCGCACCGAAGCTCGACCCATTAGTAGCTGGGATGGTCAGCTTTTTCGATGGCCAAGGTGAAAAATTCGCGGTGTGGGAAAAGCAGGTCACACTGGTGAGAAGAATGTACGGGTTGGACGATGCAGCGACAAAATTGCTTATGGTGTCACGCTTGACTGGGAAGGCGCTAAGCTGGTTCTACGAGGGATCGGACTATATCAGCATGTCTGTCGACGTCCTTTTACAAGAACTACAGACTGCATTTTGTGACGAAAGCAGCATCGTCGAGGCACGACGAGCGTTCGAGAGAAGAATATGGAAAAGAGAAGAGACGTTCGCCGAGTATTTTCGACAGAAGCTAGCTCTGGCGAATCGCATCTCAGTGGGAGAAGCGGAGTTCATCGAATACGCTCTGGAAGGGGTGCCTGATGTCCAACTTCGGTATCACGCTAAATTGCAAAAATTTAGCTCAAAAGCAGCGTTATTAGAAGGTTTCAGGGGCGTGATGCTGCAATCGACGTCAGCACGGAGCGTGAGGCAAGGCGGCACCGACGAAAACAATTGGCGGCATCACAGAGGAGACGCGACCTCGCGAGGAAATGCAACGGCGGAATGGCGTGACGGAGGTAATTGGAGGAGCAGCGGGGTGCAACGAAGGGATGGTGAGCAGCGACGAAGGGAAGGTGAGGGGCGAACAGAAGAGGCACAACGGAGTATCGTAAGGAGGTGCCATAGCTGTGGGTCAAAGGATCATCTTTTCGTAAGTTGTCCGACGAAAGAAAGGGGTAGTAAATGCTATTCCTGCAAAGAGTATGGGCATAGAGCGTCAGAATGTCCGAACGGCCGGGAAATACCAAAAAAAAGCTACGATGTATCGCGAGCGTCTAGCAAGAAATATAAGAAGAACATCATAATAAACGGTTGCGTGGTAACAGCGATAGTTGACACGGGAAGTGACATATGCCTTATGCGAACGGATAAATATTTTGAGATAGGTGCACCTCGTTTACAGCATAATATCGTTAAATTTCGTGGGGTTGGCTCGGTTGATAATCGCACTTATGGGGTATTTTCCACTAAAGTCAATGTTGATGGGAATGAATATCCCATGGATATTCATGTCGTAGCAGACAACATGATGCAACACGAGATGATTGTGGGTTCAGATTTTCTGGGTAAATTTGAAATGACAATTAAAGACGGGACAATATCAATAATTAAACGCGAGGAGTCCATAAACGTTGATATACCCGATGTATTAAAAATTGACTGTTGTTGCGAAGTGAACGAGGTGAACGTATCCTACGTTGCAGACAAACAACATGAGCGTGCGGTGCGAGATATTGTAGAAAGTTATAACCCGATTAAAACACGAGATTTAAATATCGAAATGAATATCGTAGTTAAGGATGATGAACCAGTATATCAGCGCGCTAGGCGATTATCGCAAACGGAACGAGAGGAGGTGAATTCGCAGATTCGTGAGTGGCTAAATAAAGGTATTGTGCAGCCATCATTATCAGAATACGCAAGTCCTATAGTTCTAGTAGCTAAAAAGGATGGCAGTAAAAGGTTATGTGTTGATTACAGGCAATTGAACAAAAAAATAGTTAAGGACCGGTATCCACTCCCTCTTATAGAAGACCAACTCGATATGTTACAGGGCGCAAAAGTGTTTAGCACATTAGATTTAGAGAACGGTTTTTTTCATGTAGCAGTAAGCCCACACAGCCGTAAGTACACTGCGTTTATTGTGCCAGATGGACAATTTGAATTTCTTCGAGTCCCATTCGGATTATGCAACTCACCGGCTGTATTTCAGAGATTTATAAACGCGGTATTTAAGGATCTCATAATTTCAAAAACTGTTTTAGTATATATAGATGATTTAATAATACCTGCGGATGATTACAATAGCGCGATAGAAAAGTTGAAAATAGTACTACAAACAGCATCCGAATACGGACTAAAAATCAATTGGAAAAAATGTCAATTTCTGCAGAGTAAAATAGAATTTTTAGGGCATATCATTGAAGATGGGAATGTTCGGCCATCTGAGAGAAAAACAGAAGCAGTTAAAAATTTTCCTAAACCACAAAGTGTAAAGCAAGTTCAAAGTTTTTTGGGATTGACTAGTTATTTTCGCAAATTTATTCCATTTTATTCGATAATTGCACGGCCACTGACGAATCTGCTCAAAGCGAATGTAGAGTTTTGTTTTAATAGTGAAGAAATGCATGCTTTCAATAGATTAAAAGCCGTATTGTGTGAAAAACCCGTGTTACGATTATACAAATTGAATACCGAAACTGAGTTGCATACAGATGCTTCAAAAGAAGGATATGGTTCTATATTATTGCAACGTGATAGCAACGATGGTAAACTACATCCAGTATTTTACGCGAGCGGAAAGACTACGACAGCCGAAAGTAAATACACCAGCTATGAATTGGAAGTTTTGGCGATTATTAAAGCCTTAAAACGGTTTAGAGTTTATTTGTTGGGTTTGCCCTTTAAAATTGTGACAGATTGTAAAGCGTTCACGTTAACACTTAACAAAAAAGACCTTTGTGTGAGAGTCGCGCGGTGGGCATTACTTCTCGAAGAGTTTCAATATTCTATCGAACATCGTCCCGGTAAAAGTATGTTGCACGTTGACGCTTTAAGTCGGCATCCGCTGCCGAGCTGTTTAATTATCGACGAGAGTGACGATGGATTGTTGTTTCGGTTGCGTAAGGCCCAACACGACGACTCTGATTTGAAAAGAATTTTAAATGCGTCTGAACAGAAACAAATAGCAGATTATTCGGTGCGTAAAGGCTTACTATATAAAGAAGAGAATCATGATTTTGTTTTAGTTGTTCCGAAATCTATGCAGACCGAGATTATTAAACGGGCACACGAGAAAGGGCATTTTTCTGCTCAAAAGACCGAACTGTTAATTAAGCGGGATTATTGGTTTCCAAACTTACGTTCCTCAATTGAGAAAGTGATTAGAAATTGCGTGTTGTGTATATTAGCTGAAAGAAAACAGGGTAAACGCGAGGGTCTACTGAATCCGATAGAAAAGGGTGATGTTCCGTTACACACCTATCATATTGATCACCTTGGGCCAATCCCGTCAACCAAAAAGAATTATCGGTTTGTCTTTGTAGTAATAGATGGTTTTTCAAAATTTATTTGGCTGTATGCTGTCAAATCTACTGATGTCGCGGAGGTTATTAATCGATTATCGAAACAAGCAGCATTATTCGGAAACCCAGAAAGAATTATTTCAGATCGTGGATCAGCATTTACATCAAACGCCTTTGCCGAATATTGTAAGACGGAAAATATTCAACATTCAATGATTACTACAGGTGTACCGAGAGGGAACGGTCAGGTAGAGCGCGTTAATAGAATCCTTATACCACTTATTTGTAAACTTTCTAATCCTAAACCCGAGGAATGGTTCAAATATCTCGATACAGCACAGAAGTTCTTAAATTCAACACCAAACCGAAGTATAGGGTCTTCACCGTTTAAATTACTCTTTGGGACCGAGATGCGATTGGCCGAGGATCAATCAATAAGGCAAATGATAGACGAAGAATGGATATCTTTATTCCAAGAAAATCGGGATAAGTTGAGGCGAGACGCAAAGATTGCTATTTGTAAGGTACAGGCCGAAAATCGGAAACAATTTAATAAGCGACGAAAAAAAGCGAAAAAGTATAAAGTCAATGACATTGTTGCAATCGAACGAACACAGTTGCGTCCGGGACTTAAGTTTGCGTGCAAGTTTCTGGGACCTTATGTAATTGTAAAAGTATTGCGCAATGACCGTTACATTGTTAATAAAATGGGCGAGCATGAAGGTCCGCAACAAACATCAACCGCCGCCGATCATATGAAGCCATGGGCCGATAACATTTGGAATGATGTATCTACTGATGAAGACGAGTGAACACCTGAGGCCAGGTGTGTATGTGTCAGGACGGCCGAGTGTGGTATGAATGGATTTCTAGTTATGAATGTAGCGCATCAGTTGTTTGCCCTGAATGTGTAAAACCATCGAGAAGCTTCCGGGAACAGGATCTTCATTTGTCCTTAAAGGCCAACGACCCCGGAGCTATCGATCGGTTATCACTATGGCAAACAGCTGATGACGAGAGTGCGAGTGTTGAACGAGTATGCCGTGTGAATGTTATAAATATATGTGCGATTGAGATTTTCGAGAGACTTCTGAGAGATTTCCGAGAGATAATTGTGCGAGAGAGATTTTTAATTGCGTTGATTGTGTAGTCCGAGTTGTTTTGTGTCGTTATCTGTTATATAATTTGTGTCGTTTTGTTTTGTGTTTTAATAATATTTGATTTACTGTTAATTTAAATAAACTTTCTTGTCTTTTACCGTTTAATTCCTACATATACAATGATTTCAACAGTCTACCTGTTCCATTCATTGTTCTACTTGTCGAAATTTACAAATAATTTCCGTTAAAGGATTAACAATGGGGCTCGTAGTTCACTTAAACTTGAAGAACAAAAAATTGGCGAATTGGACTGTTTGGATGCTTTGCATATATGTTTGGTAGATTATATAGAAGCAATATATACAATGGTTTCAACCGTCTACCTGATCCATTCATTGTTCTACTTGTCGAAAATTACAAATAATTTCCGATAAAGGATTAACCATTGGGGCTCATTGTTCACTTCAACTTGAAGACCAAAAAATTGGCGAATGGTACTGTTTGGATGCTTTGTGTACATGTTTCTTAGACTATATGGAAGCAATATATACAAAGATTTCAACCGTCTACGTGTTCCAATCATTGTTCTACTTGTCGAAAGTTACAAATAATTTCCTATAAAGGATTAACAATGGGTCTGATTGTTCACTTAAACTTCAAGAATAAAAAATTGGCGAATGGTACTGTTTGGATGCTTTGCATATATGTTTCTTAGACTATATGGAAGCAATATATACAAAGATTTC
This sequence comes from Cerceris ruficornis, assembly GCA_963989415.1. Lineage (NCBI taxonomy): Eukaryota > Metazoa > Arthropoda > Insecta > Hymenoptera > Crabronidae > Cerceris > Cerceris ruficornis. The sequence continues at coordinate 601,767 of CAXDIW010000076.1, forward strand.
AACCGTCTACGTGTTCCAATCATTGTTCTACTTGTAGAAAGTTACAATTAATTTCCGTTAAAGGATTAACAATGGGGCTCGTAGTTCACTTAAACTTGAAGAACAAAAAATTGGCGAATTGGACTGTTTGGATGCTTTGCATATATGTTTCGTAGATTATATAGAAGCAATATATACAATGGTTTCAACCGTCTACCTGATCTATGCATTGTTCTACTTGCCGAATGTTACAAATAATTTCCGATAAAGGATTAACCATTGGGGCTCATTGTTCACTTAAACTTGAAGAACAAAAAATTGGCGAATTGTACTGTTTGGATGCTTTGCAAATATGTTTCTTATACTATATAGAAGCAATATATACAAAGATTTCAACCGTCTACCTGTTCCATTCATTGTTTTACTTGTCGAAAGTTACAAATAATTTCCTTTAAAGGATTAACAATGGGGCTCATTGTTCACTTAAACTTGAAGAACAAAAAATTGGCGAATTGTACTGTTTGGATGCTTTGCATATATGTTTCTTAGACTATATAGAAGCAATATATACAAAGATTTCAACAGTCTACCTGTTCCATTCATTGTTCTACTTGTCGAAATTTACAAATAATTTCCGTTAAAGGATTAACAATGGGGCTCGTAGTTCACTTAAACTTGAAGAACAAAAAATTGGCGAATTGGACTGTTTGGATGCTTTGCATATATGTTTCGTAGATTATATAGAAGCAATATATACAATGGTTTCAACCGTCTACCTGATCCATTCATTGTTCTACTTGTCGAAAATTACAAATAATTTCCGATAAAGGATTAACCATTGGGGCTCATTGTTCACTTAAACTTGAAGACCAAAAAATTGGCGAATGGTACTGTTTGGATGCTTTGTGTACATGTTTCTTAGACTATATGGAAGCAATATATACAAAGATTTCAACCGTCTACGTGTTCCAATCATTGTTCTACTTGTCGAAAGTTACAAATAATTTCCTATAAAGGATTAACAATGGGGCTCATTGTTCACTTAAACTTGAAGAACAAAAAATTGGCGAATTGTACTGTTTGGATGCTTTGCATATATGTTTCTTAGACTATATAGAAGCAATATATACAAAGATTTCAACCGTCTACCTGTTCCATTCATTGTTCTACTTGTCGAAAGTTACAAATAATTTCCTTTAAAGAATTAACAATGGGGCTCATTGTTCACTTAAACTTGAAGAACAATAAATCGGCGAATTGTACTGTTTGGATGCTTTGCATATATGTTTCTTAGACTATATAGAAGCAATATATACAAAGATTTCAACCGTCTACCTGTTCCATTCATTGTTCTACTTGCCGAATGTTACAAATTATTTCCGATAAAGGATTAACAATGGGTCTCATTGTTCACTTAAACTTGAAGAACAAAAAACTGGCGAATTGTACTGTTTGGATGCTTTGCATATATGTTTCTTAGACTATATAGAAGCAATATGTACAAAGATTTCAACCGTCTACCTGTTCCATTCATTGTTCTACTTGTCGAAATTTACAAATAATTTCCTTTAAAGGATTAACTATGGGGCTCGTAGTTCACTTAAACTTGAAGAAGAAAAAATTGGCGATTGTTACTGTTTAGATGCTTTGCATATATGTTTCTTAGATTATATAGAAACAATATATACAAAGATTTCAACCGTATACCAGTTCCATTCATTGTTCTACTTGTCGAAAATTACAAATAATTACCGATAAAGGATTAACCATTGGGGCTCATTGTTCACTTAAACATGAAGAACAAAAAATTGGCGAATTGTACTGTTTGGATGCTTTGCATATATGTTTCTTAGTCTATATAGAAGCAATATATATATCGATTTCAACCGGCTACCTGTTCCATTCATTGTTCTACTTGTCGCAAGTTACAAATAATTTCCGTTAAAGTATTAACAATGGGGCTCGTAGTTCACTTAAACTTGAAGATCAAATAATTGGCGAATTGTACTGTTTGGACGCTTTGCATATATGTTTCTTAGACTATTTAGAAGCAATATTTACAATGATTTCAACAGTCTACCTGTTCTATTCATTGTTCTACTTGTCGAAAATTACAAATAATTTCCGATAAAGGATTAACCATTGGGGCTCATTGTTCACTTAAACTTGAAGACCAAAAAATTGGCAATTGGTACTGTTTGTATGCTTTCCATATATGTTTCTTAGACTATATGGAAGCAATATATACAAAGATTTCAACCGTCTACGTGTACCAATCATTGTTCTACGTGTAGAAAGTTACAAATAATTTCCGTCAAGGGATTAACAATGGGGATCGTAGTTTACTTAAACTTGAAGAACAAAAAATTGGCGAATTGTACTGTTTGGATGCTTTGCATATATGTTTCTTAGACTATATGGAAGCAATATATACAAAGATTTCAACCGTCTACGTGTTCCAATCATTGTTCTACTTGTAGAAAGTTATAATTAATTTCCGTTAAAGGATTAACAATGGGGCTCGTAGTTCACTTAAACTTGAAGAACAAAAAATTGGCGAATGGTACTGTTTGGATGTTTTGCGTACATGTTTCTTAGACTATATGGAAGCAATATATACAAGGATTTCAACCGTCTACCTGTTCCATTCATTGTTCTACTTGTCGAAAGTTACAAATAATTACCGATAAAGGATTAACCATTGGGGCTCATTGTTCACTTAAACTTGAAGAACAAAAAATTGGCGAATTGTACTGTTTGGATGCTTTGCATATATGTTTCTTATACTATATAGAAGCAATATATACAAAGATTTCAACCGTCTACCTGTTCCATTCATTGTTCTACATGTCGAAAGTTACAAATAATTTCCGATAAAGGATTAACAATGGGTCTGATTGTTCACTTAAACTTCAAGAATAAAAAATTGGCGAATGGTACTGTTTGGATGCTTTGCATATATGTTTCTTAGACTATATGTAAGCAATATATACAAAGATTTCAACCGTCTACGTGTTCCAATCATTGTTCTACTTGTAGAAAGTTACAATTAATTTCCGTTAAAGGATTAACAATGGGGCTCGTAGTTCACTTAAACTTGAAGAACAAAAAATTGGCGAATTGGACTGTTTGGATGCTTTGCATATATGTTTCGTAGATTATATAGAAGCAATATATACAATGGTTTCAACCGTCTACCTGATCTATGCATTGTTCTACTTGCCGAATGTTACAAATAATTTCCGATAAAGGATTAACCATTGGGGCTCATTGTTCACTTAAACTTGAAGAACAAAAAATTGGCGAATTGTACTGTTTGGATGCTTTGCAAATATGTTTCTTATACTATATAGAAGCAATATATACAAAGATTTCAACCGTCTACCTGTTCCATTCATTGTTCTACTTGTCGAAAGTTACAAATAATTTCCTTTAAAGGATTAACAATGGGGCTCATTGTTCACTTAAACTTGAAGAACAAAAAATTGGCGAATTGTACTGTTTGGATGCTTTGCATATATGTTTCTTAGACTATATAGAAGCAATATATACAAAGATTTCAACCGTCTACCTGTTCCATTCATTGTTCTACTTGTCGAAAGTTACAAATAATTTCCGTTTCATGATTATCAATGGGGCTCGTTGTTCACTTAAACTTGAAGAACAAAAAATTGGCGAATGGTACTGTTTGGATGCTTTGCATATATGTTTCTTAAATTATATAGAAGCAATATATACAAAGATTTCAACCGTCTACCTGTTCCATTCATTGTTCTACTTGTCGAAAGTTACAAATAATTTCCGATAAAGGATTAACCATTGGGGCTCATTGTTCACTTAAACTTGAAGAACAAAAAATTGGCGAATGGTACTGTTTGGATGCTTTGCGTATATGTTTCTTAGACTATTTAGAAGCAATATTTACAATGATTTCAACAGTCTACCTGTTCCATTCATTGTTCTACTTGTCGAAAGTTACAATTAATTTCCTTTAAAGGATTAACTATGGGGCTCGTAGTTCACTTAAACTTGGAGAAGAAAAAATTGGCGATTGTTACTGTTTAGATGCTTTGCATATATGTTTCTTAGATTATATAGAAACAATATATACAAAGATTTCAACCGTATACCAGTTCCATTCATTGTTCTACTTGTCGAAAATTACAAATAATTACCGATAAAGGATTAACCATTGGGGCTCATTGTTCACTTAAACTTGAAGAACAAAAAATTGGCGAATTGTACTGTTTGGATGCTTTGCATATATGTTTCTTATACTATATAGAAGCAATATATACAAAGATTTCAACCGTCTACATGATCCATTCATTGTTCTACTTGTCGAAATTTACAAATAATTTCCTTTAAAGGATTAACAATGGGGCTCGTTGTTCACTTAAACTTGAAGACCAAAAAATTGGCAATTGGTACTGTTTGGATGCTTTCCATATATGTTTCTTAGACTATATGGAAGCAATATATACAAAGATTTCAACCGTCTACGTGTACCAATCATTGTTCTACTTGTAGAAAGTTACAAATAATTTCCGTCAAGGGATTAACAATGGGGATCGTAGTTTACTTAAACTTGAAGAACAAAAAATTGGCGAATTGTACTGTTTGGATGCTTTGCATATATGTTTCTTAGACTATATGGAAGCAATATATACAAAGATTTCAACCGTCTACGTGTTCCAATCATTGTTCTACTTGTAGAAAGTTATAATTAATTTCCGTTAAAGGATTAACAATGGGGCTCGTAGTTCACTTAAACTTGAAGAACAAAAAATTGGCGAATGGTACTGTTTGGATGTTTTGCGTACATGTTTCTTAGACTATATGGAAGCAATATATACAAGGATTTCAACCGTCTACCTGTTCCATTCATTGTTCTACTTGTCGAAAGTTACAAATAATTTCCGTTTCATGATTATCAATGGGGCTCGTTGTTCACTTAAACTTGAAGAACAAAAAATTGGCGAATGGTACTGTTTGGATGCTTTGCATATATGTTTCTTAAATTATATAGAAGCAATATATACAAAGATTTCAACCGTCTACCTGTTCCATTCATTGTTCTACTTGTCGAAATTTACAAATAATTTCCGATAAAGGATTAACCATTGGGGCTCATTGTTAACTTAAACTTGAAGAACAAAAAATTGGCGAATGGTACTGTTTGGATGCTTTGCGTACATGTTTCTTAGACTATATGGAAGCAATATATACAAAGATTTCAACCGTCTACGTGTTCCAATCATTGTTCTACTTGTCGAAATTTACAAATAATTTCCTTTAAAGCATTAACAATGGGGCTCGTTGTTCACTTAAACTTGAAGAACAAAAAATTGGCGAATGGTACTGTTTGGATGCTTTGCATATATGTTTCTTAGACTATATAGAAGCAATATATACATTGATTTCAACAGTCTACCTGTTCCATTCATTGTTCTACTTGTCGAAATTTACAAATAATTTCCTTTAAAGGATTAACAATGGGGCTCGTAGTTCACTTAAACTTGAAGAACAAAAAATTGGCGAATTGTACTGTTTCGATGCTTTGCATATATGTTTCTTAGACTATATAGAAGCAATATATACAAAGATTTCACCCGTCTACCTGTTCCATTCATTGTTCTACTTGTCGAAAGTTACAAATAATTTCCTTTAAAGAATTAACAATGGGGCTCAGTGTTCACTTAAACTTGAAGAACAAAAAATTGGCGAATGGTACTGTTTGGATGCTTTGCGTACATGTTTCTTAGACTATATGGAAGCAATATATACAAAGATTTCAACCGTCTACGCGTTCCAATCATTGTTCTACTTGTCGAAATTTACAAATAATTTCCTTTAAAGGATTAACAATGGGGCTCGTTGTTCACTTAAACTTGAAGAACAAAAAATTGGCGAATGGTACTGTTTGGATGCTTTGCGTACATGTTTCTTAGACTATATAGAAGCAATATATACATTGATTTCAACCGGCTATCTGTTCCATTCATTGTTCTACTTGTCGCAAGTTACAAATAATTTCCGTTAAAGTATTAACAATGGGGCTCGTAGTTCACTTAAACTTGAAGATCAAATAATTGGCGAATTGTACTGTTTGGATGATTTGCATATATGTTTCTTAGACTATATAGAAGCAATATATACAAAGATTTCAACCGTCTACGTGTTCCAATCATTGTTCTACTTGTAGAAAGTTACAATTAATTTCCGTTAAAGGATTAACAATGGGGCTCGTAGTTCACTTAAACTTGAAGAACAAAAAATTGGCGAATTGTACTGTTTGGATGCTTTGCATATATGTTTCTTATACTATATAGAAGCAATATATACAAAGATTTCAACCGTCTACCTGTTCTATTCATTGTTCTACTTGTAAAAAGTTACAAATAATTTCCGTTTCATGATTATCAATGGGGCTCGTTGTTCACTTAAACTTGAAGAACAAAAAATTGGCGAATGGTACTGTTTGGATGCTTTGCATATATGTTTCTTAGATTATATAGAAGCAATATATACAAAGATTTCAACCGTCTACCTGTTCCATTCATTGTTCTACTTGTCGAAATTTACAAATAATTTACTCTAAAGGATTAACAATGGGGCTCGTTGTTCACTTAAACTTGAAGAACAAAAAATTGGCGAATTGTACTGTTTGGATGCTTTGCATATATGTTTCTTAGACTATATAGAAGCAATATATACATTGATTTCAATCGGCTACCTGTTCCATTCATTGTTCTACTTGTCGCAAGTTACAAATAATTTCCGATAAAGGATTAACCATTGGGGCTTATTGTTCACTTAAACTTGAAGAACAAAAAATTGGCGAATGGTACTGTTTGGATGCTTTGCATATATGTTTCTTAGACTATATGGAAGCAATATATACAAAGATTTCAACCGTCTACGTGTTCCAATCATTGTTCTACTTGTAGAAAGTTACAATTAATTTCCGTTAAAGGATTAACAATGGGGCTCGTAGTTCACTTAAACTTGAAGAACAAAAAATTGGCGAATTGGACTGTTTGGATGCTTTGCATATATGTTTCGTAGATTATATAGAAGCAATATATACAATGATTTCAACCGTCTACCTGATCCATTCATTTTTCTACTTGTCGAAATTTACAAATAATTTCCTTTAAAGGATTAACAATGGGGCTCGTAGTTCACTTAAACTTGAAGAACAAAAAATTGGCGAATTGTACTGTTTGGATGCTTTGCATATATGTTTCTTGGACTATATAGAAGCAATATATACAAAGATTTCAACCGTCTACCTGTTCCATTCATTGTTCTACTTGCCGAATGTTACAAATAATTTCCGATAAAGGATTAACCATTGGGGCTCATTGTTCACTTAAACTTGAAGAATAAAAAATTGGCGAATGGTACTGTTTGGATGCTTTGCATATATGTTTCTTAGACTATATGGAAGCAATATATACAAAGATTTCAACCGTCTACGTGTTCCAATCATTGTTCTACTTGTAGAAAGTTACAATTAATTTCCGTTAAAGGATTAACAATGGGGCTCGTAGTTCACTTAAACTTGAAGAACAAAAAATTGGCGAATTGTACTGTGTGGATGCTTTGCATATATGTTTCTTATACTATATAGAAGCAATATATACAAAGATTTCAACCGTCTACCTGTTCCATTCATTGTTCTACATGTCGAAAGTTACAAATAATTTCCGATAAAGGATTAACAATGGGTCTCATTGTTCACTTAAACTTGAAGAATAAAAAATTGGCGAATGGTACTGTTTGGATGCTTTGCATATATGTTTCTTAGATTATATGGAAGCAGTATATACAAAGATTTCAACCGTCTACGTGTTCCAATCATTGTTCTACTTGTAGAAAGTTACAATTAATTTCCGTTAAAGGATTAACAATGGGGCTCGTAGTTCACTTAAACTTGAAGAACAAAAAATTGGCGAATTGGACTGTTTGGATGCTTTGCATATATGTTTCGTAGATTATATGGAAGCAATATATACAATGGTTTCAACCGTCTACCTGATCCATTCATTGTTCTACTTGTCGAAAATTACAAATAATTTCCGATAAAGGATTAACCATTGGGGCTCATTGTTCACTTAAACTTGAAGACCAAAAAATTGGCGAATGGTACTGTTTGGATGCTTTGTGTACATGTTTCTTAGACTATATGGAAGCAATATATACAAAGATTTCAACCGTCTACGTGTTCCAATCATTGTTCTACTTGTCGAAATTTACATATAATTTCCTTTAAAGGATTAACAATGGGGCTCGTTGATCACTTAAACTTGAAGAACAATAAATCGGCGAATTGTACTGTTTGGATGCTTTGCATATATGTTTCTTAGACTATATAGAAGCAATATATACAAAGATTTCAACCGTCTACCTGTTCCATTCATTGTTCAACTTGTCGAAAATTACAAATAATTTCCGATAAAGGATTAACCATTGGGGCTCATGGTTCACTTAAACTTGAAGACCAAAAAATTGGCTAATGGTACTGTTTGGATGCTTTGTGTACATGTTTCTTAGACTATATGGAAGCAATATATACAAAGATTTCAACCGTCTACGTGTTCCAATCATTGTTCTACTTGTCGAAATTTACACATAATTTCCTTTAAAGGATTAACAATGGGGCTCGTTGTTCACTTAAACTTGAAGAACAATAAATCGGCGAATTGTACTGTTTGGATGCTTTGCATATATGTTTCTTAGACTATATAGAAGCAATATATACAAAGATTTCAACCGTCTACCTGTTCCATTCATTGTTCTACTTGCCGAATGTTACAAATAATTTCCGATAAAGGATTAACAATGGGTCTCATTGTTCACTTAAACTTGAAGAACAAAAAACTGGCGAATTGTACTGTTTGGATGCTTTGCATATATGTTTCTTAGACTATATAGAAGCAATATATACAAAGATTTCAACCGTCTACCTGTTCCATTCATTGTTCTACTTGCCGAATGTTACAAATAATTTCCGATAAAGGATTAACAATGGGTCTCATTGTTCACTTAAACTTGAAGAACAAAAAACTGGCGAATTGTACTGTTTGGATGCTTTGCATATATGTTTCTTAGACTATATAGACGCAATATATACAAGAATTTCAACCGTCTACCTGTTCCATTCATTGTTCTACATGTCGAAAGTTACAAATAATTTCCGATAAAGGATTAACGATGGGTCTCATTGTTCACTTAAACTTGAAGAATAAAAAATTGGCGAATGGTACTGTTTGGATGCTTTGCATATATGTTTCTTAGATTATATGGAAGCAATATATACAAAGATTTCAACCGTCTACGTGTTCCAATCATTGTTCTACTTGTAGAAAGTTACAATTAATTTCCGTTAAAGGATTAACAATGGGGCTCGTAGTTCACTTAAACTTGAACAACAAAAAATTGGCGAATTGGACTGTTTGGATGCTTTGCATATATGTTTCGTAGATTATATAGAAGCAATATATACAATGGTTTCAACCGTCTACCTGATCCATTCATTGTTCTACTTGTCGAAAATTACAAATGATTTCCGATAAAGGATTAACCATTGGGGCTCATTGTTCACTTAAACTTGAAGATCAAAAAATTGGCGAATGTTACTGTTTAGATGCTTTGCATATAAGTTTCGTAGACTATATAGAAGCAATATATACATTGATTTCAACAGTCTACCTGTTCCATTCATTGTTCTTCTTGTCGAAAGTTACAAATAATTTCCTTTAAAGGATTAACAATGGGGCTCATTGTTCACTTAAACTTGAAGAACAAAAAATTGTCGAATTGTACTGTTTGGATGCTTTGCATATATGTTTCTTAGACTATATAGAAGCAATATATACAAAGATTTCAACCGTCTACCTGTTCCATTCATTGTTCTACTTGCCGAATGTTACAAATAATTTCAGATAAAGGATTAACAATGGGTCTCATTGTTCACTTAAACTTGAAGAACAAAAAACTGGCGAATTGTACTGTTTGGATGCTTTGCATATATGTTTCTTAGACTATATAGAAGCAATATGTACAAAGATTTCAACCGTCTACCTGTTCCATTCATTGTTCTACTTGTCGAAATTTACAAATAATTTCCTTTAAAGGATTAACTATGGGGCTCGTTGTTCACTTAAACTTGAAGAAGAAAAAATTGGCGATTGTTACTGTTTAGATGCTTTGCATATATGTTTCTTAGATTATATAGAAACAATATATACAAAGATTTCAACCGTCTACCAGTTCCATTCATTGTTCTACTTGTCGAAAATTACAAATAATTACCGATAAAGGATTAACCATTGGGGCTCATTGTTCACTTAAACATGAAGAACAAAAAATTGGCGAATTGTACTGTTTGGATGCTTTGCATATATGTTTCTTAGACTATATAGAAGCAATATATATATATATTGATTTCAACGGGCTACCTGTTCCATTCATTGTTCTACTTGTCGCAAGTTACAAATAATTTCCGTTAAAGTATTAACAATGGGGCTCGTAGTTCACTTAAACTTGAAGATCAAATAATTGGCGAATTGTACTGTTTGGACGCTTTGCATATATGTTTCTTAGACTATTTAGAAGCAATATTTACAATGATTTCAACAGTCTACCTGTTCCATTCATTGTTCTACTTGTCGAAATTTACAAATAATTTCCTTTAAAGGATTAACAATGGGGCTCGTAGTTCACTTAAACTTGAAGAACAAAAAATTGGCGAATGGTACTGTTTGGATGCTTTGCACATATGTTTCTTAGATTATACAGAGGCAATATATACAAGGATTTCAACCGTCTACCTGTTCCATTCATTGTTCTACTTGTCGAAATTTACAAATAATTACCGATAAAGGATTAACCATTGGGGCTCATTGTTCACTTAAACTTGAAGAACAAAAAATTGGCGAATTGTACTGTTTGGATGCTTTGCATATATGTTTTTAGACTATATAGAAGCAATATATACAAAGATTTCAACCGTCTACCTTTTCCATTCATTGTTCTACTTGTCGAAAGTTACAAATAATTTCCGATAAAGGATTAACAATGGGGCTCATTGTTCACTTAAACTTGATGGACAAAAAATTGGCGAATGGTACTGTTTGGATGCTTTGCGTACTTGTTTCTTAGACTATATGGTAGCAATATATACAAGGATTTCAACCGTCTACCTGTTCCATTCATTGTTCTACTTGTCGAAAGTTGCAAATAATTACCGATAAAGGATTAACCATTGGGGCTCATTGTTCACTTAAACTTGAAGAACAAAAAATTGGCGAATTGTACTGTTTGGATGCTTTGCATATATGTTTCTTAGACTATATAGAAGCAATATATACAAAGATTTCAACCGTCTACCTGTTCCATTCATTGTTCTACTTGTCGAAAGTTACAAATAATTTCCTATAAAGGATTAACAATGGGGCTCATTGTTCACTTAAACTTGAAGAACAAAAAATTGGCGAATGGTACTGTTTGGATGCTTTGCGTACATGTTTCTTAGACTATATGGAAGCAATATATACAAAGATTTCAACCGTCTACGTGTTCCAATCATTGTTCTACTTGTCGAAATTTACAAATAATTTCCTTTAAAGGATTAACAATGGGGCTCGTTGTTCACTTAAACTTGAAGAACAAAAAATTGGCGAATGGTACTGTTTGGATGCTTTGCGTACATGTTTCTTAGACTATATAGAAGCAATATATACATTGATTTCAACCGGCTACCTGTTCCATTCATTGTTCTACTTGTCGCAAGTTACAAATAATTTCCGTTAAAGTATTAACAATGGGGCTCGTAGTTCACTTAAACTTGAAGATCAAATAATTGGCGAATTGTACTGTTTGGATGATTTGCATATATGTTTCTTAGACTTTATAGAAGCAATATATAAAAAGATTTCAACCGTCTACCTGTTCCATTCATTGTTCTACTTGTAGAAAGTTACAAATAATTTCCGTTAAGGCATTAACAATGGGGATCGTAGTTTACTTAAACTTGAGGAACAAGAAATTGGCGAATTGTACTGTTTGGATGCTTTGCATATATGTTTCTTAGACTATATAGAAGCAATATATACAAAGATTTCAACCGTCTACCTGTTCCATTCATTGTTCTACTTGTCGAAAGTTACAAATAATTTCCTTTAAAGGATTAACAATGGGGCTCATTGTTCACTTAAACTTGAAGAACAAAAAATTGGCGAATTGTACTGTTTGGATGCTTTGCATATATGTTTCTTAGACTATATAGAAGCAATATGTACAATAATTTCAACAGTCTACATGTTCCATTCATTGTTCTACTTGTAGAAAGTTACAAATAATTTCCGTTTCATGATTATCAATGGGTCTCGTTCTTCACTTAAACTTGAAGAACAAAAAATTGGCGAATGGTACTGTTTGGATGCTTTGCATATATGTTTCTTAGATTATATAGAAGCAATATATACAAAGATTTCAACCGTCTACCTGTTCCATTCATTGTTCTACTTGTCGAAATTTACAAATAATTTCCTTTAAAGGATTAACAATGGGGCTCGTGTTCACTTAAACTTGAAGAACAAAAAATTGGCGAATGGTACTGTTTGGATGCTTTGCATATATGTTTCTTAGACTATATAGACGCAATATATACAAAGATTTCAACCGTCTACCTGTTCCATTCATTGTTCTACTTGTAGAAAGTTACAATTAATTTCCTTTAAAGGATTAACAATGGGGCTCGTGTTCACTTAAACTTGAAGAACAAAAAATTGGCGAATGGTACTGTTTGGATGCTTTGCATATATGTTTCTTAGACTATATAGACGCAATATATACAAAGATTTCAACCGTCTACCTGTTCCATTCATTGTTCTACTTGTAGAAAGTTACAATTAATTTCCGTTAAAGGATTAACAATGGGGCTCGTAGTTCACTTAAACTTGAAGAACAAAAAATTGGCGAATTGTACTGTTTGGATGCTTTGCATATATGTTTCTTAGATTATATAGAAGCAATATATACAAAGATTTCAACCGTCTACCTGTTCCATTCATTGTTCTACTTGTCGAAATTTACAAATAATTTCCTTTAAAGGATTAACAATGGGGCTCGTGTTCACTTAAACTTGAAGAACAAAAAATTGGCGAATGGTACTGTTTGGATGCTTTGCATATATGTTTCTTAGACTATATAGACGCAATATATACAAAGATTTCAACCGTCTACCTGTTCCATTCATTGTTCTACTTGTAGAAAGTTACAATTAATTTCCTTTAAAGGATTAACAATGGGGCTCGTGTTCACTTAAACTTGAAGAACAAAAAATTGGCGAATGGTACTGTTTGGATGCTTTGCATATATGTTTCTTAGACTATATAGACGCAATATATACAAAGATTTCAACCGTCTACCTGTTCCATTCATTGTTCTACTTGTAGAAAGTTACAATTAATTTCCGTTAAAGGATTAACAATGGGGCTCGTAGTTCACTTAAACTTGAAGAACAAAAAATTGGCGAATTGTACTGTTTGGATGCTTTGCATATATGTTTCTTAGACTATATAGACGCAATATATACAAAGATTTCAACCGTCTACCTGTTCCATTCATTGTTCTACTTGTAGAAAGTTACAATTAATTTCCTTTAAAGGATTAACAATGGGGCTCGTGTTCACTTAAACTTGAAGAACAAAAAATTGGCGAATGGTACTGTTTGGATGCTTTGCATATATGTTTCTTAGACTATATGGAAGAAATATATACAAAGATTTCAACCGTCTACCTGTTCCATTCATTGTTCTACTTGTCGAAATTTACAAATAATTTCCTTTAAAGGATTAACTATGGGGCTCGTTGTTCACTTAAACTTGAAGAAGAAAAAATTGGCGATTGTTACTGTTTAGATGCTTTCCATATATGTTTCTTAGATTATATAGAAACAATATATACAAAGATTTCAACCGTCTACCAGTTCCATTCATTGTTCTACTTGTCGAAAGTTACAAATAATTTCCGATAAAGGATTAACAATGGGGCTCATTGTTCACTTAAACTTGATGGACAAAAAATTGGCGAATGGTACTGTTTGGATGCTTTGCGTACTTGTTTCTTAGACTATATGGTAGCAATATATACAAGGATTTCAACCGTCTACCTGTTCCATTCATTGTTCTACTTGTCGAAAGTTGCAAATAATTACCGATAAAGGATTAACCATTGGGGCTCATTGTTCACTTAAACTTGAAGAACAAAAAATTGGCGAATTGTACTGTTTGGATGCTTTGCGTACATGTTTCTTAGACTATATAGAAGCAATATATACATTGATTTCAACCGGCTACCTGTTCCATTCATTGTTCTACTTGTCGCAAGTTACAAATAATTTCCGTTAAAGTATTAACAATGGGGCTCGTAGTTCACTTAAACTTGAAGATCAAATAATTGGCGAATTGTACTGTTTGGATGATTTGCATATATGTTTCTTAGACTTTATAGAAGCAATATATAAAAAGATTTCAACCGTCTACCTGTTCCATTCATTGTTCTACTTGTAGAAAGTTACAAATAATTTCCGTTAAGGCATTAACAATGGGGATCGTAGTTTACTTAAACTTGAGGAACAAGAAATTGGCGAATTGTACTGTTTGGATGCTTTGCATATATGTTTCTTAGACTATATAGAAGCAATATATACAAAGATTTCAACCGCCTACCTGTTCCATTCATTGTTCTACTTGTCGAAAGTTACAAATAATTTCCTTTAAAGGATTAACAATGGGGCTCATTGTTCACTTAAACTTGAAGAACAAAAAATTGGCGAATTGTACTGTTTGGATGCTTTGCATATATGTTTCTTAGACTATATAGAAGCAATATGTACAATAATTTCAACAGTCTACATGTTCCATTCATTGTTCTACTTGTAGAAAGTTACAAATAATTTCCGTTTCATGATTATCAATGGGTCTCGTTCTTCACTTAAACTTGAAGAACAAAAAATTGGCGAATGGTACTGTTTGGATGCTTTGCATATATGTTTCTTAGATTATATAGAAGCAATATATACAAAGATTTCAACCGTCTACCTGTTCCATTCATTGTTCTACTTGTCGAAATTTACAAATAATTTCCGTTAAAGGATTAACAATGGGGCTCGTAGTTCACTTAAACTTGAAGAACAAAAAATTGGCGAATTGTACTGTTTGGATGCTTTGCATATATGTTTCTTAGATTATATAGAAGCAATATATACAAAGATTTCAACCGTCTACCTGTTCCATTCATTGTTCTACTTGTCGAAATTTACAAATAATTTCCTTTAAAGGATTAACAATGGGGCTCGTGTTCACTTAAACTTGAAGAACAAAAAATTGGCGAATGGTACTGTTTGGATGCTTTGCATATATGTTTCTTAGACTATATAGACGCAATATATACAAAGATTTCAACCGTCTACCTGTTCCATTCATTGTTCTACTTGTAGAAAGTTACAATTAATTTCCTTTAAAGGATTAACAATGGGGCTCGTGTTCACTTAAACTTGAAGAACAAAAAATTGGCGAATGGTACTGTTTGGATGCTTTGCATATATGTTTCTTAGACTATATAGACGCAATATATACAAAGATTTCAACCGTCTACCTGTTCCATTCATTGTTCTACTTGTAGAAAGTTACAATTAATTTCCGTTAAAGGATTAACAATGGGGCTCGTAGTTCACTTAAACTTGAAGAACAAAAAATTGGCGAATTGTACTGTTTGGATGCTTTGCATATATGTTTCTTAGACTATATAGACGCAATATATACAAAGATTTCAACCGTCTACCTGTTCCATTCATTGTTCTACTTGTAGAAAGTTACAATTAATTTCCTTTAAAGGATTAACAATGGGGCTCGTGTTCACTTAAACTTGAAGAACAAAAAATTGGCGAATGGTACTGTTTGGATGCTTTGCATATATGTTTCTTAGACTATATGGAAGAAATATATACAAAGATTTCAACCGTCTACGTGTTCCAATCATTGTTCTACTTGCCGAAAGTTACAAATAATTTCCGTTAAAGGATTAACAATGGGGCTCGTAGTTCACTTAAACTTGAAAAACAAAAAATTGGCGAATTGTACTGTTTGGATGCTTTGCATATAGGTTTGTTAGACTATATAGAAGCAACATATACAAATATTTCAACCGTCTACCTGTTCTATTCATTGTTCTACTTGTAGAAAGTTACAAATAATTTCCGTTTCATGATTATCAATGGGTCTCGTTCTTCACTTAAACTTGAAGAACAAAAAATTGGCGAATGGTACTGTTTGGATGCTTTGCATATATGTTTCTTAGATTATATAGAAGCAATATATACAAAGATTTCAACCGTCTACCTGTTCCATTCATTGTTCTACTTGCCGAAATTTACAAATAATTTCCTTTAAAGGATTAACAATGGGGCTCGTGTTCACTTAAACTTGAAGAACAAAAAATTGGCGAATGGTACTGTTTGGATGCTTTGCATATATGTTTCTTAGACTATATAGACGCAATATATACAAAGATTTCAACCGTCTACCTGTTCCATTCATTGTTCTACTTGTAGAAAGTTACAATTAATTTCCGTTAAAGGATTAAGTATGGGGCTCGTAGTTCACTTAAACTTGAAGAACAAAAAATTGGCGAATTGTACTGTTTGGATGCTTTGCATATATGTTTCTTAGATTATATAGAAGCAATATATACAAAGATTTCAACCGTCTACCTGTTCCATACATTGTTCTACTTGTCGAAATTTACAAATAACTTCCTTTAAAGGATTAACAATGGGGCTCGTGTTCACTTAAACTTGAAGAACAAAAAATTGGCGAATGGTACTGTTTGGATGCTTTGCATATATGTTTCTTAGACTATATAGAAGCAATATATACAATGATTTCAACCGTCTACCTATTCCATTCATTGTTCTACTTGTCGAAATTTACAAATAATTTCTTTTAAAGTATTAACAATGGGGTTCGTAGTTCACTTAAACTTGAAGAACAAAAAATTGGCGAATGGTACTGTTTGGATGCTTTGCATATATGTTTCTTAGACTATATAGACGCAATATATACAAAGATTTCAACCGTCTACCTGTTCCATTCATTGTTCTACTTGTAGAAAGTTACAATTAATTTCCGTTAAAGGATTAACAATGGGGCTCGTTGTACACTTATACTTGAAGAACAATAAATTGGCGAATTGTACTGTTTGGATGCTTTGCATATATGTTTCTTAGACTATATAGAAGCAATATATACAAAGATTTCAACCGTCTACCTGTTCCATTCATTGTTCTACTTGTAGAAAGTTACAATTAATTTCCTTTAAAGGATTAACAATGGGGCTCGTGTTCACTTAAACTTGAAGAACAAAAAATTGGCGAATGGTACTGTTTGGATGCTTTGCATATATGTTTCTTAGACTATATGGAAGCAATATGTACAATAATTTCAACAGTCTACATGTTCCATTCATTGTTCTACTTGTCGAAATTTACAAATAATTTCCTTTAAAGGATTAACAATGGGGCTCGTAGTTCACTTAAACTTGAAGAACAAAAAATTGGCGAATGGTACTGTTTGGATGCTTTGCATATATGTTTCTTAGACTATATAGAAGCAATATATACAAGGATTTCAACCGTCTACCTGTTCCATTCATTGTTCTACTTGTCGAAAGTTACAAATAATTACCGATAAAGGATTAACCATAGGGGCTCATTGTTCACTTAAACTGGAAGACCAAAAAATTGGCGAATGGTACTGTTTGGATGCTTTGCATATAGGTTTCTTAGACTATATAGAAGCAACATATACAAAGATTTCATCCGTCTACCTGTTCTATTCATTGTTCTACTTGTAAAAAGTTATAAATAATTTCCGTTTCATGATTATCAATGGGGCTCTTTGTTCACTTAAACTTGAAGAACAAAAAATTGGCGAATGGTACTGTTTGGATGCTTTGCATATATGTTTCTTAGACTTTATAGAAGCAATATATAAAAAGATTTCAACCGTCTACCTGTTCCATTCATTGTTCTACTTGTCGAAAGTTACAAATAATTTCCTTTAAAGGATTAACAATGGGGCTCATTGTTCACTTAAACTTGATGGACAAAAAATTGGCGAATGGTACTGTTTGGATGCTTTGCGTACTTGTTTCTTAGACTATATAGAAGCAATATATACAAAGATTTCAACCGTGTACCAGTTCCATTCATTGTTCTACTTGTCGAAAGTTACAAATAATTTCCTTTAAAGGATTAACAATGGGGCTCATTGTTCACTTAAACTTGAAGAACAAAAAATTGGCGAATTGTACTGGTTGGATGCTTTGCATATATGTTTCTTAGAGTATATAGAAGCAAAATATACAATGATTTCAACCGTCTACCTGTTCCATTCATTGTTCTACTTGTCGAATGTTACAAATAATTTCCGTTAAGGGATTAACAATGGGGATCGTAGTTTACTTAAACTTGAAGATCAAAAAATTGGCGAACTGTACTGTTTGGATGCTTTGCATATATGTTTCTTAGACTATATAGAAGAAATATATACAATGATTTCAACCGTCTACCTATTCCATTCATTGTTCTACTTGCCGAAATTTACAAATAATTTCCTTTAAAGGATTAACAATGGGGCTCGTAGTTTACTTAAACTTGAAGAACAAAAAATTGGCGAATTGTACTGTTTGGATGCTTTGCATATATGTTTCTTAGACTATATAGAAGCAATATATACAAAGATTTCAACCGTCTACCTGTTCCATTCATTGTTCTACTTGCCGAATGTTACAAATAATTTCCGATAAAGGATTAACAATGGGGCTCGTGTTCACTTAAACTTGAAGAACAAAAAACTGGCGAATTGTACTGTTTGGATGCTTTGCATATATGTTTCTTAGACTATATAGAAGCAATATGTACAAAGATTTCAACCGTCTACCTGTTCCATTCATTGTTCTACTTGTCGAAATTTACAAATAATTTCCTTTAAAGGATTAACTATGGGGCTCGTAGTTCACTTAAACTTGAAGAAGAAAAAATTGGCGATTGTTACTGTTTAGATGCTTTGCATATATGTTTCTTAGATTATATAGAAACAATATATACAAAGATTTCAACCGTCTACCAGTTCCATTCATTGTTCTACTTGTCGAAAATTACAAATAATTACCGATAAAGGATTAACCATTGGGGCTCATTGTTCACTTAAACATGAAGAACAAAAAATTGGCGAATTGTACTGTTTGGATGCTTTGCATATATGTTTCTTAGTCTATATAGAAGCAATATATATATTGATTTCAACCGGCTACCTGTTCCATTCATTGTTCTACTTGTCGCAAGTTACAAATAATTTCCGTTAAAGTATTAACAATGGGGCTCGTAGTTCACTTAAACTTGAAGATCAAATAATTGGCGAATTGTACTGTTTGGACGCTTTGCATATATGTTTCTTAGACTATTTAGAAGCAATATTTACAATGATTTGAACAGTCTACCTGTTCTATTCATTGTTCTACTTGTCGAAAATTACAAATAATTTCCGATAAAGGATTAACCATTGGGGCTCATTGTTCACTTAAACTTGAAGACCAAAAAATTGGCAATTGGTACTGTTTGGATGCTTTCCATATATGTTTCTTAGACTATATGGAAGCAATATATACAAAGATTTCAATCGTCTACGTGTACCAATCATTGTTCTACTTGTAGAAAGTTACAAATAATTTCCGTCAAGGGATTAACAATGGGGATCGTAGTTTACTTAAACTTGAAGAACAAAAAATTGGCGAATTGTACTGTTTGGATGCTTTGCATATATGTTTCTTAGACTATATGGAAGCAATATATACAAAGATTTCAACCGTCTACGTGTTCCAATCATTGTTCTACTTGTAGAAAGTTACAATTAATTTCCGTTAAAGGATTAACAATGGGGCTCGTAGTTCACTTAAACTTGAAGAACAAAAAATTGGCGAATTGGACTGTTTGGATGCTTTGCATATATGTTTCGTAGATTATATAGAAGCAATATATACAATGGTTTCAACCGTCTACCTGATCTATGCATTGTTCTACTTGCCGAATGTTACAAATAATTTCCGATAAAGGATTAACCATTGGGGCTCATTGTTCACTTAAACTTGAAGAACAAAAAATTTGCGAATTGTACTGTTTGGATGCTTTGCATATATGTTTCTTAGACTATATAGACGCAATATATACAAAGATTTCAACCGTCTACCTGTTCCATTCATTGTTCTACTTGTAGAAAGTTACAATTAATTTCCTTTAAAGGATTAACAATGGGGCTCGTGTTCACTTAAACTTGAAGAACAAAAAATTGGCGAATGGTACTGTTTGGATGCTTTGCATATATGTTTCTTAGACTATATAGACGCAATATATACAAAGATTTCAACCGTCTACCTGTTCCATTCATTGTTCTACTTGTAGAAAGTTACAATTAATTTCCGTTAAAGGATTAACAATGGGGCTCGTAGTTCACTTAAACTTGAAGAACAAAAAATTGGCGAATTGTACTGTTTGGATGCTTTGCATATATGTTTCTTAGACTATATAGACGCAATATATACAAAGATTTCAACCGTCTACCTGTTCCATTCATTGTTCTACTTGTAGAAAGTTACAATTAATTTCCTTTAAAGGATTAACAATGGGGCTCGTGTTCACTTAAACTTGAAGAACAAAAAATTGGCGAATGGTACTGTTTGGATGCTTTGCATATATGTTTCTTAGACTATATGGAAGAAATATATACAAAGATTTCAACCGTCTACGTGTTCCAATCATTGTTCTACTTGCCGAAAGTTACAAATAATTTCCGTTAAAGGATTAACAATGGGGCTCGTAGTTCACTTAAACTTGAAAAACAAAAAATTGGCGAATTGTACTGTTTGGATGCTTTGCATATAGGTTTGTTAGACTATATAGAAGCAACATATACAAATATTTCAACCGTCTACCTGTTCTATTCATTGTTCTACTTGTAGAAAGTTACAAATAATTTCCGTTTCATGATTATCAATGGGTCTCGTTCTTCACTTAAACTTGAAGAACAAAAAATTGGCGAATGGTACTGTTTGGATGCTTTGCATATATGTTTCTTAGATTATATAGAAGCAATATATACAAAGATTTCAACCGTCTACCTGTTCCATTCATTGTTCTACTTGCCGAAATTTACAAATAATTTCCTTTAAAGGATTAACAATGGGGCTCGTGTTCACTTAAACTTGAAGAACAAAAAATTGGCGAATGGTACTGTTTGGATGCTTTGCATATATGTTTCTTAGACTATATAGACGCAATATATACAAAGATTTCAACCGTCTACCTGTTCCATTCATTGTTCTACTTGTAGAAAGTTACAATTAATTTCCGTTAAAGGATTAACAATGGGTCTCATTGTTCACTTAAACTTGAAGAACAAAAAACTGGCGAATTGTACTGTTTGGATGCTTTGCATATATGTTTCTTAGACTATATAGAAGCAATATGTACAAAGATTTCAACCGTCTACCTGTTCCATTCATTGTTCTACTTGTCGAAATTTACAAATAATTTCCTTTAAAGGATTAACTATGGGGCTCGTTGTTCACTTAAACTTGAAGAAGAAAAAATTGGCGATTGTTACTGTTTAGATGCTTTCCATATATGTTTCTTAGATTATATAGAAACAATATATACAAAGATTTCAACCGTCTACCAGTTCCATTCATTGTTCTACTTGTCGAAAATTACAAATAATTACCGATAAAGGATTAACCATTGGGGCTCATTGTTCACTTAAACATGAAGAACAAAAAATTGGCGAATTGTACTGTTTGGATGCTTTGCATATATGTTTCTTAGACTATATAGAAGCAATATATATATATATTGATTTCAACGGGCTACCTGTTCCATTCATTGTTCTACTTGTCGCAAGTTACAAATAATTTCCGTTAAAGTATTAACAATGGGGCTCGTAGTTCACTTAAACTTGAAGATCAAATAATTGGCGAATTGTACTGTTTGGACGCTTTGCATATATGTTTCTTAGACTATTTAGAAGCAATATTTACAATGATTTCAACAGTCTACCTGTTCCATTCATTGTTCTACTTGTCGAAATTTACAAATAATTTCCTTTAAAGGATTAACAATGGGGCTCGTAGTTCACTTAAACTTGAAGAACAAAAAATTGGCGAATGGTACTGTTTGGATGCTTTGCACATATGTTTCTTAGATTATACAGAGGCAATATATACAAGGATTTCAACCGTCTACCTGTTCCATTCATTGTTCTACTTGTCGAAATTTACAAATAATTACCGATAAAGGATTAACCATTGGGGCTCATTGTTCACTTAAACTTGAAGAACAAAAAATTGGCGAATTGTACTGTTTGGATGCTTTGCATATATGTTTTTAGACTATATAGAAGCAATATATACAAAGATTTCAACCGTCTACCTTTTCCATTCATTGTTCTACTTGTCGAAAGTTACAAATAATTTCCGATAAAGGATTAACAATGGGGCTCATTGTTCACTTAAACTTGATGGACAAAAAATTGGCGAATGGTACTGTTTGGATGCTTTGCGTACTTGTTTCTTAGACTATATGGTAGCAATATATACAAGGATTTCAACCGTCTACCTGTTCCATTCATTGTTCTACTTGTCGAAAGTTGCAAATAATTACCGATAAAGGATTAACCATTGGGGCTCATTCTTCACTTAAACTTGAAGAACAAAAAATTGGCGAATTGTACTGTTTGGATGCTTTGCGTACATGTTTCTTAGACTATATAGAAGCAATATATACATTGATTTCAACCGGCTACCTGTTCCATTCATTGTTCTACTTGTCGCAAGTTACAAATAATTTCCGTTAAAGTATTAACAATGGGGCTCGTAGTTCACTTAAACTTGAAGATCAAATAATTGGCGAATTGTACTGTTTGGATGATTTGCATATATGTTTCTTAGACTTTATAGAAGCAATATATAAAAAGATTTCAACCGTCTACCTGTTCCATTCATTGTTCTACTTGTAGAAAGTTACAAATAATTTCCGTTAAGGCATTAACAATGGGGATCGTAGTTTACTTAAACTTGAGGAACAAGAAATTGGCGAATTGTACTGTTTGGATGCTTTGCATATATGTTTCTTAGACTATATAGAAGCAATATATACAAAGATTTCAACCGCCTACCTGTTCCATTCATTGTTCTACTTGTCGAAAGTTACAAATAATTTCCTTTAAAGGATTAACAATGGGGCTCATTGTTCACTTAAACTTGAAGAACAAAAAATTGGCGAATTGTACTGTTTGGATGCTTTGCATATATGTTTCTTAGACTATATAGAAGCAATATGTACAATAATTTCAACAGTCTACATGTTCCATTCATTGTTCTACTTGTAGAAAGTTACAAATAATTTCCGTTTCATGATTATCAATGGGTCTCGTTCTTCACTTAAACTTGAAGAACAAAAAATTGGCGAATGGTACTGTTTGGATGCTTTGCATATATGTTTCTTAGATTATATAGAAGCAATATATACAAAGATTTCAACCGTCTACCTGTTCCATTCATTGTTCTACTTGTCGAAATTTACAAATAATTTCCTTTAAAGGATTAACAATGGGGCTCGTGTTCACTTAAACTTGAAGAACAAAAAATTGGCGAATGGTACTGTTTGGATGCTTTGCATATATGTTTCTTAGACTATATAGACGCAATATATACAAAGATTTCAACCGTCTACCTGTTCCATTCATTGTTCTACTTGTAGAAAGTTACAATTAATTTCCTTTAAAGGATTAACAATGGGGCTCGTGTTCACTTAAACTTGAAGAACAAAAAATTGGCGAATGGTACTGTTTGGATGCTTTGCATATATGTTTCTTAGACTATATAGACGCAATATATACAAAGATTTCAACCGTCTACCTGTTCCATTCATTGTTCTACTTGTAGAAAGTTACAATTAATTTCCGTTAAAGGATTAACAATGGGGCTCGTAGTTCACTTAAACTTGAAGAACAAAAAATTGGCGAATTGTACTGTTTGGATGCTTTGCATATATGTTTCTTAGATTATATAGAAGCAATATATACAAAGATTTCAACCGTCTACCTGTTCCATTCATTGTTCTACTTGTCGAAATTTACAAATAATTTCCTTTAAAGGATTAACAATGGGGCTCGTGTTCACTTAAACTTGAAGAACAAAAAATTGGCGAATGGTACTGTTTGGATGCTTTGCATATATGTTTCTTAGACTATATAGACGCAATATATACAAAGATTTCAACCGTCTACCTGTTCCATTCATTGTTCTACTTGTAGAAAGTTACAATTAATTTCCTTTAAAGGATTAACAATGGGGCTCGTGTTCACTTAAACTTGAAGAACAAAAAATTGGCGAATGGTACTGTTTGGATGCTTTGCATATATGTTTCTTAGACTATATAGACGCAATATATACAAAGATTTCAACCGTCTACCTGTTCCATTCATTGTTCTACTTGTAGAAAGTTACAATTAATTTCCGTTAAAGGATTAACAATGGGGCTCGTAGTTCACTTAAACTTGAAGAACAAAAAATTGGCGAATTGTACTGTTTGGATGCTTTGCATATATGTTTCTTAGACTATATAGACGCAATATATACAAAGATTTCAACCGTCTACCTGTTCCATTCATTGTTCTACTTGTAGAAAGTTACAATTAATTTCCTTTAAAGGATTAACAATGGGGCTCGTGTTCACTTAAACTTGAAGAACAAAAAATTGGCGAATGGTACTGTTTGGATGCTTTGCATATATGTTTCTTAGACTATATGGAAGAAATATATACAAAGATTTCAACCGTCTACGTGTTCCAATCATTGTTCTACTTGCCGAAAGTTACAAATAATTTCCGTTAAAGGATTAACAATGGGGCTCGTAGTTCACTTAAACTTGAAAAACAAAAAATTGGCGAATTGTACTGTTTGGATGCTTTGCATATAGGTTTGTTAGACTATATAGAAGCAACATATACAAATATTTCAACCGTCTACCTGTTCTATTCATTGTTCTACTTGTAGAAAGTTACAAATAATTTCCGTTTCATGATTATCAATGGGTCTCGTTCTTCACTTAAACTTGAAGAACAAAAAATTGGCGAATGGTACTGTTTGGATGCTTTGCATATATGTTTCTTAGATTATATAGAAGCAATATATACAAAGATTTCAACCGTCTACCTGTTCCATTCATTGTTCTACTTGCCGAAATTTACAAATAATTTCCTTTAAAGGATTAACAATGGGGCTCGTGTTCACTTAAACTTGAAGAACAAAAAATTGGCGAATGGTACTGTTTGGATGCTTTGCATATATGTTTCTTAGACTATATAGACGCAATATATACAAAGATTTCAACCGTCTACCTGTTCCATTCATTGTTCTACTTGTAGAAAGTTACAATTAATTTCCGTTAAAGGATTAAGTATGGGGCTCGTAGTTCACTTAAACTTGAAGAACAAAAAATTGGCGAATTGTACTGTTTGGATGCTTTGCATATATGTTTCTTAGATTATATAGAAGCAATATATACAAAGATTTCAACCGTCTACCTGTTCCATTCATTGTTCTACTTGTCGAAATTTACAAATAACTTCCTTTAAAGGATTAACAATGGGGCTCGTGTTCACTTAAACTTGAAGAACAAAAAATTGGCGAATGGTACTGTTTGGATGCTTTGCATATATGTTTCTTAGACTATATAGAAGCAATATATACAATGATTTCAACCGTCTACCTATTCCATTCATTGTTCTACTTGTCGAAATTTACAAATAATTTCTTTTAAAGTATTAACAATGGGGTTCGTAGTTCACTTAAACTTGAAGAACAAAAAATTGGCGAATGGTACTGTTTGGATGCTTTGCATATATGTTTCTTAGACTATATAGACGCAATATATACAAAGATTTCAACCGTCTACCTGTTCCATTCATTGTTCTACTTGTAGAAAGTTACAATTAATTTCCGTTAAAGGATTAACAATGGGGCTCGTTGTACACTTATACTTGAAGAACAATAAATTGGCGAATTGTACTGTTTGGATGCTTTGCATATATGTTTCTTAGACTATATAGAAGCAATATATACAAAGATTTCAACCGTCTACCTGTTCCATTCATTGTTCTACTTGTAGAAAGTTACAATTAATTTCCTTTAAAGGATTAACAATGGGGCTCGTGTTCACTTAAACTTGAAGAACAAAAAATTGGCGAATGGTACTGTTTGGATGCTTTGCATATATGTTTCTTAGACTATATGGAAGCAATATGTACAATAATTTCAACAGTCTACATGTTCCATTCATTGTTCTACTTGTCGAAATTTACAAATAATTTCCTTTAAAGGATTAACAATGGGGCTCGTAGTTCACTTAAACTTGAAGAACAAAAAATTGGCGAATGGTACTGTTTGGATGCTTTGCATATATGTTTCTTAGACTATATAGAAGCAATATATACAAGGATTTCAACCGTCTACCTGTTCCATTCATTGTTCTACTTGTCGAAAGTTACAAATAATTACCGATAAAGGATTAACCATAGGGGCTCATTGTTCACTTAAACTGGAAGACCAAAAAATTGGCGAATGGTACTGTTTGGATGCTTTGCATATAGGTTTCTTAGACTATATAGAAGCAACATATACAAAGATTTCATCCGTCTACCTGTTCTATTCATTGTTCTACTTGTAAAAAGTTATAAATAATTTCCGTTTCATGATTATCAATGGGGCTCTTTGTTCACTTAAACTTGAAGAACAAAAAATTGGCGAATGGTACTGTTTGGATGCTTTGCATATATGTTTCTTAGACTTTATAGAAGCAATATATAAAAAGATTTCAACCGTCTACCTGTTCCATTCATTGTTCTACTTGTCGAAAGTTACAAATAATTTCCTTTAAAGGATTAACAATGGGGCTCATTGTTCACTTAAACTTGAAGAACGAAAAATTTGCGAATTGTACTGGTTGGATGCTTTGCATATATGTTTCTTAGACTATATAGAAGCAATATATACAAAGATTTCAACCGTGTACCAGTTCCATTCATTGTTCTACTTGTCGAAAGTTACAAATAATTTCCTTTAAAGGATTAACAATGGGGCTCATTGTTCACTTAAACTTGAAGAACAAAAAATTGGCGAATTGTACTGGTTGGATGCTTTGCATATATGTTTCTTAGAGTATATAGAAGCAAAATATACAATGATTTCAACCGTCTACCTGTTCCATTCATTGTTCTACTTGTCGAATGTTACAAATAATTTCCGTTAAGGGATTAACAATGGGGATCGTAGTTTACTTAAACTTGAAGATCAAAAAATTGGCGAACTGTACTGTTTGGATGCTTTGCATATATGTTTCTTAGACTATATAGAAGCAATATATACAATGATTTCAACCGTCTACCTATTCCATTCATTGTTCTACTTGCCGAAATTTACAAATAATTTCCTTTAAAGGATTAACAATGGGGCTCGTAGTTTACTTAAACTTGAAGAACAAAAAATTGGCGAATTGTACTGTTTGGATGCTTTGCATATATGTTTCTTAGACTATATAGAAGCAATATATACAAAGATTTCAACCGTCTACCTGTTCCATTCATTGTTCTACTTGCCGAATGTTACAAATAATTTCCGATAAAGGATTAACAATGGGTCTCATTGTTCACTTAAACTTGAAGAACAAAAAACTGGCGAATTGTACTGTTTGGATGCTTTGCATATATGTTTCTTAGACTATATAGAAGCAATATGTACAAAGATTTCAACCGTCTACCTGTTCCATTCATTGTTCTACTTGTCGAAATTTACAAATAATTTCCTTTAAAGGATTAACTATGGGGCTCGTAGTTCACTTAAACTTGAAGAAGAAAAAATTGGCGATTGTTACTGTTTAGATGCTTTGCATATATGTTTCTTAGATTATATAGAAACAATATATACAAAGATTTCAACCGTCTACCAGTTCCATTCATTGTTCTACTTGTCGAAAATTACAAATAATTACCGATAAAGGATTAACCATTGGGGCTCATTGTTCACTTAAACATGAAGAACAAAAAATTGGCGAATTGTACTGTTTGGATGCTTTGCATATATGTTTCTTAGTCTATATAGAAGCAATATATATATTGATTTCAACCGGCTACCTGTTCCATTCATTGTTCTACTTGTCGCAAGTTACAAATAATTTCCGTTAAAGTATTAACAATGGGGCTCGTAGTTCACTTAAACTTGAAGATCAAATAATTGGCGAATTGTACTGTTTGGACGCTTTGCATATATGTTTCTTAGACTATTTAGAAGCAATATTTACAATGATTTGAACAGTCTACCTGTTCTATTCATTGTTCTACTTGTCGAAAATTACAAATAATTTCCGATAAAGGATTAACCATTGGGGCTCATTGTTCACTTAAACTTGAAGACCAAAAAATTGGCAATTGGTACTGTTTGGATGCTTTCCATATATGTTTCTTAGACTATATGGAAGCAATATATACAAAGATTTCAATCGTCTACGTGTACCAATCATTGTTCTACTTGTAGAAAGTTACAAATAATTTCCGTCAAGGGATTAACAATGGGGATCGTAGTTTACTTAAACTTGAAGAACAAAAAATTGGCGAATTGTACTGTTTGGATGCTTTGCATATATGTTTCTTAGACTATATGGAAGCAATATATACAAAGATTTCAACCGTCTACGTGTTCCAATCATTGTTCTACTTGTAGAAAGTTACAATTAATTTCCGTTAAAGGATTAACAATGGGGCTCGTAGTTCACTTAAACTTGAAGAACAAAAAATTGGCGAATTGGACTGTTTGGATGCTTTGCATATATGTTTCGTAGATTATATAGAAGCAATATATACAATGGTTTCAACCGTCTACCTGATCTATGCATTGTTCTACTTGCCGAATGTTACAAATAATTTCCGATAAAGGATTAACCATTGGGGCTCATTGTTCACTTAAACTTGAAGAACAAAAAATTTGCGAATTGTACTGTTTGGATGCTTTGCATATATGTTTCTTATACTATATAGAAGCAATATATACAAAGATTTCAACCGTCTACCTGTTACATTCATTGTTCTACATGACGAAAGTTACAAATAATTTCCGATAAATGATTAACAATGGGTCTCATTGTTCACTTAAACTTGAAGAATAAAAAATTGGCGAATGGTACTGTTTGGATGCTTTGCATATATGTTTCTTAGACTATATGGAAGCAATATATACAAAGATTTCAACCGTCTACGTGTTCCAATCATTGTTCTACTTGTGGAAAGTTACAATTAATTTCCGTTAAAGGATTAACAATGGGGCTCGTAGTTCACTTAAACTTGAAGAACAAAAAATTGGCGAATTGGACTGTTTGGATGCTTTGCATATATGTTTCGTAGATTATATAGAAGCAATATATACAATGGTTTCAACCGTCTACCTGATCTATGCATTGTTCTACTTGCCGAATGTTACAAATAATTTCCGATAAAGGATTAACCATTGGGGCTCATTGTTCACTTAAACTTGAAGAACAAAAAATTGGCGAATTGTACTGATTGGATGCTTTGCATATATGTTTCTTATACTATATAGAAGCAATATATACAAAGATTTCAACCGTCTACCTGTTCCATTCATTGTTCTACTTGTCGAAAGTTACAAATAATTTCCTTTAAAGGATTAACAATGGGGCTCATTGTTCACTTAAACTTGAAGAACAAAAAATTGGCGAATTGTACTGTTTGGATGCTTTGCATATATGTTTCTTAGACTATATAGAAGCAATATATACAAAGATTTCAACCGTCTACCTGTTCCATTCATTGTTCTACTTGTCGAAAGTTACAAATAATTTCCTTTAAAGGATTAACAATGGGGCTCGTAGTTCACTTAAACTTGAAGAACAAAAAATTGGCGAATGGTACTGTTTGGATGCTTTGCATATATGTTTCTTAGATTATATAGACGCAATATATACAAGGATTTCAACCGTCTACCTGTTCCATTCATTGTTCTACTTGTCGAAAGTTACAAATAATTACCGATAAAGGATTAACCATAGTGGCTCATTGTTCACTTAAACTGGAAGACCAAAAAATTGGCGAATGGTACTGTTTGGATGCTTTGCATATAGGTTTCTTAGACTATATAGAAGCAACATATACAAAGATTTCAACCGTCTACCTGTTCTATTCATTGTTCTACTTGTAAAAAGTTACAAATAATTTCCGTTTCATGATTATCAATGGGGCTCGTTGTTCACTTAAACTTGAAGAACAAAAAATTGGCGAATGGTACTGTTTGGATGCTTTGCATATATGTTTCTTAAATTATATAGAAGCAATATATACAAAGATTTCAACCGTCTACCTGTTCCATTCATTGTTCTACTTGTCGAAAGTTACAAATAATTTCCGATAAAGGATTAACCATTGGGGCTCATTGTTCACTTAAACTTGAAGAACAAAAAATTGGCGAATGGTACTGTTTGGATGCTTTGCGTACATGTTTCTTAGACTATATGGAAGCAATATATACAAAGATTTCAACCGTCTACGTGTTCCAATCATTGTTCTACTTGTAGAAAGTTACAATTAATTTCCGTTAAAGGATTAACAATGGGGCTCGTAGTTCACTTAAACTTGAAGAACAAAAAATTGGCGAATTGGACTGTTTGGATGCTTTGCATATATGTTTCGTAGATTATATAGAAGCAATATATACAATGGTTTCAAACGTCTACCTGATCTATGCATTGTTCTACTTGCCGAATGTTACAAATAATTTCCGATAAAGGATTAACCATTGGGGCTCATTGTTCACTTAAACTTGAAGAACAAAAAATTGGCGAATTGTACTGATTGGATGCTTTGCATATATGTTTCTTATACTATATAGAAGCAATATATACAAAGATTTCAACCGTCTACCTGTTCCATTCATTGTTCTACTTGTCGAAATTTACAAATAATTTCCTTTAAAGGATTAACGATGGGTCTCATTGTTCACTTAAACTTGAAGAATAAAAAATTGGCGAATGGTACTGTTTGGATGCTTTGCATATATGTTTCTTAGATTATATGGAAGCAATATATACAAAGATTTCAACCGTCTACGTGTTCCAATCATTGTTCTACTTGTAGAAAGTTACAATTAATTTCCGTTAAAGGATTAACAATGGGGCTCGTAGTTCACTTAAACTTGAAGAACAAAAAATTGGCGAATTGGACTGTTTGGATGCTTTGCATATATGTTTCGTAGATTATATAGAAGCAATATATACAATGGTTTCAACCGTCTACCTGATCCATTCATTGTTCTACTTGTCGAAAATTACAAATAATTTCCGATAAAGGATTAACCATTGGGGCTCATTGTTCACTTAAACTTGAAGATCAAAAAATTGGCGAATGTTACTGTTTAGATGCTTTGCATATAAGTTTCGTAGACTATATAGAAGCAATATATACAATGATTTCAACAGTCTACCTGTTCCATTCATTGTTCTTCTTGTCGAAAGTTACAAATAATTTCCTTTAAAGGATTAACAATGGGGCTCATTGTTCACTTAAACTTGAAGAACAAAAAATTGTCGAATTGTACTGTTTGGATGCTTTGCATATATGTTTCTTAGACTATATAGAAGCAATATATACAAAGATTTCAACCGTCTACCTGTTCCATTCATTGTTCTACTTGTCGAAAATTACAAATAATTTCCGATAAAGGATTAACCATTGGGGCTCATTGTTCACTTAAACTTGAAGACCAAAAAATTGGCTAATGGTACTGTTTGGATGCTTTGTGTACATGTTTCTTAGACTATATGGAAGCAATATATACAAAGATTTCAACCGTCTACGTGTTCCAATCATTGTTCTACTTGTCGAAATTTACACATAATTTCCTTTAAAGGATTAACAATGGGGCTCGTTGTTCACTTAAACTTGAAGAACAATAAATCGGCGAATTGTACTGTTTGGATGCTTTGCATATATGTTTCTTAGACTATATAGAAGCAATATATACAAAGATTTCAACCGTCTACCTGTTCCATTCATTGTTCTACTTGCCGAATGTTACAAATAATTTCAGATAAAGGATTAACAATGGGTCTCATTGTTCACTTAAACTTGAAGAACAAAAAACTGGCGAATTGTACTGTTTGGATGCTTTGCATATATGTTTCTTAGACTATATAGAAGCAATATGTACAAAGATTTCAACCGTCTACCTGTTCCATTCATTGTTCTACTTGTCGAAAATTACAAATAATTACCGATAAAGGATTAACCATTGGGGCTCATTGTTCACTTAAACATGAAGAACAAAAAATTGGCGAATTGTACTGTTTGGATGCTTTGCATATATGTTTCTTAGACTATATAGAAGCAATATATATATATTGATTTCAACAGTCTACCTGTTCCATTCATTGTTCTACTTGTCGAAATTTACAAATAATTTCCTTTAAAGGATTAACAATGGGGCTCGTAGTTCACTTAAACTTGAAGAACAAAAAATTGACGAATGGTACTGTTTGGATGCTTTGCACATATGTTTCTTAGATTATACAGAGGCAATATATACAAGGATTTCAACCGTCTACCTGTTCCATTCATTGTTCTACTTGTCGAAATTTACAAATAATTACCGATAAAGGATTAACCATTGGGGCTCATTGTTCACTTAAACTTGAAGAACAAAAAATTGGCGAATTGTACTGTTTGGATGCTTTGCATATATGTTTTTAGACTATATAGAAGCAATATATACAAAGATTTCAACCGTCTACCTTTTCCATTCATTGTTCTACTTGTCGAAAGTTACAAATAATTTCCGATAAAGGATTAACAATGGGGCTCATTGTTCACTTAAACTTGATGGACAAAAAATTGGCGAATGGTACTGTTTGGATGCTTTGCGTACTTGTTTCTTAGACTATATGGTAGCAATATATACAAGGATTTCAACCGTCTACCTGTTCCATTCATTGTTCTACTTGTCGAAAGTTGCAAATAATTACCGATAAAGGATTAACCATTGGGGCTCATTGTTCACTTAAACTTGAAGAACAAAAAATTGGCGAATTGTACTGTTTGGATGCTTTGCATATATGTTTCTTAGACTATATAGAAGCAATATATACAAAGATTTCAACCGTCTACCTGTTCCATTCATTGTTCTACTTGTCGAAAGTTACAAATAATTTCCTATAAAGGATTAACAATGGGGCTCATTGTTCACTTAAACTTGAAGAACAAAAAATTGGCGAATGGTACTGTTTGGATGCTTTGCGTACATGTTTCTTAGACTATATGGAAGCAATATATACAAAGATTTCAACCGTCTACGTGTTCCAATCATTGTTCTACTTGTCGAAATTTACAAATAATTTCCTTTAAAGGATTAACAATGGGGCTCGTTGTTCACTTAAACTTGAAGAACAAAAAATTGGCGAATGGTACTGTTTGGATGCTTTGCGTACATGTTTCTTAGACTATATAGAAGCAATATATACATTGATTTCAACCGGCTACCTGTTCCATTCATTGTTCTACTTGTCGCAAGTTACAAATAATTTCCGTTAAAGTATTAACAATGGGGCTCGTAGTTCACTTAAACTTGAAGATCAAGTAATTGGCGAATTGTACTGTTTGGATGATTTGCATATATGTTTCTTAGACTTTATAGAAGCAATATATAAAAAGATTTCAACCGTCTACCTGTTCCATTCATTGTTCTACTTGTAGAAAGTTACAAATAATTTCCGTTAAGGCATTAACAATGGGGATCGTAGTTTACTTAAACTTGAGGAACAAGAAATTGGCGAATTGTACTGTTTGGATGCTTTGCATATATGTTTCTTAGACTATATAGAAGCAATATATACAAAGATTTCAACCGTCTACCTGTTCCATTCATTGTTCTACTTGTCGAAAGTTACAAATAATTTCCTTTAAAGGATTAAAAATGGGGCTCATTGTTCACTTAAACTTGAAGAACAAAAAATTGGCGAATTGTACTGTTTGGATGCTTTGCATATATGTTTCTTAGACTATATAGAAGCAATATGTACAATAATTTCAACAGTCTACATGTTCCATTCATTGTTCTACTTGTAGAAAGTTACAAATAATTTCCGTTTCATGATTATCAATGGGTCTCGTTCTTCACTTAAACTTGAAGAACAAAAAATTGGCGAATGGTACTGTTTGGATGCTTTGCATATATGTTTCTTAGATTATATAGAAGCAATATATACAAAGATTTCAACCGTCTACCTGTACCATTCATTGTTCTACTTGTCGAAATTTACAAATAATTTCCTTTAAAGGATTAACAATGGGGCTCGTGTTCACTTAAACTTGAAGAACAAAAAATTGGCGAATGGTACTGTTTGGATGCTTTGCATATATATTTCTTAGACTATATAGACGCAATATATACAAAGATTTCAACCGTCTACCTGTTCCATTCATTGTTCTACTTGTAGAAAGTTACAATTAATTTCCTTTAAAGGATTAACAATGGGGCTCGTGTTCACTTAAACTTGAAGAACAAAAAATTGGCGAATGGTACTGTTTGGATGCTTTGCATATATGTTTCTTAGACTATATAGACGCAATATATACAAAGATTTCAACCGTCTACCTGTTCCATTCATTGTTCTACTTGTAGAAAGTTACAATTAATTTCCGTTAAAGGATTAACAATGGGGCTCGTAGTTCACTTAAACTTGAAGAACAAAAAATTGGCGAATTGTACTGTTTGGATGCTTTGCATATATGTTTCTTAGATTATATAGAAGCAATATATACAAAGATTTCAACCGTCTACCTGTTCCATTCATTGTTCTACTTGTCGAAATTTACAAATAATTTCCTTTAAAGGATTAACAATGGGGCTCGTGTTCACTTAAACTTGAAGAACAAAAAATTGGCGAATGGTACTGTTTGGATGCTTTGCATACATGTTTCTTAGACTATATAGACGCAATATATACAAAGATTTCAACCGTCTACCTGTTCCATTCATTGTTCTACTTGTAGAAAGTTACAATTAATTTCCTTTAAAGGATTAACAATGGGGCTCGTGTTCACTTAAACTTGAAGAACAAAAAATTGGCGAATGGTACTGTTTGGATGCTTTGCATATATGTTTCTTAGACTATATAGACGCAATATATACAAAGATTTCAACCGTCTACCTGTTCCATTCATTGTTCTACTTGTAGAAAGTTACAATTAATTTCCGTTAAAGGATTAACAATGGGGCTCGTAGTTCACTTAAACTTGAAGAACAAAAAATTGGCGAATTGTACTGTTTGGATGCTTTGCATATATGTTTCTTAGACTATATAGACGCAATATATACAAAGATTTCAACCGTCTACCTGTTCCATTCATTGTTCTACTTGTAGAAAGTTACAATTAATTTCCTTTAAAGGATTAACAATGGGGCTCGTGTTCACTTAAACTTGAAGAACAAAAAATTGGCGAATGGTACTGTTTGGATGCTTTGCATATATGTTTCTTAGACTATATAGAAGCAATATGTACAAAGATTTCAACCGTCTACCTGTTCCATTCATTGTTCTACTTGTTGAAAGTTACAATTAATTTCCTTTAAAGGATTAACAATGGGGCTCGTGTTCACTTAAACTTGAAGAACAAAAAATTGGCGAATGGTACTGTTTGGATGCTTTGCATATATGTTTCTTAGACTATATGGAAGCAATATGTACAATAATTTCAACAGTCTACATGTTCCATTCATTGTTCTACTTGTCGAAATTTACAAATAATTTCCTTTAAAGGATTAACAATGGGGCTCGTAGTTCACTTAAACTTGAAGAACAAAAAATTGGCGAATGGTACTGTTTGGATGCTTTGCATATATGTTTCTTAGACTATATAGAAGCAATATATACAAGGATTTCAACCGTCTACCTGTTCCATTCATTGTTCTACTTGTCGAAAGTTAAAAATAATTTCCTTTAAAGGATTAACAATGGGGCTCATTGTTCACTTAAACTTGAAGAACAAAAAATTTGCGAATTGTACTGGTTGGATGCTTTGCATATATGTTTCTTAGACTATATAGAAGCAATATATACAAAGATTTCAACCGTGTACCAGTTCCATTCATTGTTCTACTTGTCGAAAGTTACAAATAATTTCCTTTAAAGGATTAACAATGGGGCTCATTGTTCACTTAAACTTGAAGAACAAAAAATTGGCGAATTGTACTGGTTGGATGCTTTGCATATATGTTTCTTAGAGTATATAGAAGCAAAATATACAATGATTTCAACCGTCTACCTGTTCCATTCATTGTTCTACTTGTCGAATGTTACAAATAATTTCCGTTAAGGGATTAACAATGGGGATCGTAGTTTACTTAAACTTGAAGATCAAAAAATTGGCGAACTGTACTGTTTGGATGCTTTGCATATATGTTTCTTAGACTATATAGAAGCAATATATACAATGATTTCAACCGTCTACCTATTCCATTCATTGTTCTACTTGCCGAAATTTACAAATAATTTCCTTTAAAGGATTAACAATGGGGCTCGTAGTTTACTTAAACTTGAAGAACAAAAAATTGGCGAATTGTACTGTTTGGATGCTTTGCATATATGTTTCTTAGATTATATAGAAGCAATATATACAAAGATTTCAACCGTCTACCTGTTCCATTCATTGTTCTACTTGTCGAAATTTACAAATAATTTCCTTTAAAGGATTAACAATGGGGCTCGTGTTCACTTAAACTTGAAGAACAAAAAATTGGCGAATGGTACTGTTTGGATGCTTTGCATATATGTTTCTTAGACTATATAGACGCAATATATACAAAGATTTCAACCGTCTACCTGTTCCATTCATTGTTCTACTTGTAGAAAGTTACAATTAATTTCCTTTAAAGGATTAACAATGGGGCTCGTGTTCACTTAAACTTGAAGAACAAAAAATTGGCGAATGGTACTGTTTGGATGCTTTGCATATATGTTTCTTAGACTATATAGACGCAATATATACAAAGATTTCAACCGTCTACCTGTTCCATTCATTGTTCTACTTGTAGAAAGTTACAATTAATTTCCGTTAAAGGATTAACAATGGGGCTCGTAGTTCACTTAAACTTGAAGAACAAAAAATTGGCGAATTGTACTGTTTGGATGCTTTGCATATATGTTTCTTAGACTATATAGACGCAATATATACAAAGATTTCAACCGTCTACCTGTTCCATTCATTGTTCTACTTGTAGAAAGTTACAATTAATTTCCTTTAAAGGATTAACAATGGGGCTCGTGTTCACTTAAACTTGAAGAACAAAAAATTGGCGAATGGTACTGTTTGGATGCTTTGCATATATGTTTCTTAGACTATATAGAAGCAATATATACAAAGATTTCAACCGTCTACCTGTTCCATTCATTGTTCTACTTGTAGAAAGTTACAATTAATTTCCTTTAAAGGATTAACAATGGGGCTCGTGTTCACTTAAACTTGAAGAACAAAAAATTGGCGAATGGTACTGTTTGGATGCTTTGCATATATGTTTCTTAGACTATATGGAAGCAATATGTACAATAATTTCAACAGTCTACATGTTCCATTCATTGTTCTACTTGTCGAAATTTACAAATAATTTCCTTTAAAGGATTAACAATGGGGCTCGTAGTTCACTTAAACTTGAAGAACAAAAAATTGGCGAATGGTACTGTTTGGATGCTTTGCATATATGTTTCTTAGACTATATAGAAGCAATATATACAAGGATTTCAACCGTCTACCTGTTCCATTCATTGTTCTACTTGTCGAAAGTTACAAATAATTACCGATAAAGGATTAACCATAGGGGCTCATTGTTCACTTAAACTGGAAGACCAAAAAATTGGCGAATGGTACTGTTTGGATGCTTTGCATATATGTTTCTTAGACTATATAGAAGCAATATATAAAAAGATTTCAACCGTCTACCTGTTCCATTCATTGTTCTACTTGTCGAAAGTTACAAATAATTTCCTTTAAAGGATTAACAATGGGGCTCATTGTTCACTTAAACTTGAAGAACAAAAAATTTGCGAATTGTACTGGTTGGATGCTTTGCATATATGTTTCTTAGACTATATAGAAGCAATATATACAAAGATTTCAACCGTGTACCAGTTCCATTCATTGTTCTACTTGTCGAAAGTTACAAATAATTTCCTTTAAAGGATTAACAATGGGGCTCATTGTTCACTTAAACTTGAAGAACAAAAAATTGGCGAATTGTACTGGTTGGATGCTTTGCATATATGTTTCTTAGAGTATATAGAAGCAAAATATACAATGATTTCAACCGTCTACCTGTTCCATTCATTGTTCTACTTGTCGAATGTTACAAATAATTTCCGTTAAGGGATTAACAATGGGGATCGTAGTTTACTTAAACTTGAAGATCAAAAAATTGGCGAACTGTACTGTTTGGATGCTTTGCATATATGTTTCTTAGACTATATAGAAGCAATATATACAATGATTTCAACCGTCTACCTATTCCATTCATTGTTCTACTTGCCGAAATTTACAAATAATTTCCTTTAAAGGATTAACAATGGGGCTCGTAGTTTACTTAAACTTGAAGAACAAAAAATTGGCGAATTGTACTGTTTGGATGCTTTGCATATATGTTTCTTAGACTATATAGAAGCAATATATACAAAGATTTCAACCGTCTACCTGTTCCATTCATTGTTCTACTTGCCGAATGTTACAAATAATTTCCGATAAAGGATTAACAATGGGTCTCATTGTTCACTTAAACTTGAAGAACAAAAAACTGGCGAATTGTACTGTTTGGATGCTTTGCATATATGTTTCTTAGACTATATAGAAGCAATATGTACAAAGATTTCAACCGTCTACCTGTTCCATTCATTGTTCTACTTGTCGAAATTTACAAATAATTTCCTTTAAAGGATTAACTATGGGGCTCGTAGTTCACTTAAACTTGAAGAAGAAAAAATTGGCGATTGTTACTGTTTAGATGCTTTGCATATATGTTTCTTAGATTATATAGAAACAATATATACAAAGATTTCAACCGTCTACCAGTTCCATTCATTGTTCTACTTGTCGAAAATTACAAATAATTACCGATAAAGGATTAACCATTGGGGCTCATTGTTCACTTAAACATGAAGAACAAAAAATTGGCGAATTGTACTGTTTGGATGCTTTGCATATATGTTTCTTAGTCTATATAGAAGCAATATATATATTGATTTCAACCGGCTACCTGTTCCATTCATTGTTCTACTTGTCGCAAGTTACAAATAATTTCCGTTAAAGTATTAACAATGGGGCTCGTAGTTCACTTAAACTTGAAGATCAAATAATTGGCGAATTGTACTGTTTGGACGCTTTGCATATATGTTTCTTAGACTATTTAGAAGCAATATTTACAATGATTTGAACAGTCTACCTGTTCTATTCATTGTTCTACTTGTCGAAAATTACAAATAATTTCCGATAAAGGATTAACCATTGGGGCTCATTGTTCACTTAAACTTGAAGACCAAAAAATTGGCAATTGGTACTGTTTGGATGCTTTCCATATATGTTTCTTAGACTATATGGAAGCAATATATACAAAGATTTTAATCGTCTACGTGTACCAATCATTGTTCTACTTGTAGAAAGTTACAAATAATTTCCGTCAAGGGATTAACAATGGGGATCGTAGTTTACTTAAACTTGAAGAACAAAAATAGGCGAATTGTACTGTTTGGATGCTTTGCATATATGTTTCTTAGACTATATGGAAGCAATATATACAAAGATTTCAACCGTCTACGTGTTCCAATCATTGTTCTACTTGTAGAAAGTTACAATTAATTTCCGTTAAAGGATTAACAATGGGGCTCGTAGTTCACTTAAACTTGAAGAACAAAAAATTGGCGAATTGGACTGTTTGGATGCTTTGCATATATGTTTCGTAGATTATATAGAAGCAATATATACAATGGTTTCAACCGTCTACCTGATCTATGCATTGTTCTACTTGCCGAATGTTACAAATAATTTCCGATAAAGGATTAACCATTGGGGCTCATTGTTCACTTAAACTTGAAGAACAAAAAATTTGCGAATTGTACTGTTTGGATGCTTTGCATATATGTTTCTTATACTATATAGAAGCAATATATACAAAGATTTCAACCGTCTACCTGTTCCATTCATTGTTCTACATGTCGAAAGTTACAAATAATTTCCGATAAATGATTAACAATGGGTCTCATTGTTCACTTAAACTTGAAGAATAAAAAATTGGCGAATGGTACTGTTTGGATGCTTTGCATATATGTTTCTTAGACTATATGGAAGCAATATATACAAAGATTTCAACCGTCTACGTGTTCCAATCATTGTTCTACTTGTAGAAAGTTACAATTAATTTCCGTTAAAGGATTAACAATGGGGCTCGTAGTTCACTTAAACTTGAAGAACAAAAAATTGGCGAATTGGACTGTTTGGATGCTTTTCATATATGTTTCGTAGATTATATAGAAGCAATATATACAATGGTTTCAACCGTCTACCTGATCTATGCATTGTTCTACTTGCCGAATGTTACAAATAATTTCCGATAAAGGATTAACCATTGGGTCTCATTGTTCACTTAAACTTGAAGAACAAAAAATTGGCGAATTGTACTGATTGGATGCTTTGCATATATGTTTCTTATCCTATATAGAAGCAATATATACAAAGATTTCGAACCGTCTACCTGTTCCATTCATTGTTCTACTTGTCGAAAGTTACAAATAATTTCCTTTAAAGGATTAACAATGGGGCTCATTGTTCACTTAAACTTGAAGAACAAAAAACTGGCGAATTGTACTGTTTGGATGCTTTGCATATATGTTTCTTAGACTATATAGAAGCAATATATACAAAGATTTCAACCGTCTACCTGTTCCATTCATTGTT
This sequence comes from Cerceris ruficornis, assembly GCA_963989415.1. Classification (NCBI taxonomy): domain Eukaryota; kingdom Metazoa; phylum Arthropoda; class Insecta; order Hymenoptera; family Crabronidae; genus Cerceris; species Cerceris ruficornis. Next base: position 642,917 of record CAXDIW010000076.1, read on the forward strand.
CTACTTGTCGAAAGTTACAAATAATTTCCTTTAAAGGATTAACAATGGGGCTCGTAGTTCACTTAAACTTGAAGAACAAAAAATTGGCGAATGGTACTGTTTGGATGCTTTGCATATATGTTTCTTAGATTATATAGACGCAATATATACAAAGATTTCAACCGTCTACCTGTTCCATTCATTGTTCTACTTGTCGAAAGTTACAAATAATTACCGATAAAGGATTAACCATAGTGGCTCATTGTTCACTTAAACTGGAAGACCAAAAAATTGGCGAATGGTACTGTTTGGATGCTTTGCATATAGGTTTCTTAGACTATATAGAAGCAACATATACAAAGATTTCAACCGTCTACCTGTTCTATTCATTGTTCTACTTGTAAAAAGTTACAAATAATTTCCGTTTCATGATTATCAATGGGGCTCGTTGTTCACTTAAACTTGAAGAACAAAAAATTGGCGAATGGTACTGTTTGGATGCTTTGCATATATGTTTCTTAAATTATATAGAAGCAATATATACAAAGATTTCAACCGTCTACCTGTTCCATTCATTGTTCTACTTGTCGAAAGTTACAAATAATTTCCGATAAAGGATTAACCATTGGGGCTCATTGTTCACTTAAACTTGAAGAACAAAAAATTGGCGAATGGTACTGTTTGGATGCTTTGCGTACATGTTTCTTAGACTATATGGAAGCAATATATACAAAGATTTCAACAGTCTACCTGTTCCATTCATTGTTCTACTTGTCGAAATTTACAAATAATTTCCTTTAAAGGATTAACAATGGGGCTCGTAGTTCACTTAAACTTGAAGAACAAAAAATTGGCGAATTGTACTGTTTCGATGCTTTGCATATATGTTTCTTAGACTATATAGAAGCAATATATACAAAGATTTCAACCGTCTACCTGTTCCATTCATTGTTCTACTTGTCGAAAGTTACAAATAATTTCCTTTAAAGAATTAACAATGGGGCTCATTGTTCACTTAAACTTGAAGAACAAAAAATTGGCGAATGGTACTGTTTGGATGCTTTGCGTACATGTTTCTTAGACTATATGGAAGCAATATATACAAAGATTTCAACCGTCTACGTGTTCCAATCATTGTTCTACTTGTCGAAATTTACAAATAATTTCCTTTAAAGGATTAACAATGGGGCTCGTTGTTCACTTAAACTTGAAGAACAAAAAATTGGCGAATGGTACTGTTTGGATGCTTTGCGTACATGTTTCTTAGACTATATAGAAGCAATATATACATTGGTTTCAACCGGCTATCTGTTCCATTCATTGTTCTACTTGTCGCAAGTTACAAATAATTTCCGTTAAAGTATTAACCATTGGGGCTCATTGTTCACTTAAACTTGAAGAACAAAAAATTGGCGAATGGTACTGTTTGGATGCTTTGCATATATGTTTCTTAAATTATATAGAAGCAATATATACAAAGATTTCAACCGTCTACCTGTTCCATTCATTGTTCTACTTGTCGAAAGTTACAAATAATTTCCGATAAAGGATTAACCATTGGGGCTCATTGTTCACTTAAACTTGAAGAACAAAAAATTGGCGAATGGTACTGTTTGGATGCTTTGCGTACATGTTTCTTAGACTATATGGAAGCAATATATACAAAGATTTCAACAGTCTACCTGTTCCATTCATTGTTCTACTTGTCGAAATTTACAAATAATTTCCTTTAAAGGATTAACAATGGGGCTCGTAGTTCACTTAAACTTGAAGAACAAAAAATTGGCGAATTGTACTGTTTCGATGCTTTGCATATATGTTTCTTAGACTATATAGAAGCAATATATACAAAGATTTCAACCGTCTACCTGTTCCATTCATTGTTCTACTTGTCGAAAGTTACAAATAATTTCCTTTAAAGAATTAACAATGGGGCTCATTGTTCACTTAAACTTGAAGAACAAAAAATTGGCGAATGGTACTGTTTGGATGCTTTGCGTACATGTTTCTTAGACTATATGGAAGCAATATATACAAAGATTTCAACCGTCTACGTGTTCCAATCATTGTTCTACTTGTCGAAATTTACAAATAATTTCCTTTAAAGGATTAACAATGGGGCTCGTTGTTCACTTAAACTTGAAGAACAAAAAATTGGCGAATGGTACTGTTTGGATGCTTTGCGTACATGTTTCTTAGACTATATAGAAGCAATATATACATTGGTTTCAACCGGCTATCTGTTCCATTCATTGTTCTACTTGTCGCAAGTTACAAATAATTTCCGTTAAAGTATTAACCATTGGGGCTCATTGTTCACTTAAACTTGAAGAACAAAAAATTGGCGAATGGTACTGTTTGGATGCTTTGCGTACATGTTTCTTAGACTATATGGAAGCAATATATACAAAGATTTCAACCGGCTACGTGTTCCAATCATTGTTCTACTTGTCGAAATTTACAAATAATTTACTCTAAAGGATTAACAATGGGGCTCGTTGTTCACTTAAACTTGAAGAACAAAAAATTGGCGAATTGTACTGTTTGGATGCTTTGCATATATGTTTCTTAGACTATATAGAAGCAATATATACATTGATTTCAATCGGCTACCTGTTCCATTCATTGTTCTACTTGTCGCAAGTTACAAATAATTTCCGATAAAGGATTAACCATTGGGGCTTATTGTTCACTTAAACTTGAAGAACAAAAAATTGGCGAATGGTACTGTTTGGATGCTTTGCATATATGTTTCTTAGACTATATGGAAGCAATATATACAAAGATTTCAACCGTCTACGTGTTCCAATCATTGTTCTACTTGTAGAAAGTTACAATTAATTTCCGTTAAAGGATTAACAATGGGGCTCGTAGTTCACTTAAACTTGAAGAACAAAAAATTGGCGAATTGGACTGTTTGGATGCTTTGCATATATGTTTCGTAGATTATATAGAAGCAATATATACAATGATTTCAACCGTCTACCTGATCCATTCATTTTTCTACTTGTCGAAATTTACAAATAATTTCCTTTAAAGGATTTACAATGGGGCTCGTAGTTCACTTAAACTTGAAGAACAAAAAATTGGCGAATTGTACTGTTTGGATGCTTTGCATATATGTTTCTTGGACTATATAGAAGCAATATATACAAAGATTTCAACCGTCTACCTGTTCTATTCATTGTTCTACTTGCCGAATGTTACAAATAATTTCCGATAAAGGATTAACCATTGGGGCTCATTGTTCACTTAAACTTGAAGAACAAAAAATTGGCGAATTGTACTGTTTGGATGCTTTGCATATATGTTTCTTATACTATATAGAAGCAATATATACAAAGATTTCAACCGTCTACCTGTTCCATTCATTGTTCTACATGTCGAAAGTTACAAATAATTTCCGATAAAGGATTAACAATGGGTCTCATTGTTCACTTAAACTTGAAGAATAAAAAATTGGCGAATGGTACTGTTTGGATGCTTTGCATATATGTTTCTTAGACTATATGGAAGCAATATATACAAAGATTTCAACCGTCTACGTGTTCCAATCATTGTTCTACTTGTAGAAAGTTACAATTAATTTCCGTTAAAGGATTAACAATGGGGCTCGTAGTTCACTTAAACTTGAAGAACAAAAAATTGGCGAATTGGACTGTTTGGATGCTTTGCATATATGTTTCGTAGATTATATGGAAGCAATAGATACAATGGGTTCAACCGTCTACCTGATCCATTCATTGTTCTACTTGTCGAAAATTACAAATAATTTCCGATAAAGGATTAACCTGTTACATACGGCCCTGAAAATCTTTTATTTTATGCGGCCCTGAACCTTTTATTTTTCGTCTGATACCAGTCGACCGTTAGAAAATTTACGTAGAGATGTAAACCGAAGGGGTCTCGCCGTACACGGCCACTGTCCGATAAACTAGTATAAACAAACTTCCATCCCTTACAATCCTGGCAAGACATATTCCATGCTGCCTTGGTTCCCTAATATCCCTTCCAGAGTCCTACCACCTCCACTCATTTTTCCCCAGTTTTTCCAAAACCGAGCCCTATATAAACGAGGCATTTTTTGAATCCTCGGGTCCAGTATTCAGTAGAACGTCACGCTGTTACTTAGGGTACAGAAACTCAAAAGTCACGACTTTTACATTCGCTTGACTATTGTAAGTATAAGACGTGAAACCCCCGCGAACCGACGCGTGAATTTCGGCAAGTTTAGAATTTAAGAATTGTCTATTGTAATTGCATTTTGAACCACTATTGATTATAACTTTGAATATATGTTTACATTTCACATTGTGACATTTCAAACGTCTTAGTTATTTCAATTTACTTCCTTTAATCTTCATTGTAACAAGGCAACGATCTCCCTTATTCACTCTTACCGCTCAGGGTGAATAAGATTTTTAAAATTAAAGTTACGGGTGTTTTGTGAGAAGAGAAAGAGTCTACGGATTGCAACAATTTCCATTTCCCAAGTACTAGTTAGTGGCGGTACCCCCGTATCCTTTGGTACGGAACTGATCCGCTATACTAACGCGAAAGTACCGCGAGGTGCCTTTCGTTATTAACGGGCATACGGCGACTCTATAGTTCGGCTATAGATTAGTCCGGTCCTCGGAGTTTCCCCTACTACTAGTTAGTGGCGGTACCCCCGTATCCTTTGGTACGGGACTGATCTGCTATACTAGCGCGAAAACACCGCAAGGTTTTTTCGTTATTAACGGGCATACGGCGACTCTATAGTTCGGCTATAGATTAGTCCGGTCCCCGGAGTTCCCCCTACTACTAGTTAGTGGCGGTACCCCCGTATCCTTTGGTACGGGACTGATCTGCTATACTAGCGCGAAAACACCGCAAGGTTTTTTCGTTATTAACGGGCATACGGCGACTCTATAGTTCGGCTATAGATTAGTCCGGTCCCCGGAGTTCCCCCTACTACTAGTTAGTGGCGGTACCCCCGTATCCTTTGGTACGGGACTGATCCGCTATACTAACGCGAAAGTACCACGAGGTGCCTTTCGTTATTAACGGGTATACGGCGACCCTATAGTTAGCCTATAGGTTAGTCCGGTCCCCGGATATAATTCCCTGGATATTATTCCTAAACTCGTTGCAATTCTTAGCTCTCGCAATAAAATTGTATTAATGCATTCGGTCTCGTACTGCCACTCGCCCGGCTCGTAACAAACTGGTGACAGCGGTGGGATCGCTCGTAGTTACAAATTTGAAGAAAGGAAGCAATTTTTAAAATATTCGTGCAATATGGCAAATAGAGACGAGTCTACGTCTAGACTGGGTATGGAAGATTTATCTGCTTCCATAGCCCTTATGACAAGACAAAATTGCGTTCAAAATGCAACGGCTCAAATACCTATTTTTGATGGTGAACATCCATCATTAATTATTTTCGCGCAGGCAGTTCAAAACGGACTTGCTTTGATTCCTAGCGGTACTGAATCACAGTTTTTGTCAATTGTTTTAACAAAACTTGCTGGACCGGCTAGGCGATGTGCTTTAGAGCTCAAATTTGAATCGGTCGAGGCGTTACTTAAATATTTGAAGAAACGCTTTGCCCCTGGTAAGGATCTGGTTTATTTTCAAACTGATATCGCTAAGCTGAGAATTAGGGACGGCGAAAGTTTGACGAAATACATGGATCGGACAACCCAGCTGTGGCAATCTGCTCGAACGGCCGCACAGGATCGTTATCCTTCTCATAACGAAGAAATTCTTCGACAAATAGACGAGGATGTCTTGGAAAACTTTTTGGAAGGATTGCCGGAGAGAATCGCTTGGAGAGTAGAATCCAGGAATAGAAATATCAAGACCTTGGAGGATGCTTTCGATGCTGTACTTCGGACCGAGAAACGTCTCAGGAACCGCAGACGTACGGACGAGGAAAATTCGCCAGTCAGGTATTCTCGAGATAACAGCCGCGAAAGTTACAGGACAGAGCGCAGACGAAAGGACAGGTATGTTTCCTACCCGTCGTCGCCAAGCCCTGTTAATTACCACCGGTATCGAGATCGACGGCCATCGGAATCGGAAGACGAGGAAAGAGATAGGAGGCCAAGGACGGATGCTTTCATCCTTCGACGAAGAACTGCATCGAGGACCCCTTCTCCCTTCAGGTATTCTTCTGAAAGTGAAGACGATTTCAGGAAATTTAAAAGGAAACCTAAGGATCCGAGTCAACTGTTCTGTTGGAATTGCGGAGAAAAAGGTCACGACGGAAAAATCTGTAAAAAGATTGTCGTACCATCTCGCGCAACCCCACAACAAATTACGAATCATTTAAACTTCGATCGCGTTCATCGAGCAGACGAGACGATGAACGAACAAAATCAAGCTCGTCGAAAATATGTTCGATTCCAGGATCGAAACAGGAACGACTCCTCATCAAGGAAATCCCCACTCCGAGAATCAGGATCAAAGTCCCGGAATTGGAAGAAGGAGTAGGAGAATTCATCATCGATGGAGGAGCATCTGTTAATTTGGTTGTAAAAAAGGTATTAGGTGAAAAGGCTCTCGTAACCTCTAGAGAAGAAATCGAGATAACCGGCTTAAACACCACACCGACCGTCACTTTAGGTACAACGACCCTGCATCTCAATGGAGTGCCGGCAATATTTTACGTCGTTGAAAAATTACCTATTTCTTCAGAAGGACTCTTAGGAAGCCCCTTCTTCTTACAAGAGGACGCAGAAATTTCGTATTTCCACAGGACTTTAGTGCTACGGGACACACCGACGAGGCCCTGGAAATTTTCGAATTTTATGGACTACGACCGCGTTCAACCGACAACTTCGAAGACGAAGCACACCATCCCGGCTCGTACTATGCAGCAAATAGAGGTATCGGTTGCTAACCCTAAGATAAGGGAAGGATACCTGCCACGTCTTAAGACTCCTAAAAACCTCTATATTGGAGAAGCCGCAGTAACGAACCGAGGAGGGAAATGTCAAGTGTTCGCGTGTAACACCGACACGGAAGATATTGAAATTGAGCTGAATCCTCAGGTAATATTTCCTTACAGTCAAAATAGTTCGTCGGACGAAGAATATTATCTTTCTACTGCTCAACCGCTCAGAGGAAATCAAGAAAGAATTTCAAAAATCAAGAGCTCTTTGCAATTTAAACATCTTAATTACGAAGAACGGCAACACGTGTTGGAATTGGTAGAAGAATTTCCAGATAGATTTTTCTTACCAGGAGATAAATTGGGAAAAGTTCCAAACTTTCAGCATTCAATACACACCACGGATGATATTCCGATTAATACCCGACAGTACAGGTATCCAGTCGTGCATCAAGAGGAAATTCAGCGACAAGTGAACGCTATGCTGTCGGAAGGTATAATTAAAAAATCCATTTCACCATATAATTCTCCGTTGTGGATTGTACCAAAGAAACCCGGCGCGGACGGTGCCAAGCGATGGCGCATGGTCATTGACTTCAGGGCTTTAAACAATAAAACCGTAGGGGACAGGTATCCACTTCCGCAAATAACCGAAATCTTAGATCGTTTAGGCGGCGCTAAGTACTTTTCAGTTTTCGATCTTGCCAATGGATTTCACCAGATCGAAATGAATTCCAAAGATCAACAAAAAACAGCTTTTACCACACCACACGGGCATTACGAATTTGCAGGAATGCCTTTTGGTTTAAAAAACGCACCACCAACGTTTCAAAGACTTATGGATCAAGTTTTATCCGGCCTTCAAGGAACAGAATTGTTTGTATACATGGACGACATTGTAATTTATTCTTCATCACTCCAGGAGCACACTATCAAGGTCAGAAAATTATTAAACCGACTGCGAGAACATGGACTCAGCTTACAAACAAGCAAGTGCCAATTTCTTCGGAAAGAGGTGGCATACCTGGGTCATATAATCTCGGCTAATGGAGTTAAACCTGACTTAAAGAAACTGGAAGCGGTAAAGAATTTCCCAGTTCCACGATCACAGAAGAACATTCAGCAATTTTTGGGACTGGCAGGTTATTACCGACGGTTCATCAAGGATTTTTCCAAGAAAGCGAAACCTTTGGCAAATTTACTAGGAAAAGGAGTTCGATTCGTATGGACCGCGGAACAGCAAAATAGTTTCGAGCAATTACGCGACGAGCTTTGCGAGCGCCCAATTTTACAATTTCCAGATTTTAATAAACCTTTTATAGTCACAACCGATGCATCTGAATTTGCAATTGGAGCAGTCCTCAGCCAGGGAGAAATTGGAAAAGATTTACCCGTCGCATATACATCCAGAGTACTAAATGGAGCAGAAAAGAATTATTCCGCCACTGAGAAGGAATGCCTTGCTATGGTTTACGCAGTACAACATTTCAGGCCTTATATTTACGGTAAAAAATTTACTTTGATAACAGATCACCGACCTTTAGTTTGGCTGCATTCCGTCAAAGATCCTACATCTAGATTAGTAAAATGGAAACTAAAACTTATGGAATATGAATATGAAGTAATCCATAAGGCAGGAAAAACCAATAAGAATGCAGACGCACTTTCAAGAAACCCAACAGTTTGCTTACCTATCATTCCTAAGGAAAACGATCCATCGTGCAGAAGATACTCATATGGTAAGAAGCAAGACGTAAGCACTGTGGGAAAGAGAGTTCACGAAACAAGAAGAAAATCAAGACACCAACCGTTTTATAAGGAATGGGAATCCAGTTCATCGGATGAATCCAACGTTCCGAAAAATAAATCTACACCATCAGGTAGTCATTCCACTCTAATTTCAGGATCAGATAAACGACTTTTACCGAGCTTGGACTCAGAAAAAACGTTAGGAGATGAATTTAATAATGGCATCGCACCACAACCGAAAGGATATTCAACAGAAATAGACCCTGCACCGGAACTTATAGAAACCATAATCGATAAAAGTTTAATCGACTTTTCGGAAATCACACCAGCAGAAATAACAGTAAGAAGAAATATTCCTGAAATTTTCACATCATCACCTTCAGCGGTTAACACCCCATGTTTACAACCAACGGCGATAAGGAATAAAGAACCACCAGCTTACGTGCCTCAGATAATAGAACGCACAGCTGATGCCCCACCAGCAGTACTTACTGACCTAGTGCCCGACCTATCGTATCTCTTCCATCAGTCAACAGAAAGTTCAACCAGTTCGGAAGAAGACCGACCTGATACCTGCTACAACCTCACACCTCGCGTAACCATCATTACCGAAACAACAAATACAATCACCTCCGAAAAAGGACACCTGGTACACTTTTTACCTGCTGATTGTAACACCCATAATCCAATTAGCAAATTATTGGCAGACACTGGTATAATAACAAGGGATGAATTACTTAAAGAAAAGCCGAAGAAAGGGAAGATTTTAATTACCAACAGAGGACAATACAAAATATTTAGCATTATTGCAACGAACCACCACCATGAAAAGGTAACAGAAACAGATTTAATGAATGGATTAAAAGCATTAAAAATCGCTTTAATGCAGACAGGTATATCAGCGATCAGAATGTCGATTTCAGGAGACGGACACGATAATATACCATCATTTCAATTTTATAACATTTTACAAAAGGTTTTTCACAATTCTGGTATATACATCACACTGTGTAATACAACTATTAAAAATCCACCCGAAGCAGATCGTTTGGAGCTAATCAAAGAGGCTCACAACAGTTTAATAGGAGGACACAAAGGAATATCCAAAACATACAATCGTTTAAGAGCACGATACCATTGGCCTGGCATGAGAGAACAAATTCAAGATCATATAAGAAAATGCACCAGCTGTCAGCAACAGAAACTAGTGCGTGCCAAGACACGTCAACCAATGCTTATCACTGACACGCCAGCGGAATCTTTCGACAAGATTGCACTGGATACAGTAGGTCCTCTTCCTGAAACACCAAGTGGAAACCGGTATATTTTAACGATGCAAGACAACTTAACAAAGTATTGCATCGCAGTAGCTATTCCAAACATACGAGCAACAACGATAGCAGACGCGTTCGCGCGGCACTTCATTGCAATTTATGGAACTCCACGTGCAATTCTTACGGACAGAGGAACAAGTTTTATAGGAAAACTAATGTCGCAACTTTCAGAAATATTTAAAATTAAACAGATTACAACTTCAGGATATCGACCGCAAACAAATGGATCATTGGAAAGAAGCCACATCGTACTCACAGAATATTTAAAACATTATATGGATAAATACGAAGACTGGGACCTCCTCATACCATTCGCCATGTTTTCTTATAATACTTCTGTACACGAAGCAACTAATTTCACACCATACGAATTAATATTTGGAAGATTAGCCAGGACACCGACTTCATTTCCAGATGAGAAAACACTTAAAACGTATGGATCATACCTTGAAGAACTCATAATCAGAATCAACGAAATACAAGCCATAGCCTCAGATAATTTAAAATCCGCCAAACTACGCTCTAAACACTATTACGACCGAAAAGCCCGTCCAGTAAGTTTTCAGGTAGGAGATATGGTATATGTACAATTAGAACCTCGAGTAAGTAAACTAAGTCCACATTATACTATACCTTATAAAATTATAGATGTAACTGATTTAAATAACGTAGTTTTAAGTACACCAGACAATAGGATAATTGTTAAACACCAAGACAAACTGAAACACGCACACTTACCTAACTACTATACTGAGATTACAGACGCAAATAATGGACCGAATTGCCCTCAAACTTTACATACTGACTTGTCTCCTGACTCTGACTATGACGCGTAACGAACCATCCACCATCAAAAATTACGAGATTATCCCATTCGACCATAACCCAGGACTTTACTTCGAACGTCTTCAACCAATTCAACTTTTCCATACGCAATGGAAATTAGTAACATCATTGGAAATAAGAACATTCCTGAGGACTAAACCAACAATAGAACCACAACTCAAACAAGCATTAAAAGGAAGAAACATAGCTCCGAGATTACAATAACCGAAGAAAATATCAAGCGATGGTGCCCAGGCCAAGACATGTTCAACTGACGACATGACTCACGATGACAATTGACTTTACGAACAGAAAACGACACTTTCCACTTTTCCCATCCTTTCATATTACAATCATTTCAGAAAATGCCAGTCCGACACCATTTATTCCGAGCAGAGGAAGATATGGGGGAAGAGTATTATGGACCGATTGACGGCGTACGTCCCGATGACTATCCAGAGGCCTATGAAATTTTGCGACGCCTATCGTGTGTCCTACCTTTGGTACCCCCGTTATACGAGAGGCCAGGGAACCATCGTTTATGCACCACCTGTTATGAACGACTACCCGATCCTCAGAAGCCGAGGTATCAGCAAGGAGGTTGGCACACATTAGTGCTGACTGTCAATGCCCATTTCCTTATAAGATGCAGAAAATGTAATCGTTTGATTGCAAAGACCAGACCAGCAACAGGATGCACCGAGTGCATTGAAGAACACTTTGAAACTGATAACAATGTACTGTTACAAGGAAAACCAATAGATGTAATTACTAGATGGTAATTTTCTTTTAATTTTAAGATATTCTTAACGTAAAATTTATACGCGAATCGCAAGTATAACTATATTTTAGATTAAGATATTTTTTTTAAGTAGGCTAACGATCGATTGATATCAGAAGACGAAAGCGTAACACGATGTGTCACGTTTCATTTCAAGGGGGGAGATGTTACATACGGCCCTGAAAATCTTTTATTTTATGCGGCCCTGAACCTTTTATTTTTCGTCTGATACCAGTCGACCGTTAGAAAATTTACGTAGAGATGTAAACCGAAGGGGTCTCGCCGTACACGGCCACTGTCCGATAAACTAGTATAAACAAACTTCCATCCCTTACAATCCTGGCAAGACATATTCCATGCTGCCTTGGTTCCCTAATATCCCTTCCAGAGTCCTACCACCTCCACTCATTTTTCCCCAGTTTTTCCAAAACCGAGCCCTATATAAACGAGGCATTTTTTGAATCCTCGGGTCCAGTATTCAGTAGAACGTCACGCTGTTACTTAGGGTACAGAAACTCAAAAGTCACGACTTTTACATTCGCTTGACTATTGTAAGTATAAGACGTGAAACCCCCGCGAACCGACGCGTGAATTTCGGCAAGTTTAGAATTTAAGAATTGTCTATTGTAATTGCATTTTGAACCACTATTGATTATAACTTTGAATATATGTTTACATTTCACATTGTGACATTTCAAACGTCTTAGTTATTTCAATTTACTTCCTTTAATCTTCATTGTAACAAGGCAACGATCTCCCTTATTCACTCTTACCGCTCAGGGTGAATAAGATTTTTAAAATTAAAGTTACGGGTGTTTTGTGAGAAGAGAAAGAGTCTACGGATTGCAACAATTTCCATTTCCCAAGTACTAGTTAGTGGCGGTACCCCCGTATCCTTTGGTACGGAACTGATCCGCTATACTAACGCGAAAGTACCGCGAGGTGCCTTTCGTTATTAACGGGCATACGGCGACTCTATAGTTCGGCTATAGATTAGTCCGGTCCTCGGAGTTTCCCCTACTACTAGTTAGTGGCGGTACCCCCGTATCCTTTGGTACGGGACTGATCTGCTATACTAGCGCGAAAACACCGCAAGGTTTTTTCGTTATTAACGGGCATACGGCGACTCTATAGTTCGGCTATAGATTAGTCCGGTCCCCGGAGTTCCCCCTACTACTAGTTAGTGGCGGTACCCCCGTATCCTTTGGTACGGGACTGATCTGCTATACTAGCGCGAAAACACCGCAAGGTTTTTTCGTTATTAACGGGCATACGGCGACTCTATAGTTCGGCTATAGATTAGTCCGGTCCCCGGAGTTCCCCCTACTACTAGTTAGTGGCGGTACCCCCGTGTCCTTTGGTACGGGACTGATCCGCTATACTAACGCGAAAGTACCACGAGGTGCCTTTCGTTATTAACGGGTATACGGCGACCCTATAGTTAGCCTATAGGTTAGTCCGGTCCCCGGATATAATTCCCTGGATATTATTCCTAAACTCGTTGCAATTCTTAGCTCTCGCAATAAAATTGTATTAATGCATTCGGTCTCGTACTGCCACTCGCCCGGCTCGTAACAAACCATTGGGGCTCATTGTTCACTTAAACTTGAAGACCAAAAAATTGGCGAATGGTACTGTTTGGATGCTTTGTGTACATGTTTCTTAGACTATATGGAAGCAATATATACAAAGATTTCAACCGTCTACGTGTTCCAATCATTGTTCTACTTGTCGAAATTTACATATAATTTCCTTTAAAGGATTAACAATGGGGCTCGTTGATCACTTAAACTTGAAGAACAATAAATCGGCGAATTGTACTGTTTGGATGCTTTGCATATATGTTTCTTAGACTATATAGAATCAATATATACAAAGATTTCAACCGTCTACCTGTTCCATTCATTGTTCAACTTGTCGAAAATTACAAATAATTTCCGATAAAGGATTAACCATTGGGGCTCATGGTTCACTTAAACTTGAAGACCAAAAAATTGGCTAATGGTACTGTTTGGATGCTTTGTGTACATGTTTCTTAGACTATATGGAAGCAATATATACAAAGATTTCAACCGTCTACGTGTTCCAATCATTGTTCTACTTGTCGAAATTTACACATAATTTCCTTTAAAGGATTAACAATGGGGCTCGTTGTTCACTTAAACTTGAAGAACAATAAATCGGCGAATTGTACTGTTTGGATGCTTTGCATATATGTTTCTTAGACTATATAGAAGCAATATATACAAAGATTTCAACCGTCTACCTGTTCCATTCATTGATCTACTTGCCGAATGTTACAAATAATTTCCGATAAAGGATTAACAATGGGTCTCATTGTTCACTTAAACTTGAAGAACAAAAAACTGGCGAATTGTACTGTTTGGATGCTTTGCATATATGTTTCTTAGACTATATAGAAGCAATATGTACAAAGATTTCAACCGTCTACCTGTTCCATTCATTGTTCTACTTGTCGAAAATTACAAATAATTTCCGATAAAGGATTAACCATTGGGGCTCATTGTTCACTTAAACATGAAGAACAAAAAATTGGCGAATTGTACTGTTTGGATGCTTTGCATATATGTTTCTTAGACTATATAGAAGCAATATATACAAAGATTTCAACCGTCTACCTGTTCCATTCATTGTTCTACTTGTCGAAAATTACAAATAATTTCCGATAAAGGATTAACCATTGGGGCTCATTGTTCACTTAAACTTGAAGACCAAAAAATTGGCGAATGGTACTGTTTGGATGCTTTGTGTACATGTTTCTTAGACTATATGGAAGCAATATATACAAAGATTTCAACCGTCTACGTGTTCCAATCATTGTTCTACTTGTCGAAATTTACATATAATTTCCTTTAAAGGATTAACAATGGGGCTCGTTGAACACTTAAACTTGAAGAACAATAAATCGGCGAATTGTACTGTTCGGATGCTTTGCATATATGTTTCTTAGACTATATAGAAGCAATATATACAAAGATTTCAACCGTCTACCTGTTCCATTCATTGTTCAACTTGTCGAAAATTACAAATAATTTCCGATAAAGGATTAACCATTGGGGCTCATGGTTCACTTAAACTTGAAGACCAAAAAATTGGCTAATGGTACTGTTTGGATGCTTTGCATATATGTTTCTTAGACTATATAGAAGCAATATGTACAAAGATTTCAACCGTCTACCTGTTCCATTCATTGTTCTACTTGTCGAAAATTACAAATAATTTCCGATAAAGGATTAACCATTGGGGCTCATTGTTCACTTAAACATGAAGAACAAAAAATTGGCGAATTGTACTGTTTGGATGCTTTGCATATATGTTTCTTAGACTATATAGAAGCAATATATACAAAGATTTCAACCGTCTACCTGTTCCATTCATTGTTCTACTTGTCGAAAATTACAAATAATTTCCGATAAAGGATTAACCATTGGGGCTCATTGTTCACTTAAACTTGAAGACCAAACAATTGGCTTATGGTACTGTTTGGATGCTTTGTGTACATGTTTCTTAGACTATATGGAAGCAATATATACAAAGATTTCAACCGTCTACGTGTTCCAATCATTGTTCTACTTGTCGAAATTTACACATAATTTCCTTTAAAGGATTAACAATGGGGCTCGTTGTTCACTTAAACTTGAAGAACAATAAATCGGCGAATTGTACTGTTTGGATGCTTTGCATATATGTTTCTTAGACTATATAGAAGCAATATATACAAAGATTTCAACCGTCTACCTGTTCCATTCATTGTTCTACTTGCCGAATGTTACAAATAATTTCCGATAAAGGATTAACAATGGGTCTCATTGTTCACTTAAACTTGAAGAACAAAAAACTGGCGAATTGTACTGTTTGGATGCTTTGCATATATATTTCTTAGACTATATAGAAGCAATATGTACAAAGATTTCAACCGTCTACCTGTTCCATTCATTGTTCTACTTGTCGAAATTTACAAATAATTTCCTTTAAAGGATTAACTATGGGGCTCGTAGTTCACTTAAACTTGAAGAAGAAAAAATTGGCGATTGTTACTGTTTAGATGCTTTGCATATATGTTTCTTAGATTATATAGAAACAATATATACAAAGATTTCAACCGTCTACCAGTTCCATTCATTGTTCTACTTGTCGAAAATTACAAATAATTACCGATAAAGGATTAACCATTGGGGCTCATTGTTCACTTAAACATGAAGAACAAAAAATTGGCGAATTGTACTGTTTGGATGCTTTGCATATATGTTTCTTAGACTATATAGAAGCAATATATATATTGATTTCAACCGGCTACCTGTTCCATTCATTGTTCTACTTGTCGCAAGTTACAAATAATTTCCGTTAAAGTATTAACAATGGGGCTCGTAGTTCACTTAAACTTGAAGATCAAATAATTGGCGAATTGTACTGTTTGGACGCTTTGCATATATGTTTCTTAGACTATTTAGAAGCAATATTTACAATGATTTCAACAGTCTACCTGTTCCATTCATTGTTCTACTTGTCGAAATTTACAAATAATTTCCTTTAAAGGATTAACAATGGGGCTCGTAGTTCACTTAAACTTGAAGAACAAAGAATTGGCGAATGGTACTGTTTGGATGCTTTGCATATATGTTTCTTAGACTATATAGAAGCAATATATACAAAGATTTCAACTGTCTACCTGTTCCATTCATTGTTCTACCTGTCGAAAATTACAAATAATTACCGATAAAGGATTAACCATTGGGGCTCATTGTTCACTTAAACTTGAAGACCAAAAAATTGGCTAATGGTACTGTTTGGATGCTTTGTGTACATGTTTCTTAGACTATATGGAAGCAATATATACAAAGATTTCAACCGTCTACGTGTTCCAATCATTGTTCTACTTGTCGAAATTTACACATAATTTCCTTTAAAGGATTAACAATGGGGCTCGTTGTTCACTTAAACTTGAAGAACAATAAATCGGCGAATTGTACTGTTTGGATGCTTTGCATATATGTTTCTTAGACTATATAGAAGCAATATATACAAAGATTTCAACCGTCTACCTGTTCCATTCATTGTTCTACTTGCCGAATGTTAGAAATAATTTCCGATAAAGGATTAACAATGGGTCTCATTGTTCACTTAAACTTGAAGAACAAAAAACTGGCGAATTGTACTGTTTGGATGCTTTGCATATATGTTTCTTAGACTATATAGAAGCAATATGTACAAAGATTTCAACCGTCTACCTGTTCCATTCATTGTTCTACTTGTCGAAAATTACAAATAATTTCCGATAAAGGATTAACCATTGGGGCTCATTGTTCACTTAAACATGAAGAACAAAAAATTGGCGAATTGTACTGTTTGGATGCTTTGCATATATGTTTCTTAGACTATATAGAAGCAATATATACAAAGATTTCAACCGTCTACCTGTTCCATTCATTGTTCTACTTGTCGAAAATTACAAATAATTTCCGATAAAGGATTAACCATTGGGGCTCATTGTTCACTTAAACTTGAAGACCAAAAAATTGGCTAATGGTACTGTTTGGATGCTTTGTGTACATGTTTCTTAGACTATATGGAAGCAATATATACAAAGATTTCAACCGTCTACGTGTTCCAATCATTGTTCTACTTGTCGAAATTTACACATAATTTCCTTTAAAGGATTAACAATGGGGCTCGTTGTTCACTTAAACTTGAAGAACAATAAATCGGCGAATTGTACTGTTTGGATGCTTTGCATATATGTTTCTTAGACTATATAGAAGCAATATATACAAAGATTTCAACCGTCTACCTGTTCCATTCATTGTTCTACTTGTCGAAAATTACAAATAATTTCCGATAAAGGATTAACCATTGGGGCTCATTGTTCACTTAAACTTGAAGACCAAAAAATTGGCTAATGGTACTGTTTGGATGCTTTGTGTACATGTTTCTTAGACTATATGGAAGCAATATATACAAAGATTTCAACCGTCTACGTGTTCCAATCATTGTTCTACTTGTCGAAATTTACACATAATTTCCTTTAAAGGATTAACAATGGGGCTCGTTGTTCACTTAAACTTGAAGAACAATAAATCGGCGAATTGTACTGTTTGGATGCTTTGCATATATGTTTCTTAGACTATATAGAAGCAATATATACAAAGATTTCAACCGTCTACCTGTTCCATTCATTGTTCTACTTGCCGAATGTTACAAATAATTTCAGATAAAGGATTAACAATGGGTCTCATTGTTCACTTAAACTTGAAGAACAAAAAACTGGCGAATTGTACTGTTTGGATGCTTTGCATATATGTTTCTTAGACTATATAGAAGCAATATGTACAAAGATTTCAACCGTCTACCTGTTCCATTCATTGTTCTACTTGTCGAAATTTACAAATAATTTCCTTTAAAGGATTAACTATGGGGCTCGTTGTTCACTTAAACTTGAAGAAGAAAAAATTGGCGATTGTTACTGTTTAGATGCTTTGCATATATGTTTCTTAGATTATATAGAAACAATATATACAAAGATTTCAACCGTCTACCAGTTCCATTCATTGTTCTACTTGTCGAAAATTACAAATAATTGCCGATAAAGGATTAACCATTGGGGCTCATTGTTCACTTAAACATGAAGACCAAAAAATTGGCGAATGGTACTGTTTGGATGCTTTGCATATATGTTTCTTAGACTATATAGAAGCAATATATACATTGGTTTCAACCGGCTATCTGTTCCATTCATTGTTCTACTTGTCGCAAGTTACAAATAATTTCCGTTAAAGTATTAACAATGGGGCTCGTAGTTCACTTAAACTTGAAGATCAAATAATTGGCGAATTGTACTGTTTGGATGATTTGCATATATGTTTCTTAGACTATATAGAAGCAATATATACAAAGATTTCAACCGTCTACGTGTTCCAATCATTGTTCTACTTGTAGAAAGTTACAATTAATTTCCGTTAAAGGATTAACAATGGGGCTCGTAGTTCACTTAAACTTGAAGAACAAAAAATTGGCGAATGGTACTGTTTGGATGCTTTGCGTACATGTTTCTTAGACTATATGGAAGCAATATATACAAAGATTTCAACCGTCTACGTGTTCCAATCATTGTTCTACTTGTCGAAATTTACAAATAATTTCCTTTAAAGGATTAACAATGGGGCTCGTTGTTCACTTAAACTTGAAGAACAAAAAATTGGCGAATGGTACTGTTTGGATGCTTTGCGTACATGTTTCTTAGACTATATAGAAGCAATATATACATTGGTTTCAACCGGCTATCTGTTCCATTCATTGTTCTACTTGTCGCAAGTTACAAATAATTTCCGTTAAAGTATTAACCATTGGGGCTCATTGTTCACTTAAACTTGAAGAACAAAAAATTGGCGAATGGTACTGTTTGGATGCTTTGCGTACATGTTTCTTAGACTATATGGAAGCAATATATACAAAGATTTCAACCGGCTACGTGTTCCAATCATTGTTCTACTTGTCGAAATTTACAAATAATTTACTCTAAAGGATTAACAATGGGGCTCGTTGTTCACTTAAACTTGAAGAACAAAAAATTGGCGAATTGTACTGTTTGGATGCTTTGCATATATGTTTCTTAGACTATATAGAAGCAATATATACATTGATTTCAATCGGCTACCTGTTCCATTCATTGTTCTACTTGTCGCAAGTTACAAATAATTTCCGATAAAGGATTAACCATTGGGGCTTATTGTTCACTTAAACTTGAAGAACAAAAAATTGGCGAATGGTACTGTTTGGATGCTTTGCATATATGTTTCTTAGACTATATGGAAGCAATATATACAAAGATTTCAACCGTCTACGTGTTCCAATCATTTTCTACTTGTAGAAAGTTACAATTAATTTCCGTTAAAGGATTAACAATGGGGCTCGTAGTTCACTTAAACTTGAAGAACAAAAAATTGGCGAATTGGACTGTTTGGATGCTTTGCATATATGTTTCGTAGATTATATAGAAGCAATATATACAATGATTTCAACCGTCTACCTGATCCATTCATTTTTCTACTTGTCGAAATTTACAAATAATTTCCTTTAAAGGATTAACAATGGGGCTCGTAGTTCACTTAAACTTGAAGAACAAAAAATTGGCGAATTGTACTGTTTGGATGCTTTGCATATATGTTTCTTGGACTATATAGAAGCAATATATACAAAGATTTCAACCGTCTACCTGTTCCATTCATTGTTCAACTTGTCGAAAATTACAAATAATTTCCGATAAAGGATTAACCATTGGGGCTCATTGTTCACTTAAACTTGAAGACCAAAAAATTGGCTAATGGTACTGTTTGGATGCTTTGTGTACATGTTTCTTAGACTATATGGAAGCAATATATACAAAGATTTCAACCGTCTACGTGTTCCAATCATTGTTCTACTTGTCGAAATTTACACATAATTTCCTTTAAAGGATTAACAATGGGTCTCATTGTTCACTTAAACTTGAAGAACAAAAAACTGGCGAATTGTACTGTTTGGATGCTTTGCATATATGTTTCTTAGACTATATAGAAGCAATATGTACAAAGATTTCAACCGTCTACCTGTTCCATTCATTGTTCTACTTGTCGAAAATTACAAATAATTTCCGATAAAGGATTAACCATTGGGGCTCATTGTTCACTTAAACATGAAGAACAAAAAATTGGCGAATTGTACTGTTTGGATGCTTTGCATATATGTTTCTTAGACTATATAGAAGCAATATATACAAAGATTTCAACCGTCTACCTGTTCCATTCATTGTTCTACTTGTCGAAAATTACAAATAATTTCCGATAAAGGATTAACCATTGGGGCTCATTGTTCACTTAAACTTGAAGACCAAAAAATTGGCTAATGGTACTGTTTGGATGCTTTGTGTACATGTTTCTTAGACTATATGGAAGCAATATATACAAAGATTTCAACCGTCTACGTGTTCCAATCATTGTTCTACTTGTCGAAATTTACACATAATTTCCTTTAAAGGATTAACAATGGGGCTCGTTGTTCACTTAAACTTGAAGAACAATAAATCAGCGAATTGTACTGTTTGGATGCTTTGCATATATGTTTCTTAGACTATATAGAAGCAATATATACAAAGATTTCAACCGTCTACCTGTTCCATTCATTGTTCTACATGTCGAAAGTTACAAATAATTTCCGATAAAGGATTAACAATGGGTCTCATTGTTCACTTAAACTTGAAGAATAAAAAATTGGCGAATGGTACTGTTTGGATGCTTTGCATATATGTTTCTTAGATTATATGGAAGCAATATATACAAAGATTTCAACCGTCTACGTGTTCCAATCATTGTTCTACTTGTAGAAAGTTACAATTAATTTCCGTTAAAGGATTAACAATGGGGCTCGTAGTTCACTTAAACTTGAAGAACAAAAAATTGGCGAATTGGACTGTTTGGATGCTTTGCATATATGTTTCGTAGATTATATAGAAGCAATATATACAATGGTTTCAACCGTCTACCTGATCCATTCATTGTTCTACTTGTCGAAAATTACAAATAATTTCCGATAAAGGATTAACCATTGGGGCTCATTGTTCACTTAAACTTGAAGACCAAAAAATTGGCGAATGGTACTGTTTGGATGCTTTGTGTACATGTTTCTTAGACTATATGGAAGCAATATATACAAAGATTTCAACCGTCTACGTGTTCCAATCATTGTTCTACTTGTCGAAATTTACATATAATTTCCTTTAAAGGATTAACAATGGGGCTCGTTGAACACTTAAACTTGAAGAACAATAAATCGGCGAATTGTACTGTTCGGATGCTTTGCATATATGTTTCTTAGACTATATAGAAGCAATATATACAAAGATTTCAACCGTCTACCTGTTCCATTCATTGTTCAACTTGTCGAAAATTACAAATAATTTCCGATAAAGGATTAACCATTGGGGCTCATGGTTCACTTAAACTTGAAGACCAAAAAATTGGCTAATGGTACTGTTTGGATGCTTTGTGTACATGTTTCTTAGACTATATGGAAGCAATATATACAAAGATTTCAACCGTCTACGTGTTCCAATCATTGTTCTACTTGTCGAAATTTACACATAATTTCCTTTAAAGGATTAACAATCGGGCTCGTTGTTCACTTAAACTTGAAGAACAATAAATCGGCGAATTGTACTGTTTGGATGCTTTGCATATATGTTTCTTAGACTATATAGAACGAATATATACAAAGATTTCAACCGTCTACCTGTTCCATTCATTGTTCTACTTGCCGAATGTTACAAATAATTTCCGATAAAGGATTAACAATGGGTCTCATTGTTCACTTAAACTTGAAGAACAAAAAACTGGCGAATTGTAATGTTTGGATGCTTTGCATATATGTTTCTTAGACTATATAGAAGCAATATGTACAAAGATTTCAACCGTCTACCTGTTCCATTCATTGTTCTACTTGTCGAAAATTACAAATAATTTCCGATAAAGGATTAACCATTGGGGCTCATTGTTCACTTAAACATGAAGAACAAAAAATTGGCGAATTGTACTGTTTGGATGCTTTGCATATATGTTTCTTAGACTATATAGAAGCAATATATACAAAGATTTCAACCGTCTACCTGTTCCATTCATTGTTCTACTTGTCGAAAATTACAAATAATTTCCGATAAAGGATTAACCATTGGGGCTCATTGTTCACTTAAACTTGAAGACTAAAAAATTGGCTAATGGTACTGTTTGGATGCTTTGTGTACATGTTTCTTAGACTATATGGAAGCAATATATACAAAGATTTCAACCGTCTACGTGTTCCAATCATTGTTCTACTTGTCGAAATTTACACATAATTTCCTTTAAAGGATTAACAATGGGGCTCGTTGTTCACTTAAACTTGAAGAACAATAAATCGGCGAATTGTACTGTTTGGATGCTTTGCATATATGTTTCTTAGACTATATAGAAGCAATATATACAAAGATTTCAACCGTCTACCTGTTCCATTCATTGTTCTACTTGCCGAATGTTACAAATAATTTCCGATAAAGGATTAACAATGGGTCTCATTGTTCACTTAAACTTGAAGAACAAAAAACTGGCGAATTGTACTGTTTGGATGCTTTGCATATATATTTCTTAGACTATATAGAAGCAATATGTACAAAGATTTCAACCGTCTACCTGTTCCATTCATTGTTCTACTTGTCGAAATTTACAAATAATTTCCTTTAAAGGATTAACTATGGGGCTCGTAGTTCACTTAAACTTGAAGAAGAAAAAATTGGCGATTGTTACTGTTTAGATGCTTTGCATATATGTTTCTTAGATTATATAGAATCAATATATACAAAGATTTCAACCGTCTACCAGTTCTATTCATTGTTCTACTTGTCGAAAATTACAAATAATTACCGATAAAGGATTAACCATTGGGGCTCATTGTTCACTTAAACATGAAGAACAAAAAATTGGCGAATTGTACTGTTTGGATGCTTTGCATATATGTTTCTTAGACTATATAGAAGCAATATATATATTGATTTCAACCGGCTACCTGTTCCATTCATTGTTCTACTTGTCGCAAGTTACAAATAATTTCCGTTAAAGTATTAACAATGGGGCTCGTAGTTCACTTAAACTTGAAGATCAAATAATTGGCGAATTGTACTGTTTGGACGCTTTGCATATATGTTTCTTAGACTATTTAGAAGCAATATTTACAATGATTTCAACAGTCTACCTGATCCATTCATTGTTCTACTTGTCGAAATTTACAAATAATTTCCTTTAAAGGATTAACAATGGGGCTCGTAGTTCACTTAAACTTGAAGAACAAAGAATTGGCTAATGGTACTGTTTGGATGCTTTGCATATATGTTTCTTAGACTATATAGAAGCAATATATACAAAGATTTCAACCGTCTACCTGTTCCATTCATTGTTCTACCTGTCGAAAATTACAAATAATTACCGATAAAGGATTAACCATTGGGGCTCATTGTTCACTTAAACTTGAAGACCAAAAAATTGGCTAATGGTACTGTTTGGATGCTTTGTGTACATGTTTCTTAGACTATATGGAAGCAATATATACAAAGATTTCAACCGTCTACGTGTTCCAATCATTGTTCTACTTGTCGAAATTTACACATAATTTCCTTTAAAGGATTAACAATGGGGCTCGTTGTTCACTTAAACTTGAAGAACAATAAATCGGCGAATTGTACTGTTTGGATGCTTTGCATATATGTTTCTTAGACTATATAGAAGCAACATATACAAAGATTTCAACCGTCTACCTGTTCCATTCATTGTTCTACTTGCCGAATGTTAGAAATAATTTCAGATAAAGGATTAACAATGGGTCTCATTGTTCACTTAAACTTGAAGAACAAAAAACTGGCGAATTGTACTGTTTGGATGCTTTGCATATATGTTTCTTAGACTATATAGAAGCAATATGTACAAAGATTTCAACCGTCTACCTGTTCCATTCATTGTTCTACTTGTCGAAATTTACAAATAATTTCCTTTAAAGGATTAACTATGGGGCTCGTTGTTCACTTAAACTTGAAGAAGAAAAAATTGGCGATTGTTACTGTTTAGATGCTTTGCATATATGTTTCTTAGATTATATAGAAACAATATATACAAAGATTTCAACCGTCTACCAGTTCCATTCATTGTTCTACTTGTCGAAAATTACAAATAATTACCGATAAAGGATTAACCATTGGGGCTCATTGTTCACTTAAACATGAAGACCAAAAAATTGGCGAATGGTACTGTTTGGATGCTTTGCATATATGTTTCTTAGACTATATAGAAGCAATATATACATTGGTTTCAACCGGCTATCTGTTCCATTCATTGTTCTACTTGTCGCAAGTTACAAATAATTTCCGTTAAAGTATTAACAATGGGGCTCGTAGTTCACTTAAACTTGAAGATCAAATAATTGGCGAATTGTACTGTTTGGATGATTTGCATATATGTTTCTTAGACTATATAGAAGCAATATATACAAAGATTTCAACCGTCTACGTGTTCCAATCATTGTTCTACTTGTAGAAAGTTACAATTAATTTCCGTTAAAGGATTAACAATGGGGCTCGTAGTTCACTTAAACTTGAAGAACAAAAAATTGGCGAATTGTACTGTTTGGATGCTTTGCATATATGTTTCTTATACTATATAGAAGCAATATATACAAAGATTTCAACCGTCTACCTGTTCTATTCATTGTTCTACTTGTAAAAAGTTACAAATAATTTCCGTTTCATGATTATCAATGGGGCTCGTTGTTCACTTAAACTTGAAGAACAAAAAATTGGCGAATGGTACTGTTTGGATGCTTTGCATATATGTTTCTTAGATTATATAGAAGCAATATATACAAAGATTTCAACCGTCTACCTGTTCCATTCATTGTTCTACTTGTCGAAAATTACAAATAATTTCCGATAAAGGATTAACCATTGGGGCTCATTGTTCACTTAAACTTGAAGAACAAAAAATTGGCGAATGGTACTGTTTGGATGCTTTGCGTACATGTTTCTTAGACTATATGGAAGCAATATATACAAAGATTTCAACCGTCTACGTGTTCCAATCATTGTTCTACTTGTCGAAATTTACAAATAATTTACTCTAAAGGATTAACAATGGGGCTCGTTGTTCACTTAAACTTGAAGAACAATAAATCGGCGAATTGTACTGTTTGGATGCTTTGCATATATGTTTCTTAGACTATATAGAAGCAATATATACAAAGATTTCAACCGTCTACCTGTTCCATTCATTGTTCTACTTGCCGAATGTTAGAAATAATTTCCGATAAAGGATTAACAATGGGTCTCATTGTTCACTTAAACTTGAAGAACAAAAAACTGGCGAATTGTACTGTTTGGATGCTTTGCATATATGTTTCTTAGACTATATAGAAGCAATATGTACAAAGATTTCAACCGTCTGCCTGTTCCATTCATTGTTCTACTTGTCGAAAATTACAAATAATTTCCGATAAAGGATTAACCATTGGGGCTCATTGTTCACTTAAACATGAAGAACAAAAAATTGGCGAATTGTACTGTTTGGATGCTTTGCATATATGTTTCTTAGACTATATAGAAGCAATATATACAAAGATTTCAACCGTCTACCTGTTCCATTCATTGTTCTACTTGTCGAAAATTACAAATAATTTCCGATAAAGGATTAACCATTGGGGCTCATTGTTCACTTAAACTTGAAGACCAAAAAATTGGCTAATGGTACTGTTTGGATGCTTTGTGTACATGTTTCTTAGACTATATGGAAGCAATATATACAAAGATTTCAACCGTCTACGTGTTCCAATCATTGTTCTACTTGTCGAAATTTACACATAATTTCCTTTAAAGGATTAACAATGGGGCTCGTTGTTCACTTAAACTTGAAGAACAATAAATCGGCGAATTGTACTGTTTGGATGCTTTGCATATATGTTTCTTAGACTATATAGAAGCAACATATACAAAGATTTCAACCGTCTACCTGTTCCATTCATTGTTCTACTTGCCGAATGTTAGAAATAATTTCAGATAAAGGATTAACAATGGGTCTCATTGTTCACTTAAACTTGAAGAACAAAAAACTGGCGAATTGTACTGTTTGGATGCTTTGCATATATGTTTCTTAGACTATATAGAAGCAATATGTACAAAGATTTCAACCGTCTACCTGTTCCATTCATTGTTCTACTTGTCGAAAATTACAAATAATTTCCGATAAAGGATTAACCATTGGGGCTCATTGTTCACTTAAACTTGAAGACTAAAAAATTGGCTAATGGTACTGTTTGGATGCTTTGTGTACATGTTTCTTAGACTATATGGAAGCAATATATACAAAGATTTCAACCGTCTACGTGTTCCAATCATTGTTCTACTTGTCGAAATTTACACATAATTTCCTTTAAAGGATTAACAATGGGGCTCGTTGTTCACTTAAACTTGAAGAACAATAAATCGGCGAATTGTACTGTTTGGATGCTTTGCATATATGTTTCTTAGACTATATAGAAGCAATATATACAAAGATTTCAACCGTCTACCTGTTCCATTCATTGTTCTACTTGCCGAATGTTACAAATAATTTCCGATAAAGGATTAACAATGGGTCTCATTGTTCACTTAAACTTGAAGAACAAAAAACTGGCGAATTGTACTGTTTGGATGCTTTGCATATATATTTCTTAGACTATATAGAAGCAATATGTACAAAGATTTCAACCGTCTACCTGTTCCATTCATTGTTCTACTTGTCGAAATTTACAAATAATTTCCTTTAAAGGATTAACTATGGGGCTCGTAGTTCACTTAAACTTGAAGAAGAAAAAATTGGCGATTGTTACTGTTTAGATGCTTTGCATATATGTTTCTTAGATTATATAGAATCAATATATACAAAGATTTCAACCGTCTACCAGTTCTATTCATTGTTCTACTTGTCGAAAATTACAAATAATTACCGATAAAGGATTAACCATTGGGGCTCATTGTTCACTTAAACATGAAGAACAAAAAATTGGCGAATTGTACTGTTTGGATGCTTTGCATATATGTTTCTTAGACTATATAGAAGCAATATATATATTGATTTCAACCGGCTACCTGTTCCATTCATTGTTCTACTTGTCGCAAGTTACAAATAATTTCCGTTAAAGTATTAACAATGGGGCTCGTAGTTCACTTAAACTTGAAGATCAAATAATTGGCGAATTGTACTGTTTGGACGCTTTGCATATATGTTTCTTAGACTATTTAGAAGCAATATTTACAATGATTTCAACAGTCTACCAGATCCATTCATTGTTCTACTTGTCGAAATTTACAAATAATTTCCTTTAAAGGATTAACAATGGGGCTCGTAGTTCACTTAAACTTGAAGAACAAAGAATTGGCGAATGGTACTGTTTGGATGCTTTGCATATATGTTTCTTAGACTATATAGAAGCAATATATACAAAGATTTCAACCGTCTACCTGTTCCATTCATTGTTCTACCTGTCGAAAATTACAAATAATTACCGATAAAGGATTAACCATTGGGGCTCATTGTTCACTTAAACTTGAAGACCAAAAAATTGGCTAATGGTACTGTTTGGATGCTTTGTGTACATGTTTCTTAGACTATATGGAAGCAATATATACAAAGATTTCAACCGTCTACGTGTTCCAATCATTGTTCTACTTGTCGAAATTTACACATAATTTCCTTTAAAGGATTAACAATGGGGCTCGTTGTTCACTTAAACTTGAAGAACAATAAATCGGCGAATTGTACTGTTTGGATGCTTTGCATATATGTTTCTTAGACTATATAGAAGCAACATATACAAAGATTTCAACCGTCTACCTGTTCCATTCATTGTTCTACTTGCCGAATGTTAGAAATAATTTCAGATAAAGGATTAACAATGGGTCTCATTGTTCACTTAAACTTGAAGAACAAAAAACTGGCGAATTGTACTGTTTGGATGCTTTGCATATATGTTTCTTAGACTATATAGAAGCAATATGTACAAAGATTTCAACCGTCTACCTGTTCCATTCATTGTTCTACTTGTCGAAATTTACAAATAATTTCCTTTAAAGGATTAACTATGGGGCTCGTTGTTCACTTAAACTTGAAGAAGAAAAAATTGGCGATTGTTACTGTTTAGATGCTTTGCATATATGTTTCTTAGATTATATAGAAACAATATATACAAAGATTTCAACCGTCTACCAGTTCCATTCATTGTTCTACTTGTCGAAAATTACAAATAATTACCGATAAAGGATTAACCATTGGGGCTCATTGTTCACTTAAACATGAAGACCAAAAAATTGGCGAATGGTACTGTTTGGATGCTTTGCATATATGTTTCTTAGACTATATAGAAGCAATATATACATTGGTTTCAACCGGCTATCTGTTCCATTCATTGTTCTACTTGTCGCAAGTTACAAATAATTTCCGTTAAAGTATTAACAATGGGGCTCGTAGTTCACTTAAACTTGAAGATCAAATAATTGGCGAATTGTACTGTTTGGATGATTTGCATATATGTTTCTTAGACTATATAGAAGCAATATATACAAAGATTTCAACCGTCTACGTGTTCCAATCATTGTTCTACTTGTAGAAAGTTACAATTAATTTCCGTTAAAGGATTAACAATGGGGCTCGTAGTTCACTTAAACTTGAAGAACAAAAAATTGGCGAATTGTACTGTTTGGATGCTTTGCATATATGTTTCTTATACTATATAGAAGCAATATATACAAAGATTTCAACCGTCTACCTGTTCTATTCATTGTTCTACTTGTAAAAAGTTACAAATAATTTCCGTTTCATGATTATCAATGGGGCTCGTTGTTCACTTAAACTTGAAGAACAAAAAATTGGCGAATGGTACTGTTTGGATGCTTTGCATATATGTTTCTTAGATTATATAGAAGCAATATATACAAAGATTTCAACCGTCTACCTGTTCCATTCATTGTTCTACTTGTCGAAAATTACAAATAATTTCCGATAAAGGATTAACCATTGGGGCTCATTGTTCACTTAAACTTGAAGAACAAAAAATTGGCGAATGGTACTGTTTGGATGCTTTGCGTACATGTTTCTTAGACTATATGGAAGCAATATATACAAAGATTTCAACCGTCTACGTGTTCCAATCATTGTTCTACTTGTCGAAATTTACAAATAATTTACTCTAAAGGATTAACAATGGGGCTCGTTGTTCACTTAAACTTGAAGAACAAAAAATTGGCGAATGGTACTGTTTGGATGCTTTGCATATATGTTTCTTAGACTATATAGAAGCAATATATACATTGATTTCAACAGTCTACCTGTTCCATTCATTGTTCTACTTGTCGAAATTTGCAAATAATTTCCTTTAAAGGATTAACAATGGGGCTCGTAGTTCACTTAAACTTGAAGAACAAAAAATTGGCGAATTGTACTGTTTCGATGCTTTGCATATATGTTTCTTAGACTATATAGAAGCAATATATACAAAGATTTCAACCGTCTACCTGTTCCATTCATTGTTCTACTTGTCGAAAGTTACAAATAATTTCCTTTAAAGAATTAACAATGGGGCTCATTGTTCACTTAAACTTGAAGAAGAAAAAATTGGCGAATGGTACTGTTTGGATGCTTTGCGTACATGTTTCTTAGACTATATGGAAGCAATATATACAAAGATTTCAACCGTCTACGTGTTCCAATCATTGTTCTACTTGTCGAAATTTACAAATAATTTCCTTTAAAGGATTAACAATGGGGCTCGTTGTTCACTTAAACTTGAAGAACAAAAAATTGGCGAATGGTACTGTTTGGATGCTTTGCGTACATGTTTCTTAGACTATATAGAAGCAATATATACATTGGTTTCAACCGGCTATCTGTTCCATTCATTGTTCTACTTGTCGCAAGTTACAAATAATTTCTGTTAAAGTATTAACCATTGGGGCTCATTGTTCACTTAAACTTGAAGAACAAAAAATTGGCGAATGGTACTGTTTGGATGCTTTGCGTACATGTTTCTTAGACTATATGGAAGCAATATATACAAAGATTTCAACCGGCTACGTGTTCCAATCATTGTTCTACTTGTCGAAATTTACAAATAATTTACTCTAAAGGATTAACAATGGGGCTCGTTGTTCACTTAAACTTGAAGAACAAAAAATTGGCGAATTGTACTGTTTGGATGCTTTGCATATATGTTTCTTAGACTATATAGAAGCAATATATACATTGATTTCAATCGGCTACCTGTTCCATTCATTGTTCTACTTGTCGCAAGTTACAAATAATTTCCGATAAAGGATTAACCATTGGGGCTTATTGTTCACTTAAACTTGAAGAACAAAAAATTGGCGAATGGTACTGTTTGGATGCTTTGCATATATGTTTCTTAGACTATATGGAAGCAATATATACAAAGATTTCAACCGTCTACGTGTTCCAATCATTGTTCTACTTGTAGAAAGCTACAATTAATTTCCGTTAAAGGATTAACAATGGGGCTCGTAGTTCACTTAAACTTGAAGAACAAAAAATTGGCGAATTGGACTGTTTGGATGCTTTGCATATATGTTTCGTAGATTATATAGAAGCAATATATACAATGATTTCAACCGTCTACCTGATCCATTCATTTTTCTACTTGTCGAAATTTACAAATAATTTCCTTTAAAGGATTAACAATGGGGCTCGTAGTTCACTTAAACTTGAAGAACAAAAAATTGGCGAATTGTACTGTTTGGATGCTTTGCATATATGTTTCTTGGACTATATAGAAGCAATATATACAAAGATTTCAACCGTCTACCTGTTCCATTCATTGTTCTACTTGCCGAATGTTACAAATAATTTCCGATAAAGGATTAACCATTGGGGCTCATTGTTCACTTAAACTTGAAGAACAAAAAATTGGCGAATTGTACTGTTTGGATGCTTTGCATATATGTTTCTTATACTATATAGAAGCAATATATACAAAGATTTCAACCGTCTACCTGTTCCATTCATTGTTCTACATGTCGAAAGTTACAAATAATTTCCGATAAAGGATTAACAATGGGTCTCATTGTTCACTTAAACTTGAAGAATAAAAAATTGGCGAATGGTACTGTTTGGATGCTTTGCATATATGTTTCTTAGACTATATGGAAGCAATATATACAAAGATTTCAACCGTCTACGTGTTCCAATCATTGTTCTACTTGTAGAAAGTTACAATTAATTTCCGTTAAAGGATTAACAATGGGGCTCGTAGTTCACTTAAACTTGAAGAACAAAAAATTGGCGAATTCGACTGTTTGGATGCTTTGCATATATGTTTCGTAGATTATATGGAAGCAATATATACAATGGTTTCAACCGTCTACCTGATCCATTCATTGTTCTACTTGTCGAAAATTACAAATAATTTCCGATAAAGGATTAACCATTGGGGCTCATTGTTCACTTAAACTTGAAGACCAAAAAATTGGCGAATGGTACTGTTTGGATGCTTTGTGTACATGTTTCTTAGACTATATGGAAGCAATATATACAAAGATTTCAACCGTCTACGTGTTCCAATCATTGTTCTACTTGTCGAAATTTACATATAATTTCCTTTAAAGGATTAACAATGGGGCTCGTTGATCACTTAAACTTGAAGAACAATAAATCGGCGAATTGTACTGTTTGGATGCTTTGCATATATGTTTCTTAGACTATATAGAAGCAATATATACAAAGATTTCAACCGTCTACCTGTTCCATTCATTGTTCAACTTGTCGAAAATTACAAATAATTTCCGATAAAGGATTAACCATTGGGGCTCATGGTTCACTTAAACTTGAAGAACAAAAATTTGGCGAATGGTACTGTTTGGATGCTTTGCATATATGTTTCTTATACTATATAGAAGCAATATATACAAAGCTTTCAACCGTCTACCTGTTCCATTCATTGTTCTACTTGTCGAAAATTACAAATAATTTCCGATAAAGGATTAACCATTGGGGCTCATTGTTCACTTAAACATGAAGAACAAAAAATTGGCGAATTGTACTGTTTGGATGCTTTGCATATATGTTTCTTAGACTATATAGAAGCAATATATACAAAGATTTCAACCGTCTACCTGTTCCATTCATTGTTCTACTTGTCGAAAATTACAAATAATTTCCGATAAAGGATTAACCATTGGGGCTCATTGTTCACTTAAACTTGAAGACCAAAAAATTGGCTAATGGTACTGTTTGGATGCTTTGTGTACATGTTTCTTAGACTATATGGAAGCAATATATACAAAGATTTCAACCGTCTACGTGTTCCAATCATTGTTCTACTTGTCGAAATTTACACATAATTTCCTTTAAAGGATTAACAATGGGGCTCGTTGTTCACTTAAACTTGAAGAACAATAAATCAGCGAATTGTACTGTTTGGATGCTTTGCATATATGTTTCTTAGACTATATAGAAGCAATATATACAAAGATTTCAACCGTCTACCTGTTCCATTCATTGTTCTACTTGCCGAATGTTACAAATAATTTCCGATAAAAGATTAACAATGGGTCTCATTGTTCACTTAAACTTGAAGAACAAAAAACTGGCGAATTGTACTGTTTGGATGCTTTGCATATATGTTTCTTATACTATATAGAAGCAATATATACAAAGATTTCAACCATCTACCTGTTCCATTCATTGTTCTACATGT
The DNA here is from genome assembly GCA_963989415.1 of Cerceris ruficornis. Lineage (NCBI taxonomy): Eukaryota > Metazoa > Arthropoda > Insecta > Hymenoptera > Crabronidae > Cerceris > Cerceris ruficornis. The sequence continues at coordinate 675,762 of CAXDIW010000076.1, forward strand.
CGAAAGTTACAAATAATTTCCGATAAAGGATTAACAATGGGTCTCATTGTTCACTTAAACTTGAAGAATAAAAAATTGGCGAATGGTACTGTTTGGATGCTTTGCATATATGTTTCTTAGATTATATGGAAGCAATATATACAAAGATTTCAACCGTCTACGTGTTCCAATCATTGTTCTACTTGTAGAAAGTTACAATTAATTTCCGTTAAAGGATTAACAATGGGGCTCGTAGTTCACTTAAACTTGAAGAACAAAAAATTGGCGAATTGGACTGTTTGGAAGCTTTGCATATATGTTTCGTAGATTATATAGAAGCAATATATACAATGGTTTCAACCGTCTACCTGATCCATTCATTGTTCTACTTGTCGAAAATTACAAATAATTTCCGATAAAGGATTAACCATTGGGGCTCATTGTTCACTTAAACTTGAAGACCAAAAAATTGGCGAATGGTACTGTTTGGATGCTTTGTGTACATGTTTCTTAGACTATATGGAAGCAATATATACAAAGATTTCAACCGTCTACGTGTTCCAATCATTGTTCTACTTGTCGAAATTTACATATAATTTCCTTTAAAGGATTAACAATGGGGCTCGTTGAACACTTAAACTTGAAGAACAATAAATCGGCGAATTGTACTGTTCGGATGCTTTGCATATATGTTTCTTAGACTATATAGAAGCAATATATACAAAGATTTCAACCGTCTACCTGTTCCATTCATTGTTCAACTTGTCGAAAATTACAAATAATTTCCGATAAAGGATTAACCATTGGGGCTCATGGTTCACTTAAACTTGAAGACCAAAAAATTGGCTAATGGTACTGTTTGGATGCTTTGTGTACATGTTTCTTAGACTATATGGAAGCAATATATACAAAGATTTCAACCGTCTACGTGTTCCAATCATTGTTCTACTTGTCGAAATTTACACATAATTTCCTTTAAAGGATTAACAATGGGGCTCGTTGTTCACTTAAACTTGAAGAACAATAAATCGGCGAATTGTACTGTTTGGATGCTTTGCATATATGTTTCTTAGACTATATAGAAGCAATATATACAAAGATTTCAACCGTCTACCTGTTCCATTCATTGTTCTACTTGCCGAATGTTACAAATAATTTCCGATAAAGGATTAACAATGGGTCTCATTGTTCACTTAAACTTGAAGAACAAAAAACTGGCGAATTGTACTGTTTGGATGCTTTGCATATATGTTTCTTAGACTATATAGAAGCAATATGTACAAAGATTTCAACCGTCTACCTGTTCCATTCATTGTTCTACTTGTCGAAAATTACAAATAATTTCCGATAAAGGATTAACCATTGGGGCTCATTGTTCACTTAAACATGAAGAACAAAAAATTGGCGAATTGTACTGTTTGGATGCTTTGCATATATGTTTCTTAGACTATATAGAAGCAATATATACAAAGATTTCAACCGTCTACCTGTTCCATTCATTGTTCTACTTGTCGAAAATTACAAATAATTTCCGATAAAGGATTAACCATTGGGGCTCATTGTTCACTTAAACTTGAAGACCAAAAAATTGGCTAATGGTACTGTTTGGATGCTTTGTGTACATGTTTCTTAGACTATATGGAAGCAATATATACAAAGATTTCAACCGTCTACGTGTTCCAATCATTGTTCTACTTGTCGAAATTTACACATAATTTCCTTTAAAGGATTAACAATGGGGCTCGTTGTTCACTTAAACTTGAAGAACAATAAATCGGCGAATTGTACTGTTTGGATGCTTTGCATATATGTTTCTTATACTATATAGAAGCAATATATACAAAGATTTCAACCGTCTACCTGTTCCATTCATTGTTCTACTTGCCGAATGTTACAAATAATTTCCGATAAAGGATTAACAATGGGTCTCATTGTTCACTTAAACTTGAAGAACAAAAAACTGGCGAATTGTACTGTTTGGATGCTTTGCATATATATTTCTTAGACTATATAGAAGCAATATGTACAAAGATTTCAACCGTCTACCTGTTCCATTCATTGTTCTACTTGTCGAAATTTACAAATAATTTCCTTTAAAGGATTAACTATGGGGCTCGTAGTTCACTTAAACTTGAAGAAGAAAAAATTGGCGATTGTTACTGTTTAGATGCTTTGCATATATGTTTCTTAGATTATATAGAAACAATATATACAAAGATTTCAACCGTCTACCAGTTCCATTCATTGTTCTACTTGTCGAAAGTTACAAATAATTTCCGATAAAGGATTAACAATGGGTCTCATTGTTCACTTAAACTTGAAGAATAAAAAATTGGCGAATGGTACTGTTTGGATGCTTTGCATATATGTTTCTTAGATTATATGGAAGCAATATATACAAAGATTTCAACCGTCTACGTGTTCCAATCATTGTTCTACTTGTAGAAAGTTACAATTAATTTCCGTTAAAGGATTAACAATGGGGCTCGTAGTTCACTTAAACTTGAAGAACAAAAAATTGGCGAATTGGACTGTTTGGATGCTTTGCATATATGTTTCGTAGATTATATAGAAGCAATATATACAATGGTTTCAACCGTCTACCTGATCCATTCATTGTTCTACTTGTCGAAAATTACAAATAATTTCCGATAAAGGATTAACCATTGGGGCTCATTGTTCACTTAAACTTGAAGACCAAAAAATTGGCGAATGGTACTGTTTGGATGCTTTGTGTACATGTTTCTTAGACTATATGGAAGCAATATATACAAAGATTTCAACCGTCTACGTGTTCCAATCATTGTTCTACTTGTCGAAATTTACATATAATTTCCTTTAAAGGATTAACAATGGGGCTCGTTGAACACTTAAACTTGAAGAACAATAAATCGGCGAATTGTACTGTTCGGATGCTTTGCATATATGTTTCTTAGACTATATAGAAGCAATATATACAAAGATTTCAACCGTCTACCTGTTCCATTCATTGTTCAACTTGTCGAAAGTTACAAATAATTTCCTTTAAAGGATTAACAATGGGGCTCATTGATCACTTAAACTTGAAGAACAAAAAATTTGCGAATTGTGCTGGTTGGATGCTTTGCATATATGTTTCTTAGACTATATAGAAGCAATATATACAAAGATTTCAACCGTGTACCAGTTCCATTCATTGTTCTACTTGTCGAAAGTTACAAATAATTTCCTTTAAAGGATTAACAATGGGGCTCATTGTTCACTTAAACTTGAAGAACAAAAAATTGGCGAATTGTACTGGTTGGATGCTTTGCATATATGTTTCTTAGACTATATAGAAGCAAAATATACAATGATTTCAACCGTCTACCTGTTCCATTCATTGTTCTACTTGTCGAATGTTACAAATAATTTCCGTTAAGGGATTAACAATGGGGATCGTAGTTTACTTAAACTTGAAGATCAAAAAATTGGCGAACTGTACTGTTTGGATGCTTTGCATATATGTTTCTTAGACTATATAGAAGCAATATATACAATGATTTCAACCGTCTACCTATTCCATTCATTGTTCTACTTGCCGAAATTTACAAATAATTTCCTTTAAAGGATTAACAATGGGGCTCGTAGTTCACTTAAACTTGAAGAGCAAAAAATTGTCGAATTGTACTGTTTGGATGCTTTGCATATATGTTTCTTAGACTATATAGAAGCAATATATACAATGATTTCAACCGTCTACCTGTTCCATTCATTGTTCTACTTGTCGAAAGTTACAAATAATTTCCGTTAAGGGATTAACAATGGGGATCGTAGTTTACTTAAACTTGAAGAACAAAAAATTGGCGAATTGTACTGTTTGGATGCTTTGCATATATGTTTCTTAGACTATATAGAAGCAATATATACAAAGATTTCAACCGTCTACCTGTTCCATTCATTGTTCTACTTGTCGAAAGTTACAAATAATTTCCTATAAAGGATTAACAATGGGGCTCATTGTTCACTTAAACTTGAAGGACAAAAAATTGGCGAATGGTACTGTTTGGATGCTTTGCGTACATGTTTCTTAGACTATATGGAAGCAATATATACAAGGATTTCAACCGTCTACCTGTTCCATTCATTGTTCTACTTGTCGAAAGTTACAAATAATTACCGATAAAGGATTAACCATTGGGGCTCATTGTTCACTTAAACGTGAAGAACAAAAAATTGGCGAATTGTACTGTTTGGATGCTTTGCATATATGTTTCTTAGACTATATAGAAGCAATATATACATTGATTTCAATCGGCTACCTGTTCCATTCATTGTTCTACTTGTCGCAAGTTACAAATAATTTCCGATAAAGGATTAACCATTGGGGCTTATTGTTCACTTAAACTTGAAGAACAAAAAATTGGCGAATGGTACTGTTTGGATGCTTTGCATATATGTTTCTTAGACTATATGGAAGCAATATATACAAAGATTTCAACCGTCTACGTGTTCCAATCATTGTTCTACTTGTAGAAAGTTACAATTAATTTCCGTTAAAGGATTAACAATGGGGCTCGTAGTTCACTTAAACTTGAAGAACAAAAAATTGGCGAATTGGACTGTTTGGATGCTTTGCATATATGTTTCGTAGATTATATAGAAGCAATATATACAATGATTTCAACCGTCTACCTGATCCATTCATTTTTCTACTTGTCGAAATTTACAAATAATTTCCTTTAAAGGATTAACAATGGGGCTCGTAGTTCACTTAAACTTGAAGAACAAAAAATTGGCGAATTGTACTGTTTGGATGCTTTGCATATATGTTTCTTGGACTATATAGAAGCAATATATACAAAGATTTCAACCGTCTACCTGTTCCATTCATTGTTCTACTTGCCGAATGTTACAAATAATTTCCGATAAAGGATTAACCATTGGGGCTCATTGTTCACTTAAACTTGAAGAACAAAAAATTGGCGAATTGTACTGTTTGGATGCTTTGCATATATGTTTCTTATACTATATAGAAGCAATATATACAAAGATTTCAACCGTCTACCTGTTCCATTCATTGTTCTACATGTCGAAAGTTACAAATAATTTCCGATAAAGGATTAACAATGGGTCTCATTGTTCACTTAAACTTGAAGAATAAAAAATTGGCGAATGGTACTGTTTGGATGCTTTGCATATATGTTTCTTAGACTATATGGAAGCAATATATACAAAGATTTCAACCGTCTACGTGTTCCAATCATTGTTCTACTTGTAGAAAGTTACAATTAATTTCCGTTAAAGGATTAACAATGGGGCTCGTAGTTCACTTAAACTTGAAGAACAAAAAATTGGCGAATTCGACTGTTTGGATGCTTTGCATATATGTTTCGTAGATTATATGGAAGCAATATATACAATGGTTTCAACCGTCTACCTGATCCATTCATTGTTCTACTTGTCGAAAATTACAAATAATTTCCGATAAAGGATTAACCATTGGGGCTCATTGTTCACTTAAACTTGAAGACCAAAAAATTGGCGAATGGTACTGTTTGGATGCTTTGTGTACATGTTTCTTAGACTATATGGAAGCAATATATACAAAGATTTCAACCGTCTACGTGTTCCAATCATTGTTCTACTTGTCGAAATTTACATATAATTTCCTTTAAAGGATTAACAATGGGGCTCGTTGATCACTTAAACTTGAAGAACAATAAATCGGCGAATTGTACTGTTTGGATGCTTTGCATATATGTTTCTTAGACTATATAGAAGCAATATATACAAAGATTTCAACCGTCTACCTGTTCCATTCATTGTTCAACTTGTCGAAAATTACAAATAATTTCCGATAAAGGATTAACCATTGGGGCTCATGGTTCACTTAAACTTGAAGAACAAAAATTTGGCGAATGGTACTGTTTGGATGCTTTGCATATATGTTTCTTATACTATATAGAAGCAATATATACAAAGCTTTCAACCGTCTACCTGTTCCATTCATTGTTCTACTTGTCGAAAATTACAAATAATTTCCGATAAAGGATTAACCATTGGGGCTCATTGTTCACTTAAACATGAAGAACAAAAAATTGGCGAATTGTACTGTTTGGATGCTTTGCATATATGTTTCTTAGACTATATAGAAGCAATATATACAAAGATTTCAACCGTCTACCTGTTCCATTCATTGTTCTACTTGTCGAAAATTACAAATAATTTCCGATAAAGGATTAACCATTGGGGCTCATTGTTCACTTAAACTTGAAGACCAAAAAATTGGCTAATGGTACTGTTTGGATGCTTTGTGTACATGTTTCTTAGACTATATGGAAGCAATATATACAAAGATTTCAACCGTCTACGTGTTCCAATCATTGTTCTACTTGTCGAAATTTACACATAATTTCCTTTAAAGGATTAACAATGGGGCTCGTTGTTCACTTAAACTTGAAGAACAATAAATCAGCGAATTGTACTGTTTGGATGCTTTGCATATATGTTTCTTAGACTATATAGAAGCAATATATACAAAGATTTCAACCGTCTACCTGTTCCATTCATTGTTCTACTTGCCGAATGTTACAAATAATTTCCGATAAAAGATTAACAATGGGTCTCATTGTTCACTTAAACTTGAAGAACAAAAAACTGGCGAATTGTACTGTTTGGATGCTTTGCATATATGTTTCTTATACTATATAGAAGCAATATATACAAAGATTTCAACCATCTACCTGTTCCATTCATTGTTCTACATGTCGAAAGTTACAAATAATTTCCGATAAAGGATTAACAATGGGTCTCATTGTTCACTTAAACTTGAAGAATAAAAAATTGGCGAATGGTACTGTTTGGATGCTTTGCATATATGTTTCTTAGATTATATGGAAGCAATATATACAAAGATTTCAACCGTCTACGTGTTCCAATCATTGTTCTACTTGTAGAAAGTTACAATTAATTTCCGTTAAAGGATTAACAATGGGGCTCGTAGTTCACTTAAACTTGAAGAACAAAAAATTGGCGAATTGGACTGTTTGGAAGCTTTGCATATATGTTTCGTAGATTATATAGAAGCAATATATACAATGGTTTCAACCGTCTACCTGATCCATTCATTGTTCTACTTGTCGAAAATTACAAATAATTTCCGATAAAGGATTAACCATTGGGGCTCATTGTTCACTTAAACTTGAAGACCAAAAAATTGGCGAATGGTACTGTTTGGATGCTTTGTGTACATGTTTCTTAGACTATATGGAAGCAATATATACAAAGATTTCAACCGTCTACGTGTTCCAATCATTGTTCTACTTGTCGAAATTTACATATAATTTCCTTTAAAGGATTAACAATGGGGCTCGTTGAACACTTAAACTTGAAGAACAATAAATCGGCGAATTGTACTGTTCGGATGCTTTGCATATATGTTTCTTAGACTATATAGAAGCAATATATACAAAGATTTCAACCGTCTACCTGTTCCATTCATTGTTCAACTTGTCGAAAATTACAAATAATTTCCGATAAAGGATTAACCATTGGGGCTCATGGTTCACTTAAACTTGAAGACCAAAAAATTGGCTAATGGTACTGTTTGGATGCTTTGTGTACATGTTTCTTAGACTATATGGAAGCAATATATACAAAGATTTCAACCGTCTACGTGTTCCAATCATTGTTCTACTTGTCGAAATTTACACATAATTTCCTTTAAAGGATTAACAATGGGGCTCGTTGTTCACTTAAACTTGAAGAACAATAAATCGGCGAATTGTACTGTTTGGATGCTTTGCATATATGTTTCTTAGACTATATAGAAGCAATATATACAAAGATTTCAACCGTCTACCTGTTCCATTCATTGTTCTACTTGCCGAATGTTACAAATAATTTCCGATAAAGGATTAACAATGGGTCTCATTGTTCACTTAAACTTGAAGAACAAAAAACTGGCGAATTGTACTGTTTGGATGCTTTGCATATATGTTTCTTAGACTATATAGAAGCAATATGTACAAAGATTTCAACCGTCTACCTGTTCCATTCATTGTTCTACTTGTCGAAAATTACAAATAATTTCCGATAAAGGATTAACCATTGGGGCTCATTGTTCACTTAAACATGAAGAACAAAAAATTGGCGAATTGTACTGTTTGGATGCTTTGCATATATGTTTCTTAGACTATATAGAAGCAATATATACAAAGATTTCAACCGTCTACCTGTTCCATTCATTGTTCTACTTGTCGAAAATTACAAATAATTTCCGATAAAGGATTAACCATTGGGGCTCATTGTTCACTTAAACTTGAAGACCAAAAAATTGGCTAATGGTACTGTTTGGATGCTTTGTGTACATGTTTCTTAGACTATATGGAAGCAATATATACAAAGATTTCAACCGTCTACGTGTTCCAATCATTGTTCTACTTGTCGAAATTTACACATAATTTCCTTTAAAGGATTAACAATGGGGCTCGTTGTTCACTTAAACTTGAAGAACAATAAATCGGCGAATTGTACTGTTTGGATGCTTTGCATATATGTTTCTTATACTATATAGAAGCAATATATACAAAGATTTCAACCGTCTACCTGTTCCATTCATTGTTCTACTTGCCGAATGTTACAAATAATTTCCGATAAAGGATTAACAATGGGTCTCATTGTTCACTTAAACTTGAAGAACAAAAAACTGGCGAATTGTACTGTTTGGATGCTTTGCATATATATTTCTTAGACTATATAGAAGCAATATGTACAAAGATTTCAACCGTCTACCTGTTCCATTCATTGTTCTACTTGTCGAAATTTACAAATAATTTCCTTTAAAGGATTAACTATGGGGCTCGTAGTTCACTTAAACTTGAAGAAGAAAAAATTGGCGATTGTTACTGTTTAGATGCTTTGCATATATGTTTCTTAGATTATATAGAAACAATATATACAAAGATTTCAACCGTCTACCAGTTCCATTCATTGTTCTACTTGTCGAAAGTTACAAATAATTTCCGATAAAGGATTAACAATGGGTCTCATTGTTCACTTAAACTTGAAGAATAAAAAATTGGCGAATGGTACTGTTTGGATGCTTTGCATATATGTTTCTTAGATTATATGGAAGCAATATATACAAAGATTTCAACCGTCTACGTGTTCCAATCATTGTTCTACTTGTAGAAAGTTACAATTAATTTCCGTTAAAGGATTAACAATGGGGCTCGTAGTTCACTTAAACTTGAAGAACAAAAAATTGGCGAATTGGACTGTTTGGATGCTTTGCATATATGTTTCGTAGATTATATAGAAGCAATATATACAATGGTTTCAACCGTCTACCTGATCCATTCATTGTTCTACTTGTCGAAAATTACAAATAATTTCCGATAAAGGATTAACCATTGGGGCTCATTGTTCACTTAAACTTGAAGACCAAAAAATTGGCGAATGGTACTGTTTGGATGCTTTGTGTACATGTTTCTTAGACTATATGGAAGCAATATATACAAAGATTTCAACCGTCTACGTGTTCCAATCATTGTTCTACTTGTCGAAATTTACATATAATTTCCTTTAAAGGATTAACAATGGGGCTCGTTGAACACTTAAACTTGAAGAACAATAAATCGGCGAATTGTACTGTTCGGATGCTTTGCATATATGTTTCTTAGACTATATAGAAGCAATATATACAAAGATTTCAACCGTCTACCTGTTCCATTCATTGTTCAACTTGTCGAAAGTTACAAATAATTTCCTTTAAAGGATTAACAATGGGGCTCATTGATCACTTAAACTTGAAGAACAAAAAATTTGCGAATTGTGCTGGTTGGATGCTTTGCATATATGTTTCTTAGACTATATAGAAGCAATATATACAAAGATTTCAACCGTGTACCAGTTCCATTCATTGTTCTACTTGTCGAAAGTTACAAATAATTTCCTTTAAAGGATTAACAATGGGGCTCATTGTTCACTTAAACTTGAAGAACAAAAAATTGGCGAATTGTACTGGTTGGATGCTTTGCATATATGTTTCTTAGACTATATAGAAGCAAAATATACAATGATTTCAACCGTCTACCTGTTCCATTCATTGTTCTACTTGTCGAATGTTACAAATAATTTCCGTTAAGGGATTAACAATGGGGATCGTAGTTTACTTAAACTTGAAGATCAAAAAATTGGCGAACTGTACTGTTTGGATGCTTTGCATATATGTTTCTTAGACTATATAGAAGCAATATATACAATGATTTCAACCGTCTACCTATTCCATTCATTGTTCTACTTGCCGAAATTTACAAATAATTTCCTTTAAAGGATTAACAATGGGGCTCGTAGTTCACTTAAACTTGAAGAGCAAAAAATTGTCGAATTGTACTGTTTGGATGCTTTGCATATATGTTTCTTAGACTATATAGAAGCAATATATACAATGATTTCAACCGTCTACCTGTTCCATTCATTGTTCTACTTGTCGAAAGTTACAAATAATTTCCGTTAAGGGATTAACAATGGGGATCGTAGTTTACTTAAACTTGAAGAACAAAAAATTGGCGAATTGTACTGTTTGGATGCTTTGCATATATGTTTCTTAGACTATATAGAAGCAATATATACAAAGATTTCAACCGTCTACCTGTTCCATTCATTGTTCTACTTGTCGAAAGTTACAAATAATTTCCTATAAAGGATTAACAATGGGGCTCATTGTTCACTTAAACTTGAAGGACAAAAAATTGGCGAATGGTACTGTTTGGATGCTTTGCGTACATGTTTCTTAGACTATATGGAAGCAATATATACAAGGATTTCAACCGTCTACCTGTTCCATTCATTGTTCTACTTGTCGAAAGTTACAAATAATTACCGATAAAGGATTAACCATTGGGGCTCATTGTTCACTTAAACGTGAAGAACAAAAAATTGGCGAATTGTACTGTTTGGATGCTTTGCATATATGTTTCTTATACTATATAGAAGCAATATATACAAAGATTTCAACCGTCTACCTGTTCCATTCATTGTTCTACTTGTCGAAAGTTACAAATAATTTCCGATAAAGGATTAACAATGGGTCTCATTGTTCACTTAAACTTGAAGAATAAAAAATTGGCGAATGGTACTGTTTGGATGCTTTGCATATATGTTTCTTAGACTATATGGAAGCAATATATACAAAGATTTCAACCGTCTACCTGTTCCATTCATTGTTCTACTTGTCGCAAGTTACAAATAATTTCCGTTAAAGTATTAACAATGGGGCTCGTAGTTCACTTAAACTTGAAGACCAAATAATTGGCGAATTGTACTGTTTGGACGCTTTGCATATATGTTTCTTAGATTAATAGAAGCAATATATACAAAGATTTCAACCGTCTACCTGTTCCATTCATTGTTCTACTTGTCGAATGTTACAAATAATTTCCGTTAAGGGATTAACAATGGGGATCGTAGTTTACTTAAACTTGAAGATCAAAAAATTGGCGAACTGTACTGTTTGGATGCTTTGCATATATGTTTCTTAGACTATATAGAAGCAATATATACAATGATTTCAACCGTCTACCTATTCCATTCATTGTTCTACTTGCCGAAATTTACAAATAATTTCCTTTAAAGGATTAACAATGGGTCTCATTGTTCACTTAAACTTGAAGAACAAAAAACTGGCGAATTGTACTGTTTGGATGCTTTGCATATATGTTTCTTAGACTATATAGAAGCAATATATACAAAGATTTCAACCGTCTACCTGTTCCATTCATTGTTCTACTTGCCGAATGTTACAAATAATTTCCGATAAAGGATTAACAATGGGTCTCATTGTTCACTTAAACTTGAAGAACAAAAAACTGGCGAATTGTACTGTTTGGATGCTTTGCATATATGTTTCTTAGACTATATAGAAGCAATATGTACAAAGATTTCAACCGTCTACCTGTTCCATTCATTGTTCTACTTGTCGAAAATTACAAATAATTTCCGATAAAGGATTAACCATTGGGGCTCATTGTTCACTTAAACATGAAGAACAAAAAATTGGCGAATTGTACTGTTTGGATGCTTTGCATATATGTTTCTTAGACTATATAGAAGCAATATATACAAAGATTTCAACCGTCTACCTGTTCCATTCATTGTTCTACTTGTCGAAAATTACAAATAATTTCCGATAAAGGATTAACCATTGGGGCTCATTGTTCACTTAAACTTGAAGACCAAAAAATTGGCTAATGGTACTGTTTGGATGCTTTGTGTACATGTTTCTTAGACTATATGGAAGCAATATATACAAAGATTTCAACCGTCTACGTGTTCCAATCATTGTTCTACTTGTCGAAATTTACACATAATTTCCTTTAAAGGATTAAGAATGGGGCTCGTTGTTCACTTAAACTTGAAGAACAATAAATCGGCGAATTGTACTGTTTGGATGCTTTGCATATATGTTTCTTATACTATATAGAAGCAATATATACAAAGATTTCAACCGTCTACCTGTTCGATTCATTGTTCTACTTGCCGAATGTTACAAATAATTTCCGATAAAGGATTAACAATGGGTCTCATTGTTCACTTAAACTTGAAGAACAAAAAACTGGCGAATTGTACTGTTTGGATGCTTTGCATATATATTTCTTAGACTATATAGAAGCAATATGTACAAAGATTTCAACCGTCTACCTGTTCCATTCATTGTTCTACTTGTCGAAATTTACAAATAATTTCCTTTAAAGGATTAACTATGGGGCTCGTAGTTCACTTAAACTTGAAGAAGAAAAAATTGGCGATTGTTACTGTTTAGATGCTTTGCATATATGTTTCTTAGATTATATAGAAACAATATATACAAAGATTTCAACCGTCTACCAGTTCCATTCATTGTTCTACTTGTCGAAAGTTACAAATAATTTCCGATAAAGGATTAACAATGGGTCTCATTGTTCACTTAAACTTGAAGAATAAAAAATTGGCGAATGGTACTGTTTGGATGCTTTGCATATATGTTTCTTAGATTATATGGAAGCAATATATACAAAGATTTCAACCGTCTACGTGTTCCAATCATTGTTCTACTTGTAGAAAGTTACAATTAATTTCCGTTAAAGGATTAACAATGGGGCTCGTAGTTCACTTAAACTTGAAGAACAAAAAATTGGCGAATTGGACTGTTTGGATGCTTTGCATATATGTTTCGTAGATTATATAGAAGCAATATATACAATGGTTTCAACCGTCTACCTGATCCATTCATTATTCTACTTGTCGAAAATTACAAATAATTTCCGATAAAGGATTAACCATTGGGGCTCATTGTTCACTTAAACTTGAAGACCAAAAAATTGGCGAATGGTACTGTTTGGATGCTTTGTGTACATGTTTCTTAGACTATATGGAAGCAATATATACAAAGATTTCAACCGTCTACGTGTTCCAATCATTGTTCTACTTGTCGAAATTTACATATAATTTCCTTTAAAGGATTAACAATGGGGCTCGTTGAACACTTAAACTTGAAGAACAATAAATCGGCGAATTGTACTGTTCGGATGCTTTGCATATATGTTTCTTAGACTATATAGAAGCAATATATACAAAGATTTCAACCGTCTACCTGTTCCATTCATTGTTCAACTTGTCGAAAGTTACAAATAATTTCCTTTAAAGGATTAACAATGGGGCTCATTGTTCACTTAAACTTGAAGAACAAAAAATTTGCGAATTGTGCTGGTTGGATGCTTTGCATATATGTTTCTTAGACTATATAGAAGCAATATATACAAAGATTTCAACCGTGTACCAGTTCCATTCATTGTTCTACATGTTGAAAGTTACAAATAATTTCCTTTAAAGGATTAACAATGGGGCTCATTGTTCACTTAAACTTGAAGAACAAAAAATTGGCGAATTGTACTGGTTGGATGCTTTGCATATATGTTTCTTAGACTATATAGAAGCAAAATATACAATGATTTCAACCGTCTACCTGTTCCATTCATTGGTCTACTTGTCGAATGTTACAAATAATTTCCGTTAAGGGATTAACAATGGGGATCGTAGTTTACTTAAACTTGAAGATCAAAAAATTGGCGAACTGTACTGTTTGGATGCTTTGCATATATGTTTCTTAGACTATATAGAAGCAATATATACAATGATTTCAACCGTCTACCTATTCCATTCATTGTTCTACTTGCCGAAATTTACAAATAATTTCCTTTAAAGGATTAACAATGGGGCTCGTAGTTCACTTAAACTTGAAGAGCAAAAAATTGTCGAATTGTACTGTTTGGATGCTTTGCATATATGTTTCTTAGACTATATAGAAGCAATATATACAATGATTTCAACCGTCTACCTGTTCCATTCATTGTTCTACTTGTCGAAAGTTACAAATAATTTCCGTTAAGGGATTAACAATGGGGATCGTAGTTTACTTAAACTTGAAGAACAAAAAATTGGCGAATTGTACTGTTTGGATGCTTTGCATATATGTTTCTTAGACTATATAGAAGCAATATATACAAAGATTTCAACCGTCTACCTGTTCCATTCATTGTTCTACTTGTCGAATGTTACAAATAATTTCCTATAAAGGATTAACAATGGGGCTCATTGTTCACTTAAACTTGAAGGACAAAAAATTGGCGAATGGTACTGTTTGGATGCTTTGCGTACATGTTTCTTAGACTATATGGAAGCAATATATACAAGGATTTCAACCGTCTACCTGTTCCATTCATTGTTCTACTTGTCGAAAGTTACAAATAATTACCGATAAAGGATTAACCATTGGGGCTCATTGTTCACTTAAACGTGAAGAACAAAAAATTGGCGAATTGTACTGTTTGGATGCTTTGCATATATGTTTCTTATACTATATAGAAGCAATATATACAAAGATTTCAACCGTCTACCTGTTCCATTCATTGTTCTACTTGTCGAAAGTTACAAATAATTTCCGATAAAGGATTAACAATGGGTCTCATTGTTCACTTAAACTTGAAGAATAAAAAATTGGCGAATGGTACTGTTTGGATGCTTTGCATATATGTTTCTTAGACTATATGGAAGCAATATATACAAAGATTTCAACCGTCTACCTGTTCCATTCATTGTTCTACTTGTCGCAAGTTACAAATAATTTCCGTTAAAGTATTAACAATGGGGCTCGTAGTTCACTTAAACTTGAAGATCAAATAATTGGCGAATTGTACTGTTTGGACGCTTTGCATATATGTTTCTTAGATTAATAGAAGCAATATATACAAAGATTTCAACCGTCTACCTGTTCCATTCATTGTTCTACTTGTCGAATGTTACAAATAATTTCCGTTAAGGGATTAACAATGGGGATCGTAGTTTACTTAAACTTGAAGATCAAAAAATTGGCGAACTGTACTGTTTGGATGCTTTGCATATATGTTTCTTAGACTATATAGAAGCAATATATACAATGATTTCAACCGTCTACCTATTCTATTCATTGTTCTACTTGCCGAAATTTACAAATAATTTCCTTTAAAGGATTAACAATGGGTCTCATTGTTCACTTAAACTTGAAGAACAAAAAACTGGCGAATTGTACTGTTTGGATGCTTTGCATATATGTTTCTTAGACTATATAGAAGCAATATGTACAAAGATTTCAACCGTCTACCTGTTCCATTCATTGTTCTACTTGTCGAAAATTACAAATAATTTCCGATAATGGATTAACCATTGGGGCTCATTGTTCACTTAAACATGAAGAACAAAAAATTGGCGAATTGTACTGTTTGGATGCTTTGCATATATGTTTCTTAGACTATATAGAAGCAATATATACAAAGATTTCAACCGTCTACCTGTTCCATTCATTGTTCTACTTGTCGAAAATTACAAACAATTTCCGATAAAGGATTAACCATTGGGGCTCATTGTTCACTTAAACTTGAAGACCAAAAAATTGGCTAATGGTACTGTTTGGATGCTTTGTGTACATGTTTCTTAGACTATATGGAAGCAATATATACAAAGATTTCAACCGTCTACGTGTTCCAATCATTGTTCTACTTGTCGAAATTTACACATAATTTCCTTTAAAGGATTAAGAATGGGGCTCGTTGTTCACTTAAACTTGAAGAACAATAAATCGGCGAATTGTACTGTTTGGATGCTTTGCATATATGTTTCTTATACTATATAGAAGCAATATATACAAAGATTTCAACCGTCTACCTGTTCGATTCATTGTTCTACTTGCCGAATGTTACAAATAATTTCCGATAAAGGATTAACAATGGGTCTCATTGTTCACTTAAACTTGAAGAACAAAAAACTGGCGAATTGTACTGTTTGGATGCTTTGCATATATATTTCTTAGACTATATAGAAGCAATATGTACAAAGATTTCAACCGTCTACCTGTTCCATTCATTGTTCTACTTGTCGAAATTTACAAATAATTTCCTTTAAAGGATTAACTATGGGGCTCGTAGTTCACTTAAACTTGAAGAAGAAAAAATTGGCGATTGTTACTGTTTAGATGCTTTGCATATATGTTTCTTAGATTATATAGAAACAATATATACAAAGATTTCAACCGTCTACCAGTTCCATTCATTGTTCTACTTGTCGAAAGTTACAAATAATTTCCGATAAAGGATTAACAATGGGTCTCATTGTTCACTTAAACTTGAAGAATAAAAAATTGGCGAATGGTACTGTTTGGATGCTTTGCATATATGTTTCTTAGATTATATGGAAGCAATATATACAAAGATTTCAACCGTCTACGTGTTCCAATCATTGTTCTACTTGTAGAAAGTTACAATTAATTTCCGTTAAAGGGTTAACAATGGGGCTCGTAGTTCACTTAAACTTGAAGAACAAAAAATTGGCGAATTGGACTGTTTGGATGCTTTGCATATATGTTTCGTAGATTATATAGAAGCAATATATACAATGGTTTCAACCGTCTACCTGATCCATTCATTATTCTACTTGTCGAAAATTACAAATAATTTCCGATAAAGGATTAACCATTGGGGCTCATTGTTCACTTAAACTTGAAGACCAAAAAATTGGCGAATGGTACTGTTTGGATGCTTTGTGTACATGTTTCTTAGACTATATGGAAGCAATATATACAAAGATTTCAACCGTCTACGTGTTCCAATCATTGTTCTACTTGTCGAAATTTACATATAATTTCCTTTAAAGGATTAACAATGGGGCTCGTTGAACACTTAAACTTGAAGAACAATAAATCGGCGAATTGTACTGTTCGGATGCTTTGCATATATGTTTCTTAGACTATATAGAAGCAATATATACAAAGATTTCAACCGTCTACCTGTTCCATTCATTGTTCAACTTGTCGAAAGTTACAAATAATTTCCTTTAAAGGATTAACAATGGGGCTCATTGTTCACTTAAACTTGAAGAACAAAAAATTTGCGAATTGTGCTGGTTGGATGCTTTGCATATATGTTTCTTAGACTATATAGAAGCAATATATACAAAGATTTCAACCGTGTACCAGTTCCATTCATTGTTCTACATGTCGAAAGTTACAAATAATTTCCTTTAAAGGATTAACAATGGGGCTCATTGTTCACTTAAACTTGAAGAACAAAAAATTGGCGAATTGTACTGGTTGGATGCTTTGCATATATGTTTCTTAGACTATATAGAAGCAAAATATACAATGATTTCAACCGTCTACCTGTTCCATTCATTGGTCTACTTGTCGAATGTTACAAATAATTTCCGTTAAGGGATTAACAATGGGGATCGTAGTTTACTTAAACTTGAAGATCAAAAAATTGGCGAACTGTACTGTTTGGATGCTTTGCATATATGTTTCTTAGACTATATAGAAGCAATATATACAATGATTTCAACCGTCTACCTATTCCATTCATTGTTCTACTTGCCGAAATTTACAAATAATTTCCTTTAAAGGATTAACAATGGGGCTCGTAGTTCACTTAAACTTGAAGAGCAAAAAATTGTCGAATTGTACTGTTTGGATGCTTTGCATATATGTTTCTTAGACTATATAGAAGCAATATATACAATGATTTCAACCGTCTACCTGTTCCATTCATTGTTCTACTTGTCGAAAGTTACAAATAATTTCCGTTAAGGGATTAACAATGGGGATCGTAGTTTACTTAAACTTGAAGAACAAAAAATTGGCGAATTGTACTGTTTGGATGCTTTGCATATATGTTTCTTAGACTATATAGAAGCAATATATACAAAGATTTCAACCGTCTACCTGTTCCATTCATTGTTCTACTTGTCGAATGTTACAAATAATTTCCTATAAAGGATTAACAATGGGGCTCATTGTTCACTTAAACTTGAAGGACAAAAAATTGGCGAATGGTACTGTTTGGATGCTTTGCGTACATGTTTCTTAGACTATATGGAAGCAATATATACAAGGATTTCAACCGTCTACCTGTTCCATTCATTGTTCTACTTGTCGAAAGTTACAAATAATTACCGATAAAGGATTAACCATTGGGGCTCATTGTTCACTTAAACGTGAAGAACAAAAAATTGGCGAATTGTACTGTTTGGATGCTTTGCATATATGTTTCTTATACTATATAGAAGCAATATATACAAAGATTTCAACCGTCTACCTGTTCCATTCATTGTTCTACTTGTCGAAAGTTACAAATAATTTCCGATAAAGGATTAACAATGGGTCTCATTGTTCACTTAAACTTGAAGAATAAAAAATTGGCGAATGGTACTGTTTGGATGCTTTGCATATATGTTTCTTAGACTATATGGAAGCAATATATACAAAGATTTCAACCGTCTACCTGTTCCATTCATTGTTCTACTTGTCGCAAGTTACAAATAATTTCCGTTAAAGTATTAACAATGGGGCTCGTAGTTCACTTAAACTTGAAGATCAAATAATTGGCGAATTGTACTGTTTGGACGCTTTGCATATATGTTTCTTAGATTAATAGAAGCAATATATACAAAGATTTCAACCGTCTACCTGTTCCATTCATTGTTCTACTTGTCGAATGTTACAAATAATTTCCGTTAAGGGATTAACAATGGGGATCGTAGTTTACTTAAACTTGAAGATCAAAAAATTGGCGAACTGTACTGTTTGGATGCTTTGCATATATGTTTCTTAGACTATATAGAAGCAATATATACAATGATTTCAACCGTCTACCTATTCTATTCATTGTTCTACTTGCCGAAATTTACAAATAATTTCCTTTAAAGGATTAACAATGGGTCTCATTGTTCACTTAAACTTGAAGAACAAAAAACTGGCGAATTGTACTGTTTGGATGCTTTGCATATATGTTTCTTAGACTATATAGAAGCAATATGTACAAAGATTTCAACCGTCTACCTGTTCCATTCATTGTTCTACTTGTCGAAAATTACAAATAATTTCCGATAATGGATTAACCATTGGGGCTCATTGTTCACTTAAACATGAAGAACAAAAAATTGGCGAATTGTACTGTTTGGATGCTTTGCATATATGTTTCTTAGACTATATAGAAGCAATATATACAAAGATTTCAACCGTCTACCTGTTCCATTCATTGTTCTACTTGTCGAAAATTACAAACAATTTCCGATAAAGGATTAACCATTGGGGCTCATTGTTCACTTAAACTTGAAGACCAAAAAATTGGCTAATGGTACTGTTTGGATGCTTTGTGTACATGTTTCTTAGACTATATGGAAGCAATATATACAAAGATTTCAACCGTCTACGTGTTCCAATCATTGTTCTACTTGTCGAAATTTACACATAATTTCCTTTAAAGGATTAACAATGGGGCTCGTTGTTCACTTAAACTTGAAGAACAATAAATCGGCGAAGTGTACTGTTTGGATGCTTTGCATATATGTTTCTTAGACTATATAGAAGCAATATATACAAAGATTTCAACCGTCTACCTGTTCCATTCATTGTTCTACTTGCCGAATGTTACAAATAATTTCAGATAAAGGATTAACAATGGGTCTCATTGTTCACTTAAACTTGAAGAACAAAAAACTGGCGAATTGTACTGTTTGGATGCTTTGCACATATGTTTCTTAGACTATATAGAAGCAATATGTACAAAGATTTCAACCGTCTACCTGTTCCATTCATTGTTCTACTTGTCGAAATTTACAAATAATTTCCTTTAAAGGATTAACTATGGGGCTCGTTGTTCACTTAAACTTGAAGAAGAAAAAATTGGCGATTGTTACTGTTTAGATGCTTTGCATATATGTTTCTTAGATTATATAGAAACAATATATACAAAGATTTCAACCGTCTACCAGTTCCATTCATTGTTCTACTTGTCGAAAATTACAAATAATTACCGATAAAGGATTAACCATTGGGGCTCATTGTTCACTTAAACATGAAGAACAAAAAATTGGCGAATTGTACTGTTTGGATGCTTTGCATATATGTTTCTTAGACTATATAGAAGCAATATATATATTGATTTCCACGGGCTACCTGTTCCATTCATTGTTCTACTTGTCGCAAGTTACAAATAATTTCCGTTAAAGTATTAACAATGGGGCTCGTAGTTCACTTAAACTTGAAGATCAAATAATTGGCGAATTGTACTGTTTGGACGCTTTGCATATATGTTTCTTAGACTATTTAGAAGCAATATTTACAATGATTTCAACAGTCTACCTGTTCCATTCATTGTTCTACTTGTCGAAATTTACAAATAATTTCCTTTAAAGGATTAACAATGGGGCTCGTAGTTCACTTAAACTTGAAGAACAAAAAATTGGCGAATGGTACTGTTTGGATGCTTTGCACATATGTTTCTTAGATTATACAGAGGCAATATATACAAGGATTTCAACCGTCTACCTGTTCCATTCATTGTTCTACTTGTCGAAATTTACAAATAATTACCGATAAAGGATTAACCATTGGGGCTCATTGTTCACTTAAACTTGAAGAACAAAAAATTGGCGAATTGTACTGTTTGGATGCTTTGCATATATGTTTTTAGACTATATAGAAGCAATATATACAAAGATTTCAACCGTCTACCTTTTCCATTCATTGTTCTACTTGTCGAAAGTTACAAATAATTTCCGATAAAGGATTAACAATGGGGCTCATTGTTCACTTAAACTTGATGGACAAAAAATTGGCGAATGGTACTGTTTGGATGCTTTGCGTACTTGTTTCTTAGACTATATGGTAGCAATATATACAAGGATTTCAACCGTCTACCTGTTCCATTCATTGTTCTACTTGTCGAAAGTTGCAAATAATTACCGATAAAGGATTAACCATTGGGGCTCATTGTTCACTTAAACTTGAAGAACAAAAAATTGGCGAATTGTACTGTTTGGATGCTTTGCATATATGTTTCTTAGACTATATAGAAGCAATATATACAAAGATTTCAACCGTCTACCAGTTCCATTCATTGTTCTACTTGTCGAAAGTTACAAATAATTTCCGATAAAGGATTAACAATGGGTCTCATTGTTCACTTAAACTTGAAGAATAAAAAATTGGCGAATGGTACTGTTTGGATGCTTTGCATATATGTTTCTTAGATTATATGGAAGCAATATATACAAAGATTTCAACCGTCTACGTGTTCCAATCATTGTTCTACTTGTAGAAAGTTACAATTAATTTCCGTTAAAGGATTAACAATGGGGCTCGTAGTTCACTTAAACTTGAAGAACAAAAAATTGGCGAATTGGACTGTTTGGATGCTTTGCATATATGTTTCGTAGATTATATAGAAGCAATATATACAATGGTTTCAACCGTCTACCTGATCCATTCATTATTCTACTTGTCGAAAATTACAAATAATTTCCGATAAAGGATTAACCATTGGGGCTCATTGTTCACTTAAACTTGAAGACCAAAAAATTGGCGAATGGTACTGTTTGGATGCTTTGTGTACATGTTTCTTAGACTATATGGAAGCAATATATACAAAGATTTCAACCGTCTACGTGTTCCAATCATTGTTCTACTTGTCGAAATTTACATATAATTTCCTTTAAAGGATTAACAATGGGGCTCGTTGAACACTTAAACTTGAAGAACAATAAATCGGCGAATTGTACTGTTCGGATGCTTTGCATATATGTTTCTTAGACTATATAGAAGCAATATATACAAAGATTTCAACCGTCTACCTGTTCCATTCATTGTTCAACTTGTCGAAAGTTACAAATAATTTCCTTTAAAGGATTAACAATGGGGCTCATTGTTCACTTAAACTTGAAGAACAAAAAATTTGCGAATTGTGCTGGTTGGATGCTTTGCATATATGTTTCTTAGACTATATAGAAGCAATATATACAAAGATTTCAACCGTGTACCAGTTCCATTCATTGTTCTACATGTCGAAAGTTACAAATAATTTCCTTTAAAGGATTAACAATGGGGCTCATTGTTCACTTAAACTTGAAGAACAAAAAATTGGCGAATTGTACTGGTTGGATGCTTTGCATATATGTTTCTTAGACTATATAGAAGCAAAATATACAATGATTTCAACCGTCTACCTGTTCCATTCATTGGTCTACTTGTCGAATGTTACAAATAATTTCCGTTAAGGGATTAACAATGGGGATCGTAGTTTACTTAAACTTGAAGATCAAAAAATTGGCGAACTGTACTGTTTGGATGCTTTGCATATATGTTTCTTAGACTATATAGAAGCAATATATACAATGATTTCAACCGTCTACCTATTCCATTCATTGTTCTACTTGCCGAAATTTACAAATAATTTCCTTTAAAGGATTAACAATGGGGCTCGTAGTTCACTTAAACTTGAAGAGCAAAAAATTGTCGAATTGTACTGTTTGGATGCTTTGCATATATGTTTCTTAGACTATATAGAAGCAATATATACAATGATTTCAACCGTCTACCTGTTCCATTCATTGTTCTACTTGTCGAAAGTTACAAATAATTTCCGTTAAGGGATTAACAATGGGGATCGTAGTTTACTTAAACTTGAAGAACAAAAAATTGGCGAATTGTACTGTTTGGATGCTTTGCATATATGTTTCTTAGACTATATAGAAGCAATATATACAAAGATTTCAACCGTCTACCTGTTCCATTCATTGTTCTACTTGTCGAATGTTACAAATAATTTCCTATAAAGGATTAACAATGGGGCTCATTGTTCACTTAAACTTGAAGGACAAAAAATTGGCGAATGGTACTGTTTGGATGCTTTGCGTACATGTTTCTTAGACTATATGGAAGCAATATATACAAGGATTTCAACCGTCTACCTGTTCCATTCATTGTTCTACTTGTCGAAAGTTACAAATAATTACCGATAAAGGATTAACCATTGGGGCTCATTGTTCACTTAAACGTGAAGAACAAAAAATTGGCGAATTGTACTGTTTGGATGCTTTGCATATATGTTTCTTATACTATATAGAAGCAATATATACAAAGATTTCAACCGTCTACCTGTTCCATTCATTGTTCTACTTGTCGAAAGTTACAAATAATTTCCGATAAAGGATTAACAATGGGTCTCATTGTTCACTTAAACTTGAAGAATAAAAAATTGGCGAATGGTACTGTTTGGATGCTTTGCATATATGTTTCTTAGACTATATGGAAGCAATATATACAAAGATTTCAACCGTCTACCTGTTCCATTCATTGTTCTACTTGTCGCAAGTTACAAATAATTTCCGTTAAAGTATTAACAATGGGGCTCGTAGTTCACTTAAACTTGAAGATCAAATAATTGGCGAATTGTACTGTTTGGACGCTTTGCATATATGTTTCTTAGATTAATAGAAGCAATATATACAAAGATTTCAACCGTCTACCTGTTCCATTCATTGTTCTACTTGTCGAATGTTACAAATAATTTCCGTTAAGGGATTAACAATGGGGATCGTAGTTTACTTAAACTTGAAGATCAAAAAATTGGCGAACTGTACTGTTTGGATGCTTTGCATATATGTTTCTTAGACTATATAGAAGCAATATATACAATGATTTCAACCGTCTACCTATTCTATTCATTGTTCTACTTGCCGAAATTTACAAATAATTTCCTTTAAAGGATTAACAATGGGTCTCATTGTTCACTTAAACTTGAAGAACAAAAAACTGGCGAATTGTACTGTTTGGATGCTTTGCATATATGTTTCTTAGACTATATAGAAGCAATATGTACAAAGATTTCAACCGTCTACCTGTTCCATTCATTGTTCTACTTGTCGAAAATTACAAATAATTTCCGATAATGGATTAACCATTGGGGCTCATTGTTCACTTAAACATGAAGAACAAAAAATTGGCGAATTGTACTGTTTGGATGCTTTGCATATATGTTTCTTAGACTATATAGAAGCAATATATACAAAGATTTCAACCGTCTACCTGTTCCATTCATTGTTCTACTTGTCGAAAATTACAAACAATTTCCGATAAAGGATTAACCATTGGGGCTCATTGTTCACTTAAACTTGAAGACCAAAAAATTGGCTAATGGTACTGTTTGGATGCTTTGTGTACATGTTTCTTAGACTATATGGAAGCAATATATACAAAGATTTCAACCGTCTACGTGTTCCAATCATTGTTCTACTTGTCGAAATTTACACATAATTTCCTTTAAAGGATTAACAATGGGGCTCGTTGTTCACTTAAACTTGAAGAACAATAAATCGGCGAAGTGTACTGTTTGGATGCTTTGCATATATGTTTCTTAGACTATATAGAAGCAATATATACAAAGATTTCAACCGTCTACCTGTTCCATTCATTGTTCTACTTGCCGAATGTTACAAATAATTTCAGATAAAGGATTAACAATGGGTCTCATTGTTCACTTAAACTTGAAGAACAAAAAACTGGCGAATTGTACTGTTTGGATGCTTTGCACATATGTTTCTTAGACTATATAGAAGCAATATGTACAAAGATTTCAACCGTCTACCTGTTCCATTCATTGTTCTACTTGTCGAAATTTACAAATAATTTCCTTTAAAGGATTAACTATGGGGCTCGTTGTTCACTTAAACTTGAAGAAGAAAAAATTGGCGATTGTTACTGTTTAGATGCTTTGCATATATGTTTCTTAGATTATATAGAAACAATATATACAAAGATTTCAACCGTCTACCAGTTCCATTCATTGTTCTACTTGTCGAAAATTACAAATAATTACCGATAAAGGATTAACCATTGGGGCTCATTGTTCACTTAAACATGAAGAACAAAAAATTGGCGAATTGTACTGTTTGGATGCTTTGCATATATGTTTCTTAGACTATATAGAAGCAATATATATATTGATTTCCACGGGCTACCTGTTCCATTCATTGTTCTACTTGTCGCAAGTTACAAATAATTTCCGTTAAAGTATTAACAATGGGGCTCGTAGTTCACTTAAACTTGAAGATCAAATAATTGGCGAATTGTACTGTTTGGACGCTTTGCATATATGTTTCTTAGACTATTTAGAAGCAATATTTACAATGATTTCAACAGTCTACCTGTTCCATTCATTGTTCTACTTGTCGAAATTTACAAATAATTTCCTTTAAAGGATTAACAATGGGGCTCGTAGTTCACTTAAACTTGAAGAACAAAAAATTGGCGAATGGTACTGTTTGGATGCTTTGCACATATGTTTCTTAGATTATACAGAGGCAATATATACAAGGATTTCAACCGTCTACCTGTTCCATTCATTGTTCTACTTGTCGAAATTTACAAATAATTACCGATAAAGGATTAACCATTGGGGCTCATTGTTCACTTAAACTTGAAGAACAAAAAATTGGCGAATTGTACTGTTTGGATGCTTTGCATATATGTTTTTAGACTATATAGAAGCAATATATACAAAGATTTCAACCGTCTACCTTTTCCATTCATTGTTCTACTTGTCGAAAGTTACAAATAATTTCCGATAAAGGATTAACAATGGGGCTCATTGTTCACTGAAACTTGATGGACAAAAAATTGGCGAATGGTACTGTTTGGATGCTTTGCGTACTTGTTTCTTAGACTATATGGTAGCAATATATACAAGGATTTCAACCGTCTACCTGTTCCATTCATTGTTCTACTTGTCGAAAGTTGCAAATAATTACCGATAAAGGATTAACCATTGGGGCTCATTGTTCACTTAAACTTGAAGAACAAAAAATTGGCGAATTGTACTGTTTGGATGCTTTGCATATATGTTTCTTAGACTATATAGAAGCAATATATACAAAGATTTCAACCGTCTACCAGTTCCATTCATTGTTCTACTTGTCGAAAGTTACAAATAATTTCCGATAAAGGATTAACAATGGGTCTCATTGTTCACTTAAACTTGAAGAATAAAAAATTGGCGAATGGTACTGTTTGGATGCTTTGCATATATGTTTCTTAGATTATATGGAAGCAATATATACAAAGATTTCAACCGTCTACGTGTTCCAATCATTGTTCTACTTGTAGAAAGTTACAATTAATTTCCGTTAAAGGATTAACAATGGGGCTCGTAGTTCACTTAAACTTGAAGAACAAAAAATTGGCGAATTGGACTGTTTGGATGCTTTGCATATATGTTTCGTAGATTATATAGAAGCAATATATACAATGGTTTCAACCGTCTACCTGATCCATTCATTATTCTACTTGTCGAAAATTACAAATAATTTCCGATAAAGGATTAACCATTGGGGCTCATTGTTCACTTAAACTTGAAGACCAAAAAATTGGCGAATGGTACTGTTTGGATGCTTTGTGTACATGTTTCTTAGACTATATGGAAGCAATATATACAAAGATTTCAACCGTCTACGTGTTCCAATCATTGTTCTACTTGTCGAAATTTACATATAATTTCCTTTAAAGGATTAACAATGGGGCTCGTTGAACACTTAAACTTGAAGAACAATAAATCGGCGAATTGTACTGTTCGGATGCTTTGCATATATGTTTCTTAGACTATATAGAAGCAATATATACAAAGATTTCAACCGTCTACCTGTTCCATTCATTGTTCAACTTGTCGAAAGTTACAAATAATTTCCTTTAAAGGATTAACAATGGGGCTCATTGTTCACTTAAACTTGAAGAACAAAAAATTTGCGAATTGTGCTGGTTGGATGAGTTGCATATATGTTTCTTAGACTATATAGAAGCAATATATACAAAGATTTCAACCGTGTACCAGTTCCATTCATTGTTCTACATGTCGAAAGTTACAAATAATTTCCTTTAAAGGATTAACAATGGGGCTCATTGTTCACTTAAACTTGAAGAACAAAAAATTGGCGAATTGTACTGGTTGGATGCTTTGCATATATGTTTCTTAGACTATATAGAAGCAAAATATACAATGATTTCAACCGTCTACCTGTTCCATTCATTGGTCTACTTGTCGAATGTTACAAATAATTTCCGTTAAGGGATTAACAATGGGGATCGTAGTTTACTTAAACTTGAAGATCAAAAAATTGGCGAACTGTACTGTTTGGATGCTTTGCATATATGTTTCTTAGACTATATAGAAGCAATATATACAATGATTTCAACCGTCTACCTATTCCATTCATTGTTCTACTTGCCGAAATTTACAAATAATTTCCTTTAAAGGATTAACAATGGGGCTCGTAGTTCACTTAAACTTGAAGAGCAAAAAATTGTCGAATTGTACTGTTTGGATGCTTTGCATATATGTTTCTTAGACTATATAGAAGCAATATATACAATGATTTCAACCGTCTACCTGTTCCATTCATTGTTCTACTTGTCGAAAGTTACAAATAATTTCCGTTAAGGGATTAACAATGGGGATCGTAGTTTACTTAAACTTGAAGAACAAAAAATTGGCGAATTGTACTGTTTGGATGCTTTGCATATATGTTTCTTAGACTATATAGAAGCAATATATACAAAGATTTCAACCGTCTACCTGTTCCATTCATTGTTCTACTTGTCGAATGTTACAAATAATTTCCTATAAAGGATTAACAATGGGGCTCATTGTTCACTTAAACTTGAAGGACAAAAAATTGGCGAATGGTACTGTTTGGATGCTTTGCGTACATGTTTCTTAGACTATATGGAAGCAATATATACAAGGATTTCAACCGTCTACCTGTTCCATTCATTGTTCTACTTGTCGAAAGTTACAAATAATTACCGATAAAGGATTAACCATTGGGGCTCATTGTTCACTTAAACGTGAAGAACTAAAAATTGGCGAATTGTACTGTTTGGATGCTTTGCATATATGTTTCTTATACTATATAGAAGCAATATATACAAAGATTTCAACCGTCTACCTGTTCCATTCATTGTTCTACTTGTCGAAAGTTACAAATAATTTCCGATAAAGGATTAACAATGGGTCTCATTGTTCACTTAAACTTGAAGAATAAAAAATTGGCGAATGGTACTGTTTGGATGCTTTGCATATATGTTTCTTAGACTATATGGAAGCAATATATACAAAGATTTCAACCGTCTACCTGTTCCATTCATTGTTCTACTTGTCGCAAGTTACAAATAATTTCCGTTAAAGTATTAACAATGGGGCTCGTAGTTCACTTAAACTTGAAGATCAAATAATTGGCGAATTGTACTGTTTGGACGCTTTGCATATATGTTTCTTAGATTAATAGAAGCAATATATACAAAGATTTCAACCGTCTACCTGTTCCATTCATTGTTCTACTTGTCGAATGTTACAAATAATTTCCGTTAAGGGATTAACAATGGGGATCGTAGTTTACTTAAACTTGAAGATCAAAAAATTGGCGAACTGTACTGTTTGGATGCTTTGCATATATGTTTCTTAGACTATATAGAAGCAATATATACAATGATTTCAACCGTCTACCTATTCTATTCATTGTTCTACTTGCCGAAATTTACAAATAATTTCCTTTAAAGGATTAACAATGGGTCTCATTGTTCACTTAAACTTGAAGAACAAAAAACTGGCGAATTGTACTGTTTGGATGCTTTGCATATATGTTTCTTAGACTATATAGAAGCAATATGTACAAAGATTTCAACCGTCTACCTGTTCCATTCATTGTTCTACTTGTCGAAAATTACAAATAATTTCCGATAAAGGATTAACCATTGGGGCTCATTGTTCACTTAAACATGAAGAACAAAAAATTGGCGAATTGTACTGTTTGGATGCTTTGCATATATGTTTCTTAGACTATATAGAAGCAATATATACAAAGATTTCAACCGTCTACCTGTTCCATTCATTGTTCTACTTGTCGAAAATTACAAACAATTTCCGATAAAGGATTAACCATTGGGGCTCATTGTTCACTTAAACTTGAAGACCAAAAAATTGGCTAATGGTACTGTTTGGATGCTTTGTGTACATGTTTCTTAGACTATATGGAAGCAATATATACAAAGATTTCAACCGTCTACGTGTTCCAATCATTGTTCTACTTGTCGAAATTTACACATAATTTCCTTTAAAGGATTAACAATGGGGCTCGTTGTTCACTTAAACTTGAAGAACAATAAATCGGCGAATTGTACTGTTTGGATGCTTTGCATATATGTTTCTTAGACTATATAGAAGCAATATATACAAAGATTTCAACCGTCTACCTGTTCCATTCATTGTTCTACTTGCCGAATGTTACAAATAATTTCAGATAAAGGATTAACAATGGGTCTCATTGTTCACTTAAACTTGAAGAACAAAAAACTGGCGAATTGTACTGTTTGGATGCTTTGCACATATGTTTCTTAGACTATATAGAAGCAATATGTACAAAGATTTCAACCGTCTACCTGTTCCATTCATTGTTCTACTTGTCGAAATTTACAAATAATTTCCTTTAAAGGATTAACTATGGGGCTCGTTGTTCACTTAAACTTGAAGAAGAAAAAATTGGCGATTGTTACTGTTTAGATGCTTTGCATATATGTTTCTTAGATTATATAGAAACAATATATACAAAGATTTCAACCGTCTACCAGTTCCATTCATTGTTCTACTTGTCGAAAATTACAAATAATTACCGATAAAGGATTAACCATTGGGGCTCATTGTTCACTTAAACATGAAGAACAAAAAATTGGCGAATTGTACTGTTTGGATGCTTTGCATATATGTTTCTTAGACTATATAGAAGCAATATATATATTGATTTCCACGGGCTACCTGTTCCATTCATTGTTCTACTTGTCGCAAGTTACAAATAATTTCCGTTAAAGTATTAACAATGGGGCTCGTAGTTCACTTAAACTTGAAGATCAAATAATTGGCGAATTGTACTGTTTGGACGCTTTGCATATATGTTTCTTAGACTATTTAGAAGCAATATTTACAATGATTTCAACAGTCTACCTGTTCCATTCATTGTTCTACTTGTCGAAATTTACAAATAATTTCCTTTAAAGGATTAACAATGGGGCTCGTAGTTCACTTAAACTTGAAGAACAAAAAATTGGCGAATGGTACTGTTTGGATGCTTTGCACATATGTTTCTTAGATTATACAGAGGCAATATATACAAGGATTTCAACCGTCTACCTGTTCCATTCATTGTTCTACTTGTCGAAATTTACAAATAATTACCGATAAAGGATTAACCATTGGGGCTCATTGTTCACTTAAACTTGAAGAACAAAAAATTGGCGAATTGTACTGTTTGGATGCTTTGCATATATGTTTTTAGACTATATAGAAGCAATATATACAAAGATTTCAACCGTCTACCTTTTCCATTCATTGTTCTACTTGTCGAAAGTTACAAATAATTTCCGATAAAGGATTAACAATGGGGCTCATTGTTCACTTAAACTTGATGGACAAAAAATTGGCGAATGGTACTGTTTGGATGCTTTGCGTACTTGTTTCTTAGACTATATGGTAGCAATATATACAAGGATTTCAACCGTCTACCTGTTCCATTCATTGTTCTACTTGTCGAAAGTTGCAAATAATTACCGATAAAGGATTAACCATTGGGGCTCATTGTTCACTTAAACTTGAAGAACAAAAAATTGGCGAATTGTACTGTTTGGATGCTTTGCATATATGTTTCTTAGACTATATAGAAGCAATATATACAAAGATTTCAACCGTCTACCTGTTCCATTCATTGTTCTACTTGTCGAAAGTTACAAATAATTTCCTATAAAGGATTAACAATGGGGCTCATTGTTCACTTAAACTTGAAGAACAAAAAATTGGCGAATGGTACTGTTTGGATGCTTTGCGTACATGTTTCTTAGACTATATGGAAGCAATATATACAAAGATTTCAACCGTCTACGTGTTCCAATCATTGTTCTACTTGTCGAAATTTACAAATAATTTCCTTTAAAGGATTAACAATGGGGCTCGTTGTTCACTTAAACTTGAAGAACAAAAAATTGGCGAATGGTACTGTTTGGATGCTTTGCGTACATGTTTCTTAGACTATATAGAAGCAATATATACATTGATTTCAACCGGCTACCTGTTCCATTCATAGTTCTACTTGTCGCAAGTTACAAATAATTTCCGTTAAAGTATTAACAATGGGGCTCGTAGTTCACTTAAACTTGAAGATCAAATAATTGGCGAATTGTACTGTTTGGATGATTTGCATATATGTTTCTTATACTATATAGAAGCAATATATACAAAGATTTCAACCGTCTACCTGTTCCATTCATTGTTCTACTTGTCGAAAGTTACAAATAATTTCCGATAAAGGATTAACAATGGGTCTCATTGTTCACTTAAACTTGAAGAATAAAAAATTGGCGAATGGTACTATTTGGATGCTTTGCATATATGTTTCTTAGACTATATGGAAGCAATATATACAAAGATTTCAACCGTCTACCTGTTCCATTCATTGTTCTACTTGTCGCAAGTTACAAATAATTTCCATTAAAGTATTAACAATGGGGCTCGTAGTTCACTTAAACTTGAAGATCAAATAATTGGCGAATTGTACTGTTTGGACGCTTTGCATATATGTTTCTTAGACTATATAGAAGCAATATATACAATGATTTCAACAGTCTACCTGTTCCATTCATTGGTCTACTTGTCGAAAGATACAAATAATTTCCTTTAATGGATTAACAATGGGGCTCGTAGTTCACTTAAACTTGAAGAACAAAAAATTGGCGAATGGTACTGTTTGGATGCTTTGCATATATGTTTCTTATACTATATAGAAGCAATAGATACAAAGATTTCAACCGTCTACCTGTTCCATTCAATGTTCTACTTGTCGAAAGTTACAAACAATTTCCGATAAAGGATTAACAATGGGGCTCATTGTTCACTTAAACTTGATGAACAAAAAATTGGCGAATGGTACTGTTTGGATGCTTTGCATATATGTTTCTTAGACTATATAGAAGCAATATATAGAAAGATTTCTACCGTCTACCTCTTCGATTCCTTGTTCTACTTGTCGAAAGTTAGAAATAATTTCCGATAAATCATTAACAAAGGGGCTCATTGTTCACTTAAACTTGAAGGACAAAAAATTGGCGAATGGTACTGTTTGGATGTTTTGCGTACATGTTTCTTAGACTATATGGAAGCAATAGATACAAAGATTTCAACCGTCTACCTGTTCCATTCAATGTTCTACTTGTCGAAAGTTACAAACAATTTCCGAAAAAGGATTAACAATGGGGCTCATTGTTCACTTAAACATGATGAACAAAAAATTGGCGAATGGTACTGTTTGGATGCTTTGCATATATGTTTCTTAGACTATATAGAAGCAATATATACAAAGATTTCAACCGTCTACCTGTTCGATTCATTGTTCTACTTGTCGAAAGTTACAAATAATTTCCGATAAAGGATTAACAATGGGGCTCATTGTTCACTTAAACTTGAAGGACAAAAAATTGGCGAATGGTACTGTTTGGATGCTTTGCGTACATGTTTCTTAGACTATATGGAAGCAATATATACAAGGATTTCAACCGTCTACCAGTTCCATTCACTGTTCTACTTGACGAAAGTTACAAATAATTTCCATTTCATGATTATCAATGGGGCTCGCTGTTCACTTAAACTTGAAGATCAAAAAATTGGCGAATGTTACTGTTTAGATGCTTCGCATATAGGTTTCTTAGACTATATAGAAGCAACATATACAAAGATTTCACCCGTCTACCTGTACTATTCATTGTTCTACTTGTAGAAAGTTACAAATAATTTACATTTCATGATTATCAATGGGGTTCATTGTTCACTTAAACTTGAAGAACAAAAAATTGGCGAATTGTACTGTTTGGATGCTTTGCATATATGTTTTTTAGATTATATAGAAGCAATATATACAAAGATTTCAACCGTCTACCTGTTCGATTCATTGTTCTACTTGTCGAAAGTTACAAATAATTTCCGATAAAGGATTAACAATGGGGCTCATTGTTCACTTAAACTTGAAGGACAAAAGATTGGCGAATGGTACTGTTTGGATGCTTTGCGTACATGTTTCTTAGACTATATGGAAGCAATATATACAAAGATTTCAACCGTCTACGTGTTCCAATCATTGTTCTACTTGTAGAAAGTTACAATTAATTTCCGTTAAAGGATTAACAATGGGGATCGTAGTTTACTTAAACTTGAAGAACAAAAAATTGGCGAATTGTACTGTTTGGATGCTTTGCATATATGTTTCTTAGACTATATAGAAGCAATATATACAAAGATTTCAACCGTCTACCTGTTCCATTCATTGTTCTACTTGTCGAAAATTACAAATAATTTCCGATAAATGATTAACCATTGGGGCTCATTGTTCACTAAACTTGAAGAACAAAAAATTGTCGAATTGTACTGTTTGGATGCTTTGCATATATGTTTCTTAGACTATATAGAAGCAATATATACAATGATTTCAACCGTCTACCTGTTCCATTCATTGTTCTACTTGTCGAAAGTTACAAATAATTTCAGTTAAGGGATTAACAATGGGGATCGTAGTTTACTTAAACTTGAAGAACAAAAAATTGGCGAATTGTACTGTTTGGATGCTTTGCATATATGTTTCTTAGACTATTTAGAAGCAATATATACGATGATTTCAACAGTCTACCTGTTCCACTCATTGTTCTACTTGTCGAAAGTTACAAATAATTTCCTTTAAAGGATTAACAATGGGGCTCGTTGTTCACTTAAACTTGAAGAACAATAAATTGGCGAATTGTACTGTTTGGATGCTTTGCATATATGTTTCTTAGACTATATAGAAGCAATATATACAAAGATTTCAACCGTCTACCTGTTCCATTCATTGTTCTACTGGTCGAAAGTTACAATTAATTTCCGTTAAAGGATTAACAATGGGGCTCGTCGTTCACTTAAACTTGAAGAACAAAAAATTGGAGAATGGTACTGTTTGGATGCTTTGCATATATGTTTCTTAGACTATATAGAAGCAATATATACATTGATTTCAACCGGCTACCAGTTCCATTCATTGTTCTACTTCTCGCAAGTTACAAATAATTTCCGTTAAAGTATTAACAATGGGGCTCGTAGTTCACTTAAACTTGAAGAACAAAAAATTGGCGAATGGTACTGTTTGGATGCTTTGCATATATGTTTCTTAGATTATATAGAAGCAATATATACAAAGATTTCAACCGTCTACCTGTTCCATTCATTGTTCTACTTGTCGAAAATTACAAATAATTTCCGATAAATGATTAACCATTGGGGCTCATTTTTCACTAAACTTGAAGAACAAAAAATTGTCGAATTGTACTGTTTGGATGCTTTGCATATATGTTTCTTAGACTATATAGAAGCAATATATACAATGATTTCAACCGTCTACCTGTTCCATTCATTGTTCTACTTGTCGAAAGTTACAAATAATTTCCGTTAAGGGATTAACAATGGGGATCGTAGTTTACTTAAACTTGAAGAACAAAAAATTGGCGAATTGTACTGTTTGGATGCTTTGCATATATGTTTCTTAGACTATTTAGAAGCAATATATACAATGATTTCAACCGTCTACCTATTCCATTCATTGTTCTACTTGCCGAAATTTACAAATAATTTCCTTTAAAGGATTAACAATGGGGCTCGTAGTTCACTTAAACTTGAAGAGCAAAAAATTGTCAAATTGTACTGTTTGGATGCTTTGCATATATGTTTCTTAGACTATATAGAAGCAATATATACAATGATTTCAACCGTCTACCTGTTCCATTCATTGTTCTACTTGTCGAAATTTACAAATAATTTCCGATAAAGGATTAACCATTGTGGCTCATTGTTCACTTAAACTTGAAGAACAAAAAATTGGCGAATTGTACTGTTTGGATGCTTTGCATATATGTTTCTTAGACTATATAGAAGCAATATATACAAAGATTTCAACCGTCTACCTGTTTCATTCATTGTTCTACTTGTCGAAAATTACAATTAATTTCCGTTAAAGGATTAACAATGGGGCTCGTAGTTCACTTAAACTTGAAGTACAAAAAATTGGCGAATTGTACTGTTTGGATGTTTTGCATATATGTTTCGAAGACTATATAGAAGCAATATATACAAATATTTCAACCGTCTAACTGTTCCATTCATTGTTCTACTTGTCGAAAATTACAAATAATTTCCGATAACGGATTAACCATTGGGGCTCATTGTTCACTTAAACTTGAAGAACAAAAAATTGGCGAATTGTACTGTTTGGATGCTTTGCATATATGTTTCGTAGACTATATAGAAGCAATATATACAAATATTTCAACCGTCTAACTGTTCCATTCATAGTTCTACTTGTCGAAAATTACAAATAATTTCCGATAAAGGATTAACCATTGTGGCACTTTGTTCACTTAAACTTGAAGAACAAAAAATTGGCGAATGGTACTGTTTGGATGCTTTGCATATATGTTTCTTAGACTATATAGAAGCAATATATACAAAGATTTCAACCGTCTACCTTTTCCATTCATTGTTCTACTTGTCGAAAGTTACAAATAATTTCCGATAACGGATTAACCATTTGGGCTCGTTGTTCACTTAAACTTGAAGAACAATAAATTGGCGAATTGTACTGTTTGGATGCTTTGCATATATGTTTCTTAGACTATATAGAAGCAATATATACAAAGATTTCAACCGTCTACCTGTTCCATTCATTGTTCTACTGGTCGAAAGTTACAATTAATTTCCGTTAAAGGATTAACAATGGGGCTCGTCGTTCACTTAAACTTGAAGAACAAAAAATTGGAGAATGGTACTGTTTGGATGCTTTGCATATATGTTTCTTAGACTATATAGAAGCAATATATACATTGATTTCAACCGGCTACCAGTTCCATTCATTGTTCTACTTCTCGCAAGTTACAAATAATTTCCGTTAAAGTATTAACAATGGGGCTCGTAGTTCACTTAAACTTGAAGAACAAAAAATTGGCGAATGGTACTGTTTGGATGCTTTGCATATATGTTTCTTAGATTATATAGAAGCAATATATACAAAGATTTCAACCGTCTACCTGTTCCATTCATTGTTCTACTTGTCGAAAATTACAAATAATTTCCGATAAATGATTAACCATTGGGGCTCATTTTTCACTAAACTTGAAGAACAAAAAATTGTCGAATTGTACTGTTTGGATGCTTTGCATATATGTTTCTTAGACTATATAGAAGCAATATATACAATGATTTCAACCGTCTACCTGTTCCATTCATTGTTCTACTTGTCGAAAGTTACAAATAATTTCCGTTAAGGGATTAACAATGGGGATCGTAGTTTACTTAAACTTGAAGAACAAAAAATTGGCGAATTGTACTGTTTGGATGCTTTGCATATATGTTTCTTAGACTATTTAGAAGCAATATATACAATGATTTCAACCGTCTACCTGTTCCATTCATTGTTCTACTTGTCGAAAGTTACAAATAATTTCCTATAAAGGATTAACAATGGGGCTCATTGTTCACTTAAACTTGAAGGACAAAAAATTGGCGAATGGTACTGTTTGGATGCTTTGCGTACATGTTTCTTAGACTATATGGAAGCAATATATACAAGGATTTCAACCGTCTACCTGTTCCATTCATTGTTCTACTTGTCGAAAGTTACAAATAATTACCGATAAAGGATTAACCATTGGGGCTCATTGTTCACTTAAACGTGAAGAACAAAAAATTGGCGAATTGTACTGTTTGGATGCTTTGCATATATGTTTCTTATACTATATAGAAGCAATATATACAAAGATTTCAACCGTCTACCTGTTCCATTCATTGTTCTACTTGTCGAAAGTTACAAATAATTTCCGATAAAGGATTAACAATGGGTCTCATTGTTCACTTAAACTTGAAGAATAAAAAATTGGCGAATGGTACTGTTTGGATGCTTTGCATATATGTTTCTTAGACTATATGGAAGCAATATATACAAAGATTTCAACCGTCTACCTGTTCCATTCATTGTTCTACTTGTCGAAAATTACAAATAATTTCCGATAAAGGATTAACCATTGGGGCTCATTGTTCACTTAAACTTGAAGACCAAAAAATTGGCTAATGGTACTGTTTGGATGCTTTGTGTACATGTTTCTTAGACTATATGGAAGCAATATATACAAAGATTTCAACCGTCTACGTGTTCCAATCATTGTTCTACTTGTCGAAATTTACACATAATTTCCTTTAAAGGATTAAGAATGGGGCTCGTTGTTCACTTAAACTTGAAGAACAATAAATCGGCGAATTGTACTGTTTGGATGCTTTGCATATATGTTTCTTATACTATATAGAAGCAATATATACAAAGATTTCAACCGTCTACCTGTTCGATTCATTGTTCTACTTGCCGAATGTTACAAATAATTTCCGATAAAGGATTAACAATGGGTCTCATTGTTCACTTAAACTTGAAGAACAAAAAACTGGCGAATTGTACTGTTTGGATGCTTTGCATATATATTTCTTAGACTATATAGAAGCAATATGTACAAAGATTTCAACCGTCTACCTGTTCCATTCATTGTTCTACTTGTCGAAATTTACAAATAATTTCCTTTAAAGGATTAACTATGGGGCTCGTAGTTCACTTAAACTTGAAGAAGAAAAAATTGGCGATTGTTACTGTTTAGATGCTTTGCATATATGTTTCTTAGATTATATAGAAACAATATATACAAAGATTTCAACCGTCTACCAGTTCCATTCATTGTTCTACTTGTCGAAAGTTACAAATAATTTCCGATAAAGGATTAACCATTGGGGCTCATTGTTCACTTAAACTTGAAGACCAAAAAATTGGCGAATGGTACTGTTTGGATGCTTTGTGTACATGTTTCTTAGACTATATGGAAGCAATATATACAAAGATTTCAACCGTCTACGTGTTCCAATCATTGTTCTACTTGTCGAAATTTACATATAATTTCCTTTAAAGGATTAACAATGGGGCTCGTTGAACACTTAAACTTGAAGAACAATAAATCGGCGAATTGTACTGTTCGGATGCTTTGCATATATGTTTCTTAGACTATATAGAAGCAATATATACAAAGATTTCAACCGTCTACCTGTTCCATTCATTGTTCAACTTGTCGAAAGTTACAAATAATTTCCTTTAAAGGATTAACAATGGGGCTCATTGTTCACTTAAACTTGAAGAACAAAAAATTTGCGAATTGTGCTGGTTGGATGCTTTGCATATATGTTTCTTAGACTATATAGAAGCAATATATACAAAGATTTCAACCGTGTACCAGTTCCATTCATTGTTCTACTTGTCGAAAGTTACAAATAATTTCCTTTAAAGGATTAACAATGGGGCTCATTGTTCACTTAAACTTGAAGAACAAAAAATTGGCGAATTGTACTGGTTGGATGCTTTGCATATATGTTTCTTAGACTATATAGAAGCAAAATATACAATGATTTCAACCGTCTACCTGTTCCATTCATTGTTCTACTTGTCGAATGTTACAAATAATTTCCGTTAAGGGATTAACAATGGGGATCGTAGTTTACTTAAACTTGAAGATCAAAAAATTGGCGAACTGTACTGTTTGGATGCTTTGCATATATGTTTCTTAGACTATATAGAAGCAATATATACAATGATTTCAACCGTCTACCTATTCCATTCATTGTTCTACTTGCCGAAATTTACAAATAATTTCCTTTAAAGGATTAACAATGGGGCTCGTAGTTCACTTAAACTTGAAGAGCAAAAAATTGTCGAATTGTACTGTTTGGATGCTTTGCATATATGTTTCTTAGACTATATAGAAGCAATATATACAATGATTTCAACCGTCTACCTGTTCCATTCATTGTTCTACTTGTCGAAAGTTACAAATAATTTCCTATAAAGGATTAACAATGGGGCTCATTGTTCACTTAAACTTGAAGGACAAAAAATTGGCGAATGGTACTGTTTGGATGCTTTGCGTACATGTTTCTTAGACTATATGGAAGCAATATATACAAGGATTTCAACCGTCTACCTGTTCCATTCATTGTTCTACTTGTCGAAAGTTACAAATAATTACCGATAAAGGATTAACCATTGGGGCTCATTGTTCACTTAAACGTGAAGAACAAAAAATTGGCGAATTGTACTGTTTGGATGCTTTGCATATATGTTTCTTATACTATATAGAAGCAATATATACAAAGATTTCAACCGTCTACCTGTTCCATTCATTGTTCTACTTGTCGAAAGTTACAAATAATTTCCGATAAAGGATTAACAATGGGTCTCATTATTCACTTAAACTTGAAGAATAAAAAATTGGCGAATGGTACTGTTTGGATGCTTTGCATATATGTTTCTTAGACTATATGGAAGCAATATATACAAAGATTTCAACCGTCTACCTGTTCCATTCATTGTTCTACTTGTCGCAAGTTACAAATAATTTCCGTTAAAGTATTAACAATGGGGCTCGTAGTTCACTTAAACTTGAAGATCAAATAATTGGCGAATTGTACTGTTTGGACGCTTTGCATATATGTTTCTTAGATTAATAGAAGCAATATATACAAAGATTTCAACCGTCTACCTGTTCCATTCATTGTTCTACTTGTCGAATGTTACAAATAATTTCCGTTAAGGGATTAACAATGGGGATCGTAGTTTACTTAAACTTGAAGATCAAAAAATTGGCGAGCTGTACTGTTTGGATGCTTTGCATATATGTTTCTTAGACTATATAGAAGCAATATATACAATGATTTCAACCGTCTACCTATTCCATTCATTGTTCTACTTGCCGAAATTTACAAATAATTTCCTTTAAAGGATTAAC
The DNA here is from genome assembly GCA_963989415.1 of Cerceris ruficornis. Taxonomy (NCBI): domain Eukaryota; kingdom Metazoa; phylum Arthropoda; class Insecta; order Hymenoptera; family Crabronidae; genus Cerceris; species Cerceris ruficornis. The sequence goes on from CAXDIW010000076.1 coordinate 716,017, forward strand.
AATGGGTCTCATTGTTCACTTAAACTTGAAGAACAAAAAACTGGCGAATTGTACTGTTTGGATGCTTTGCATATATGTTTCTTAGACTATATAGAAGCAATATGTACAAAGATTTCAACCGTCTACCTGTTCCATTCATTGTTCTACTTGTCGAAAATTACAAATAATTTCCGATAAAGGATTAACCATTGGGGCTCATTGTTCACTTAAACATGAAGAACAAAAAATTGGCGAATTGTACTGTTTGGATGCTTTGCATATATGTTTCTTAGACTATATAGAAGCAATATATACAAAGATTTCAACCGTCTACCTGTTCCATTCATTGTTCTACTTGTCGAAAATTACAAACAATTTCCGATAAAGGATTAACCATTGGGGCTCATTGTTCACTTAAACTTGAAGACCAAAAAATTGGCTAATGGTACTGTTTGGATGCTTTGTGTACATGTTTCTTAGACTATATGGAAGCAATATATACAAAGATTTCAACCGTCTACGTGTTCCAATCATTGTTCTACTTGTCGAAATTTACACATAATTTCCTTTAAAGGATTAACAATGGGGCTCGTTGTTCACTTAAACTTGAAGAACAATAAATCGGCAAATTGTACTGTTTGGATGCTTTGCATATATGTTTCTTAGACTATATAGAAGCAATATATACAAAGATTTCAACCGTCTACCTGTTCCATTCATTGTTCTACTTGCCGAATGTTACAAATAATTTCAGATAAAGGATTAACAATGGGTCTCATTGTTCACTTAAACTTGAAGAACAAAAAACTGGCGAATTGTACTGTTTGGATGCTTTGCATATATGTTTCTTAGACTATATAGAAGCAATATGTACAAAGATTTCAACCGTCTACCTGTTCCATTCATTGTTCTACTTGTCGAAATTTACAAATAATTTCCTTTAAAGGATTAACAATGGGGCTCATTGTTCACTTAAACTTGAAGAACAAAAAATTGGCGAATTGTACTGTTTGGATGCTTTGCATATATGTTTCTTAGACTATATAGAAGCAATATGTACAATAATTTCAACAGTCTACATGTTCCATTCATTGTTCTACTTGTCGAAATTTACAAATAATTTCCTTTAAAGGATTAACAATGGGGCTCGTAGTTCACTTAAACTTGAAGAACAAAAAATTGGCGAATGGTACTGTTTGGATGCTTTGCATATATGTTTCTTAGACTATATAGAAGCAATATATACAAGGATTTCAACCGTCTACCTGTTCCATTCATTGTTCTACTTGTCGAAAGTTACAAATAATTACCGATAAAGGATTAACCATAGGGGCTCATTGTTCACTTAAACTGGAAGACCAAAAAATTGGCGAATGGTACTGTTTGGATGCTTTGCATATAGGTTTCTTAGACTATATAGAAGCAACATATACAAAGATTTCATCCGTCTACCTGTTCTATTCATTGTTCTACTTGTAAAAAGTTATAAATAATTTCCGTTTCATGATTATCAATGGGGCTCGTTGTTCACTTAAACTTGAAGAACAAAAAATTGGCGAATGGTACTGTTTGGATGCTTTGCATATATGTTTCTTAGACTTTATAGAAGCAATATATAAAAAGATTTCAACCGTCTACCTGTTCCATTCATTGTTCTACTTGTCGAAAGTTACAAATAATTTCCTTTAAAGGATTAACAATGGGGCTCATTGTTCACTTAAACTTGAAGAACAAAAAATTTGCGAATTGTGCTGGTTGGATGCTTTGCATATATGTTTCTTAGACTATATAGAAGCAATATATACAAAGATTTCAACCGTGTACCAGTTCCATTCATTGTTCTACTTGTCGAAAGTTACAAATAATTTCCTTTAAAGGATTAACAATGGGGCTCATTGTTCACTTAAACTTGAAGAACAAAAAATTGGCGAATTGTACTGGTTGGATGCTTTGCATATATGTTTCTTAGACTATATAGAAGCAAAATATACAATGATTTCAACCGTCTACCTGTTCCATTCATTGTTCTACTTGTCGAATGTTACAAATAATTTCCGTTAAGGGATTAACAATGGGGATCGTAGTTTACTTAAACTTGAAGATCAAAAAATTGGCGAACTGTACTGTTTGGATGCTTTGCATATATGTTTCTTAGACTATATAGAAGCAATATATACAATGATTTCAACCGTCTACCTATTCCATTCATTGTTCTACTTGCCGAAATTTACAAATAATTTCCTTTAAAGGATTAACAATGGGGCTCGTAGTTCACTTAAACTTGAAGAGCAAAAAATTATCGAATTGTACTGTTTGGATGCTTTGCATATATGTTTCTTAGACTATATAGAAGCAATATATACAATGATTTCAACCGTCTACCTGTTCCATTCATTGTTCTACTTGTCGAAAGTTACAAATAATTTCCGTTAAGGGATTAACAATGGGGATCGTAGTTTACTTAAACTTGAAGAACAAAAAATTGGCGAATTGTACTGTTTGGATGCTTTGCATATATGTTTCTTAGACTATATAGAAGCAATATATACAAAGATTTCAACCGTCTACCTGTTCCATTCATTGTTCTACTTGTCGAAAGTTACAAATAATTTCCTATAAAGGATTAACAATGGGGCTCATTGTTCACTTAAACTTGAAGGACAAAAAATTGGCGAATGGTACTGTTTGGATGCTTTGCGTACATGTTTCTTAGACTATATGGAAGCAATATATACAAGGATTTCAACCGTCTACCTGTTCCATTCATTGTTCTACTTGTCGAAAGTTACAAATAATTACCGATAAAGGATTAACCATTGGGGCTCATTGTTCACTTAAACTTGAAGAACAAAAAATTGGCGAATTGTACTGTTTGGATGCTTTGCATATATGTTTCTTATACTATATAGAAGCAATATATACAAAGATTTCAACCGTCTACCTGTTCCATTCATTGTTCTACTTGTCGAAAGTTACAAATAATTTCCGATAAAGGATTAACAATGGGTCTCATTGTTCACTTAAACTTGAAGAATAAAAAATTGGCGAATGGTACTGTTTGGATGCTTTGCATATATGTTTCTTAGACTATATGGAAGCAATATATACAAAGATTTCAACCGTCTACCTGTTCCATTCATTGTTCTACTTGTCGCAAGTAACAAATAATTTCCATTAAAGTATTAACAATGGGGCTCGTAGTTCACTTAAACTTGAAGATCAAATAATTGGCGAATTGTACTGTTTGGACGCTTTGCATATATGTTTCTTAGATTAATAGAAGCAATATATACAAAGATTTCAACCGTTTACCTGTTCCATTCATTGTTCTGCTTGTCGAAAGCTACAAATAATTTCCGATAACGGATTAACCATTGGGGCTCATTGTTCACTTAAACTTGAAGAACAAAAAATTGGCGAATTGTACTGTTTGGATGCTTTGCATATATGTTTCCGATACTATATAGAAGCAATATATACAAAGATTTCAACCGTCTACCTGTTCCATTCACTGTTCTACTTGTCGAAAGTTACAAATAATTTCCGTTAAGGGATTAACAATGGGGATCGTAGTTTACTTAAACTTGAAGAACAAAAAATTGGCGAATTGTACTGTTTGGATGCTTTGCATATATGTTTCTTAGACTATATAGAAGCAATATATACAATGATTTCAACAGTCTACCTGTTCCATTCATTGGTCTACTTGTCGAAAGATACAAATAATTTCCTTTAATGGATTAACAATGGGGCTCGTAGTTCACTTAAACTTGAAGAACAAAAAATTGGCGAATGGTACTGTTTGGATGCTTTGCATATATGTTTCTTATACTATATAGAAGCAATAGATACAAAGATTTCAACCGTCTACCTGTTCCATTCAATGTTCTACTTGTCGAAAGTTACAGACAATTTCCGATAAAGGATTAACAATGGGGCTCATTGTTCACTTAAACTTGATGAACAAAAAATTGGCGAATGGTACTGTTTGGATGCTTTGCATATATGTTTCTTAGACTATATAGAAGCAATATATAGAAAGATTTCTACCGTCTACCTCTTCGATTCCTTGTTCTACTTGTCGAAAGTTAGAAATAATTTCCGATAAATCATTAACAAAGGGGCTCATTGTTCACTTAAACTTGAAGGACAAAAAATTGGCGAATGGTACTGTTTGGATGTTTTGCGTACATGTTTCTTAGACTATATGGAAGCAATAGATACAAAGATTTCAACCGTCTACCTGTTCCATTCAATGTTCTACTTGTCGAAAGTTACAAACAATTTCCGATAAAGGATTAACAATGGGGCTCATTGTTCACTTAAACATGATGAACAAAAAATTGGCGAATGGTACTGTTTGGATGCTTTGCATATATGTTTCTTAGGCTATATAGAAGCAATATATACAAAGATTTCAACCGTCTACCTGTTCGATTCATTGTTCTACTTGTCGAAAGTTACAAATAATTTCCGATAAAGGATTAACAATGGGGCTCATTGTTCACTTAAACTTGAAGGACAAAAAATTGGCGAATGGTACTGTTTGGATGCTTTGCGTACATGTTTCTTAGACTATATGGAAGCAATATATACAAGGATTTCAACCGTCTACCAGTTCCATTCACTGTTCTACTTGTCGAAAGTTACAAATAATTTCCGTTAAGGCATTAACAATGGGGATCGTAGTTTACTTAAACTTGAAGAACAAGAAATTGGCGAATTTTACTGTTTGGATGCTTTGCATATATGTTTCTTAGACTATATAGAAGCAATATATACAAAGATTTCAACCGTCTACCTGTTCCATTCATTGTTCTACTTGTCGAAAGTTACAAATAATTTCCTTTAAAGGATTAACAATGGGGCTCATTGTTCACTTAAACTTGAAGAACAAAAAATTGGCGAATTGTACTGTTTGGATGCTTTGCATATATGTTTCTTAGACTATATAGAAGCAATATATACAAAGATTTCAACCGTCTACCTGTTCCATTCATTGTTCTACTGGTCGAAAGTTACAATTAATTTCCGTTAAAGGATTAACAATGGGGCTCGTCGTTCACTTAAACTTGAAGAACAAAAAATTGGAGAATGGTACTGTTTGGATGCTTTGCATATATGTTTCTTAGACTATATAGAAGCAATATATACATTGATTTCAACCGGCTACCAGTTCCATTCATTGTTCTACTTGTCGAAAATTACAAATAATTTCCGATAAATGATTAACCATTGGGGCTCATTGTTCACTAAACTTGAAGAACAAAAAATTGTCGAATTGTACTGTTTGGATGCTTTGCATATATGTTTCTTAGACTATATAGAAGCAATATATACAATGATTTCAACCGTCTACCTGTTCCATTCATTGTTCTACTTGTCGAAAGTTACAAATAATTTCCGTTAAGGGATTAACAATGGGGATCGTAGTTTACTTAAACTTGAAGAACAAAAAATTGGCGAATTGTACTGTTTGGATGCTTTGCATATATGTTTCTTAGACTATTTAGAAGCAATATATACAATGATTTCAACAGTCTACCTGTTCCATTCATTGTTCTACTTGTCGAAATTTACAAATAATTTCCTTTAAAGGATTAACAATGGGGCTCGTAGTTCACTTAAACTTCAAGAACAAAAAATTGGCGAATGGTACTGTTTGGATGCTTTGCATATATGTTTCTTATACTATATAGAAGCAATATATACAAAGATTTCAACCGTCTACCTGTTCCATTCATTGTTCTACTTGTCGAAAGTTACAAATAATTTCCGATAACGGATTAACCATTGGGGCTCATTGTTCACTTAAACTTGAAGAACAAAAAATTGGCGAATTGTACTGTTTGGATGCTTTGCATATATGTTTCTTATACTATATAGAAGCAATATATACAAAGATTTCAACCGTCTACCTGTTCCACTCATTCTTCTACTTGTTGGAAGTTACAAATAATTTCCTTTAAAGGATTAACAATGGGGCTCGTTGTTCACTTAAACTTGAAGAACAATAAATTGGCGAATTGTACTGTTTGGATGCTTTGCATATATGTTTCTTAGACTATATAGAAGCAATATATACAAAGATTTCAACCGTCTACCTGTTCCATTCATTGTTCTACTGGTCGAAAGTTACAATTAATTTCCGTTAAAGGATTAACAATGGGGCTCGTCGTTCACTTAAACTTGAAGAACAAAAAATTGGCGAATGGTACTGTTTGGATGCTTTGCATATATGTTTCTTAGATTATATAGAAGCAATATATACAAAGATTTCAACCGTCTACCTGTTCCATTCATTGTTCTACTTGTCGAAAATTACAAATAATTTCCGATAAATGATTAACCATTGGGGCTCATTTTTCACTAAACTTGAAGAACAAAAAATTGTCGAATTGTACTGTTTGGATGCTTTGCATATATGTTTCTTAGACTATATAGAAGCAATATATACAATGATTTCAACCGTCTACCTGTTCCATTCATTGTTCTACTTGTCGAAAGTTACAAATAATTTCCGTTAAGGGATTAACAATGGGGATCGTAGTTTACTTAAACTTGAAGAACAAAAAATTGGCGAATTGTACTGTTTGGATGCTTTGCATATATGTTTCTTAGACTATTTAGAAGCAATATATACAATGATTTCAACCGTCTACCTATTCCATTCATTGTTCTACTTGCCGAAATTTACAAATAATTTCCTTTAAATGATTAACAATGGGGCTCGTAGTTCACTTAAACTTGAAGAGCAAAAAATTGTCAAATTGTACTGTTTGGATGCTTTGCATATATGTTTCTTAGACTATATAGAAGCAATATATACAATGATTTCAACCGTCTACCTGTTCCATTCATTGTTCTACTTGTCGAAATTTACAAATAATTTCCGATAAAGGATTAACCATTGGGGCTCATTGTTCACTTAAACTTGAAGAACAAAAAATTGGCGAATTGTACTGTTTGGATGCTTTGCATACATGTTTCTTAGACTATATAGAAGCAATATATACAAAGATTTCAACCGTCTACCTGTTCCATTCATTGTTCTACTTGTCGAAAGTTACAATTAATTTCCGTTAAAGGATTAACAATGGGGCTCGTAGTTCACTTAAACTTGAAGTACAATAAATTGGCGAATTGTACTGTTTGGATGCTTTGCATATATGTTTCGTAGACTATATAGAAGCAATATATACAAATATTTCAACCGTCTAACTGTTCCATTCATTGTTCTACTTGTCGAAAATTACAATTAATTTCCGTTAAAGGATTAACAATTGGGCTCGTAGTTCACTTAAACTTGAAGAACAAAAAATTGGCGAATGTTACTGTTTGGATGCTTTGCATATATGTTTCTTAGACTATATAGAAGTAATATATACAAAGATTTCAACCGTCTACCTTTTCCATTCATTGTTCTACTTGTCGAAAGTTACAAATAATTTCCGATAACGGATTAACCATTTGGGCTCATTGTTCACTTAAACTTGAAGAACAAAAAATTGGCGAATGGTACTGTTTGGATGCTTTGCATATATGTTTCTTAGACTATATAGAAGCAATATATACAAAGATTTCAACCGTCTACCTGTTCCATTCATTGTTCTACTTGTCGAGATTTACAAATAATTTCCGATAAAGGATTAATCATTGGGGCTCATTGTTCACTTAAACTTGAAGAACAAAAAATTGGCGAATTGTACTGTTTGGATGCTTTGCATATATGTTTCTTATACTATATAGAAGCAATATATACAAAGATTTCAACCGTCTACCTGTTCCATTCACTGTTCTACTTGTCGAAAGTCACAAATAATTTCCGTTAAGGGATTAACAATGGGGATCGTAGTTTACTTAAACTTGAAGAACAAAAAATTGGCGAATTGTACTGTTTGGATGCTTTGCAAATATGTTTCTTAGACTATATAGAAGCAATATATAAAAAGATTTCAACCGTCTACCAGTTCCATTCATTGTTCTACTTGTCGAAAGTTACAAATAATTTCCGTTAAGGGATTAACAATGGGGATCGTAGTTTACTTAAACTTGAATAACAAAAAATTGGCGAATTGTACTGTTTGGATGCTTTGCATATATGTTTCTTAGACTATATAGAAGCAACATATACAATGATTTCAACAGTCTACCTATTCCATTCATTGTTCTACTTGCCGAAATTTACAAATAATTTCCGATAAAGGATTAACAATGGGGCTCATTGTTCACTTAAACTTGAAGAACAAAAAATTGGCGAATTGTACTTTTTGGATGCTTTGCATATATGTTTCCGATACTATATAGAAGCAATATATACAAAGATTTCAACCGTCTACCTGTTCCATTCACTGTTCTACTTGTCGAAAGTTACAAATAATTTCCTTTAATGGATTAACAATGGGGCTCGTAGTTCACTTAAACTTGAAGAACAAAAAATTGGCGAATGGTACTGTTTGGATGCTTTGCATATATGTTTCTTATACTATATAGAAGCAATAGATACAAAGATTTCAACCGTCTACCTGTTCCATTCAATGTTCTACTTGTCGAAAGTTACAAACAATTTCCGATAAAGGATTAACAATGGGGCTCATTGTTCACTTAAACTTGATGAACAAAAAATTGGCGAATGGTACTGTTTGGATGCTTTGCATATATGTTTCTTAGACTATATAGAAGCAATATATACAAAGATTTCTACCGTCTACCTCTTCGATTCCTTGTTCTACTTGTCGAAAGTTAGAAATAATTTCCGATAAATCATTAACAATGGGGCTCATTGTTCACTTAAACTTGAAGGACAAAAAATTGGCGAATGGTACTGTTTGGATGCTTTGCGTACATGTTTCTTAGACTATATGGAAGCAATAGATACAAAGATTTCAACCGTCTACCTGTTCCATTCAATGTTCTACTTGTCGAAAGTTACAAACAATTTCCGATAAAGGATTAACAATGGGGCTCATTGTTCACTTAAACATGATGAACAAAAAATTGGCGAATGGTACTGTTTGGATGCTTTGCATATATGTTTCTTAGACTATATAGAAGCAATATATACAAAGATTTCAACCGTCTACCTGTTCGATTCATTGTTCTACTTGTCGAAAGTTACCAATAACTTCCGACAAAGGATTAACAATGGGGCTCATTGTTCACTTAAACTTGAAGGACAAAAAATTGGCGAATGGTACTGTTTGGATGCTTTGCGTACATGTTTCTTAGACTATATGGAAGCAATATATACAAGGATTTCAACCGTCTACCAGTTCCATTCACTGTTCTACTTGACGAAAGTTACAAATAATTTCCATTTCATGATTATCAATGGGGCTCGCTGTTCACTTAAACTTGAAGATCAAAAAATTGGCGAATGTTACTGTTTAGATGCTTCGCATATAGGTTTCTTAGACTATATAGAAGCAACATATACAAAGATTTCACCCGTCTACCTGTACTATTCATTGTTCTACTTGTAGAAAGTTACAAATAATTTCCATTTCATGATTATCAATGGGGTTCATTGTTCACTTAAACTTGCAGAACAAAAAATTGGCGAATTGTACTGTTTGGATGCTTTGCATATATGTTTTTTAGTTTATATAGAAGCAATATATACAAAGATTTCAACCGTCTACCTGTTCGATTCATTGTTCTACTTGTCGAAAGTTACAAATAATTTCCGATAAAGGATTAACAATGGGGCTCATTGTTCACTTAAACTTGAAGGACAAAAGATTGGCGAATGGTACTGTTTGGATGCTTTGCGTACATGTTTCTTAGACTATATGGAAGCAATATATACAAAGATTTCAACCGTCTACGTGTTCCAATCATTGTTCTACTTGTAGAAAGTTACAATTAATTTCCGTTAAAGGATTAACAATGGGGCTTGTAGTTCACTTAAACTTGAAGAACAAAAAATTGGCGAATTGTACTGTTTGGATGCTTTGCATATATGTTTCGTAGACTACATAGAAGCAATATATACAATGATTTCAACCGTCTACCTGTTCCATTCATTGTTCTACTTGTCGAAAGTTACAAATAATTTCCGTTAAGGCATTAACAATGGGGATCGTAGTTTACTTAAACTTGAAGAACAAGAAATTGGCGAATTTTACTGTTTGGATGCTTTGCATATATGTTTCTTAGACTATATAGAAGCAATATATACAAAGATTTCAACCGTCTACCTGTTCCATTCATTGTTCTACTTGTCGAAAGTTACAAATAATTTCCTTTAAAGGATTAACAATGGGGCTCATTGTTCACTTAAACTTGAAGAACAAAAAATTGGCGAATTGTACTGTTTGGATGCTTTGCATATATGTTTCTTAGACTATATAGATGCAATATATACAAAGATTTCAACCGTCTACCTGTTCCATTCATTGTTCTACTGGTCGAAAGTTACAATTAATTTCCGTTAAAGGATTAACAATGGGGCTCGTCGTTCACTTAAACTTGAAGAACAAAAAATTGGAGAATGGTACTGTTTGGATGCTTTGCATATATGTTTCTTAGACTATATAGAAGCAATATATACATTGATTTCAACCGGCTACCAGTTCCATTCATTGTTCTACTTGTCGAAAATTACAAATAATTTCCGATAAATGATTAACCATTGGGGCTCATTGTTCACTAAACTTGAAGAACAAAAAATTGTCGAATTGTACTGTTTGGATGCTTTGCATATATGTTTCTTAGACTATATAGAAGCAATATATACAAAGATTTCAACCGTCTACCTGTTCCATTCATTGTTCTACTTGTCGAAAGTTACAATTAATTTCCGTTAAAGGATTAACAATGGGGCTCGTAGTTCACTTAAACTTGAAGTACAATAAATTGGCGAATTGTACTGTTTGGATGCTTTGCATATATGTTTCGTAGACTATATAGAAGCAATATATACAAATATTTCAACCGTCTAACTGTTCCATTCATTGTTCTACTTGTCGAAAATTACAAATAATTTCCGATAACGGATTAACCATTGGGGCTCATTGTTCACTTAAACTTGAAGAACAAAAAATTGGCGAATTGTACTGTTTGGATGCTTTGCATATATGTTTCGTAGACTATATAGAAGCAATATATACAAATATTTCAACCGTCTAACTGTTCCATTCATAGTTCTACTTGTCGAAAATTACAAATAATTTCCGATAAAGGATTAACCATTGTGGCACATTGTTCACTTAAACTTGAAGAACAAAAAATTGGCGAATGGTACTGTTTGGATGCTTTGCATATATGTTTCTTAGACTATATAGAAGCAATATATACAAAGATTTCAACCGTCTACCTTTTCCATTCATTGTTCTACTTGTCGAAAGTTACAAATAATTTCCGATAACGGATTAACCATTTGGGCTCATTGTTCACTTAAACTTGAAGAACAAAAAATTGGCGAATTGTACTGTTTGGATGATTTGCATATATGTTTCTTAGACTACATAGAAGCAATATATACAAAGATTTCAACCGGCTACCTGTTCCATTCATTGTTCTACTTGTCGAAATTTACAAATAATTTCCGATAAAGGATTAACCATTGGGGCTCATTGTTCACTAAACTTGAAGAACAAAAAATTGGCGAATGGTACTGTTTGGATGCTTTGCATATATGTTTCTTAGACTATATAGAAGTAATATATACAAAGATTTCAACCGTCTACCTGTTCCATTCATTGTTCTACTTGTCGAAAGTTACAAATAATTTCCGATAACGGATTAACCATTGGGGCTCATTGTTCACTTAAACTTGAAGAACAAAAAATTGGCGAATTGTACTGTTTGGATGCTTTGCATATATGTTTCTTAGACTATATAAAAGCAATATATACAATGATTTAAACCGTCTACCTTTTCCATTCTTTGTTCCCCTTGTCGAATGTTACAAATAATTTCCGATAAAGGATTAACAATTGGGCTCGTAGTTCACTTAAACTTGAAGAACAAAAAATTGGCGAATGTTACTATATGGATGCTTTGCATATATGTTTCTTAGACTATATAGAAGCAATATATACAAAGATTTCAACAGTCTAACTGTTCTATTCGTTGTTCTACTTGTAGAAAGTTACAAATAATTTCCCTTTCATGATTATCAATGGGGCTCGTAGTTCACTTAAACTTGAAGAACAATAAATTGGCGAATGGTACTGTTTGGATGCTTTGCATATATGTTTCTTAGACTATATAGAAGTAATATATACAAAGATTTCAACCGTCTACCTTTTCCATTCATTGTTCTACTTGTCGAAAGTTACAAATAATTTCCGATAACGGATTAACCATTTGGGCTCATTGTTCACTTAAACTTGAAGAACAAAAAATTGGCGAATGGTACTGTTTGGATGCTTTGCATATATGTTTCTTAGACTATATAGAAGCAATATATACAAAGATTTCAACCGTCTACCTGTTCCATTCATTGTTCTACTTGTCGAGATTTACAAATAATTTCCGATAAAGGATTAATCATTGGGGCTCATTGTTCACTTAAACTTGAAGAACAAAAAATTGGCGAATTGTACTGTTTGGATGCTTTGCATATATGTTTCTTATACTATATAGAAGCAATATATACAAAGATTTCAACCGTCTACCTGTTCCATTCACTGTTCTACTTGTCGAAAGTCACAAATAATTTCCGTTAAGGGATTAACAATGGGGATCGTAGTTTACTTAAACTTGAAGAACAAAAAATTGGCGAATTGTACTGTTTGGATGCTTTGCAAATATGTTTCTTAGACTATATAGAAGCAATATATAAAAAGATTTCAACCGTCTACCAGTTCCATTCATTGTTCTACTTGTCGAAAGTTACAAATAATTTCCGTTAAGGGATTAACAATGGGGATCGTAGTTTACTTAAACTTGAATAACAAAAAATTGGCGAATTGTACTGTTTGGATGCTTTGCATATATGTTTCTTAGACTATATAGAAGCAACATATACAATGATTTCAACAGTCTACCTATTCCATTCATTGTTCTACTTGCCGAAATTTACAAATAATTTCCGATAAAGGATTAACAATGGGGCTCATTGTTCACTTAAACTTGAAGAACAAAAAATTGGCGAATTGTACTGTTTGGATGCTTTGCATATATGTTTCTTAGACTATATAGAAGCAATATATACAAAGATTTCAACCGTCTACCTGTTCCATTCATTGTTCTACTGGTCGAAATTTACAAATAATTTCCGATAAAGGATTAACCATTGGGGCTCATTGTTCACTTAAACTTGAAGAACAAAAAATTGGCGAATTGTACTGTTTGGATGCTTTGCATATATGTTTCTTAGACTATATAGAAGCAATATATACAAAGATTTCAACCGTCTACCTGTTCCATTCATTGTTCTACTTGTCGAAAGTTACAATTAATTTCCGTTAAAGGATTAACAATGGGGCTCGTAGTTCACTTAAACTTGAAGTACAAAAAATTGGCGAATTGTACTGTTTGGATGTTTTGCATATATGTTTCGTAGACTATATAGAAGCAATATATACAAATATTTCAACCGTCTAACTGTTCCATTCATTGTTCTACTTGTCGAAAATTACAAATAATTTCCGATAACGGATTAACCATTGGGGCTCATTGTTCACTTAAACTTGAAGAACAAAAAATTGGCGAATTGTACTGTTTGGATGCTTTGCATATATGTTTCGTAGACTATATAGAAGAAATATATACAAATATTTCAACCGTCTAACTGTTCCATTCATAGTTCTACTTGTCGAAAATTACAAATAATTTCCGATAACGGATTAACCATTTGGGCTCATTGTTCACTTAAACTTGAAGAACAAAAAATTGGCGAATTGTACTGTTTGGATGATTTGCATATATGTTTCTTAGACTACATAGAAGCAATATATACAAAGATTTCAACCGGCTACCTGTTCCATTCATTGTTCTACTTGTCGAAATTTACAAATAATTTCCGATAAAGGATTAACCATTGGGGCTCATTGTTCACTAAACTTGAAGAACAAAAAATTGGCGAATGGTACTGTTTGGATGCTTTGCATATATGTTTCTTAGACTATATAGAAGTAATATATACAAAGATTTCAACCGTCTACCTGTTCCATTCATTGTTCTACTTGTCGAAAGTTACAAATAATTTCCGATAACGGATTAACCATTGGGGCTCATTGTTCACTTAAACTTGAAGAACAAAAAATTGGCGAATTGTACTGTTTGGATGCTTTGCATATATGTTTCTTAGACTATATAAAAGCAATATATACAATGATTTAAACCGTCTACCTTTTCCATTCTTTGTTCCCCTTGTCGAATGTTACAAATAATTTCCGTTAAAGGATTAACAATTGGGCTCGTAGTTCACTTAAACTTGAAGAACAAAAAATTGGCGAATGTTACTGTTTGGATGCTTTGCATATATGTTTCTTAGACTATATAGACGCAATATATACAATGATTTCAACAGTCTACCTGTTCCATTCATTGTTCTACTTGTCGAAAGTTAGAAATAATTTCCGTTAAAGGATTAACAATGGGGCTCGTAGTTCACTTAAACTTGAAGAACAAAAAATTGGCGAATTGTACTGTTTGGATGCTTTGCATATATGTTTCGTAGACTACATAGAAGCAATATATACAATGATTTCAACCGTCTACCTGTTCCATTCATTGTTCTACTTGTCGAAAGTTACAAATAATTTCCGTTAAGGCATTAACAATGGGGATCGTAGTTTACTTAAACTTGAAGAACAAGAAATTGGCGAATTTTACTGTTTGGATGCTTTGCATATTGTTTCTTAGATTATATAGAAGCAATATATACAAAGATTTCAACCGTCTACCTGTTCCATTCATTGTTCTACTTGTCGAAAATTACAAATAATTTCCGATAAATGATTAACCATTGGGGCTCATTTTTCACTAAACTTGAAGAACAAAAAATTGTCGAATTGTACTGTTTGGATGCTTTGCATATATGTTTCTTAGACTATATAGAAGCAATATATACAATGATTTCAACCGTCTACCTGTTCCATTCATTGTTCTACTTGTCGAAAGTTACAAATAATTTCCGTTAAGGGATTAACAATGGGGATCGTAGTTTACTTAAACTTGAAGAACAAAAAATTGGCGAATTGTACTGTTTGGATGCTTTGCATATATGTTTCTTAGACTATTTAGAAGCAATATATACAATGATTTCAACCGTCTACCTATTCCATTCATTGTTCTACTTGCCGAAATTTACAAATAATTTCCTTTAAAGGATTAACAATGGGGCTCGTAGTTCACTTAAACTTGAAGTGCAAAAAATTGTCAAATTGTACTGTTTGGATGCTTTGCATATATGTTTCTTAGACTACATAGAAGCAATATATACAATGATTTCAACCGTCTACCTGTTCCATTCATTGTTCTACTTGTCGAAATTTACAAATAATTTCCGATAAAGGATTAACCATTGGGGCTCATTGTTCACTTAAACTTGAAGAACAAAAAATTGGCGAATTGTACTGTTTGGATGCTTTGCATATATGTTTCTTAGACTATATAGAAGCAATATATACAAAGATTTCAACCGTCTACCTGTTCCATTCATTGTTCTACTTGTCGAAAGTTACAATTAATTTCCGTTAAAGGATTAACAATGGGGCTCGTAGTTCACTTAAACTTGAAGTACAATAAATTGGCGAATTGTACTGTTTGGATGCTTTGCATATATGTTTCGTAGACTATATAGAAGCAATATATACAAAGATTTCAACCGTCTACCTGTTCCATTCATTGTTCTACTGGTCGAAAGTTACAATTAATTTCCGTTAAAGGATTAACAATGGGGCTCGTCGTTCACTTAAACTTGAAGAACAAAAAATTGGAGAATGGTACTGTTTGGATGCTTTGCATATATGTTTCTTAGACTATATAGAAGCAATATATACATTGATTTCAACCGGCTACCAGTTCCATTCATTGTTCTACTTCTCGCAAGTTACAAATAATTTCCGTTAAAGTATTAACAATGGGGCTCGTAGTTCACTTAAACTTGAAGAACAAAAAATTGGCGAATGGTACTGTTTGGATGCTTTGCATATATGTTTCTTAGATTATATAGAAGCAATATATACAAAGATTTCAACCGTCTACCTGTTCCATTCATTGTTCTACTTGTCGAAAATTACAAATAATTTCCGATAAATGATTAACCATTGGGGCTCATTTTTCACTAAACTTGAAGAACAAAAAATTGTCGAATTGTACTGTTTGGATGCTTTGCATATATGTTTCTTAGACTATATAGAAGCAATATATACAATGATTTCAACCGTCTACCTGTTCCATTCATTGTTCTACTTGTCGAAAGTTACAAATAATTTCCGTTAAGGGATTAACAATGGGGATCGTAGTTTACTTAAACTTGAAGAACAAAAAATTGGCGAATTGTACTGTTTGGATGCTTTGCATATATGTTTCTTAGACTATTTAGAAGCAATATATACAATGATTTCAACCGTCTACCTATTCCATTCATTGTTCTACTTGCCGAAATTTACAAATAATTTCCTTTAAAGGATTAACAATGGGGCTCGTAGTTCACTTAAACTTGAAGTGCAAAAAATTGTCAAATTGTACTGTTTGGATGCTTTGCATATATGTTTCTTAGACTATATAGAAGCAATATATACAATGATTTCAACCGTCTACCTGTTCCATTCATTGTTCTACTTGTCGAAATTTACAAATAATTTCCGATAAAGGATTAACCATTGGGGCTCATTGTTCACTTAAACTTGAAGAACAAAAAATTGGCGAATTGTACTGTTTGGATGCTTTGCATATATGTTTCTTAGACTATATAGAAGCAATATATACAAAGATTTCAACCGTCTACCTGTTCCATTCATTGTTCTACTTGTCGAAAGTTACAATTAATTTCCGTTAAAGGATTAACAATGGGGCTCGTAGTTCACTTAAACTTGAAGTACAATAAATTGGCGAATTGTACTGTTTGGATGCTTTGCATATATGTTTCGTAGACTATATAGAAGCAATATATACAAAGATTTCAACCGTCTACCTGTTCCATTCATTGTTCTACTGGTCGAAAGTTACAATTAATTTCCGTTAAAGGATTAACAATGGGGCTCGTCGTTCACTTAAACTTGAAGAACAAAAAATTGGAGAATGGTACTGTTTGGATGCTTTGCATATATGTTTCTTAGACTATATAGAAGCAATATATACATTGATTTCAACCGGCTACCAGTTCCATTCATTGTTCTACTTCTCGCAAGTTACAAATAATTTCCGTTAAAGTATTAACAATGGGGCTCGTAGTTCACTTAAACTTGAAGAACAAAAAATTGGCGAATGGTACTGTTTGGATGCTTTGCATATATGTTTCTTAGACTATATAGAAGCAATATATACAATGATTTCAACCGTCTACCTGTTCCATTCATTGTTCTACTTGTCGAAATTTACAAATAATTTCCGATAAAGGATTAACCATTGGGGCTCATTGTTCACTTAAACTTGAAGAACAAAAAATTGGCGAATTGTACTGTTTGGATGCTTTGCATATATGTTTCTTAGACTATATAGAAGCAATATATACAAAGATTTCAACCGTCTACCTGTTCCATTCATTGTTCTACTTGTCGAAAGTTACAATTAATTTCCGTTAAAGGATTAACAATGGGGCTCGTAGTTCACTTAAACTTGAAGTACAATAAATTGGCGAATTGTACTGTTTGGATGCTTTGCATATATGTTTCGTAGACTATATAGAAGCAATATATACAAATATTTCAACCGTCTAACTGTTCCATTCATTGTTCTACTTGTCGAAAATTACAAATAATTTCCGATAACGGATTAACCATTGGGGCTCATTGTTCACTTAAACTTGAAGAACAAAAAATTGGCGAATTGTACTGTTTGGATGCTTTGCATATATGTTTCGTAGACTATATAGAAGCAATATATACAAATATTTCAACCGTCTAACTGTTCCATTCATAGTTCTACTTGTCGAAAATTACAAATAATTTCCGATAAAGGATTAACCATTGTGGCACATTGTTCACTTAAACTTGAAGAACAAAAAATTGGCGAATGGTACTGTTTGGATGCTTTGCATATATGTTTCTTAGACTATATAGAAGCAATATATACAAAGATTTCAACCGTCTACCTTTTCCATTCATTGTTCTACTTGTCGAAAGTTACAAATAATTTCCGATAACGGATTAACCATTTGGGCTCATTGTTCACTTAAACTTGAAGAACAAAAAATTGGCGAATTGTACTGTTTGGATGATTTGCATATATGTTTCTTAGACTACATAGAAGCAATATATACAAAGATTTCAACCGGCTACCTGTTCCATTCATTGTTCTACTTGTCGAAATTTACAAATAATTTCCGATAAAGGATTAACCATTGGGGCTCATTGTTCACTAAACTTGAAGAACAAAAAATTGGCGAATGGTACTGTTTGGATGCTTTGCATATATGTTTCTTAGACTATATAGAAGTAATATATACAAAGATTTCAACCGTCTACCTGTTCCATTCATTATTCTACTTGTCGAAAGTTACAAATAATTTCCGATAACGGATTAACCATTGGGGCTCATTGTTCACTTAAACTTGAAGAACAAAAAATTGGCGAATTGTACTGTTTGGATGCTTTGCATATATGTTTCTTAGACTATATAAAAGCAATATATACAATGATTTAAACCGTCTACCTTTTCCATTCTTTGTTCCCCTTGTCGAATGTTACAAATAATTTCCGTTAAAGGATTAACAATTGGGCTCGTAGTTCACTTAAACTTGAAGAACAAAAAATTGGCGAATGTTACTGTTTGGATGCTTTGCATATATGTTTCTTAGACTATATAGACGCAATATATACAATGATTTCAACAGTCTACCTGTTCCATTCATTGTTCTACTTGTCGAAAGTTAGAAATAATTTCCGTTAAAGGATTAACAATGGGGCTCGTAGTTCACTTAAACTTGAAGAACAAAAAATTGGCGAATTGTACTGTTTGGATGCTTTGCATATATGTTTCGTAGACTACATAGAAGCAATATATACAATGATTTCAACCGTCTACCTGTTCCATTCATTGTTCTACTTGTCGAAAGTTACAAATAATTTCCGTTAAGGCATTAACAATGGGGATCGTAGTTTACTTAAACTTGAAGAACAAGAAATTGGCGAATTTTACTGTTTGGATGCTTTGCATATATGTTTCTTAGACTATATAGAAGCAATA
Source organism: Cerceris ruficornis (assembly GCA_963989415.1). Classification (NCBI taxonomy): domain Eukaryota; kingdom Metazoa; phylum Arthropoda; class Insecta; order Hymenoptera; family Crabronidae; genus Cerceris; species Cerceris ruficornis. The sequence goes on from CAXDIW010000076.1 coordinate 735,301, forward strand.
TATACAAAGATTTCAACCGTCTACCTGTTCCATTCATTGTTCTACTTGTCGAAAGTTACAAATAATTTCCTTTAAAGGATTAACAATGGGGCTCATTGTTCACTTAAACTTGAAGAACAAAAAATTGGCGAATTGTACTGTTTGGATGCTTTGCATATATGTTTCTTAGACTATATAGAAGCAATATATACAAAGATTTCAACCGTCTACCTGTTCCATTCATTGTTCTACTGGTCGAAAGTTACAATTAATTTCCGTTAAAGGATTAACAATGGGGCTCGTCGTTCACTTAAACTTGAAGAACAAAAAATTGGAGAATGGTACTGTTTGGATGCTTTGCATATATGTTTCTTAGACTATATAGAAGCAATATATACATTGATTTCAACCGGCTACCAGTTCCATTCATTGTTCTACTTGTCGAAAATTACAAATAATTTCCGATAAATGATTAACCATTGGGGCTCATTGTTCACTAAACTTGAAGAACAAAAAATTGTCGAATTGTACTGTTTGGATGCTTTGCATATATGTTTCTTAGACTATATAGAAGCAATATATACAATGATTTCAACCGTCTACCTGTTCCATTCATTGTTCTACTTGTCGAAAGTTACAAATAATTTCCGTTAAGGGATTAACAATGGGGATCGTAGTTTACTTAAACTTGAAGAACAAAAAATTGGCGAATTGTACTGTTTGGATGCTTTGCATATATGTTTCTTAGACTATTTAGAAGCAATATATACAATGATTTCAACAGTCTACCTGTTCCATTCATTGTTCTACTTGTCGAAATTTACAAATAATTTCCTTTAAAGGATTAACAATGGGGCTCGTAGTTCACTTAAACTTCAAGAACAAAAAATTGGCGAATGGTACTGTTTGGATGCTTTGCATATATGTTTCTTATACTATATAGAAGCAATATATACAAAGATTTCAACCGTCTACCTGTTCCATTCATTGTTCTACTTGTCGAAAGTTACAAATAATTTCCGATAACGGATTAACCATTGGGGCTCATTGTTCACTAAACTTGAAGAACAAAAAATTGTCGAATTGTACTGTTTGGATGCTTTGCATATATGTTTCTTAGACTATATAGAAGCAATATATACATTGATTTCAACCGGCTACCAGTTCCATTCATTGTTCTACTTGTCGAAAATTACAAATAATTTCCGATAAATGATTAACCATTGGGGCTCATTGTTCACTAAACTTGAAGAACAAAAAATTGTCGAATTGTACTGTTTGGATGCTTTGCATATATGTTTCTTAGACTATATAGAAGCAATATATACAATGATTTCAACCGTCTACCTGTTCCATTCATTGTTCTACTTGTCGAAAGTTACAAATAATTTCCGTTAAGGGATTAACAATGGGGATCGTAGTTTACTTAAACTTGAAGAACAAAAAATTGGCGAATTGTACTGTTTGGATGCTTTGCATATATGTTTCTTAGACTATTTAGAAGCAATATATACAATGATTTCAACAGTCTACCTGTTCCATTCATTGTTCTACTTGTCGAAATTTACAAATAATTTCCTTTAAAGGATTAACAATGGGGCTCGTAGTTCACTTAAACTTCAAGAACAAAAAATTGGCGAATGGTACTGTTTGGATGCTTTGCATATATGTTTCTTATACTATATAGAAGCAATATATACAAAGATTTCAACCGTCTACCTGTTCCATTCATTGTTCTACTTGTCGAAAGTTACAAATAATTTCCGATAACGGATTAACCATTGGGGCTCATTGTTCACTTAAACTTGAAGAACAAAAAATTGGCGAATTGTACTGTTTGGATGCTTTGCATATATGTTTCTTATACTATATAGAAGCAATATATACAAAGATTTCAACCGTCTACCTGTTCCACTCATTGTTCTACTTGTTGAAAGTTACAAATAATTTCCTTTAAAGGATTAACAATGGGGCTCGTTGTTCACTTAAACTTGAAGAACAATAAATTGGCGAATTGTACTGTTTGGATGCTTTGCATATATGTTTCTTAGACTATATAGAAGCAATATATACAAAGATTTCAACCGTCTACCTGTTCCATTCATTGTTCTACTGGTCGAAAGTTACAATTAATTTCCGTTAAAGGATTAACAATGGGGCTCGTCGTTCACTTAAACTTGAAGAACAAAAAATTGGAGAATGGTACTGTTTGGATGCTTTGCATATATGTTTCTTAGACTATATAGAAGCAATATATACATTGATTTCAACCGGCTACCAGTTCCATTCATTGTTCTACTTCTCGCAAGTTACAAATAATTTCCGTTAAAGTATTAACAATGGGGCTCGTAGTTCACTTAAACTTGAAGAACAAAAAATTGGCGAATGGTACTGTTTGGATGCTTTGCATATATGTTTCTTAGATTATATAGAAGCAATATATACAAAGATTTCAACCGTCTACCTGTTCCATTCATTGTTCTACTTGTCGAAAATTACAAATAATTTCCGATAAATGATTAACCATTGGGGCTCATTTTTCACTAAACTTGAAGAACAAAAAATTGTCGAATTGTACTGTTTGGATGCTTTGCATATATGTTTCTTAGACTATATAGAAGCAATATATACAATGATTTCAACCGTCTACCTGTTCCATTCATTGTTCTACTTGTCGAAAGTTACAAATAATTTCCGTTAAGGGATTAACAATGGGGATCGTAGTTTACTTAAACTTGAAGAACAAAAAATTGGCGAATTGTACTGTTTGGATGCTTTGCATATATGTTTCTTAGACTATTTAGAAGCAATATATACAATGATTTCAACCGTCTACATATTCCATTCATTGTTCTACTTGCCGAAATTTACAAATAATTTCCTTTAAAGGATTAACAATGGGGCTCGTAGTTCACTTAAACTTGAAGAGCAAAAAATTGTCAAATTGTACTGTTTGGATGCTTTGCATATATGTTTCTTAGACTATATAGAAGCAATATATACAATGATTTCAACCCTCTACCTGTTCCATTCATTGTTCTACTTGTCGAAATTTACAAATAATTTCCGATAAAGGATTAACCATTGGGGCTCATTGTTCACTTAAACTTGAAGAACAAAAAATTGGCGAATTGTACTGTTTGGATGCTTTGCATATATGTTTCTTAGACTATATAGAAGCAATATATACAAAGATTTCAACCGTCTACCTGTTCCATTCATTGTTCTACTTGTCGAAAGTTACAATTAATTTCCGTTAAAGGATTAACAATGGGGCTCGTAGTTCACTTAAACTTGAAGTACAATAAATTGGCGAATTGTACTGTTTGGATGCTTTGCATATATGTTTCGTAGACTATATAGAAGCAATATATACAAATATTTCAACCGTCAAACTGTTCCATTCATTGTTCTACTTGTCGAAAATTACAAATAATTTCCGATAACGGATTAACCATTGGGGCTCATTGTTCACTTAAACTTGAAGAACAAAAAATTGGCGAATTGTACTGTTTGGATGCTTTGCATATATGTTTCGTAGACTATATAGAAGCAATATATACAAATATTTCAACCGTCTAACTGTTCCATTCATAGTTCTACTTGTCGAAAATTACAAATAATTTCCGATAAAGGATTAACCATTGTGGCACATTGTTCACTTAAACTTGAAGAACAAAAAATTGGCGAATGGTACTGTTTGGATGCTTTGCATATATGTTTCTTAGACTATATAGAAGCAATATATACAAAGATTTCAACCGTCTACCTTTTCCATTCATTGTTCTACTTGTCGAAAGTTACAAATAATTTCCGATAACGGATTAACCATTTGGGCTCATTGTTCACTTAAACTTGAAGAACAAAAAATTGGCGAATTGTACTGTTTGGATGATTTGCATATATGTTTCTTAGACTACATAGAAGCAATATATACAAAGATTTCAACCGGCTACCTGTTCCATTCATTGTTCTACTTGTCGAAATTTACAAATAATTTCCGATAAAGGATTAACCATTGGGGCTCATTGTTCACTAAACTTGAAGAACAAAAAATTGGCGAATGGTACTGTTTGGATGCTTTGCATATATGTTTCTTAGACTATATAGAAGTAATATATACAAAGATTTCAACCGTCTACCTGTTCCATTCATTGTTCTACTTGTCGAAAGTTACAAATAATTTCCGATAACGGATTAACCATTGGGGCTCATTGTTCACTTAAACTTGAAGAACAAAAAATTGGCGAATTGTACTGTTTGGATGCTTTGCATATATGTTTCTTAGACTATATAAAAGCAATATATACAATGATTTAAACCGTCTACCTTTTCCATTCTTTGTTCCCCTTGTCGAATGTTACAAATAATTTCCGTTAAAGGATTAACAATTGGGCTCGTAGTTCACTTAAACTTGAAGAACAAAAAATTGGCGAATGTTACTGTTTGGATGCTTTGCATATATGTTTCTTAGACTATATAGAAGCAATATATACAAAGATTTCAACAGTCTAACTGTTCTATTCGTTGTTCTACTTGTAGAAAGTTACAAATAATTTCCCTTTCATGATTATCAATGGGGCTCGTAGTTCACTTAAACTTGAAGAACAATAAATTGGCGAATGGTACTGTTTGGATGCTTTGCATATATGTTTCTTAGACTATATAGAAGTAATATATACAAAGATTTCAACCGTCTACCTTTTCCATTCATTGTTCTACTTGTCGAAAGTTACAAATAATTTCCGATAACGGATTAACCATTTGGGCTCATTGTTCACTTAAACTTGAAGAACAAAAAATTGGCGAATGGTACTGTTTGGATGCTTTGCATATATGTTTCTTAGACTATATAGAAGCAATATATACAAAGATTTCAACCGTCTACCTGTTCCATTCATTGTTCTACTTGTCGAGATTTACAAATAATTTCCGATAAAGGATTAATCATTGGGGCTCATTGTTCACTTAAACTTGAAGAACAAAAAATTGGCGAATTGTACTGTTTGGATGCTTTGCATATATGTTTCTTAGACTATATAGAAGTAATATATACAAAGCTTTCAACCGTCTACCTGTTCCATTCACTGTTCTACTTGTCGAAAGTTACAAATAATTTCCGTTAAGGGATTAACAATGGGGATCGTAGTTAACTTAAACTTGAAGAACAAAAAATTGGCGAATTGTAGTGTTTGGATGCTCTGCATAAATGTTTCTTAGACTATATAGAAGCAATATATAAAAAGATTTCAACCGGCTACCTGTTCCATTCATTGTTCTACTTGTCGAAATTTACAAATAATTTCCGATAAAGGATTAACCATTGGGGCTCATTGTTCACTAAACTTGAAGAACCAAAAATTGTCGAATTGTACTGTTTGTATGCTTTGCATATATGTTTCTTAGACTATATAGAAGCAATATATACAATGATTTCAACCGTCTACCTGTTCCATTCATTGTTCTACTTGTCGAAAGTTACAAATAATTTCCGTCAAGGGATTAACAATGGGGATCGTAGTTTACTTAAACTTGAAGAACAAAAAATGGGCGAATTGTACTGTTTGGATGCTTTGCATATATGTTTCTTAGACTATATAGAAGCAATATATACAAAGATTTCAACAGTCTAACTGTTCTATTCGTTGTTCTACTTGTAGAAAGTTACAAATAATTTCCCTTTCATGATTATCAATGGGGCTCGTAGTTCACTTAAACTTGAAGAACAATAAATTGGCGAATGGTACTGTTTGGATGCTTTGCATATATGTTTCTTAGACTATATAGAAGTAATATATACAAAGATTTCAACCGTCTACCTTTTCCATTCATTGTTCTACTTGTCGAAAGTTACAAATAATTTCCGATAACGGATTAACCATTTGGGCTCATTGTTCACTTAAACTTGAAGAACAAAAAATTGGCGAATGGTACTGTTTGGATGCTTTGCATATATGTTTCTTAGACTATATAGAAGCAATATATACAAAGATTTCAACCGTCTACCTGTTCCATTCATTGTTCTACTTGTCGAAAGTCACAAATAATTTCCGATAACGGATTAACCATTGGGGCTCATTGTTCACTTAAACTTGAAGAACAAAAAATTGGCGAATTGTACTGTTTGGATGCTTTGCATATATGTTTCTTATACTATATAGAAGCAATATATACAAAGATTTCAACCGTCTACCTGTTCCATTCACTGTTCTACTTGTCGAAATCTACAAATAATTTCCTTTAAAGGATTAACAATGGGGCTCGTAGTTCACTTAAACTTGAAGAACAAAAAATTGGCGAATGGTACTGTTTGGATGCTTTGCATAAATGTTTCTTAGACTATATAGAAGCAATATATACAAAGATTTCAACCGTCTACCTGTTCCATTCATTGTTCTACTTGTCGAAAGTTACAAATAATTTCCGATAAAGGATTAACCATTGGGGCTCATTGTTCACTTAAACTTGAAGAACAAAAATTTGGCGAATGGTACTGTTTGGATGCTTTGCATATATGTTTCTTATACTATATAGAAGCAATATATACAAAGCTTTCAACCGTCTACCTGTTCCATTCACTGTTCTACTTGTCGAAAGTTACAAATAATTTCCGTTAAGGGATTAACAATGGGGATCGTAGTTAACTTAAACTTGAAGAACAAAAAATTGGCGAATTGTAGTGTTTGGATGCTCTGCATAAATGTTTCTTAGACTATATAGAAGCAATATATAAAAAGATTTCAACCGGCTACCTGTTCCATTCATTGTTCTACTTGTCGAAATTTACAAATAATTTCCGATAAAGGATTAACCATTGGGGCTCATTGTTCACTAAACTTGAAGAACCAAAAATTGTCGAATTGTACTGTTTGTATGCTTTGCATATATGTTTCTTAGACTATATAGAAGCAATATATACAATGATTTCAACCGTCTACCTGTTCCATTCATTGTTCTACTTGTCGAAAGTTACAAATAATTTCCGTCAAGGGATTAACAATGGGGATCGTAGTTTACTTAAACTTGAAGAACAAAAAATGGGCGAATTGTACTGTTTGGATGCTTTGCATATATGTTTCTTAGACTATTTAGAAGCAATATATACAATGATTTCAACAGTCTACCTGTTCCATTCATTGTTCTACTTGTCGAAATTTACAAATAATTTCCTTTAAAGGATTAACAATGGGGCTCGTAGTTCACTTAAACTTGAAGAACAAAAAAATGGCGAATGGTACTGTTTGGATGCTTTGCATATATGTTTCTGAGACTATATAGAAGCAATATATACAAAGATTTCAACCATCTACCTGTTCCATTCATTGTTCTACTTGTCGAAAGTTACAAATAATTTCCGATAACGGATTAACCATTGGGGCTCATTGTTCACTTAAACTTGAAGAACAAAAAATTGGCGAATTGTACTGTTTGGATGCTTTGCATATATGTTTCTTATACTATAAAGAAGCAATATATACAAAGATTTCAACCGTCTACCTGTTCCATTCACTGTTCTACTTGTCGAAATCTACAAATAATTTCCTTTAAAGGATTAACAATGGGGCTCGTAGTTCACTTAAACTTGACGAACAAAAAATTGGCGAATGGTACTGTTTGGATGCTTTGCATAAATGTTTCTTAGACTATATAGAAGCAATATATACAAAGATTTCAACCGTCTACCTGTTCCATTCATTGTTCTACTTGTCGAAAGTTACAAATAATTTCCGATAAAGGATTAACCATTGGGGCTCATTGTTCACTTAAACTTGAAGAACAAAAATTTGGCGAATGGTACTGTTTGGATGCTTTGCATATATGTTTCTTATACTATATAGAAGCAATATATACAAAGCTTTCAACCGTCTACCTGTTCCATTCACTGTTCTACTTGTCGAAAGTTACAAATAATTTCCGTTAAGGGATTAACAATGGGGATCGTAGTTAACTTAAACTTGAAGAACAAAAAATTGGCGAATTGTAGTGTTTGGATGCTCTGCATAAATGTTTCTTAGACTATATAGAAGCAATATATAAAAAGATTTCAACCGGCTACCTGTTCCATTCATTGTTCTACTTGTCGAAATTTACAAATAATTTCCGATAAAGGATTAAGCATTGGGGCTCATTGTTCACTAAACTTGAAGAACCAAAAATTGTCGAATTGTACTGTTTGTATGCTTTGCATATATGTTTCTTAGACTATATAGAAGCAATATATACAATGATTTCAACCGTCTACCTGTTCCATTCATTGTTCTACTTGTCGAAAGTTACAAATAATTTCCGTCAAGGGATTAACAAGGGGGATCGTAGTTTACTTAAACTTGAAGAACAAAAAATGGGCGAATTGTACTGTTTGGATGCTTTGCATATATGTTTCTTAGACTATTTAGAAGCAATATATACAATGATTTCAACAGTCTACCTGTTCCATTCATTGTTCTACTTGTCGAAATTTACAAATAATTTCCTTTAAAGGATTAACAATGGGGCTCGTAGTTCACTTAAACTTGAAGAACAAAAAAATGGCGAATGGTACTGTTTGGATGCTTTGCATATATGTTTCTTAGACTATATGGAAGAAATATATACAAAGATTTCAACCGTCTACGTGTTCCAATCATTGTTCTACTTGTCGAAAGTTACAAATAATTTCCGTTAAAGGATTAACAATGGGGCTCGTAGTTCACTTAAACTTGAAAAACAAAAAATTGGCGAATTGTACTGTTTGGATGCTTTGCATATATGTTTCTTAGACTATTTAGAAGCAATATATACAAAGATTTCAACCGTCTACCTATTCCATTCATTGTTCTACTTGCCGAAATTTACAAATAATTTCCTTTAAAGGATTAACAATGGGGCTCGTAGTTCACTTAAACTTGAAGAGCAAAAAATTGTCAAATTGTACTGTTTGGATGCTTTGCATATATGTTTCTTAGACTATATAGAAGCAATATATACAATGATTTCAACCGTCTACCTGTTCCATTCATTATTCTACTTGTCGAAATTTACAAATAATTTCCGATAAAGGATTAACCATTGGGGCTCATTGTTCACTTAAACTTGAAGAACAAAAAATTGGCGAATTGTACTGTTTGGATGCTTTGCATATATGTTTCTTAGACTATATAGAAGCAATATATACAAAGATTTCAACCGTCTACCTGTTCCATTCATTGTTCTACTTGCCGAAATTTACAAATAATTTCCTTTAAAGGATTAACAATGGGGCTCGTGTTCACTTAAACTTGAAGAACAAAAAATTGGCGAATGGTACTGTTTGGATGCTTTGCATATATGTTTCTTAGACTATATAGACGCAATATATACAAAGATTTCAACCGTCTACCTGTTCCATTCATTGTTCTACTTGTAGAAAGTTACAATTAATTTCCGTTAAAGGATTAAGTATGGGGCTCGTAGTTCACTTAAACTTGAAGAACAAAAAATTGGCGAATTGTACTGTTTGGATGCTTTGCATATATGTTTCTTAGATTATATAGAAGCAATATATACAAAGATTTCAACCGTCTACCTGTTCCATTCATTGTTCTACTTGTCGAAATTTACAAATAACTTCCTTTAAAGGATTAACAATGGGGCTCGTGTTCACTTAAACTTGAAGAACAAAAAATTGGCGAATGGTACTGTTTGGATGCTTTGCATATATGTTTCTTAGACTATATAGAAGCAATATATACAATGATTTCAACCGTCTACCTATTCCATTCATTGTTCTACTTGTCGAAATTTACAAATAATTTCTTTTAAAGTATTAACAATGGGGTTCGTAGTTCACTTAAACTTGAAGAACAAAAAATTGGCGAACGGCACTGTTTGGATGCTTTGCATATATGTTTCTTAGACTATATAGAAGCAATATATACAAAGATTTCAACCGTCTACCTGTTCCATTCATTGTTCTACTTGTCGAGATTTACAAATAATTTCCGATAAAGGATTAATCATTGGGGCTCATTGTTAACTTAAACTTGAAGAACAAAAAATTGGCGAATTGTACTGTTTGGATGCTTTGCATATATGTTTCTTATACTATATAGAAGCAATATATACAAAGATTTCAACCGTCTACCTGTTCCATTCACTGTTCTACTTGTCGAAAGTCACAAATAATTTCCGTTAAGGGATTAACAATGGGGATCGTAGTTTACTTAAACTTGAAGAACAAAAAATTGGCGAATTGTACTGTTTGGATGCTTTGCAAATATGTTTCTTAGACTATATAGAAGCAATATATAAAAAGATTTCAACCGTCTACCAGTTCCATTCATTGTTCTACTTGTCGAAAGTTACAAATAATTTCCGTTAAGGGATTAACAATGGGGATCGTAGTTTACTTAAACTTGAATAACAAAAAATTGGCGAATTGTACTGTTTGGATGCTTTGCATATATGTTTCTTAGACTATATAGATGCAATATATACAAAGATTTCAACCGTCTACCTGTTCCACTCATTGTTCTACTTGTAGAAAGTTACAATTAATTTCCGTTAAAGGATTAACAATGGGGCTCGTAGTTCACTTAAACTTGAAAAACAAAAAATTGGCGAATTGTACTGTTTGGATGCTTTGCATATAGGTTTGTTAGACTATATAGAAGCAACATATACAAATATTTCAACCGTCTACCTGTTCTATTCATTGTTCTACTTGTAGAAAGTTACAAATAATTTCCGTTTCCTGATTATCAATGGGTCTCGTTCTTCACTTAAACTTGAAGAACAAAAAATTGGCGAATGGTACTGTTTGGATGCTTTGCATATATGTTTCTTAGATTATATAGAAGCAATATATACAAAGATTTCAACCGTCTACCTGTTCCATTCATTGTTCTACTTGCCGAAATTTACAAATATTTTCCTTTAAAGGATTAACAATGGGGCTCGTGTTCACTTAAACTTGAAGAACAAAAAATTGGCGAATGGTACTGTTTGGATGCTTTGCATATATGTTTCTTAGACTATATAGACGCAATATATACAAAGATTTCAACCGTCTACCTGTTCCATTCATTGTTCTACTTGTAGAAAGTTACAATTAATTTCCGTTAAAGGATTAACAATGGGGCTCGTTGTACACTTATACTTGAAGAACAATAAATTGGCGAATTGTACTGTTTGGATGCTTTGCATATATGTTTCTTAGACTATATAGAAGCAATATATACAAAGATTTCAACCGTCTACCTGTTCCATTCATTGTTCTACTTGTCGAAAGTTACAAACAATTTCCGATAAAGGATGAACCATTGGGGCTCAATGTTCTCTTAAACTTGAAGAACAAAAAATTGGCGAATGGTACTGTTTGGATGCTTTGCATATATGTTTCTTAGACTATAGAGACGCAATATATACAAAGATTTCAACCGTCTACCTGTTCCATTCATTGTTCTACTTGTAGAAAGTTACAATTAATTTCCTTTAAAGGATTAACAATGGGGCTCGTGTTCACTTAAACTTGAAGAACAAAAAATTGGCGAATGGTACTGTTTGGATGCTTTGCATATATGTTTCTTAGACTATATGGAAGAAATATATACAAAGATTTCAACCGTCTACGTGTTCCAATCATTGTTCTACTTGTCGAAAGTTACAAATAATTTCCGTTAAAGGATTAACAATGGGGCTCGTAGTTCACTTAAACTTGAAAAACAAAAAATTGGCGAATTGTACTGTTTGGATGCTTTGCATATAGGTTTGTTAGACTATATAGAAGCAACATATACAAATATTTCAACCGTCTACCTGTTCTATTCATTGTTCTACTTGTCGAGATTTACAAATAATTTCCGATAAAGGATTAATCATTGGGGCTCATTGTTAACTTAAACTTGAAGAACAAAAAATTGGCGAATTGTACTGTTTGGATGCTTTGCATATATGTTTCTTATACTATATAGAAGCAATATATACAAAGATTTCAACCGTCTACCTGTTCCATTCACTGTTCTACTTGTCGAAAGTCACAAATAATTTCCGTTAAGGGATTAACAATGGGGATCGTAGTTTACTTAAACTTGAAGAACAAAAAATTGGCGAATTGTACTGTTTGGATGCTTTGCAAATATGTTTCTTAGACTATATAGAAGCAATATATAAAAAGATTTCAACCGTCTACCAGTTCCATTCATTGTTCTACTTGTCGAAAGTTACAAATAATTTCCGTTAAGGGATTAACAATGGGGATCGTAGTTTACTTAAACTTGAATAACAAAAAATTGGCGAATTGTACTGTTTGGATGCTTTGCATATATGTTTCTTAGACTATATAGAAGCAACATATACAATGATTTCAACAGTCTACCTATTCCATTCATTGTTCTACTTGCCGAAATTTACAAATAATTTCCTTTAAAGGATTAACAATGGGGCTCGTGTTCACTTAAACTTGAAGAACAAAAAATTGGCGAATGGTACTGTTTGGATGCTTTGCATATATGTTTCTTAGACTATATAGACGCAATATATACAAAGATTTCAACCGTCTACCTGTTCCATTCATTGTTCTACTTGTAGAAAGTTACAATTAATTTCCTTTAAAGGATTAACAATGGGGCTCGTGTTCACTTAAACTTGAAGAACAAAAAATTGGCGAATGGTACTGTTTGGATGCTTTGCATATATGTTTCTTAGACTATATAGACGCAATATATACAAAGATTTCAACCGTCTACCTGTTCCATTCATTGTTCTACTTGTAGAAAGTTACAATTAATTTCCGTTAAAGGATTAACAATGGGGCTCGTACTTCACTTAAACTTGAAGAACAAAAAATTGGCGACTGGTACTGTTTGGATGCTTTGCATATATGTTTCTTAGACTATATAGACGCAATATATACAAGGATTTCAACTGTCTACCTGTTCCATTCATTGTTCTACTTGTCGAAAGTTACAAATAATTACCGATAAAGGATTAACCATTGGGGCTCATTGTTCACTTAAACTTGAAGAACAAAAAATGGGCGAATTGTACTGTTTGGATGCTTTGCATATATGTTTTTTAGACTATATAGAAGCAATATATACAAAGATTTCAACCATCTACCTGTTCGATTCATTGTTCTACTTGTCGAAAGTTAGAAATAATTTCCGATAAAGGATTAACAATGGGGCTCATTGTTCACTTAAACTTGAAGGACAAAAAATTGGTGAATGGTACTGTTTGGATGCTTTGCGTACATGTTTCTTAGACTATATGGAAGCAATATATACAAGGATTTCAACCGTCTACCTGTTCCATTCATTGTTCTACTTGTCGAAAGTTACAAATAATTACCGATAAAGGATTAACCATTGGGGCTCATTGTTCACTTAAACTTGAAGAACAAAAAATTGGCGAATTGTACTGTTTGGATGCTTTGCATATATGTTTCTTAGACTATATAGAAGCAATATATACAATGATTTCAACCGTCTACCTATTCCATTCATTGTTCTACTTGTCGAAAGTTACAAATAATTACCGATAAAGGATTAACCATTGGGGCTCATTGTACACTTAAACTTGAAGGATAAAAAATTGGCGAATGGTACTGTTTGGATGCTTTGCATATATGTTTCTTAGACTATATAGAAGCAATATATACAATGATTTCAACCGTCTACCTATTCCATTCATTGTTCTACTTGCCGAAATTTACAAATAATTTCCTTTAAAGGATTAACAATGGGGCTCGTAGTTCACTTAAACTTGAAGAGCAAAAAATTGTCGAATTGTACTGTTTGGATGCTTTGCATATATGTTTCTTAGACTATATAGAAGCAATATATACCATGATTTCAACCGTCTACCTGTTCCATTCATTGTTCTACTTGTCGAAAGTTTAAATAATTTCCGTTAAGGGATTAACAATGGGGATCGTAGTTTACTTAAACTTGAAGAACAAAAAATTGGCGAATTGTACTTTTTGGATGCTTTGCATATATGTTTCTTAGACTATATAGAAGCAATATATACAATGATTTCAACCGTCTACATGTTCCATTCATTGTTCTACTTGTCGAAAGTTACAAATCATTTCCGTTAAGGGATTAACAATGGGGATCGTAGTTTACTTAAACTTGAAGAAAAAAAAATTGGCGAATTGTACTATTTGGATGCTTTGCATAGATGTTTCTTAGACTATTTAGAAGCAATATATACAATGATTTCAACCGTCTACCTGATCCATTCATTGTTCTACTTGTCGAAATTTACAAATAATTTCCTGTGAAGGATTAACAATGGGGCTCGTAGTTCACTTAAACTTGAAGAACAAAAAATTGGCGAATTGTGCTGTTTGGATGCTTTGCATATGTGTTTCTTAGACTATTTAGAAGCAATATATAGTAAGATTTCACCTGTCTACCTGTACTATTCATTGTTCTACTTGTAGAAAGTTACAAATAATTTCCATTTCATGATTATCAATGGGGCTCGCTGTTCACTTGAACTTGAAGATCAAAAAATTGGCGAATGTTACTGTTTAGATGCTTCGCATATAGGTTTCTTAGACTATATAGAAGCAACATATACAAAGATTTCAACCGTCTACCTGTTCTATTCATTGTTCATCTTGTCGAAAGTTACAAATAATTTCCGTTTCATGATTATCAATGGGCCTCGTTGTTCACTTAAACTTGAAGAACAAAAAATTGGCGACTGGTACTGTTTGGATGCTTTGCATATATGTTTATTAGACTATATAGAAGCAATATATAAAAAGATTTCAACCGTCTACCAGTTCCATTCATTTTTCTACTTGTCGAAAGTTACAAATAATTACCGATAAATGATTAACCATTGGGGCTCATTGTTCACTTAAACTTGAAGAACAAAAAATTGGCGAATTGTACTGTTTGGATGCTTTGCATATATGTTTTTTAGACTATATAGAAGCAATACATACAAAGATTTCAACCGTCTACCTATTCCATTCATTGTTCTACTTGTCGAAAGTTACAAATAATTACCGATAAAGGATTAACCATTGGGGCTCATTGTACACTTAAACTTGAAGGATAAAAAATTGGCGAATGGTACTGTTTGGATGCTTTGCATATATGTTTCTTAGACTATATAGAAGCAATATATACAATGATTTCAACCGTCTACCTATTCCATTCATTGTTCTACTTGTCGAAAGTTACAAATAATTTCCGTTAAGGGATTAACAATGGGGATCGTAGTTTACTTAAACTTGAATAACAAAAAATTGGCGAATTGTACTGTTTGGATGCTTTGCATATATGTTTCTTAGACTATATAGAAGCAACATATACAATGATTTCAACAGTCTACCTATTCCATTCATTGTTCTACTTGCCGAAATTTACAAATAATTTCCTTTAAAGAATTAACAATGGGGCTCATTGTTCACTTAAACTTGAAGAACAAAAAATTGGCGAATTGTACTGTTTGGACGCTTTGCATATATGTTTCTTGGACTATATAGAAGCAATATATACAATGATTTCAACAGTCTACCTGTTCCATTCATTGTTCTACTTGTCGAAATTTACAAATAATTTCCTTTAAAGGATTAACAATGGGGCTCGTGTTCACTTAAACTTGAAGAACAAAAAATTGGCGAATGGTACTGTTTGGATGCTTTGCATATATGTTTCTTAGACTATATAGACGCAATATATACAAAGATTTCAACCGTCTACCTGTTCCATTCATTGTTCTACTTGTAGAAAGTTACAATTAATTTCCTTTAAAGGATTAACAATGGGGCTCGTGTTCACTTAAACTTGAAGAACAAAAAATTGGCGAATGGTACTGTTTGGATGCTTTGCATATATGTTTCTTAGACTATATAGACGCAATATATACAAAGATTTCAACCGTCTACCTGTTCCATTCATTGTTCTACTTGTAGAAAGTTACAATTAATTTCCGTTAAAGGATTAACAATGGGGCTCGTACTTCACTTAAACTTGAAGAACAAAAAATTGGCGACTGGTACTGTTTGGATGCTTTGCATATATGTTTCTTAGACTATATAGACGCAATATATACAAGGATTTCAACTGTCTACCTGTTCCATTCATTGTTCTACTTGTCGAAAGTTACAAATAATTACCGATAAAGGATTAACCATTGGGGCTCATTGTTCACTTAAACTTGAAGAACAAAAAATGGGCGAATTGTACTGTTTGGATGCTTTGCATATATGTTTTTTAGACTATATAGAAGCAATATATACAAAGATTTCAACCATCTACCTGTTCGATTCATTGTTCTACTTGTCGAAAGTTAGAAATAATTTCCGATAAAGGATTAACAATGGGGCTCATTGTTCACTTAAACTTGAAGGACAAAAAATTGGTGAATGGTACTGTTTGGATGCTTTGCGTACATGTTTCTTAGACTATATGGAAGCAATATATACAAGGATTTCAACCGTCTACCTGTTCCATTCATTGTTCTACTTGTCGAAAGTTACAAATAATTACCGATAAAGGATTAACCATTGGGGCTCATTGTTCACTTAAACTTGAAGAACAAAAAATTGGCGAATTGTACTGTTTGGATGCTTTGCATATATGTTTCTTAGACTATATAGAAGCAATATATACAATGATTTCAACCGTCTACCTATTCCATTCATTGTTCTACTTGTCGAAAGTTACAAATAATTACCGATAAAGGATTAACCATTGGGGCTCATTGTACACTTAAACTTGAAGGATAAAAAATTGGCGAATGGTACTGTTTGGATGCTTTGCATATATGTTTCTTAGACTATATAGAAGCAATATATACAATGATTTCAACCGTCTACCTATTCCATTCATTGTTCTACTTGCCGAAATTTACAAATAATTTCCTTTAAAGGATTAACAATGGGGCTCGTAGTTCACTTAAACTTGAAGAGCAAAAAATTGTCGAATTGTACTGTTTGGATGCTTTGCATATATGTTTCTTAGACTATATAGAAGCAATATATACCATGATTTCAACCGTCTACCTGTTCCATTCATTGTTCTACTTGTCGAAAGTTTAAATAATTTCCGTTAAGGGATTAACAATGGGGATCGTAGTTTACTTAAACTTGAAGAACAAAAAATTGGCGAATTGTACTGTTTGGATGCTTTGCATATATGTTTCTTAGACTATATAGAAGCAATATATACAATGATTTCAACCGTCTACATGTTCCATTCATTGTTCTACTTGTCGAAAGTTACAAATCATTTCCGTTAAGGGATTAACAATGGGGATCGTAGTTTACTTAAACTTGAAGAAAAAAAAATTGGCGAATTGTACTATTTGGATGCTTTGCATAGATGTTTCTTAGACTATTTAGAAGCAATATATACAATGATTTCAACCGTCTACCTGATCCATTCATTGTTCTACTTGTCGAAATTTACAAATAATTTCCTGTGAAGGATTAACAATGGGGCTCGTAGTTCACTTAAACTTGAAGAACAAAAAATTGGCGAATTGTGCTGTTTGGATGCTTTGCATATGTGTTTCTTAGACTATTTAGAAGCAATATATAGTAAGATTTCACCTGTCTACCTGTACTATTCATTGTTCTACTTGTAGAAAGTTACAAATAATTTCCATTTCATGATTATCAATGGGGCTCGCTGTTCACTTGAACTTGAAGATCAAAAAATTGGCGAATGTTACTGTTTAGATGCTTCGCATATAGGTTTCTTAGACTATATAGAAGCAACATATACAAAGATTTCAACCGTCTACCTGTTCTATTCATTGTTCATCTTGTCGAAAGTTACAAATAATTTCCGTTTCATGATTATCAATGGGCCTCGTTGTTCACTTAAACTTGAAGAACAAAAAATTGGCGACTGGTACTGTTTGGATGCTTTGCATATATGTTTATTAGACTATATAGAAGCAATATATAAAAAGATTTCAACCGTCTACCAGTTCCATTCATTTTTCTACTTGTCGAAAGTTACAAATAATTACCGATAAATGATTAACCATTGGGGCTCATTGTTCACTTAAACTTGAAGAACAAAAAATTGGCGAATTGTACTGTTTGGATGCTTTGCATATATGTTTTTTAGACTATATAGAAGCAATACATACAAAGATTTCAACCGTCTACCTGTTCGATTCATTGTTCTACTTGTCGAAAGTTAGAAATAATTTCCGATAAAGGATTAACAATGGGGCTCATTGTACACTTAAACTTGAAGGATAAAAAATTGGCGAATGGTACTGTTTGGATGCTTTGCGTACATGTTTCTTAGACTATATAGAAGCAATATATAAAAAGATTTCAACCGTCTACCAGTTCCATTCATTGTTCTACTTGTCGAAAGTTACAAATAATTTCCGATAAGGGATTAACAATGGGGATCGTAGTTTACTAAAACTTGAAGAACAAAAAATTGGCGAATGGTACTGTTTGGATGCTTTGCACATATGTTTCTTAGACTATATGGAAGCAATATATACAAAGATTTCAACCGTCTACGTGTTCCAATCATTGTTCTACTTGTAGAAAGTTACAATTAATTTTCGTTAAAGGATTAACAATGGGGCTCGTAGTTCACTTAAACTTGAAGAACAAAAAATTGGCGAATTGTACTTTTTGGATGCTTTGCATATATGTTTCTTAGACTATATAGAAGCAATATATACAAAGATTTCAACCGTCTACCTGTTCCAGTCAATGTCCTACTTGTCGAAAGTTACAAATAATTTCCGATAAAGGATTAACAATGGGGCTCATTGTTCACTTAAACTTGAAGAACAAAAAATTGGCGAATGGTACTGTTTGGATGCTTTGCATATATGTTTCTTAGACTATATGGAAGCAATATATACAAAGATTTCAACCGTCTGCGTGTTCCAATCATTGTTCTACTTGTAGAAAGTTACAATTAATTTCCGTTAAAGGATTAACAATGGGGCTCGTAGTTCACTTAAACTTGAAGAACAAAAAATTGGCGAATGTTACTGTTTGGATGCTTTGCGTGTATGTTTCTTAGACTATATAGAAGCAATATATAAAAAGATTTCAACCGTCTACCAGTTCCATTCATTGTTCTACTTGTCGAAAGTTACAAATAATTTCCGATAAGGGATTAACAATGGGGATCGTAGTTTACTAAAACTTGAAGAACAAAAAATTGGCGAAGTGTACTGTTTGGATGCTTTGCATATATGTTTCTTAGACTATATAGACGCAATATATACAAGGATTTCAACTGTCTACCTGTTCCATTCATTGTTCTACTTGTCGAAAGTTACAAATAATTACCGATAAAGGATTAACCATTGGGGCTCATTGTTCACTTAAACTTGAAGAACAAAAAATGGGCGAATTGTACTGTTTGGATGCTTTGCATATATGTTTTTTAGACTATATAGAAGCAATATATACAAAGATTTCAACCATCTACCTGTTCGATTCATTGTTCTACTTGTCGAAAGTTAGAAATAATTTCCGATAAAGGATTAACAATGGGGCTCATTGTTCACTTAAACTTGAAGGACAAAAAATTGGTGAATGGTACTGTTTGGATGCTTTGCGTACATGTTTCTTAGACTATATGGAAGCAATATATACAAGGATTTCAACCGTCTACCTGTTCCATTCATTGTTCTACTTGTCGAAAGTTACAAATAATTACCGATAAAGGATTAACCATTGGGGCTCATTGTTCACTTAAACTTGAAGAACAAAAAATTGGCGAATTGTACTGTTTGGATGCTTTGCATATATGTTTCTTAGACTATATAGAAGCAATATATACAATGATTTCAACCGTCTACCTATTCCATTCATTGTTCTACTTGTCGAAAGTTACAAATAATTTCCGATAAAGGATTAACAATGGGGCTCATTGTACACTTAAACTTGAAGGATAAAAAATTGGCGAATGGTACTGTTTGGATGCTTTGCGTACATGTTTCTTAGACTATATAGAAGCAATATATAAAAAGATTTCAACCGTCTACCAGTTCCATTCATTGTTCTACTTGTCGAAAGTTACAAATAATTTCCGATAAGGGATTAACAATGGGGATCGTAGTTTACTAAAACTTGAAGAACAAAAAATTGGCGAATGGTACTGTTTGGATGCTTTGCATATATGTTTCTTAGACTATATGGAAGCAATATATACAAAGATTTCAACCGTCTACGTGTTCCAATCATTGTTCTACTTGTAGAAAGTTACAATTAATTTTCGTTAAAGGATTAACAATGGGGCTCGTAGTTCACTTAAACTTGAAGAACAAAAAATTGGCGAATTGTACTTTTTGGATGCTTTGCATATATGTTTCTTAGACTATATAGAAGCAATATATACAAAGATTTCAACCGTCTACCTGTTCCAGTCAATGTCCTACTTGTCGAAAGTTACAAATAATTTCCGATAAAGGATTAACAATGGGGCTCATTGTTCACTTAAACTTGAAGAACAAAAAATTGGCGAATGGTACTGTTTAGATGCTTTGCATATAGGTTTCTTATGTTATATAGAAGCAGCATATACAATGATTTCAACCGTCTACCTATTCCATTCATTGTTCTACTTGTCGAAATTTACAAATAATTTCCTTTAGAGGATTAACAATTGGGCTCGTAGTTCACTTAAACTTGAAGAACAAAAAATTGGCAAATTGTACTGTTTGGATGCTTTGCATACATGTTTCTTAGACTATATAGAAGCAATATATACAAAGATTTCAACCGTCTACCTGTTCCTCTCATTGTTCTACTTGTCGGAAGTTACAAATAATTTCCTTTAAAGGATTAACAATGGGGCTCATTGTTCACTTAAACTTGAAGAACAAAAAATTGGCGAATGGTACTGTTTAGATGCTTTGCATATAGATTTCTTATGCTATATAGAAGCAGCATATACAATGATTTCAACCGTCTACCTATTCCATTCATTGTTCTACTTGTCGAAATTTACAAATAATTTCCTTTAGAGGATTAACAATTGGGCTCGTAGTTCACTTAAACTTGAAGAACAAAAAATTGGCGAATTGTACTATTTGGATGCTTTGCATATATGTTTCTTAGACTGTATAGAAGCAATATATACAATGATGTCAACCGTCTACCTGTTCTATTCATTGTTTTACTTGTCGAAATTTACAAATAATTTCCGATAAAGGATTAACCATTGGGGCTCATTGTTCACTTAAACTTGAAGAACAAAAAATTGGCAAATGTAAGTGTTTGGATGCTTTGCATATAGATTTCCTAGCCTATATAGAAGCAACATATACAAAGAATTCAACCGTGTACCTGTTCTATTCATTGTTCTACTTGTAGAAACTTACAAATAATTTCCCTTTCGTGATTATCAATGGGGCTCGTTGTTCACTTAAACTTGAAGAACAAAAAATTGGCGAATTGTACTGTTTGGATGATTTGCATATATGTTTCTTAGACTATATAGAAGCAATATATACAATGATTTCAACCGTCTACCTGTTCCATTCATTTTTCAACTTGTCGAAATTTACAAATAATTTCCTTTAAAGGATTAAAAATGGGGCTCGTAGTTCACTTAAACTTGAAGAAAAAAAATTGGCGAATTGTACTGTTTTGATGCTTTGCGTAAATGTTTCTTAGACTATATTGAAGCAATATATAGAAAGATTTCACCCGTCTACCTGTTCCATTAATTGTTCTACTTGTCGAAAATTACAAATAATTTCCGATATAGGATTAACAATGGGGCTCATTGTTCACTTAAACTTGAAGAACAAAAAATTGGCGAATGGTAGTGTTTGGATGCTTTGCGTACATGTTTCTTAGACTATATAGAAGCAATATATACAAAGATCTCAACCGTCTACCTGTTCCATTCATTGTTCGACATGTCGAAAGTTACAAATAATTTCCTTTAAAGGATTAACAATGGGGCTCGTAGTTCACTTAAACTTGAAGAAAAAAAATTGGCGAATTGTACTGTTTTGATGCTTTGCGTAAATGTTTCTTAGACTATATTGAAGCAATATATAGAAAGATTTCACCCGTCTACCTGTTCCATTAATTGTTCTACTTGTCGAAAATTACAAATAATTTCCGATAAAGGATTAACAATGGGGCTCATTGTTCACTTAAACTTGAAGAACAAAAAATTGGCGAATGGTACTGTTTGGATGCTTTGCGTACATGTTTCTTAGACTATATGGAAGCAATATATACAATGATTTCAATCGTCTACCTGTTCCATTCATTGTTCCACTTGTCGAAATTTACAAATAATTTCCTTTAAAGGATTAACAATGCGGCTCGTAGTTCACTTAAGCTTGCAGAACAAAAAATTGGCGAATTGTACTTTTTGGATGCTTTGCGTATATGTTTCTTAGACTATATAGAAGCAATATATAGAAAGATTTCACCCGTCTACTTTTACTATTCATTGTTCTACTTGTAGAAAGTTACAAATAAGATCCATTTCATGATTATCAATGGGGCTCGTTGTTCACTTCAACTTGAAGAACAATAAATTGGCGAATTGTACTCTTTGGATGCTTTGCATATATGTTTCTTAGACTATATAGAAGCAATATATACAAAGATTTCAACCGTCTACCTGTTCCACTCATTGTTATACTTGTTGAAAGTTACAAATAATTTCCGATAAAGGATTAACAATGGGGCTCATTGTTCACTTAAACTTGAAGAATAATAAATTGGCGAATGGTACTGTTTAGATGCTTTGCATATAGGTTTCTTATGCTATATAGAAGCAGCATATACAATGATTTCAACCGTCTACCTATTCCATTCATTGTTCTTCTTGTCGAAATTTCCAAATAATTTCCTTTAGAGGATTAACAATGGAGCTCATAGTTCACTTAAACTTGAAGAACAAAAAATTGGCGAATGGTACTGTTTGGATGCTTTGCGTACATGTTTCTTAGACTATATAGAAGCAATATATACAAAGATCTCAACCGTCTACCTGTTCCATTCATTGTTCGACATGTCGAAAGTTACAAATAATTTCCGTTAAAGGATTAACAATGGGGCTCGTAGTTCGCTTAAACTTGAAGAAAAAAAATTGGCGAATTGTACTGTTTTGATGCTTTGCGTAAATGTTTCTTAGACTATATTGAAGCAATATATAGAAAGATTTCACCCGTCTACCTGTTCCATTAATTGTTCTACTTGTCGAAAATTACAAATAATTTCCGATAAAGGATTAACAATGGGGCTCATTGTTCACTTAAACTTGAAGAACAAAAAATTGGCGAATGGTACTGTTTGGATGCTTTGCGTACATGTTTCTTAGACTATATGGAAGCAATATATACAATGATTTCAATCGTCTACCTGTTCCATTCATTGTTCCACTTGTCGAAATTTACAAATAATTTCCTTTAAAGGATTAACAATGCGGCTCGTAGTTCACTTAAGCTTGCAGAACAAAAAATTGGCGAATTGTACTTTTTGGATGCTTTGCGTATATGTTTCTTAGACTATATAGAAGCAATATATAGAAAGATTTCACCCGTCTACTTTTACTATTCATTGTTCTACTTGTAGAAAGTTACAAATAAGATCCATTTCATGATTATCAATGGGGCTCGTTGTTCACTTCAACTTGAAGAACAATAAATTGGCGAATTGTACTCTTTGGATGCTTTGCATATATGTTTCTTAGACTATATAGAAGCAATATATACAAAGATTTCAACCGTCTACCTGTTCCACTCATTGTTATACTTGTTGAAAGTTACAAATAATTTCCGATAAAGGATTAACAATGGGGCTCATTGTTCACTTAAACTTGAAGAATAATAAATTGGCGAATGGTACTGTTTAGATGCTTTGCATATAGGTTTCTTATGCTATATAGAAGCAGCATATACAATGATTTCAACCGTCTACCTATTCCATTCATTGTTCTTCTTGTCGAAATTTCCAAATAATTTCCTTTAGAGGATTAACAATTGGGCACGTAGTTCACTTAAACTTGAAGAACAAAAAATTGGCGAATTGTACTATTTGGATGCTTTGCATATATGTTTCTTAGACTGTATAGAAGCAATATATACAATGATTTCAACCGTCTACCTGTTCTATTCATTGTTATACTTGTCGAAATTTACAAATAATTTCCGATAAAGGATTAACCATTGGGGCTCATTGTTCACTTAAACTTGAAGAACAAAAAATTGGCAAATGTTAGTGTTTGGATGCTTTGCATATAGATTTCCTAGACTATTTAGAAGCAACATATACAAAGAATTCAACCGTCTACCTGTTCTATTCATTGTTCTACTTGTAGAAACTTACAAATAATTTCCCTTTCGTGATTATCAATGGGGCTCGTTGTTCACTTCAACTTGAAGAACAATAAATTGGGGAATTGTACTGTTTGGATGCTTTGCATATATGTTTCTTAGACTATATGGAAGCAATATATACAAAGATTTCAACAGACTACCAGTTCTATTCATTGTTCTACTTGTAGAAACTTATAAATAATTTCCCTTTCATGATTATCAATGGGGCTCGTAGTTCACTTAAACTTGAAGTACAAAAAATTGGCGAATTGTACTGTTTGGATGCTTTGCATATATGTTTCTTAGACTATATAGAAGCATTATATACAATGATTTCAACCGTCTACCTTTTCCATTCACTGTTCTACTTGTCGAAAGTTACAAATAATTTCCGGTAAAGGATTAACAATGGGGCTGGTAGTTCACTCAAAAATTGAAGAACAAAAAATTGGCGAATGGTACTGTTTGGATGCTTTGCATTTATATTTCTTAGACTATATAGAAGCAATATATACAATGATTTCAACCGTCTACCTGTTCCATTCATTGTTCTACTATTAGAAAGTTACAAATAATTTCCGTTTCATGATTATCAATGGGGCTCGTAGTTCGGGCATCGCATTTTGTCTTTCGCGTGAAACATTTTCCCATCATTTTTACAGGTTTAAACGACGGAATGAACGACGGAATGAACGACGGCATGAACGACAAAATGAACGGGAAAATGTGTCAGGCAAAATTTCTTGCTCTACTTTACTTTCCTTACCCATCTCGCACTGGGAGAAATAAATTCCCGACCGTGATGCGACGAGCATCCAATGCTTAAGGACTAACGCGAAATTTATTCCTTATTAAATTAACCTTACGAATAATCTAAATCTCAACATACCACGAACGTCTTAAAGTCTAATCCATTACAATTACAATTTGACTACCCGCCCGCAATATCAATCTGACCTTCGATATGGGAGCAGTTTTTGTACACAGTGAAAATCATCCTATCTCGGGGGAAATACAAACACAATCTGAGCCTGTCCAATTAATAGCAAAGATTTCTTTGCAAAATATTGCCTGATTCCTTATCTGCATAGCAGAAAGCAAACCTCTTGGCCAGAAAATGAAAAATGCATTCTGCTTGAAACAGAATGAAGAGAAACATCGTATTGCTTCATGAATGAAGAAAGTCGGACAACAATTATCTCATGAATCAGACTTCGAAAACAATACAGACGATACTTTGATCCAAAAATCAAACGTATCGAAACCATTAACAACGAAACCATTAAGAAATGGTCATCACACGATCGTAACAAATTTTCAGAAGAAATATCTGCAAACCTAACACACAATTTGCAACACAAGATGTCACCGAGAAATATCCATCGAACTCCCTTCGATGTGATTCGATTCATGCAACTCCTGCAATAAAAACTCATTTGTTAGTAAAATGTCATTACACTGTGGATTCCCCCAGCGTCTCTGGACGCCTGTCTCTCTTAATTTCCATGGGCATGGTCCAATTCATTTCCTCTAAATATCCATTATTAGTATTCCGTCTTCTGCAACAAACTCTCATTAATTTTGCCCAAAACGCGCAACATAAAACGAAATATCACCGACCCTTGAATATTGTAACAGACGAGTATCGAAATTTACGAAAATCAAATGAAGCATAATTTATTAAAAATTGTAGGAAATGCAAATGTTGTAAACTTTACGATAAAGAATGATCAGAAATTTAAAAAAGCAAATATAAAATTTGAAGTTACATATCGAGTCGACAAACGCGAATTGAATAGTATGGACAATTTAGCAAATTGTGCAATGTCACAATCATTTGCTATCAAATAAATTACTTGAATGAAAAAAGCTAATTTCGACGCAGTTGCATTCGAAATTATTTGAAACCTTTCCATCATCCGAGCATAAAAATAAATGCATCACTCTTTAATTCGCGACGCGAAAAGTGTTAAATAAAGACAGACTTCCCCCTTTGCTACAATATAACTCTACCATTTAGTGAAATAAATAAGCAAATATCTAAAAGCGACGCGTTTACTTCTTATCTGTATTTGCTATCCGTCTATCACACTGCAATTTCGATATATATGTTTCGGGCGCAAGTATGTTATTTTCATTCTATTAAAAAAGTATGCAAAACCCGTGGTCCGTAATTTTTGTAAGAAATTTGCGAGAATTCATCGAAACCTCTACGTCGACGCGGTATTCTCACAAAAATGTCATCGCGATCCAAGTAAAATCCAGACAATATTAAATTAATAACTTTAACCATGACAGCCAGCAGCGTGTTTCCTATTTCACGAATTTTATTAAATTAACTGACACTCATTTTCTATCTGTGTCATCAAATGTGCATATAACTTTTTGCACTTTTATTTGCGGAGTGGTTTCAATGACCACGATGAAATTCATTGACTGATTGGTCTCAATGGACAATACATAATATAACTAGACAAAAATTCTACATAAATCCTCAAAATTTCTTGTATTAAAAGATACATTTGCAGCAGTAATTCTATTTGCAAGCACTTGATTAACAATACAAAAATCATGACATGAAGCAGCCAAAAGGCGCTGAAAATCCCGAAATCATCGAGCAGCCAAGAGGCGCTTTCAATAAAAATCGCGAGAAACCGGTGCCATTTCAGGCTCTTACTGTTCGCAACGCTAGCTCAAAACCCGCCTATTGCCATTTCATGGCTCTCATTCTTCGCAACGCTACTTTAAAACCCGCCTATTGCCATTCCATGGCTATCATACGTAATATTTTTTTTTTTCTTTTCACCCCGCTAAAAATATATTTACATTGTCACTCACTGCTAAAACTATGTTTCGAGAAGCAGCAATATGTTGCCACATTACATATACATGCCCATTTGTATTTTGCCTGCCGTTTATCAGGGTAATTGCTATTATATGGTGTCGTCAAAATAAACGAATTTTTAAAAAAAAAATACGTAATATTATTTAATAAACAATAGCGTACTGCCATTTCGAGGCTTTCATTGTTCGCAACGTTACTTCAAAACCCGCCTACTGCCATTCCGGGGGCTCTCAGAATTCGCAACACTACCTATCCGGAAAAAAAGAAGCTATCGTTGGGAGCAGGCCTCCTGAGGCACTCCATGGGGAGTTGCATTTTTGCAACTCCAATTGCTGAGTCTCTGACTCAGCAGATGCGCATCTCTCAGCTGCTTTTGAATTTTGCAACGCTAGTTTCGCGATTGTTCAAAAGAAAACCGCGTATAATTCATATTTCGCAACACAAATTTAGAATTTACTAAGAGCAAACTCCCGGACACCCATTTCAGGTGCTAAATCGTGATGCTATACTCTACAAATTATTAAGAAAATACTAATTCGAAATATTCTATAAGATACTAAAACAAACTCCCGTGCTCCTTGATCAAGGGCTATGTCGCAACTCTACTTTAACAATTAATTATTCAAAGACAAACCGGGCACTTTTCGTGCTTTATATCGCAACGCTACTTTAAAGAATTACTGTTCAAAGAAAAACCGGTCACTTTTCGTGCTTCAATTCGCAACGCTACTTCTAAACATCTAATTAAAGCAAGCTCCCGTTCGCCATCTCGGGCGATATCTCTCGCAACTCTATCTCTAATTTAATATAATATTCTAGAAATTAAAAAACCGAGTATATTCATATCGCAACACTAACAACTACTAATTAATTCGAACAAACCCGTGGGTACCATCCGTGGTGACCTTAATTTCGCAACACTAACGAGCAAGGTATACGTAACTCTAATTTCGCAATGAAAAACCGCATGCAGCCAAGATGCGCTCGTTGGACGGGAATGTTACATCCGTCAGAGGACAAATACAGAAAGCGAGCACAGTGAATTAACAAATACTAATAATGACTTTCCATTCTAGAACCCAAAACGGATTCGAGGATGAAAAGCCATTCGCTGCAGCCCTCTTCGTGACAGTTTGTCGGGCCTCTTCGGCACTTGTTAGCCACTTCTTCTGCCGCTAGAGAATGCTCGAATACTTTGCACCAACAAAAGTCTTACTATTATCAAATTCAACAGTGAAAACCACACCACGAGCGTGCAGAGCGTATTCGCTGCTCGTGTAGCACAGTTTTCATAAAAAAAGGCAAAGTATTCGAATATCGCACCGGGAGTTTCACCACGTGCGCAAAAAATTTACAAACTAGAAACTACGGTCAAAAAGAGGGGGACACTCGGTTTGACCGTAGTTTGATCCCAGGTCCAGGCATATTACTTTTACCCGACCTACACAGAGAATGTGATATCCTGAATTCCTGGCCCTTCCTGCTTATATTTAACTCACATTCAAGAACGGTATGCTACCTACGTATCTAAAACCTATATTTAAAAATGCAAATCGCGACACAAATCACACAAACACACATCACTCCACGGTTCTCAATCAGAAACCAATGTGCATGGGCCTGAACTAGAGAGGACTCCCCGGGGTTCCTCCGACACCCGAGTTCGCAAACAACATTCATACTCTAAAATGTACGTACCAATTTCCTGAAATCGACTGACAAGGGTGGCGACCATTGCGTTACTTCATTATAATACTCTATCGCGATTTGACAGGTTTATTGTTCGCGACTAAAGTGAACAACAGCCGCGGAACGGAACGTTGGTTCGCTCCCGAATGGAAGCGGCGCGCGAGGACAGGGACTGAGGCGACTGGTCCGATGCACGTTCGGAAGCACGTGGAGGAAAGAAAACTCCCTTACACCAAAACTCGCTTTATTCCGTCTCAAATCAACAAACACAAACACTTGGGTTTTAACGAGGGACAATATCGCGAATCTACGAATAAAAATACGGGTCGCGAAGGCGGACCGCGTGAACAATAATTGCGAAAGCAACTGAACAAAAAGAGATGACTCTCAACGCGCGATGCGTAGTTTATCGCGGCACAGTAGAAAGAAGAGTGAAGCGCGGAACAGGTGCGTTCGCTTGTTCGCGTTACAATTCAGAAAAGAGGGCGCTGAAGTTAGCATAATCGCGAATAGGAGCAGCGAAAAGGCCACGTGGGCCGTGCGTCACAAGGATATAATTGACTCCCGGGCATCACGCGATGTGACGAGTTCGACATACGAAGACATGGAGATGACCAGTCTTCCTGGACTTTAACGGAAGTACCAGGACCGACTCGTGTGAGCCGAGAGCCCCTCCCTGTGGCGCACAACCCACTGCCAACCCCGAACATTTATAGAATTATAAATATTTGACATTGTATCGTTTGATATTTGAGGCAATGTATATGGCATATGTTGCACAGATAGAGAGAATTTCATCATTGGCATGCCATATACATCGATGAGTTGTAGTAAGAGTGAAAAGGAGAATAAGGCAAAATATATTGTTGAAGGTTGTATAAATTATTTTATGATACGAGAAAATTTCAAGCGAAGCAAGATCCACAGACTAACACACATCACACACATGTGGAAATTACGTCGTGCACGATTCGCCACCGCAATGTCAGTCGCTGATTTTTAAAAAAAAGGCCGTGCCCACCGCCTTTACCCATTCGAAGTGCACCTGGGCACTCGAATGAGTTCGGGCTTAAAGTGAACACGGCAGAACTTTGTACTCACTGCGTATTTTTGCTGAAAATCCTAGCTAAGAGGATGATTAGAAGAATTCTAACGGTCTGATTTATGAAAAATTGCAGCAAGTGACTCGAATTTGATATTTAATCAAGCAAATGACTCGACTTTTATATTTATTTAAGCAAGTGACTCGACTTTCATATTTGTTCAAGCAAAGAGAATTTTAATTGAAAAAGTGAACTCTATAGAAGCAAAATACTCTACTTTATATATTTGTAAATATGCAAAATTTACTTTGAATTGAAAATGAATATTAAAAACCGGGAGATCTCGTCATCAGGGGAAGAATTTTAACAGGGAAATGTATTAACTGTCACTCTGACTTCGAGATCTACCCGTCGCGAATTGCCTTCTTGTAGATAATATAATAATTGTTATTGAAACGACGCGAAACAAATTTACAAACTTCCGAAATTTCGTCTATCAAAAGCACAAATCGAGCGATCTATTTTAAAACATAAATCGTCTCGAAGAAAGCAATTAGCCGCGATCTTATAACAAATTTTGTTATAAGAATATTTTTCCAGTGAATATAAAGAACGCACAATACTCGTCAACTGTTCATTTGTGTTGATAAATTCGCAACGCTAACTGTAAATTTCATGATTACATTCATGTAAATAATGCAAAAATCGCGCTACAAGAAGGCCCTGTTCTAAGCTACGATATACAAGACAGTACACAAGGAAAATATATAACAGTTTCTACTCACGAGTAATTTTTAAATTACTCGTGTTCACTATGCTCGCTTTATAGAACAATACAACCAATCTCCAGTGCCGCTTCGGACCTTTCGTCCTACGGCATGGTTTGGAGACCGGAGGGACAGTTAAAGTTTTTGAATCACCAGTGTCGAGACACCAGAATACCATTGGTTACCTTAGAATCTCAGCCGCTGCTGTCTCTGCCAGTGTTGTCTCCGCCGCTGTTATCAAGGTTGTCCTCAGGTCATCTCAAGGTTGTCCTCAGGTCATCTCAAGGAATGTCCAAGGTCTAAACAAAACAAAGCATTTCGCATTGCAGGAGGCACCGTTCGTAGAACGTTAAACTGCCTTCCGTTCCGATTTTACAAAGAAAGCTAATTGAATTTTGAAAACAGCGGATGAAAAAAAGTCGTAATTATATATCAAGAAACGTTAAGAGTAGATCGTAAGAATGATTAGTTTATGAATGATTTTCAGAATTGAGAATTCAAGGAGAAGTTATATATCGAACTATGTATCGAAACTTTCCGACAAGTACGTAGAAATAAAACATCTCTGTGTTTACGTTACTCACCTTCAAGGCGGAAAGTGCATCGCAGTTTCATAGGGTACAGCGATGCCTCACGAATTCGAGCAAAGTCTGTAACAAAAATAAGATGCACATCTTAAATACTTATTCCCTGAAAATTTCATGTCGGGGAATTTTTAATTTTTATTTATTTTATTGGTAGAACATACAATGTAAGGGTATGGAAATTTGATATAAAACTTGTAAGGACGCTTTGGAGAAAATTTTCAAGTAGCAACTGAAACTTGGGGAAAAATTGCGGGGTACATGCGAATTAAAATTTCAGCTCACCTATAAAAGATTTGCCCTTCGCATGGGAGTGATTGTCGCCGTTCAACCATCCCGTCATTTGACTGTTCTGTAACAAAAAAATTAACATTTTCATTAGTATAAGCCATCTTTGTATTTCTCGACTGTGAATTTTTATTTCTCGATCATGTGATACTTACTTTTTAAATTCGTGAAGCCTTGCCCGATGGAAATCCTTTCCACAGCTGCTCCTGTTGCACTGACTCTACTTCCGGCGCGGTATAATTGAAAAAAAGACAATTTGCGACAGAGAATTATTTTCGGCGAACAATTTGACTCTACTTTCGCGTGAAGTTATAAATTTAAGTGTATAATATGAAATACGAAGCAAACACTGACTCTACTTTCGCGTAAAGTTATAAATTGAAGTGTATAATATGAAATACGAAGCAAACACTGACTCTACTTTCGCGTAAAATTACTAGAAATTTAACACTTATTAAAGTATATATAAAATGCGAAACAAACACTCCAGCGATGCCTCACGAATTCGGACAAAGTCTGTAACAAAAATAAAACGCAAAATATAAAATATTTGCTCTCTGAAAACTGGAAAATTCAGCTAATTTTTTATTTAGCATAAAAATGTTGCAAGTATTCTATGAGAACTGCAAAAGCTAATTAATACTTTATTTACGTTAATTAAATTGATGGAGAGAACAAAGTTAAGTTTGCAAGGGAATTGGCAAATATCAAAGTTATGACGTGTGTACGGAATAAAATTTCAACTTACCTTCACAGACTTTGCCCATCGCCAAGGAATGATTGTCGCTGCTCAACCATCCCGTCATTTGACTGTTCTGTAACAAACAAATTAACATTTTGGTTAGTTTATATACATATTTTTTAATTAAAAAATTTCATTTCTCGAGTATCTTATACTTACTTTTAAAATTCGTGAAGCCTTGCCCGATGGAAGTCCTTTCCACAGCTGCTGCTCGATGCACTGTCTCTACTTCCGGTACGATCAATTTAAATAATATAAGGAAGCTACCGCGACCGAGAATCATTTCCGGCGAACAATTTTGACTCTACTTTCGCGGAGAACAGAATTCTTAATATTTTTAATAATTATTCAAAAGATATTAATAATTATAATAGCGGGTTGCAAACACTGACTCTATGTCGCGTGAATTTGTTATAAATTGAAAAAATATTGAGTAATAAATATATACAGATATAAATATTAATATAATACGAAACAAGCACTGACTCTAGACCGCAATGCGCTCGGCCCCAAATTTTGCTGAAAATAAAAGGGTGGGGTGGGGAACACAAGAAAATCAAACAACCATGTTTTTCTTTTTCATATCAAATCAAGTGCTTGCTTCAAGAAATACTGCTTAAAAATTATGTCTTACTCATTGATTCGTCATGTTCTTTGTGTAATACAATACACTATTAATTAAATGTATAAACAATAAATACTGCGAGCTGCCACTGTTAAAGTTATAAGATTAGTCATGCTTATTCCCTATTACATATGAACACTAACCCCCTTCGATAAATTCACGAAAATCTTTATAGAAATTACGGACGAATCTAACGCAGGACCTTAACACCCTACATCGGCAAATACGATTTTTATTTACTTCTATACTTATGCCCTGAAACCTATGTAAATCCATTGCAGCGTCTCAAAACGGAAGGATAAGTCGTAACATGTAAATACCAAGTAAAAACGAATCGCGATTTATTTGTAGCATAGAATTGTAGCCGTCGAAATTTAACACCGCGAATTGGTAAACACTGTCAGAATAAGGAGCAGCTTTCTTGGAAGTCGACTATCGTATTGTAAATATTGACTGAATACTCGTATATTGTAAGAGGTTTCAAATAATCCCGAAAGATTTCAATCGTTGCATGTTTCCGTAGAACCGTATTAATTCGTAGAAATGTAAATTCTATTCGTCGGATGTTCGACTCGATATCAATTAATATGAATATTGTATAAATTCAAACAAAATATCGCGAAGACCCGAAGTAAATGAAAATGTTACTTGCGTATGGCGTCGTAATATCTTACGTTTTGTTGCTCCACCGTGCACGTGTCCGATCGTGCCAGCCCGGAAGGTCGTTCAAAGGATACTCCGAGTCCTGCAAGCACACACGAGTAAACTATTAAATAACTGCGAAAAAGTACAATAATTCCGTATAATCACGTTTCAGAGCAACAATAATCGCGGTCTTCGTCAATAAAATCGAAATACGAAGCTATAGAAGAAGTACTAACGTTGTAGACGAGAAAAGCACCGCGTAAATGTCGCGAGAGGTCAGTGACGTCACCAATTGCGTCGTAATTATTTCGCGATTGTTACTAAATTCGTAATTATTATTGTCCAAATTGATTGATATGGTACAGCAGAAGACTATTACGTAGTAGATAAACAAGTGAACTATTTTTTAGCGGTCGGTAAACGAGGGCGATGTAAAAGAAAAGGTACTCACAGCGGATACGTGTTAACGGTTCCAAGTCCGGAGAGAGAAAGAGGTAGGTGACCGCTCAGGTAGGAGTGGGGATAGCTCGCGGCGGCTTGGTTGCCGCTCGGTGGGGGAAAAGCGAGCCAATCAGAATACGGCTGCATGTCACGCGCTAGAAGGCCTATCCTCTAGCGCGCCAAAACCAGGGATTTTGAGAAATTTCAAACAAAGAATTATAATATCTCGAAATAAGAGATTTGAGCATGAATTATTAAAATAGTTATTAAGTAGAAAGATCTCCACCGGTAATATGTAGAAGATATATCGTTTAGAGCAGAGAAACGAATCTTTTTACTTATTTAAATAACAAGAAGTTATTCTTTACGTGATAATATAGTATTAATGTTCAATGACGATATAAATCAATATTAGAATTTAAAACAATTTGGGTACCAAAACCGTGAGAGCCGATCACATAACTTCAAAAATAACAAAAGGTCTGCCTTCTTTCACTTTGTCTTTAAGTTTGTGGCTTTCTCATGAAGACCATATTTATAATGTTTCCAATTTACATTCGCAGAATAAGAGCATTATGGAGTCAGTTTATTATGCTATATGTACGAGTGAATGAACAACCGAAACAATAGAGACAGCATGATCGCACGAGCAACAGTGATAAAGAGAAAACATCTGACCACCGTTGACTCATCTCCAATGCGAGGCTTAACTTCTACTTAATCGCGTAATCTTAAAGCTACCTTAAACGCAAATTCTTCATCGGCCCAGTCAGAGGGTAAGGCTTACACCGACACACTGCCCCCCCCCCCCCCCCACCCCCCATCGGACGGTATGAAGCACATATGTCAGATAAGCACATATGTCAAGACACTCGTCGGTCTTCTGGACAGGGGCTGCAATTGGGATAGGAAGTAAGTAACGAGGACGGCTACACGAGAAAAACGTTTGCCTTCTTTCGCATATTTTCGAGAGCATGGAATTGAGTTACGATGACACTCTTGCATTCAATTTTACGCTTAGGTGACATTTTTAAATCTACCTTAAATCTTACTGGAACTATCTTAACGCTAAACGATGTCTTCTTTCGAGGTGATGACTGGAACTTTTAATCAACGAAGAGTTAAAGAATTGTTGTCACCAAAGAAAGAAAACGAATAGTCAGAGATAAAAGCGAACAAATCTGCCCAACGTTGACTCTTCTTCGATGCGAAGCTTAATTTCTACTTAATCGCGTAACCTTAAAGCTAACTTAAACGCAAATTCTGAGATGTAAATAATTGTAAGACTAGAAATCCGAACATTCGGTAGCCAAGGCTGCCGAATATTCGGATTTCGTGGCTATTCGCTCGATATCACTTGCTATTTAGTACTACTATTTAACAAAATATCGTACTAAAAGCACGTTTAATAAAAGTTAAAATCATAGCAAGTGATATCGACCCAGGTCCCACCGCGAGGAGGTTGCCACGAAACGGGACCCAAAAATGCATGCCCAACCAACCTCCATTTCATTCTGCTCTTCCTCTGAGACACTTTCCCTCGACATTGACGAATTCAATGTCGAGAGAAAGTGTAGCAGAGGAATCGCCGACTCTACTTTACTTATTCCGTTTCGCGAAAAGAGATAGACACCCGCCGAATGGTGTCGATCTCCCTTTACAATATTTACTTATTCGACATTCCTAATTCTTATCTTACTTTCCGCACGCAATCACTCTTACAAAACCATAATATCGCATCCATGCTCAAGAAATATCCGAGAAGAAGGCAAACGACTTTGAAAAGCAAAATGAAAACGCGATCGCGAAAGGGGGAAGAAAGTTAGTCTTCTGCGGCTGGAGTCCAGTTGCACCCCTTCCTGAGACGGACTGGGTTGGTACGATCTGTAGCTGAACCGGATTATCTGCCAGGCGGGTCATGATCCAACTTGAACCACGACGGGGTTGCGTCTTTGAGCCCTCGGGTCGTACGTCGACCGATGACAAATGCGATGATCCGGTCGGTGGTGGAGCACTGGCCAGTCGCGTACCGTAACTGGACGCGATGAGTGCCAGAGGTTACGTCTTACAACGACGAGGCTGCGTAACGTGGCGGCTCATCGGCCCAGTCAGAGGGTCCGGCTTACACCGATACAGTGCCACCCCATCGATCGGTATGGAGCACATATGTCATAAGTCGATCGTACGACCTTCGGCTCAAAGACCAACCCTGAAGACGTCCCTGGGCCGTAGAACCACGCTTCTCGCCTCCGCGCCGCCGCAGAAACACTCGTCGGTCTTCTGGAC
The DNA here is from genome assembly GCA_963989415.1 of Cerceris ruficornis. Classification (NCBI taxonomy): domain Eukaryota; kingdom Metazoa; phylum Arthropoda; class Insecta; order Hymenoptera; family Crabronidae; genus Cerceris; species Cerceris ruficornis. The sequence goes on from CAXDIW010000076.1 coordinate 771,502, forward strand.
AGGGGCTGCAATTGGGATAGGAAGTAAGTAACGAGGACGGCTACACGAGAAAAACGTTTGCCTTCTTTCGCATATTTTCGAGAGCATGGAATTGAGTTACGATGACACTCTTGCATTCAATTTTACGCTTAGGTGACATTTTTAAATCTAACTTAAATCTTACTGGAGCTATCTTAACGCTAAACGATGTCTTCTTTCGAGGTGATGACTGGAACTTTTAATCAACGAAGAATTAAAGAATTGTTGTCACCAAAGAAAGAAAACGAATAGTCAGAGATAAAAGCGAACAAATCTGCCCAACGTTGACTCTTCTTCGATGCGAAGCTTAATTTCTACTTAATCGCGTAACCTTAAAGCTAACTTAAACGCAAATTCTTAGATGTAAATAATTGTAAGACTAGGAATCCGAACATGCGGTAGCCAAGGCTGCCGAATATTCGGATTTCGTGGCTATTCGCTCGATATCACTTGCTATTTAGTACTACTATTTAACAAAATATCGTACTAAAAGCACGTTTAATAAAAGTTAAAATCATAGCAAGTGATATCGACCCAGGTCCCACCGCGAGGAGGTTGCCACGAAACGGGACCCAAAAATGCATGCCCAACCAACCTCCATTTCATTCTGCTCTTCCTCTGAGACACTTTCCCTCGACATTGACGAATTCAATGTCGAGAGAAAGTGTAGCAGAGGAATCGCCGACTCTACTTTACTTATTCCGTTTCGCGAAAAGAGATAGACACCCGCCGAATGGTGTCGATCTCCCTTTACAATATTTACTTATTCGACATTCCTAATTCTTATCTTACTTTCCGCACGCAATCACTCTTACAAAACCATAATATCGCATCCATGCTCAAGAAATATCCGAGAAGAAGGCAAACGACTTTGAAAAGCAAAATGAAAACGCGATCGCGAAAGGGGGAAGAAAGTTAGTCTTCTGCGGCTGGAGTCCAGTTGCACCCCTTCCTGAGACGGACTGGGTTGGTACGATCTGTAGCTGAACCGGATTATCTGCCAGGCGGGTCATGATCCAACTTGAACCACGACGGGGTTGCGTCTTTGAGCCCTCGGGTCGTACGTCGACCGATGACAAATGCGATCATCCGGTCGGTGGTGGTGCACTGGCCAGTCGCGTACCGTAACTGGACGCGATGAGTGCCAGAGGTTACGTCTTACAACGACGAGGCTGCGTAACGTGGCGGCTCATCGGCCCAGTCAGAGGGTCCGGCTTACACCGACACAGTGCCCCCCATCGGTCGGTATGAAGCACATATGTCATAAGTCGATCGTACGACCTTCGGCTCAAAGACCAACCCTGAAGACGTCCCTGGGCCGTAGAACCACGCTTCTCGCCTCCGCGCCGCCGCAGAAACACTCGTCGGTCTTCTGGACAGGGGCTGCAATTGGGATAGGAAGTAAGTAACGAGGACGGCTACACGAGAAAAACGTTTGCCTTCTTTCGCATATTTTCGAGAGCATGGAATTGAGTTACGATGACACTCTTGCATTCAATTTTACGCTTAGGTGACATTTTTAAATCTAACTTAAATCTTACTGGAACTATGTTAACGCTAAACGATGTCTTCTTTCGAGGTGATGACTGTAACTTTTAATCAACGAAGAGTTAAAGAATTGTTGTCACCAAAGAAAGAAAACGAATAGTCAGAGATAAAAGCGAACAAATCTGCCCAACGTTGACTCTTCTTCGATGCGAAGCTTAATTTCTACTTAATCGCGTAACCTTAAAGCTAACTTAAACGCAAATTCTTAGATGTAAATAATTGTAAGACTAGGAATCCGAACATTCGGTAGCCAAGGCTGCGGAATATTCGGATTTCGTGGCTATTCGCTCGATATCACTTGCTATTTAGTACTACTATTTAACAAAATATCGTACTAAAAGCACGTTTAATAAAAGTTAAAATCATAGCAAGTGATATCGACCCAGGTCCCACCGCGAGGAGGTTGCCACGAAACGGGACCCAAAAATGCATGCCCAAGCAACCTCCATTTCATTCTGCTCTTCCTCTGAGACACTTTCCCTCGACATTGACGAATTCAATGTCGAGAGAAAGTGTAGCAGAGGAATCGCCGACTCTACTTTACTTATTCCGTTTCGCGAAAAGAGATAGACACCCGCCGAATGGTGTCGATCTCCCTTTACAATATTTACTTATTCGACATTCCTAATTCTTATCTTACTTTCCGCACGCAATCACTCTTACAAAACCATAATATCGCATCCATGCTCAAGAAATATCCGAGAAGAAGGCAAACGACTTTGAAAAGCAAAATGAAAACGCGATCGCGAAAGGGGGAAGAAAGTTAGTCTTCTGCGGCTGGAGTCCAGTTGCACCCCTTCCTGAGACGGACTGGGTTGGTACGATCTGTAGCTGAACCGGATTATCTGCCAGGCGGGTCATGATCCAACTTGAACCACGACGGGGTTGCGTCTTTGAGCCCTCGGGTCGTACGTCGACCGATGACAAATGCGATGATCCGGTCGGTGGTGGAGCACTGGCCAGTCGCGTACCGTAACTGGACGCGATGAGTGCCAGAGGTTACGTCTTACAACGACGAGGCTGCGTAACGTGGCGGCTCATCGGCCCAGTCAGAGGGTCCGGCTTACACCGATACAGTGCCACCCCATCGATCGGTATGGAGCACATATGTCATAAGTCGATCGTACGACCTTCGGCTCAAAGACCAACCCTGAAGACGTCCCTGGGCCGTAGAACCACGCTTCTCGCCTCCGCGCCGCCGCAGAAACACTCGTCGGTCTTCTGGACAGGGGCTGCAATTGGGATAGGAAGTAAGTAACGAGGACGGCTACACGAGAAAAACGTTTGCCTTCTTTCGCATATTTTCGAGAGCATGGAATTGAGTTACGATGACACTCTTGCATTCAATTTTACGCTTAGGTGACATTTTTAAATCTAACTTAAATCTTACTGGAACTATGTTAACGCTAAACGATGTCTTCTTTCGAGGTGATGACTGGAACTTTTAATCAACGAAGAGTTAAAGAATTGTTGTCACCAAAGAAAGAAAACGAATAGTCAGAGATAAAAGCGAACAAATCTGCCCAACGTTGACTCTTCTTCGATGCGAAGCTTAATTTCTACTTAATCGCGTAACCTTAAAGCTAACTTAAACGCAAATTCTTAGATGTAAATAATTGTAAGACTAGGAATCCGAACATTCGGTAGCCAAGGCTGCGGAATATTCGGATTTCGTGGCTATTCGCTCGATATCACTTGCTATTTAGTACTACTATTTAACAAAATATCGTACTAAAAGCACGTTTAATAAAAGTTAAAATCATAGCAAGTGATATCGACCCAGGTCCCACCGCGAGGAGGTTGCCACGAAACGGGACCCAAAAATGCATGCCCAAGCAACCTCCATTTCATTCTGCTCTTCCTCTGAGACACTTTCCCTCGACATTGACGAATTCAATGTCGAGAGAAAGTGTAGCAGAGGAATCGCCGACTCTACTTTACTTATTCCGTTTCGCGAAAAGAGATAGACACCCGCCGAATGGTGTCGATCTCCCTTTACAATATTTACTTATTCGACATTCCTAATTCTTATCTTACTTTCCGCACGCAATCACTCTTACAAAACCATAATATCGCATCCATGCTCAAGAAATATCCGAGAAGAAGGCAAACGACTTTGAAAAGCAAAATGAAAACGCGATCGCGAAAGGGGGAAGAAAGTTAGTCTTCTGCGGCTGGAGTCCAGTTGCACCTCTTCCTGAGACGGACTGGGTCGGTACGATCTGTAGCTGAACCGGATTATCTACCAGGCGGATCATGATCCAACTTGAACCACGACGGGGTTGCGTCTTTGAGCCCTCGGGTCGTACGTCGACCGATGACAAAGGCGATCATCCGGTCGGTGGTGGAGCACTGGCCAGTCGCGTACCGTAACTGGACGCGATGAGTGCCAGAGGTCACGCCTTACAACGACGAGGCTGCGTAACGTGGCGGCTCATCGGCCCAGTCAGAGGGTCCGGCTTACACCGACACAGTGCCACCCCATCGATCGGTATGGAGCACATATGTCATAAGTCGATCGTACGACCTTCGGCTCAAAGACCAACCCTGAAGACGTCCCTGGGCCGTAGAACCACGCTTCTCGCCTCCGCGCCGCCGCAGAAACACTCGTCGGTCTTCTGGACAGGGGCTGCAATTGGGATAGGAAGTAAGTAACGAGGACGGCTACACGAGAAAAACGTTTGCCTTCTTTCGCATATTTTCGAGAGCATGGAATTGAGTTACGATGACACTCTTGCATTCAATTTTACGCTGAGGTGACATTTTTAAATCTAACTTAAATCTTACTGGAACTATCTTAACGCTAAACGATGTCTTCTTTCGAGGTGATGACTAGAACTTTTAATCAACGAAGAGTTAAAGAATTGTTGTCACCAAAGAAAGAAAACGAATAGTCAGAGATAAAAGCGAACAAATCTGCCCAACGTTGACTCTTCTTCGATGCGAAGCTTAATTTCTACTTAATCGCGTAACCTTAAAGCTAACTTAAACGCAAATTCTTAGATGTAAATAATTGTAAGACTAGGAATCCGAACATTCGGTAGCCAAGGCTGCGGAATATTCGGATTTCGTGGCTATTCGCTCGATATCACTTGCTATTTAGTACTACTATTTAACAAAATATCGTACTAAAAGCACGTTTAATAAAAGTTAAAATCATAGCAAGTGATATCGACCCAGGTCCCACCGCGAGGAGGTTGCCACGAAACGGGACCCAAAAATGCATGCCCAACCAACCTCCATTTCATTCTGCTCTTCTTCTGAGACACTTTCCCTCGACATTGACGAATTCAATGTCGAGAGAAAGTGTAGCAGAGGAATCGCCGAGTCTACTTTACTTATTCCGTTTCGCGAAAAGAGATAGACACCCGCCGAATGGTGTCGATCTCCCTTTACAATATTTACTTATTCGACATTCCTAATTCTTATCTTACTTTCCGCACGCAATCACTCTTACAAAACCATAATATCGCATCCATGCTCAAGAAATATCCGAGAAGAAGGCAAACGACTTTGAAAAGCAAAATGAAAACGCGATCGCGAAAGGGGGAAGAAAGTTAGTCTTCTGCGGCTGGAGTCCAGTTGCACCCCTTCCTGAGACGGACTGGGTTGGTACGATCTGTAGCTGAACCGGATTATCTGCCAGGCGGGTCATGATCCAACTTGAACCACGACGGGGTTGCGTCTTTGAGCCCTCGGGTCGTACGTCGACCGATGACAAATGCGATCATCCGGTCGGTGGTGGTGCACTGGCCAGTCGCGTACCGTAACTGGACGCGATGAGTGCCAGAGGTTACGTCTTACAACGACGAGGCTGCGTAACGTGGCGGCTCATCGGCCCAGTCAGAGGGTCCGGCTTACACCGACACAGTGCCCCCCATCGGTCGGTATGAAGCACATATGTCATAAGTCGATCGTACGACCTTCGGCTCAAAGACCAACCCTGAAGACGTCCCTGGGCCGTAGAACCACGCTTCTCGCCTCCGCGCCGCCGCAGAAACACTCGTCGGTCTTCTGGACAGGGGCTGCAATTGGGATAGGAAGTAAGTAACGAGGACGGCTACACGAGAAAAACGTTTGCCTTCTTTCGCATATTTTCGAGAGCATGGAATTGAGTTACGATGACACTCTTGCATTCAATTTTACGCTTAGGTGACATTTTTAAATCTAACTTAAATCTTACTGGAACTATCTTAACGCTAAACGATTTCTTCTTTCGAGGTGATGACTGGAACTTTTAATCAACGAAGAGTTAAAGAATTGTTGTCACCAAAGAAAGAAAACGAATAGTCAGAGATAAAAGCGAACAAATCTGCCCAACGTTGACTCTTCTTCGATGCGAAGCTTAATTTCTACTTAATCGCGTAACCTTAAAGCTAACTTAAACGCAAATTCTTAGATGTAACTAATTGTAAGACTAGGAATCCGAACATTCGGTAGCCAAGGCTGCCGAATATTCGGATTTCGTGGCTATTCGCTCGATATCACTTGCTATTTAGTACTACTATTTAACAAAATATCGTACTAAAAGCACGTTTAATAAAAGTTAAAATCATAGCAAGTGATATCGACCCAGGTCCCACCGCGAGGAGGTTGCCACGAAACGGGACCCAAAAATGCATGCCCAACCAACCTCCATTTCATTTTGCTCTTCCCCTGAGACACTTTCCCTCGACATTGACGAATTCAATGTCGAGAGAAAGTGTAGCAGAGGAATCGCCGACTCTACTTTTCTCATCCCGTTTCGCGAAAAGAGATAGACACCCGCCGAATGGTGTCGATCTCCCTTTACAATATTTGCTTATTCTAAACTAAACTAAACTCTTAAATCTAGCCTTACTTACTATTTGCAGTAAGTACAGGAAGAGAATAAACTATAGGGAAGCAGATCGCAGCAGCCTTTAACTTCGTTCGAGAAGAGAGGCAGATTATTATATCGTATTAATTTCTCAGCATTAGAAATTGTTATAATGAACGAATTATTTTTGAATGTATTAGAGGTTAATTTTTCTTGCAACTAAGATCCTGCCTGTAGCATTGCTAACTTTCATTAAAATCTAGTAAGACATCTATCCGAGGACTAAGTTCTCTTAAACTTAAAAGCTTTCCTATTCAGTAACTTACTATTCTTAAAATTAAAAGTCTGCCTGTTCGGTTAATAACTTGTCTTAGAACAAGATATTAATAATTTGTCTTAAAGCTAAAAACCTGCCTATTCGTTAACTAACTCGTCTTAAAATTAAAATGCTGCCTATTCTGATAGGAACATACATTAAAATTAAGAGTTGACCACCTCCATAAAGACGATATCTTGCCTTAATATTTAAAACCTGCCTATTCAGTGACTAACTCATTTTAAAGCTAATAGCCTGCCTATTCAGCGACTAACTCATCTTAAAGCTAATACCCTGCCTATTCAGTGATTAACTCGTCTTAAAACTAAACGCCTGCCTATTCTGAAACTAACTCGCCTTAAAATTAAGAGCTGGCCGGCTCGATACATGCACTATTTTGTCTTAAAATTTAAAACCTGTCTATTCAACAACTAACTCGTCTTAAAACTAAACGCCTGCCTATTCTGAAACTAATTCGCCTTAAAATTAGGAGCTGGCTGGCTCGATAAATGAATGTCTTGTCTTAAAATTTAAAACCTGCCTATTCAGTAACTAACTCGTCGTAAAATTCGAAGCCTGCCTTTTCGATAGCTAAGTTTTATAAAAATTAAAGTCCCATATATTCGATAATTAAGAGCTCTTAGAAGTAACGTCGTTACCATGTTTCCTTAATAACGAATAACCTGCCTATTAAGGAATTAAGTTCAATTCCAAAATGTTTGATAGTTAAAACCTCATGCAAAATATATAGGATTTAAGTTTCTTGAAAAATAAGGAATAGCCTTCTCCGAAAACTTAGTTTATCCGGTTACAAAAATATACTTAAACCAAACATCTGCTTGTGCGATGTGTAGATTCCATTGAAACTGAAGAAATTGCCTCCCGATAACAAAGACCTTCTAAATTCCTGAGAATCGGATTTAACTGACACCTGAAATCTTTTGAGAATCAGAGACTTAACTATACGAAAACTAATTTTACCAGTTTCGATGATAATCTCAAATCGTTGGTTATCATCGTCATCGCCATCATCGTCATCGTTATCGTGGAAGATCGGAATATTATACATTAAAAGAGAACGACCCACTTTCGCTACAGTATACACAGAATATAATATACGCGAGAAAACTCGAAAGAAAATTCGCCATCGATCTAAAGTCCTCGATTGCACTATCATAAAGTAAGAATGCGAGCTTATGGAACTCCATGTAATTGCAAATGTACGATAAAAATAAACCATGATTTGTGCAAAGCATTTGGGAAAATGTATCGGCGGAACTTTATCCTCGATGAAAAATTGAATTGAGAAAACAGGTAATTCGAACGGCCAACAGTCACAGTATCAATATTATTGTAGAATAAGATGAAATATTTTGACAATATATTAATTCAATTAATAGTTCGTAATGTTCCATTTGACAAACGCTTGCGAAAACAGCTTCACTTTATTATTAATCATAGTTATTTTAATCGTAAAAAGAACGCGAGCACCTGTTTCCGAAGCGCTACGGAAATTCGCGGCTAACGGAATCGCGAGTATCTTTCCGAGGTGCTGTCAATTTTCGCAACACTAATTTCGCGTACGAGCAATAATCGCGAGCGCCTACGCGAGGCGCTGTGAATTTTCGCAACACTAATTTTGCGACGAGCAAAATCGCGAGCATCTTAGCGAGACGCTGTGAATTTTCGCAACGCTAAGTTCGCGAAGAGTGATCGAACAAAATCGCGGGCAACCTCTACCGAGGTGCACTTTTAATTTCGCAACTCTAATAATCGCGAATATTTTATACAATTGACGGGATAGTATCCCGCACTGGCGTCATGACGTAGACGCAGTACTGTACTGCGATATTAATCGCAATTCTGCGATATTAACCGCAATTTTGCGATATTAATCGCAGTGTTGCGATATTTCGCAGAGCTGAAATCGCGAATATAATATCTAACAAACCGTGTACTTAGTTTCGCAACACTACTTTAAAAAAGAAAGAGAATTGTAAATCGCGTATACATTTTCGCAACACTACTTTGAAAAATAAAGAAAAGGGCAAAATCGCGTATAAATTTTCGCTACACTACCCTGAAAAATAAAGAAAAGAGCAAAATCGCGTGTAAATTTTCGCAACACTACCCTGAAAAATAAAGAAAACAGCAATATCGCGTATAAATTTTCGCCACACTACTTTGAAAAAGTAAAGAAAAGGACAAAATCGCGTTTAAATGTTCGCTACACTACCCTGAAAAATAAAGAAAAGAGCAAAATCGCGTATAAATTTTCGCAACACCACTTTATAAAATAATGAAAGAAGCAAAGACGCGTATTGTTATTTTCGCGACACTAATTTCGCGGACGAAGCCGAATTCGCAGCTTTTTGCTGCGATGCGGCGAAGCAACTAACTACCACACAACTATTACTACTACTACTACAAGCGAACATAGTGACAAAGTAGTAACGTAAAACAAAAACTTACTGTATATTTCTGAAAGAAAAAGGAAAGAATTAGGGTTACAACCTGAAAATCCTAACGAGAATGATTAATTAATATAATAAAAGCGGCGTAAGAAATTTCAATAAATAACATGACTTTAAATGAGAATTGAAATCTATTAAAGTGACTCTACGTAGAGCATTGACACTCTATATGCAAATGAATTTAAAAGTGAATTGTAATTGACTAAAATTGACTCTACTGAGATCATTGAAATTTGTCGGTCAATACCATCGTCAAAGTAATTCGTCGAAAAATTCAATATACATTCGTTATTATTAGTTTGACAATGGAATTGACCATCCGCGAAATTCTTACATACTAAACATCCTAGAAAAATCGTTACTACTCGCGACTATGGTACTAATTACCATAATCGCGGTCACTATGTTCGCAAACTACTAGCACACATAAAATACAACCAGTCGTTCGGTGCCGTTTCGGACCATTCGTCCTGCGGCATGATCGAACGACCGGAGGAACTTTGAATTTTGTCACTCACCAACCGAAGAAAGTGATAGTTGAAAAGTGTTTACCTCCACGTTGAGATCGTAGTCCATGGTCCGGCTGCATCCATGGTCCGGCTGCATCCATGGTTGGGCTGCGTCCATGGCCTGGCTGCATCCATGGCCTGGAGATTGTCCTTTCTTTAACACAAGAGAAGACAACATTATAGAATCTCTAAGGAGAATTATTTGAATATACGGTGGGTAAAATTAAACTCTAATTTAATTCTCTTAACCGTTTGAGTCTCAGGATATATTGGAAAACAATTTTCTTTATAGAGATAGAATATAACGGATCTTTTTGATACTGAGACTCAAACGGTTAAAGTGAACTTTAAGTTCCAATTGAAATAGGGGTCGATTAATGAAAATGTTAGTGAAATAATGAAACTTACATCCTCCATCGTCCACCGACTGCACGATGGAGGTCCTCTCCGCAGGAGCAGGTGCTGACCCGCGAGTTTCGCGATTTCGGTGATCGGTATTCGCGACCGGTACGTTGAAACGATTTACGGTACGAACGAACACTGGCTCTACTTGCGCGAATACTCGTTTCGAGTATGTTTTAAATATATGCGATACAAAACCCGGCACTGACTCTAAGACCGATAAATCGGTCGCAAATTTTAATATGCAAGCGTTTGCCAATGAAACATTACATTTATATAATCGAGATACTTTAATTATAAGGTATTGAAATTAAAATTATATCGTATACTGTGATTATATCGTATGTCGTTCGAATTACTATTGAATGACAAAATAATAAAAAATTTCAACGATACAGTTCCCCAAACGAGTTACACAGATCAAAGTCCCATTTCTAATTGAAGATTTCATAATTCTGTGAACTTCTAAGCGCGAATGTTATTCTATACTCGCACTACAGACTTTACGATAGTGCAATCGAGTTCTAGAAAGACGGCAGCTTCTACTATATCATTTGAAAAATATCAAGAATCTCGAAACACGGGGAAATTGTAGCGAAAGTGAGTCATTTCTCATTTAACGTGAGTTCCAACTGATTGAGAATGGCCCAATATCCCAAAACCTTCTGCCGGAGATACTGTAAACAGAAATAACAATCGGACTTGAAAAAATGAATCTATTTTTGTGAAAATTAATTAAGAACTGACATTACGGAGGAAATGGAGGTGGAAATATTAAGCTACGATAATTGCGAGTTTCGAGGAAAGAGAAAATGAATTGATAACATAATACAACATCTACGGGAACCAACTATCGAAAATAAATGTGCAATATTTTAATGGTTATTTCACAACACGTTGTGTTCAATCGCTTAAATTAATTAGAAACACTGGCGCGAAACCGTAACTTTAAGTTATTGACATTTACACGAAGTAATCACTTTATGTCACTGACACTATAACAACACGTTGTATTTAATCGCTTAAATTATTCAAAATCACTTGCACAAAACTATCACTTTGTGTCACTAACACTTCCACAAAACGTTATATTTAATTGTCGAAATAATTTAAAAATACTTGCACAAAATTGTCACTTGATGTCACTGACACATCCACAAAACCTTGTATATAATTGTCGAAATAATTTAAAAACACTTGCACAAAACTGCCACTTGATGTCACGGACACATCCACAAAACGTTGTATTCAATTGTTAAAATGATGTAAAAACACTACAAGTAACGATCACTTGATGTCACTGATACTTCCACAAAACGTTGTATTTAATTGTCGAAATTATTTAAAAACACTTGCACAAAACTGTCACTTGATGTAACTGACCCATCCACAAAACCTTGTATTTAATTGTCGAAATAATTTAAAAACACTTGCACAAAACTGTCACTTGATGTCACTGACACATCCACAAAACCTTGTATTTAATTGTCGAAATAATTTAAAAACACTTGCACAAAACTGCCACTTGATGTCACTGACACATCCATAAAACGTTGTATTTAATTGGCGAAATAATTTAAAAACACTTGCACAAAACTGTCACTTGATGTCACGGACACATCCACAAAACGTTGTATTCAATTGTTAAAATGATGTAAAAACACTACAAGTAACGATCACTTGATGTCACTGATACTTCCACAAAACGTTGTATTTAATTGTCGAAATTATTTAAAAACAATTGCACAAAACTGTCACTTGATGTTACTGACACATCCACAAAACCTTGTATTTAATTGTCGAAATAATTTAAAAACACTTGCACAAAACTGTCACTTGATATCACTGACACATCCACAAAACCTTGTATTTAATTGTCGAAATAATTTAAAAACACTTGCACAAAACTGTCATTTGATGTCACTGACACATCCACAAAACCTTGTATTTAATTGTTGAAATAATTTAAAAACACTTGCACAAAACTGTCACTTGATGTCACTGACACATCCACAAAACCTTGTATTTAATTGTCGAAATAATTTAAAAACACTTGCAGGTAACTGGCACCTGAGGTCACTGATACTTCCACAAAACGTTGTATTTAATTGTTAAAATGATGTAAAAACACTACAAGTAACTATCACTTGATGCCACTAATACTTCCACAAAACATTGTATTTAATTGTTAAAATTATTTAATATCACTTTTAATTTATTGTTTAAGTAGTTTAATATTATAGCACACATGCACTAATAGTCGTAATCCAAGATCAAGAGTGACTAGGTACCCATATGCAAGTGCACAAATATACATAGGGTCCAACCTGTCAAATCACGCGACCCGTTCGATGTCTGAAGCTGTACTGTGCTCTCCCGCCTCAGCGAGGTGGCTCGCTGAACATGCGTAGTGCACCTTACGTATTGAGATCCCCTTTCTCCATGGATAATTTTGCAAACTTCGGTTATTACAATAATTTTCGTCAATAATCGTTTATTACAGATGTAATTATTATTTAATAACTTGTCTCTGCTTATTTTTAATAAATCTTATGGTGAATAAAAATTATAGGAGTGAAGTACGTGAGTTTATAATTGACGATGTACTTTTCAATGCTTACGAATATTTGATTCTTTGTGTAATACTTTTATCTTATTGATAAATAATATATTTGCAACTATCTTCGATGAATTTCAAGCAACCTCCAATATTATTTGGGGAATATTATGTAAGAAATATATAAGGAAAGGATTTTCGAAGGTAGACACCTCGTTCGCCGACTGCGCGTGCTAAGCTAGTTTACCAACCGCACCAACTCGATACTCTGATTGGACGAACGATGCAAAAGGAAGAAAAAACGAAAATTATTGTTGTTATAATTTAGTTAGAGACAACGGAACTGTTCCACGCTGAACGTATTCAGTTTTTGGCAGATATTATCTCTCAAAACGGAGGGTTCAAATACATTTCATACCATCAAAATAGAAGGTTCCTGCTTGACTGCAATCCGATAGCGATAACGTTATCAAGAACTTCTATTTTATAGACGGTCGAACAAGTTGAAATATTTTACCATGCCTTATTTTGTTATCATCCTGCTGCTTTAACGAACACGGTTAACATCCTAGTCCAAATAAAATATGTTTTGCAATATTTCATCCCAACAAAGTAAGCATTACTGTATGCCAGTATAATGCAATTATATCTTTTATAATCTATAGTATCTTCTATGATATAGTAATTAAACCAATACAACCAATTCCTATTACTATCATGATTTTCTCCGGTACAATACATTTCCAATTGTTTTCTCAAGCCTTTCGTCGAGCCATTCAGGCAGACTTTCAAGTTGAATTCCTTTGCAATCATTTGACAAAACGCACTCCATTACATACGTCCTTTATCCCCTGACATTTGCAAATCGATACACAATGCTTCCGAAGCACATTTACGAATGTTGCACAACAGATCGCCGGAGGCTTTTTTGTAAAGGTCAAGTGCTTGGATCCACACGTTTACCATGGAATTTGCAATACAAAATTCTCCATTCGCATGTATATTTTACTAGTATGCAAATACTTGACAACCTCGACCGACGAAAGAATAATAATTTTGCACAACCTCTACGCGATATATTAGGAAACATCAACAAAAGAGCTTTCACCGTCTAACCAGCTGCATAATAAATTTTCGAGGCTGCATAACAAATATTCAAATTTTACGATAACACGATAACAATAATTCGAAATTTTTCTCTATATTTTTTACGACTATCCCATTTATCAGGGCTTCGAATAAGCGCGAAAATAATATTATATATTCAGTATTTAATATTTTGATGACGCTCCCGTCAATTTTCTCACATTCGCTGTATGGTCCGAGGGAAAATCGATGGAACTTCGTTAACTATGATTTCTCCCCAACGTGGCCACCGTAAAGCAATTATCAGTCGAAGAGAGAATGTCTTCTGAGCATTTACTCCCTTTCATTGGCGAAAATGGCATTGGAGGTCGAATTACCCCGGTTTTTGCATCGTCGCTTTGTCAGCCAACGATATTTCGCACCGTTCAACCGAGAGCATCGTCGAGCCTCCACTTCTATCCACGAATCTAACGCGATAGATCAAAGTTTTTCGATTTCAATACGCGCAAACAGCGAATTCTCTGTACGATGACTTTCATCGGCTTTCCTCTCACCATTTAGCAGGAAATGTTTGGAAAAGCGAGGTAAAAATCGAGTAGGAAGCGGAAATATCGTACTCTTTGTTCCGCGCAACGTTTCTGTCCTCCCCAGTTTTCTCTCTGTGCTCCTCCTCTACACGCATTTCCTAGCATCGGAACAAAATAATAGGAATGCCAATCAACGAAAGTTTGACGAAACGCAAAAAATTTATTGAAACGCAGTAATCACATTGTCGAAGGTCGCCGTGAGCTCGGTTTAATAAAACGCTTTTTGCCGCACCGTGCATACGTGCGGCTTTTTTCTTCCATTGCCGATCCGCGATCAATTCGTGAAAATATGAAATATGCGAATAACAGAGAGGAGAGATGCAAAGTGATAAAGAGAGAGAAAGAGAGACATATCTCGATGAAGAGTATTAGGATTTTCCGTGTGCTCTTCCCTTTTATTTTTCTCATTGTACACCTTCCGATTGTACTCTTTGACGTTTATTAATTCAACGATTGGATATCTCGAGAAAGGGAGATTCGTTTTAAACAGTCGTCTTTGTAGATATCACGGGTCGCCGTTGCACGGGGAAAGTAATTGCACGGAAGTGGAGAATTATGCTGGTATTTATTTAAGTGTAAATTTTAATTACATCTGATGCAGAATAATGTAAATCGACTGTGTAATGTATTCGGTGATCGCGATGTTAATAACTGCGAAAAACAAGCATCGATGGAACGTGAAATTTTAATCAAATCGAGCCACTGTCGTTTCACGACTCTCAAATAAACATAGTGATACGGTACTCAAAGAGAAATCTGACCTAAACGATAGGAAACACGACACCGTTGCGAAACGTCCAACCATCCTCTTGTACGTGGATTAGTCGGAAATGCCATTCGTTTTTAGCACAATTTATAAGTTGCTCGTTTCAACGGACAACAATATCCAGTGATTCCTGCTCACTCCTCACGATTCAGTGACAGACGATTATTAAAATGGTGGAAAATAATAATGCACTTTGCGCTAAATATACTAATATATCATTAATTCATAAAGATCTAGGTATAAGCTACATAAGTGATTACATTCAAAAATTCTCCATACGCTTTTACCAAACGTGCCATAAAAGTAAAGATAAAGCTATTAATTCCATAGGAAATTATTCTCAGGTTGACCTTAACTATAAGAAGTATAAACATAAGCGAATCATTCATTTGTTACTTAGTCTCTAGCCTTGTACTTATTGTATATTACTTCAAGTCTTCTATGATGAGACAGGTTTTTATAATTTTCCTATCATTCTTCTAAACTATAGACAATCGCGTTAATTTGTTAAAAACTTAATTTACTAATGACTGGGGTGAAAGTTAATCTTGGTACCCAGTTATCGTATCTTTATGTAATTGTTTATTATTGTATATTGTAAATAAAAAAAAAAAAAAAAAAGAAAGTTACAAATAATTTCCCTTTCATGATTATCAATGGGGCTCGTTGTTCACTTAATCATGAAGAACAATAAATTCTCGAATGGTACTGTTTGGATGCTTAGCAGTTATGTTTCTTAGACTATATGGAAGCGATATATACAAAGATTTCAACCTTCTACGTGTTCCAATCATTGTTCTACTTGTCGAAATTTACAAATAATTTACTTTAAAGGATTAACAATGGGGCTCGTAGATCACTTAAACTTGAAGAACAAAAAATTGGCGAATTATACTGTTTGGATGCGTTGCATTTATGTTTCTTAGACTATATAGAAGCAATATATACAAAGATTTCAACCGTCTACCTGTTCCATTCATTGTTCTACTTGCCGAAATTTACAAATAATTTCCTTTAAAGGATTAACAATGGGGCTCGCAGTTCACTTAAACTTGAAGAACAAAAAATTGGCGAATGGTACTGCTTGGATGCTTTGCGTACATGTTTCTTAGACTATATGGAAGCAATATATACAAAGATTTCAACCGTCTACGTGTTCCAATCATTGTTCTATTTGTCGAAATTTACAAATAATTTCCGTTAAAGTAATAACAATGGGGCTCGTAGTTCACTTAAACTTGAAGAACAAAAAATTGGCGAATTGTACTGTTTGGATGCTTTGCATATATGTTTCTTAGGCTATATAGAAGCAATATATACAAAGATTTCAACCGTCTACCTGTTCCATTCATTGTTCTACTTGTCGAAAGTTACAAATAATATCCGTTAAAGGATTAACAATGGGGCTCGTTGTTCACATAAACTTGAAGAACAAAAAATTGGCGAATGGTACTGCTTGGATGATTTGCATATAGGTTTCATAGACTATATAGAAGCAATATATACAAAGATTTCAACAGTCTACCTGTTCTATTCATTGTTCTACTTGTACAAAGTTACAAATAGTTTCCCTTTCATGATTATCAATGGGGCTCGTTGTTCACTTAAACTTGAAGAACAAAAAATTGGCGAATTGTACTGTTTGGATGCTTTGCATATATGTTTCTTAGACTATATAGAAGCAATATATACAATGATTTCAACCGTCTACCTGTCCCATTCATTGTTCTACTTGTCGAAAGTTACAAATAATTTCCGTTAAAGGATTAACAATGGGGCTCGAAATTCACTTAAACTTGAAGAACAAAAAATTGGCGAATGGTACTGTTTGGATGCTTTGCATATATGTTTCTTAGACTATATAGAAGCAATATATACAATGATTTCAACCGTCTACCTGTTCCATTCACTGTTCTACTTGTCGAAAGTTACAAATAATTTCCGTTAAAGGATTAACAATGGGGCTCGTAGTTCACTTAGACTTGTAGAACAAAAAATTGGCGAATTGTGCTGTTTGGATGCTTTGCATATGTGTTTCTTAGACTATTTAGAAGCAATATATAGAAAGATTTCACCTGTCTACCTGTACTATTCATTGTTCTACTTGTAGAAAGTTACAAATAATTTCCATTTCATGATTATCAATGGGGCTCGCTGTTCACTTAACCTTGAAGATCAAAAAATTGGCGAATGTTACTGTTTAGATGCTTCGCATATATGTTTATTAGACTATATAGAAGCAATATATAGAATGATTTCAACCGTCTACCTGTTCCATTCATTGTTCTACTTGTCGAAAGTTACAAATAATTTCCGATAAAGGATTAACCATTGGGGCTCATTGTTCACTAAACTTGAAGAACAAAAAATTGTCGAATTGTACTGTTTGGATGCTTTGCATATATGTTTCTTAGACTATATAGAAGCAATATATACAATGATTTCAACCGTCTACCTGTTCCATTCATTGTTCTACTTGTCGAAAGTTACAAATAATTTCCGTTAAAGGATTAACAATGGGGCTCGTAGTTCGCTTAAACTTGAAGAACAAAAAATTGGCGAATGTTACTGTTTAGATGCTTTGCATATATGTTTCTTAGACTATATAGAAGCAATATATACAATGATTTCAACCGTCTACCTGTTCCATTCATTGTTCTACTTGTCGAAAGTTACAAATAATTTCCGATAAATGAATAACAATGGGGCTCATTGTTCACTTAAACTTGAAGAATAAAAAATTGGCGAATGTCACTGTTTTGATGCTTTGCATATAGGTTTATTAGACTATATAGAAGCAACATATACAAAGATTTCAACCGTCTACGTGTTCCAATCATTGTTCTACTTGTCGAAGTTTACAAATAATTTCCTTTAAAGCATTAACAATGGGGCTCGTAGTTCACTTAAACTTGAAGAACAATAAATTGGCGAATGGTACTGTTTGGATGCTTTGCATATATGTTTCTTAGACTATATAGAAGTAATATATTCAAAGATTTCAACAGTCTACCTATTCTATTCATTGTTCTACCTGTAGAAAGTTACAAATAATTTCCCTTTCATGATTATCAATGGGGTTCGTAGTTCACTTAAGCTTGAAAAAAAAAATTCACGAATGGTACTGTTTGGATGCTTTGCATATATGTTTCTTAGACTATATAGAAGCAATATATACAAAGATCTCAACCGTCTACCTGTTCCATTCATTGTTCTACTTGTCGAAATTTACATATAATTTCCTTTAGAGGATTAACAATTGGGCTCGTAGTTCACTTAAACTTGAAGATCAAAAAATTGGCGAATGGTACTGTTTGGATGCTTTGCATATATGTTTCTTAGACTATATAGAAGCAATATATACAATGATTTCAACCGTCTACCTGTTCCATTCATTGTTCTACTTGTCGAAAGTTACAAATAATTTCCGTTAAAGGATTAACAATGGGGCTCGAAGTTCACTTAAACTTGAAGAACAAAAAATTGGCGAATGGTACTGTTTGGATGCTTTGCATATATGTTTCTTAGACTATATAGAAGCAATATATACAAAGATTACAACCGTCTACCTGATCCATTCATTGTTCTACTTGTCGAAAGTTACAAATAATTTCCGATAAAGGATTAACAATGGGGCTCATTGTTCACTGAAACTTGAAGAACAAAGAATTGGCGAATGGTACTGTTTGGATGCTTTGCATATATGTTTCTTAGATTATATAGAAGCAATATATACAAAGATTTCAACCGTCTACCTGTTCCATTCATTGTTTTACTTGTCGAAAATTACAAATAATTTCCGATAAAGGATTAACCATTGGGGCTCATTGTTCACTTAAACTTGAAGAACAAAAAATTGGCGAATTGTACTGTTTGGATGCTTTGCATATATGTTTCTTAGACTATATAGAAGCAATATATACAAAGAATTCAACCGTCTACCTGTTCCATTCATTGTTCTACTTGTCGAAAGTTACAAATAATTTCCGATAAAGGATTAACCATTGGAGCTCATTGTTCACTTAAACTTGAAGAAGAAAAAATTGGCGAATTGTACTGTTTGGATGCTTTGCATATATGTTTCTTAGACTATATAGAAGCAATATATACAATGATTTCAACCGTCTACCTGTTCCATTCATTGTTCTACTTGTCGAAAGTTACAAATAATTTCCGATAAAGGATTAACCATTGGGGCTCATTGTTCACTAAACTTGAAGAACAAAAAATTGTCGAATTGTACTGTTTGGATACTTTGCATATATGTTTCTTAGACTATATAGAAGCAATATATACAATGATTTCAACCGTCTACCTGTTCCATTCATTGTTCTACTTGTCGCAAGTTACAAATAATTTCCGTTAAAGCATTAACAATGGGGCTCGTAGTTCACTTAATCATGAAGATGAAATAATTGGCGAATTGTACTGTTTGGATGCTTTGCATGTATGTTTCTTAGATTATATAGAAGCAATATATACAAAGATATCAACCGTCTACCTGTTCCATTCATTGTTCTACTTGTCGAAAGTTACAAATAATTTCCGATAAAGGATTAACCATTGGGGCTCATTGTTCACTAAACTTGAAGAACAAAAAATTGTCGAATTGTACTGTTTGGATGCTTTGCATATATGTTTCTTAGACTATATAGAAGCAATATATACAATGATTTCAACCGTCTACCTGTTCCATTCATTGTTCTACTTGTCGAAAGTTACAAATAATTTCCGTTAAAGGATTAACAATGGGGCTCGTAGTTCGCTTAAACTTGAAGAACAAAAAATTGGCGAATGTTACTGTTTAGATGCTTTGCATATATGTTTCTTAGACTATATAGAAGCAATATATACAATGATTTCAACCGTCTACCTGTTCCATTCATTGTTCTACTTGTCGAAAGTTACAAATAATTTCCGTTAAGGGATTAACAATGGGGCTCGTTGTTCACTTAAACTTGAAGAACAATAAATTGGCGAATTGTACTGTTTGGATGCTTTGCATATATGTTTCTTAGACTATATAGACGCAATATATACAAGGATTTCAACCGTCTACCTGTTTCATTCATTGGTCTCCTTGCCGAAAGTTACAAATAATTACCGATAAAGGATTAACCATTGGGGCTCATTGTTCACTTAAACTTGAAGAACAAAAAATTGGCGAATTGTACTGTTTGGATGCTTTGCATATATGTTTCTGAGACTATATAGAAGCAATATATACAAAGATTTCAACCGTCTACCTGTTCCATTCATTGTTCTACTTGTCGAAAGTTACAAATAATTTCCGATAAAGGATTAACAATGGGGCTCATTGTTCACTTAAACTTGAAGGACTAAAAATTGGCGAATGGTAATGTTTGGATGCTTTGCATAAATGTTTCTTAGACTATATGGAAGCAATATATACAAAGATTTCAACCGTCTACCTGTTCCATTCATTGTTCTACTTGTCGAAAGTTACAAATAATTTCCGATAAAGGATTAACCATTGGGGCTCATTGTTCACTTAAACTTGAAGAACAAAAAATTGGCGAATGGTACTGTTTAGATGCTTTGCATATATGGTTCTTAGATTATACAGAAGCAATAGATACAAAGATTTCAACCGTCTACCTGTTCCATTCATTGTTCTACTTGTCGAAAATTACAAATAATTTCCGATAAAGGATTAACCATTGGGGCTCATTGTTCACTAAACTTGAAGAACAAAAAATTGTCGAATTGTACTGTTTGGATGCTTTGCATATATGTTTCTTAGACTATATGGAAGCAATATATACAAAGACTTCAACCGTCTACGTGTTCCAATCATTGTTCTACTTGTAGAAAGTTACAATTAATTTCCGTTAAAGGATTAACAATGGGGCTAGTAGTTCGCTTAAACTTGAAGAACAAAAAATTGGCGAATGTTACTGTTTGGATGATTTGCATATAGGTTTCCTAGACTATATAGAAGCAATATATACATAGATTTCAACTGTCTACCTGTTCCATTCATTGTTTTACTTGTAGAAATTTACAAATAATTTCCGTTAAATGATTAACAATGGGGCGCGAAGTTCACTTAAACTTGAAGAACAATAAATTGGCGAATGGTACTGTTTGGAAGCTTTGCATATTTGTTTCTCAGACCATATAGAAGCAATGTATACAAAGATTTCAACCGTCTACCTGTTCCATTCATTGTTCTTCTTGTCGAAATTTACAAATAATTTCCGTTAAAGGATTAACAATGGGGCTCGTTGTTCACTTAAACTTGAAGAACAATAAATTGGCGAATGGTACTGTTTGGATGCTTTGCATATATGTTTCTTAGACTATATGGAAGTAATATATACAAAGATTGCACCCGCCTACCTGTTCCATTCATAGTTCTACTTGTCGAAAGTTACAAATAATTTCCGATAAAGGATTAACCATTGGGGCTCATTGTTCACTAAACTTGAAGAACAAAAAATTGTCGAATTGTACTGTTTGGATGCTTTGCATATATGTTTCTTAGACTATATAGAAGCAATATATACAATGATTTCAACAGTCTACCTGTTCCATTCATTGTTCTACTTGTCGAAATTTACAAATAATTTCCTTTAAAGGATTAACAATGGAGCTCATAGTTCACTTAAACTTGAAGAACAAAAAATTGGCGAATGGTACTGTTTGGACGCTTTGCATATATGTTTCTTAGACTATATAGAAGCAATATATACAAAGATTTCAACCGTCTACCTGTTCCATTCATTGTTCTACTTGTCGAAAGTTACAAATCATTTCCGATAACGGATTAACCATTGGGGCTCATTGTTCACTAAACTTGAAGAACAAAAAATTGTCGAATTGTACTGTTTGGATGCTTTGCATATATGTTTCTTAGACTATATAGAAGCAATATATACAAAGATTTCAAACGTCTACCTGTTCCATTCATTGTTCTACTTGTCGAAAGTTACAAATCATTTCCGATAACGGATTAACCATTGGGGCTCATTGTTCACTAAACTTGAAGAACAAAAAATTGTCGAATTGTACTGTTTGGATGCTTTGCATATATGTTTCTTAGACTATATAGAAGCAATATATACAATGATTTCAACCGTCTACCTGTTCCATTCATTGTTCTACTTGTCGAAAGTTACAAATAATTTCCGTTAAGGGATTAACAATGGGGCTCGTTGTTCACTTAAACTTGAAGAACAATAAATTGGCGAATTGTACTGTTTGGATGCTTTGCATATATGTTTCTTAGACTATATAGACGCAATATATACAAGGATTTCAACCGTCTACCTGTTTCATTCATTGGTCTCCTTGCCGAAAGTTACAAATAATTACCGATAAAGGATTAACCATTGGGGCTCATTGTTCACTTAAACTTGAAGAACAACAAATTGGCGAATTGTACTGTTTGGATGCTTTGCATATATGTTTCTGAGACTATATAGAAGCAATATATACAAAGATTTCAACCGTCTACCTGTTCCATTCATTGTTCTACTTGTCGAAAGTTACAAATAATTTCCGATAAAGGATTAACAATGGGGCTCATTGTTCACTTAAACTTGAAGGACTAAAAATTGGCGAATGGTAATGTTTGGATGCTTTGCATATATGTTTCTTAGACTATATAGAAGCAATATATACAATGATTTCAACAGTCTACCTGTTCCATTCATTGTTCTACTTGTCGAAATTTACAAATAATTTCCTTTAAAGGATTAACAATGGAGCTCATAGTTCACTTAAACTTGAAGAACAAAAAATTGGCGAATGGTACTGTTTGGACGCTTTGCATATATGTTTCTTAGACTATATAGAAGCAATATATACAAAGATTTCAACCGTCTACCTGTTCCATTCATTGTTCTACTTGTCGAAAGTTACAAATCATTTCCGATAACGGATTAACCATTGGGGCTCATTGTTCACTAAACTTGAAGAACAAAAAATTGTCGAATTGTACTGTTTGGATGCTTTGCATATATGTTTCTTAGACTATATAGAAGCAATATATACAAAGATTTCAAACGTCTACCTGTTCCATTCATTGTTCTACTTGTCGAAAGTTACAAATCATTTCCGATAACGGATTAACCATTGGGGCTCATTGTTCACTAAACTTGAAGAACAAAAAATTGTCGAATTGTACTGTTTGGATGCTTTGCATATATGTTTCTTAGACTATATAGAAGCAATATATACAATGATTTCAACCGTCTACCTGTTCCATTCATTGTTCTACTTGTCGAAAGTTACAAATAATTTCCGTTAAGGGATTAACAATGGGGCTCGTTGTTCACTTAAACTTGAAGAACAATAAATTGGCGAATTGTACTGTTTGGATGCTTTGCATATATGTTTCTTAGACTATATAGACGCAATATATACAAGGATTTCAACCGTCTACCTGTTTCATTCATTGGTCTCCTTGCCGAAAGTTACAAATAATTACCGATAAAGGATTAACCATTGGGGCTCATTGTTCACTTAAACTTGAAGAACAACAAATTGGCGAATTGTACTGTTTGGATGCTTTGCATATATGTTTCTGAGACTATATAGAAGCAATATATACAAAGATTTCAACCGTCTACCTGTTCCATTCATTGTTCTACTTGTCGAAAGTTACAAATAATTTCCGATAAAGGATTAACAATGGGGCTCATTGTTCACTTAAACTTGAAGGACTAAAAATTGGCGAATGGTAATGTTTGGATGCTTTGCATAAATGTTTCTTAGACTATATGGAAGCAATATATACAAAGATTTCAACCGTCTACCTGTTCCATTCATTGTTCTACTTGTCGAAAGTTACAAATAATTTCCGATAAAGGATTAACCATTGGGGCTCATTGTTCACTTAAACTTGAAGAACAAAAAATTGGCGAACTGTACTGTTTGGATGCTTTGCATATATGTTTCTGAGACTATATAGAAGCAATATATACAAAGATTTCAACCGTCTACCTGTTCCATTCATTGTTCTACTTGTCGAAATTTACAAATAATTTCCTTTAAAGGATTAACAATGGGGCTCGTAGTTCACTTAAACTTGAAGAACAAAAAATTGGCGAATTGAACTGTTTGGATGCTTTGCATATATGTTTCATAGACTATATAGAAGCAATATATACAAAGAATTCAACCGTCTACCTGTTCCATTCATTGTTCTACTTGTCGAAAGTTACAAATAATTTCCGATAAAGGATTAACCATTGGGGCTCATTGTTCACTTAAACTTGAAGAAGAAAAAATTGGCGAATTGTACTGTTTGGATGCTTTGCATATATGTTTCTTAGACTATATAGAAGCAATATATACATTGATTTCAACCGTCTACCTGTTCCACTCATTGTTCTACTTGTCGCAAGTTACAAATAATTTCCGTTAAAGTATTAACAATGGGGCTCGTAGTTCACTTAAACATGAAGATGAAATAATTGGCGAATTGTACTGTTTGGATGCTTTGCATATATGTTTCTTAGATTATATAGAAGCAATATATACAAAGATATCAACCGTCTACCTGTTCCATTCATTGTTCTACTTGTCGAAAGTTACAAATAATTTCCGATAAAGGATTAACCATTGGGGCTCATTGTTCACTAAACTTGAAGAACAAAAAATTGTCGAATTGTACTGTTTGGATGCTTTGCATATATGTTTCTTAGACTATATAGAAGCAATATATACAATGATTTCAACCGTCTACCTGTTCCATTCATTGTTCTACTTGTCGAAAGTTACAAATAATTTCCGTTAAAGGATTTACAATGGGGCTCGTAGTTCGCTTGAACTTGAAGAACAAAAAATTGGCGAATGTTACTGTTTAGATGCTTTGCATATATGTTTCTTAGACTATATAGAAGCAATATATACAAAGATTTCAACCGTCTACCTGTTCCATTCATTGTTCTACTTGTCGAAAATTACAAATAATTTCCGATAAAGGATTAACCATTGGGGCTCATTGTTCACTTAAACTTGAAGAACAAAAAATTGGCGAATTGTACTGTTTGGATGCTTTGCATATATGTTTCGTAGGCTATATAGAAGCAATATATACAATGATTTCAACCGTCTACCTGATCAATTCATTGTTCTACTTGTCGAAATTTACAAATAATTTCCTTTAAAGGATTAACAATGGGGCTCGTAGTTCACTTAAACTTGAAGAACAAAAAATTGGCGAATTGTACTGTTTGGATGCTTCGCATATATGTTTCGTAGGCTATATAGAAGCAACATATACAATGATTTCAACCGTCTACCTGATCCATTCATTGTTCTACTTGTCGAAATTTACAAATAATTTCCTTTAAAGGATTAACAATGGGGCTCGTAGTTCACTTAAACTTGAAGAACAAAAAATTGGCGAATTGAACTGTTTGGATGCTTTGCATATATGTTTCTTAGACTATATAGAAGCAATATATACAAAGAATTCAACCGTCTACCTGTTCCATTCATTGTTCTACTTGTCGAAAGTTACAAATAATTTCCGATAAAGGATTAACCATTTGGGCTCATTGTTCACTTAAACTTGAAGAAGAAAAAATTGGCGAATTGTACTGTTTGGATGCTTTGCATATATGTTTCTTAGACTATATAGAAGCAATATATACAATGATATCAACCGTCTACCTGTTCCATTCATTGTTCTACTTGTCGCAAGTTACAAATAATTTCCGTTAAAGCATTAACAATGGGGCTCGTAGTTCACTTAAACATGAAGATGAAATAATTGGCGAATTGTACTGTTTGGATGCTTTGCATGTATGTTTCTTAGATTATATAGAAGCAATATATACAAAGATATCAACCGTCTACCTGTTCCATTCATTGTTCTACTTGTCGAAAGTTACAAATAATTTCCGATAAAGGATTAACCATTGGGGCTCATTGTTCACTAAACTTGAAGAACAAAAAATTGTCGAATTGTACTGTTTGGATGCTTTGCATATATGTTTCTTAGACTATATAGAAGCAATATATACAATGATTTCAACCGTCTACCTGTTCCATTCATTGTTCTACTTGTCGAAAGTTACAAATAATTTCCGTTAAAGGATTAACAATGGGGCTCGTAGTTCGCTTAAACTTGAAGAACAAAAAATTGGCGAATGTTACTGTTTAGATGCTTTGCATATATGTTTCTTAGACTATATAGAAGCAATATATACAATGATTTCAACCGTCTACCTGTTCCATTCATTGTTCTACTTGTCGAAAGTTACAAATAATTTCCGATAAATGAATAACAATGGGGCTCATTGTTCACTTAAACTTGAAGAATAAAAAATTGGCGAATGTCACTGTTTTGATGCTTTGCATATAGGTTTATTAGACTATATAGAAGCAACATATACAAAGATTTCAACCGTCTACGTGTTCCAATCATTGTTCTACTTGTCGAAGTTTACAAATAATTTCCTTTAAAGCATTAACAATGGGGCTCGTAGTTCACTTAAACTTGAAGAACAATAAATTGGCGAATGGTACTGTTTGGATGCTTTGCATATATGTTTCTTAGACTATATAGAAGTAATATATTCAAAGATTTCAACCGTCTACCTGTTCCATTCATTGTTCTACTTGTCGAAAGTTACAAATAATTTCCGTTAAAGGATTAACAATGGGGCTCGTAGTTCGCTTAAACTTGAAGAACAAAAAATTGTCGAATTGTACTGTTTGGATGCTTTGCATATATGTTTCTTAGACTATATAGAAGCAATATATACAAAGATTTCAACCGTCTACCTGTTCCATTCATTGTTCTACTTGTCGAAAGTTACAAATCATTTCCGATAACGGATTAACCATTGGGGCTCATTGTTCACTAAACTTGAAGAACAAAAAATTGTCGAATTGTACTGTTTGGATGCTTTGCATATATGTTTCTTAGACTATATAGAAGCAATATATACAATGATTTCAACCGTCTACCTGTTCCATTCATTGTTCTACTTGTCGAAAGTTACAAATAATTTCCGTTAAGGGATTAACAATGGGGCTCGTTGTTCACTTAAACTTGAAGAACAATAAATTGGCGAATTGTACTGTTTGGATGCTTTGCATATATGTTTCTTAGACTATATAGACGCAATATATACAAGGATTTCAACCGTCTACCTATTTCATTCATTGGTCTCCTTGCCGAAAGTTACAAATAATTACCGATAAAGGATTAACCATTGGGGCTCATTGTTCACTTAAACTTGAAGAACAAAAAATTGGCGAATGGTACTGTTTAGATGCTTTGCATATATGGTTCTTAGATTATACAGAAGCAATAGATACAAAGATTTCAACCGTCTACCTGTTCCATTCATTGTTCTACTTGTCGAAAATTACAAATAATTTCCGATAAAGGATTAACCATTGGGGCTCATTGTTCACTAAACTTGAAGAACAAAAAATTGTCGAATTGTACTGTTTGGATGCTTTGCATATATATTTCTTAGACTATATAGAAGCAATATATACAATGATTTCAACCGTCAACCTGTTCCATTCATTGTCCTACTTGTCGAAAGTTACAAATAATTTCCGTTAAAGGATTAACAATGGGGCTCGTAGTTCGCTTAAACTTGAAGAACAAAAAATTGGCGAATGTTACTGTTTAGATGCTTTGCATATATGTTTCTTAGACTATATAGAAGCAATATATACAATGATTTCAACCGTCTACCTGTTCCATTCATTGTTCTACTTGTCGCAAGTTACAAATAATTTCCGTTAAAGCATTAACAATGGGGCTCGTAGTTCACTTAAACATGAAGATGAAATAATTGGCGAATTGTACTGTTTGGATGCTTTGCATGTATGTTTCTTAGATTATATAGAAGCAATATATACAAAGATATCAACCGTCTACCTGTTCCATTCATTGTTCTACTTGTCGAAAGTTACAAATAATTTCCGATAAAGGATTAACCATTGGGGCTCATTGTTC
The DNA here is from genome assembly GCA_963989415.1 of Cerceris ruficornis. NCBI lineage: Eukaryota > Metazoa > Arthropoda > Insecta > Hymenoptera > Crabronidae > Cerceris > Cerceris ruficornis. The sequence goes on from CAXDIW010000076.1 coordinate 799,521, forward strand.
ACTAAACTTGAAGAACAAAAAATTGTCGAATTGTACTGTTTGGATGCTTTGCATATATGTTTCTTAGACTATATAGAAGCAATATATACAATGATTTCAACCGTCTACCTGTTCCATTCATTGTTCTACTTGTCGAAAGTTACAAATAATTTCCGTTAAAGGATTAACAATGGGGCTCGTAGTTCGCTTAAACTTGAAGAACAAAAAATTGGCGAATGTTACTGTTTAGATGCTTTGCATATATGTTTCTTAGACTATATAGAAGCAATATATACAATGATTTCAACCGTCTACCTGTTCCATTCATTGTTCTACTTGTCGAAAGTTACAAATAATTTCCGTTAAGGGATTAACAATGGGGCTCGTTGTTCACTTAAACTTGAAGAACAATAAATTGGCGAATTGTACTGTTTGGATGCTTTGCATATATGTTTCTTAGACTATATAGACGCAATATATACAAGGATTTCAACCGTCTACCTGTTTCATTCATTGGTCTCCTTGCCGAAAGTTACAAATAATTACCGATAAAGGATTAACCATTGGGGCTCATTGTTCACTTAAACTTGAAGAACAAAAAATTGGCGAATTGTACTGTTTGGATGCTTTGCATATATGTTTCTGAGACTATATAGAAGCAATATATACAAAGATTTCAACCGTCTACCTGTTCCATTCATTTTTCTACTTGTCGAAATTTACAAATAATTTCCTTTAAAGGATTAACAATGGGGCTCGTAGTTCACTTAAACTTGAAGAACAAAAAATTGGCGAATTGAACTGTTTGGATGCTTTGCATATATGTTTCTTAGACTATATAGAAGCAATATATACAAAGAATTCAACCGTCTACCTGTTCCATTCATTGTTCTACTTGTCGAAAGTTACAAATAATTTCCGATAAAGGATTAACCATTTGGGCTCATTGTTCACTTAAACTTGAAGAAGAAAAAATTGGCGAATTGTACTGTTTGGATGCTTTGCATATATGTTTCTTAGACTATATAGAAGCAATATATACAATGATATCAACCGTCTACCTGTTCCATTCATTGTTCTACTTGTCGCAAGTTACAAATAATTTCCGTTAAAGCATTAACAATGGGGCTCGTAGTTCACTTAAACATGAAGATGAAATAATTGGCGAATTGTACTGTTTGGATGCTTTGCATGTATGTTTCTTAGATTATATAGAAGCAATATATACAAAGATATCAACCGTCTACCTGTTCCATTCATTGTTCTACTTGTCGAAAGTTACAAATAATTTCCGATAAAGGATTAACCATTGGGGCTCATTGTTCACTAAACTTGAAGAACAAAAAATTGTCGAATTGTACTGTTTGGATGCTTTGCATATATGTTTCTTAGACTATATAGAAGCAATATATACAATGATTTCAACCGTCTACCTGTTCCATTCATTGTTCTACTTGTCGAAAGTTACAAATAATTTCCGTTAAAGGATTAACAATGGGGCTCGTAGTTCGCTTAAACTTGAAGAACAAAAAATTGGCGAATGTTACTGTTTAGATGCTTTGCATATATGTTTCTTAGACTATATAGAAGCAATATATACAATGATTTCAACCGTCTACCTGTTCCATTCATTGTTCTACTTGTCGAAAGTTACAAATAATTTCCGATAAATGAATAACAATGGGGCTCATTGTTCACTTAAACTTGAAGAATAAAAAATTGGCGAATGTCACTGTTTTGATGCTTTGCATATAGGTTTATTAGACTATATAGAAGCAACATATACAAAGATTTCAACCGTCTACGTGTTCCAATCATTGTTCTACTTGTCGAAGTTTACAAATAATTTCCTTTAAAGCATTAACAATGGGGCTCGTAGTTCACTTAAACTTGAAGAACAATAAATTGGCGAATGGTACTGTTTGGATGCTTTGCATATATGTTTCTTAGACTATATAGAAGTAATATATTCAAAGATTTCAACCGTCTACCTGTTCCATTCATTGTTCTACTTGTCGAAAGTTACAAATAATTTCCGTTAAAGGATTAACAATGGGGCTCGTAGTTCGCTTAAACTTGAAGAACAAAAAATTGTCGAATTGTACTGTTTGGATGCTTTGCATATATGTTTCTTAGACTATATAGAAGCAATATATACAAAGATTTCAACCGTCTACCTGTTCCATTCATTGTTCTACTTGTCGAAAGTTACAAATCATTTCCGATAACGGATTAACCATTGGGGCTCATTGTTCACTAAACTTGAAGAACAAAAAATTGTCGAATTGTACTGTTTGGATGCTTTGCATATATGTTTCTTAGACTATATAGAAGCAATATATACAATGATTTCAACCGTCTACCTGTTCCATTCATTGTTCTACTTGTCGAAAGTTACAAATAATTTCCGTTAAGGGATTAACAATGGGGCTCGTTGTTCACTTAAACTTGAAGAACAATAAATTGGCGAATTGTACTGTTTGGATGCTTTGCATATATGTTTCTTAGACTATATAGACGCAATATATACAAGGATTTCAACCGTCTACCTATTTCATTCATTGGTCTCCTTGCCGAAAGTTACAAATAATTACCGATAAAGGATTAACCATTGGGGCTCATTGTTCACTTAAACTTGAAGAACAAAAAATTGGCGAATGGTACTGTTTAGATGCTTTGCATATATGGTTCTTAGATTATACAGAAGCAATAGATACAAAGATTTCAACCGTCTACCTGTTCCATTCATTGTTCTACTTGTCGAAAATTACAAATAATTTCCGATAAAGGATTAACCATTGGGGCTCATTGTTCACTAAACTTGAAGAACAAAAAATTGTCGAATTGTACTGTTTGGATGCTTTGCATATATATTTCTTAGACTATATAGAAGCAATATATACAATGATTTCAACCGTCAACCTGTTCCATTCATTGTCCTACTTGTCGAAAGTTACAAATAATTTCCGTTAAAGGATTAACAATGGGGCTCGTAGTTCGCTTAAACTTGAAGAACAAAAAATTGGCGAATGTTACTGTTTAGATGCTTTGCATATATGTTTCTTAGACTATATAGAAGCAATATATACAATGATTTCAACCGTCTACCTGTTCCATTCATTGTTCTACTTGTCGAAAGTTACAAATAATTTCCGTTAAGGGATTAACAATGGGGCTCGTTGTTCACTTAAACTTGAAGAACAATAAATTGGCGAATTGTACTGTTTGGATGCTTTGCATATATGTTTCTTAGACTATATAGACGCAATATATACAAGGATTTCAACCGTCTACCTGTTTCATTCATTGGTCTCCTTGCCGAAAGTTACAAATAATTACCGATAAAGGATTAACCATTGGGGCTCATTGTTCACTTAAACTTGAAGAACAAAAAATTGGCGAATTGTACTGTTTGGATGCTTTGCATATATGTTTCTGAGACTATATAGAAGCAATATATACAAAGATTTCAACCGTCTACCTGTTCCATTCATTGTTCTACTTGTCGAAATTTACAAATAATTTCCTTTAAAGGATTAACAATGGGGCTCGTAGTTCACTTAAACTTGAAGAACAAAAAATTGGCGAATTGAACTGTTTGGATGCTTTGCATATATGTTTCTTAGACTATATAGAAGCAATATATACAAAGAATTCAACCGTCTACCTGTTCCATTCATTGTTCTACTTGTCGAAAGTTACAAATAATTTCCGATAAAGGATTAACCATTTGGGCTCATTGTTCACTTAAACTTGAAGAAGAAAAAATTGGCGAATTGTACTGTTTGGATGCTTTGCATATATGTTTCTTAGACTATATAGAAGCAATATATACAATGATATCAACCGTCTACCTGTTCCATTCATTGTTCTACTTGTCGCAAGTTACAAATAATTTCCGTTAAAGCATTAACAATGGGGCTCGTAGTTCACTTAAACATGAAGATGAAATAATTGGCGAATTGTACTGTTTGGATGCTTTGCATGTATGTTTCTTAGATTATATAGAAGCAATATATACAAAGATATCAACCGTCTACCTGTTCCATTCATTGTTCTACTTGTCGAAAGTTACAAATAATTTCCGATAAAGGATTAACCATTGGGGCTCATTGTTCACTAAACTTGAAGAACAAAAAATTGTCGAATTGTACTGTTTGGATGCTTTGCATATATGTTTCTTAGACTATATAGAAGCAATATATACAATGATTTCAACCGTCTACCTGTTCCATTCATTGTTCTACTTGTCGAAAGTTACAAATAATTTCCGTTAAAGGATTAACAATGGGGCTCGTAGTTCGCTTAAACTTGAAGAACAAAAAATTGGCGAATGTTACTGTTTAGATGCTTTGCATATATGTTTCTTAGACTATATAGAAGCAATATATACAATGATTTCAACCGTCTACCTGTTCCATTCATTGTTCTACTTGTCGAAAGTTACAAATAATTTCCGATAAATGAATAACAATGGGGCTCATTGTTCACTTAAACTTGAAGAATAAAAAATTGGCGAATGTCACTGTTTTGATGCTTTGCATATAGGTTTATTAGACTATATAGAAGCAACATATACAAAGATTTCAACCGTCTACGTGTTCCAATCATTGTTCTACTTGTCGAAGTTTACAAATAATTTCCTTTAAAGCATTAACAATGGGGCTCGTAGTTCACTTAAACTTGAAGAACAATAAATTGGCGAATGGTACTGTTTGGATGCTTTGCATATATGTTTCTTAGACTATATAGAAGTAATATATTCAAAGATTTCAACCGTCTACCTGTTCCATTCATTGTTCTACTTGTCGAAAGTTACAAATAATTTCCGTTAAAGGATTAACAATGGGGCTCGTAGTTCGCTTAAACTTGAAGAACAAAAAATTGTCGAATTGTACTGTTTGGATGCTTTGCATATATGTTTCTTAGACTATATAGAAGCAATATATACAAAGATTTCAACCGTCTACCTGTTCCATTCATTGTTCTACTTGTCGAAAGTTACAAATCATTTCCGATAACGGATTAACCATTGGGGCTCATTGTTCACTAAACTTGAAGAACAAAAAATTGTCGAATTGTACTGTTTGGATGCTTTGCATATATGTTTCTTAGACTATATAGAAGCAATATATACAATGATTTCAACCGTCTACCTGTTCCATTCATTGTTCTACTTGTCGAAAGTTACAAATAATTTCCGTTAAGGGATTAACAATGGGGCTCGTTGTTCACTTAAACTTGAAGAACAATAAATTGGCGAATTGTACTGTTTGGATGCTTTGCATATATGTTTCTTAGACTATATAGACGCAATATATACAAGGATTTCAACCGTCTACCTATTTCATTCATTGGTCTCCTTGCCGAAAGTTACAAATAATTACCGATAAAGGATTAACCATTGGGGCTCATTGTTCACTTAAACTTGAAGAACAAAAAATTGGCGAATGGTACTGTTTAGATGCTTTGCATATATGGTTCTTAGATTATACAGAAGCAATAGATACAAAGATTTCAACCGTCTACCTGTTCCATTCATTGTTCTACTTGTCGAAAATTACAAATAATTTCCGATAAAGGATTAACCATTGGGGCTCATTGTTCACTAAACTTGAAGAACAAAAAATTGTCGAATTGTACTGTTTGGATGCTTTGCATATATATTTCTTAGACTATATAGAAGCAATATATACAATGATTTCAACCGTCAACCTGTTCCATTCATTGTCCTACTTGTCGAAAGTTACAAATAATTTCCGTTAAAGGATTAACAATGGGGCTCGTAGTTCGCTTAAACTTGAAGAACAAAAAATTGGCGAATGTTACTGTTTAGATGCTTTGCATATATGTTTCTTAGACTATATAGAAGCAATATATACAATGATTTCAACCGTCTACCTGTTCCATTCATTGTTCTACTTGTCGCAAGTTACAAATAATTTCCGTTAAAGCATTAACAATGGGGCTCGTAGTTCACTTAAACATGAAGATGAAATAATTGGCGAATTGTACTGTTTGGATGCTTTGCATGTATGTTTCTTAGATTATATAGAAGCAATATATACAAAGATATCAACCGTCTACCTGTTCCATTCATTGTTCTACTTGTCGAAAGTTACAAATAATTTCCGATAAAGGATTAACCATTGGGGCTCATTGTTCACTAAACTTGAAGAACAAAAAATTGTCGAATTGTACTGTTTGGATGCTTTGCATATATGTTTCTTAGACTATATAGAAGCAATATATACAATGATTTCAACCGTCTACCTGTTCCATTCATTGTTCTACTTGTCGAAAGTTACAAATAATTTCCGTTAAAGGATTAACAATGGGGCTCGTAGTTCGCTTAAACTTGAAGAACAAAAAATTGGCGAATGTTACTGTTTAGATGCTTTGCATATATGTTTCTTAGACTATATAGAAGCAATATATACAATGATTTCAACCGTCTACCTGTTCCATTCATTGTTCTACTTGTCGAAAGTTACAAATAATTTCCGTTAAGGGATTAACAATGGGGCTCGTTGTTCACTTAAACTTGAAGAACAATAAATTGGCGAATGGTACTGTTTGGATGCTTTGCATATATGTTTCTTAGACTATATAGAAGTAATATATTCAAAGATTTCAACCGTCTACCTGTTCCATTCATTGTTCTACTTGTCGAAAGTTACAAATAATTTCCGTTAAAGGATTAACAATGGGGCTCGTAGTTCGCTTAAACTTGAAGAACAAAAAATTGTCGAATTGTACTGTTTGGATGCTTTGCATATATGTTTCTTAGACTATATAGAAGCAATATATACAAAGATTTCAACCGTCTACCTGTTCCATTCATTGTTCTACTTGTCGAAAGTTACAAATCATTTCCGATAACGGATTAACCATTGGGGCTCATTGTTCACTAAACTTGAAGAACAAAAAATTGTCGAATTGTACTGTTTGGATGCTTTGCATATATGTTTCTTAGACTATATAGAAGCAATATATACAATGATTTCAACCGTCTACCTGTTCCATTCATTGTTCTACTTGTCGAAAGTTACAAATAATTTCCGTTAAGGGATTAACAATGGGGCTCGTTGTTCACTTAAACTTGAAGAACAATAAATTGGCGAATTGTACTGTTTGGATGCTTTGCATATATGTTTCTTAGACTATATAGACGCAATATATACAAGGATTTCAACCGTCTACCTATTTCATTCATTGGTCTCCTTGCCGAAAGTTACAAATAATTACCGATAAAGGATTAACCATTGGGGCTCATTGTTCACTTAAACTTGAAGAACAAAAAATTGGCGAATGGTACTGTTTAGATGCTTTGCATATATGGTTCTTAGATTATACAGAAGCAATAGATACAAAGATTTCAACCGTCTACCTGTTCCATTCATTGTTCTACTTGTCGAAAATTACAAATAATTTCCGATAAAGGATTAACCATTGGGGCTCATTGTTCACTAAACTTGAAGAACAAAAAATTGTCGAATTGTACTGTTTGGATGCTTTGCATATATATTTCTTAGACTATATAGAAGCAATATATACAATGATTTCAACCGTCAACCTGTTCCATTCATTGTCCTACTTGTCGAAAGTTACAAATAATTTCCGTTAAAGGATTAACAATGGGGCTCGTAGTTCGCTTAAACTTGAAGAACAAAAAATTGGCGAATGTTACTGTTTAGATGCTTTGCATATATGTTTCTTAGACTATATAGAAGCAATATATACAATGATTTCAACCGTCTACCTGTTCCATTCATTGTTCTACTTGTCGAAAGTTACAAATAATTTCCGTTAAGGGATTAACAATGGGGCTCGTTGTTCACTTAAACTTGAAGAACAATAAATTGGCGAATTGTACTGTTTGGATGCTTTGCATATATGTTTCTTAGACTATATAGACGCAATATATACAAGGATTTCAACCGTCTACCTGTTTCATTCATTGGTCTCCTTGCCGAAAGTTACAAATAATTACCGATAAAGGATTAACCATTGGGGCTCATTGTTCACTTAAACTTGAAGAACAAAAAATTGGCGAATTGTACTGTTTGGATGCTTTGCATATATGTTTCTGAGACTATATAGAAGCAATATATACAAAGATTTCAACCGTCTACCTGTTCCATTCATTGTTCTACTTGTCGAAATTTACAAATAATTTCCTTTAAAGGATTAACAATGGGGCTCGTAGTTCACTTAAACTTGAAGAACAAAAAATTGGCGAATTGAACTGTTTGGATGCTTTGCATATATGTTTCTTAGACTATATAGAAGCAATATATACAAAGAATTCAACCGTCTACCTGTTCCATTCATTGTTCTACTTGTCGAAAGTTACAAATAATTTCCGATAAAGGATTAACCATTTGGGCTCATTGTTCACTTAAACTTGAAGAAGAAAAAATTGGCGAATTGTACTGTTTGGATGCTTTGCATATATGTTTCTTAGACTATATAGAAGCAATATATACAATGATATCAACCGTCTACCTGTTCCATTCATTGTTCTACTTGTCGCAAGTTACAAATAATTTCCGTTAAAGCATTAACAATGGGGCTCGTAGTTCACTTAAACATGAAGATGAAATAATTGGCGAATTGTACTGTTTGGATGCTTTGCATGTATGTTTCTTAGATTATATAGAAGCAATATATACAAAGATATCAACCGTCTACCTGTTCCATTCATTGTTCTACTTGTCGAAAGTTACAAATAATTTCCGATAAAGGATTAACCATTGGGGCTCATTGTTCACTAAACTTGAAGAACAAAAAATTGTCGAATTGTACTGTTTGGATGCTTTGCATATATGTTTCTTAGACTATATAGAAGCAATATATACAATGATTTCAACCGTCTACCTGTTCCATTCATTGTTCTACTTGTCGAAAGTTAAAAATAATTTCCGTTAAAGGATTAACAATGGGGCTCGTAGTTCGCTTAAACTTGAAGAACAAAAAATTGGCGAATGTTACTGTTTAGATGCTTTGCATATATGTTTCTTAGACTATATAGGAGCAATATATACAATGATTTCAACCGTCTACCTGTTCCATTCATTGTTCTACTTGTCGAAAGTTACAAATAATTTCCGATAAATGAATAACAATGGGGCTCATTGTTCACTTAAACTTGAAGAATAAAAAATTGGCGAATGTCACTGTTTTGATGCTTTGCATATAGGTTTATTAGACTATATAGAAGCAACATATACAAAGATTTCAACCGTCTACGTGTTCCAATCATTGTTCTACTTGTCGAAGTTTACAAATAATTTCCTTTAAAGCATTAACAATGGGGCTCGTAGTTCACTTAAACTTGAAGAACAATAAATTGGCGAATGGTACTGTTTGGATGCTTTGCATATATGTTTCTTAGACTATATAGAAGTAATATATTCAAAGATTTCAACCGTCTACCTGTTCCATTCATTGTTCTACTTGTCGAAAGTTACAAATAATTTCCGTTAAAGGATTAACAATGGGGCTCGTAGTTCGCTTAAACTTGAAGAACAAAAAATTGTCGAATTGTACTGTTTGGATGCTTTGCATATATGTTTCTTAGACTATATAGAAGCAATATATACAAAGATTTCAACCGTCTACCTGTTCCATTCATTGTTCTACTTGTCGAAAGTTACAAATCATTTCCGATAACGGATTAACCATTGGGGCTCATTGTTCACTAAACTTGAAGAACAAAAAATTGTCGAATTGTACTGTTTGGATGCTTTGCATATATGTTTCTTAGACTATATAGAAGCAATATATACAATGATTTCAACCGTCTACCTGTTCCATTCATTGTTCTACTTGTCGAAAGTTACAAATAATTTCCGTTAAGGGATTAACAATGGGGCTCGTTGTTCACTTAAACTTGAAGAACAATAAATTGGCGAATTGTACTGTTTGGATGCTTTGCATATATGTTTCTTAGACTATATAGACGCAATATATACAAGGATTTCAACCGTCTACCTATTTCATTCATTGGTCTCCTTGCCGAAAGTTACAAATAATTACCGATAAAGGATTAACCATTGGGGCTCATTGTTCACTTAAACTTGAAGAACAAAAAATTGGCGAATGGTACTGTTTAGATGCTTTGCATATATGGTTCTTAGATTATACAGAAGCAATAGATACAAAGATTTCAACCGTCTACCTGTTCCATTCATTGTTCTACTTGTCGAAAATTACAAATAATTTCCGATAAAGGATTAACCATTGGGGCTCATTGTTCACTAAACTTGAAGAACAAAAAATTGTCGAATTGTACTGTTTGGATGCTTTGCATATATATTTCTTAGACTATATAGAAGCAATATATACAATGATTTCAACCGTCAACCTGTTCCATTCATTGTCCTACTTGTCGAAAGTTACAAATAATTTCCGTTAAAGGATTAACAATGGGGCTCGTAGTTCGCTTAAACTTGAAGAACAAAAAATTGGCGAATGTTACTGTTTAGATGCTTTGCATATATGTTTCTTAGACTATATAGAAGCAATATATACAATGATTTCAACCGTCTACCTGTTCCATTCATTGTTCTACTTGTCGCAAGTTACAAATAATTTCCGTTAAAGCATTAACAATGGGGCTCGTAGTTCACTTAAACATGAAGATGAAATAATTGGCGAATTGTACTGTTTGGATGCTTTGCATGTATGTTTCTTAGATTATATAGAAGCAATATATACAAAGATATCAACCGTCTACCTGTTCCATTCATTGTTCTACTTGTCGAAAGTTACAAATAATTTCCGATAAAGGATTAACCATTGGGGCTCATTGTTCACTAAACTTGAAGAACAAAAAATTGTCGAATTGTACTGTTTGGATGCTTTGCATATATGTTTCTTAGACTATATAGAAGCAATATATACAATGATTTCAACCGTCTACCTGTTCCATTCATTGTTCTACTTGTCGAAAGTTACAAATAATTTCCGTTAAAGGATTAACAATGGGGCTCGTAGTTCGCTTAAACTTGAAGAACAAAAAATTGGCGAATGTTACTGTTTAGATGCTTTGCATATATGTTTCTTAGACTATATAGAAGCAATATATACAATGATTTCAACCGTCTACCTGTTCCATTCATTGTTCTACTTGTCGAAAGTTACAAATAATTTCCGTTAAGGGATTAACAATGGGGCTCGTTGTTCACTTAAACTTGAAGAACAATAAATTGGCGAATTGTACTGTTTGGATGCTTTGCATATATGTTTCTTAGACTATATAGACGCAATATATACAAGGATTTCAACCGTCTACCTGTTTCATTCATTGGTCTCCTTGCCGAAAGTTACAAATAATTACCGATAAAGGATTAACCATTGGGGCTCATTGTTCACTTAAACTTGAAGAACAAAAAATTGGCGAATTGTACTGTTTGGATGCTTTGCATATATGTTTCTGAGACTATATAGAAGCAATATATACAAAGATTTCAACCGTCTACCTGTTCCATTCATTGTTCTACTTGTCGAAAGTTACAAATAATTTCCGATAAAGGATTAACAATGGGGCTCATTGTTCACTTAAACTTGAAGGACTAAAAATTGGCGAATGGTAATGTTTGGATGCTTTGCATAAATGTTTCTTAGACTATATGGAAGCAATATATACAAAGATTTCAACCGTCTACCTGTTCCATTCATTGTTCTACTTGTCGAAAGTTACAGATAATTTCCGATAAAGGATTAACCATTGGGGCTCATTGTTCACTTAAACTTGAAGAACAAAAAATTGGCGAATGGTACTGTTTAGATGCTTTGCATATATGGTTCTTAGATTATACAGAAGCAATAGATACAAAGATTTCAACCGTCTACCTGTTCCATTCATTGTTCTACTTGTCGAAAATTACAAATAATTTCCGATAAAGGATTAACCATTGGGGCTCATTGTTCACTAAACTTGAAGAACAAAAAATTGTCGAATTGTACTGTTTGGATGCTTTGCATATATGTTTCTTAGACTATATAGAAGCAATATATACAATGATTTCAACCGTCTACCTGTTCCATTCATTGTTCTACTTGTCGAAAGTTACAAATAATTTCCGTTAAAGGATTAACAATGAGGCTCGTAGTTCGCTTAAACTTGAAGAACAAAAAATTGGCGAATGTTACTGTTTAGATGCTTTGCATATATGTTTCTTAGACTATATAGAAGTAATATATTCAAAGATTTCAACCGTCTACCTGTTCCATTCATTGTTCTACTTGTCGAAAGTTACAAATAATTTCCGATAAAGGATTAACCATTTTGGCTCATTGTTCACTTAAACTTGAAGAACAAAAAATTGGCGAATTGTACTGTTTGGATGCTTTGCATATATGTTTCTTAGACTATATAGAAGCAATATATACAAAGATTTCAAGCGTCTACCTGTTCCATTCATTGTTCTACTTGTCGAAAGTTACAAATAATTTCCGATAAAGGATTAACCATTTTGGCTCATTGTTCACTTAAACTTGAAGAACAAAAAATTGGCGAATTGTACTGTTTGGATGCTTTGCATATATGTTTCTTAGACTATATAGAAGCAATATATACAAAGATTTCAAGCGTCTACCTGTTCCATTCATTGTTCTACTTGTCGAGAGTTACAAATAATTTCCGATAAAGGATTAACAATGGGGCTCATTGTTCACTTAAACTTGAAGAACAAAAAATTGGCGAATGGTACAGTTTGGATGCTTTGCATATATGTTTCTTAGACTATATGGAAGCAATATATACAAAGATTTCAACCGTCTACGTGTTCCAATCATTGTTCTACTTGTAGAAAGTTACAATTAATTTCCATTAAAGGATTAACAATGGGGCTCGTAGTTCACTTAAACTTGAAGAACAAAAAATTGGCGAATTGTACTGTTTGGATGCTTTGCATATATGTTTCTTAGACTATATGGAAGCAATATATACAAAGACTTCAACCGTCTACGTGTTCCAATCATTGTTCTACTTGTAGAAAGTTACAATTAATTTCCGTTAAAGGATTAACAATGGGGCTAGTAGTTCGCTTAAACTTGAAGAACAAAAAATTGGCGAATGTTACTGTTTGGATGATTTGCATATAGGTTTCCTAGACTATATAGAAGCAATATATACATAGATTTCAACTGCCTACCTGTTCCATTCATTGTTTTACTTGTAGAAATTTACAAATAATTTCCGTTAAATGATTAACAATGGGGCGCGAAGTTCACTTAAACTTGAAGAACAATAAATTGGCGAATGGTACTGTTTGGAAGCTTTGCATATTTGTTTCTCAGACCATATAGAAGCAATGTATACAAAGATTTCAACCGTCTACCTGTTCCATTCATTGTTCTTCTTGTCGAAATTTACAAATAATTTCCGTTAAAGGATTAACAATGGGGCTCGTTGTTCACTTAAACTTGAAGAACAATAAATTGGCGAATGGTACTGTTTGGATGCTTTGCATATATGTTTCTTAGACTATATGGAAGTAATATATACAAAGATTGCACCCGCCTACCTGTTCCATTCATAGTTCTACTTGTCGAAAGTTACAAATAATTTCCGATAAAGGATTAACCATTGGGGCTCATTGTTCACTAAACTTGAAGAACAAAAAATTGTCGAATTGTACTGTTTTGATGCTTTGCATATATGTTTCTTAGACTATATAGAAGCAATATATACAATGATTTCAACAGTCTACCTGTTCCATTCATTGTTCTACTTGTCGAAATTTACAAATAATTTCCTTTAAAGGATTAACAATGGAGCTCATAGTTCACTTAAACTTGAAGAACAAAAAATTGGCGAATGGTACTGTTTGGAAGCTTTGCATATATGTTTCTTAGACTATATAGAAGCAATATATACAATGATTTCAACAGTCTACCTGTTCCATTCATTGTTCTACTTGTCGAAATTTACAAATAATTTCCTTTAAAGGATTAACAATGGAGCTCATAGTTCACTTAAACTTGAAGAACAAAAAATTGGCGAATGGTAATGTTTGGATGCTTTGCATAAATGTTTCTTAGACTATATGGAAGCAATATATACAAAGATTTCAACCGTCTACCTGTTCCATTCATTGTTCTACTTGTCGAAAGTTACAAATAATTTCCGATAAAGCATTAACCATTGGGGCTCATTGTTCACTTAAACTTGAAGAACAAAAAATTGGCGAATTGTACTGTTTGGATGCTTTGCATATATGTTTCGTAGGCTATATAGAAGCAATATATACAATGATTTCAACCGTCTACCTGATCAATTCATTGTTCTACTTGTCGAAATTTACAAATAATTTCCTTTAAAGGATTAACAATGGGGCTCGTAGTTCACTTAAACTTGAAGAACAAAAAATTGGCGAATTGTACTGTTTGGATGCTTTGCATATATGTTTCGTAGGCTATATAGAAGCAACATATACAATGATTTCAACCGTCTACCTGATCCATTCATTGTTCTACTTGTCGAAATTTACAAATAATTTCCTTTAAAGGATTAACAATGGGGCTCGTAGTTCACTTAAACTTGAAGAACAAAAAATTGGCGAATTGAACTGTTTGGATGCTTTGCATATATGTTTCTTAGACTATATAGAAGCAATATATACAAAGAATTCAACCGTCTACCTGTTCCATTCATTGTTCTACTTGTCGAAAGTTACAAATAATTTCCGATAAAGGATTAACCATTTGGGCTCATTGTTCACTTAAACTTGAAGAAGAAAAAATTGGCGAATTGTACTGTTTGGATGCTTTGCATATATGTTTCTTAGACTATATAGAAGCAATATATACAATGATATCAACCGTCTACCTGTTCCATTCATTGTTCTACTTGTCGAAAGTTACAAATAATTTCCGATAAAGGATTAACCATTGGGGCTCATTGTTCACTAAACTTGAAGAACAAAAAATTGTCGAATTGTACTGTTTGGATGCTTTGCATATATGTTTCTTAGACTATATAGAAGCAATATATACAATGATTTCAACCGTCTACCTGTTCCATTCATTGTTCTACTTGTCGCAAGTTACAAATAATTTCCGTTAAAGCATTAACAATGGGGCTCGTAGTTCACTTAAACATGAAGATGAAATAATTGGCGAATTGTACTGTTTGGATGCTTTGCATGTATGTTTCTTAGATTATATAGAAGCAATATATACAAAGATATCAACCGTCTACCTGTTCCATTCATTGTTCTACTTGTCGAAAGTTACAAATAATTTCCGATAAAGGATTAACCATTGGGGCTCATTGTTCACTAAACTTGAAGAACAAAAAATTTTCGAATTGTACTGTTTGGATGCTTTGCATATATGTTTCTTAGACTATATAGAAGCAATATATACAATGATTTCAACCGTCTACCTGTTCCATTCATTGTTCTACTTGTCGAAAGTTACAAATAATTTCCGTTAAAGGATTAACAATGGGGCTCGTAGTTCGCTTAAACTTGAAGAACAAAAAATTGGCGAATGTTACTGTTTAGATGCTTTGCATATATGTTTCTTAGACTATATAGAAGCAATATATACAATGATTTCAACCGTCTACCTGTTCCATTCATTGTTCTACTTGTCGAAAGTTACAAATAATTTCCGATAAATGAATAACAATGGGGCTCATTGTTCACTTAAACTTGAAGAATAAAAAATTGGCGAATGTCACTGTTTTGATGCTTTGCATATAGGTTTATTAGACTATATAGAAGCAACATATACAAAGATTTCAACCGTCTACGTGTTCCAATCATTGTTCTACTTGTCGAAGTTTACAAATAATTTCCTTTAAAGCATTAACAATGGGGCTCGTAGTTCACTTAAACTTGAAGAACAATAAATTGGCGAATGGTACTGTTTGGATGCTTTGCATATATGTTTCTTAGACTATATAGAAGTAATATATTCAAAGATTTCAACCGTCTACCTGTTCCATTCATTGTTCTACTTGTCGAAAGTTACAAATAATTTCCGTTAAAGGATTAACAATGGGGCTCGTAGTTCGCTTAAACTTGAAGAACAAAAAATTGTCGAATTGTACTGTTTGGATGCTTTGCATATATGTTTCTTAGACTATATAGAAGCAATATATACAAAGATTTCAACCGTCTACCTGTTCCATTCATTGTTCTACTTGTCGAAAGTTACAAATCATTTCCGATAACGGATTAACCATTGGGGCTCATTGTTCACTAAACTTGAAGAACAAAAAATTGTCGAATTGTACTGTTTGGATGCTTTGCATATATGTTTCTTAGACTATATAGAAGCAATATATACAATGATTTCAACCGTCTACCTGTTCCATTCATTGTTCTACTTGTCGAAAGTTACAAATAATTTCCGTTAAGGGATTAACAATGGGGCTCGTTGTTCACTTAAACTTGAAGAACAATAAATTGGCGAATTGTACTGTTTGGATGCTTTGCATATATGTTTCTTAGACTATATAGACGCAATATATACAAGGATTTCAACCGTCTACCTATTTCATTCATTGGTCTCCTTGCCGAAAGTTACAAATAATTACCGATAAAGGATTAACCATTGGGGCTCATTGTTCACTTAAACTTGAAGAACAAAAAATTGGCGAATGGTACTGTTTAGATGCTTTGCATATATGGTTCTTAGATTATACAGAAGCAATAGATACAAAGATTTCAACCGTCTACCTGTTCCATTCATTGTTCTACTTGTCGAAAATTACAAATAATTTCCGATAAAGGATTAACCATTGGGGCTCATTGTTCACTAAACTTGAAGAACAAAAAATTGTCGAATTGCACTGTTTGGATGCTTTGCATATATATTTCTTAGACTATATAGAAGCAATATATACAATGATTTCAACCGTCTACCTGTTCCATTCATTGTCCTACTTGTCGAAAGTTACAAATAATTTCCGTTAAAGGATTAACAATGGGGCTCGTAGTTCGCTTAAACTTGAAGAACAAAAAATTGGCGAATGTTACTGTTTAGATGCTTTGCATATATGTTTCTTAGACTATATAGAAGCAATATATACAATGATTTCAACCGTCTACCTGTTCCATTCATTGTTCTACTTGTCGAAAGTTACAAATAATTTCCGATAAATGAATAACAATGGGGCTCATTGTTCACTTAAACTTGAAGAATAAAAAATTGGCGAATGTCACTGTTTTGATGCTTTGCATATAGGTTTATTAGACTATATAGAAGCAACATATACAAAGATTTCAACCGTCTACGTGTTCCAATCATTGTTCTACTTGTCGAAGTTTACAAATAATTTCCTTTAAAGCATTAACAATGGGGCTCGTAGTTCACTTAAACTTGAAGAACAATAAATTGGCGAATGGTACTGTTTGGATGCTTTGCATATATGTTTCTTAGACTATATAGAAGTAATATATTCAAAGATTTCAACCGTCTACCTGTTCCATTCATTGTTCTACTTGTCGAAAGTTACAAATAATTTCCGATAAAGGATTAACCATTTTGGCTCATTGTTCACTTAAACTTGAAGAACAAAAAATTGGCGAATTGTACTGTTTCGATGCTTTGCATATATGTTTCTTAGACTATATAGAAGTAATATATTCAAAGATTTCAACCGTCTACCTGTTCCATTCATAGTTCTACTTGTCGAAAGTTACAAATAATTTCCGTTAAGGGATTAACAATGGGGATCGTAGTTTACTTAAACTTGAAGAACAAAAAATTGGCGAATTGTACTGTTTGGATGCTTTGCATATATGTTTCTTAGACTATATAGAAGCAATATATACAATGATTTCAACAGTCTACCTGTTCCATTCATTGTTCTACTTGTCAAAAGTTACAAATCATTTCCGATAACGGATTAACCATTGGGGCTCATTGTTCACTTAAACTTGAAGAACAAACAATTGTCGAATTGTACTGTTTGGATGCTTTGCATATATGTTTCTTAGACTATATAGAAGCAATATATACAAAGATTTCAACCGTCTACCTGTTCGATTCATTGTTCTACTTGTCGAAAGTTACAAATCATTTCCGATAACGGATTAACCATTGGGGCTCATTGTTCACTAAACTTGAAGAACAAAAAATTGTCGAATTGTACTGTTTGGATGCTTTGCATATATGTTTCTTAGACTATATAGAAGCAATATATACAATGATTTCAACCGTCTACCTGTTCCATTCATTGTTCTACTTGTCGAAAGTTACAAATAATTTCCGTTAAGGGATTAACAATGGGGCTCGTTGTTCACTTAAACTTGAAGAACAATAAATTGGCGAATTGTACTGTTTGGATGCTTTGCATATATGTTTCTTAGACTATATAGACGCAATATATACAAGGATTTCAACCGTCTACCTGTTTCATTCATTGGTCTCCTTGCCGAAATTTACAAATAATTTCCTTTAAAGGATTAACAATGGGGCTCGTAGTTCACTTAAACTTGAAGAACAAAAAATTGGCGAATTGAACTGTTTGGATGCTTTGCATATATGTTTCTTAGACTATATAGAAGCAATATATACAAAGAATTCAACCGTCTACCTGTTCCATTCATTGTTCTACTTGTCGAAAGTTACAAATAATTTCCGATAAAGGATTAACCATTGGGGCTCATTGTTCACTTAAACTTGAAGAACAAAAAATTGGCGAACTGTACTGTTTGGATGCTTTGCATATATGTTTCTGAGACTATATAGAAGCAATATATACAAAGATTTCAACCGTCTACCTGTTCCATTCATTGTTCTACTTGTCGAAATTTACAAATAATTTCCTTTAAAGGATTAACAATGGGGCTCGTAGTTCACTTAAACTTGAAGAACAAAAAATTGGCGAATTGAACTGTTTGGATGCTTTGCATATATGTTTCTTAGACTATATAGAAGCAATATATACAAAGAATTCAACCGTCTACCTGTTCCATTCATTGTTCTACTTGTCGAAATTTACAAATAATTTCCTTTAAAGGATTAATAATGGGGCCCGTAGTTCACTTAAACTTGAAGAACAAAAAATTGGCGAATTGAACTGTTTGGATGCTTTGCATATGTGTTTCTTAGACTATTTAGAAGCAATATGTAGAAAGATTTCACCCGTCTACCTGTACTATTCATTGTTCTACTTGTAGAAAGTTACAAATAATTTCCATTTCATGATTATCATTGGGGCTCGCTGTTCACTTAAACTTGAAGATCAAAAAATTGGCGCATGTCACTGTTTAGATGCTTTGCATATATGTTTCTTAGACTATATAGAAGCAATATATACAAAGATTTCAACCGTCTACCTGTTCCATTCATTGTTCTACTTGTCGAAATTTACAAATAATATCCTTTAAAGGATTAACAATGGGGCTCGTAGTTCACTTAAACTTGAGGAACAAAAAATTGGCGAATGGTACTGTTTGGATGCTTTGCGTACATGTTTCTTAGACTATATGGAAGCAATATATACAAAGATTTCAACCGTCTACGTGTTCCAATCATTGTTCTACTTGTCGAAATTTACAAATAATTTCCTTTAAAGGATTAACAATGGGGCTCGTTGTTCACTTAAACATGAAGAACAATAAATTGGCGAATTGTACTGTTTGGATGCTTTGCATATATGTTTCTTAGACTATATAGAAGCAATATATACAAAGATTTCAACCGTCTACCTTTTCCATTCATTGTTCTACTTGTCGAAAGTTACAAATAATATCCGATAAAGGATTAACAATGGGGCTCATTGTTCACTTAAACTTGAAGATCAAAAAATTGGCGAATTTTACTGTTTAGATGCTTTGCATATAGGTTTCTTAGACTATATAGAAGCAATATATACAAAGATTTCAACCGTCTACCTGTTCCATTCATTGTTCTACTTGTAGAAAGTTACAAATAATTTCCATTTCATGATTATCAATGGGGCTCGCTGTTCACTTAAACTTGAAGAACAATAAATTGGCGAATTGTACTGTTTGGATGCTTTGCATATATGTTTCTTAGACTATATAGAAGCAATATATACAAAGATTTCAACCGTCTACCTTTTCCATTCATTGTTCTACTTGTCGAAAGTTACAAATAATTTCCGATAAAGGATTAACAATGGGGCTCATTGTTCACTTAAACTTGAAGATAAAAAAATTGGCGAATTTTACTGTTTAGATGCTTTGCATATAGGTTTCTTAGACTATATAGAAGCAACATATACAAAGATTTCAACCGTCTACCTGTTCTATTCATTGTTCTTCTTGTCGAAAGTTACAAATAATTTTCGTTTCATGATTATCAATGGGCCTCGTTGTTCACTTAAACTTGAAGAACAAAAAATTGGCGAATTGTACTGTTTGGATGCTTTGCATATATGTTTCTTAGACTATATTAAAGCAATATATACAAAGATTTCAACCGTCTACCTTTTCCATTCATTGTTCTACTTGTCGAAAGTTACAAATAATTTCCGATAAAAGATTAACAATGGGGCTCATTGTTCACTTAAACTTGAAGATCAAAAAATTGGCGAATTTTACTGTTTAGATGCTTTGCATATAGGTTTCTTAGACTATACGGAAGCAATATATACAAATATTTCAACCGTCTACCTGTTCCATTCATTGTTCTACTTGTAGAAAGTTACAAATAATTTCCATTTCATGATTATCAATGGGGCTCGCTGTTCACTTAAACTTGAAGAACAATAAATTGGCGAATTGTACTGTTTGGATGCTTTGCATATATGTTTCTTAGACTATATAGAAGCAATATATACACAGATTTCAACCGGCTACCTGTTCCATTCATTGTTCTACTTGTCGCAAGTTACAAATAATTCCGTTAAAGTATTAACAATGGGGCTCGTAGTTCACTTAAACTTGAAGAACAATAAATTGGCGAATTGTACTGTTTGGATGCTTTGCATATATGTTTCTTAGATTATATAGAAGCAATATATACATAGATTTCAACCGTCTACCTGTTCCATTCATTGTTCTACTTGTCGAAATTTACAAATAATTTCCTTTAAAGGATTAACAATGGGGCTCGTAGTTCACTTAAACTTGAAGATCAAATAATTGGCGAATTGTACTGTTTGGATGCTTTGCATATATGTTTCGTAGACTATATGGAAGCAATATATACAAAGATTTCAACCGTCTGTGTGTTCCAATCATTGTTCTACTTGTCGAAAATTACAAATAATTTCTGATAAAGGATTAACCATTGGGGCTCGTAGTTCACTTAAACTTGAAGAACAAAAAATTGGCGAATTGTACTGTTTGGATGCTTTGCATATATGTTTCTTAGACTATATAGAAGCAATATATACAATGATTTCAACAGTCTACCTGTTCCATTCATTGTTCTACTTGTCGAAAGTTACAAATAATTTCCGTTAAAGGATTAACAATGGGGCTCGTAGTTCGCTTAAACTTGAAGAACAAAAAATTGGCGAATTGTACTGTTTGGATGCTTTGCATATATGTTTCTTAGACTATATAGAAGCAATATATACAATGATTTCAACAGTCTACCTGTTCCATTCATTGTTCTACTTGTCGCAAGTTACAAATAATTTCCGATAAAGGATTAACCATTGGGGCTCATTGTTCACTTAAATTTGAAGAACAAAAAATTGGCGTATGGTACTGTTTGGATGCTTTACATATATGTTTCTTAGACTATATAGTAGCAATATATACAATGATTTCAACCGTCTACCTATTCCATTCATTGTTCTACTTGCCGAAATTTACAAATAATTTCCTTTAAAGGATTAACAATGGGGCTCGTAGTTCACTTAAAATTGAAGAACAAAAAATTGGCAGATGGTACTGTTTGGATGCTTTGAATATATGTTTCTTACATTATATAGAAGCAATATATACAAAGATTTCAACCGTCTGTGTGTTCCAATCATTGTTCTACTTGTCGAAAATTACAAATAATTTCTGATAAAGGATTAACCATTGGGGCTCGTAGTTCACTTAAACTTGAAGAACAATAAATTGGCGAATTGTACTGTTTGGATGCTTTGCATATATGTTTCTTAGATTATATAGAAGCAATATATACATAGATTTCAACCGTCTACCTGTTCCATTCATTGTTCTACTTGTCGAAATTTACAAATAATTTCCTTTAAAGGATTAACAATGGGGCTCGTAGTTCACTTAAACTTGAAGCTCAAATAATTGGCGAATTGTACTGTTTGGATGCTTTGCATATATGTTTCGTAGACTATATGGAAGCAATATATACAAAGATTTCAACCGTCTGTGTGTTCCAATCATTGTTCTACTTGTCGAAAATTACAAATAATTTCTGATAAAGGATTAACCATTGGGGCTCGTAGTTCACTTAAACTTGAAGAACAAAAAATTGGCGAATTGTACTGTTTGGATGCTTTGCATATATGTTTCTTAGACTATATAGAAGCAATATATACAATGATTTCAACAGTCTACCTGTTCCATTCATTGTTCTACTTGTCGAAATTTACAAATAATTTCGTTTAAAGGATTAACAATGGGGCTCGTAGTTCACTTAAACTTGAAGAACAAAAAATTGGCGAAGGGTACTTTTTGGATGCTTTGCATATATGATTCTTAGACTATATAGAAGCAATATATACAATGATTTCAACAGTCTACCTGTTCCATTCATTGTTCTTCTTGTCGAAATTTACAAATAATTTCCTTTAAAGGATTAACAATGGGGCTCGTTGTTCACTTAAACTTGAAGAACAAAAAATTGGCGAATGGTACTGTTTGGATGCTTTGCATATATGTTTCTTAGATTATATAGAAGCAATATATACAAAGATATCAACCGTCTACCTGTTCCATTCATTGTTCTACTTGTCGCAAGTTACAAATAATTTCCGTTAAAGTATTAACAATGGGCCTCGTAGTTCACATAAACTTGAAGATCAAATAATTGGCGAATTGTACTGTTTGGATGCTTTGAATATATGTTTCTTATATTATATAGAAGCAATATATACAAATATTTCAACCGTCTACCTGTTCCATTCATTGTTCTACTTGTCGAAAATTACAAATAATTTCCGATAAAGGATTAACAATGGGGCTCATTGTTCACTTAAACTTGCAGACCAAAAAATTGGCGAATGGTACTGTTTGGATGCTTTGCGTACATGTTTCTTAGGCTATATAGAAGCAATATATACATTGATTTCAACCGTCTACCTGTTCCATTCATTGTTCTACTTGTCGAAATTTACAAATAATTTCCTTTAAAGGATTAACAATGGGGCTCGTTGTTAACTTAAACTTGAAGAACAAAAAATTGGCGAATGGTACTGTTTGGATGCTTTGCATATATGTTTCTTAGATTATATAGAAGCAATATATACAAAGATATCAACCGTCTACCTGTTCCATTCATTGTTCTACTTGTCGCAAGTTACAAATAATTTCCGTTAAAGTATTAACAATGGGCCTCGTAGTTCACATAAACTTGAAGATCAAATAATTGGCGAATTGTATTGTTTGGATGCTTTGAATATATGTTTCTTATATTATATAGAAGCAATATATACAAATATTTCAACCGTCTACCAGTTCCATTCATTGTTCTAATTGTCGAAAGTTACAAATAATTTCCGATAAAGGATTAACAATGGGGCTCATTGTTCACTTAAACTTGAAGATCAAAAAATTGGCGAATGGTACTGTTTGGATGCTTTGCATATATGTTTCTTAGACTATATGGAAGCAATATATACAAAGATTTCAACCGTCTACGTGTTCCAATCATTGTTCTACTTGTCGAAAGTTACAAATAATTTCCGATAAAGGATTAACCATTGGGGCTCATTGTTCACTTAAACTTGAAGAACAAGAAATTGGCGAATTGTACTGTTTGGATGCTTTGCGTACATGTCTCTTAGACTATATGGAAGCAATATATACAAAGATTTCAACCGTCTACGTGTTCCAATCATTGTTCTACATGTCGAAAGTTACAAATAATTTCCGTTTCATGATTATCAATGGGCCTCGTTGTTCACTTAAACTTGAAGAACAAAAAATTGGCGACTGGCACTGTTTGGATGCTTTGCATATATGTTTCTTAGACTATATAGAAGCAATATATAAAAAGATTTAAACCGTCTACCAGTTCCATTCATTGTTCTACTTGTCGAAAGTTACAAATAATTTCCGATTAAGGATTAACAATGGGGCTCATTGTTCACTTAAACTTGAAGAACAAAAAATTGGCGAATTGTACTGTTTGGATGCTTTGCATATATGTTTCTAAGACTATATGGAAGCAATATATACAAAGATTTCACCCGCCTACCTGTACTATTCATTGTTCTACTTGTAGAAAGTTACAAATAATTTCCATTTCATGATTATCAATGGGGCTCGCTGTTCACTTAAACTTGAAGAACAAAAAATTGGCGACTCGTACTGTTTGGATGCTTTGCATATATGTTTCTTAGACTATATAGAAGCAATATATAAAAAGATTTCAACCGTCTATCAGTTCCATTCATTGTTCTACTTGTCGAAAGTTACAAATAATTTCCTTTAAAGGATTAACAATGGGGCTCGTAGTTCACTTAAACTTGAAGATCAAATAATTGGCGAATTTTACTGTTTGGACGCTTTGCATATATGTTTCTTAGACTATATAGAAGCAATATATACAATGATTTCAACAGTCTACCTGTTCCATTCATTGTTCTACTTGTCGAAATTTACAAATAATTTCCTTTAAAGGATTAACAATGGGGCTCGTAGTTCACTTAAACTTGAAGTACAAAAAATTGGCGAATTGTACTGTTTGGATGCTTTGCATATATGTTTCTTAGACTATTTAGAAGCAATATATAGAAAGATTTCACCCGTCTACCTGTACTATTCATTGTTCTACTTGTCGAAAATTACAAATAATTTCCGATAAAGGATTAACCATTGGGGCTCATTGTTCACTTAAATTTGAAGAACAAAAAATTGGCGTATGGTACTGTTTGGATGCTTTACATATATGTTTCTTAGACTATATAGTAGCAATATATACAATGATTTCAACCGTCTACCTATTCCATTCATTGTTCTACTTGCCGAAATTTACAAATAATTTCCTTTAAAGGATTAACAATGGGGCTCGTAGTTCACTTAAAATTGAAGAACAAAAAATTGGCAGATGGTACTGTTTGGATGCTTTGAATATATGTTTCTTACATTATATAGAAGCAATATATACAAATATTTCAACCGTCTACCTGTTCCATTCATTGTTCTACTTGTAGAAAGTTACAAATAATTTCCATTTCATGATTATCAATGGGGCTCGCTGTTCACTTAAACTTGAAGAACAATAAATTGGCGAATTGTACTGTTTGGATGCTTTGCATATATGTTTCTTAGATTATATAGAAGCAATATATACATAGATTTCAACCGTCTACCTGTTCCATTCATTGTTCTACTTGTCGAAATTTACAAATAATTTCCTTTAAAGGATTAACAATGGGGCTCGTAGTTCACTTAAACTTGAAGATCAAATAATTGGCGAATTGTACTGTTTGGATGCTTTGCATATATGTTTCGTAGACTATATGGAAGCAATATATACAAAGATTTCAACCGTCTGTGTGTTCCAATCATTGTTCTACTTGTCGAAAATTACAAATAATTTCTGATAAAGGATTAACCATTGGGGCTCGTAGTTCACTTAAACTTGAAGAACAAAAAATTGGCGAATTGTACTGTTTGGATGCTTTGCATATATGTTTCTTAGACTATATAGAAGCAATATATACAATGATTTCAACAGTCTACCTGTTCCATTCATTGTTCTACTTGTCGAAATTTACAAATAATTTCGTTTAAAGGATTAACAATGGGGCTCGTAGTTCACATAAACTTGAAGATCAAATAATTGGCGAATTGTACTGTTTGGATGCTTTGAATATATGTTTCTTATATTATATAGAAGCAATATATACAAATATTTCAACCGTCTACCTGTTCCATTCATTGTTCTACTTGTCGAAAATTACAAATAATTTCCGATAAAGGATTAACCATTGGGGCTCATTGTTCACTTAAACTTGAAGACCAAAAAATTGGCGAATGGTACTGTTTGGATGCTTTGCGTACATGTTTCTTAGACTATATGGAAGCAATATATGCAAAGATTTCAACCGTCTACTTGATCCAATCATTGTTCTACTTGTCGAAATTTACAAATAATTTCCTTTAAAGGATTAACCATTGGGGCTCATTGTTCACTTAAACTTGAAGAACAAAAAATTGGCGAATTGTACTGTTTGGATGCTTTGCATATATGTTTCTTAGACTATATAGAAGCAATATATACAAAGATTTCAACCGTCTACCTGTTCCATTCATTGTTCTACTTGTCGAAAGTTACAAATAATTTCCGATAAAGGATTAACAATGGGTCTCATTGTTCACTTAAACTTGAAGAACAAAAAATTGGCGAATTGTACTGTTTGGATGCTTTGCATATATGTTTCGTAGAATATAGAAGCAATATATACAATGATTTCAATCGTCTACCTGATCCATTCATTGTTCTACTTGTCGAAATTTACAAATAATTTCCTTTAAAGGATTAACAATGGGGCTCGTAGTTCACTTAAACTTGAAGAACAAGAAATTGGCGAATTGTACTGTTTGGATGCTTTGCATTTATGTTTCTTAGACTATATAGAAGCAATATATACATTGATTTCAACCGTCTACCTGTTCCATTCATTGTTCTACTTGTCGAAAGTTACAAATAATTTCCGATAAAGGATTAACCATTGTGGCTCATTGTTCACTTAAACTTGAAGAACAAAAAATTGGCGAATTGTACTGTTTGGATGCTTTGCATATATGTTTCTAGACTATATGGAAGCAATATATACAAAGATTTCAACCGTCTACGTGTTCCAATCATTGTTCTACTTGTCGAAAGTTACAAATAATTTCCGATAAAGGATTAACAATGGGGCTCATTGTTCACTTAAACTTGCAGACCAAAAAATTGGCGAATGGTACTGTTTGGATGCTTTGCGTACATGTTTCTTAGACTATATGGAAGCAATATATACAAAGATTTCAACCGTCTACGTGTTCCAATCATTGTTCCACTTGTCGAAATTTACAAATAATTTCCTTTAAAGGATTAACAATGGGGCTCGTTGTTCACTTAAACTTGAAGAACAAGAAATTGGCGAATGGTACTGTTTGGATGCTTTGCATATATGTTTCTTAGATTATATAGAAGCAATATATACAAAGATATCAACCGTCTACCTGTTCCATTCATTGTTCTACTTGTCGCAAGTTACAAATAATTTCCGTTAAAGTATTAACA
Source organism: Cerceris ruficornis (assembly GCA_963989415.1). Taxonomy (NCBI): domain Eukaryota; kingdom Metazoa; phylum Arthropoda; class Insecta; order Hymenoptera; family Crabronidae; genus Cerceris; species Cerceris ruficornis. The sequence continues at coordinate 826,872 of CAXDIW010000076.1, forward strand.
ATGGGGCTCGTAGTTCACATAAACTTGAAGATCAAATAATTGGCGAATTGTACTGTTTGGATGCTTTGAATATATGTTTCTTATATTATATAGAAGCAATATATACATAGATTTCAACCGTCTACCTGTTCCATTCATTGTTCTACTTGTCGAAATTTACAAATAATTTCCTTTAAAGGATTAACCATTGGGGCTCATTGTTCACTTAAACTTGAAGAACAAAAAATTGGCGAATTGTACTGTTTGGATGCTTTGCATATATGTTTCTTAGACTATATAGAAGCAATATATACAAAGATTTCAACCGTCTACCTGTTCCATTCATTGTTCTACTTGTCGAAAGTTACAAATAATTTCCGATAAAGGATTAACAATGGGTCTCATTGTTCACTTAAACTTGAAGAACAAAAAATTGGCGAATTGTACTGTTTGGATGCTTTGCATATATGTTTCGTAGAATATAGAAGCAATATATACAATGATTTCAATCGTCTACCTGATCCATTCATTGTTCTACTTGTCGAAATTTACAAATAATTTCCTTTAAAGGATTAACAATGGGGCTCGTAGTTCACTTAAACTTGAAGAACAAGAAATTGGCGAATTGTACTGTTTGGATGCTTTGCATTTATGTTTCTTAGACTATATAGAAGCAATATATACATTGATTTCAACCGTCTACCTGTTCCATTCATTGTTCTACTTGTCGAAAGTTACAAATAATTTCCGATAAAGGATTAACCATTGTGGCTCATTGTTCACTTAAACTTGCAGACCAAAAAATTGGCGAATGGTACTGTTTGGATGCTTTGCGTACATGTTTCTTAGACTATATGGAAGCAATATATACAAAGATTTCAACCGTCTACGTGTTCCAATCATTGTTCTACTTGTCGAAATTTACAAATAATTTCCTTTAAAGGATTAACAATGGGGCTCATTGTTCACTTAAACTTGAAGAACAAAAAATTGGCGAATGGTACTGTTTGGATGCTTTGCATATATGTTTCTTAGATTATATAGAAGCAATATATACAAAGATATCAACCGTCTACCTGTTCCATTCATTGTTCTACTTGTCGCAAGTTACAAATAATTTCCGTTAAAGTATTAACAATGGGGCTCGTAGTTCACATAAACTTGAAGATCAAATAATTGGCGAATTGTACTGTTTGGATGCTTTGAATATATGTTTCTTATATTATATAGAAGCAATATATACAAATATTTCAACCGTCTACCAGTTCCATTCATTGTTCTACTTGTCGAAAGTTACAAATAATTTCCGATTAAGGATTAACAATGGGGCTCATTGTTCACTTAAACTTGAAGAACAAAAAATTGGCGAATTGTACTGTTTGGATGCTTTGCATATATGTTTCTAAGACTATATGGAAGCAATATATACAAAGATTTCACCCGCCTACCTGTACTATTCATTGTTCTACTTGTAGAAAGTTACAAATAATTTCCATTTCATGATTATCAATGGGGCTCGCTGTTCACTTAAACTTGAAGAACAAAAAATTGGCGACTCGTACTGTTTGGATGCTTTGCATATATGTTTCTTAGACTATATAGAAGCAATATATAAAAAGATTTCAACCGTCTATCAGTTCCATTCATTGTTCTACTTGTCGAAAGTTACAAATAATTTCCTTTAAAGGATTAACAATGGGGCTCGTAGTTCACTTAAACTTGAAGATCAAATAATTGGCGAATTTTACTGTTTGGACGCTTTGCATATATGTTTCTTAGACTATATAGAAGCAATATATACAATGATTTCAACAGTCTACCTGTTCCATTCATTGTTCTACTTGTCGAAATTTACAAATAATTTCCTTTAAAGGATTAACAATGGGGCTCGTAGTTCACTTAAACTTGAAGTACAAAACATTGGCGAATTGTACTGTTTGGATGCTTTGCATATATGTTTCTTAGACTATTTAGAAGCAATATATAGAAAGATTTCACCCGTCTACCTGTACTATTCATTGTTCTACTTGTCGAAAATTACAAATAATTTCCGATAAAGGATTAACTATTGGGGCTCATTGTTCACTTAAATTTGAAGAACAAAAAATTGGCGTATGGTACTGTTTGGATGCTTTACATATATGTTTCTTAGACTATATAGTAGCAATATATACAATGATTTCAACCGTCTACCTATTCCATTCATTGTTCTACTTGCCGAAATTTACAAATAATTTCCTTTAAAGGATTAACAATGGGGCTCGTAGTTCACTTAAAATTGAAGAACAAAAAATTGGCAGATGGTACTGTTTGGATGCTTTGAATATATGTTTCTTACATTATATAGAAGCAATATATACAAATATTTCAACCGTCTACCTGTTCCATTCATTGTTCTACTTGTAGAAAGTTACAAATTATTTCCATTTCATGATTATCAATGGGGCTCGCTGTTCACTTAAACTTGAAGAACAATAAATTGGCGAATTGTACTGTTTGGATGCATTGCATATATGTTTCTTAGATTATATAGAAGCAATATATACATAGATTTCAACCGTCTACCTGTTCCATTCATTGTTCTACTTGTCGAAATTTACAAATAATTTCCTTTAAAGGATTAACAATGGGGCTCGTAGTTCACTTAAACTTGAAGATCAAATAATTGGCGAATTGTACTGTTTGGATGCTTTGCATATATGTTTCTAAGACTATATGGAAGCAATATATACAAAGATTTCACCCGCCTACCTGTACTATTCATTGTTCTACTTGTAGAAAGTTACAAATAATTTCCATTTCATGATTATCAATGGGGCTCGCTGTTCACTTAAACTTGAAGAACAAAAAATTGGCGACTCGTACTGTTTGGATGCTTTGCATATATGTTTCTTAGACTATATAGAAGCAATATATAAAAAGATTTCAACCGTCTATCAGTTCCATTCATTGTTCTACTTGTCGAAAGTTACAAATAATTTCCTTTAAAGGATTAACAATGGGGCTCGTAGTTCACTTAAACTTGAAGATCAAATAATTGGCGAATTTTACTGTTTGGACGCTTTGCATATATGTTTCTTAGACTATATAGAAGCAATATATACAATGATTTCAACAGTCTACCTGTTCCATTCATTGTTCTACTTGTCGAAATTTACAAATAATTTCCTTTAAAGGATTAACAATGGGGCTCGTAGTTCACTTAAACTTGAAGTACAAAAAATTGGCGAATTGTACTGTTTGGATGCTTTGCATATATGTTTCTTAGACTATTTAGAAGCAATATATAGAAAGATTTCACCCGTCTACCTGTACTATTCATTGTTCTACTTGTCGAAAATTACAAATAATTTCCGATAAAGGATTAACCATTGGGGCTCATTGTTCACTTAAATTTGAAGAACAAAAAATTGGCGTATGGTACTGTTTGGATGCTTTACATATATGTTTCTTAGACTATATAGTAGCAATATATACAATGATTTCAACCGTCTACCTATTCCATTCATTGTTCTACTTGCCGAAATTTACAAATAATTTCCTTTAAAGGATTAACAATGGGGCTCGTAGTTCACTTAAAATTGAAGAACAAAAAATTGGCAGATGGTACTGTTTGGATGCTTTGAATATATGTTTCTTACATTATATAGAAGCAATATATACAAATATTTCAACCGTCTACCTGTTCCATTCATTGTTCTACTTGTAGAAAGTTACAAATAATTTCCATTTCATGATTATCAATGGGGCTCGCTGTTCACTTAAACTTGAAGAACAATAAATTGGCGAATTGTACTGTTTGGATGCTTTGCATATATGTTTCTTAGATTATATAGAAGCAATATATACATAGATTTCAACCGTCTACCTGTTCCATTCATTGTTCTACTTGTCGAAATTTACAAATAATTTCCTTTAAAGGATTAACAATGGGGCTCGTAGTTCACTTAAACTTGAAGATCAAATAATTGGCGAATTGTACTGTTTGGATGCTTTGCATATATGTTTCGTAGACTATATGGAACAATATATACAAAGATTTCAACCGTCTGTGTGTTCCAATCATTGTTCTACTTGTCGAAAATTACAAATAATTTCTGATAAAGGATTAACCATTGGGGCTCGTAGTTCACTTAAACTTGAAGAACAAAAAATTGGCGAATTGTACTGTTTGGATGCTTTGCATATATGTTTCTTAGACTATATAGAAGCAATATATACAATGATTTCAACAGTCTACCTGTTCCATTCATTGTTCTACTTGTCGAAATTTACAAATAATTTCGTTTAAAGGATTAACAATGGGGCTCGTAGTTCACTTAAACTTGAAGAACAAAAAATTGGCGAAGGGTACTTTTTGGATGCTTTGCATATATGATTCTTAGACTATATAGAAGCAATATATACAATGATTTCAACAGTCTACCTGTTCCATTCATTGTTCTTCTTGTCGAAATTTACAAATAATTTCCTTTAAAGGATTAACAATGGGGCTCGTTGTTCACTTAAACTTGAAGAACTAAAAATTGGCGAATGGTACTGTTTGGATGCTTTGCATATATGTTTCTTAGATTATATAGAAGCAATATATACAAAGATATCAACCGTCTACCTGTTCCATTCATTGTTCTACTTGTCGCAAGTTACAAATAATTTCCGTTAAAGTATTAACAATGGGCCTCGTAGTTCACATAAACTTGAAGATCAAATAATTGGCGAATTGTACTGTTTGGATGCTTTGAATATATGTTTCTTATATTATATAGAAGCAATATATACAAATATTTCAACCGTCTACCTGTTCCATTCATTGTTCTACTTGTCGAAAATTACAAATAATTTCCGATAAAGGATTAACCATTGGGGCTCATTGTTCACTTAAACTTGAAGACCAAAAAATTGGCGAATGGTACTGTTTGGATGCTTTGCGTACATGTTTCTTAGACTATATGGAAGCAATATATGCAAAGATTTCAACCGTCTACTTGATCCAATCATTGTTCTACTTGTCGAAATTTACAAATAATTTCCTTTAAAGGATTAACCATTTGGGCTCATTGTTCACTTAAACTTGAAGAACAAAAAATTGGCGAATTGTACTGTTTGGATGCTTTGCATATATGTTTCTTAGACTATATAGAAGCAATATATACAAAGATTTCAACCGTCTACCTGTTCCATTCATTGTTCTACTTGTCGAAAGTTACAAATAATTTCCGATAAAGGATTAACAATGGGTCTCATTGTTCACTTAAACTTGAAGAACAAAAAATTGGCGAATTGTACTGTTTGGATGCTTTGCATATATGTTTCGTAGAATATAGAAGCAATATATACAATGATTTCAATCGTCTACCTGATCCATTCATTGTTCTACTTGTCGAAATTTACAAATAATTTCCTTTAAAGGATTAACAATGGGGCTCGTAGTTCACTTAAACTTGAAGAACAAGAAATTGGCGAATTGTACTGTTTGGATGCTTTGCATTTATGTTTCTTAGACTATATAGAAGCAATATATACATTGATTTCAACCGTCTACCTGTTCCATTCATTGTTCTACTTGTCGAAAGTTACAAATAATTTCCGATAAAGGATTAACCATTGTGGCTCATTGTTCACTTAAACTTGAAGAACAAAAAATTGGCGAATTGTACTGTTTGGATGCTTTGCATATATGTTTCTAGACTATATGGAAGCAATATATACAAAGATTTCAACCGTCTACGTGTTCCAATCATTGTTCTACTTGTCGAAAGTTACAAATAATTTCCGATAAAGGATTAACAATGGGGCTCATTGTTCACTTAAACTTGCAGACCAAAAAATTGGCGAATGGTACTGTTTGGATGCTTTGCGTACATGTTTCTTAGACTATATGGAAGCAATATATACAAAGATTTCAACCGTCTACGTGTTCCAATCATTGTTCTACTTGTCGAAATTTACAAATAATTTCCTTTAAAGGATTAACAATGGGGCTCGTTGTTCACTTAAACTTGAAGAACAAAAAATTGGCGAATGGTACTGTTTGGATGCTTTGCATATATGTTTCTTAGATTATATAGAAGCAATATATACAAAGATATCAACCGTCTACCTGTTCCATTCATTGTTCTACTTGTCGCAAGTTACAAATAATTTCCGTTAAAGTATTAACAATGGGGCTCGTAGTTCACATAAACTTGAAGATCAAATAATTGGCGAATTGTACTGTTTGGATGCTTTGAATATATGTTTCTTATATTATATAGAAGCAATATATACAAATATTTCAACCGTCTACCTGTTCCATTCATTGTTCTACTTGTCGAAAATTACAAATATTTTCCGATAAAGGATTAACCATTGGGGCTCATTGTTCACTTAAACTTGAAGACCAAAAAATTGGCGAATGGTACTGTTTGGATGCTTTGCGTACATGTTTCTTCGACTATATGGAAGCAATATATGCAAAGATTTCAACCGTCTACTTGATCCAATCATTGTTCTACTTGTCGAAATTTACAAATAATTTCCTTTAAAGGATTAACCATTGGGGCTCATTGTTCACTTAAACTTGAAGAACAAAAAATTGGCGAATTTAACTGTTTGGATGCTTTGCATATATGTTTCTTAGACTATATAGAAGCAATATATACAAAGATTTCAACCGTCTACCTGTTCCATTCATTGTTCTACTTGTCGAAAGTTACAAATAATTTCCGATAAAGGATTAACAATGGGTCTCATTGTTCACTTAAACTTGAAGAACAAAAAATTGGCGAATTGTACTGTTTGGATGCTTTGCATATATGTTTCTTAGGCTATATAGAAGCAATATATACATTGATTTCAACCGTCTACCTGTTCCATTCATTGTTCTACTTGTCGAAATTTACAAATAATTTCCTTTAAAGGATTAACAATGGGGCTCGTTGTTAACTTAAACTTGAAGAACAAAAAATTGGCGAATGGTACTGTTTGGATGCTTTGCATATATGTTTCTTAGATTATATAGAAGCAATATATACAAAGATATCAACCGTCTACCTGTTCCATTCATTGTTCTACTTGTCGCAAGTTACAAATAATTTCCGTTAAAGTATTAACAATGGGCCTCGTAGTTCACATAAACTTGAAGATCAAATAATTGGCGAATTGTATTGTTTGGATGCTTTGAATATATGTTTCTTATATTATATAGAAGCAATATATACAAATATTTCAACCGTCTACCTGTTCCATTCATTGTTCTACTTGTCGAAAATTACAAATAATTTCCGATAAAGGATTAACCATTGGGGCTCATTGTTCACTTAAACTTGAAGACCAAAAAATTGGCGAATGGTACTGTTTGGATGCTTTGCGTACATGTTTCTTAGACTATATGGAAGCAATATATGCAAAGATTTCAACCGTCTACTTGATCCAATCATTGTTCTACTTGTCGAAATTTACAAATAATTTCCTTTAAAGGATTAACAATGGGGCTCGTAGTTCACTTAAACTTGAAGAACAAAAAATTGGCGAATTGTACTGTTTGGATGCTTTGCGTATATGTTTCTTAGTCTATATAGAAGCAATATATACAAAGATTTCAACCGTCTACCTTTTCCATTCATTGTTCTACTTGTAGAAACTTACAAATAGTTTCCATTTCATGATTATCAATTGGGCTCGCTGTTCACTTAAACTTGAAGATCCAAAAATTGGCGATTGTTACTGTTTAGATGCTTTGCATATATGTTTCTTAGATTATATAGAAGCAATATATACAAAGATTTCAACCGTCTACCTGTTCCATTCATTGTTCTACTTGTCGAAAATTACAAATAATTTCCGATAAAGGATTAACCATTGGGGCTCATTGTTCACTTAAACTTGAAGAACAAAAAATTGGCGAATGGTACTGTTTAGATGCTTTGCATATATGGTTCTTAGATTATACAGAAGCAATAGATACAAAGATTTCAACCGTCTACCTGTTCCATTCATTGTTCTACTTGTCGAAAATTACAAATAATTTCCGATAAAGGATTAACCATTGGGGCTCATTGTTCACTAAACTTGAAGAACAAAAAATTGTCGAATTGTACTGTTTGGATGCTTTGCATATATATTTCTTAGACTATATAGAAGCAATATATACAATGATTTCAACCGTCTACCTGTTCCATTCATTGTCCTACTTGTCGAAAGTTACAAATAATTTCCGTTAAAGGATTAACAATGGGGCTCGTAGTTCGCTTAAACTTGAAGAACAAAAAATTGGCGAATGTTACTGTTTAGATGCTTTGCATATATGTTTCTTAGACTATATAGAAGCAATATATACAATGATTTCAACCGTCTACCTGTTCCATTCATTGTTCTACTTGTCGAAAGTTACAAATAATTTCCGATAAATGAATAACAATGGGGCTCATTGTTCACTTAAACTTGAAGAATAAAAAATTGGCGAATGTCACTGTTTTGATGCTTTGCATATAGGTTTATTAGACTATATAGAAGCAACATATACAAAGATTTCAACCGTCTACGTGTTCCAATCATTGTTCTACTTGTCGAAGTTTACAAATAATTTCCTTTAAAGCATTAACAATGGGGCTCGTAGTTCACTTAAACTTGAAGAACAATAAATTGGCGAATGGTACTGTTTGGATGCTTTGCATATATGTTTCTTAGACTATATAGAAGTAATATATTCAAAGATTTCAACCGTCTACCTGTTCCATTCATTGTTCTACTTGTCGAAAGTTACAAATAATTTCCGATAAAGGATTAACCATTTTGGCTCATTGTTCACTTAAACTTGAAGAACAAAAAATTGGCGAATTGTACTGTTTCGATGCTTTGCATATATGTTTCTTAGACTATATAGAAGTAATATATTCAAAGATTTCAACCGTCTACCTGTTCCATTCATAGTTCTACTTGTCGAAAGTTACAAATAATTTCCGATAAAGGATTAACCATTGGGGCTCATTGTTCACTTAAACTTGAAGACCAAAAAATTGGCGAATGGTACTGTTTGGATGCTTTGCGTACATGTTTCTTAGACTATATGGAAGCAATATATGCAAAGATTTCAACCGTCTACTTGATCCAATCATTGTTCTACTTGTCGAAATTTACAAATAATTTCCTTTAAAGGATTAACAATGGGGCTCGTAGTTCACTTAAACTTGAAGAACAAAAAATTGGCGAATTGTACTGTTTGGATGCTTTGCGTATATGTTTCTTAGTCTATATAGAAGCAATATATACAAAGATTTCAACCGTCTACCTTTTCCATTCATTGTTCTACTTGTAGAAACTTACAAATAGTTTCCATTTCATGATTATCAATTGGGCTCGCTGTTCACTTAAACTTGAAGATCCAAAAATTGGCGATTGTTACTGTTTAGATGCTTTGCATATATGTTTCTTAGATTATATAGAAGCAATATATACAAAGATTTCAACCGTCTACCTGTTCCATTCATTGTTCTACTTGTCGAAAATTACAAATAATTTCCGATAAAGGATTAACCATTGGGGCTCATTGTTCACTTAAACTTGAAGAACAAAAAATTGGCGAATGGTACTGTTTAGATGCTTTGCATATATGGTTCTTAGATTATACAGAAGCAATAGATACAAAGATTTCAACCGTCTACCTGTTCCATTCATTGTTCTACTTGTCGAAAATTACAAATAATTTCCGATAAAGGATTAACCATTGGGGCTCATTGTTCACTAAACTTGAAGAACAAAAAATTGTCGAATTGTACTGTTTGGATGCTTTGCATATATATTTCTTAGACTATATAGAAGCAATATATACAATGATTTCAACCGTCTACCTGTTCCATTCATTGTCCTACTTGTCGAAAGTTACAAATAATTTCCGTTAAAGGATTAACAATGGGGCTCGTAGTTCGCTTAAACTTGAAGAACAAAAAATTGGCGAATGTTACTGTTTAGATGCTTTGCATATATGTTTCTTAGACTATATAGAAGCAATATATACAATGATTTCAACCGTCTACCTGTTCCATTCATTGTTCTACTTGTCGAAAGTTACAAATAATTTCCGATAAATGAATAACAATGGGGCTCATTGTTCACTTAAACTTGAAGAATAAAAAATTGGCGAATGTCACTGTTTTGATGCTTTGCATATAGGTTTATTAGACTATATAGAAGCAACATATACAAAGATTTCAACCGTCTACGTGTTCCAATCATTGTTCTACTTGTCGAAGTTTACAAATAATTTCCTTTAAAGCATTAACAATGGGGCTCGTAGTTCACTTAAACTTGAAGAACAATAAATTGGCGAATGGTACTGTTTGGATGCTTTGCATATATGTTTCTTAGACTATATAGAAGTAATATATTCAAAGATTTCAACCGTCTACCTGTTCCATTCATTGTTCTACTTGTCGAAAGTTACAAATAATTTCCGATAAAGGATTAACCATTTTGGCTCATTGTTCACTTAAACTTGAAGAACAAAAAATTGGCGAATTGTACTGTTTCGATGCTTTGCATATATGTTTCTTAGACTATATAGAAGTAATATATTCAAAGATTTCAACCGTCTACCTGTTCCATTCATAGTTCTACTTGTCGAAAGTTACAAATAATTTCCGATAAAGGATTAACCATTGGGGCTCATTGTTCACTTAAACTTGAAAAACAAAAAATTGGCGAATGGTACTGTCTGGATGCTTTGCGTACATGTTTCTTAGACTATATGGAAGCAATATATACAAAGATTTCAACCGTCTACGTGTTCCAATCATTGTTCTAATTGTCGAAATTTACAAATAATTTCCTTAAAAGGATTAACAATGGGGCTCGCTGTTCACTTAAACTTGAAGAACAATAAATTGGCGAATTGTACTGTTTGGATGCTTTGCATATATGTTTCTTAAACTATATAGAAGCAATATATTCAAAGAATTCAACGGTCTACCTGTTCCATTCATTGTTCTACTTGTCGAAAGTTACAAATAATTTCCGATAAAGGATTAACCATTGTGGCTCATTGTTCACTTAAACTTGAAAAACAAAAAATTGACGAATTGTACTGTTTGGAAGCTTTGCATATATGTTTCTTAGACTATATGGAAGCAATATATACAATGATTTCAACCGTCTACCTGTTCCATTCATTGTTCTACTTGTCGAAAGTTACAAATAATTTCCGATAAAGGATTAACAATGGGTCTCATTGTTCACTTAAACTTGAAGTACAAAAAATTGGCGAATGGTACTGTTTGGATGCTTTGCATATATGTTTCTTAGACTATATGGAAGCAATATATACAAAGATTTCAACTGTCTACGTGTTCCAATCATTGTTCTACTTGTCGAAATTTACAAATATTTCCTTTAAAGGATTAACAATGGGGCTCGATGTTCACTTAAACTTGAAGAACAATAAATTGGCGAATTGTACTGTTTGGATGCTTTGCATATATGTTTCTTAGACTATATGGAAGCAATATATACAAAGATTTCAACCGTCTACGTGTTCCAATCATTGTTCTAATTGTCGAAATTTACAAATAATTTCCTTTAAAGGATTAACAATGGGGCTCGCTGTTCACTTAAACTTGATGAACAATAATTTGGCGAATTGTACTGTTTGGATGCTTTGCATATATGTTTCTTAGACTATATGGAAGCAATATATACAAAGATTTCAACCGTCTACGTGTTCCAATCATTGTTCTACTTGTCGAAATTTACAAATAATTTCCTTTAAAGGATTAACAATGGGGCTCGTAGTTCACTTAAACTTGAAGAACAAAAAATTGGCGAATAGTACTGTTTGGATGCTTTGCATATATGTTTCTGAGACTATATAGACGCAATATATACAAAGATTTCAACCGTCTACCTGTTCCATTCATGTTCTACTTGTCGAAAGTTACAAATAATTTCCGATAAAGGATTAACCATTGGGGCTCGTTGTTCACTTAAACTTGAAGAACAAAAAATTGGAGAATGGTACTGTTTGGATGCGTTGCATATATGTTTCTTAGACTATATAGAAGCAATATATACAGAGATTTCAACCGTCTACCTGTTCCATTCATGTTCTACTTGTCGAAAGTTACAAATAATTTCCTTTAAAGGATTAACAATGGGGCTCGTTGTTCACTTAAACTTGAAGAACAATAAATTCGCGAATTGTACTGTTTGGATGCTTTGCATATATGTTTCTTAGACTATATAGAAGCAATATATACATTGATTTCAACCGGCTACCTGTTCCATTCATTGTTCTACTTGTCGAAAGTTACAAATAATTTCCGTTAAGGGATTAACAATGGGGATCGTAGTTTACTTAAACTTGAAGAACAAAAAATTGGCGAATTGTACTGTTTGGATGCTTTGCATATATGTTTCTTAGACTATATAGAAGCAATATATACAATGATTTCAACAGTCTACCTGTTCCATTCATTGTTCTACTTGTCAAAAGTTACAAATCATTTCCGATAACGGATTAACCATTGGGGCTCATTGTTCACTTAAACTTGAAGAACAAAAAATTGTCGAATTGTACTGTTTGGATGCTTTGCATATATGTTTCTTAGACTATATAGAAGCAATATATACAAAGATTTCAACCGTCTACCTGTTCCATTCATTGTTCTACTTGTCGAAAGTTACAAATCATTTCCGATAACGGATTAACCATTGGGGCTCATTGTTCACTAAACTTGAAGAACAAAAATTTTTCGAATTGTACTGTTTGGATGCTTTGCATATATGTTTCTTAGACTATATAGAAGCAATATATACAATGATTTCAACCGTCTACCTGTTCCATTCATTGTTCTACTTGTCGAAAGTTACAAATAATTTCCGTTAAAGGATTAACAATGGGGCTCGTAGTTCGCTTAAACTTGAAGAACAAAAAATTGGCGAATGTTACTGTTTAGATGCTTTGCATATATGTTTCTTAGACTATATAGAAGCAATATATACAATGATTTCAACCGTCTACCTGTTCCATTCATTGTTCTACTTGTCGAAAGTTACAAATAATTTCCGATAAATGAATAACAATGGGGCTCATTGTTCACTTAAACTTGAAGAATAAAAAATTGGCGAATGTCACTGTTTTGATGCTTTGCATATAGGTTTATTAGACTATATAGAAGCAACATATACAAAGATTTCAACCGTCTACGTGTTCCAATCATTGTTCTACTTGTCGAAGTTTACAAATAATTTCCTTTAAAGCATTAACAATGGGGCTCGTAGTTCACTTAAACTTGAAGAACAATAAATTGGCGAATGGTACTGTTTTGATGCTTTGCATATATGTTTCTTAGACTATATAGAAGTAATATATTCAAAGATTTCAACCGTCTACCTGTTCCATTCATTGTTCTACTTGTCGAAAGTTACAAATAATTTCCGTTAAAGGATTAACAATGGGGCTCGTAGTTCGCTTAAACTTGAAGAACAAAAAATTGTCGAATTGTACTGTTTGGATGCTTTGCATATATGTTTCTTAGACTATATAGAAGCAATATATACAAAGATTTCAACCGTCTACCTGTTCCATTCATTGTTCTACTTGTCGAAAGTTACAAATCATTTCCGATAACGGATTAACCATTGGGGCTCATTGTTCACTAAACTTGAAGAACAAAAAATTGTCGAATTGTACTGTTTGGATGCTTTGCATATATGTTTCTTAGACTATATAGAAGCAATATATACAATGATTTCAACCGTCTACCTGTTCCATTCATTGTTCTACTTGTCGAAAGTTACAAATAATTTCCGTTAAGGGATTAACAATGGGGCTCGTTGTTCACTTAAACTTGAAGAACAATAAATTGGCGAATTGTACTGTTTGGATGCTTTGCATATATGTTTCTTAGACTATATAGACGCAATATATACAAGGATTTCAACCGTCTACCTATTTCATTCATTGGTCTCCTTGCCGAAAGTTACAAATAATTACCGATAAAGGATTAACCATTGGGGCTCATTGTTCACTTAAACTTGAAGAACAAAAAATTGGCGAATGGTACTGTTTAGATGCTTTGCATATATGGTTCTCAGATTATACAGAAGCAATAGATACAAAGATTTCAACCGTCTACCTGTTCCATTCATTGTTCTACTTGTCGAAAATTACAAATAATTTCCGATAAAGGATTAACCATTGGGGCTCATTGTTCACTAAACTTGAAGAACAAAAAATTGTCGAATTGCACTGTTTGGATGCTTTGCATATATATTTCTTAGACTATATAGAAGCAATATATACAATGATTTCAACCGTCTACCTGTTCCATTCATTGTCCTACTTGTCGAAAGTTACAAATAATTTCCGTTAAAGGATTAACAATGGGGCTCGTAGTTCGCTTAAACTTGAAGAACAAAAAATTGGCGAATGTTACTGTTTAGATGCTTTGCATATATGTTTCTTAGACTATATAGAAGCAATATATACAATGATTTCAACCGTCTACCTGTTCCATTCATTGTTCTACTTGTCGAAAGTTACAAATAATTTCCGATAAATGAATAACAATGGGGCTCATTGTTCACTTAAACTTGAAGAATAAAAAATTGGCGAATGTCACTGTTTTGATGCTTTGCATATAGGTTTATTAGACTATATAGAAGCAACATATACAAAGATTTCAACCGTCTACGTGTTCCAATCATTGTTCTACTTGTCGAAGTTTACAAATAATTTCCTTTAAAGCATTAACAATGGGGCTCGTAGTTCACTTAAACTTGAAGAACAATAAATTGGCGAATGGTACTGTTTGGATGCTTTGCATATATGTTTCTTAGACTATATAGAAGTAATATATTCAAAGATTTCAACCGTCTACCTGTTCCATTCATTGTTCTACTTGTCGAAAGTTACAAATAATTTCCGATAAAGGATTAACCATTTTGGCTCATTGTTCACTTAAACTTGAAGAACAAAAAATTGGCGAATTGTACTGTTTCGATGCTTTGCATATATGTTTCTTAGACTATATAGAAGTAATATATTCAAAGATTTCAACCGTCTACCTGTTCCATTCATAGTTCTACTTGTCGAAAGTTACAAATAATTTCCGATAAAGGATTAACCATTGGGGCTCATTGTTCACTTAAACTTGATGAACAAAAAATTGACGAATTGTACTGTTTCGATGCTTTGCATATATGTTTCTCAGACTATATAGAAGCAATATATACAATGATTTCAACAGTCTACCTGTTCCATTCATTGTTCTACTTGTCGAAATTTACAAATAATTTCCTTTAAAGGATTAACAATGGAGCTCATAGTTCACTTAAACTTGAAGAACAAAAAATTGGCGAATGGTACTGTTTGGACGCTTTGCATATATGTTTCTTAGACTATATAGAAGCAATATATACAAAGATTTCAACCGTCTACCTGTTCCATTCATTGTTCTACTTGTCGAAAGTTACAAATAATTTCCGTTAAGGGATTAACAATGGGGATCGTAGTTTACTTAAACTTGAAGAACAAAAAATTGGCGAATTGTACTGTTTGGATGCTTTGCATATATGTTTCTTAGACTATATAGAAGCAATATATACAATGATTTCAACAGTCTACCTGTTCCATTCATTGTTCTACTTGTCAAAAGTTACAAATCATTTCCGATAACGGATTAACCATTGGGGCTCATTGTTCACTTAAACTTGAAGAACAAACAATTGTCGAATTGTACTGTTTGGATGCTTTGCATATATGTTTCTTAGACTATATAGAAGCAATATATACAAAGATTTCAACCGTCTACCTGTTCGATTCATTGTTCTACTTGTCGAAAGTTACAAATCATTTCCGATAACGGATTAACCATTGGGGCTCATTGTTCACTAAACGTGAAGAACAAAAAATTTTCGAATTGTACTGTTTGGATGCTTTGCATATATGTTTCTTAGACTATATAGAAGCAATATATACAATGATTTCAACCGTCTACCTGTTCCATTCATTGTTCTACTTGTCGAAAGTTACAAATAATTTCCGTTAAGGGATTAACAATGGGGCTCGTTGTTCACTTAAACTTGAAGAACAATAAATTGGCGAATTGTACTGTTTGGATGCTTTGCATATATGTTTCTTAGACTATATAGACGCAATATATACAAGGATTTCAACCGTCTACCTGTTTCATTCATTGGTCTCCTTGCCGAAAGTTACAAATAATTACCGATAAAGGATTAACCATTGGGGCTCATTGTTCACTTAAACTTGAAGAACAAAAAATTGGCGAATTGTACTGTTTGGATGATTTGCATATATGTTTCTGAGACTATATAGAAGCAATATATACAAAGATTTCAACCGTCTACCTGTTCCATTCATTGTTCTACTTGTCGAAAGTTACAAATAATTTCCGATAAAGGATTAACAATGGGGCTCATTGTTCACTTAAACTTGAAGGACTAAAAATTGGCGAATGGTAATATTTGGATGCTTTGCATAAATGTTTCTTAGACTATATGGAAGCAATATATACAAAGATTTCAACCGTCTACCTGTTCCATTCATTGTTCTACTTGTCGAAAGTTACAAATAATTTCCGATAAAGGATTAACCATTGGGGCTCATTGTTCACTTAAACTTGAAGAACAAAAAATTGGCGAACTGTACTGTTTGGATGCTTTGCATATATGTTTCTGAGACTATATAGAAGCAATATATACAAAGATTTCAACCGTCTACCTGTTCCATTCATTGTTCTACTTGTCGAAATTTACAAATAATTTCCTTTAAAGGATTAACAATGGGGCTCGTAGTTCACTTAAACTTGAAGAACAAAAAATTGGCGAATTGAACTGTTTGGATGCTTTGCATATATGTTTCTTAGACTATATAGAAGCAATATATACAAAGAATTCAACCGTCTACCTGTTCCATTCATTGTTCTACTTGTCGAAATTTACAAATAATTTCCTTTAAAGGATTAATAATGGGGCCCGTAGTTCACTTAAACTTGAAGAACAAAAAATTGGCGAATTGAACTGTTTGGATGCTTTGCATATGTGTTTCTTAGACTATTTAGAAGCAATATGTAGAAAGATTTCACCCGTCTACCTGTACTATTCATTGTTCTACTTGTAGAAAGTTACAAATAATTTCCATTTCATGATTATCATTGGGGCTCGCTGTTCACTTAAACTTGAAGATCAAAAAATTGGCGCATGTCACTGTTTAGATGCTTTGCATATATGTTTCTTAGACTATATAGAAGCAATATATACAAAGATTTCAACCGTCTACCTGTTCCATTCATTGTTCTACTTGTCGAAATTTACAAATAATATCCTTTAAAGGATTAACAATGGGGCTCGTAGTTCACTTAAACTTGAGGAACAAAAAATTGGCGAATGGTACTGTTTGGATGCTTTGCGTACATGTTTCTTAGACTATATGGAAGCAATATATACAAAGATTTCAACCGTCTACGTGTTCCAATCATTGTTCTACTTGTCGAAATTTACAAATAATTTCCTTTAAAGGATTAACAATGGGGCTCGTTGTTCACTTAAACATGAAGAACAATAAATTGGCGAATTGTACTGTTTGGATGCTTTGCATATATGTTTCTTAGACTATATAGAAGCAATATATACAAAGATTTCAACCGTCTACCTTTTCCATTCATTGTTCTACTTGTCGAAAGTTACAAATAATATCCGATAAAGGATTAACAATGGGGCTCATTGTTCACTTAAACTTGAAGATCAAAAAATTGGCGAATTTTACTGTTTAGATGCTTTGCATATAGGTTTCTTAGACTATATAGAAGCAATATATACAAAGATTTCAACCGTCTACCTGTTCCATTCATTGTTCTACTTGTAGAAAGTTACAAATAATTTCCATTTCATGATTATCAATGGGGCTCGCTGTTCACTTAAACTTGAAGAACAATAAATTGGCGAATTGTACTGTTTGGATGCTTTGCATATATGTTTCTTAGACTATATAGAAGCAATATATACAAAGATTTCAACCGTCTACCTTTTCCATTCATTGTTCTACTTGTCGAAAGTTACAAATAATTTCCGATAAAGGATTAACAATGGGGCGCATTGTTCACTTAAACTTGAAGATAAAAAAATTGGCGAATTTTACTGTTTAGATGCTTTGCATATAGGTTTCTTAGACTATATAGAAGCAACATATACAAAGATTTCAACCGTCTACCTGTTCTATTCATTGTTCTTCTTGTCGAAAGTTACAAATAATTTTCGTTTCATGATTATCAATGGGCCTCGTTGTTCACTTAAACTTGAAGAACAAAAAATTGGCGAATTGTACTGTTTGGATGCTTTGCATATATGTTTCTTAGACTATATTAAAGCAATATATACAAAGATTTCAACCGTCTACCTTTTCCATTCATTGTTCTACTTGTCGAAAGTTACAAATAATTTCCGATAAAGGATTAACAATGGGGCTCATTGTTCACTTAAACTTGAAGATCAAAAAATTGGCGAATTTTACTGTTTAGATGCTTTGCATATAGGTTTCTTAGACTATACGGAAGCAATATATACAAATATTTCAACCGTCTACCTGTTCCATTCATTGTTCTACTTGTAGAAAGTTACAAATAATTTCCATTTCATGATTATCAATGGGGCTCGCTGTTCACTTAAACTTGAAGAACAATAAATTGGCGAATTGTACTGTTTGGATGCTTTGCATATATGTTTCTTAGACTATATAGAAGCAATATATACACAGATTTCAACCGGCTACCTGTTCTATTCATTGTTCTACTTGTCGCAAGTTACAAATAATTTCGTTAAAGTATTAACAATGGGGCTCGTAGTTCACTTAATCTTGAAGAACAATAAATTGGCGAATTGTACTGTTTGGATGCTTTGCATATATGTTTCTTAGATTATATAGAAGCAATATATACATAGATTTCAACCGTCTACCTGTTCCATTCATTGTTCTACTTGTCGAAATTTACAAATAATTTCCTTTAAAGGATTAACAATGGGGCTCGTAGTTCACTTAAACTTGAAGATCAAATAATTGGCGAATTGTACTGTTTGGATGCTTTGCATATATGTTTCGTAGACTATATGGAAGCAATATATACAAAGATTTCAACCGTCTGTGTGTTCCAATCATTGTTCTACTTGTCGAAAATTACAAATAATTTCTGATAAAGGATTAACCATTGGGGCTCGTAGTTCACTTAAACTTGAAGAACAAAAAATTGGCGAATTGTACTGTTTGGATGCTTTGCATATATGTTTCTTAGACTATATAGAAGCAATATATACAATGATTTCAACAGTCTACCTGTTCCATTCATTGTTCTACTTGTCGAAAGTTACAAATAATTTCCGTTAAAGGATTAACAATGGGGCTCGTAGTTCGCTTAAACTTGAAGAACAAAAAATTGGCGAATTGTACTGTTTGGATGCTTTGCATATATGTTTCTTAGACTATATAGAAGCAATATATACAATGATTTCAACAGTCTACCTGTTCCATTCATTGTTCTACTTGTCGCAAGTTACAAATAATTTCCGATAAAGGATTAACCATTGGGGCTCATTGTTCACTTAAATTTGAAGAACAAAAAATTGGCGTATGGTACTGTTTGGATGCTTTACATATATGTTTCTTAGACTATATAGTAGCAATATATACAATGATTTCAACCGTCTACCTATTCCATTCATTGTTCTACTTGCCGAAATTTACAAATAATTTCCTTTAAAGGATTAACAATGGGGCTCGTAGTTCACTTAAAATTGAAGAACAAAAAATTGGCAGATGGTACTGTTTGGATGCTTTGAATATATGTTTCTTACATTATATAGAAGCAATATATACAAATATTTCAACCGTCTACCTGTTCCATTCATTGTTCTACTTGTAGAAAGTTACAAATAATTTCCATTTCATGATTATCAATGGGGCTCGCTGTTCACTTAAACTTGAAGAACAATAAATTGGCGAATTGTACTGTTTGGATGCTTTGCATATATGTTTCTTAGATTATATAGAAGCAATATATACATAGATTTCAACCGTCTACCTGTTCCATTCATTGTTCTACTTGTCGAAATTTACAAATAATTTCCTTTAAAGGATTAACAATGGGGCTCGTAGTTCACTTAAACTTGAAGATCAAATAATTGGCGAATTGTACTGTTTGGATGCTTTGCATATATGTTTCTTATATTATATAGAAGCAATATATACAAATATTTCAACCGTCTACCTGTTCCATTCATTGTTCTACTTGTCGAAAATTACAAATAATTTCCGATAAAGGATTAACCATTGGGGCTCATTGTTCACTTAAACTTGAAGACCAAAAAATTGGCGAATGGTACTGTTTGGATGCTTTGCGTACATGTTTCTTAGACTATATGGAAGCAATATATGCAAAGATTTCAACCGTCTACTTGATCCAATCATTGTTCTACTTGTCGAAATTTACAAATAATTTCCTTTAAAGGATTAACCATTGGGGCTCATTGTTCACTTAAACTTGAAGAACAAAAAATTGGCGAATTGTACTGTTTGGATGCTTTGCATATATGTTTCTTAGACTATATAGAAGCAATATATACAAAGATTTCAACCGTCTACCTGTTCCATTCATTGTTCTACTTGTCGAAATTTACAAATAATTTCCTTTAAAGGATTAACAATGGGGCTCGTAGTTCACTTAAACTTGAAGAACAAAAAATTGGCGAATTGAACTGTTTGGATGCTTTGCATATATGTTTCTTAGACTATATAGAAGCAATATATACAAAGAATTCAACCGTCTACCTGTTCCATTCATTGTTCTACTTGTCGAAATTTACAAATAATTTCCTTTAAAGGATTAATAATGGGGCCCGTAGTTCACTTAAACTTGAAGAACAAAAAATTGGCGAATTGAACTGTTTGGATGCTTTGCATATGTGTTTCTTAGACTATTTAGAAGCAATATGTAGAAAGATTTCACCCGTCTACCTGTACTATTCATTGTTCTACTTGTCGAAAGTTACAAATAATTTCCGATAAAGGATTAACCATTGTGGCTCATTGTTCACTTAAACTTGAAGAACAAAAAATTGGCGAATTGTACTGTTTGGATGCTTTGCATATATGTTTCTAGACTATATGGAAGCAATATATACAAAGATTTCAACCGTCTACGTGTTCCAATCATTGTTCTACTTGTAGAAAGTTAGAATTAATTTCCGTTAAAGGATTAACAATGGGGCTCGTAGTTCACTTAAACTTGAAGAACAAAAAATCGGCGAATTGTACTGTTTGGATGCTTTGCATATATGTTTCTTAGACTATATAGAAGCAATATATACAAAGATTTCAACCGTCTACCTGTTCCATTCATTGTTCTACTTGTCGAAAGTTACAAATAATTTCCGATAAAGGATTAACAATGGGGCTCATTGTTCACTTAAACTTGCAGACCAAAAAATTGGCGAATGGTACTGTTTGGATGCTTTGCGTACATGTTTCTTAGACTATATGGAAGCAATATAAACAAAGATTTCAACCGTCTACGTGTACCAATCATTGTTCTACTTGTCGAAATTTACAAATAATTTCCTTTAAAGGATTAACAATGGGGCTCGTTGTTCACTTAAACTTGAAGAACAAAAAATTGGCGAATGGTACTGTTTGGATGCTTTGCATATATGTTTCTTAGATTATAAAGAAGCAATATATACAAAGATATCAACCGTCTACCTGTTCCATTCATTGTTCTACTTGTCGCAAGTTACAAATAATTTCCGTTAAAGTATTAACAATGGGGCTCGTAGTTCACATAAACTTGAAGATCAAATAATTGGCGAATTGTACTGTGTGGATGCTTTGAATATATGTTTCTTATATTATATAGAAGCAATATATACAAATATTTCAACCGTCTACCTGTTCCATTCATTGTTCTACTTGTCGAAAATTACAAATATTTTCCGATAAAGGATTAACCATTGGGGCTCATTGTTCACTTAAACTTGAAGACCAAAAAATTGGCGAATGGTACTGTTTGGATGCTTTGCGTACATGTTTCTTCGACTATATGGAAGCAATATATGCAAAGATTTCAACCGTCTACTTGATCCAATCATTGTTCTACTTGTCGAAATTTACAAATAATTTCCTTTAAAGGATTAACCATTGGGGCTCATTGTTCACTTAAACTTGAAGAACAAAAAATTGGCGAATTTAACTGTTTGGATGCTTTGCATATATGTTTCTTAGACTATATAGAAGCAATATATACAAAGATTTCAACCGTCTACCTGTTCCATTCATTGTTCTACTTGTCGAAATTTACAAATAATTTCCTTTAAAGGATTAACAATGGGGCTCGTTGATAACTTAAACTTGAAGAACAAAAAATTGGCGAATGGTACTGTTTGGATGCTTTGCATATATGTTTCTTAGATTATATAGAAGCAATATATACAAAGATATCAACCGTCTACCTGTTCCATTCATTGTTCTACTTGTCGCAAGTTACAAATAATTTCCGTTAAAGTATTAACAATGGGCCTCGTAGTTCACATAAACTTGAAGATCAAATAATTGGCGAATTGTATTGTTTGGATGCTTTGAATATATGTTTCTTATATTATATAGAAGCAATATATACAAATATTTCAACCGTCTACCTGTTCCATTCATTGTTCTACTTGTCGAAAATTACAAATAATTTCCGATAAAGGATTAACCATTGGGGCTCATTGTTCACTTAAACTTGAAGACCAAAAAATTGGCGAATGGTACTGTTTGGATGCTTTGCGTACATGTTTCTTAGACTATATGGAAGCAATATATGCAAAGATTTCAACCGTCTACTTGATCCAATCATTGTTCTACTTGTCGAAATTTACAAATAATTTCCTTTAAAGGATTAACAATGGGGCTCGTAGTTCACTTAAACTTGAAGAACAAAAAATTGGCGAATTGTACTGTTTGGATGCTTTGCGTATATGTTTCTTAGTCTATATAGAAGCAATATATACAAAGATTTCAACCGTCTACCTTTTCCATTCATTGTTCTACTTGTAGAAACTTACAAATAGTTTCCATTTCATGATTATCAATTGGGCTCGCTGTTCACTTAAACTTGAAGATCCAAAAATTGGCGATTGTTACTGTTTAGATGCTTTGCATATATGTTTCTTAGATTATATAGAAGCAATATATACAAAGATTTCAACCGTCTACCTGTTCCATTCATTGTTCTACTTGTCGAAAATTACAAATAATTTCCGATAAAGGATTAACCATTGGGGCTCATTGTTCACTTAAACTTGAAGAACAAAAAATTGGCAAATGGTACTGTTTAGATGCTTTGCATATATGGTTCTTAGATTATACAGAAGCAATAGATACAAAGATTTCAACCGTCTACCTGTTCCATTCATTGTTCTACTTGTCGAAAATTACAAATAATTTCCGATAAAGGATTAACCATTGGGGCTCATTGTTCACTAAACTTGAAGAACAAAAAATTGTCGAATTGTACTGTTTGGATGCTTTGCATATATATTTCTTAGACTATATAGAAGCAATATATACAATGATTTCAACCGTCTACCTGTTCCATTCATTGTCCTACTTGTCGAAAGTTACAAATAATTTCCGTTAAAGGATTAACAATGGGGCTCGTAGTTCGCTTAAACTTGAAGAACAAAAAATTGGCGAATGTTACTGTTTAGATGCTTTGCATATATGTTTCTTAGACTATATAGAAGCAATATATACAATGATTTCAACCGTCTACCTGTTCCATTCATTGTTCTACTTGTCGAAAGTTACAAATAATTTCCGATAAATGAATAACAATGGGGCTCATTGTTCACTTAAACTTGAAGAATAAAAAATTGGCGAATGTCACTGTTTTGATGCTTTGCATATAGGTTTATTAGACTATATAGAAGCAACATATACAAAGATTTCAACCGTCTACGTGTTCCAATCATTGTTCTACTTGTCGAAGTTTACAAATAATTTCCTTTAAAGCATTAACAATGGGGCTCGTAGTTCACTTAAACTTGAAGAACAATAAATTGGCGAATGGTACTGTTTGGATGCTTTGCATATATGTTTCTTAGACTATATAGAAGTAATATATTCAAAGATTTCAACCGTCTACCTGTTCCATTCATTGTTCTACTTGTCGAAAGTTACAAATAATTTCCGATAAAGGATTAACCATTTTGGCTCATTGTTCACTTAAACTTGAAGAACAAAAAATTGGCGAATTGTACTGTTTCGATGCTTTGCATATATGTTTCTTAGACTATATAGAAGTAATATATTCAAAGATTTCAACCGTCTACCTGTTCCATTCATAGTTCTACTTGTCGAAAGTTACAAATAATTTCCGATAAAGGATTAACCATTGGGGCTCATTGTTCACTTAAACTTGAAAAACAAAAAATTGGCGAATGGTACTGTCTGGATGCTTTGCGTACATGTTTCTTAGACTATATGGAAGCAATATATACAAAGATTTCAACCGTCTACGTGTTCCAATCATTGTTCTAATTGTCGAAATTTACAAATAATTTCCTTAAAAGGATTAACAATGGGGCTCGCTGTTCACTTAAACTTGAAGAACAATAAATTGGCGAATTGTACTGTTTGGATGCTTTGCATATATGTTTCTTAAACTATATAGAAGCAATATATTCAAAGAATTCAACGGTCTACCTGTTCCATTCATTGTTCTACTTGTCGAAAGTTACAAATAATTTCCGATAAAGGATTAACAATGGGTCTCATTGTTCACTTAAACTTGAAGAACAAAAAATTGGCGAATTGTACTGTTTGGATGCTTTGCATATATGTTTCTTAGGCTATATAGAAGCAATATATACATTGATTTCAACCGTCTACCTGTTCCATTCATTGTTCTACTTGTCGAAATTTACAAATAATTTCCTTTAAAGGATTAACAATGGGGCTCGTTGTTAACTTAAACTTGAAGAACAAAAAATTGGCGAATGGTACTGTTTGGATGCTTTGCATATATGTTTCTTAGATTATATAGAAGCAATATATACAAAGATATCAACCGTCTACCTGTTCCATTCATTGTTCTACTTGTCGCAAGTTACAAATAATTTCCGTTAAAGTATTAACAATGGGCCTCGTAGTTCACATAAACTTGAAGATCAAATAATTGGCGAATTGTATTGTTTGGATGCTTTGAATATATGTTTCTTATATTATATAGAAGCAATATATACAAATATTTCAACCGTCTACCAGTTCCATTCATTGTTCTAATTGTCGAAATTTACAAATAATTTCCGATAAAGGATTAACAATGGGGCTCATTGTTCACTTAAACTTGAAG
Source organism: Cerceris ruficornis (assembly GCA_963989415.1). Lineage (NCBI taxonomy): Eukaryota > Metazoa > Arthropoda > Insecta > Hymenoptera > Crabronidae > Cerceris > Cerceris ruficornis. The sequence continues at coordinate 852,224 of CAXDIW010000076.1, forward strand.
ATCAAAAAATTGGCGAATGGTACTGTTTGGATGCTTTGCATATATGTTTCTTAGACTATATGGAAGCAATATATACAAAGATTTCAACCGTCTACGTGTTCCAATCATTGTTCTACTTGTCGAAAGTTACAAATAATTTCCGATAAAGGATTAACCATTGGGGCTCATTGTTCACTTAAACTTGAAGAACAAGAAATTGGCGAATTGTACTGTTTGGATGCTTTGCGTACATGTCTCTTAGACTATATGGAAGCAATATATACAAAGATTTCAACCGTCTACATGTTCCAATCATTGTTCTACATGTCGAAAGTTACAAATAATTTCCGTTTCATGATTATCAATGGGCCTCGTTGTTCACTTAAACTTGAAGAACAAAAAATTGGCGACTGGCACTGTTTGGATGCTTTGCATATATGTTTCTTAGACTATATAGAAGCAATATATAAAAAGATTTCAACCGTCTACCAGTTCCATTCATTGTTCTACTTGTCGAAAGTTACAAATAATTTCCGATTAAGGATTAACAATGGGGCTCATTGTTCACTTAAACTTGAAGAACAAAAAATTGGCGAATTGTACTGTTTGGATGCTTTGCATATATGTTTCTAAGACTATATGGAAGCAATATATACAAAGATTTCACCCGCCTACCTGTACTATTCATTGTTCTACTTGTAGAAAGTTACAAATAATTTCCATTTCATGATTATCAATGGGGCTCGCTGTTCACTTAAACTTGAAGAACAAAAAATTGGCGACTCGTACTGTTTGGATGCTTTGCATATATGTTTCTTAGACTATATAGAAGCAATATATAAAAAGATTTCAACCGTCTATCAGTTCCATTCATTGTTCTACTTGTCGAAAGTTACAAATAATTTCCTTTAAAGGATTAACAATGGGGCTCGTAGTTCACTTAAACTTGAAGATCAAATAATTGGCGAATTTTACTGTTTGGACGCTTTGCATATATGTTTCTTAGACTATATAGAAGCAATATATACAATGATTTCAACAGTCTACCTGTTCCATTCATTGTTCTACTTGTCGAAATTTACAAATAATTTCCTTTAAAGGATTAACAATGGGGCTCGTAGTTCACTTAAACTTGAAGTACAAAAAATTGGCGAATTGTACTGTTTGGATGCTTTGCATATATGTTTCTTAGACTATTTAGAAGCAATATATAGAAAGATTTCACCCGTCTACCTGTACTATTCATTGTTCTACTTGTCGAAAATTACAAATAATTTCCGATAAAGGATTAACCATTGGGGCTCATTGTTCACTTAAATTTGAAGAACAAAAAATTGGCGTATGGTACTGTTTGGATGCTTTACATATATGTTTCTTAGACTATATAGTAGCAATATATACAATGATTTCAACCGTCTACCTATTCCATTCATTGTTCTACTTGCCGAAATTTACAAATAATTTCCTTTAAAGGATTAACAATGGGGCTCGTAGTTCACTTAAAATTGAAGAACAAAAAATTGGCAGATGGTACTGTTTGGATGCTTTGAATATATGTTTCTTACATTATATAGAAGCAATATATACAAATATTTCAACCGTCTACCTGTTCCATTCATTGTTCTACTTGTAGAAAGTTACAAATAATTTCCATTTCATGATTATCAATGGGGCTCGCTGTTCACTTAAACTTGAAGAACAATAAATTGGCGAATTGTACTGTTTGGATGCTTTGCATATATGTTTCTTAGATTATATAGAAGCAATATATACATAGATTTCAACCGTCTACCTGTTCCATTCATTGTTCTACTTGTCGAAATTTACAAATAATTTCCTTTAAAGGATTAACAATGGGGCTCGTAGTTCACTTAAACTTGAAGATCAAATAATTGGCGAATTGTACTGTTTGGATGCTTTGCATATATGTTTCGTAGACTATATGGAAGCAATATATACAAAGATTTCAACCGTCTGTGTGTTCCAATCATTGTTCTACTTGTCGAAAATTACAAATAATTTCTGATAAAGGATTAACCATTGGGGCTCGTAGTTCACTTAAACTTGAAGAACAAAAAATTGGCGAATTGTACTGTTTGGATGCTTTGCATATATGTTTCTTAGACTATATAGAAGCAATATATACAATGATTTCAACAGTCTACCTGTTCCATTCATTGTTCTACTTGTCGAAATTTACAAATAATTTCGTTTAAAGGATTAACAATGGGGCTCGTAGTTCACTTAAACTTGAAGAACAAAAAATTGGCGAAGGGTACTTTTTGGATGCTTTGCATATATGATTCTTAGACTATATAGAAGCAATATATACAATGATTTCAACAGTCTACCTGTTCCATTCATTGTTCTTCTTGTCGAAATTTACAAATAATTTCCTTTAAAGGATTAACAATGGGGCTCGTTGTTCACTTAAACTTGAAGAACTAAAAATTGGCGAATGGTACTGTTTGGATGCTTTGCATATATGTTTCTTAGATTATATAGAAGCAATATATACAAAGATATCAACCGTCTACCTGTTCCATTCATTGTTCTACTTGTCGCAAGTTACAAATAATTTCCGTTAAAGTATTAACAATGGGCCTCGTAGTTCACATAAACTTGAAGATCAAATAATTGGCGAATTGTACTGTTTGGATGCTTTGAATATATGTTTCTTATATTATATAGAAGCAATATATACAAATATTTCAACCGTCTACCTGTTCCATTCATTGTTCTACTTGTCGAAAATTACAAATAATTTCCGATAAAGGATTAACCATTGGGGCTCATTGTTCACTTAAACTTGAAGACCAAAAAATTGGCGAATGGTACTGTTTGGATGCTTTGCGTACATGTTTCTTAGACTATATGGAAGCAATATATGCAAAGATTTCAACCGTCTACTTGATCCAATCATTGTTCTACTTGTCGAAATTTACAAATAATTTCCTTTAAAGGATTAACCATTGGGGCTCATTGTTCACTTAAACTTGAAGAACAAAAAATTGGCGAATTGTACTGTTTGGATGCTTTGCATATATGTTTCTTAGACTATATAGAAGCAATATATACAAAGATTTCAACCGTCTACCTGTTCCATTCATTGTTCTACTTGTCGAAAGTTACAAATAATTTCCGATAAAGGATTAACAATGGGTCTCATTGTTCACTTAAACTTGAAGAACAAAAAATTGGCGAATTGTACTGTTTGGATGCTTTGCATATATGTTTCGTAGAATACAGAAGCAATATATACAATGATTTCAATCGTCTACCTGATCCATTCATTGTTCTACTTGTCGAAATTTACAAATAATTTCCTTTAAAGGATTAACAATGGGGCTCGTAGTTCACTTAAACTTGAAGAACAAGAAATTGGCGAATTGTACTGTTTGGATGCTTTGCATTTATGTTTCTTAGACTATATAGAAGCAATATATACATTGATTTCAACCGTCTACCTGTTCCATTCATTGTTCTACTTGTCGAAAGTTACAAATAATTTCCGATAAAGGATTAACCATTGTGGCTCATTGTTCACTTAAACTTGAAGAACAAAAAATTGGCGAATTGTACTGTTTGGATGCTTTGCATATATGTTTCTAGACTATATGGAAGCAATATATACAAAGATTTCAACCGTCTACGTGTTCCAATCATTGTTCTACTTGTAGAAAGTTAGAATTAATTTCCGTTAAAGGATTAACAATGGGGCTCGTAGTTCACTTAAACTTGAAGAACAAAAAATCGGCGAATTGTACTGTTTGGATGCTTTGCATATATGTTTCTTAGACTATATAGAAGCAATATATACAAAGATTTCAACCGTCTACCTGTTCCATTCATTGTTCTACTTGTCGAAAGTTACAAATAATTTCCGATAAAGGATTAACAATGGGGCTCATTGTTCACTTAAACTTGCAGACCAAAAAATTGGCGAATGGTACTGTTTGGATGCTTTGCGTACATGTTTCTTAGACTATATGGAAGCAATATATACAAAGATTTCAACCGTCTACGTGTTCCAATCATTGTTCTACTTGTCGAAATTTACAAATAATTTCCTTTAAAGGATTAACAATGGGGCTCGTTGTTCACTTAAACTTGAAGAACAAAAAATTGGCGAATGGTACTGTTTGGATGCTTTGCATATATGTTTCTTAGATTATATAGAAGCAATATATACAAAGATATCAACCGTCTACCTGTTCCATTCATTGTTCTACTTGTCGCAAGTTACAAATAATTTCCGTTAAAGTATTAACAATGGGGCTCGTAGTTCACATAAACTTGAAGATCAAATAATTGGCGAATTGTACTGTTTGGATGCTTTGAATATATGTTTCTTATATTATATAGAAGCAATATATACAAATATTTCAACCGTCTACCTGTTCCATTCATTGTTCTACTTGTCGAAAATTACAAATATTTTCCGATAAAGGATTAACCATTGGGGCTCATTGTTCACTTAAACTTGAAGACCAAAAAATTGGCGAATGGTACTGTTTGGATGCTTTGCGTACATGTTTCTTCGACTATATGGAAGCAATATATGCAAAGATTTCAACCGTCTACTTGATCCAATCATTGTTCTACTTGTCGAAATTTACAAATAATTTCCTTTAAAGGATTAACCATTGGGGCTCATTGTTCACTTAAACTTGAAGAACAAAAAATTGGCGAATTTAACTGTTTGGATGCTTTGCATATATGTTTCTTAGACTATATAGAAGCAATATATACAAAGATTTCAACCGTCTACCTGTTCCATTCATTGTTCTACTTGTCGAAAGTTACAAATAATTTCCGATAAAGGATTAACAATGGGTCTCATTGTTCACTTAAACTTGAAGAACAAAAAATTGGCGAATTGTACTGTTTGGATGCTTTGCATATATGTTTCTTAGGCTATATAGAAGCAATATGTACATTGATTTCAACCGTCTACCTGTTCCATTCATTGTTCTACTTGTCGAAATTTACAAATAATTTCCTTTAAAGGATTAACAATGGGGCTCGTTGTTAACTTAAACCTGAAGAACAAAAAATTGGCGAATGGTACTGTTTGGATGCTTTGCATATATGTTTCTTAGATTATATAGAAGCAATATATACAAAGATATCAACCGTCTACCTGTTCCATTCATTGTTCTACTTGTCGCAAGTTACAAATAATTTCCGTTAAAGTATTAACAATGGGCCTCGTAGTTCACATAAACTTGAAGATCAAATAATTGGCGAATTGTATTGTTTGGATGCTTTGAATATATGTTTCTTATATTATATAGAAGCAATATATACAAATATTTCAACCGTCTACCTGTTCCATTCATTGTTCTACTTGTCGAAAATTACAAATAATTTCCGATAAAGGATTAACCATTGGGGCTCATTGTTCACTTAAACTTGAAGACCAAAAAATTGGCGAATGGTACTGTTTGGATGCTTTGCGTACATGTTTCTTAGACTATATGGAAGCAATATATGCAAAGATTTCAACCGTCTACTTGATCCAATCATTGTTCTACTTGTCGAAATTTACAAATAATTTCCTTTAAAGGATTAACAATGGGGCTCGTAGTTCACTTAAACTTGAAGAACAAAAAATTGGCGAATTGTACTGTTTGGATGCTTTGCGTATATGTTTCTTAGTCTATATAGAAGCAATATATACAAAGATTTCAACCGTCTACCTTTTCCATTCATTGTTCTACTTGTAGAAACTTACAAATAGTTTCCATTTCATGATTATCAATTGGGCTCGCTGTTCACTTAAACTTGAAGATCCAAAAATTGGCGATTGTTACTGTTTAGATGCTTTGCATATATGTTTCTTAGATTATATAGAAGCAATATATACAAAGATTTCAACCGTCTACCTGTTCCATTCATTGTTCTACTTGTCGAAAATTACAAATCATTTCCGATAAAGGATTAACCATTGGGGCTCATTGTTCACTTAAACTTGAAGAACAAAAAATTGGCGAATGGTACTGTTTAGATGCTTTGCATATATGGTTCTTAGATTATACAGAAGCAATAGATACAAAGATTTCAACCGTCTACCTGTTCCATTCATTGTTCTACTTGTCGAAAATTACAAATAATTTCCGATAAAGGATTAACCATTGGGGCTCATTGTTCACTAAACTTGAAGAACAAAAAATTGTCGAATTGTACTGTTTGGATGCTTTGCATATATATTTCTTAGACTATATAGAAGCAATATATACAATGATTTCAACCGTCTACCTGTTCCATTCATTGTCCTACTTGTCGAAAGTTACAAATAATTTCCGTTAAAGGATTAACAATGGGGCTCGTAGTTCGCTTAAACTTGAAGAACAAAAAATTGGCGAATGTTACTGTTTAGATGCTTTGCATATATGTTTCTTAGACTATATAGAAGCAATATATACAATGATTTCAACCGTCTACCTGTTCCATTCATTGTTCTACTTGTCGAAAGTTACAAATAATTTCCGATAAATGAATAACAATGGGGCTCATTGTTCACTTAAACTTGAAGAATAAAAAATTGGCGAATGTCACTGTTTTGATGCTTTGCATATAGGTTTATTAGACTATATAGAAGCAACATATACAAAGATTTCAACCGTCTACGTGTTCCAATCATTGTTCTACTTGTCGAAGTTTACAAATAATTTCCTTTAAAGCATTAACAATGGGGCTCGTAGTTCACTTAAACTTGAAGAACAATAAATTGGCGAATGGTACTGTTTGGATGCTTTGCATATATGTTTCTTAGACTATATAGAAGTAATATATTCAAAGATTTCAACCGTCTACCTGTTCCATTCATTGTTCTACTTGTCGAAAGTTACAAATAATTTCCGATAAAGGATTAACCATTTTGGCTCATTGTTCACTTAAACTTGAAGAACAAAAAATTGGCGAATTGTACTGTTTCGATGCTTTGCATATATGTTTCTTAGACTATATAGAAGTAATATATTCAAAGATTTCAACCGTCTACCTGTTCCATTCATAGTTATACTTGTCGAAAGTTACAAATAATTTCCGATAAAGGATTAACCATTGGGGCTCATTGTTCACTTAAACTTGAAAAACAAAAAATTGGCGAATGGTACTGTCTGGATGCTTTGCGTACATGTTTCTTAGACTATATGGAAGCAATATATACAAAGATTTCAACCGTCTACGTGTTCCAATCATTGTTCTAATTGTCGAAATTTACAAATAATTTCCTTAAAAGGATTAACAATGGGGCTCGCTGTTCACTTAAACTTGAAGAACAATAAATTGGCGAATTGTACTGTTTGGATGCTTTGCATATATGTTTCTTAAACTATATAGAAGCAATATATTCAAAGAATTCAACGGTCTACCTGTTCCATTCATTGTTCTACTTGTCGAAAGTTACAAATAATTTCCGATAAAGGATTAACCATTGTGGCTCATTGTTCACTTAAACTTGAAAAACAAAAAATTGACGAATTGTACTGTTTGGAAGCTTTGCATATATGTTTCTTAGACTATATGGAAGCAATATATACAATGATTTCAACCGTCTACCTGTTCCATTCATTGTTCTACTTGTCGAAAGTTACAAATAATTTCCGATAAAGGATTAACAATGGGTCTCATTGTTCACTTAAACTTGAAGTACAAAAAATTGGCGAATGGTACTGTTTGGATGCTTTGCATATATGTTTCTTAGACTATATGGAAGCAATATATACAAAGATTTCAACTGTCTACGTGTTCCAATCATTGTTCTACTTGTCGAAATTTACAAATATTTCCTTTAAAGGATTAACAATGGGGCTCGATGTTCACTTAAACTTGAAGAACAATAAATTGGCGAATTGTACTGTTTGGATGCTTTGCATATATGTTTCTTAGACTATATGGAAGCAATATATACAAAGATTTCAACCGTCTACGTGTTCCAATCATTGTTCTACTTGTCGAAATTTACAAATAATTTCCTTTAAAGGATTAACAATGGGGCTCGTAGTTCACTTAAACTTGAAGAACAAAAAATTGGCGAATAGTACTGTTTGGATGCTTTGCATATATGTTTCTGAGACTATATAGACGCAATATATACAAAGATTTCAACCGTCTACCTGTTCCATTCATGTTCTACTTGTCGAAAGTTACAAATAATTTCCGATAAAGGATTAACCATTGGGGCTCGTTGTTCACTTAAACTTGAAGAACAATAAATTCGCGAATTGTACTGTTTGGATGCTTTGCATATATGTTTCTTAGACTATATAGAAGCAATATATACATTGATTTCAACCGGCTACCTGTTCCATTCATTGTTCTACTTGTCGAAAGTTACAAATAATTTCCGTTAAGGGATTAACAATGGGGATCGTAGTTTACTTAAACTTGAAGAACAAAAAATTGGCGAATTGTACTGTTTGGATGCTTTGCATATATGTTTCTTAGACTATATAGAAGCAATATATACAATGATTTCAACAGTCTACCTGTTCCATTCATTGTTCTACTTGTCAAAAGTTACAAATCATTTCCGATAACGGATTAACCATTGGGGCTCATTGTTCACTTAAACTTGAAGAACAAAAAATTGTCGAATTGTACTGTTTGGATGCTTTGCATATATGTTTCTTAGACTATATAGAAGCAATATATACAAAGATTTCAACCGTCTACCTGTTCCATTCATTGTTCTACTTGTCGAAAGTTACAAATCATTTCCGATAACGGATTAACCATTGGGGCTCATTGTTCACTAAACTTGAAGAACAAAAAATTGTCGAATTGTACTGTTTGGATGCTTTGCATATATGTTTCTTCGACTATATAGAAGCAATATATACAATGATTTCAACCGTCTACCTGTTCCGTTCATTGTTCTACTTGTCGAAAGTTACAAATAATTTCCGTTAAGGGATTAACAATGGGGCTCGTTGTTCACTTAAACTTGAAGAACAATAAATTGGCGAATTGTACTGTTGGGATGCTTTGCATATATGTTTCTTAGACTATATAGACGCAATATATACAAGGATTTCAACCGTCTACCTGTTTCATTCATTGGTCTCCTTGCCGAAAGTTACAAATAATTACCGATAAAGGATTAACCATTGGGGCTCATTGTTCACTTAAACTTGAAGAACAAAAAATTGGCGAATTGTACTGTTTGGATGCTTTGCATATATGTTTCTGAGACTATATAGAAGCAATATATACAAAGATTTCAACCGTCTACCTGTTCCATTCATTGTTCTACTTGTCGAAAGTTACAAATAATTTCCGATAAAGGATTAACAATGGGGCTCATTGTTCACTTAAACTTGAAGGACTAAAAATTGGCGAATGGTAATATTTGGATGCTTTGCATAAATGTTTCTTAGACTATATGGAAGCAATATATACAAAGATTTCAACCGTCTACCTGTTCCATTCATTGTTCTACTTGTCGAAAGTTACAAATAATTTCCGATAAAGGATTAACCATTGGGGCTCATTGTTCACTTAAACTTGAAGAACAAAAAATTGGCGAACTGTACTGTTTGGATGCTTTGCATATATGTTTCTGAGACTATATAGAAGCAATATATACAAAGATTTCAACCGTCTACCTGTTCCATTCATTGTTCTACTTGTCGAAATTTACAAATAATTCCGTTAAAGTATTAACAATGGGGCTCGTAGTTCACTTAAACTTGAAGATCAAATAATTGGCGAATTGTACTGTTTGGATGATATGCAGATATGTTTCTTAGACTATATAGAAGCTATATATACAAATGATTTCAACAGTCTACCTGTTCCATTCATTGTTCTACTTGTCGAAAGTTACAAATAATTTCCGATAAAGGATTAACCATTGGGGCTCATTGTTCACTTAAACTTGAAGAACAAAAAATTGGCGGATTGTACTGTTTGGATGCTTTGCATATATGTTTCTTAGACTATATAGAAGCAATATATACAAAGATTTCAACCGTCTACCTGTTCCATTCATTGTTCTACTTGTCGAAATTTACAAATAATTTCCTTTAAAGGATTAACAATGGGGCTCGTTGTTCACTTAAACTTGAAGAACAATAAATTGGCGAATTGTACTGTTTGGATGCTTTGCATATATGTTTCTTAGACTATATAGAAGCAATATATACAAAGATTTCAACCGTCTACCTGTTCCATTCATTGTTCTACTTGTCGAAATTTACAAATAATTTCCGTTCAAGTATTAACAATGGGGCTCGTAGTTCACTTAAACTTGAAGAACAAAAAATTGGCGAATGGTACTGTTTGGATGCTTTGCATATATGTTTCTCATACTATATAGAAGCAATATATACAAAGATTTCAGCCGTCTACCTGTTCCATTCAATGTTCTACTTGTCGAAAGTTACAAATAATTTCCGATAAAGGATTAACAATGGGGCTCATTGTTCACTTCAACTTGAAGAACAATAAATTGGCGAATTGTACTCTTTGGATGCTTTGCATATATGCTTCTTAGACTATATAGAAGCAATATATACAAAGATTTCAACCGTCTACCTGTTCCACTCATTGTTCTACTTGTCGAAAGTTACAAATAATTTCCGATAAAGGATTAACAATGGGGCTCATTGTTCACTTAAACTTGAAGAACAAAAAATTGGCGAATGGTACTGTTTAGATGCTTTGCATATAGGTTTCTTATGCTATATAGAAGCAGCATATACAATGATTTCAACCGTCTACCTATTCCATTCATTGTTCTACTTGTCGAAATTTACAAATAATTTCCTTTAGAGGATTAACAATTGGGCTCGTAGTTCACTTAAACTTGAAGAACAAAAAATTGGCGAATTGTACTATTTGGATGCTTTGCATATATGTTTCTTAGACTGTATAGAAGCAATATATACAATGATGTCAACCGTCTACCTGTTCTATTCATTGTTATACTTGTCGAAATTTACAAATAATTTCCGATAAAGGATTAACCATTGGGGCTCATTGTTCACTTAAACTTGAAGAACAAAAAATTGGCAAATGTAAGTGTTTGGATGCTTTGCATATAGATTTCCTAGCCTATATAGAAGCAACATATACAAAGAATTCAACCGTCTACCTGTTCTATTCATTGTTCTACTTGTAGAAACTTACAAATAATTTCCCTTTCGTGATTATCAATGGGGCTCGTTGTTCACTTAAACTTGAAGAACAAAAAATTGGCGAATTGTACTGTTTGGATGATTTGCATATATGTTTCTTAGACTATATAGAAGCAATATATACAATGATTTCAACCGTCTACCTGTTCCATTCATTTTTCAACTTGTCGAAATTTACAAATAATTTCCTTTAAAGGATTAACAATGGGGCTCGTAGTTCACTTAAACTTGAAGAACAAAATATTGGCGAATGGTACTATTTGGATGCTTTGCGTACATGTTTCTTAGACTATATGGAAGCAATATATACATAGATTTCAACCGTCTACGTGTTCCAATCATTGTTCTACTTGCCGAAATTTACAATTAATTTCCTTTAAAGGATTGACAATGGGGCTCGTAGTTCACTTAAACTTGAAGAACAAAAAATTGGCGAATTGTACTGTTTGGATGCTTTGCATATATGTTTCTTAGACTATATAGAAGCAATATATACAATGATTACAACCGTCTACCTATTCCATTCATTGTTCTACTTGCCGAAATTTACAATTAATTTCCTTTAAAGTATTAACAATGGGGCTCGTAGTTCACTTAAAATTGAAGAACAATAAATTGGCGAATGGTACTGTTTGGATGCTTTGCATATATGTTTCTTAGACTATATAGAAGTAATATATTCAAAGATTTCAACCGTCTACCTGTTCCATTCATTGTTCTACTTGTCGAAAGTTACAAATAATTTCCGATAAAGGATTAACCATTGGGGCTCATTGTTCACTTAAACTTGAAGAACAAAAAATTGGCGAATTGTACTGTTTGGATGCTTTGCATATATGTTTCGTAGGCTATATAGAAGCAATATATACAATGATTTCAACCGTCTACCTGATCCATTCATTGTTCTACTTGTCGAAATTTACAAATAATTTCCTTTAAAGGATTAACAATGGGGCTCGTAGTTCACTTAAAATTGAAGAACAATAAATTGGCGAATGGTACTGTTTGGATGCTTTGCATATATGTTTCTTAGACTATATAGAAGTAATATATTCAAAGATTTCAACCGTCTACCTGTTCCATTCATTGTTCTACTTGTCGAAAGTTACAAATAATTTCCGTTAAAGGATTAACAATGGGGCTAGTAGTTCGCTTAAACTTGAAGAACAAAAAATTGGCGAATGTTACTGTTTGGATGATTTGCATATAGGTTTCCTAGACTATATAGAAGCAATATATACATAGATTTCAACAGTCTACCTGTTCCATTCATTGTTTTACTTGTAGAAATTTACAAATAATTTCCGTTAAATGATTAACAATGGGGATCGTAGTTTACTTAAACTTGAAGAACAAAAAATTGGCGAATTGTACTGTTTGGATGCTTTGCATATATGTTTCTTAGACTATATAGAAGCAATATATACAATGATTTCAACAGTCTACCTGTTCCATTCATTGTTCTACTTGTCAAAAGTTACAAATCATTTCCGATATCGGATTAACCATTGGGGCTCATTGTTCACTTAAACTTGAAGAACAAAAAATTGTCGAATTGTACTGTTTGGATGCTTTGCATATATGTTTCTTAGACTATATAGAAGCAATATATACAAAGATTTCAACCGTCTACCTGTTCCATTCATTGTTCTACTTGTCGAAAGTTACAAATCATTTCCGATAACGGATTAACCATTGGGGCTCATTGTTCACTAAACTTGAAGAACAAAAAATTGGCGAATTGTACTGTTTGGATGCTTTGCATATATGTTTCTTAGACTATATAGAAGCAATATATACAATGATTTCAACCGTCTACCTGTTCCATTCATTGTTCTACTTGTCGAAAGTTACAAATAATTTCCGATAAATGAATAACAATGGGGCTCATTGTTCACTTAAACTTGAAGAAAAAAAAATTGGCGAATTGTACTGTTTGGATGCTTTGCATATATGTTTCGTAGGCTATATAGAAGCAATATATACAATGATTTCAACCGTCTACCTGATCCATTCATTGTTCTACTTGTCGAAATTTACAAATAATTTCCTTTAAAGGATTAACAATGGGGCTCGTAGTTCACTTAAAATTGAAGAACAATAAATTGGAGAATGGTACTGTTTGGATGCTTTGCATATATGTTTCTTAGACTATATAGAAGTAATATATTCAAAGATTTCAACCGTCTACCTGTTCCATTCATTGTTCTACTTGTCGAAAGTTACAAATAATTTCCGTTAAAGGATTAACAATGGGGCTCGTAGTTCGCTTAAACTTGAAGAACAAAAAATTGGCGAATGTTACTGTTTAGATGCTTTGCATATATGTTTCTTAGACTATATAGAAGCAATATATACAATGATTTCAACCGTCTACCTGTTCCATTCATTGTTCTACTTGTCGAAAGTTACAAATAATTTCCGATAAATGAATAACAATGGGGCTCATTGTTCACTTAAACTTGAAGAATAAAAAATTAGCGAATTTTACTGTTTGGATGCTTTGCATATATGTTTCGTAGGCTATATAGAAGCAATATATACAATGATTTCAACCGTCTACCTGATCCATTCATTGTTCTACTTGTCGAAATTTACAAATAATTTCCTTTAAAGGATTAACAATGGGGCTCGTAGTTCACTTAAAATTGAAGAACAATAAATTGGCGAATGGTACTGTTTGGATGCTTTGCAGATATGTTTCTTAGACTATATAGAAGTAATATATTCAAAGATTTCAACCGTCTACCTGTTCCATTCATTGTTCTACTTGTCGAAAGTTACAAATAATTTCCGTTAAAGGATTAACAATGGGGCTAGTAGTTCGCTTAAACTTGAAGAACAAAAAATTGGCGAATTGTACTGTTTGGATGCTTTGCATATATGTTTCGTAGGCTATATAGAAGCAATATATACAATGATTTCAACCGTCTACCTGATCCATTCATTGTTCTACTTGTCGAAATTTACAAATAATTTCCTTTAAAGGATTAACAATGGGGCTCGTAGTTCACTTAAAATTGAAGAACAATAAATTGGCGAATTGTACTGTTTGGATGATTTGCATATATGTTTCTTAGACTACATAGAAGCAATATATACAAAGATTTCAACCGGCTACCTGTTCCATTCATTGTTCTACTTGTCGAAATTTACAAATAATTTCCGATAAAGGATTAACCATTGGGGCTCATTGTTCACTAAACTTGAAGAACAAAAAATTGGCGAATGGTACTGTTTGGATGCTTTGCATATATGTTTCTTAGACTATATAGAAGTAATATATACAAAGATTTCAACCGTCTACCTGTTCCATTCATTGGTCTACTTGTCGAAAGTTACAAATAATTTCCGATAACGGATTAACCATTGGGGCTCATTGTTCACTTAAACTTGAAGAACAAAAAATTGGCGAATTGTACTGTTTGGATGCTTTGCATATATGTTTCTTAGACTATATAAAAGCAATATATACAATGATTTAAACCGTCTACCTTTTCCATTCTTTGTTCCCCTTGTCGAATGTTACAAATAATTTCCGTTAAAGGATTAACAATTGGGCTCGTAGTTCACTTAAAGTTGAAGAACAAAAAATTGGCGAATGTTACTGTTTGGATGCTTTGCATATATGTTTCTTAGACTATATAGACGCAATATATACAATGATTTCAACAGTCTACCTGTTCCATTCATTGTTCTACTTGTCGAAAGTTAGAAATAATTTCCGTTAAAGGATTAACAATGGGGCTCGTAGTTCACTTAAACTTGAAGAACAAAAAATTGGCGAATTGTACTGTTTGGATGCTTTGCATATATGTTTCGTAGACTACATAGAAGCAATATATACAATGATTTCAACCGTCTACCTGTTCCATTCATTGTTCTACTTGTCGAAAGTTACAAATAATTTCCGTTAAGGCATTAACAATGGGGATCGTAGTTTACTTAAACTTGAAGAACAAGAAATTGGCGAATTTTACTGTTTGGATGCTTTGCATATATGTTTCTTAGACTATATAGAAGCAATATATACAAAGATTTCAACCGTCTACCTGTTCCATTCATTGTTCTACTTGTCGAAAGTTACAAATAATTTCCTTTAAAGGATTAACAATGGGGCTCATTGTTCACTTAAAATTGAAGAACAATAAATTGGCGAATGGTACTGTTTGGATGCTTTGCATATATGTTTCTTAGACTATATAGAAGTAATATATTCAAAGATTTCAACCGTCTACCTGTTCCATTCATTGTTCTACTTGTCGAGAATTACAAATAATTTCCGTTAAAGGATTAACAATGGGGCTAGTAGTTCGCTTAAACTTGAAGAACAAAAAATTGGCGAATTTTACTGTTTGGATGATTTGCATATAGGTTTCCTAGTCTATATAGAAGCAATATATACAATGATTTCAACCGTCTACCTGTTCCATTCATTGTTCTACTTGTCGAAAGTTACAAATAATTTCCGTTAAGGGATTAACAATGGGGATCGTAGTTTACTTAAACTTGAAGAACAAAAAATTGGCGAATTGTACTGTTTGGATGCTTTGCATATATGTTTCTTAGACTATATAGAAGCAATATATACAATGATTTCAACAGTCTACCTGTTCCATTCATTGTTCTACTTGTCGAAATTTACAAATAATTTCCTTTAAAGGATTAACAATGGGGCTCATAGTTCACTTAACTTGAAGAACAAAAAATTGGCGAATGGTACTGTTTGGATGCTTTGCATATATGTTTCTTAGACTATATAGAAGCAATATATACAAAGATTTCAACCGTCTACCTGTTCCATTCATTGTTCTACTTGTCGAAAATTACAAATAATTTCCGATAAAGGATTAACCATTGGGGCTCATTGTTCACTAAACTTGAAGAACAAAAAATTGTCGAATTGTACTGTTTGGATGCTTTGCATATATGTTTCTTAGATTATATAGAAGCAATATATACAAAGATATCAACCGTCTACCTGTTCCATTCATTGTTCTACTTGTCGAAAATTACAAATAATTTCCGATAAAGGATTAACCATTGGGGCTCATTGTTCACTAAACTTGAAGAACAAAAAATTGTCGAATTGTACTGTTTGGATGCTTTGCATATATGTTTCTTAGACTATATAGAAGCAATATATACAATGATTTCAACCGTCTACCTGTTCCATTCATTGTTCTACTTGTCGAAAATTACAAATAATTTCCGATAAAGGATTAACCATTGGGGCTCATTGTTCACTAAACTTGAAGAACAAAAAATTGGCGAATGGTACTGTTTGGATGCTTTGCATATATGTTTCTTAGACTATATAGAAGCAATATATACAAAGATTTCAACCGTCTACCTGTTCCATTCATTGTTCTACTTGTCGAAAGTTACAAATAATATCCGATAACGGAATAAGCATTGGGGCTCATTGTTCACTTAAACTTGAAGAACATAAAATTGGCGAATTGTACTGTTTGGATGCTTTGCATATATGTTTCTTAGACTATATAGAAGCAATATATACATTGATTTCAACCGTCTACCTGTTCCACTCATTGTTCTACTTGTCGCAAGTTACAAATAATTTGCGTTAAAGTATGAACAATGGGGCTCGTTGTTCACTTAAACTTGAAGATGAAATAATTGTCGAATTGTACTGTTTGGATGCTTTGCATATATGTTTCTTAGACTATATAGAAGCAATATATACAAAGATTTCAAGCGTCTACCTGTTCCATTCATTGTTCTACTTGTCGAAAGTTACAAATAATTTCCGATAAAGGATTAACCATTGGGGCTCATTGTTCAATTAAACTTCAAGAACAAAAAATTGGCGAATTGTACTGTTTGGATGCTTTGCATATATGTTTCTTAGACTATATAGAAGCAATATATACAAAGATTTCAACCGTCTACCTGTTCCATTCATTGTTCTACTTGTCGAAAGTTACAAATAATATCCGATAACGGATTAAGCATTGGGGCTCATTGTTCACTTAAACTTGAAGAACATAAAATTGGCGAATTGTACTGTTTGGATGCTTTGCATATATGTTTCTTAGACTATATAGAAGCAATATATACATTGATTTCAACCGTCTACCTGTTCCATTCATTGTTCTACTTGTCGGAAGTTACAAATAATTTCCGTTAAAGTATGAACAATGGGGCTCGTTGTTCACTTAAACATGAAGATGAAATAATTGGCGAATTGTACTGTTTGGATGCTTTGCATATATGTTTCTTAGATTATATAGAAGCAATATGTAGAAAGATTTCACCCGTCTACCTGTTCCATTCATTGTTCTACTTGTCGAAAGTTACAAATAATTTCCGATAAAGGATTAACCATTGGGGCTCATTGTTCACTTAAACTTGAAGAACAAAAAATTGGCGAATTGTACTGTTTGGATGCTTTGCATATATGTTTCTTAGACTATATAGAAGCAATATATACAAAGATTTCAACCGTCTACCTGTTCCATTCATTGTTCTACTTGTCGAAATTTACAAATAATTTCCTTTAAAGGATTAACAATGGGGCTAGTAGTTCGCTTAAACTTGAAGAACAAAAAATTGGCGAATGTTACTGTTTGGATGATTTGCATATAGGTTTCCTAGACTATATAGAAGCAATATATACAATGATTTCAACCGTCTACCTGTTCCATTCATTGTTCTACTTGTCGAAAGTTACAAATAATTTCCGTTAAGGGATTAACAATGGGGATCGTAGTTTACTTAAACTTGAAGAACAAAAAATTGGCGAATTGTACTGTTTGGATGCTTTGCATATATGTTTCTTAGACTATATAGAAGCAATATATACAATGATTTCAACAGTCTACCTGTTCCATTCATTGTTCTACTTGTCGAAATTTACAAATAATTTCCTTTAAAGGATTAACAATGGGGCTCATAGTTCACTTAACTTGAAGAACAAAAAATTGGCGAATGGTACTGTTTGGATGCTTTGCATATATGTTTCTTAGACTATATAGAAGCAATATATACAAAGATTTCAACCGTCTACCTGTTCCATTCATTGTTCTACTTGTCAAAAGTTACAAATCATTTCCGATAACGGATTAACCATTGGGGCTCATTGTTCACTTAAACATGAAGATGAAATAATTGGCGAATTGTACTCTTTGGATGCTTTGCATATATGTTTCTTAGATTATATAGAAGCAATATATACAAAGATATCAACCGTCTACCTGTTCCATTCATTGTTCTACTTGTCGAAAATTACAAATAATTTCCGATAAAGGATTAACCATTGGGGCTCATTGTTCACTTAAACATGAAGATGAAATAATTGGCGAATTGTACTCTTTGGATGCTTTGCATATAGGTTTCTTAGACTATATAGAAGCAACATATACAAAGATTTCAACCGTCTACCTGTTCTATTCATTGTTCTTCTTGTCGAAAGTTACAAATAATTTTCGTTTCATGATTATCAATGGGCCTCGTTGTTCACTTAAACTTGAAGAACAAAAAATTGGCGAATTGTACTGTTTGGATGCTTTGCATATATGTTTCTTAGACTATATTAAAGCAATATATACAAAGATTTCAACCGTCTACCTTTTCCATTCATTGTTCTACTTGTCGAAAGTTACAAATAATTTCCGATAAAGGATTAACAATGGGGCTCATTGTTCACTTAAACTTGAAGATCAAAAAATTGGCGAATTTTACTGTTTAGATGCTTTGCATATAGGTTTCTTAGACTATACGGAAGCAATATATACAAATATTTCAACCGTCTACCTGTTCCATTCATTGTTCTACTTGTCGAAATTTACAAATAATTTCCTTTAAAGGATTAACAATGGGGCTAGTAGTTCGCTTAAACTTGAAGAACAAAAAATTGGCGAATGTTACTGTTTGGATGATTTGCATATAGGTTTCCTAGACTATATAGAAGCAATATATACAATGATTTCAACCGTCTACCTGTTCCATTCATTGTTCTACTTGTCGAAAGTTACAAATAATTTCCGTTAAGGGATTAACAATGGGGATCGTAGTTTACTTAAACTTGAAGAACAAAAAATTGGCGAATTGTACTGTTTGGATGCTTTGCATATATGTTTCTTAGACTATATAGAAGCAATATATACAATGATTTCAACAGTCTACCTGTTCCATTCATTGTTCTACTTGTCGAAATTTACAAATAATTTCCTTTAAAGAATTAACAATGGGGCTCATAGTTCACTTAACTTGAAGAACAAAAAATTGGCGAATGGTACTGTTTGGATGCTTTGCATATATGTTTCTTAGACTATATAGAAGCAATATATACAAAGATTTCAACCGTCTACCTGTTCCATTCATTGTTCTACTTGTCAAAAGTTACAAATCATTTCCGATAACGGATTAACCATTGGGGCTCATTGTTCACTTAAACATGAAGATGAAATAATTGGCGAATTGTACTCTTTGGATGCTTTGCATATATGTTTCTTAGATTATATAGAAGCAATATATACAAAGATATCAACCGTCTACCTGTTCCATTCATTGTTCTACTTGTCGAAAATTACAAATAATTTCCGATAAAGGATTAACCATTGGGGCTCATTGTTCACTAAACTTGAAGAACAAAAAATTGTCGAATTGTACTGTTTGGATGCTTTGCATATATGTTTCTTAGACTATATAGAAGCAATATATACAATGATTTCAACCGTCTACCTGTTCCATTCATTGTTCTACTTGTCGAAAATTACAAATAATTTCCGATAAAGGATTAACCATTGGGGCTCATTGTTCACTAAACTTGAAGATAAAAAAATTGGCGAATTTTACTGTTTAGATGCTTTGCATATAGGTTTCTTAGACTATATAGAAGCAACATATACAAAGATTTCAACCGTCTACCTGTTCTATTCATTGTTCTTCTTGTCGAAAGTTACAAATAATTTTCGTTTCATGATTATCAATGGGCCTCGTTGTTCACTTAAACTTGAAGAACAAAAAATTGGCGAATTGTACTGTTTGGATGCTTTGCATATATGTTTCTTAGACTATATTAAAGCAATATATACAAAGATTTCAACCGTCTACCTTTTCCATTCATTGTTCTACTTGTCGAAAGTTACAAATAATTTCCGATAAAGGATTAACAATGGGGCTCATTGTTCACTTAAACTTGAAGATCAAAAAATTGGCGAATTATACTGTTTAGATGCTTTGCATATAGGTTTCTTAGACTATACGGAAGCAATATATACAAATATTTCAACCGTCTACCTGTTCCATTCATTGTTCTACTTGTAGAAAGTTACAAATAATTTCCATTTCATGATTATCAATGGGGCTCGCTGTTCACTTAAACTTGAAGAACAATAAATTGGCGAATTGTACTGTTTGGATGCTTTGCATATATGTTTCTTAGACTATATAGAAGCAATATATACAAAGATTTCAACCGGCTACCTGTTCCATTCATTGTTCTACTTGTCGCAAGTTACAAATAATTCCGTTAAAGTATTAACAATGGGGCTCGTAGTTCACTTAAATTTGAAGAACAAAAAATTGGCGTATGGTACTGTTTGGATGCTTTACATATATGTTTCTTAGACTATATAGTAGCAATATATACAATGATTTCAACCGTCTACCTATTCCATTCATTGTTCTACTTGCCGAAATTTACAAATAATTTCCTTTAAAGGATTAACAATGGGGCTCGTAGTTCACTTAAAATTGAAGAACAAAAAATTGGCAGATGGTACTGTTTGGATGCTTTGAATATATGTTTCTTACATTATATAGAAGCAATATATACAAATATTTCAACCGTCTACCTGTTCCATTCATTGTTCTACTTGTAGAAAGTTACAAATAATTTCCATTTCATGATTATCAATGGGGCTCGCTGTTCACTTAAACTTGAAGAACAATAAATTGGCGAATTGTACTGTTTGGATGCTTTGCATATATGTTTCTTAGATTATATAGAAGCAATATATACATAGATTTCAACCGTCTACCTGTTCCATTCATTGTTCTACTTGTCGAAATTTACAAATAATTTCCTTTAAAGGATTAACAATGGGGCTCGTAGTTCACTTAAACTTGAAGATCAAATAATTGGCGAATTGTACTGTTTGGATGCTTTGCATATATGTTTCGTAGACTATATGGAAGCAATATATACAAAGATTTCAACCGTCTGTGTGTTCCAATCATTGTTCTACTTGTCGAAAATTACAAATAATTTCTGATAAAGGATTAACCATTGGGGCTCGTAGTTCACTTAAACTTGAAGAACAAAAAATTGGCGAATTGTACTGTTTGGATGCTTTGCATATATGTTTCTTAGACTATATAGAAGCAATATATACAATGATTTCAACAGTCTACCTGTTCCATTCATTGTTCTACTTGTCGAAATTTACAAATAATTTCGTTTAAAGGATTAACAATGGGGCTCGTAGTTCACTTAAACTTGAAGAACAAAAAATTGGCGAAGGGTACTTTTTGGATGCTTTGCATATATGATTCTTAGACTATATAGAAGCAATATATACAATGATTTCAACAGTCTACCTGTTCCATTCATTGTTCTTCTTGTCGAAATTTACAAATAATTTCCTTTAAAGGATTAACAATGGGGCTCGTTGTTCACTTAAACTTGAAGAACAAAAAATTGGCGAATGGTACTGTTTGGATGCTTTGCATATATGTTTCTTAGATTATATAGAAGCAATATATACAAAGATATCAACCGTCTACCTGTTCCATTCATTGTTCTACTTGTCGCAAGTTACAAATAATTTCCGTTAAAGTATTAACAATGGGCCTCGTAGTTCACATAAACTTGAAGATCAAATAATTGGCGAATTGTACTGTTTGGATGCTTTGAATATATGTTTCTTATATTATATAGAAGCAATATATACAAATATTTCAACCGTCTACCTGTTCCATTCATTGTTCTACTTGTCGAAAATTACAAATAATTTCCGATAAAGGATTAACCATTGGGGCTCATTGTTCACTTAAACTTGAAGACCAAAAAATTGGCGAATGGTACTGTTTGGATGCTTTGCGTACATGTTTCTTAGACTATATGGAAGCAATATATGCAAAGATTTCAACCGTCTACTTGATCCAATCATTGTTCTACTTGTCGAAATTTACAAATAATTTCCTTTAAAGGATTAACCATTGGGGCTCATTGTTCACTTAAACTTGAAGAACAAAAAATTGGCGAATTGTACTGTTTGGATGCTTTGCATATATGTTTCTTAGACTATATAGAAGCAATATATACAAAGATTTCAACCGTCTACCTGTTCCATTCATTGTTCTACTTGTCGAAAGTTACAAATAATTTCCGATAAAGGATTAACAATGGGTCTCATTGTTCACTTAAACTTGAAGAACAAAAAATTGGCGAATTGTACTGTTTGGATGCTTTGCATATATGTTTCGTAGAATATAGAAGCAATATATACAATGATTTCAATCGTCTACCTGATCCATTCATTGTTCTACTTGTCGAAATTTACAAATAATTTCCTTTAAAGGATTAACAATGGGGCTCGTAGTTCACTTAAACTTGAAGAACAAGAAATTGGCGAATTGTACTGTTTGGATGCTTTGCATTTATGTTTCTTAGACTATATAGAAGCAATATATACATTGATTTCAACCGTCTACCTGTTCCATTCATTGTTCTACTTGTCGAAAGTTACAAATAATTTCCGATAAAGGATTAACCATTGTGGCTCATTGTTCACTTAAACTTGAAGAACAAAAAATTGGCGAATTGTACTGTTTGGATGCTTTGCATATATGTTTCTAGACTATATGGAAGCAATATATACAAAGATTTCAACCGTCTACCTGTTCCATTCATTGTTCTACTTGTCGAAATTTACAAATAATATCCTTTAAAGGATTAACAATGGGGCTCGTAGTTCACTTAAACTTGAGGAACAAAAAATTGGCGAATGGTACTGTTTGGATGCTTTGCGTACATGTTTCTTAGACTATATGGAAGCAATATATACAAAGATTTCAACCGTCTACGTGTTCCAATCATTGTTCTACTTGTCGAAATTTACAAATAATTTCCTTTAAAGGATTAACAATGGGGCTCGTTGTTCACTTAAACATGAAGAACAATAAATTGGCGAATTGTACTGTTTGGATGCTTTGCATATATGTTTCTTAGACTATATAGAAGCAATATATACAAAGATTTCAACCGTCTACCTTTTCCATTCATTGTTCTACTTGTCGAAAGTTACAAATAATATCCGATAAAGGATTAACAATGGGGCTCATTGTTCACTTAAACTTGAAGATCAAAAAATTGGCGAATTTTACTGTTTAGATGCTTTGCATATAGGTTTCTTAGACTATATAGAAGCAATATATACAAAGATTTCAACCGTCTACCTGTTCCATTCATTGTTCTACTTGTAGAAAGTTACAAATAATTTCCATTTCATGATTATCAATGGGGCTCGCTGTTCACTTAAACTTGAAGAACAATAAATTGGCGAATTGTACTGTTTGGATGCTTTGCATATATGTTTCTTAGACTATATAGAAGCAATATATACAAAGATTTCAACCGTCTACCTTTTCCATTCATTGTTCTACTTGTCGAAAGTTACAAATAATTTCCGATAAAGGATTAACAATGGGGCTCATTGTTCACTTAAACTTGAAGATAAAAAAATTGGCGAATTTTACTGTTTAGATGCTTTGCATATAGGTTTCTTAGACTATATAGAAGCAACATATACAAAGATTTCAACCGTCTACCTGTTCTATTCATTGTTCTTCTTGTCGAAAGTTACAAATAATTTTCGTTTCATGATTATCAATGGGCCTCGTTGTTCACTTAAACTTGAAGAACAAAAAATTGGCGAATTGTACTGTTTGGATGCTTTGCATATATGTTTCTTAGACTATATTAAAGCAATATATACAAAGATTTCAACCGTCTACCTTTTCCATTCATTGTTCTACTTGTCGAAAGTTACAAATAATTTCCGATAAAGGATTAACAATGGGGCTCATTGTTCACTTAAACTTGAAGATCAAAAAATTGGCGAATTTTACTGTTTAGATGCTTTGCATATAGGTTTCTTAGACTATACGGAAGCAATATATACAAATATTTCAACCGTCTACCTGTTCCATTCATTGTTCTACTTGTAGAAAGTTACAAATAATTTCCATTTCATGATTATCAATGGGGCTCGCTGTTCACTTAAACTTGAAGAACAATAAATTGGCGAATTGTACTGTTTGGATGCTTTGCATATATGTTTCTTAGACTATATAGAAGCAATATATACAAAGATTTCAACCGGCTACCTGTTCCATTCATTGTTCTACTTGTCGCAAGTTACAAATAATTCCGTTAAAGTATTAACAATGGGGCTCGTAGTTCACTTAAATTTGAAGAACAAAAAATTGGCGTATGGTACTGTTTGGATGCTTTACATATATGTTTCTTAGACTATATAGTAGCAATATATACAATGATTTCAACCGTCTACCTATTCCATTCATTGTTCTACTTGCCGAAATTTACAAATAATTTCCTTTAAAGGATTAACAATGGGGCTCGTAGTTCACTTAAAATTGAAGAACAAAAAATTGGCAGATGGTACTGTTTGGATGCTTTGAATATATGTTTCTTACATTATATAGAAGCAATATATACAAATATTTCAACCGTCTACCTGTTCCATTCATTGTTCTACTTGTAGAAAGTTACAAATAATTTCCATTTCATGATTATCAATGGGGCTCGCTGTTCACTTAAACTTGAAGAACAATAAATTGGCGAATTGTACTGTTTGGATGCTTTGCATATATGTTTCTTAGATTATATAGAAGCAATATATACATAGATTTCAACCGTCTACCTGTTCCATTCATTGTTCTACTTGTCGAAATTTACAAATAATTTCCTTTAAAGGATTAACAATGGGGCTCGTAGTTCACTTAAACTTGAAGATCAAATAATTGGCGAATTGTACTGTTTGGATGCTTTGCATATATGTTTCGTAGACTATATGGAAGCAATATATACAAAGATTTCAACCGTCTGTGTGTTCCAATCATTGTTCTACTTGTCGAAAATTACAAATAATTTCTGATAAAGGATTAACCATTGGGGCTCGTAGTTCACTTAAACTTGAAGAACAAAAAATTGGCGAATTGTACTGTTTGGATGCTTTGCATATATGTTTCTTAGACTATATAGAAGCAATATATACAATGATTTCAACAGTCTACCTGTTCCATTCATTGTTCTACTTGTCGAAATTTACAAATAATTTCGTTTAAAGGATTAACAATGGGGCTCGTAGTTCACTTAAACTTGAAGAACAAAAAATTGGCGAAGGGTACTTTTTGGATGCTTTGCATATATGATTCTTAGACTATATAGAAGCAATATATACAATGATTTCAACAGTCTACCTGTTCCATTCATTGTTCTTCTTGTCGAAATTTACAAATAATTTCCTTTAAAGGATTAACAATGGGGCTCGTTGTTCACTTAAACTTGAAGAACAAAAAATTGGCGAATGGTACTGTTTGGATGCTTTGCATATATGTTTCTTAGATTATATAGAAGCAATATATACAAAGATATCAACCGTCTACCTGTTCCATTCATTGTTCTACTTGTCGCAAGTTACAAATAATTTCCGTTAAAGTATTAACAATGGGCCTCGTAGTTCACATAAACTTGAAGATCAAATAATTGGCGAATTGTACTGTTTGGATGCTTTGAATATATGTTTCTTATATTATATAGAAGCAATATATACAAATATTTCAACCGTCTACCTGTTCCATTCATTGTTCTACTTGTCGAAAATTACAAATAATTTCCGATAAAGGATTAACCATTGGGGCTCATTGTTCACTTAAACTTGAAGACCAAAAAATTGGCGAATGGTACTGTTTGGATGCTTTGCGTACATGTTTCTTAGACTATATGGAAGCAATATATGCAAAGATTTCAACCGTCTACTTGATCCAATCATTGTTCTACTTGTCGAAATTTACAAATAATTTCCTTTAAAGGATTAACCATTGGGGCTCATTGTTCACTTAAACTTGAAGAACAAAAAATTGGCGAATTGTACTGTTTGGATGCTTTGCATATATGTTTCTTAGACTATATAGAAGCAATATATACAAAGATTTCAACCGTCTACCTGTTCCATTCATTGTTCTACTTGTCGAAAGTTACAAATAATTTCCGATAAAGGATTAACAATGGGTCTCATTGTTCACTTAAACTTGAAGAACAAAAAATTGGCGAATTGTACTGTTTGGATGCTTTGCATATATGTTTCGTAGAATATAGAAGCAATATATACAATGATTTCAATCGTCTACCTGATCCATTCATTGTTCTACTTGTCGAAATTTACAAATAATTTCCTTTAAAGGATTAACAATGGGGCTCGTAGTTCACTTAAACTTGAAGAACAAGAAATTGGCGAATTGTACTGTTTGGATGCTTTGCATTTATGTTTCTTAGACTATATAGAAGCAATATATACATTGATTTCAACCGTCTACCTGTTCCATTCATTGTTCTACTTGTCGAAAGTTACAAATAATTTCCGATAAAGGATTAACCATTGTGGCTCATTGTTCACTTAAACTTGAAGAACAAAAAATTGGCGAATTGTACTGTTTGGATGCTTTGCATATATGTTTCTAGACTATATGGAAGCAATATATACAAAGATTTCAACCGTCTACCTGTTCCATTCATTGTTCTACTTGTCGAAATTTACAAATAATATCCTTTAAAGGATTAACAATGGGGCTCGTAGTTCACTTAAACTTGAGGAACAAAAAATTGGCGAATGGTACTGTTTGGATGCTTTGCGTACATGTTTCTTAGACTATATGGAAGCAATATATACAAAGATTTCAACCGTCTACGTGTTCCAATCATTGTTCTACTTGTCGAAATTTACAAATAATTTCCTTTAAAGGATTAACAATGGGGCTCGTTGTTCACTTAAACATGAAGAACAATAAATTGGCGAATTGTACTGTTTGGATGCTTTGCATATATGTTTCTTAGACTATATAGAAGCAATATATACAAAGATTTCAACCGTCTACCTTTTCCATTCATTGTTCTACTTGTCGAAAGTTACAAATAATATCCGATAAAGGATTAACAATGGGGCTCATTGTTCACTTAAACTTGAAGATCAAAAAATTGGCGAATTTTACTGTTTAGATGCTTTGCATATAGGTTTCTTAGACTATATAGAAGCAATATATACAAAGATTTCAACCGTCTACCTGTTCCATTCATTGTTCTACTTGTAGAAAGTTACAAATAATTTCCATTTCATGATTATCAATGGGGCTCGCTGTTCACTTAAACTTGAAGAACAATAAATTGGCGAATTGTACTGTTTGGATGCTTTGCATATATGTTTCTTAGACTATATAGAAGCAATATATACAAAGATTTCAACCGTCTACCTTTTCCATTCATTGTTCTACTTGTCGAAAGTTACAAATAATTTCCGATAAAGGATTAACAATGGGGCTCATTGTTCACTTAAACTTGAAGATAAAAAAATTGGCGAATTTTACTGTTTAGATGCTTTGCATATAGGTTTCTTAGACTATATAGAAGCAACATATACAAAGATTTCAACCGTCTACCTGTTCTATTCATTGTTCTTCTTGTCGAAAGTTACAAATAATTTTCGTTTCATGATTATCAATGGGCCTCGTTGTTCACTTAAACTTGAAGAACAAAAAATTGGCGAATTGTACTGTTTGGATGCTTTGCATATATGTTTCTTAGACTATATTAAAGCAATATATACAAAGATTTCAACCGTCTACCTTTTCCATTCATTGTTCTACTTGTCGAAAGTTACAAATAATTTCCGATAAAGGATTAACAATGGGGCTCATTGTTCACTTAAACTTGAAGATCAAAAAATTGGCGAATTTTACTGTTTAGATGCTTTGCATATAGGTTTCTTAGACTATACGGAAGCAATATATACAAATATTTCAACCGTCTACCTGTTCCATTCATTGTTCTACTTGTAGAAAGTTACAAATAATTTCCATTTCATGATTATCAATGGGGCTCGCTGTTCACTTAAACTTGAAGAACAATAAATTGGCGAATTGTACTGTTTGGATGCTTTGCATATATGTTTCTTAGACTATATAGAAGCAACATATACAAAGATTTCAACCGGCTACCTGTTCCATTCATTGTTCTACTTGTCGCAAGTTACAAATAATTCCGTTAAAGTATTAACAATGGGGCTCGTAGTTCACTTAAATTTGAAGAACAAAAAATTGGCGTATGGTACTGTTTGGATGCTTTACATATATGTTTCTTAGACTATATAGTAGCAATATATACAATGATTTCAACCGTCTACCTATTCCATTCATTGTTCTACTTGCCGAAATTTACAAATAATTTCCTTTAAAGGATTAACAATGGGGCTCGTAGTTCACTTAAAATTGAAGAACAAAAAATTGGCAGATGGTACTGTTTGGATGCTTTGAATATATGTTTCTTACATTATATAGAAGCAATATATACAAATATTTCAACCGTCTACCTGTTCCATTCATTGTTCTACTTGTAGAAAGTTACAAATAATTTCCATTTCATGATTATCAATGGGGCTCGCTGTTCACTTAAACTTGAAGAACAATAAATTGGCGAATTGTACTGTTTGGATGCTTTGCATATATGTTTCTTAGATTATATAGAAGCAATATATACATAGATTTCAACCGTCTACCTGTTCCATTCATTGTTCTACTTGTCGAAATTTACAAATAATTTCCTTTAAAGGATTAACAATGGGGCTCGTAGTTCACTTAAACTTGAAGATCAAATAATTGGCGAATTGTACTGTTTGGATGCTTTGCATATATGTTTCGTAGACTATATGGAAGCAATATATACAAAGATTTCAACCGTCTGTGTGTTCCAATCATTGTTCTACTTGTCGAAAATTACAAATAATTTCTGATAAAGGATTAACCATTGGGGCTCGTAGTTCACTTAAACTTGAAGAACAAAAAATTGGCGAATTGTACTGTTTGGATGCTTTGCATATATGTTTCTTAGACTATATAGAAGCAATATATACAATGATTTCAACAGTCTACCTGTTCCATTCATTGTTCTACTTGTCGAAATTTACAAATAATTTCGTTTAAAGGATTAACAATGGGGCTCGTAGTTCACTTAAACTTGAAGAACAAAAAATTGGCGAAGGGTACTTTTTGGATGCTTTGCATATATGATTCTTAGACTATATAGAAGCAATATATACAATGATTTCAACAGTCTACCTGTTCCATTCATTGTTCTTCTTGTCGAAATTTACAAATAATTTCCTTTAAAGGATTAACAATGGGGCTCGTTGTTCACTTAAACTTGAAGAACAAAAAATTGGCGAATGGTACTGTTTGGATGCTTTGCATATATGTTTCTTAGATTATATAGAAGCAATATATACAAAGATATCAACCGTCTACCTGTTCCATTCATTGTTCTACTTGTCGCAAGTTACAAATAATTTCCGTTAAAGTATTAACAATGGGCCTCGTAGTTCACATAAACTTGAAGATCAAATAATTGGCGAATTGTACTGTTTGGATGCTTTGAATATATGTTTCTTATATTATATAGAAGCAATATATACAAATATTTCAACCGTCTACCTGTTCCATTCATTGTTCTACTTGTCGAAAATTACAAATAATTTCCGATAAAGGATTAACCATTGGGGCTCATTGTTCACTTAAACTTGAAGACCAAAAAATTGGCGAATGGTACTGTTTGGATGCTTTGCGTACATGTTTCTTAGACTATATGGAAGCAATATATGCAAAGATTTCAACCGTCTACTTGATCCAATCATTGTTCTACTTGTCGAAATTTACAAATAATTTCCTTTAAAGGATTAACCATTGGGGCTCATTGTTCACTTAAACTTGAAGAACAAAAAATTGGCGAATTGTACTGTTTGGATGCTTTGCATATATGTTTCTTAGACTATATAGAAGCAATATATACAAAGATTTCAACCGTCTACCTGTTCCATTCATTGTTCTACTTGTCGAAAGTTACAAATAATTTCCGATAAAGGATTAACAATGGGTCTCATTGTTCACTTAAACTTGAAGAACAAGAAATTGGCGAATTGTACTGTTTGGATGCTTTGCATTTATGTTTCTTAGACTATATAGAAGCAATATATACATTGATTTCAACCGTCTACCTGTTCCATTCATTGTTCTACTTGTCGAAAGTTACAAATAATTTCCGATAAAGGATTAACCATTGTGGCTCATTGTTCACTTAAACTTGAAGAACAAAAAATTGGCGAATTGTACTGTTTGGATGCTTTGCATATATGTTTCTAGACTATATGGAAGCAATATATACAAAGATTTCAACCGTCTACCTGTTCCATTCATTGTTCTACTTGTCGAAATTTACAAATAATATCCTTTAAAGGATTAACAATGGGGCTCGTAGTTCACTTAAACTTGAGGAACAAAAAATTGGCGAATGGTACTGTTTGGATGCTTTGCGTACATGTTTCTTAGACTATATGGAAGCAATATATACAAAGATTTCAACCGTCTACGTGTTCCAATCATTGTTCTACTTGTCGAAATTTACAAATAATTTCCTTTAAAGGATTAACAATGGGGCTCGTTGTTCACTTAAACATGAAGAACAATAAATTGGCGAATTGTACTGTTTGGATGCTTTGCATATATGTTTCTTAGACTATATAGAAGCAATATATACAAAGATTTCAACCGTCTACCTTTTCCATTCATTGTTCTACTTGTCGAAAGTTACAAATAATATCCGATAAAGGATTAACAATGGGGCTCATTGTTCACTTAAACTTGAAGATCAAAAAATTGGCGAATTTTACTGTTTAGATGCTTTGCATATAGGTTTCTTAGACTATATAGAAGCAATATATACAAAGATTTCAACCGTCTACCTGTTCCATTCATTGTTCTACTTGTAGAAAGTTACAAATAATTTCCATTTCATGATTATCAATGGGGCTCGCTGTTCACTTAAACTTGAAGAACAATAAATTGGCGAATTGTACTGTTTGGATGCTTTGCATATATGTTTCTTAGACTATATAGAAGCAATATATACAAAGATTTCAACCGTCTACCTTTTCCATTCATTGTTCTACTTGTCGAAAGTTACAAATAATTTCCGATAAAGGATTAACAATGGGGCTCATTGTTCACTTAAACTTGAAGATAAAAAAATTGGCGAATTTTACTGTTTAGATGCTTTGCATATAGGTTTCTTAGACTATATAGAAGCAACATATACAAAGATTTCAACCGTCTACCTGTTCTATTCATTGTTCTTCTTGTCGAAAGTTACAAATAATTTTCGTTTCATGATTATCAATGGGCCTCGTTGTTCACTTAAACTTGAAGAACAAAAAATTGGCGAATTGTACTGTTTGGATGCTTTGCATATATGTTTCTTAGACTATATTAAAGCAATATATACAAAGATTTCAACCGTCTACCTTTTCCATTCATTGTTCTACTTGTCGAAAGTTACAAATAATTTCCGATAAAGGATTAACAATGGGGCTCATTGTTCACTTAAACTTGAAGATCAAAAAATTGGCGAATTTTACTGTTTAGATGCTTTGCATATAGGTTTCTTAGACTATACGGAAGCAATATATACAAATATTTCAACCGTCTACCTGTTCCATTCATTGTTCTACTTGTAGAAAGTTACAAATAATTTCCATTTCATGATTATCAATGGGGCTCGCTGTTCACTTAAACTTGAAGAACAATAAATTGGCGAATTGTACTGTTTGGATGCTTTGCATATATGTTTCTTAGACTATATAGAAGCAATATATACAAAGATTTCAACCGGCTACCTGTTCCATTCATTGTTCTACTTGTCGCAAGTTACAAATAATTCCGTTAAAGTATTAACAATGGGGCTCGTAGTTCACTTAAACTTGAAGAACAATAAATTGGCGAATTGTACTGTTTGGATGCTTTGCATATATGTTTCTTAGATTATATAGAAGCAATATATACATAGATTTCAACCGTCTACCTGTTCCATTCATTGTTCTACTTGTCGAAATTTACAAATAATTTCCTTTAAAGGATTAACAATGGGGCTCGTAGTTCACTTAAACTTGAAGATCAAATAATTGGCGAATTGTACTGTTTGGATGCTTTGCATATATGTTTCGTAGACTATATGGAAGCAATATATACAAAGATTTCAACCGTCTGTGTGTTCCAATCATTGTTCTACTTGTCGAAAATTACAAATAATTTCTGATAAAGGATTAACCATTGGGGCTCGTAGTTCACTTAAACTTGAAGAACAAAAAATTGGCGAATTGTACTGTTTGGATGCTTTGCATATATGTTTCTTAGACTATATAGAAGCAATATATACAATGATTTCAACAGTCTACCTGTTCCATTCATTGTTCTACTTGTCGAAATTTACAAATAATTTCGTTTAAAGGATTAACAATGGGGCTCGTAGTTCACTTAAACTTGAAGAACAAAAAATTGGCGAAGGGTACTTTTTGGATGCTTTGCATATATGATTCTTAGACTATATAGAAGCAATATATACAATGATTTCAACAGTCTACCTGTTCCATTCATTGTTCTTCTTGTCGAAATTTACAAATAATTTCCTTTAAAGGATTAACAATGGGGCTCGTTGTTCACTTAAACTTGAAGAACAAAAAATTGGCGAATGGTACTGTTTGGATGCTTTGCATATATGTTTCTTAGATTATATAGAAGCAATATATACAAAGATATCAACCGTCTACCTGTTCCATTCATTGTTCTACTTGTCGCAAGTTACAAATAATTTCCGTTAAAGTATTAACAATGAGCCTCGTAGTTCACATAAACTTGAAGATCAAATAATTGGCGAATTGTACTGTTTGGATGCTTTGAATATATGTTTCTTATATTATATAGAAGCAATATATACAAATATTTCAACCGTCTACCTGTTCCATTCATTGTTCTACTTGTCGAAAATTACAAATAATTTCCGATAAAGGATTAACCATTGGGGCTCATTGTTCACTTAAACTTGAAGACCAAAAAATTGGCGAATGGTACTGTTTGGATGCTTTGCGTACATGTTTCTTAGACTATATGGAAGCAATATATGCAAAGATTTCAACCGTCTACTTGATCCAATCATTGTTCTACTTGTCGAAATTTACAAATAATTTCCTTTAAAGGATTAACCATTGGGGCTCATTGTTCACTTAAACTTGAAGAACAAAAAATTGGCGAATTGTACTGTTTGGATGCTTTGCATATATGTTTCTTAGACTATATAGAAGCAATATATACAAAGATTTCAACCGTCTACCTGTTCCATTCATTGTTCTACTTGTCGAAAGTTACAAATAATTTCCGATAAAGGATTAACAATGGGTCTCATTGTTCACTTAAACTTGAAGAACAAAAAATTGGCGAATTGTACTGTTTGGATGCTTTGC
The DNA here is from genome assembly GCA_963989415.1 of Cerceris ruficornis. Lineage (NCBI taxonomy): Eukaryota > Metazoa > Arthropoda > Insecta > Hymenoptera > Crabronidae > Cerceris > Cerceris ruficornis. The sequence goes on from CAXDIW010000076.1 coordinate 885,954, forward strand.
ATATATGTTTCGTAGAATATAGAAGCAATATATACAATGATTTCAATCGTCTACCTGATCCATTCATTGTTCTACTTGTCTAAATTTACAAATAATTTCCTTTAAAGGATTAACAATGGGGCTCGTAGTTCACTTAAACTTGAAGAACAAGAAATTGGCGAATTGTACTGTTTGGATGCTTTGCATTTATGTTTCTTAGACTATATAGAAGCAATATATACATTGATTTCAACCGTCTACCTGTTCCATTCATTGTTCTACTTGTCGAAAGTTACAAATAATTTCCGATAAAGGATTAACCATTGTGGCTCATTGTTCACTTAAACTTGAAGAACAAAAAATTGGCGAATTGTACTGTTTGGATGCTTTGCATATATGTTTCTAGACTATATGGAAGCAATATATACAAAGATTTCAACCGTCTACGTGTTCCAATCATTGTTCTACTTGTAGAAAGTTAGAATTAATTTCCGTTAAAGGATTAACAATGGGGCTCGTAGTTCACTTAAACTTGAAGAACAAAAAATCGGCGAATTGTACTGTTTGGATGCTTTGCATATATGTTTCTTAGACTATATAGAAGCAATATATACAAAGATTTCAACCGTCTACCTGTTCGATTCATTGTTCTACTTGTCGAAAGTTACAAATAATTTCCGATAAAGGATTAACAATGGGGCTCATTGTTCACTTAAACTTGCAGACCAAAAAATTGGCGAATGGTACTGTTTGGATGCTTTGCGTACATGTTTCTTAGACTATATGGAAGCAATATATACAAAGATTTCAACCGTCTACGTGTTCCAATCATTGTTCTACTTGTCGAAATTTACAAATAATTTCCTTTAAAGGATTAACAATGGGGCTCGTTGTTCACTTAAACTTGAAGAACAAAAAATTGGCGAATGGTACTGTTTGGATGCTTTGCATATATGTTTCTTAGATTATATAGAAGCAATATATACAAAGATATCAACCGTCTACCTGTTCCATTCATTGTTCTACTTGTCGCAAGTTACAAATAATTTCCGTTAAAGTATTAACAATGGGGCTCGTAGTTCACATAAACTTGAAGATCAAATAATTGGCGAATTGTACTGTTTGGATGCTTTGAATATATGTTTCTTATATTATATAGAAGCAATATATACAAATATTTCAACCGTCTACCTGTTCCATTCATTGTTCTACTTGTCGAAAATTACAAATATTTTCCGATAAAGGATTAACCATTGGGGCTCATTGTTCACTTAAACTTGAAGACCAAAAAATTGGCGAATGGTACTGTTTGGATGCTTTGCGTACATGTTTCTTCGACTATATGGAAGCAATATATGCAAAGATTTCAACCGTCTACTTGATCCAATCATTGTTCTACTTGTCGAAATTTACAAATAATTTCCTTTAAAGGATTAACCATTGGGGCTCATTGTTCACTTAAACTTGAAGAACAAAAAATTGGCGAATTTAACTGTTTGGATGCTTTGCATATATGTTTCTTAGACTATATAGAAGCAATATATACAAAGATTTCAACCGTCTACCTGTTCCATTCATTGTTCTACTTGTCGAAAGTTACAAATAATTTCCGATAAAGGATTAACAATGGGTCTCATTGTTCACTTAAACTTGAAGAACAAAAAATTGGCGAATTGTACTGTTTGGATGCTTTGCATATATGTTTCTTAGGCTATATAGAAGCAATATATACATTGATTTCAACCGTCTACCTGTTCCATTCATTGTTCTACTTGTCGAAATTTACAAATAATTTCCTTTAAAGGATTAACAATGGGGCTCGTTGTTAACTTAAACTTGAAGAACAAAAAATTGGCGAATGGTACTGTTTGGATGCTTTGCATATATGTTTCTTAGATTATATAGAAGCAATATATACAAAGATATCAACCGTCTACCTGTTCCATTCATTGTTCTACTTGTCGCAAGTTACAAATAATTTCCGTTAAAGTATTAACAATGGGCCTCGTAGTTCACATAAACTTGAAGATCAAATAATTGGCGAATTGTATTGTTTGGATGCTTTGAATATATGTTTCTTATATTATATAGAAGCAATATATACAAATATTTCAACCGTCTACCTGTTCCATTCATTGTTCTACTTGTCGAAAATTACAAATAATTTCCGATAAAGGATTAACCATTGGGGCTCATTGTTCACTTAAACTTGAAGACCAAAAAATTGGCGAATGGTACTGTTTGGATGCTTTGCGTACATGTTTCTTAGACTATATGGAAGCAATATATGCAAAGATTTCAACAGTCTACTTGATCCAATCATTGTTCTACTTGTCGAAATTTACAAATAATTTCCTTTAAAGGATTAACCATTGGGGCTCATTGTTCACTTAAACTTGAAGAACAAAAAATTGGCGAATTGTACTGTTTGGATGCTTTGCATATATGTTTCTTAGACTATATAGAAGCAATATATACAAAGATTTCAACCGTCTACCTGTTCCATTCATTGTTCTACTTGTCGAAAGTTACAAATAATTTCCGATAAAGGATTAACAATGGGTCTCATTGTTCACTTAAACTTGAAGAACAAAAAATTGGCGAATTGTACTGTTTGGATGCTTTGCATATATGTTTCGTAGAATATAGAAGCAATATATACAATGATTTCAATCGTCTACCTGATCCATTCATTGTTCTACTTGTCGAAATTTACAAATAATTTCCTTTAAAGGATTAACAATGGGGCTCGTAGTTCACTTAAACTTGAAGAACAAGAAATTGGCGAATTGTACTGTTTGGATGCTTTGCATTTATGTTTCTTAGACTATATAGAAGCAATATATACATTGATTTCAACCGTCTACCTGTTCCATTCATTGTTCTACTTGTCGAAAGTTACAAATAATTTCCGATAAAGGATTAACCATTGTGGCTCATTGTTCACTTAAACTTGAAGAACAAAAAATTGGCGAATTGTACTGTTTGGATGCTTTGCATATATGTTTCTAGACTATATGGAAGCAATATATACAAAGATTTCAACCGTCTACCTGTTCCATTCATTGTTCTACTTGTCGAAATTTACAAATAATATCCTTTAAAGGATTAACAATGGGGCTCGTAGTTCACTTAAACTTGAGGAACAAAAAATTGGCGAATGGTACTGTTTGGATGCTTTGCGTACATGTTTCTTAGACTATATGGAAGCAATATATACAAAGATTTCAACCGTCTACGTGTTCCATTCACTGTTCTACTTGTCGAAAGTTACAAATAATTTCCTTTAAAGGATTAACAATGGGGCTCGTTGTTCACTTAAACATGAAGAACAATAAGATCTTGAAGATCATCTACTCTTAGACTATACGGAAGCAATATATACAAATATTTCAACCGTCTACCTGTTCCATTCATTGTTCTACTTGACGAAAGTTACAAATAATTTCCGATAAAGTATTAACCATTGGGGCTCATTGTTCACTTAAACTTGAAGAACAAAAAATTGGCGAATTGTACTGTTTGGATGCTTTGCATATATGTTTCTTAGACTATATTAAAGCAATATATACAAAGATTTCAACCGTCTACCTATTCCATTCTTTGTGCTACTTGTCGAAATTTACAAATAATTTCCGATAAAGGATTAACCATTGGGGCTCATTGTTCCCTTAAACTTGAAGAGCAAAAAATTGGCGAATTGTACTGTTTGGATGCTTTGCATATATGTTTCATAGACTATATTAAAGCAATATATACAAAGATTTCAACCGTCTACCTGTTCCATTCATTGTGCTACTTGTCGAAAGTTACAAGTAATTTCCGACAAAGGATTAACCTTTGGGGCTCATTGTTCATTTAAACTTGAAGAACAAAAAATTGGCGTCTGTTACTGTTTAGATGCTTTGCATATATGTTTCTTAGACTATATGGAAGCAATATATACAAAGATTTCAATGTCTACCAGTTCCATTCATTGTTCTACTTGTCGCAAGTTACAAATAATTCCGTTAAAGTATTAACAATGGGGCTCGTAGTTCACTTAAATTTGAAGAACAAAAAATTGGCGTATGGTACTGTTTGGATGCTTTACATATATGTTTCTTAGACTATATAGTAGCAATATATACAATGATTTCAACCGTCTACCTATTCCATTCATTGTTCTACTTGCCGAAATTTACAAATAATTTCCTTTAAAGGATTAACAATGGGGCTCGTAGTTCACTTAAACTTGAAGAACAAAAAATTGGCGAATGGTACTGTTTGGATGCTTTGCATATATGTTTCTTAGACTATATGGAAGCAATATATACAAAGATTTCACCCGTCTACCTGTACTATTCATTGTTCTACTTGTAGAAAGTTACAAATAATTTCCGTTTCATGATTATCAATGGGGCTCGTTGTTCACTTATATTTGAAGAACAAAAAATTGGCGAATGGTACTGTTTGGATGCTTTGCACATATGTTTCTTAGACTATATAGAAGCAATATATACAAAGATTTCAACCGTCTACGTGTTCCAATCATTGTTCTACTTGTCGAAAATTACAAATAATTTCCGATAAATGATTAACCATTGGGGCTCATTGTTCACTTAAACTTGAAGAACAAGAAATAGGCGAATGGTACTGTTTGGATGCTTTGCGTACATATTTCTTAGACTATATGGAAGCTATATATACAAAGATTTCAACCGTCTACGTATTCCAATCATTGTTCTACTTGTCGAAAGTTACAAATAATTTCCGTTTCATGATTATCAATGGGCCTCGTTGTTCACTTAAACTTGAAGAACAAAAAATTGGCGACTGGTACTGTTTGGATGCTTTGAATATATGTTTCTTAGACTATATAGAAGCAATATATAAAAAGATTTCAACCGTCTACCAGTTCCATTCATTGTTCTACTTGTCGAAAGTTACAAATAATTTCCGATTAAGGATTAACAATGGGGCTCATTGTTCACTTAAACTTGAAGAGCAAAAAATTGGCGAATGGTACTGTTTGGATGCTTTGCATATATGTTTCTTAGACTATATGGAAGCAATATATACAAAGATTTCACCCGTCTACCTGTACTATTCATTGTTCTACTTGTAGAAAGTAACAAATAATTTCCATTTCATGATTATCAATGGGGCTCGCTGTTCACTTAAACTTGAAGAACAAAAAATTAGCGACTCGTACTGTTTGGATGATTTGCATATATGTTTCTTAGACTATATAGAAGCAATATATAAAAAGATTTCAACCGTCTATCAGTTCCATTCATTGTTCTACTTGTCGAAAGTTACAAATAATTTCCTTTAAAGGATTAACAATGGGGCTCGTAGTTCACTTAAACTTGAAGATCAAATAATTGGCGAATTTTACTGTTTGGACGCTTTGCATATATGTTTCTTAGACTATATAGAAGCAATATATACTATGATTTCAACAGTCTACCTGTTCCATTCATTGTTCTACTTGTCGAAATTTACAAATAATTTCCTTTAAAGGATTAACAATGGGGCTCGTAGTTCACTTAAACTTGAAGAACAAAAAATTGGCGAATGGTACTGTTTGGATGCTTTGCATATATGTTTCTTGGATTATATAGAAGCAATATATACAAAGATTTCAACCGTCTACGTGTTCCAATCATTGTTCTACTTGTCGAAATTTACAAATAATTTCCTTTAAAGGATTAACAATGGGGCTCGTAGTTCACTTAAACTTGAAGATCAAATAATTGGCGAATTGTACTGTTTGGATGCTTTGCATATATGTTTCGTAGACTATATGGAAGCAATATATACAAAGATTTCAACCGTCTACCTGTTCCATTCATTGTTCTACTTGTCGAAATTTACAAATAATTTCCTTTAAAGGATTAACAATGGGGCTCGTAGTTCACTTAAACTTGAAGTACAAAAAATTGGCGAATTGTACTCTTTGGATGCTTTGCATATATGTTTCGTAGACTATATGGAAGCAATATATACAAAGATTTCAACCGTCTGTGTGTTCCAATCATTGTTCTACTTGTCGAAATTTACAAATAATTTCCTTTAAAGGATTAACAATGGGGCTCGTAGTTCACTTAAACTTGAAGTACAAAAAATTGGCGAATTGTACTGTTTGGATGCTTTGCATATATGTTTCTTAGACTATTTAGAAGCAATATATAGAAAGATTTCACCCGTCTACCTGTACTATTCATTGTTCTACTTGTCGAAAATTACAAATAATTTCCATTAAAGGATTAACAATGGGGCTCGTAGTTCACTTAAACTTGAAGAACAAAAAATTGGCGAATGGTACTGTTTGGATGCTTTACATATATGTTTCTTAGACTATACGGAAGCAATATATACAAATATTTCAACCGTCTACCTGTTCCATTCATTGTTCTACATGTCGAAAGTTACAAATAATTTCCGTTTCATGATTATCAATGGGGCCCGTTGTTCACTTAAACTTGAAGAACAAAAAATTGGCGAATGGTACTGTTTGGATGCTTTGCACATATGTTTCTTAGACTATATAGAAGCAATATATACAAAGATTTCAACCGTCTACGTGTTCCAATCATTGTTCTACTTGTAGAAAGTTACAATTAATTTCCGTTAAAGGATTAACAATGGGGCTCATTGTTCACTTAAACTTGAAGAACAAAAAATTGGCGAATGGTACTGTTTGGATGATTTGCATATATGTTTCTTAGACTATACGGAAGCAATATATACAAATATTTCAACCGTCTACCTGTTCCATTCATTGTTCTACTTGTCGAAAGTTACAAATAATCTCCGATAAAGTATTAACCATTGGGGCTCATTGTTCACTTAAACTTGAAGAACAAAAAATTGGCGAATTGTACTGTTTGGATGCTTTGCATATATGTTTCTTAGACTATATTAAAGCAATATATACAAAGATTTCAACCGTCTACCTGTTCCATTCTTTGTGCTACTTGTCGAAATTTACAAATAATTTCCGATAAAGGATTAACCATTGGGGCTCATTGTTCACTTAAACTTGAAGAACAAAAAATTGGCGAATTGTACTGTTTGGATGCTTTGCATATATGTTTCATAGACTATATTAAAGCAATATATACAAAGATTTCAACCGTCTACCTGTTCCATTCATTGTGCTACTTGTCGAAAGTTACAAGTAATTTCCGACAAAGGATTAACCTTTGGGGCTCATTGTTCATTTAAACTTGAAGAACAAAAAATTGGCGTCTGTTACTGTTTAGATGCTTTGCATATATGTTTCTTAGATTATATAGAAGCAATATATACAAAGATTTCAACCGTTTACATGTTCCATTCTTTGTGCTACTTGTCGAAATTTACAAATAATTTCCGATAAAGGATTAACCATTGGGGCTCATTGTTCACTTAAACTTGAAGAACAAAAAATTGGCGAATTGTACTGTTTGGATGCTTTGCATATATGTTTCATAGACTATATTAAAGCAATATATAGAAAGATTTCACCCGTCTACGTGTACTATTCATTGTTCTACTTGTAGAAAGTTACAAATAATTTCCATTTCATGATTATCAATGGGGCTCGCTGTTCACTTAAACTTGAAGAACAAAAAATTGGCGACTGGTACTGTTTGGATGCTTTGCATATATGTTTCTTAGACTATATAGAAGCAATATATACAAAGATTTCAACCGTCTACGTGTTCCAATCATTGTTCTACTTGTCGAAAATTACAAATAATTTCCGATAAAGGATTAACCATTGGGGCTCATTGTTCACTTAAACTTGAAGAACAAAAAATTGGCGAATGGTACGGTTTGGATGCTTTGCGTACATGTTTCTTAGACTATATGGAAGCAATATATACAAAGATTTCAACCGTCTACGTGTTCCAATCATTGTTCTACTTGTCGAAAGTTACAAATAATTTCCGTTTCAAGATTATCAATGGGCCTCGTTGTTCACTTAAACTTGAAGACCAAAAAATTGGCGACTGGTACTGTTTGGATGCATTGCATATATGTTTCTTAGACTATATAGAAGCAATATATAAAAAGATTTCAACCGTCTACCAGTTCCATTCATTGTTCTACTTGTCGAAAGTTACAAATAATTTCCGATTAAGGATTAACAATGGGGCTCATTGTTCACTTAAACTTGAAGAACAAAAAATTGGCGAATGGTACTGTTTGGATGCTTTGCATATATGTTTCTTAGACTATATGGAAGCAATATATACAAAGATTTCACCCGTCTACCTGTACTATTCATTGTTCTACTTGTCGAAAGTTACAAATAATTTCCTTTAAAGGATTAACAATGGGGCTCGTAGTTCACTTAAACTTGAAGATCAAATAATTGGCGAATTTTACTGTTTGGACGCTTTGCATATATGTTTCTTAGACTATATAGAAGCAATATATACTATGATTTCAACAGTCTACCTGTTCCATTCATTGTTCTACTTGTCGAAATTTACAAATAATTTCCTTTAAAGGATTAACAATGGGGCTCGTAGTTCACTTAAACTTGAAGAACAAAAAATTGGCGAATGGTACTGTTTGGATGCTTTGCATATATGTTTCTTGGATTATATAGAAGCAATATATACAAAGATTTCAACCGTCTACGTGTTCCAATCATTGTTCTACTTGTCGAAATTTACAAATAATTTCCTTTAAAGGATTAACAATGGGGCTCGTAGTTCACTTAAACTTGAAGATCAAATAATTGGCGAATTGTACTGTTTGGATGCTTTGCATATATGTTTCGTAGACTATATGGAAGCAATATATACAAAGATTTCAACCGTCTACCTGTTCCATTCATTGTTCTACTTGTCGAAATTTACAAATAATTTCCTTTAAAGGATTAACAATGGGGCTCGTAGTTCACTTAAACTTGAAGTACAAAAAATTGGCGAATTGTACTCTTTGGATGCTTTGCATATATGTTTCGTAGACTATATGGAAGCAATATATACAAAGATTTCAACCGTCTGTGTGTTCCAATCATTGTTCTACTTGTCGAAATTTACAAATAATTTCCTTTAAAGGATTAACAATGGGGCTCGTAGTTCACTTAAACTTGAAGTACAAAAAATTGGCGAATTGTACTGTTTGGATGCTTTGCATATATGTTTCTTAGACTATTTAGAAGCAATATATAGAAAGATTTCACCCGTCTACCTGTACTATTCATTGTTCTACTTGTCGAAAATTACAAATAATTTCCATTAAAGGATTAACAATGGGGCTCGTAGTTCACTTAAACTTGAAGAACAAAAAATTGGCGAATGGTACTGTTTGGATGCTTTACATATATGTTTCTTAGACTATACGGAAGCAATATATACAAATATTTCAACCGTCTACCTGTTCCATTCATTGTTCTACATGTCGAAAGTTACAAATAATTTCCGTTTCATGATTATCAATGGGGCCCGTTGTTCACTTAAACTTGAAGAACAAAAAATTGGCGAATGGTACTGTTTGGATGCTTTGCACATATGTTTCTTAGACTATATAGAAGCAATATATACAAAGATTTCAACCGTCTACGTGTTCCAATCATTGTTCTACTTGTAGAAAGTTACAATTAATTTCCGTTAAAGGATTAACAATGGGGCTCATTGTTCACTTAAACTTGAAGAACAAAAAATTGGCGAATGGTACTGTTTGGATGATTTGCATATATGTTTCTTAGACTATACGGAAGCAATATATACAAATATTTCAACCGTCTACCTGTTCCATTCATTGTTCTACTTGTCGAAAGTTACAAATAATCTCCGATAAAGTATTAACCATTGGGGCTCATTGTTCACTTAAACTTGAAGAACAAAAAATTGGCGAATTGTACTGTTTGGATGCTTTGCATATATGTTTCTTAGACTATATTAAAGCAATATATACAAAGATTTCAACCGTCTACCTGTTCCATTCTTTGTGCTACTTGTCGAAATTTACAAATAATTTCCGATAAAGGATTAACCATTGGGGCTCATTGTTCACTTAAACTTGAAGAACAAAAAATTGGCGAATTGTACTGTTTGGATGCTTTGCATATATGTTTCATAGACTATATTAAAGCAATATATACAAAGATTTCAACCGTCTACCTGTTCCATTCATTGTGCTACTTGTCGAAAGTTACAAGTAATTTCCGACAAAGGATTAACCTTTGGGGCTCATTGTTCATTTAAACTTGAAGAACAAAAAATTGGCGTCTGTTACTGTTTAGATGCTTTGCATATATGTTTCTTAGATTATATAGAAGCAATATATACAAAGATTTCAACCGTTTACATGTTCCATTCTTTGTGCTACTTGTCGAAATTTACAAATAATTTCCGATAAAGGATTAACCATTGGGGCTCATTGTTCACTTAAACTTGAAGAACAAAAAATTGGCGAATTGTACTGTTTGGATGCTTTGCATATATGTTTCATAGACTATATTAAAGCAATATATAGAAAGATTTCACCCGTCTACGTGTACTATTCATTGTTCTACTTGTAGAAAGTTACAAATAATTTCCATTTCATGATTATCAATGGGGCTCGCTGTTCACTTAAACTTGAAGAACAAAAAATTGGCGACTGGTACTGTTTGGATGCTTTGCATATATGTTTCTTAGACTATATAGAAGCAATATATACAAAGATTTCAACCGTCTACGTGTTCCAATCATTGTTCTACTTGTCGAAAATTACAAATAATTTCCGATAAAGGATTAACCATTGGGGCTCATTGTTCACTTAAACTTGAAGAACAAAAAATTGGCGAATGGTACGGTTTGGATGCTTTGCGTACATGTTTCTTAGACTATATGGAAGCAATATATACAAAGATTTCAACCGTCTACGTGTTCCAATCATTGTTCTACTTGTCGAAAGTTACAAATAATTTCCGTTTCAAGATTATCAATGGGCCTCGTTGTTCACTTAAACTTGAAGACCAAAAAATTGGCGACTGGTACTGTTTGGATGCATTGCATATATGTTTCTTAGACTATATAGAAGCAATATATAAAAAGATTTCAACCGTCTACCAGTTCCATTCATTGTTCTACTTGTCGAAAGTTACAAATAATTTCCGATTAAGGATTAACAATGGGGCTCATTGTTCACTTAAACTTGAAGAACAAAAAATTGGCGAATGGTACTGTTTGGATGCTTTGCATATATGTTTCTTAGACTATACGGAAGCAATATATACAAATATTTCAACCGTCTACCTGTTCCATTCATTGTTCTACTTGTCGAAAGTTACAAATAATCTCCGATAAAGTATTAACCATTGGGGCTCATTGTTCACTTAAACTTGAAGAACAAAAAATTGGCGAATTGTACTGTTTGGATGCTTTGCATATATGTTTCTTAGACTATATTAAAGCAATATATACAAAGATTTCAACCGTCTACCTGTTCCATTCTTTGTGCTACTTGTCGAAATTTACAAATAATTTCCGATAAAGGATTAACCATTGGGGCTCATTGTTCACTTAAACTTGAAGAACAAAAAATTGGCGAATTGTACTGTTTGGATGCTTTGCATATATGTTTCATAGACTATATTAAAGCAATATATACAAAGATTTCAACCGTCTACCTGTTCCATTCATTGTGCTACTTGTCGAAAGTTACAAGTAATTTCCGACAAAGGATTAACCTTTGGGGCTCATTGTTCATTTAAACTTGAAGAACAAAAAATTGGCGTCTGTTACTGTTTAGATGCTTTGCATATATGTTTCTTAGATTATATAGAAGCAATATATACAAAGATTTCAACCGTTTACATGTTCCATTCTTTGTGCTACTTGTCGAAATTTACAAATAATTTCCGATAAAGGATTAACCATTGGGGCTCATTGTTCACTTAAACTTGAAGAACAAAAAATTGGCGAATTGTACTGTTTGGATGCTTTGCATATATGTTTCATAGACTATATTAAAGCAATATATAGAAAGATTTCACCCGTCTACGTGTACTATTCATTGTTCTACTTGTAGAAAGTTACAAATAATTTCCATTTCATGATTATCAATGGGGCTCGCTGTTCACTTAAACTTGAAGAACAAAAAATTGGCGACTGGTACTGTTTGGATGCTTTGCATATATGTTTCTTAGACTATATAGAAGCAATATATACAAAGATTTCAACCGTCTACGTGTTCCAATCATTGTTCTACTTGTCGAAAATTACAAATAATTTCCGATAAAGGATTAACCATTGGGGCTCATTGTTCACTTAAACTTGAAGAACAAAAAATTGGCGAATGGTACGGTTTGGATGCTTTGCGTACATGTTTCTTAGACTATATGGAAGCAATATATACAAAGATTTCAACCGTCTACGTGTTCCAATCATTGTTCTACTTGTCGAAAGTTACAAATAATTTCCGTTTCAAGATTATCAATGGGCCTCGTTGTTCACTTAAACTTGAAGACCAAAAAATTGGCGACTGGTACTGTTTGGATGCATTGCATATATGTTTCTTAGACTATATAGAAGCAATATATAAAAAGATTTCAACCGTCTACCAGTTCCATTCATTGTTCTACTTGTCGAAAGTTACAAATAATTTCCGATTAAGGATTAACAATGGGGCTCATTGTTCACTTAAACTTGAAGAACAAAAAATTGGCGAATGGTACTGTTTGGATGCTTTGCATATATGTTTCTTAGACTATATGGAAGCAATATATACAAAGATTTCACCCGTCTACCTGTACTATTCATTGTTCTACTTGTCGAAAGTTACAAATAATTTCCTTTAAAGGATTAACAATGGGGCTCGTAGTTCACTTAAACTTGAAGATCAAATAATTGGCGAATTTTACTGTTTGGACGCTTTGCATATATGTTTCTTAGACTATATAGAAGCAATATATACTATGATTTCAACAGTCTACCTGTTCCATTCATTGTTCTACTTGTCGAAATTTACAAATAATTTCCTTTAAAGGATTAACAATGGGGCTCGTAGTTCACTTAAACTTGAAGAACAAAAAATTGGCGAATGGTACTGTTTGGATGCTTTGCATATATGTTTCTTGGATTATATAGAAGCAATATATACAAAGATTTCAACCGTCTACGTGTTCCAATCATTGTTCTACTTGTCGAAATTTACAAATAATTTCCTTTAAAGGATTAACAATGGGGCTCGTAGTTCACTTAAACTTGAAGATCAAATAATTGGCGAATTGTACTGTTTGGATGCTTTGCATATATGTTTCTTAGACTATATTAAAGCAATATATACAAAGATTTCAACCGTCTACCTATTCCATTCTTTGTGCTACTTGTCGAAATTTACAAATAATTTCCGATAAAGGATTAACCATTGGGGCTCATTGTTCCCTTAAACTTGAAGAGCAAAAAATTGGCGAATTGTACTGTTTGGATGCTTTGCATATATGTTTCATAGACTATATTAAAGCAATATATACAAAGATTTCAACCGTCTACCTGTTCCATTCATTGTGCTACTTGTCGAAAGTTACAAGTAATTTCCGACAAAGGATTAACCTTTGGGGCTCATTGTTCATTTAAACTTGAAGAACAAAAAATTGGCGTCTGTTACTGTTTAGATGCTTTGCATATATGTTTCTTAGACTATATGGAAGCAATATATACAAAGATTTCAATGTCTACCAGTTCCATTCATTGTTCTACTTGTCGAAAGTTACAAATAATTTCCGATAAAGGATTAACAATGGGGCTCATTGTTCACTTAAACTTGAAGAACAAAAAATTGGCGAATGGTACTGTTTGGATGCTTTGCATATATGTTTCTTAGACTATATAGAAGCAATATATAAAAAGATTTCAACCGTCTACCTGTTCCATTCATTGTTCTTCTTGTCGAAATAAACAAATAATTTCCTTTAAAGGATTAACAATGGGGCTCGTAGTTCACTTAAACTTGAAGAACAAAAAATTGGCGAATGGTACTGTTTGGATGCTTTGCATATATGTTTCTTAGACTATATGGAAGCAATATATACAAAGATTTCACCCGTCTACCTGTACTATTCATTGTTCTACTTGTAGAAAGTTACAAATAATTTCCGTTTCATGATTATCAATGGGGCTCGTTGTTCACTTATATTTGAAGAACAAAAAATTGGCGAATGGTACTGTTTGGATGCTTTGCACATATGTTTCTTAGACTATATAGAAGCAATATATACAAAGATTTCAACCGTCTACGTGTTCCAATCATTGTTCTACTTGTCGAAAATTACAAATAATTTCCGATAAATGATTAACCATTGGGGCTCATTGTTCACTTAAACTTGAAGAACAAGAAATAGGCGAATGGTACTGTTTGGATGCTTTGCGTACATATTTCTTAGACTATATGGAAGCTATATATACAAAGATTTCAACCGTCTACGTATTCCAATCATTGTTCTACTTGTCGAAAGTTACAAATAATTTCCGTTTCATGATTATCAATGGGCCTCGTTGTTCACTTAAACTTGAAGAACAAAAAATTGAAGACTGGTACTGTTTGGATGCTTTGAATATATGTTTCTTAGACTATATAGAAGCAATATATAAAAAGATTTCAACCGTCTACCAGTTCCATTCATTGTTCTACTTGTCGAAAGTTACAAATAATTTCCGATTAAGGATTAACAATGGGGCTCATTGTTCACTTAAACTTGAAGAGCAAAAAATTGGCGAATGGTACTGTTTGGATGCTTTGCATATATGTTTCTTAGACTATATGGAAGCAATATATACAAAGATTTCACCCGTCTACCTGTACTATTCATTGTTCTACTTGTAGAAAGTAACAAATAATTTCCATTTCATGATTATCAATGGGGCTCGCTGTTCACTTAAACTTGAAGAACAAAAAATTAGCGACTCGTACTGTTTGGATGATTTGCATATATGTTTCTTAGACTATATAGAAGCAATATATAAAAAGATTTCAACCGTCTATCAGTTCCATTCATTGTTCTACTTGTCGAAAGTTACAAATAATTTCCTTTAAAGGATTAACAATGGGGCTCGTAGTTCACTTAAACTTGAAGATCAAATAATTGGCGAATTTTACTGTTTGGACGCTTTGCATATATGTTTCTTAGACTATATAGAAGCAATATATACTATGATTTCAACAGTCTACCTGTTCCATTCATTGTTCTACTTGTCGAAATTTACAAATAATTTCCTTTAAAGGATTAACAATGGGGCTCGTAGTTCACTTAAACTTGAAGAACAAAAAATTGGCGAATGGTACTGTTTGGATGCTTTGCATATATGTTTCTTGGATTATATAGAAGCAATATATACAAAGATTTCAACCGTCTACGTGTTCCAATCATTGTTCTACTTGTCGAAATTTACAAATAATTTCCTTTAAAGGATTAACAATGGGGCTCGTAGTTCACTTAAACTTGAAGATCAAATAATTGGCGAATTGTACTGTTTGGATGCTTTGCATATATGTTTCGTAGACTATATGGAAGCAATATATACAAAGATTTCAACCGTCTACCTGTTCCATTCATTGTTCTACTTGTCGAAATTTACAAATAATTTCCTTTAAAGGATTAACAATGGGGCTCGTAGTTCACTTAAACTTGAAGTACAAAAAATTGGCGAATTGTACTCTTTGGATGCTTTGCATATATGTTTCGTAGACTATATGGAAGCAATATATACAAAGATTTCAACCGTCTGTGTGTTCCAATCATTGTTCTACTTGTCGAAATTTACAAATAATTTCCTTTAAAGGATTAACAATGGGGCTCGTAGTTCACTTAAACTTGAAGTACAAAAAATTGGCGAATTGTACTGTTTGGATGCTTTGCATATATGTTTCTTAGACTATTTAGAAGCAATATATAGAAAGATTTCACCCGTCTACCTGTACTATTCATTGTTCTACTTGTCGAAAATTACAAATAATTTCCATTAAAGGATTAACAATGGGGCTCGTAGTTCACTTAAACTTGAAGAACAAAAAATTGGCGAATGGTACTGTTTGGATGCTTTACATATATGTTTCTTAGACTATACGGAAGCAATATATACAAATATTTCAACCGTCTACCTGTTCCATTCATTGTTCTACATGTCGAAAGTTACAAATAATTTCCGTTTCATGATTATCAATGGGGCCCGTTGTTCACTTAAACTTGAAGAACAAAAAATTGGCGAATGGTACTGTTTGGATGCTTTGCACATATGTTTCTTAGACTATATAGAAGCAATATATACAAAGATTTCAACCGTCTACGTGTTCCAATCATTGTTCTACTTGTAGAAAGTTACAATTAATTTCCGTTAAAGGATTAACAATGGGGCTCATTGTTCACTTAAACTTGAAGAACAAAAAATTGGCGAATGGTACTGTTTGGATGATTTGCATATATGTTTCTTAGACTATACGGAAGCAATATATACAAATATTTCAACCGTCTACCTGTTCCATTCATTGTTCTACTTGTCGAAAGTTACAAATAATCTCCGATAAAGTATTAACCATTGGGGCTCATTGTTCACTTAAACTTGAAGAACAAAAAATTGGCGAATTGTACTGTTTGGATGCTTTGCATATATGTTTCTTAGACTATATTAAAGCAATATATACAAAGATTTCAACCGTCTACCTGTTCCATTCTTTGTGCTACTTGTCGAAATTTACAAATAATTTCCGATAAAGGATTAACCATTGGGGCTCATTGTTCACTTAAACTTGAAGAACAAAAAATTGGCGAATTGTACTGTTTGGATGCTTTGCATATATGTTTCATAGACTATATTAAAGCAATATATACAAAGATTTCAACCGTCTACCTGTTCCATTCATTGTGCTACTTGTCGAAAGTTACAAGTAATTTCCGACAAAGGATTAACCTTTGGGGCTCATTGTTCATTTAAACTTGAAGAACAAAAAATTGGCGTCTGTTACTGTTTAGATGCTTTGCATATATGTTTCTTAGATTATATAGAAGCAATATATACAAAGATTTCAACCGTTTACATGTTCCATTCTTTGTGCTACTTGTCGAAATTTACAAATAATTTCCGATAAAGGATTAACCATTGGGGCTCATTGTTCACTTAAACTTGAAGAACAAAAAATTGGCGAATTGTACTGTTTGGATGCTTTGCATATATGTTTCATAGACTATATTAAAGCAATATATAGAAAGATTTCACCCGTCTACGTGTACTATTCATTGTTCTACTTGTAGAAAGTTACAAATAATTTCCATTTCATGATTATCAATGGGGCTCGCTGTTCACTTAAACTTGAAGAACAAAAAATTGGCGACTGGTACTGTTTGGATGCTTTGCATATATGTTTCTTAGACTATATAGAAGCAATATATACAAAGATTTCAACCGTCTACGTGTTCCAATCATTGTTCTACTTGTCGAAAATTACAAATAATTTCCGATAAAGGATTAACCATTGGGGCTCATTGTTCACTTAAACTTGAAGAACAAAAAATTGGCGAATGGTACGGTTTGGATGCTTTGCGTACATGTTTCTTAGACTATATGGAAGCAATATATACAAAGATTTCAACCGTCTACGTGTTCCAATCATTGTTCTACTTGTCGAAAGTTACAAATAATTTCCGTTTCAAGATTATCAATGGGCCTCGTTGTTCACTTAAACTTGAAGACCAAAAAATTGGCGACTGGTACTGTTTGGATGCATTGCATATATGTTTCTTAGACTATATAGAAGCAATATATAAAAAGATTTCAACCGTCTACCAGTTCCATTCATTGTTCTACTTGTCGAAAGTTACAAATAATTTCCGATTAAGGATTAACAATGGGGCTCATTGTTCACTTAAACTTGAAGAACAAAAAATTGGCGAATGGTACTGTTTGGATGCTTTGCATATATGTTTCTTAGACTATATGGAAGCAATATATACAAAGATTTCACCCGTCTACCTGTACTATTCATTGTTCTACTTGTCGAAAGTTACAAATAATTTCCTTTAAAGGATTAACAATGGGGCTCGTAGTTCACTTAAACTTGAAGATCAAATAATTGGCGAATTTTACTGTTTGGACGCTTTGCATATATGTTTCTTAGACTATATAGAAGCAATATATACTATGATTTCAACAGTCTACCTGTTCCATTCATTGTTCTACTTGTCGAAATTTACAAATAATTTCCTTTAAAGGATTAACAATGGGGCTCGTAGTTCACTTAAACTTGAAGAACAAAAAATTGGCGAATGGTACTGTTTGGATGCTTTGCATATATGTTTCTTGGATTATATAGAAGCAATATATACAAAGATTTCAACCGTCTACGTGTTCCAATCATTGTTCTACTTGTCGAAATTTACAAATAATTTCCTTTAAAGGATTAACAATGGGGCTCGTAGTTCACTTAAACTTGAAGATCAAATAATTGGCGAATTGTACTGTTTGGATGCTTTGCATATATGTTTCGTAGACTATATGGAAGCAATATATACAAAGATTTCAACCGTCTACCTGTTCCATTCATTGTTCTACTTGTCGAAATTTACAAATAATTTCCTTTAAAGGATTAACAATGGGGCTCGTAGTTCACTTAAACTTGAAGTACAAAAAATTGGCGAATTGTACTCTTTGGATGCTTTGCATATATGTTTCGTAGACTATATGGAAGCAATATATACAAAGATTTCAACCGTCTGTGTGTTCCAATCATTGTTCTACTTGTCGAAATTTACAAATAATTTCCTTTAAAGGATTAACAATGGGGCTCGTAGTTCACTTAAACTTGAAGTACAAAAAATTGGCGAATTGTACTGTTTGGATGCTTTGCATATATGTTTCTTAGACTATTTAGAAGCAATATATAGAAAGATTTCACCCGTCTACCTGTACTATTCATTGTTCTACTTGTCGAAAATTACAAATAATTTCCATTAAAGGATTAACAATGGGGCTCGTAGTTCACTTAAACTTGAAGAACAAAAAATTGGCGAATGGTACTGTTTGGATGCTTTACATATATGTTTCTTAGACTATACGGAAGCAATATATACAAATATTTCAACCGTCTACCTGTTCCATTCATTGTTCTACATGTCGAAAGTTACAAATAATTTCCGTTTCATGATTATCAATGGGGCCCGTTGTTCACTTAAACTTGAAGAACAAAAAATTGGCGAATGGTACTGTTTGGATGCTTTGCACATATGTTTCTTAGACTATATAGAAGCAATATATACAAAGATTTCAACCGTCTACGTGTTCCAA
Organism: Cerceris ruficornis; assembly: GCA_963989415.1. Classification (NCBI taxonomy): domain Eukaryota; kingdom Metazoa; phylum Arthropoda; class Insecta; order Hymenoptera; family Crabronidae; genus Cerceris; species Cerceris ruficornis. The sequence continues at coordinate 905,180 of CAXDIW010000076.1, forward strand.
TCATTGTTCTACTTGTAGAAAGTTACAATTAATTTCCGTTAAAGGATTAACAATGGGGCTCATTGTTCACTTAAACTTGAAGAACAAAAAATTGGCGAATGGTACTGTTTGGATGATTTGCATATATGTTTCTTAGACTATACGGAAGCAATATATACAAATATTTCAACCGTCTACCTGTTCCATTCATTGTTCTACTTGTCGAAAGTTACAAATAATCTCCGATAAAGTATTAACCATTGGGGCTCATTGTTCACTTAAACTTGAAGAACAAAAAATTGGCGAATTGTACTGTTTGGATGCTTTGCATATATGTTTCTTAGACTATATTAAAGCAATATATACAAAGATTTCAACCGTCTACCTGTTCCATTCTTTGTGCTACTTGTCGAAATTTACAAATAATTTCCGATAAAGGATTAACCATTGGGGCTCATTGTTCACTTAAACTTGAAGAACAAAAAATTGGCGAATTGTACTGTTTGGATGCTTTGCATATATGTTTCATAGACTATATTAAAGCAATATATACAAAGATTTCAACCGTCTACCTGTTCCATTCATTGTGCTACTTGTCGAAAGTTACAAGTAATTTCCGACAAAGGATTAACCTTTGGGGCTCATTGTTCATTTAAACTTGAAGAACAAAAAATTGGCGTCTGTTACTGTTTAGATGCTTTGCATATATGTTTCTTAGATTATATAGAAGCAATATATACAAAGATTTCAACCGTTTACATGTTCCATTCTTTGTGCTACTTGTCGAAATTTACAAATAATTTCCGATAAAGGATTAACCATTGGGGCTCATTGTTCACTTAAACTTGAAGAACAAAAAATTGGCGAATTGTACTGTTTGGATGCTTTGCATATATGTTTCATAGACTATATTAAAGCAATATATAGAAAGATTTCACCCGTCTACGTGTACTATTCATTGTTCTACTTGTAGAAAGTTACAAATAATTTCCATTTCATGATTATCAATGGGGCTCGCTGTTCACTTAAACTTGAAGAACAAAAAATTGGCGACTGGTACTGTTTGGATGCTTTGCATATATGTTTCTTAGACTATATAGAAGCAATATATACAAAGATTTCAACCGTCTACGTGTTCCAATCATTGTTCTACTTGTCGAAAATTACAAATAATTTCCGATAAAGGATTAACCATTGGGGCTCATTGTTCACTTAAACTTGAAGAACAAAAAATTGGCGAATGGTACGGTTTGGATGCTTTGCGTACATGTTTCTTAGACTATATGGAAGCAATATATACAAAGATTTCAACCGTCTACGTGTTCCAATCATTGTTCTACTTGTCGAAAGTTACAAATAATTTCCGTTTCAAGATTATCAATGGGCCTCGTTGTTCACTTAAACTTGAAGACCAAAAAATTGGCGACTGGTACTGTTTGGATGCATTGCATATATGTTTCTTAGACTATATAGAAGCAATATATAAAAAGATTTCAACCGTCTACCAGTTCCATTCATTGTTCTACTTGTCGAAAGTTACAAATAATTTCCGATTAAGGATTAACAATGGGGCTCATTGTTCACTTAAACTTGAAGAACAAAAAATTGGCGAATGGTACTGTTTGGATGCTTTGCATATATGTTTCTTAGACTATACGGAAGCAATATATACAAATATTTCAACCGTCTACCTGTTCCATTCATTGTTCTACTTGTCGAAAGTTACAAATAATCTCCGATAAAGTATTAACCATTGGGGCTCATTGTTCACTTAAACTTGAAGAACAAAAAATTGGCGAATTGTACTGTTTGGATGCTTTGCATATATGTTTCTTAGACTATATTAAAGCAATATATACAAAGATTTCAACCGTCTACCTGTTCCATTCTTTGTGCTACTTGTCGAAATTTACAAATAATTTCCGATAAAGGATTAACCATTGGGGCTCATTGTTCACTTAAACTTGAAGAACAAAAAATTGGCGAATTGTACTGTTTGGATGCTTTGCATATATGTTTCATAGACTATATTAAAGCAATATATACAAAGATTTCAACCGTCTACCTGTTCCATTCATTGTGCTACTTGTCGAAAGTTACAAGTAATTTCCGACAAAGGATTAACCTTTGGGGCTCATTGTTCATTTAAACTTGAAGAACAAAAAATTGGCGTCTGTTACTGTTTAGATGCTTTGCATATATGTTTCTTAGATTATATAGAAGCAATATATACAAAGATTTCAACCGTTTACATGTTCCATTCTTTGTGCTACTTGTCGAAATTTACAAATAATTTCCGATAAAGGATTAACCATTGGGGCTCATTGTTCACTTAAACTTGAAGAACAAAAAATTGGCGAATTGTACTGTTTGGATGCTTTGCATATATGTTTCATAGACTATATTAAAGCAATATATAGAAAGATTTCACCCGTCTACGTGTACTATTCATTGTTCTACTTGTAGAAAGTTACAAATAATTTCCATTTCATGATTATCAATGGGGCTCGCTGTTCACTTAAACTTGAAGAACAAAAAATTGGCGACTGGTACTGTTTGGATGCTTTGCATATATGTTTCTTAGACTATATAGAAGCAATATATACAAAGATTTCAACCGTCTACGTGTTCCAATCATTGTTCTACTTGTCGAAAATTACAAATAATTTCCGATAAAGGATTAACCATTGGGGCTCATTGTTCACTTAAACTTGAAGAACAAAAAATTGGCGAATGGTACGGTTTGGATGCTTTGCGTACATGTTTCTTAGACTATATGGAAGCAATATATACAAAGATTTCAACCGTCTACGTGTTCCAATCATTGTTCTACTTGTCGAAAGTTACAAATAATTTCCGTTTCAAGATTATCAATGGGCCTCGTTGTTCACTTAAACTTGAAGACCAAAAAATTGGCGACTGGTACTGTTTGGATGCATTGCATATATGTTTCTTAGACTATATAGAAGCAATATATAAAAAGATTTCAACCGTCTACCAGTTCCATTCATTGTTCTACTTGTCGAAAGTTACAAATAATTTCCGATTAAGGATTAACAATGGGGCTCATTGTTCACTTAAACTTGAAGAACAAAAAATTGGCGAATGGTACTGTTTGGATGCTTTGCATATATGTTTCTTAGACTATATGGAAGCAATATATACAAAGATTTCACCCGTCTACCTGTACTATTCATTGTTCTACTTGTCGAAAGTTACAAATAATTTCCTTTAAAGGATTAACAATGGGGCTCGTAGTTCACTTAAACTTGAAGATCAAATAATTGGCGAATTTTACTGTTTGGACGCTTTGCATATATGTTTCTTAGACTATATAGAAGCAATATATACTATGATTTCAACAGTCTACCTGTTCCATTCATTGTTCTACTTGTCGAAATTTACAAATAATTTCCTTTAAAGGATTAACAATGGGGCTCGTAGTTCACTTAAACTTGAAGAACAAAAAATTGGCGAATGGTACTGTTTGGATGCTTTGCATATATGTTTCTTGGATTATATAGAAGCAATATATACAAAGATTTCAACCGTCTACGTGTTCCAATCATTGTTCTACTTGTCGAAATTTACAAATAATTTCCTTTAAAGGATTAACAATGGGGCTCGTAGTTCACTTAAACTTGAAGATCAAATAATTGGCGAATTGTACTGTTTGGATGCTTTGCATATATGTTTCGTAGACTATATGGAAGCAATATATACAAAGATTTCAACCGTCTACCTGTTCCATTCATTGTTCTACTTGTCGAAATTTACAAATAATTTCCTTTAAAGGATTAACAATGGGGCTCGTAGTTCACTTAAACTTGAAGTACAAAAAATTGGCGAATTGTACTCTTTGGATGCTTTGCATATATGTTTCGTAGACTATATGGAAGCAATATATACAAAGATTTCAACCGTCTGTGTGTTCCAATCATTGTTCTACTTGTCGAAATTTACAAATAATTTCCTTTAAAGGATTAACAATGGGGCTCGTAGTTCACTTAAACTTGAAGTACAAAAAATTGGCGAATTGTACTGTTTGGATGCTTTGCATATATGTTTCTTAGACTATTTAGAAGCAATATATAGAAAGATTTCACCCGTCTACCTGTACTATTCATTGTTCTACTTGTCGAAAATTACAAATAATTTCCATTAAAGGATTTACAATGGGGCTCGTAGTTCACTTAAACTTGAAGAACAAAAAATTGGCGAATGGTACTGTTTGGATGCTTTACATATATGTTTCTTAGACTATACGGAAGCAATATATACAAATATTTCAACCGTCTACCTGTTCCATTCATTGTTCTACATGTCGAAAGTTACAAATAATTTCCGTTTCATGATTATCAATGGGGCCCGTTGTTCACTTAAACTTGAAGAACAAAAAATTGGCGAATGGTACTGTTTGGATGCTTTGCACATATGTTTCTTAGACTATATAGAAGCAATATATACAAAGATTTCAACCGTCTACGTGTTCCAATCATTGTTCTACTTGTAGAAAGTTACAATTAATTTCCGTTAAAGGATTAACAATGGGGCTCATTGTTCACTTAAACTTGAAGAACAAAAAATTGGCGAATGGTACTGTTTGGATGATTTGCATATATGTTTCTTAGACTATACGGAAGCAATATATACAAATATTTCAACCGTCTACCTGTTCCATTCATTGTTCTACTTGTCGAAAGTTACAAATAATCTCCGATAAAGTATTAACCATTGGGGCTCATTGTTCACTTAAACTTGAAGAACAAAAAATTGGCGAATTGTACTGTTTGGATGCTTTGCATATATGTTTCTTAGACTATATTAAAGCAATATATACAAAGATTTCAACCGTCTACCTGTTCCATTCTTTGTGCTACTTGTCGAAATTTACAAATAATTTCCGATAAAGGATTAACCATTGGGGCTCATTGTTCACTTAAACTTGAAGAACAAAAAATTGGCGAATTGTACTGTTTGGATGCTTTGCATATATGTTTCATAGACTATATTAAAGCAATATATACAAAGATTTCAACCGTCTACCTGTTCCATTCATTGTGCTACTTGTCGAAAGTTACAAGTAATTTCCGACAAAGGATTAACCTTTGGGGCTCATTGTTCATTTAAACTTGAAGAACAAAAAATTGGCGTCTGTTACTGTTTAGATGCTTTGCATATATGTTTCTTAGATTATATAGAAGCAATATATACAAAGATTTCAACCGTTTACATGTTCCATTCTTTGTGCTACTTGTCGAAATTTACAAATAATTTCCGATAAAGGATTAACCATTGGGGCTCATTGTTCACTTAAACTTGAAGAACAAAAAATTGGCGAATTGTACTGTTTGGATGCTTTGCATATATGTTTCATAGACTATATTAAAGCAATATATAGAAAGATTTCACCCGTCTACGTGTACTATTCATTGTTCTACTTGTAGAAAGTTACAAATAATTTCCATTTCATGATTATCAATGGGGCTCGCTGTTCACTTAAACTTGAAGAACAAAAAATTGGCGACTGGTACTGTTTGGATGCTTTGCATATATGTTTCTTAGACTATATAGAAGCAATATATACAAAGATTTCAACCGTCTACGTGTTCCAATCATTGTTCTACTTGTCGAAAATTACAAATAATTTCCGATAAAGGATTAACCATTGGGGCTCATTGTTCACTTAAACTTGAAGAACAAAAAATTGGCGAATGGTACGGTTTGGATGCTTTGCGTACATGTTTCTTAGACTATATGGAAGCAATATATACAAAGATTTCAACCGTCTACGTGTTCCAATCATTGTTCTACTTGTCGAAAGTTACAAATAATTTCCGTTTCAAGATTATCAATGGGCCTCGTTGTTCACTTAAACTTGAAGACCAAAAAATTGGCGACTGGTACTGTTTGGATGCATTGCATATATGTTTCTTAGACTATATAGAAGCAATATATAAAAAGATTTCAACCGTCTACCAGTTCCATTCATTGTTCTACTTGTCGAAAGTTACAAATAATTTCCGATTAAGGATTAACAATGGGGCTCATTGTTCACTTAAACTTGAAGAACAAAAAATTGGCGAATGGTACTGTTTGGATGCTTTGCATATATGTTTCTTAGACTATATGGAAGCAATATATACAAAGATTTCACCCGTCTACCTGTACTATTCATTGTTCTACTTGTAGAAAGTTACAAATAATTTCCATTTCATGATTATCAATGGGGCTCGCTGTTCACTTAAACTTGAAGAACAAAAAATTGGCGACTCGTACTGTTTGGATGCTTTGCATATATGTTTCTTAAACTATATAGAAGCAATATATAAAAAGATTTCAACCGTCTATCAGTTCCATTCATTGTTCTACTTGTCGAAAGTTACAAATAATTTCCTTTAAAGGATTAACAATGGGGCTCGTAGTTCACTTAAACTTGATCATAAGAACTTGAAGATCAAATAATTGGCGAATTGTACTGTTTGGATGCTTTGCATATATGTTTCGTAGACTATATGGAAGCAATATATACAAAGATTTCAACCGTTTGTGTGTTCCAATCATTGTTCTACTTGTCGAAAATTACAAATAATTTCTGATAAAGGATTAACCATTGGGGCTCGTAGTTCACTTAAACTTGAAGAACAAAAAATTGGCGAATTGTACTGTTTGGATGCTTTGCATATATGTTTCTTAGACTATATAGAAGCAATATATACAATGATTTCAACAGTCTACCTGTTCCATTCATTGTTCTACTTGTCGAAATTTACAAATAATTTCCTTTAAAGGATTAACAATGGGGCTCGTAGTTCACTTAAACTTGAAGAACAAAAAATTGGCGAAGGGTACTTTTTGGATGCTTTGCATATATGATTCTTAGACTATATAGAAGCAATATATACAATGATTTCAACAGTCTACTTGTTCCATTCATTGTTCTTCTTGTCGAAATTTACAAATAATTTCCTTTAAAGGATTATCAATGGGGCTCGTTTTTCATTTATATTTGAAGAACAAAAAATTGGCGAATGGTACTGTTTGGATGCTTTGCATATATGTTTCTCAGATAATATAGAAGCAATATATACAAAGATTTCAACCGTGTACCTGTTCCATTCATTGTTCTGCTTGTCGAAAGTTACAAATAATTTCCTTTAAAGGATTAACAATGGGGCTCGTAGTTCACTTAACCTTGAAGATCAAATAATTGGCGAATGGTACTGTTTGGATGTTTTGCGTACATGTTTCTTAGACTATATGGAAGCAATATATACAAAGATTTCAACCGTCTACGTGTTCCAATCATTGTTCAACTTGTCGAAATTTACAAATAATTTCCTTTAAAGGATTAACAATGGGGCTCGTTGTTCACTTAAACTTGAAGAACAAAAAATTGGCGAATGGTACTGTTTCGATACTTTGCATATATGTTTCTTAGACTATATTGAAGCAATATATACATTGATTTCAACCGTCCACCTGTTCCATTCATTGTTCTACTTGTCGCAATTTACAAATAATTTCCGTTAAAGTATTAACAATGGGGCTCGTAGTTCACTTAAACTTGAAGAACAAAAAATTGGCGAATGGTACTGTTTGGATGCTTTGCATATATGTTTCTTAAACTATATGGAAGCAATATATACAAAGATTTCAACCGTCTACCAGTTCCATTCATTGTTCTACTTGTCGAAAGTTACAAATAATTTCCGATTAAGGATTAACAATGGGGCTCATTGTTCACTTAAACTTGAAGAACAAAAAATTGGCGAATGGTACTGTTTGGATGCTTTGCATATATGTTTCTTAGACTATATAGAAGCAATATATAAAAAGATTTCAACCGTCTACCAGTTCCATTCATTTTTCTACTTGTCGAAAGTTACAAATAATTTCCGATTAAGGATTAACAATGGGGCTCATTGTTCACTTAAACTTGAAGAACAAAAAATTGGCGAATGGTACTGTTTGGATGCTTTGCATATATGTTTCTTAGACTATATGGAAGCAATATATACAAAGATTTCACCCGTCTACCTGTACTATTCATTGTTCTACTTGTAGAAAGTTACAAATAATTTCCATTTCATGATTATCAATGGGGCTCGCTGTTCACTTAAACTTGAAGAACAAAAAATTGGCGACTCGTACTGTTTGGATGCTTTGCATATATGTTTCTTAGACTATATAGAAGCAATATATAAAAAGATTTCAACCGTCTATCAGTTCCATTCATTGTTCTACTTGTCGAAAGTTACAAATAATTTCCTTTAAAGGATTAACAATGGGGCTCGTAGTTCACTTAAACTTGAAGATCAAATAATTGGCGAATTTTACTGTTTGGACGCTTTGCATATATGTTTCTTAGACTATATAGAAGCAATATATACAATGATTTCAACAGTCTACCTGTTCCATTCATTGTTCTACTTGTCGAAATTTACAAATAATTTCCTTTAAAGGATTAACAATGGGGCTCGTAGTTCACTTAAACTTGAAGTACAAAAAATTGGCGAATTGTACTGTTTGGATGCTTTGCATATATGTTTCTTAGACTATTTAGAAGCAATATATAGAAAGATTTCACCCGTCTACCTGTACTATTTATTGTTCTACTTGTCGAAAATTACAAATAATTTCCGATAAAGGATTAACCATTGGGGCTCATTGTTCACTTAAATTTGAAGAACAAAAAATTGGCGTATGGTACTGTTTGGATGCTTTACATATATGTTTCTTAGACTATATAGTAGCAATATATACAATGATTTCAACCGTCTACCTATTCCATTCATTGTTCTACTTGCCGAAATTTACAAATAATTTCCTTTAAAGGATTAACAATGGGGCTCGTAGTTCACTTAAACTTGAAGATCAAATAATTGGCGAATTGTACTGTTTGGATGCTTTGCATATATGTTTCTTAGATTATATAGAAGCAATATATACATAGATTTCAACCGTCTACCTGTTCCATTCATTGTTCTACTTGTCGAAATTTACAAATAATTTCCTTTAAAGGATTAACAATGGGGCTCGTAGTTCACTTAAACTTGAAGATCAAATAATTGGCGAATTGTACTGTTTGGATGCTTTGCATATATGTTTCGTAGACTATATGGAAGCAATATATACAAAGATTTCAACCGTCTGTGTGTTCCAATCATTGTTCTACTTGTCGAAAATCACAAATAATTTCTGATAAAGGATTAACCATTGGGGCTCGTAGTTCACTTAAACTTGAAGAACAAAAAATTGGCGAATTGTACTGTTTGGATGCTTTGCATATATGTTTCTTAGACTATATAGAAGCAATATATACAATGATTTCAACAGTCTACCTGTTCCATTCATTGTTCTACTTGTCGAAATTTACAAATAATTTCCTTTAAAGGATTATCAATGGGGCTCGTTTTTCATTTATATTTGAAGAACAAAAAATTGGCGAATGGTACTGTTTGGATGCTTTGCGTATATGTTTCTCAGATAATATAGAAGCAATATATACAAAGATTTCAACCGTGTACCTGTTCCATTCATTGTTCTGCTTGTCGAAAGTTACAAATAATTTCCTTTAAAGGATTAACAATGGGGCTCGTAGTTCACTTAACCTTGAAGATCAAATAATTGGCGAATGGTACTGTTTGGATGCTTTGCGTACATGTTTCTTAGACTATATGGAAGCAATATATACAAAGATTTCAACCGTCTACGTGTTCCAATCATTGTTCTACTTGTCGAAATTTACAAATAATTTCCTTTAAAGGATTAACAATGGGGCTCGTTGTTCACTTACACTTGAAGAACAAAAAATTGGCGAATGGTACTGTTTCGATACTTTGCATATATGTTTCTTAGTCTATATTGAAGCAATATATACAAAGATTTCAACCGTCTGTGTGTTCCAATCATTATTCTAATTGTCGAAAATTACAAATAATTTCTGATAAAGGATTAACCATTGGGGCTCGTAGTTCACTTAAACTTGAAGAACAAAAAATTGGCGAATTGTACTGTTTGGATGCTTTGCATATATGTTTCTTAGACTATATAGAAGCAATATATACAAAGATTCCAACCGTCTACCTGTTCCTTTCATTGTTCTACTTGACGAAAGTTACAAATAATTTCCGATAAAGGATTAACCATTTTGGCTCATTGTTCACTAAACTTGAAGAACAAAAAATTGGCGAATTGTACTTTTGGATGCTTTGCATATATGTTTCTTATACTATATAGAAGCAATATATACAAAGATTTCAACCGTCTACCTGTTCCATTCACTGTTCTACTTGTCGAAATTTACATATAATTTCCTTTAAAGGATTAACAATGGGGCTCGTTGTACTCTTAAACTTGAAGAACAAAAAATTGGCGAATTGTATTGTTTGGATGCTTTGCATATATGTTTCTTAGACTATATAGAAGCAATATATACAAAGATTCCAACCGTCTACCTGTTCCATTCATTGTTCTACTTGTCGAAAGTTACAAATAATTTCCGATAAAGGATTAACCATTGGGGCTCATTGTTCACTAAACTTGAAGAACAAAAAATTGGCGAATTGTACTGTTTGGATGCTTTGCATATATGTTTCTTATACTATATAGAAGCAATAAATACAATGATTTCAACCGTCTACCTGTTCCATTCACTGTTCTACTTGTCGAAATTTACTAATAATTTCCTTTAAAGGATTAACAATGGGGCTCGTTGTTCTCTTAAACTTGAAGAACAAAAAATTGGCGAATGGTACTGTTTGGATGCTTTGCATATATGTTTCTTAGACTATATGGAAGCAATATATACAAAGATTTCATGCGTCTGCGTGTTCCAATCATTGTTCTACTTGTAGAAAGTTACAATTAATTTCCGTTAAAGGATTAACAATGGGGCTCGTAGTTCACTTAAACTTGAAGAACAGAAAATTGGCGAATTGTACTGTTTGGATGCTTTGAATATATGTTTCGTAGGCTATATAGAAGCAATATATACAATGATTTCAACCGTCTACCTGATCCATTCATTGTTCTACTTATCGAAATTTACAAATAATTTCCTTTAAAGGATTAACAATGGGGATCGTAGTTCACTTAAACTTGAAGAACAAAAAATTGGCGAATTGTGCTGTTTGGATGCTTTGCATATGTGTTTCTTAGACTATTTAGAAGCAATATATAGAAAGATTTCACCCGTCTACGTGTACTATTCATTGTTCTACTTGTAGAAAGTTACAAATAATTTCCATTTCATGATTATCAATGGGGCTCGCTGTTCACTTAAACTTGAAGAACAAAAAATTGGCGACTGGTACTGTTTGGATGCTTTGCATATATGTTTCTTAGACTATATAGAAGCAATATATACAATGATTTCAATCGTCTACCTGATCCAGTCATTGTTCTACTTGTCGAAATTTACAAATAATTTCCTTTAAAGGATTAACAATGGGGCTCGTAGTTCACTTAAACTTGAAGAACAAGAAATTGGCGAATGGTACTGTTTGGATGCTTTGCGTACATGTTTCTTAGACTATATGGAAGCAATATATGCAAAGATTTCAACCGTCTACTTGATCCAATCATTGTTCTACTTGTCGAAATTTACAAATAATTTCCTTTAAAGGATTAACCATTGGGGCTCATTGTTCACTTAAACTTGAAGAACAAAAAATTGGCGTATTTGACTGTTTGGATGCTTTGCATATATGTTTCTTAGACTATATAGAAGCAATATATACAAAGATTTCAACCGTCTACCTGTATCCATTCATTGTTCTACTTGTCGAAATTTACAAATAATTTCCTTTAAAGGATTAACAATGGGGCTCGTAGTTCACTTAAACTTGAAGAACAAAAAATTGGCGAAGGGTACTTTTTGGATGCTTTGCATATATGATTCTTAGACTATATAGAAGCAATATATACAATGATTTCAACAGTCTACTTGTTCCATTCATTGTTCTACTTGTCGAAATTTACATATAATTTCCTTTAAAGGATTAACAATGGGGCTCGTTGTACTCTTAAACTTGAAGAACAAAAAATTGGCGAATTGTATTGTTTGGATGCTTTGCATATATGTTTCTTAGACTATATAGAAGCAATATATACAAAGATTCCAACCGTCTACCTGTTCCATTCATTGTTCTACTTGTCGAAATTTACAAATAATTTCCTTTAAAGGATTATCAATGGGGCTCGTTTTTCATTTATATTTGAAGAACAAAAAATTGGCGAATGGTACTGTTTGGATGCTTTGCATATATGTTTCTCAGATAATATAGAAGCAATATATACAAAGATTTCAACCGTGTACCTGTTCCATTCATTGTTCTGCTTGTCGAAAGTTACAAATAATTTCCTTTAAAGGATTAACAATGGGGCTCGTAGTTCACTTAACCTTGAAGATCAAATAATTGGCGAATGGTACTGTTTGGATGCTTTGCGTACATGTTTCTTAGACTATATGGAAGCAATATATACAAAGATTTCAACCGTCTACGTGTTCCAATCATTGTTCAACTTGTCGAAATTTACAAATAATTTCCTTTAAAGGATTAACAATGGGGCTCGTTGTTCACTTACACTTGAAGAACAAAAAATTGGCGAATGGTACTGTTTCGATACTTTGCATATATGTTTCTTAGACTATATTGAAGCAATATATACATTGATTTCAACCGTCCACCTGTTCCATTCATTGTTCTACTTGTCGCAATTTACAAATAATTTCCGTTAAAGTATTAACAATGGGGCTCGTAGTTCACTTAAACTTGAAGAACAAAAAATTGGCGAATGGTACTGTTTGGATGCTTTGCATATATGTTTCTTAAACTATATGGAAGCAATATATACAAAGATTTCAACCGTCTACCAGTTCCATTCATTGTTCTACTTGTCGAAAGTTACAAATAATTTCCGATTAAGGATTAACAATGGGGCTCATTGTTCACTTAAACTTGAAGAACAAAAAATTGGCGAATGGTACTGTTTGGATGCTTTGCATATATGTTTCTTAGACTATATAGAAGCAATATATAAAAAGATTTCAACCGTCTACCAGTTCCATTCATTTTTCTACTTGTCGAAAGTTACAAATAATTTCCGATTAAGGATTAACAATGGGGCTCATTGTTCACTTAAACTTGAAGAACAAAAAATTGGCGAATGGTACTGTTTGGATGCTTTGCATATATGTTTCTTAGACTATATGGAAGCAATATATACAAAGATTTCACCCGTCTACCTGTACTATTCATTGTTCTACTTGTAGAAAGTTACAAATAATTTCCATTTCATGATTATCAATGGGGCTCGCTGTTCACTTAAACTTGAAGAACAAAAAATTGGCGACTCGTACTGTTTGGATGCTTTGCATATATGTTTCTTAGACTATATAGAAGCAATATATAAAAAGATTTCAACCGTCTATCAGTTCCATTCATTGTTCTACTTGTCGAAAGTTACAAATAATTTCCTTTAAAGGATTAACAATGGGGCTCGTAGTTCACTTAAACTTGAAGATCAAATAATTGGCGAATTTTACTGTTTGGACGCTTTGCATATATGTTTCTTAGACTATATAGAAGCAATATATACAATGATTTCAACAGTCTACCTGTTCCATTCATTGTTCTACTTGTCGAAATTTACAAATAATTTCCTTTAAAGGATTAACAATGGGGCTCGTAGTTCACTTAAACTTGAAGTACAAAAAATTGGCGAATTGTACTGTTTGGATGCTTTGCATATATGTTTCTTAGACTATTTAGAAGCAATATATAGAAAGATTTCACCCGTCTACCTGTACTATTTATTGTTCTACTTGTCGAAAATTACAAATAATTTCCGATAAAGGATTAACCATTGGGGCTCATTGTTCACTTAAATTTGAAGAACAAAAAATTGGCGTATGGTACTGTTTGGATGCTTTACATATATGTTTCTTAGACTATATAGTAGCAATATATACAATGATTTCAACCGTCTACCTATTCCATTCATTGTTCTACTTGCCGAAATTTACAAATAATTTCCTTTAAAGGATTAACAATGGGGCTCGTAGTTCACTTAAACTTGAAGATCAAATAATTGGCGAATTGTACTGTTTGGATGCTTTGCATATATGTTTCTTAGATTATATAGAAGCAATATATACATAGATTTCAACCGTCTACCTGTTCCATTCATTGTTCTACTTGTCGAAATTTACAAATAATTTCCTTTAAAGGATTAACAATGGGGCTCGTAGTTCACTTAAACTTGAAGATCAAATAATTGGCGAATTGTACTGTTTGGATGCTTTGCATATATGTTTCGTAGACTATATGGAAGCAATATATACAAAGATTTCAACCGTCTGTGTGTTCCAATCATTGTTCTACTTGTAGAAAGTTACAAATAATTTCCATTTCATGATTATCAATGGGGCTCGCTGTTCACTTAAACTTGAAGAACAAAAAATTGGCGACTGGTACTGTTTGGATGCTTTGCATATATGTTTCTTAGACTATATAGAAGCAATATATACAATGATTTCAATCGTCTACCTGATCCAGTCATTGTTCTACTTGTCGAAATTTACAAATAATTTCCTTTAAAGGATTAACAATGGGGCTCGCAGTTCACTTAAACTTGAAGAACAAGAAATTGGCGAATTGTACTGTTTGGATGATTTGCATATATGTTTCTTAGACTATATAGAAGCAATATAAACAATGATTTCAACCGTCTACCTATTCCATTCATTGTTCTACTTGCCGAAATTTACAAATAATTTCCTTTAAAGGATTAACAATGGGGCTCGTAGTTCACTTAAACTTGAAGAACAAAAAATTGGCGAATGGTACTGTTTGGATGCTTTGCATATATGTTTCTTAGACTATATAGATGCAATATATACAAAGATTTCAACTGTCTACGTGTTCCAATCATTGTTCTACTTGTAGAAAGTTACAATTTACTTCCGTTAAAGGATTAACAATGGGGCTCGTAGTTCACTTAAACTTGAAGAACAAAAAATTGGCGAATTGTACTGTTTGGATGCTTTGCATATATGTTTCTTAGACTATTTAGAAGCAATATATAGAAAGATTTCACCCGTCTACCTGTACTATTCATTGTTCTACTTGTAGAAAGTTACAAATAATTTCCATTTCATGATTATCAATGGGGCTCGCTGTTCACTTAAACTTGAAGATCAAGAAATTGGCGATTGTTACTGTTTAGATGCTTTGCATATAGGTTTCTTAGACTATATAGAAGCAATATATACAAAGAATTCAACCGTCTACCTGTTCCATTCATTGTTCTACTTGTCGAAAATTACAAATAATTTCCGATAAAGGATTAGCCATTGGGGCTCATTGTTCACTTAAACTTGAAGAACAAAAAATTGGCGAATGGTACTGTTTGGATGCTTTGCATATATGTTTCTTAGACTATATAGAAGCAATATATACGTTGATTTCAACCGTCTACCTGTTCCATTCATTGTTCTACTTGTCGAAATTTACAAATAATTTCCTTTAAAGGATTAACAATGGGGCTCGTAGTTCACTTAAACTTGAAGAACAAAAAATTGGCGAATGGTACTGTTTGGATGCTTTGCATATATGTTTCTTAGACTATATAGACGCAATATATACAAAGATTTCAACCGTCTACCTGTTCCATTCATTGTTCTACTTGTCGGAAGTTACAAATAATTTCCGATAAAGGATTAACCATTGGGGCTCGTTGTTCACTTAAACTTGAAGAACAAAAAATTGGCGAATGGTACTGTTTGGATGCTTTGCATATATGTTTCTAATACTATAAAGAAGCAATATATACAAAGATTTCAACCGTCTACCTGTTCCATTCACTGTTCTACTTGTCGAAAGTTACAAATAATTTCCGTTAAGGGATCAACAATGGGGATCGTAGTTCACTTAAACTTGAAGAACGAAAAATTGGCGAAATGTACTGTTTGGATGCTTTGCGTACATGTTTCTTAGACTATATGGAAGCAATATATACAAAGATTTCAACCGTCTACGTGTTCCAATCATTGTTCTACTTGTCGAAATTTACAAATAATTTCCTTTAAAGGATTAACAATGGGGCTCGTTGTTCACTTAAACTTGAAGAACAAAAAAGTGGCGAATGGTACTGTTTGGATGCTTTGCATATATGTTTCTTAGACTATGAAGAAGCAATATATACATTGATTTCAACCGTCTACCTGTTCCATTCATTGTTCTACTTGTCGCAAGTTACAAATAATTTCCCTTAAAGTATTAACAATGGGGCTCGTAGTTCACTTAAACTTGAAGATCAAATAATCGGCGAATTGTACTGTTTGGATGATTTGCATATATGTTTCTTAAACTATATAGAAGCAATATATACAAAGATTTCAACCGTCTACCTGTTCCATTCATTGTTCTACTTGCCGAAATTTACAAATAATTTCCTTTAAAGGATTAACAATGGGGCTCGCAGTTCACTTAAACTTGAAGAACAAGATTTTGGCGAATTGTACTGTTTGGATGATTTGCATATATGTTTCTTAGACTATATAGAAGCAATATAAACAATGATTTCAACCGTCTACCTATTCCATTCATTGTTCTACTTGCCGAAATTTACAAATAATTTCCTTTAAAGGATTAACAATGGGGCTCGTAGTTCACTTAAACTTGAAGAACAAAAAATTGGCGAATGGTACTGTTTGGATGCTTTGCATATATGTTTCTTAGACTATATAGATGCAATATATACAAAGATTTCAACCGTCCACCTGTTCCATTCATTGTTCTACTTGTCGAAAGTTACAAATAATTTCCTTTAAAGGATTAACAATGGGGCTCGTTGTTCACTTAAACTTGAAGAACAATAAATTGGCGAATTGTACTGTTTGGATGCTTTGCATATATGTTTCTTAGACTATATAGAAGCAATATATACAAAGATTTCAACCGTCTACCTGTTCCATTCACTGTTCTACTTGTCGAAAGTTACAATTAATTTCCGTTAAAGGATTAACAATGGGGCTCGTCGTTCACTTAAACTTGAAGAACAAAAAATTGGCGAATGGTACTGTTTGGATGCTTTGCATATATGTTTCTTAGACTATATAGAAGTAATATATACATTGATTTCAACCGGCTACCAGTTCCATTCATTGTTCTACTTCTCGCAAGGTACAAACAATTTCCGTTAAAGTATTAACAATGGGGCTCGTAGTTCACTTAAACTTGAAGATCAAATAATCGGCGAATTGTACTGTTTGGATGATTTGCATATATGTTTCTTAAACTATATAGAAGCAATATATACAAAGATTTCAACCGTCTACCTGTTCCATTCATTGTTCTACTTGCCGAAATTTACAAATAATTTCCTTTAAAGGATTAACAATGGGGCTCGTAGTTCACTTAAACTTGAAGAGCAAAAAATTGTCGAATTGTACTGTTTGGATGCTTTGTATATATGTTTCTTAGACTATATAGAAGCAATATATACAATGATTTCAACCGTCTACCTGTTCCATTCATTGTTCTACTTGTCGAAATTTACAAATAATTTCCGATAAAGGATTAACCATTGGGGCTCATTGTTCACTTAAACTTGAAGAACAAAAATTTGGCGAATGGTACTGTTTGGATGCTTTGCATATATGTTTCTTAGACTATATAGAAGCAATATATACAAAGATTTCAACCGTCTTCCTGTTACATTCATTGTTCTACTTGTCGAAAGTTACAAATAATTTCCGATAAAGGATTAACAATGGGGCTCATTGTTCACTTAAACTTGAAGGACAAAAAATTGGCGAATGGTACTGTTTGGATGCTTTGCATATATGTTTCTTAGACTATATGGAAGCAATATATACAAAGATTTCAACCGTCTACGTGTTCCATTCATTGTTCTACTTGCCGAAATTTACAAATAATTTCCTTTAAAGGATTAACAATGGGGCTCGTAGTTCACTTAAACTTGAAGAGCAAAAAATTGTCGAATTGTACTGTTTGGATGCTTTGCATATATGTTTCTTAGACTATATAGAAGCAATATATACAATGATTTCAACCGTCTACCTGTTCCATTCATTGTTCTACTTGTCGAAAATTACAAATAATTTCCGATAAAGGATTAGCCATTGGGGCTCATTGTTCACTTAAACTTGAAGAACAAAAAATTGGCGAATGGTACTGTTTGGATGCTTTGCATATATGTTTCTTAGACTATATAGAAGCAATATATACGTTGATTTCAACCGTCTACCTGTTCCATTCATTGTTCTACTTGTCGAAATTTACAAATAATTTCCTTTAAAGGATTAACAATGGGGCTCGTAGTTCACTTAAACTTGAAGAACAAAAAATTGGCGAATGGTACTGTTTGGATGCTTTGCATATATGTTTCTTAGACTATATAGACGCAATATATACAAAGAATTCAACCGTCTACCTGTTCCATTCATTGTTCTAATTGTCGGAAGTTACAAATAATTTCCGATAAAGGATTAACCATTGGGGCTCATTGTTCACTAAACTTGAAGAACAAAAAATTGTCGAATTGTACTGTTTGGATGCTTTGCATATATGTTTCTTAGACTATATAGACGCAATATATACAAGGATTTCAACCGTCTACCTGTTCCATTCATTGTTCTACTTGTCGAAAGTTACAAATAATTACGGATAAAGGATTAACCATTGGTGCTCATTGTTCACTTAAACTTGAAGAACAAAAAATTGGCGAATTGTACTGTTTGGATGCTTTGCATATATGTTTCTTAGACTATATAGAAGCAATATATACAAAGATTTCAACCGTCTACGTGTTCCAATCATTGTTCTACTTGTCGCGATTTACAAATAATTACCTTTAAAGGATTAACAATGGGGCTCGTTGTTCACTTAAACTTGAAGAACAAAAAAGTGGCGAATGGTACTGTTTGGATGCTTTGCATATATGTTTCTTAGACTATATGGAAGCAATATATCCAAAGATTTCAACCGTCTACGTGTTCCAATCATTGTTCTACTTGTAGAAAGTTACAATTAACTTCCGTTAAAGGATTAACAATGGGGCTCGTAGTTCACTTAAACTTGAAGAACAAAAAATTGGCGAATGGTACTGTTTGGATGCTTTGCATATATGTTTCTTAGACTATATAGACGCAATATATACAAAGATTTCAACCGTCTACCTGTTCCATTCATTGTTCTACTTGTCGGAAGTTACAAATAATTTCCGATAAAGGATTAACCATTGGGGCTCGTTGTTCACTTAAACTTGAAGAACAAAAAATTGGCGAATGGTACTGTTTGGATGCTTTGCATATATGTTTCTTTGACTATATAGAAGCAATATATACATTGATTTCAACCGGCTACCAGTTCCATTCATTGTTCTACTTCTCGCAAGGTACAAATAATTTCCGTTAAAGTATTAACAATGGGGCTCGTAGTTCACTTAAACTTGAAGAACAATAAATTGGCGAATGGTACTGTTTGGATGCTTTGCATATATGTTTCATAGAATATATAGAAGCAATATATACAAAGATTTCAACCGTCTACCTGTTCCATTCATTGTTCTACTTGTCGAAAATTACAAATAATTTCCGATAAAGGATTAACCATTGGGGCTCATTGTTCACTAAACTTGAAGAACAAAAAATTGTCGAATTGTACTGTTTGGATGCTTTGCATATATGTTTCTTAGACTATATAGACGCAATATATACAAGGATTTCAACCGTCTACCTGTTCCATTCATTGTTCTACTTGTCGAAAGTTACAAATAATTACGGATAAAGGATTAACCATTGGTGCTCATTGTTCACTTAAACTTGAAGATCAAAAAATTGGCGATTGTTACTGTTTAGATGCTTTGCATATATGTTTCTTAGACTATAAAGAAGCAATATATACATTGATTTCAACCGTCTACCTGTTCCATTCATTGTTCTACTTGTCGCAAGTTACAAATAATTTCCGTTAAAGTATTAACAATGGGGCTCGTAGTTCACTTAAACTTGAAGATCAAATAATTGGCGAATTGTACTGTTTGGATGATTTGCATATATGTTTCTTATACTATATAGAAGCAACATATACAAAGATTTCAACCGTCTACCTGTTCTATTCATTGTTCTACTTGTAGAAAGTTACAAATAATTTCCGATAAAGGATTAACAATGGGGCTCGTAGTTCACTTAAACATGAAGATGAAATAATTGGCGAATTGTACTGTTTGGATGCTTTGCATATATGTTTCTTAGATTATATAGAAGCAATAAATACAAAGATATCAACCGTCTAACTGTTCTATTCATTGTTCTTCTTGTCGAAAATTACAAATAATTTCCGTTTCATGATTATCAATGGGCCTCGTTGTTCACTCAAACTTGAAGAACAAAAAATTGTCGAATTGTACTGTTTGGATGCTATGCATATATGTTTCTTATACTATATAGAAACAATATATACAAAGATTTCAACCGTCTACCTGTTCCATTCAATGTTCTAGTTGTCGAAATTTACTAATAATTTCCTTTAAAGGATTAACAATGGGGCTCGTAGTTCACTTAAACTTGAACAACAAAAAATTGGCGAATGGTACTGTTTGGATGCTTTGCCTATATGTTTCTTAGACTATATAGACGCAATATATACAAAGATTTCAACCGTCTACCTGTTCCACTCATTGTTCTACTTGTCGAAAATTACAAATAATTTCCGATAAAGGATTAACAATGGGGCTCGTAGTTCACTTAAACTTGAACAACAAAAAATTGGCGAATGGTACTGTTTGGATGCTTTGTATATATGTTTCTTAGACTATATAGAAGCAATATATACATTGATTTCAACCGGCTACCAGTTCCATTCATTGTTCTACTTCTCGCAAGGTACAAATAATTTCCGTTAAAGTATTAACAATGGGGCTCGTAGTTCACTTAAACTTGAAGATCAAAAAATTGGCGAATGGTACTGTTTGGATGCTTTGCATATATGTTTCATAGAATATATAGAAGCAATATATACAAAGATTTCAACCGTCTACCTGTTCCATTCATTGTTCTACTTGTCGAAAATTACAAATAATTACGGATAAAGGATTAACCATTGGTGCTCATTGTTCACTTAAACTTGAAGAACAAAAAATTGGCGAATTGTACTGTTTGGATGCTTTGCATATATGTTTCTTAGACTATATAGAAGCAATATATACAAAGATTTCAACCGTCTTCCTGTTCCATTCATTGTTCTACTTGTCGAAAGTTACAAATAATTTCCGATAAAGGATTAACAATGGGGCTCATTGTTCACTTAAACTTGAAGGACAAAAAATTGGCGAATGGTACTGTTTGGATGCTTTGCATATATGTTTCTTAGACTATATAGACGCAATATATACAAGGATTTCAACCGTCTACCTGTTCCATTCATTGTTCTACTTGTCGAAAGTTGCAAATAATTACGGATAAAGGATTAACCATTGGTGCTCATTGTTCACTTAAACTTGAAGAACAAAAAATTGGCGAATTGTACTGTTTGGATGCTTTGCATATATGTTTCTTAGACTATATAGAAGCAATATATACAAAGATTTCAACCGTCTACGTGTTCCAATCATTGTTCTACTTGTCGCAATTTACAAATAATTTCCTTTAAAGGATTAACAATGGGGCTCGTTGTTCACTTAAACTTGAAGAACAAAAAAGTGGCGAATGGTACTGTTTGGATGCTTTGCATATATGTTTCTTAGACTATATGGAAGCAATATATCCAAAGATTTCAACCGTCTACGTGTTCCAATCATTGTTCTACTTGTAGAAAGTTACAATTAACTTCCGTTAAAGGATTAACAATGGGGCTCGTAGTTCACTTAAACTTGAAGAACAAAAAATTGGCGAATTGTACTGTTTGGATGCTTTGCATATATGTTTCTTAGACTATTTAGAAGCAATATATTGAAAGATTTCACCCGTCTACCTGTACTATTCATTGTTCTACTTGTAGAAAGTTACAAATAATTTCCATTTCATGATTATCAATGGGGCTCGCTGTTCACTTAAACTTTAAGATCAAAAAATTGGCGATTGTTACTGTTTAGATGCTTTGCATATAGGTTTCTTAGACTATATAGAAGCAATATATACAAAGATTTCAACCGTCTACCTGTTCCATTCATTGTTCTACTTGTCGAAAATTACAAATAATTTCCGATAAAGGATTAGCCATTGGGGCTCATTGTTCACTTAAACTTGAAGAACAAAAAATTGGCGAATGGTACTGTTTGGATGCTTTGCATATATCTTTCTTAGACTATATAGAAGCAATATATACGTTGATTTCAACCGTCTACCTGTTCCATTCATTGTTCTACTTGTCGAAATTTACAAATAATTTCCTTTAAAGGATTAACAATGGGGCTCGTAGTTCACTTAAACTTGAAGAACAAAAAATTGGCGAATTGTACTGTTTGGATGCTTTGTATATATGTTTCTTAGACTATATAGAAGCAATATATACAATGATTTCAACCGTCTACCTGTTCCATTCAGTGTTCTACTTGCGAAATTTATAAATAATTTCCGATAAAGGATTAACCATTGGGGCTCATTGTTCACTTAAACTTGAAGAACAAAAATTTGGCGAATGGTACTGTTTGGATGCTTTCCATATATGTTTCTTAGACTATATAGAAGCAATATATACAAAGATTTCAACCGTCTTCCTGTTCCATTCATTGTTCTACTTGTCGAAAGTTACAAATAATTTCCGATAAAGGATTAACAATGGGGCTCATTGTTCACTTAAACTTGAAGGACAAAAAATTGGCGAATGGTACTGTTTGGATGCTTTGCATATATGTTTCTTAGACTATATGGAAGCAATATATACAAAGATTTCAACCGTCTACGTGTTCCATTCATTGTTCTACTTGCCGAAATTTACAAATAATTTCCTTTAAAGGATTAACAATGGGGCTCGTAGTTCACTTAAACTTGAAGAGCAAAAAATTGTCGAATTGTACTGTTTGGATGCTTTGCATATATGTTTCTTAGACTATATAGAAGCAATATATACAATGATTTCAACCGTCTACCTGTTCCATTCATTGTTCTACTTGTCGAAATTTACAAATAATTTCCGATAAAGGATTAACCATTGGGGCTCATTGTTCACTTAAACTTGAAGAACAAAAATTTGGCGAATGGTACTGTTTGGATGCTTTGCATATATGTTTCTTAGACTATATAGAAGCAATATATACAAATATTTCAACCGTCTAACTGTTCCATTCATTGTTCTACTTGTCGAAAATTACAAATAATTTCCGATAAAGGATTAACCATTGGGGCTCATTGTTCACTTAAACTTCAAGAACAAAAATTTGGCGAATGGTACTGTTTGGATGCTTTGCATATATGTTTCTTAGACTATATAGAAGCAATATATACAAAGATTTCAACCGTCTACGTGTTCCAATCATTGTTCTACTTGTAGAAAGTTACAATTAACTTCCGTTAAAGGATTAA
Organism: Cerceris ruficornis; assembly: GCA_963989415.1. NCBI lineage: Eukaryota > Metazoa > Arthropoda > Insecta > Hymenoptera > Crabronidae > Cerceris > Cerceris ruficornis. The sequence continues at coordinate 928,713 of CAXDIW010000076.1, forward strand.
CTATGGGGCTCGTAGTTCACTTAAACTTGAAGAACAAAAAATTGGCGAATTGTACTGTTTGGATGCTTTGCATATATGTTTCTTAGACTATTTAGAAGCAATATATAGAAAGATTTCACCCGTCTACCTGTACTATTCATTGTTCTACTTGTAGAAAGTTACAAATAATTTCCATTTCATGATTATCAATGGGGCTCGCTGTTCACTTAAACTTTAAGATCAAAAAATTGGCGATTGTTACTGTTTAGATGCTTTGCATATAGGTTTCTTAGACTATATAGAAGCAATATATACAAAGATTTCAACCGTCTACCTGTTCCATTCATTGTTCTACTTGTCGAAAATTACAAATAATTTCCGATAAAGGATTAGCCATTGGGGCTCATTGTTCACTTAAACTTGAAGAACAAAAAATTGGCGAATGGTACTGTTTGGATGCTTTGCATATATGTTTCTTAGACTATATAGAAGCAATATATACGTTGATTTCAACCGTCTACCTGTTCCATTCATTGTTCTACTTGTCGAAATTTACAAATAATTTCCTTTAAAGGATTAACAATGGGGCTCGTAGTTCACTTAAACTTGAAGAACAAAAAATTGGCGAATTGTACTGTTTGGATGCTTTGCATATATGTTTCTTAGACTATTTAGAAGCAATATATAGAAAGATTTCACCCGTCTACCTGTACTATTCATTGTTCTACTTGTAGAAAGTTACAAATAATTTCCATTTCATGATTATCAATGGGGCTCGCTGTTCACTTAAACTTTAAGATCAAAAAATTGGCGATTGTTACTGTTTAGATGCTTTGCATATAGGTTTCTTAGACTATATAGAAGCAATATATTCAAAGATTTCAACCGTCTACCTGTTCCATTCATTGTTCTACTTGTCGAAAATTACAAATAATTTCCGATAAAGGATTAGCCATTGGGGCTCATTGTTCACTTAAACTTGAAGAACAAAAAATTGGCGAATGGTACTGTTTGGATGCTTTGCATGTATGTTTCTTAGACTATATAGAAGCAATATATACAAAGATTTCAACCGTCTACCAGTTCCATTCATTGTTCTACTTGTCGAAATTTACAAATAATTTCCGTTAAAGGATTAACAATGGGGCTCGTAGTTCACTTAAACTTGAAGAACAAAAAATTGGCGAATGGTACTGTTTGGATGCTTTGCATATATGTTTCTTAGACTATATAGACGCAATATATACAAAGATTTCAACCGTCTACCTGTTCCATTCATTGTTCTACTTGTCGGAAGTTACAAATAATTTCCGATAAAGGATTAACCATTGGGGCTCGTTGTTCACTTAAACTTGAAGAACAAAAAATTGGCGAATTGTACTGTTTGGATGCTTTGCATATATGTTTCTTTGACTATATAGAAGCAATATATACAAGGATTTCAACCGTCTACCTGTTCCATTCATTGTTCTACTTGTCGAAAGTTACAAATAATTACGGATAAAGGATTAACCATTGGTGCTCATTGTTCACTTAAACTTGAAGATCAAAAAATTGGCGATTGTTACTGTTTAGATGCTTTGCATATATGTTTCTTAGACTATAAAGAAGCAATATATACATTGATTTCAACCGTCTACCTGTTCCATTCATTGTTCTACTTGTCGCAAGTTACAAATAATTTCCGTTAAAGTATTAACAATGGGGCTCGTAGTTCACTTAAACTTGAAGATCAAATAATTGGCGAATTGTACTGTTTGGATGATTTGCATATATGTTTCTTATACTATATAGAAGCAACATATACAAAGATTTCAACCGTCTACCTGTTCTATTCATTGTTCTACTTGTAGAAAGTTACAAATAATTTCCGATAAAGGATTAACAATGGGGCTCGTAGTTCACTTAAACATGAAGATGAAATAATTGGCGAATTGTACTGTTTGGATGCTTTGCATATATGTTTCTTAGATTATATAGAAGCAATAAATACAAAGATATCAACCGTCTAACTGTTCTATTCATTGTTCTTCTTGTCGAAAATTACAAATAATTTCCGTTTCATGATTATCAATGGGCCTCGTTGTTCACTCAAACTTGAAGAACAAAAAATTGTCGAATTGTACTGTTTGGATGCTATGCATATATGTTTCTTATACTATATAGAAACAATATATACAAAGATTTCAACCGTCTACCTGTTCCATTCAATGTTCTAGTTGTCGAAATTTACTAATAATTTCCTTTAAAGGATTAACAATGGGGCTCGTAGTTCACTTAAACTTGAACAACAAAAAATTGGCGAATGGTACTGTTTGGATGCTTTGCCTATATGTTTCTTAGACTATATAGACGCAATATATACAAAGATTTCAACCGTCTACCTGTTCCACTCATTGTTCTACTTGTCGAAAATTACAAATAATTTCCGATAAAGGATTAGCCATTGGGGCTCATTGTTCACTTAAACTTGAAGAACAAAAAATTGGCGAATGGTACTGTTTGGATGCTTTGCATATATGTTTCTTAGACTATATAGAAGCAATATATACGTTGATTTCAACCGTCTACCTGTTCCATTCATTGTTCTACTTGTCGAAATTTACAAATATTTTCCTTTAAAGGATTAACAATGGGGCTCGTAGTTCACTTAAACTTGAAGAACAAAAAATTGGCGAATGGTACTGTTTGGATGCTTTGTATATATGTTTCTTAGACTATATAGAAGCAATATATACATTGATTTCAACCGGCTACCAGTTCCATTCATTGTTCTACTTCTCGCAAGGTACAAATAATTTCCGTTAAAGTATTAACAATGGGGCTCGTAGTTCACTTAAACTTGAAGATCAAAAAATTGGCGAATGGTACTGTTTGGATGCTTTGCATATATGTTTCTTAGACTATATAGAAGCAATATATACATTGATTTCAACCGTCTACCTGTTCCATTCACTGTTCTACTTGTCGAAATTTACAAATAATTTCGTTTAAATGATTAACAATAGGGCTCGTAGTTCACTTAAACTTGAACAACAAAAAATTGGCGAATGGTACTGTTTGGATGCTTTGCCTATATGTTTCTTAGACTATATAGACGCAATATATACAAAGATTTCAACCGTCTACCTGTTCCACTCATTGTTCTACTTGTCGAAAGTTACAAATAATTTCCGATAAAGGATTAACAATGGGGCTCGTCGTTCACTTAAACTTGAAGAACAAAAAATTGGCGAATGGTACTGTTTGGATGCTTTGTATATATGTTTCTTAGACTATATAGAAGCAATATATACATTGATTTCAACCGGCTACCAGTTCCATTCATTGTTCTACTTCTCGCAAGGTACAAATAATTTCCGTTAAAGTATTAACAATGGGGCTCGTAGTTCACTTAAACTTGAAGATCAAAAAATTGGCGAATGGTACTGTTTGGATGCTTTGCATATATGTTTCATAGAATATATAGAAGCAATATATACAAAGATTTCAACCGTCTACCTGTTCCATTCATTGTTCTACTTGTCGAAAATTACAAATAATTACGGATAAAGGATTAACCATTGGTGCTCATTGTTCACTTAAACTTGAAGAACAAAAAATTGGCGAATTGTACTGTTTGGATGCTTTGCATATATGTTTCTTAGACTATATAGAAGCAATATATACAAAGATTTCAACCGTCTTCCTGTTCCATTCATTGTTCTACTTGTCGAAAGTTACAAATAATTTCCGATAAAGGATTAACAATGGGGCTCATTGTTCACTTAAACTTGAAGGACAAAAAATTGGCGAATGGTACTGTTTGGATGCTTTGCATATATGTTTCTTAGACTATATAGACGCAATATATACAAGGATTTCAACCGTCTACCTGTTCCATTCATTGTTCTACTTGTCGAAAGTTGCAAATAATTACGGATAAAGGATTAACCATTGGTGCTCATTGTTCACTTAAACTTGAAGAACAAAAAATTGGCGAATTGTACTGTTTGGATGCTTTGCATATATGTTTCTTAGACTATATAGAAGCAATATATACAAAGATTTCAACCGTCTACGTGTTCCAATCATTGTTCTACTTGTCGCAATTTACAAATAATTTCCTTTAAAGGATTAACAATGGGGCTCGTTGTTCACTTAAACTTGAAGAACAAAAAAGTGGCGCATGGTACTGTTTGGATGCTTTGCATATATGTTTCTTAGACTATATGGAAGCAATATATCCAAAGATTTCAACCGTCTACGTGTTCCAATCATTGTTCTACTTGTAGAAAGTTACAATTAACTTCCGTTAAAGGATTAACAATGGGGCTCGTAGTTCACTTAAACTTGAAGAACAAAAAATTGGCGAATTGTACTGTTTGGATGCTTTGCATATATGTTTCTTAGACTATTTAGAAGCAATATATTGAAAGATTTCACCCGTCTACCTGTACTATTCATTGTTCTACTTGTAGAAAGTTACAAATAATTTCCATTTCATGATTATCAATGGGGCTCGCTGTTCACTTAAACTTTAAGATCAAAAAATTGGCGATTGTTACTGTTTAGATGCTTTGCATATAGGTTTCTTAGACTATATAGAAGCAATATATACAAAGATTTCAACCGTCTACCTGTTCCATTCATTGTTCTACTTGTCGAAAATTACAAATAATTTCCGATAAAGGATTAGCCATTGGGGCTCATTGTTCACTTAAACTTGAAGAACAAAAAATTGGCGAATGGTACTGTTTGGATGCTTTGCATATATCTTTCTTAGACTATATAGAAGCAATATATACGTTGATTTCAACCGTCTACCTGTTCCATTCATTGTTCTACTTGTCGAAATTTACAAATAATTTCCTTTAAAGGATTAACAATGGGGCTCGTAGTTCACTTAAACTTGAAGAACAAAAAATTGGCGAATTGTACTGTTTGGATGCTTTGTATATATGTTTCTTAGACTATATAGAAGCAATATATACAATGATTTCAACCGTCTACCTGTTCCATTCAGTGTTCTACTTGCGAAATTTATAAATAATTTCCGATAAAGGATTAACCATTGGGGCTCATTGTTCACTTAAACTTGAAGAACAAAAATTTGGCGAATGGTACTGTTTGGATGCTTTGCATATATGTTTCTTAGACTATATAGAAGCAATATATACAAAGATTTCAACCGTCTTCCTGTTCCATTCATTGTTCTACTTGTCGAAAGTTACAAATAATTTCCGATAAAGGATTAACAATGGGGCTCATTGTTCACTTAAACTTGAAGGACAAAAAATTGGCGAATGGTACTGTTTGGATGCTTTGCATATATGTTTCTTAGACTATATGGAAGCAATATATACAAAGATTTCAACCGTCTACGTGTTCCATTCATTGTTCTACTTGCCGAAATTTACAAATAATTTCCTTTAAAGGATTAACAATGGGGCTCGTAGTTCACTTAAACTTGAAGAGCAAAAAATTGTCGAATTGTACTGTTTGGATGCTTTGCATATATGTTTCTTAGACTATATAGAAGCAATATATACAATGATTTCAACCGTCTACCTGTTCCATTCATTGTTCTACTTGTCGAAATTTACAAATAATTTCCGATAAAGGATTAACCATTGGGGCTCATTGTTCACTTAAACTTGAAGAACAAAAATTTGGCGAATGGTACTGTTTGGATGCTTTGCATATATGTTTCTTAGACTATATAGAAGCTATATATACAAATATTTCAACCGTCTAACTGTTCCATTCATTGTTCTACTTGTCGAAAATTACAAATAATTTCCGATAAAGGATTAACCATTGGGGCTCATTGTTCACTTAAACTTCAAGAACAAAAATTTGGCGAATGGTACTGTTTGGATGCTTTGCATATATGTTTCTTAGACTATATAGAAGCAATATATACAAAGATTTCAACCGTCTACGTGTTCCAATCATTGTTCTACTTGTAGAAAGTTACAATTAACTTCCGTTAAAGGATTAACTATGGGGCTCGTAGTTCACTTAAACTTGAAGAACAAAAAATTGGCGAATTGTACTGTTTGGATGCTTTGCATATATGTTTCTTAGACTATTTAGAAGCAATATATAGAAAGATTTCACCCGTCTACCTGTACTATTCATTGTTCTACTTGTAGAAAGTTACAAATAATTTCCATTTCATGATTATCAATGGGGCTCGCTGTTCACTTAAACTTGAAGATCAAAAAATTGGCGATTGTTACTGTTTAGATGCTTTGCATATAGGTTTCTTAGACTATATAGAAGCAATATATACAAAGATTTCAACCGTCTACCTGTTCCATTCATTGTTCTACTTGTCGAAAATTACAAATAATTTCCGATAAAGGATTAGCCATTGGGGCTCATTGTTCACTTAAACTTGAAGAACAAAAAATTGGCGAATGGTACTGTTTGGATGCTTTGCATATATGTTTCTTAGACTATATAGAAGCAATATATACGTTGATTTCAACCGTCTACCTGTTCCATTCATTGTTCTACTTGTCGAAATTTACAAATAATTTCCTTTAAAGGATTAACAATGGGGCTCGTAGTTCACTTAAACTTGAAGAACAAAAAATTGGCGAATGGTACTGTTTGGATGCTTTGTATATATGTTTCTTAGACTATATAGAAGCAATATATACATTGATTTCAACCGGCTACCAGTTCCATTCATTGTTCTACTTCTCGCAAGGTACAAATAATTTCCGTTAAAGTATTAACAATGGGGCTCGTAGTTCACTTAAACTTGAAGATCAAAAAATTGGCGAATGGTACTGTTTGGATGCTTTGCATATATGTTTCTTAGACTATATAGAAGCAATATATACATTGATTTCAACCGTCTACCTGTTCCATTCACTGTTCTACTTGTCGAAATTTACAAATAATTTCGTTTAAATGATTAACAATAGGGCTCGTAGTTCACTTAAACTTGAACAACAGAAAATTGGCGAATGGTACTGTTTGGATGCTTTGCCTATATGTTTCTTAGACTATATAGACGCAATATATACAAAGATTTCAACCGTCTACCTGTTCCACTCATTGTTCTACTTGTCGAAAATTACAAATAATTTCCGATAAAGGATTAGCCATTGGGGCACATTGTTCACTTAAACTTGAAGAACAAAAAATTGGCGAATGGTACTGTTTGGATGCTTTGCATATATGTTTCTTAGACTATATAGAAGCAATATATACGTTGATTTCAACCGTCTACCTGTTCCATTCATTGTTCTACTTGTCGAAATTTACAAATAATTTCCTTTAAAGGATTAACAATGGGGCTCGTAGTTCACTTAAACTTGAAGAACAAAAAATTGGCGAATGGTACTGTTTGGATGCTTTGTATATATGTTTCTTAGACTATATAGAAGCAATATATACATTGATTTCAACCGGCTACCAGTTCCATTCATTGTTCTACTTCTCGCAAGGTACAAATACTTTCCGTTAAAGTATTAACAATGGGGCTCGTAGTTCACTTAAACTTGAAGATCAAAAAATTGGCGAATGGTACTGTTTGGATGCTTTGCATATATGTTTCTTAGACTATATAGAAGCAATATATACATTGATTTCAACCGTCTACCTGTTCCATTCACTGTTCTACTTGTCGAAATTTACAAATAATTTCGTTTAAATGATTAACAATAGGGCTCGTAGTTCACTTAAACTTGAACAACAAAAAATTGGCGAATGGTACTGTTTGGATGCTTTGCCTATATGTTTCTTAGACTATATAGACGCAATATATACAAAGATTTCAACCGTCTACCTGTTCCACTCATTGTTCTACTTGTCGAAAGTTACAAATAATTTCCGATAAAGGATTAACAATGGGGCTCGTCGTTCACTTAAACTTGAAGAACAAAAAATTGGCGAATGGTACTGTTTGGATGCTTTGTATATATGTTTCTTAGACTATATAGAAGCAATATATACATTGATTTCAACCGGCTACCAGTTCCATTCATTGTTCTACTTCTCGCAAGGTACAAATAATTTCCGTTAAAGTATTAACAATGGGGCTCGTAGTTCACTTAAACTTGAAGATCAAAAAATTGGCGAATGGTACTGTTTGGATGCTTTGCATATATGTTTCATAGAATATATAGAAGCAATATATACAAAGATTTCAACCGTCTACCTGTTCCATTCATTGTTCTACTTGTCGAAAATTACAAATAATTACGGATAAAGGATTAACCATTGGTGCTCATTGTTCACTTAAACTTGAAGAACAAAAAATTGGCGAATTGTACTGTTTGGATGCTTTGCATATATGTTTCTTAGACTATATAGAAGCAATATATACAAAGATTTCAACCGTCTACCTGTTCCATTCATTGTTCTACTTGTCGAAAATTACAAATAATTTCCGATAAAGGATTAGCCATTGGGGCTCATTGTTCACTTAAACTTGAAGAACAAAAAATTGGCGAATGGTACTGTTTGGATGCTTTGCATATATGTTTCTTAGACTATATAGAAGCAATATATACGTTGATTTCAACCGTCTACCTGTTCCATTCATTGTTCTACTTGTCGAAATTTACAAATAATTTCCTTTAAAGGATTAACAATGGGGCTCGTAGTTCACTTAAACTTGAAGAACAAAAAATTGGCGAATTGTACTGTTTGGATGCTTTGCATATATGTTTCTTAGACTATTTAGAAGCAATATATAGAAAGATTTCACCCGTCTACCTGTACTATTCATTGTTCTACTTGTAGAAAGTTACAAATAATTTCCATTTCATGATTATCAATGGGGCTCGCTGTTCACTTAAACTTTAAGATCAAAAAATTGGCGATTGTTACTGTTTAGATGCTTTGCATATAGGTTTCTTAGACTATATAGAAGCAATATATTCAAAGATTTCAACCGTCTACCTGTTCCATTCATTGTTCTACTTGTCGAAAATTACAAATAATTTCCGATAAAGGATTAGCCATTGGGGCTCATTGTTCACTTAAACTTGAAGAACAAAAAATTGGCGAATGGTACTGTTTGGATGCTTTGCATGTATGTTTCTTAGACTATATAGAAGCAATATATACGTTGATTTCAACCGTCTACCTGTTCCATTCATTGTTCTACTTGTAGAAATTTACAAATAATTTCCTTTAAAGGATTAACAATGGGGCTCGTAGTTCACTTAAACTTGAAGAACAAAAAATTGGCGAATTGTACTGTTTGGATGCTTTGCATATATGTTTCTTAGACTATTTAGAAGCAATATATAGAAAGATTTCACCCGTCTACCTGTACTATTCATTGTTCTACTTGTAGAAAGTTACAAATAATTTCCATTTCATGATTATCAATGGGGCTCGCTGTTCACTTAAACTTTAAGATCAAAAAATTGGCGATTGTTACTGTTTAGATGCTTTGCATATAGGTTTCTTAGACTATATAGAAGCAATATATACAAAGATTTCAACCGTCTACCTGTTCCATTCATTGTTCTACTTGTCGAAAATTACAAATAATTTCCGATAAAGGATTAGCCATTGGGGCTCATTGTTCACTTAAACTTGAAGAACAAAAAATTGGCGAATGGTACTGTTTGGATGCTTTGCATGTATGTTTCTTAGACTATATGGAAGCAATATATACGTTGATTTCAACCGTCTACCTGTTCCATTCATTGTTCTACTTGTCGAAATTTACAAATAATTTCCTTTAAAGGATTAACAATGGGGCTCGTAGTTCACTTAAACTTGAAGAACAAAAAATTGGCGAATTGTACTGTTTGGATGCTTTGCATATATGTTTCTTAGACTATATAGACGCAATATATACAAAGATTTCAACCGTCTACCTGTTCCATTCATTGTTCTACTTGCCGGAAGTTACAAATAATTTCCGATAAAGGATTAACCATTGGGGCTCGTTGTTCACTTAAACTTGAAGAACAAAAAATTGGCGAATGGTACTGTTTGGATGCTTTGCATATATGTTTCTTTGACTATATAGAAGCAATATATACATTGATTTCAACCGGCTACCAGTTCCATTCATTGTTCTACTTCTCGCAAGGTACAAATAATTTCCGTTAAAGTATTAACAATGGGGCTCGTAGTTCACTTAAACTTGAAGAACAAAAAATTGGCGAATGGTACTGTTTGGATGCTTTGCATATATGTTTCATAGAATATATAGAAGCAATATATACAAAGATTTCAACCGTCTACCTGTTCCATTCATTGTTCTACTTGTCGAAAATTACAAATAATTTCCGATAAAGGATTAACCATTGGGGCTCATGATTCACTAAGCTTGAAGAACAAAAAATTGTCGAATTGTACTGTTTGGATGCTTTGCATATATGTTTCTTAGACTATATAGACGCAATATATACAAGGATTTCAACCGTCTACCTGTTCCATTCATTGTTCTACTTGTCGAAAGTTACAAATAATTACGGATAAAGGATTAACCATTGGTGCTCATTGTTCACTTAAACTTGAAGAACAAAAAATTGGAGAATTGTACTGTTTGGATGCTTTGCATATATGTTTCTTAGACTATATAGAAGCAATATATACAAAGATTTCAACCGTCTTCCTGTTCCATTCATTGTTCTACTTGTCGAAAGTTACAAATAATTTCCGATAAAGGATTAACAATGGGGCTCATTGTTCACTTAAACTTGAAGGACAAAAAATTGGCGAATGGTACTGTTTGGATGCTTTGCATATATGTTTCTTAGACTATATAGAAGCAATATATACATTGATTTCAACCGTCTACCTGTTCCATTCACTGTTCTACTTGTCGAAATTTACAAATAATTTCGTTTAAATGATTAACAATAGGGCTCGTAGTTCACTTAAACTTGAACAACAAAAAATTGGCGAATGGTACTGTTTGGATGCTTTGCCTATATGTTTCTTAGACTATATAGACGCAATATATACAAAGATTTCAACCGTCTACCTGTTCCACTCATTGTTCTACTTGTCGAAAGTTACAAATAATTTCCGATAAAGGATTAACAATGGGGCTCGTCGTTCACTTAAACTTGAAGAACAAAAAATTGGCGAATGGTACTGTTTGGATGCTTTGTATATATGTTTCTTAGACTATATAGAAGCAATATATACATTGATTTCAACCGGCTACCAGTTCCATTCATTATTCTACTTCTCGCAAGGTACAAATAATTTCCGTTAAAGTATTAACAATGGGGCTCGTAGTTCACTTAAACTTGAAGATCAAAAAATTGGCGAATGGTACTGTTTGGATGCTTTGCATATATGTTTCTTAGACTATATAGAAGCAATATATACATTGATTTCAACCGTCTACCTGTTCCATTCATTGTTCTACTTGTCGAAAATTACAAATAATTTCCGATAAAGGATTAGCCATTGGGGCTCATTGTTCACTTAAACTTGAAGAACAAAAAATTGGCGAATGGTACTGTTTGGATGCTTTGCATATATGTTTCTTAGACTATATAGAAGCAATATATACGTTGATTTCAACCGTCTACCTGTTCCATTCATTGTTCTACTTGTCGAAATTTACAAATAATTTCCTTTAAAGGATTAACAATGGGGCTCGTAGTTCACTTAAACTTGAAGAACAAAAAATTGGCGAATTGTACTGTTTGGATGCTTTGCATATATGTTTCTTAGACTATTTAGAAGCAATATATAGAAAGATTTCACCCGTCTACCTGTACTATTCATTGTTCTACTTGTAGAAAGTTACAAATAATTTCCATTTCATGATTATCAATGGGGCTCGCTGTTCACTTAAACTTTAAGATCAAAAAATTGGCGATTGTTACTGTTTAGATGCTTTGCATATAGGTTTCTTAGACTATATAGAAGCAATATATACAAAGATTTCAACCGTCTACCTGTTCCATTCATTGTTCTACTTGTCGAAAATTACAAATAATTTCCGATAAAGGATTAGCCATTGGGGCTCATTGTTCACTTAAACTTGAAGAACAAAAAATTGGCGAATGGTACTGTTTGGATGCTTTGCATGTATGTTTCTTAGACTATATAGAAGCAATATATACGTTGATTTCAACCGTCTACCTGTTCCATTCATTGTTCTACTTGTCGAAATTTACAAATAATTTCCTTTAAAGGATTAACAATGGGGCTCGTAGTTCACTTAAACTTGAAGAACAAAAAATTGGCGAATTGTACTGTTTGGATGCTTTGCATATATGTTTCTTAGACTATTTAGAAGCAATATATAGAAAGATTTCACCCGTCTACCTGTACTATTCATTGTTCTACTTGTAGAAAGTTACAAATAATTTCCATTTCATGATTATCAATGGGGCTCGCTGTTCACTTAAACTTTAAGATCAAAAAATTGGCGATTGTTACTGTTTAGATGCTTTGCATATAGGTTTCTTAGACTATATAGAAGCAATATATACAAAGATTTCAACCGTCTACCTGTTCCATTCATTGTTCTACTTGTCGAAAATTACAAATAATTTCCGATAAAGGATTAGCCATTGGGGCTCATTGTTCACTTAAACTTGAAGAACAAAAAATTGGCGAATGGTACTGTTTGGATGCTTTGCATGTATGTTTCTTAGACTATATAGAAGCAATATATACGTTGATTTCAACCGTCTACCTGTTCCATTCATTGTTCTACTTGTCGAAATTTACAAATAATTTCCTTTAAAGGATTAACAATGGGGCTCGTAGTTCACTTAAACTTGAAGAACAAAAAATTGGCGAATTGTACTGTTTGGATGCTTTGCATATATGTTTCTTAGACTATATAGACGCAATATATACAAAGATTTCAACCGTCTACCTGTTCCATTCATTGTTCTACTTGCCGGAAGTTACAAATAATTTCCGATAAAGGATTAACCATTGGGGCTCGTTGTTCACTTAAACTTGAAGAACAAAAAATTGGCGAATGGTACTGTTTGGATGCTTTGCATATATGTTTCTTTGACTATATAGAAGCAATATATACATTGATTTCAACCGGCTACCAGTTCCATTCATTGTTCTACTTCTCGCAAGGTACAAATAATTTCCGTTAAAGTATTAACAATGGGGCTCGTAGTTCACTTAAACTTGAAGAACAAAAAATTGGCGAATGGTACTGTTTGGATGCTTTGCATATATGTTTCATAGAATATATAGAAGCAATATATACAAAGATTTCAACCGTCTACCTGTTCCATTCATTGTTCTACTTGTCGAAAATTACAAATAATTTCCGATAAAGGATTAACCATTGGGGCTCATGATTCACTAAGCTTGAAGAACAAAAAATTGTCGAATTGTACTGTTTGGATGCTTTGCATATATGTTTCTTAGACTATATAGACGCAATATATACAAGGATTTCAACCGTCTACCTGTTCCATTCATTGTTCTACTTGTCGAAAGTTACAAATAATTACGGATAAAGGATTAACCATTGGTGCTCATTGTTCACTTAAACTTGAAGAACAAAAAATTGGCGAATTGTACTGTTTGGATGCTTTGCATATATGTTTCTTAGACTATATAGAAGCAATATATACAAAGATTTCAACCGTCTTCCTGTTCCATTCATTGTTCTACTTGTCGAAAGTTACAAATAATTTCCGATAAAGGATTAACAATGGGGCTCATTGTTCACTTAAACTTGAAGGACAAAAAATTGGTGAATGGTACTGTTTGGATGCTTTGCATATATGTTTCTTAGACTATATAGAAGCAATATATACATTGATTTCAACCGTCTACCTGTTCCATTCACTGTTCTACTTGTCGAAATTTACAAATAATTTCGTTTAAATGATTAACAATAGGGCTCGTAGTTCACTTAAACTTGAACAACAAAAAATTGGCGAATGGTACTGTTTGGATGCTTTGCCTATATGTTTCTTAGACTATATAGACGCAATATATACAAAGATTTCAACCGTCTACCTGTTCCACTCATTGTTCTACTTGTCGAAAGTTACAAATAATTTCCGATAAAGGATTAACAATGGGGCTCGTCGTTCACGTAAACTTGAAGAACAAAAAATTGGCGAATGGTACTGTTTGGATGCTTTGTATATATGTTTCTTAGACTATATAGAAGCAATATATACATTGATTTCAACCGGCTACCAGTTCCATTCATTATTCTACTTCTCGCAAGGTACAAATAATTTCCGTTAAAGTATTAACAATGGGGCTCGTAGTTCACTTAAACTTGAAGATCAAAAAATTGGCGAATGGTACTGTTTGGATGCTTTGCATATATGTTTCTTAGACTATATAGAAGCAATATATACATTGATTTCAACCGTCTACCTGTTCCATTCACTGTTCTACTTGTCGAAATTTACAAATAATTTCGTTTAAATGATTAACAATAGGGCTCGTAGTTCACTTAAACTTGAACAACAAAAAATTGGCGAATGGTACTGTTTGGATGCTTTGCCTATATGTTTCTTAGACTATATAGACGCAATATATACAAAGATTTCAACCGTCTACCTGTTCCACTCATTGTTCTACTTGTCGAAAATTACAAATAATTTCCGATAAAGGATTAGCCATTGGGGCTCATTGTTCACTTAAACTTGAAGAACAAAAAATTGGCGAATGGTACTGTTTGGATGCTTTGCATATATGTTTCTTAGACTATATAGAAGCAATATATACGTTGATTTCAACCGTCTACCTGTTCCATTCATTGTTCTACTTGTCGAAATTTACAAATAATTTCCTTTAAAGGATTAACAATGGGGCTCGTAGTTCACTTAAACTTGAAGAACAAAAAATTGGCGAATGGTACTGTTTGGATGCTTTGTATATATGTTTCTTAGACTATATAGAAGCAATATATACATTGATTTCAACCGGCTACCAGTTCCATTCATTGTTCTACTTCTCGCAAGGTACAAATAATTTCCGTTAAAGTATTAACAATGGGGCTCGTAGTTCACTTAAACTTGAAGATCAAAAAATTGGCGAATGGTACTGTTTGGATGCTTTGCATATATGTTTCTTAGACTATATAGAAGCAATATATACATTGATTTCAACCGTCTACCTGTTCCATTCACTGTTCTACTTGTCGAAATTTACAAATAATTTCGTTTAAATGATTAACAATAGGGCTCGTAGTTCACTTAAACTTGAACAACAAAAAATTGGCGAATGGTACTGTTTGGATGCTTTGCCTATATGTTTCTTAGACTATATAGACGCAATATATACAAAGATTTCAACCGTCTACCTGTTCCACTCATTGTTCTACTTGTCGAAAGTTACAAATAATTTCCGATAAAGGATTAACAATGGGGCTCGTCGTTCACTTAAACTTGAAGAACAAAAAATTGGCGAATGGTACTGTTTGGATGCTTTGTATATATGTTTCTTAGACTATATAGAAGCAATATATACATTGACTTCAACCGGCTACCAGTTCCATTCATTGTTCTACTTCTCGCAAGGTACAAATAATTTCCGTTAAAGTATTAACAATGGGGCTCGTAGTTCACTTAAACTTGAAGATCAAAAAATTGGCGAATGGTACTGTTTGGATGCTTTGCATATATGTTTCATAGAATATATAGAAGCAATATATACAAAGATTTCAACCGTCTACCTGTTCCATTCATTGTTCTACTTGTCGAAAATTACAAATAATTACGGATAAAGGATTAACCATTGGTGCTCATTGTTCACTTAAACTTGAAGAACAAAAAATTGGCGAATTGTACTGTTTGGATGCTTTGCATATATGTTTCTTAGACTATATAGAAGCAATATATACAAAGATTTCAACCGTCTTCCTGTTCCATTCATTGTTCTACTTGTCGAAAGTTACAAATAATTTCCGATAAAGGATTAACAATGGGGCTCATTGTTCACTTAAACTTGAAGGACAAAAAATTGGCGAATGGTACTGTTTGGATGCTTTGCATATATGTTTCTTAGACTATATAGACGCAATATATACAAGGATTTCAGCCGTCTACCTGTTCCATTCATTGTTCTACTTGTCGAAAGTTACAAATAGTTACGGATAAAGGATTAACCATTGGTGCTCATTGTTCACTTAAACTTGAAGAACAAAAAATTGGCGAATTGTACTGTTTGGATGCTTTGCATATATGTTTCTTAGACTATATAGAAGCAATATATACAAAGATTTCAACCGTCTACGTGTTCCAACCATTGTTCTACTTGTCGCAATTTACAAATAATTTCCTTTAAAGGATTAACAATGGGGCTTGTTGTTCACTTAAACTTGAAGAACAAAAAAGTTGCGAATGGTACTGTTTGGATGCTTTGCATATATGTTTCTTAGACTATATGGAAGCAATATATCCAAAGATTTCAACCGTCTACGTGTTCCAATCATTGTTCTACTTGTAGAAAGTTACAATTAACTTCCGTTAAAGGATTAACAATGGGGCTCGTAGTTCACTTAAACTTGAAGAACAAAAAATTGGCGAATTGTACTGTTTGGATGCTTTGCATATATGTTTCTTAGACTATTTAGAAGCAATATATAGAAAGATTTCACCCGTCTACCTGTACTATTCATTGTTCTACTTGTAGAAAGTTACAAATAATTTCCATTTCATGATTATCAATGGGGCTCGCTGTTCACTTAAACTTTAAGATCAAAAAATTGGCGATTGTTACTGTTTAGATGCTTTGCATATAGGTTTCTCAGACTATATAGAAGCAATATATACAAAGATTTCAACCGTCTACCTGTTCCATTCATTGTTCTACTTGTCGAAAATTACAAATAATTTCCGATAAAGGATTAGCCATTGGGGCTCATTGTTCACTTAAACTTGAAGAACAAAAAATTGGCGAATGGTACTGTTTGGAAGCTTTGCATATATGCTTCTTAGACTATATAGAAGCAATATATACGTTGATTTCAACCGTCTACCTGTTCCATTCATTGTTCTACTTGTCGAAATTTACAAATAATTTCCTTTAAAGGATTAACAATGGGGCTCGTAGTTCACTTAAACTTGAAGAACAAAAAATTGGCGAATTGTACTGTTTGGATGCTTTGCATATATGTTTCTTAGACTATTTAGAAGCAATATATAGAAAGATTTCACCCGTCTACCTGTACTATTCATTGTTCTACTTGTAGAAAGTTACAAATAATTTCCATTTCATGATTATCAATGGGGCTCGCTGTTCACTTAAACTTTAAGATCAAAAAATTGGCGATTGTTACTGTTTAGATGCTTTGCATATAGGTTTCTTAGACTATATAGAAGCAATATATACAAAGATTTCAACCGTCTACCTGTTCCATTCATTGTTCTACTTGTCGAAATTTACAAATAATTTCCTTTAAAGGATTAACAATGGGGCTCGTAGTTCACTTAAACTTGAAGAACAAAAAATTGGCGAATTGTACTGTTTGGATGCTTTGCATATATGTTTCTTAGACTATATAGACGCAATATATACAAAGATTTCAACCGTCTACCTGTTCCATTCATTGTTCTACTTGCCGGAAGTTACAAATAATTTCCGATAAAGGATTAACCATTGGGGCTCGTTGTTCACTTAAACTTGAAGAACAAAAAATTGGCGAATGGTACTGTTTGGATGCTTTGCATATATGTTTCTTTGACTATATAGAAGCAATATATACATTGATTTCAACCGGCTACCAGTTCCATTCATTGTTCTACTTCTCGCAAGGTACAAATAATTTCCGTTAAAGTATTAACAATGGGGCTCGTAGTTCACTTAAACTTGAAGAACAAAAAATTGGCGAATGGTACTGTTTGGATGCTTTGCATATATGTTTCATAGAATATATAGAAGCAATATATACAAAGATTTCAACCGTCTACCTGTTCCATTCATTGTTCTACTTGTCGAAAATTACAAATAATTTCCGATAAAGGATTAACCATTGGGGCTCATGATTCACTAAACTTGAAGAACAAAAAATTGTCGAATTGTACTGTTTGGATGCTTTGCATATATGTTTCTTAGACTATATAGACGCAATATATACAAGGATTTCAACCGTCTACCTGTTCCATTCATTGTTCTACTTGTCGAAAGTTACAAATAATTACGGATAAAGGATTAACCATTGGTGCTCATTGTTCACTTAAACTTGAAGAACAAAAAATTGGCGAATTGTACTGTTTGGATGCTTTGCATATATGTTTCTTAGACTATATAGACGCAATATATACAAGGATTTCAACCGTCTACCTGTTCCATTCATTGTTCTACTTGTCGAAAGTTACAAATAATTACGGATAAAGGATTAACCATTGGTGCTCATTGTTCACTTAAACTTGAAGAACAAAAAATTGGCGAATTGTACTGTTTGGATGCTTTGCATATATGTTTCTTAGACTATATAGAAGCAATATATACAAAGATTTCAACCGTCTTCCTGTTCCATTCATTGTTCTACTTGTCGAAAGTTACAAATAATTTCCGATAAAGGATTAACAATGGGGCTCATTGTTCACTTAAACTTGAAGGACAAAAAATTGGCGAATGGTACTGCTTGGATGCTTTGCATATATGTTTCTTAGACTATATGGAAGCAATATATACAAAGATTTCAACCGTCTACGTGTTCCAATCATTGTTCTACTTGTAGAAAGTTACAATTAACTTCCGTTAAAGGATTAACAATGGGGCTCGTAGTTCACTTAAACTTGAAGAACAAAAAATTGGCGAATTGTACTGTTTGGATGCTTTGCATATATGTTTCTTAGACTATTTAGAAGCAATATATAGAAAGATTTCACCCGTCTACCTGTACTATTCATTGTTCTACTTGTAGAAAGTTACAAATAATTTCCATTTCATGATTATCAATGGAGCTCGCTGTTCACTTAAACTTTAAGATCAAAAAATTGGCGATTGTTACTGTTTAGATGCTTTGCATATAGGTTTCTTAGACTATATAGAAGCAATATATACAAAGATTTCAACCGTCTACGTGTTCCAATCATTGTTCTACTTGTCGAAAATTACAAATAATTTCCGATAAAGGATTAGCCATTGGGGCTCATTGTTCAATTAAACTTGAAGAACAAAAAATTGGCGAATGGTACTGTTTGGATGCTTTGCATATATGTTTCTTAGACTATATAGAAGCAATATATACGTTGATTTCAACCGTCTACCTGTTCCATTCATTGTTCTACTTGTCGAAATTTACAAATAATTTCCTTTAAAGGATTAACAATGGGGCTCGTAGTTCACTTAAACTTGAAGAACAAAAAATTGGCGAATGATACTGTTTGGATGCTTTGCATATATGTTTCTTAGACTATATAGACGCAATATATACAAAGATTTCAACCGTCTACCTGTTCCATTCATTGTTCTACTTGTCGAAATTTACAAATAATTTCCTTTAAAGGATTAACAATGGGGCTCGTAGTTCACTTAAACTTGAAGAACAAAAAATTGGCGAATGGTACTGTTTGGATGCTTTGCATATATGTTTCTTAGACTATATAGACGCAATATATACAAAGATTTCAACCGTCTACCTGTTCCATTCATTGTTCTACTTGTCGGAAGTTACAAATAATTTCCGATAAAGGATTAACCATTGGGGCTCATTGTTCACTAAACTTGAAGAACAAAAAATTGTCGAATTGTACTGTTTGGATGCTTTGCATATATGTTTCTTAGACTATATAGACGCAATATATACAAGGATTTCAACCGTCTACCTGTTCCATTCATTGTTCTACTTGTCGAAAGTTACAAATAATTACGGATAAAGGATTAACCATTGGTGCTCATTGTTCACTTAAACTTGAAGAACAAAAAATTGGCGATTGTTACTGTTTAGATGCTTTGCATATAGGTTTCTCAGACTATATAGAAGCAATATATACAAAGATTTCAACCGTCTACCTGTTCCATTCATTGTTCTACTTGTCGAAAATTACAAATAATTTCCGATAAAGGATTAGCCATTGGGGCTCATTGTTCACTTAAACTTGAAGAACAAAAAATTGGCGAATGGTACTGTTTGGAAGCTTTGCATATATGCTTCTTAGACTATATAGAAGCAATATATACGTTGATTTCAACCGTCTACCTGTTCCATTCATTGTTCTACTTGTCGAAATTTACAAATAATTTCCTTTAAAGGATTAACAATGGGGCTCGTAGTTCACTTAAACTTGAAGAACAAAAAATTGGCGAATTGTACTGTTTGGATGCTTTGCATATATGTTTCTTAGACTATTTAGAAGCAATATATAGAAAGATTTCACCCGTCTACCTGTACTATTCATTGTTCTACTTGTAGAAAGTTACAAATAATTTCCATTTCATGATTATCAATGGGGCTCGCTGTTCACTTAAACTTTAAGATCAAAAAATTGGCGATTGTTACTGTTTAGATGCTTTGCATATAGGTTTCTTAGACTATATAGAAGCAATATATACAAAGATTTCAACCGTCTACCTGTTCCATTCATTGTTCTACTTGTCGAAATTTACAAATAATTTCCTTTAAAGGATTAACAATGGGGCTCGTAGTTCACTTAAACTTGAAGAACAAAAAATTGGCGAATTGTACTGTTTGGATGCTTTGCATATATGTTTCTTAGACTATATAGACGCAATATATACAAAGATTTCAACCGTCTACCTGTTCCATTCATTGTTCTACTTGCCGGAAGTTACAAATAATTTCCGATAAAGGATTAACCATTGGGGCTCGTTGTTCACTTAAACTTGAAGAACAAAAAATTGGCGAATGGTACTGTTTGGATGCTTTGCATATATGTTTCTTTGACTATATAGAAGCAATATATACATTGATTTCAACCGGCTACCAGTTCCATTCATTGTTCTACTTCTCGCAAGGTACAAATAATTTCCGTTAAAGTATTAACAATGGGGCTCGTAGTTCACTTAAACTTGAAGAACAAAAAATTGGCGAATGGTACTGTTTGGATGCTTTGCATATATGTTTCATAGAATATATAGAAGCAATATATACAAAGATTTCAACCGTCTACCTGTTCCATTCATTGTTCTACTTGTCGAAAATTACAAATAATTTCCGATAAAGGATTAACCATTGGGGCTCATGATTCACTAAACTTGAAGAACAAAAAATTGTCGAATTGTACTGTTTGGATGCTTTGCATATATGTTTCTTAGACTATATAGACGCAATATATACAAGGATTTCAACCGTCTACCTGTTCCATTCATTGTTCTACTTGTCGAAAGTTACAAATAATTACGGATAAAGGATTAACCATTGGTGCTCATTGTTCACTTAAACTTGAAGAACAAAAAATTGGCGAATTGTACTGTTTGGATGCTTTGCATATATGTTTCTTAGACTATATAGACGCAATATATACAAGGATTTCAACCGTCTACCTGTTCCATTCATTGTTCTACTTGTCGAAAGTTACAAATAATTACGGATAAAGGATTAACCATTGGTGCTCATTGTTCACTTAAACTTGAAGAACAAAAAATTGGCGAATTGTACTGTTTGGATGCTTTGCATATATGTTTCTTAGACTATATAGAAGCAATATATACAAAGATTTCAACCGTCTTCCTGTTCCATTCATTGTTCTACTTGTCGAAAGTTACAAATAATTTCCGATAAAGGATTAACAATGGGGCTCATTGTTCACTTAAACTTGAAGGACAAAAAATTGGCGAATTGTACTGTTTGGATGCTTTGCATATATGTTTCTTAGACTATATAGACGCAATATATACAAGGATTTCAACCGTCTACCTGTTCCATTCATTGTTCTACTTGTCGAAAGTTACAAATAATTACGGATAAAGGATTAACCATTGGTGCTCATTGTTCACTTAAACTTGAAGAACAAAAAATTGGCGAATTGTACTGTTTGGATGCTTTGCATATATGTTTCTTAGACTATATAGAAGCAATATATACAAAGATTTCAACCGTCTTCCTGTTCCATTCATTGTTCTACTTGTCGAAAGTTACAAATAATTTCCGATAAAGGATTAACAATGGGGCTCATTGTTCACTTAAACTTGAAGGACAAAAAATTGGCGAATGGTACTGCTTGGATGCTTTGCATATATGTTTCTTAGACTATATGGAAGCAATATATACAAAGATTTCAACCGTCTACGTGTTCCAATCATTGTTCTACTTGTAGAAAGTTACAATTAACTTCCGTTAAAGGATTAACAATGGGGCTCGTAGTTCACTTAAACTTGAAGAACAAAAAATTGGCGAATTGTACTGTTTGGATGCTTTGCATATATGTTTCTTAGACTATTTAGAAGCAATATATAGAAAGATTTCACCCGTCTACCTGTACTATTCATTGTTCTACTTGTAGAAAGTTACAAATAATTTCCATTTCATGATTATCAATGGGGCTCGCTGTTCACTTAAACTTTAAGATCAAAAAATTGGCGATTGTTACTGTTTAGATGCTTTGCATATAGGTTTCTTAGACTATATAGAAGCAATATATACAAAGATTTCAACCGTCTACCTGTTCCATTCATTGTTCTACTTGTCGAAAATTACAAATAATTTCCGATAAAGGATTAGCCATTGGGGCTCATTGTTCACTTAAACTTGAAGAACAAAAAATTGGCGAATGGTACTGTTTGGATGCTTTGCATATATGTTTCTTAGACTATATAGAAGCAATATATACGTTGATTTCAACCGTCTACCTGTTCCATTCATTGTTCTACTTGTCGAAATTTACAAATAATTTCCTTTAAAGGATTAACAATGGGGCTCGTAGTTCACTTAAACTTGAAGAACAAAAAATTGGCGAAAGGTACTGTTTGGATGCTTTGCATATATGTTTCTTAGACTATATAGACGCAATATATACAAAGATTTCAACCGTCTACCTGTTCCATTCATTGTTCTACTTGTCGGAAGTTACAAATAATTTCCGATAAAGGATTAACCATTGGGGCTCGTTGTTCACTTAAACTTGAAGAACAAAAAATTGGCGAATGGTACTGTTTGGATGCTTTGCATATATGTTTCTTTGACTATATAGAAGCAATATATACATTGATTTCAACCGGCTACCAGTTCCATTCATTGTTCTACTTCTCGCAAGGTACAAATAATTTCCGTTAAAGTATTAACAATGGGGCTCGTAGTTCACTTAAACTTGAAGAACAAAAAATTGGCGAATGGTACTGTTTGGATGCTTTGCATATATGTTTCATAGAATATATAGAAGCAATATATACAAAGATTTCAACCGTCTACCTGTTCCATTCATTGTTCTACTTGTCGAAAATTACAAATAATTTCCGATAAAGGATTAACCATTGGGGCTCATGATTCACTAAACTTGAAGAACAAAAAATTGTCGAATTGTACTGTTTGGATGCTTTGCATATATGTTTCTTAGACTATATAGACGCAATATATACAAGGATTTCAACCGTCTACCTGTTCCATTCATTGTTCTACTTGTCGAAAGTTACAAATAATTACGGATAAAGGATTAACCATTGGTGCTCATTGTTCACTTAAACTTGAAGAACAAAAAATTGGCGAATTGTACTGTTTGGATGCTTTGCATATATGTTTCTTAGACTATATAGAAGCAATATATACAAAGATTTCAACCGTCTTCCTGTTCCATTCATTGTTCTACTTGTCGAAAGTTACAAATAATTTCCGATAAAGGATTAACAATGGGGCTCATTGTTCACTTAAACTTGAAGGACAAAAAATTGGCGAATGGTACTGTTTGGATGCTTTGCATATATGTTTCTTAGACTATATGGAAGCAATATATACAAAGATTTCAACCGTCTACGTGTTCCAATCATTGTTCTACTTGTAGAAAGTTACAATTAACTTCCGTTAAAGGATTAACAATGGGGCTCGTAGTTCACTTAAACTTGAAGAACAAAAAATTGGCGAATTGTACTGTTTGGATGCTTTGCATATATGTTTCTTAGACTATATAGACGCAATATATACAAGGATTTCAACCGTCTACCTGTTCCATTCATTGTTCTACTTGTCGAAAGTTACAAATAATTCCGGATAAAGGATTAACCATTGGTGCTCATTGTTCACTTAAACTTGAAGAACAAAAAATTGGCGAATTGTACTGTTTGGATGCTTTGCATATATGTTTCTTAGACTATATAGAAGCAATATATACAAAGATTTCAACCGTCTACGTGTTCCAATCATTGTTCTACTTGTCGCAATTTACAAATAATTACCTTTAAAGGATTAACAATGGGGCTCGTTGTTCACTTAAACTTGAAGAACAAAAAAGTGGCGAATGGTACTGTTTGGATGCTTTGCATATATGTTTCTTAGACTATATGGAAGCAATATATCCAAAGATTTCAACCGTCTACGTGTTCCAATCATTGTTCTACTTGTAGAAAGTTACAATTAACTTCCGTTAAAGGATTAACAATGGGGCTCGTAGTTCACTTAAACTTGAAGAACAAAAAATTGGCGAATTGTACTGTTTGGATGCTTTGCATATATGTTTCTTAGACTATTTAGAAGCAATATATAGAAAGATTTCACCCGTCTACCTGTACTATTCATTGTTCTACTTGTAGAAAGTTACAAATAATTTCCATTTCATGATTATCAATGGGGCTCGCTGTTCACTTAAACTTTATGATCAAAAAATTGGCGATTGTTACTGTTTAGATGCTTTGCATATAGGTTTCTTAGACTATATAGAAGCAATATATACAAAGATTTCAACCGTCTACCTGTTCCATTCATTGTTCTACTTCTCGCAAGGTACAAATAATTTCCGTTAAAGTATTAACAATGGGGCTCGTAGTTCACTTAAACTTGAAGAACAAAAAATTGGCGAATGGTACTGTTTGGATGCTTTGCATATATGTTTCATAGAATATATAGAAGCAATATATACAAAGATTTCAACCGTCTACCTGTTCCATTCATTGTTCTACTTGTCGAAAATTACAAATAATTTCCGATAAAGGATTAACCATTGGGGCTCGTAGTTCACTTAAACTTGAAGAACAAAAAATTGGCGAATGGTACTGTTTGGATGCTTTGCATATATGTTTCTTAGACTATATAGACGCAATATATACAAAGATTTCAACCGTCTACCTGTTCCATTCATTGTTCTACTTGTCGGAAGTTACAAATAATTTCCGATAAAGGATTAACCATTGGGGCTCGTTGTTCACTTAAACTTGAAGAACAAAAAATTGGCGAATGGTACTGTTTGGATGCTTTGCATATATGTTTCTTTGACTATATAGAAGCAATATATACATTGATTTCAACCGGCTACCAGTTCCATTCATTGTTCTACTTCTCGCAAGGTACAAATAATTTCCGTTAAAGTATTAACAATGGGGCTCGTAGTTCACTTAAACTTGAAGAACAATAAATTGGCGAATGGTACTGTTTGGATGCTTTGCATATATGTTTCATAGAATATATAGAAGCAATATATACAAAGATTTCAACCGTCTACCTGTTCCATTCATTGTTCTACTTGTCGAAAATTACAAATAATTACGGATAAAGGATTAACCATTGGTGCTCATTGTTCACTTAAACTTGAAGAACAAAAAATTGGCGAATTGTACTGTTTGGATGCTTTGCATATATGTTTCTTAGACTATATAGAAGCAATATATACAAAGATTTCAACCGTCTTCCTGTTCCATTCATTGTTCTACTTGTCGAAAGTTACAAATAATTTCCGATAAAGGATTAACAATGGGGCTCATTGTTCACTTAAACTTGAAGGACAAAAAATTGGCGAATGGTACTGTTTGGATGCTTTGCATATATGTTTCTTAGACTATATGGAAGCAATATATACAAAGATTTCAACCGTCTACGTGTTCCAATCATTGTTCTACTTGTAGAAAGTTACAATTAACTTCCGTTAAAGGATTAACAATGGGGCTCGTAGTTCACTTAAACTTGAAGAACAAAAAATTGGCGAATTGTACTGTTTGGATGCTTTGCATATATGTTTCTTAGACTATTTAGAAGCAATGTATAGAAAGATTTCACCCGTCAACCTGTACTATTCATTGTTCTACTTGTAGAAAGTTACAAATAATTTCCATTTCATGATTATCAATGGGGCTCGCTGTTCACTTAAACTTGAAGATCAAAAAATTGGCGATTGTTACTGTTTAGATGCTTTGCATATAGGTTTCTTAGACTATATAGAAGCAATATATACAAAGATTTCAACCGTCTACCTGTTCCATTCATTGTTCTACTTGTCGAAAATTACAAATAATTTCCGATAAAGGATTAACCATTGGGGCTCATTGTTCACTTAAACTTGAAGTACAAAAAATTGGCGAATGGTACTGTTTGGATGCTTTGCATATATGTTTCTTGGACTATATAGAAGCAATATATACATTGATTTCAACCGTCTACCTGTTCCATTCATTGTTCTACTTGTCGAAATTTACAAATAATTTCCTTTAAAGGATTAACAATGGGGCTCGTAGTTCACTTAAACTTGAAGAACAAAAAATTGGCGAATGGTACTGTTTGGATGCTTTGAATATATGTTTCTTAGACTATATAGACGCAATATATACAAAGATTTCAACAGTCTACCTGTTCCATTCATTGTTCTACTTGTCGGAAGTTACAAATAATTTCCGATAAAGGATTAACCATTGGGGCTCGTTGTTCACTGAAACTTGAAGAACAAAAAATTGGCGAATGGTACTGTTTGGATGCTTTGCATATATGTTTCTTAGACTATATAGAACCAATATATACATTGATTTCAACCGTCTACCTGTTCCATTCATTGTTCTACTTGTAGAAAGTTACAAATAATTTCCGTTTCATAATTATCAATGGGGCTCGTTGTTCACTTAAACTTGAAGAACAAAAAATTGGCGAATGGTACTGTTTGGATGCTTTGCATATATGTTTCGTAGACTATATAGAAGCAATATATACAATGACTTCAACCGTCTACATGATCCATTCATTGTTCTACTTGTCGATATTTACAAATAATTTCCTTTAAAGGATTAACAATTGGGCTCGTAGTTCACTTAAACTTAAAGAACAAAAAATTGGCGAATTGTACTGTTTGGATACTTTGCATATATGTTTCTTAGACTATTTAGAAGAAATATATTAAAAGATTTCAACCGTCTACCAGTTCCATTCATTGTTCTACTTGTCGAAAGTTACAAATAATTTCCGATAAAGGATTAACAATGGGGCTCATTGTTCACTTAAACTTGAAGAACAAAAAATTGGCGAATTGTACTGTTTGGATGCTTTGCATATATGTTTCATAGACTATTTAGAAGCAATATATAGAAAGATTTCACCCGTCTACCTGTACTATTCATTGTTCTACTTGTAGAAAGTTACAAATAATTTCCATTTCATGATTATCAATGGGGCTCGCTGTTCACTCAAACTTGAAGATCAAAAAATTGGCGATTGTTACTGTTTAGATGCTTTGCATATATGTTTCTTAGACTATAAAGAAGCAATATATACATTGATTTCAACCGTCTACCTGTTCCATTCATTGTTCTACTTGTCGCAAGTTACAAATAATTTCCGTTAAAGTATTAACAATGGGGCTCGTAGTTCACTTAAACTTGAAGATCAAATAATTGGCGAATTGTACTGTTTGGATGATTTGCATATATGTTTCTTATACTATATAGAAGCAACATATACAAAGATTTCAACCGTCTACCTGTTCTATTCATTGTTCTACTTGTAGAAAGTTACAAATAATTTCCGATAAAGGATTAACAATGGGGCTCGTAGTTCACTTAAACATGAAGATGAAATAATTGGCGAATTGTACTGTTTGGATGCTTTGCATATATGTTTCTTAGATTATATAGAAGCAATAAATACAAAGATATCAACCGTCTAACTGTTCTATTCATTGTTCTTCTTGTCGAAAATTACAAATAATTTCCGTTTCATGATTATCAATGGGCCTCGTTGTTCACTCAAACTTGAAGAACAAAAAATTGTCGAATTGTACTGTTTGGATGCTATGCATATATGTTTCTTATACTATATAGAAACAATATATACAAAGATTTCAACCGTCTACCTGTTCCATTCAATGTTCTAGTTGTCGAAATTTACTAATAATTTCCTTTAAAGGATTAACAATGGGGCTCGTAGTTCACTTAAACTTGAAGAACAAATAATTGGCGAATTGTACTGTTTGGATGCTTTGCATATATGTTTCTTAGACTATATAGAAGCAATATATACAATGATTTCAACAGTCTACCTGTTCCATTCATTGTTCTACTTGTCGAAATTCACAAATAATTTCCTTTAAAGGATTAACAATGGGGCTCGTAGTTCACTTAAACTTGAAGAACAAAAAATTGGCGAATGGTACTGTTTGGATGCTTTGCATATATGTTTCTTAGACTATTTAGATGCAATATATAGAAAGATTTCACCCGTCTACCTGTACTATTCATTGTTCTACTTGTAGAAAGTTACAAATAATTTCCATTTCATGATTATCAATGGGGCTCGTAGTTCACTTAAACTTAAAGAACAAAAAATTGGCGAATGTTACTGTTTGGATGCTTTGCATATATTTTTCTTAGACTATATGGAAGCAATGTATACAAAGACTTCAACCGTCTACCTGATCCATTCATTGTTCTACTTGTCGAAATTTACAAATAATTTCCTTTAAAGGATTAACAATGGGGCTCGTAGTTCACTTAAACTTGAAGAACAAATAATTGGCGAATTGTACTGTTTGGATGCTTTGCATATATGTTTCTTAGACTATATAGAAGCAATATATACAATGATTTCAACAGTCTACCTGTTCCATTCATTGTTCTACTTGTCGAAATTCACAAATAATTTCCTTTAAAGGATTAACAATGGGGCTCGTAGTTCACTTAAACTTGAAGAACAAAAAATTGGCGAATTGTACTGTTTGGATGCTTTGCATATATGTTTCTTAGACTATATAGAAGCAATATATACAAAGATTTCAACCGTCTACCTGTTCCATTCATTGTTCTACTTGTCGAAAATTACAAATAATTTCCGATAAAGGATTAACCATTGGGGCTCATTGTTCACTAAACTTGAAGAACAAAAAATTGGCGAATTGTACTGTTTGGATGCTTTGCATATATGTTTCTTAGACTATATAGAAGCAATATATACAAAGATTTCAACCGTCTACCTGTTCCATTCATTGTTCTACTTGTCGAAAATTACAAATAATTTCCGATAAAGGATTAACCATTGGGGCTCATTGTTCACTAAACTTGAAGAACAAAAAATTGTCGAATTGTACTGTTTGGATGCTTTGCATATATGTTTCTTAGTCTATATAGAAGCAATATATACAAAGATTTCAACCGTCTACCTGTTCCATTCATTGTTCTACTTGTCGAAAGTTACAATTAATTTCCGTTAAAGGATTAACAATGGGGCTCGTAGTTCACTTAAACTTGAAGAACAAAAAATTGGCGAATTGTACTGTTTGGATGCTTTGCATATATGCTTCTTAGACTATATAGAAGCAATATATACAAAGATTTCAACCGGCTACCTGTTCCATTCATTGTTCTACTTGTCGAAATTTACAAATAATTTCCGATAAAGGATTAACCATTGGGGCTCAATGTTCACTTAAACTTGAAGAACAAAAAATTGGCGAATTGTACTGTTTGGATGCTTTGCATATATGTTTCTTAGACTATATAGAAGCAATATATACAAAGATTTCAACCGTCTACCTGTTCCATTCATTGTTCTACTTGTCGAAAATTACAAATAATTTCCGATAAAGGATTAACCATTGGGGCTCATTGTTCACTAAACTTGAAGAACAAAAAATTGTCGAATTGTACTGTTTGGATGCTTTGCATATATGTTTCTTAGACTATATAGAAGCAATATATACAATGATTTAAACCGTCTACCTGTTCCATTCATTGTTCTACTTGTCGAAAGTTACAAATAATTTCCGTTAAGGGATTAACAATGGGGATCGTAGTTTACTTAAACTTGAAGAACAAAAAATTGGCGAATTGTACTGTTTGGATGCTTTGCATATATGTTTCTTAGACTATTTAGAAGCAACATATACTATGATTTCAACCGTCTACCTATTCCATTCATTGTTCTACTTGCCGAAATTTACAAATAATTTCCTTTAAAGGATTAACAATGGGGCTCGTAGTTCACTTAAACTGGAAGAGCAAAAAATTGTCGAATTGTACTGTTTGGATGCTTTGCATATATGTTTCTTAGACTATATAGAAGCAATATATACAATGATTTCAACCGTCTACCTGTTCCATTCATTGTTCTACTTGTCGAAATTTACAAATAATTTCCGATAAAGGATTAACCATTGGGGCTCATTGTTCACTTAAACTTGAAGAACAAAAAATTGGCGAATTGTACTGTTTGGATGCTTTGCATATATGTTTCTTAGACTATATAAAAGCAATATATACAAAGATTTCAACCTTCTACCTGTTCCATTCATTGTTCTACTTGTCGAAAGTTACAAATAATTTCCTTTAAAGGATTAACAATGGGGCTCGTTGTTCACTTAAACTTGAAGAACAATAATTTGGCGAATTGTACTGTTTGGATGCTTTGCATATATGTTTCTTAGACTATATAGAAGCAATATATACAAAGATTTCAACCGTCTACCTGTTCCATTCATTGTTCTACTTGTCGAAAGTTACAATTAATTTCCGTTAAAGGATTAACAATGGGGCTCGTAGTTCACTTAAACTTGAAGTACAAAAAATTGGCGAATTGTACTGTTTGGATGCTTTGCATATATGTTTCTTAGACTATATAGAAGCAATATATACAATGATTTCAACCGTCTACCTGTTCCATTCATTGTTCTACTTGTCGAAAGTTACAATTAATTTCCGTTAAAGGATTAACAATGGGGCTCGTAGTTCACTTAAACTTGAAGTACAAAAAATTGGCGAATTGTACTGTTTGGATGCTTTGCATATATGTTTCATAGACTATATAGAAGCAATATATACAAAGATTTCAACCGTCTACCTGTTCCATTCATTGTTCTACTTGTCGAAAGTTACAAATAATTTCCTTTAAAGGATTAACAATGGGGCTCGTTGTTCACTTAAACTGGAAGAGCAAAAAATTGTCGAATTGTACTGTTTGGATGCTTTGCATATATGTTTCTTAGACTATATAGAAGCAATATATACAAAGATTTCAACCGTCTACCTGTTCCATTCACTGTTCTACTTGTCGAAATTTACAAATAATTTCCTTTAAAGGATTAACAATGGGGCTCGTTATTCACTTAAACTTGAAGAACAAAAAAGTGGCGAATTGTACTGTTTGGATGCTTTGCATATATGTTTCTTAGCCTATATAGAAGCAATATATACAAAGATTTGAACCGTCTACCTTTTCCATTCATTGTTCTACTTGTCAAAAGTTACAAATAATTTCCGATAACGGATTAACCATTGGGGCTCATTGTTCACTTAAACTTGAAGAACAAAAAATTTGCGAATTGTACTGTTTGGATGCTTTGCATATATGTTTCTTATACTATATAGAAGCAATATATACAAAGATTTCAACCGTCTACCTGTTCCATTCACTGTTCTACTTGTCGAAAGTTACAAATAATTTAAGTTAAGGGATTAACAATGGGGATCGTAGTTCACTTAAACTTGAAGAACAAAAAATTGGCGAATTGTACTGTTTGGATGCTTTGCGTACATGTTTCTTAGACTATATGGAAGCAATATATACAAAGATTTCAACCGTCTACGTGTTCCATTCATTGTTCTACTTGTCGAAAGTTACAAATAATTTCCGTTAAGGGATTAACAATGGGGATCGTAGTTTACTTAAACTTGAAGAACTAAAAATTGGCGAATTGTACTGTTTGGATGCTTTGCATAAATGTTTCTTAGACTATATAGAAGCAATATATACAATGATTTCAACAGTCTACCTGTTCCATTCATTGTTCTACTTGTCGAAAATTACAAATAATTTCCGATAAAGGATTAACCATTGGGGCTCATTGTTCACTAAACTTGAAGAACAAAAAATTGTCGAATTGTACTGTTTGGATGCTTTGCATATATGTTTCTTAGACTATATAGAAGCAATATATACAAAGATTTCAACCGGCTACCTGTTCCATTCAATGTTCTACTTGTCGAAATTTACAAATAATTTCCGATAAAGGATTAACCATTGGGGCTCAATGTTCACTTAAACTTGAAGAACAAAAAATTGGCGAATTGTACTGTTTGGATGCTTTGCATATATGTTTCTTAGACTATATAGAAGCAATATATACAAAGATTTCAACCGTCTACCTGTTCCATTCATTGTTCTACTTGTCGAAAATTACAAATAATTTCCGATAAAGGATTAACCATTGGGGCTCATTGTTCACTAAACTTGAAGAACAAAAAATTGTCGAATTGTACTGTTTGGATGCTTTGCATTTATGTTTCTTAGACTATATAGAAGCAATATATACAAAGATTTCAACCGTCTACCTGTTCCATTCATTGTTCTACTTGTCGATAGTTACAATTAATTTCCGTTAAAGGATTAACAATGGGGCTCGTAGTTCACTTAAACTTGAAGTACAAAAAATTGGCGAATTGTACTGTTTGGATGCTTTGCATATATGTTTCTTAGACTATATAGAAGCAATATATACAAAGATTTCAACCGTCTACCTGTTCCATTCATTGTTCTACTTGTCGAAAGTTACAATTAATTTCTGTTAAAGGATTAACAATGGGGCTCGTAGTTCACTTAAACTTGAAGAACAAAAAATTGGCGAATTGTACTGTTTGGATGCTTTGCATATATGTTTCTTAGACTATATAGAAGCAATATATACAAAGATTTCAACGGGCTACCTGTTCCATTCATTGTTCTACTTGTCGAAATTTACAAATAATTTCCGATAAAGGATTAACCATTGGGGCTCAATGTTCACTTAAACTTGAAGAACAAAAAATTGGCGAATTGTACTGTTTGCATGCTTTGCATATATGTTTCTTAGACTATATAGAAGCAATATATACAAAGATTTCAACCGTCTACCTGTTCCATTCATTGTTCTACTTGTCGAAAGTTACAAATAATTTCCTTTAAAGGATTAACAATGGGGCTCGTTGTTCACTTAAACTGGAAGAGCAAAAAATTGTCGAATTGTACTCTTTGGATGCTTTGCATATATGTTTCTTAGACTATATAGAAGCAATATATACAAAGATTTCAACCGTCTACCTGTTCCATTCATTGTTCTACTTGCCGGAAGTTACAAATAATTTCCGATAAAGGATTAACCATTGGGGCTCATTGTTCACTTAAACTTGAAGAACAAAAAATTTGCGAATTGTACTGTTTGGATGCTTTGCATATATGTTTCTTATACTATATAGAAGCAATATATACAAAGATTTCAACCGTCTACCTGTTCCATTCACTGTTCTACTTGTCGAAAGTTACAAATAATTTAAGTTAAGGGATTAACAATGGGGATCGTAGTTTACTTAAACTTGAAGAACAAAAAATTGGCGAATTGTACTGTTTGGATGCTTGCGTACATGTTTCTTAGACTATATGGAAGCAATATATACAAAGATTTCAACCGTCTACGTGTTCCATTCATTGTTCTACTTGTCGAAAGTTACAAATAATTTCCGTTAAGGGATTAACAATGGGGATCGTAGTTTACTTAAACTTGAAGAACAAAAAATTGGCGAATTGTACTGTTTGGAAGCTTTGCATAAATGTTTCTTAGACTATATAGAAGCAATATATACAATGATTTCAACAGTCTACCTGTTCCATTCATTGTTCTACTTGTCGAAAATTACAAATAATTTCCGATAAAGGATTAACCATTGGGGCTCATTGTTCACTTAAAATTGAAGAACAAAAAATTGGCGAATTGTACTGTTTGGATGCTTTGCATATATGTTTCTTAGACTATATAGAAGCAATATATACAAAGATTTCAACCGTCTACCTGTTCCATTCATTGTTCTACTTGTCGAAAATTACAAATAATTTCCGATAAAGGATTAACCATTGGGGCTCATTGTTCACTAAACTTGAAGAACAAAAAATTGTCGAATTGTACTGTTTGGATGCTTTGCATATATGTTTCTTAGACTATATAGAAGCAATATATACAAAGATTTCAACCGTCTACCTGTTCCATTCATTGTTCTACTTGTCGAAAGTTACAATTAATTTCCTTTAAAGGATTAACAATGGGGCTCGTAGTTCACTTAAACTTGAAGAACAAAAAATTGGCGAATTGTACTGTTTGGATGCTTTGCATATATGTTTCTTAGACTATTTAGAAGCAACATATACTATGATTTCAACCGTCTACCTACTCCATTCATTGTTCTACTTGCCGAAATTTACAAATAATTTCCTTTAAAGGATTAACAATGGGGCTCGTAGTTCACTTAAACTGGAAGAGCAAAAAATTGTCGAATTGTACTGTTTGGATGCTTTGCATATATGTTTCTTAGACTATATAGAAGCAATATATACAAAGATTTCAACCGTCTACCTGTTCCATTCATTGTTCTACTTGTCGAAAGTTACAATTAATTTCCGTTAAAGGATTAACAATGGGGCTCGTAGTTCACTTAAACTTGAAGAACAAAAAATTGGCGAATTGTACTGTTTGGATGCTTTGCATATATGTTTCTTAGACTATTTAGAAGCAACATATACAAAGATTTCAACCGGCTACCTGTTCCATTCATTGTTCTACTTGTCGAAATTTACAAATAATTTCCGATAAAGGATTAACCATTGGGGCTCAATGTTCACTTAAACTTGAAGAACAAAAAATTGGCGAATTGTACTGTTTGGATGCTTTGCATATATGTTTCTTAGACTATATAGAAGCAATATATACAAAGATTTCAACCGTCTACCTGTTCCATTCATTGTTCTACTTGTCGAAAGTTACAAATAATTTCCTTTAAAGGATTAACAATGGGGCTCGTTGTTCACTTAAACTTGAAGAACAATAATTTGGCGAATTGTACTGTTTGGATGCTTTGCATATATGTTTCTTAGACTATATAGAAGCAATATATACAAAGATTTCAACCGTCTACCTGTTCCATTCATTGTTCTACTTGTCGAAAGTTACAATTAATTTCCGTTAAAGGATTAACAATGGGGCTCGTAGTTCACTTAAACTTGAAGAACAAAAAATTGGCGAATTGTACTGTTTGGATGCTTTGCATATATGTTTCTTAGACTATTTAGAAGCAACATATACAAAGATTTCAACCGGCTACCTGTTCCATTCATTGTTCTACTTGTCGAAATTTACAAATAATTTCCGATAAAGGATTAACCATTGGGGCTCAATGTTCACTTAAACTTGAAGAACAAAAAATTGGCGAATTGTACTGTTTGGATGCTTTGCATATATGTTTCTTATACTATATAGAAGCAATATATACAAAGATTTCAACCGTCTACCTGTTCCATTCACTGTTCTACTTGTCGAAAGTTACAAATAATTTAAGTTAAGGGATTAACAATGGGGATCGTAGTTTACTTAAACTTGAAGAACAAAAAATTGGCGAATTGTACTGTTTGGATGCTTGCGTACATGTTTCTTAGACTATATGGAAGCAATATATACAAAGATTTCAACCGTCTACGTGTTCCATTCATTGTTCTACTTGTCGAAAGTTACAAATAATTTCCGTTAAGGGATTAACAATGGGGATCGTAGTTTACTTAAACTTGAAGAACAAAAAATTGGCGAATTGTACTGTTTGGAAGCTTTGCATAAATGTTTCTTAGACTATATAGAAGCAATATATACAATGATTTCAACAGTGTACCTGTTCCATTCATTGTTCTACTTGTCGAAAATTACAAATAATTTCCGATAAAGGATTAACCATTGGGGCTCATTGTTCACTTAAAATTGAAGAACAAAAAATTGGCGAATTATACTGTTTGGATGCTTTGCATATATGTTTCTTAGACTATATAGAAGCAATATATACAAAGATTTCAACCGTCTACCTGTTCCATTCATTGTTCTACTTGTCGAAAATTACAAATAATTTCCGATAAAGGATTAACCATTGGGGCTCATTGTTCACTAAACTTGAAGAACAAAAAATTGTCGAATTGTACTGTTTGGATGCTTTGCATATATGTTTCTTAGACTATATAGAAGCAATATATACAAAGATTTCAACCGTCTACCTGTTCCATTCATTGTTCTACTTGTCGAAAGTTACAATTAATTTCCTTTAAAGGATTAACAATGGGGCTCGTAGTTCACTTAAACTTGAAGAACAAAAAATTGGCGAATTGTACTGTTTGGATGCTTTGCATATATGTTTCTTAGACTATTTAGAAGCAACATATACTATGATTTCAACCGTCTACCTACTCCATTCATTGTTCTACTTGCCGAAATTTACAAATAATTTCCTTTAAAGGATTAACAATGGGGCTCGTAGTTCACTTAAACTGGAAGAGCAAAAAATTGTCGAATTGTACTGTTTGGATGCTTTGCATATATGTTTCTTAGACTATATAGAAGCAATATATACAAAGATTTCAACCGTCTACCTGTTCCATTCATTGTTCTACTTGTCGAAAGTTACAATTAATTTCCGTTAAAGGATTAACAATGGGGCTCGTAGTTCACTTAAACTTGAAGAACAAAAAATTGGCGAATTGTACTGTTTGGATGCTTTGCATATATGTTTCTTAGACTATTTAGAAGCAACATATACAAAGATTTCAACCGGCTACCTGTTCCATTCATTGTTCTACTTGTCGAAATTTACAAATAATTTCCGATAAAGGATTAACCATTGGGGCTCAATGTTCACTTAAACTTGAAGAACAAAAAATTGGCGAATTGTACTGTTTGGATGCTTTGCATATATGTTTCTTAGACTATATAGAAGCAATATATACAAAGATTTCAACCGTCTACCTGTTCCATTCATTGTTCTACTTGTCGAAAGTTACAAATAATTTCCTTTAAAGGATTAACAATGGGGCTCGTTGTTCACTTAAACTTGAAGAACAATAATTTGGCGAATTGTACTGTTTGGATGCTTTGCATATATGTTTCTTAGACTATATAGAAGCAATATATACAAAGATTTCAACCGTCTACCTGTTCCATTCATTGTTCTACTTGTCGAAAGTTACAATTAATTTCCGTTAAAGGATTAACAATGGGGCTCGTAGTTCACTTAAACTTGAAGTACAAAAAATTGGCGAATTGTACTGTTTGGATGCTTTGCATATATGTTTCTTAGACTATATGGAAGCAATATATACAAAGATTTCAACCGTCTACGTGTTCCATTCATTGTTCTACTTGTCGAAAGTTACAAATAATTTCCGTTAAGGGATTAACAATGGGGCTCGTTATTCACTTAAACTTGAAGAACAAAAAAGTGGCGAATTGTACTGTTTGGATGCTTTGCATATATGTTTCTTAGCCTATATAGAAGCAATATATACAAAGATTTCAACCGTCTACCTTTTCCATTCATTGTTCTACTTGTCAAAAGTTACAAATAATTTCCTTTAAAGGATTAACAATGGGGCTCGTAGTTCACTTAAACTGGAAGAGCAAAAAATTGTCGAATTGTACTGTTTGGATGCTTTGCATATATGTTTCTTAGACTATATAGAAGCAATATATACAATGATTTCAACCGTCTACCTGTTCCATTCATTGTTCTACTTGTCGAAAGTTACAATTAATTTCCGTTAAAGGATTAACAATGGGGCTCGTAGTTCACTTAAACTTGAAGTACAAAAAATTGGCGAATTGTACTGTTTGGATGCTTTGCATATATGTTTCATAGACTATATAGAAGCAATATATACAAAGATTTCAACCGTCTACCTGTTCCATTCATTGTTCTACTTGTCGAAAGTTACAAATAATTTCCTTTAAAGGATTAACAATGGGGCTCGTTGTTCACTTAAACTGGAAGAGCAAAAAATTGTCGAATTGTACTGTTTGGATGCTTTGCATATATGTTTCTTAGACTATATAGAAGCAATATATACAAAGATTTCAACCGTCTACCTGTTCCATTCACTGTTCTACTTGTCGAAATTTACAAATAATTTCCTTTAAAGGATTAACAATGGGGCTCGTTATTCACTTAAACTTGAAGAACAAAAAAGTGGCGAATTGTACTGTTTGGATGCTTTGCATATATGTTTCTTAGCCTATATAGAAGCAATATATACAAAGATTTCAAGCGTCTACCTTTTCCATTCATTGTTCTACTTGTCAAAAGTTACAAATAATTTCCGATAACGGATTAACCATTGGGGCTCATTGTTCACTTAAACTTGAAGAACAAAAAATTTGCGAATTGTACTGTTTGGATGCTTTGCATATATGTTTCTTATACTATATAGAAGCAATATATACAAAGATTTCAACCGTCTACCTGTTCCATTCACTGTTCTACTTGTCGAAAGTTACAAATAATTTAAGTTAAGGGATTAACAATGGGGATCGTAGTTCACTTAAACTTGAAGAACAAAAAATTGGCGAATTGTACTGTTTGGATGCTTTGCGTACATGTTTCTTAGACTATATGGAAGCAATATATACAAAGATTTCAACCGTCTACGTGTTCCATTCATTGTTCTACTTGTCGAAAGTTACAAATAATTTCCGTTAAGGGATTAACAATGGGGATCGTAGTTTACTTAAACTTGAAGAACAAAAAATTGGCGAATTGTACTGTTTGGATGCTTTGCATAAATGTTTCTTAGACTATATAGAAGCAATATATACAATGATTTCAACAGTCTACCTGTTCCATTCATTGTTCTACTTGTCGAAAATTACAAATAATTTCCGATAAAGGATTAACCATTGGGGCTCATTGTTCACTAAACTTGAAGAACAAAAAATTGTCGAATTGTACTGTTTGGATGCTTTGCACATATGTTTCTTAGACTATATAGAAGCAATATATACAAAGATTTCAACCGTCTACCTGTTCCATTCATTGTTCTACTTGTCGAAAATTACAAATAATTTCCGATAAAGGATTAACCATTGGGGCTCATTGTTCACTAAACTTGAAGAACAAAAAATTGTCGAATTGTACTGTTTGGATGCTTTGCATATATGTTTCTTAGACTATATAGAAGCAATATATTCAAAGATTTCAACCGTCTACCTGTTCCATTCATTGTTCTACTTGTCGAAAGTTACAATTAATTTCCGTTAAAGGATTAACAATGGGGCTCGTAGTTCACTTAAACTTGAAGTACAAAAAATTGGCGAATTGTACTGTTTGGATGCTTTGCATATGTGTTTCTTAGACTATATGGAAGCAATATATACAAAGATTTCAACCGTCTACGTGTTCCATTCATTGTTCTACTTGTCGAAAGTTACAAATAATTTCCTTTAAAGGATTAACAATGGGGCTCGTTGTTCACTTAAACTGGAAGAGCAAAAAATTGTCGAATTGTACTGTTTGGATGCTTTGCATATATGTTTCTTAGACTATATAGAAGCAATATATACAAAGATTTCAACCGTCTACCTGTTCCATTCACTGTTCTACTTGTCGAAATTTACAAATAATTTCCTTTAAAGGATTAACAATGGGGCTCGTTATTCACTTAAACTTGAAGAACAAAAAAGTGGCGAATTGTACTGTTTGGATGCTTTGCATATATGTTTCTTAGCCTATATAGAAGCAATATATACAAAGATTTCAACCGTCTACCTTTTCCATTCATTGTTCTACTTGTCAAAAGTTACAAATAATTTCCGATAACGGATTAACCATTGGGGCTCATTGTTCACTTAAACTTGAAGAACAAAAAATTTGCGAATTGTACTGTTTGGATGCTTTGCATATATGTTTCTTAGACTATATGGAAGCAATATATACAAAGATTTCAACCGTCTACGTGTTCCATTCATTGTTCTACTTGTCGAAAATTACAAATAATTTCCGATAAAGGATTAACCATTGGGGCTCATTGTTCACTAAACTTGAAGAACAAAAAATTGTCGAATTGTACTGTTTGGATGCTTTGCATATATGTTTCTTAGACTATATAGAAGCAATATATACAAAGATTTCAACCGTCTACCTGTTCCATTCATTGTTCTACTTGTCGAAAGTTACAATTAATTTCCGTTAAAGGATTAACAATGGGGCTCGTAGTTCACTTAAACTTGAAGAACAAAAAATTGGCGAATTGTACTGTTTGGATGCTTTGCATATATGTTTCTTAGACTATTTAGAAGCAACATATACTATGATTTCAACCGTCTACCTATTCCATTCATTGTTCTACTTGCCGAAATTTACAAATAATTTCCTTTAAAGGATTAACAATGGGGCTCGTAGTTCACTTAAACTTGAAGAACAAAAAATTGGCGAATTGTACTGTTTGGATGCTTTGCATATATGTTTCTTAGACTATTTAGAAGCAACATATACTATGATTTCAACCGTCTACCTATTCCATTCATTGTTCTACTTGCCGAAATTTACAAATAATTTCCTTTAAAGGATTAACAATGGGGCTCGTAGTTCACTTAAACTGGAAGAGCAAAAAATTGTCGAATTGTACTGTTTGGATGCTTTGCATATATGTTTCTTAGACTATATAGAAGCAATATATACAATGATTTCAACCGTCTACCTGTTCCATTCATTGTTCTACTTGTCGAAATTTACAAATAATTTCCGATAAAGGATTAACCATTGGGGCTCATTGTTCACTTAAACTTGAAGAACAAAAAATTGGCGAATTGTACTGTTTGGATGCTTTGCATATATGTTTCTTAGACTATATAGAAGCAATATATACAAAGATTTCAACCGTCTACCTGTTCCATTCATTGTTCTACTTGTCGAAAATTACAAATAATTTCCGATAAAGGATTAACCATTGGGGCTCATTGTTCACTAAACTTGAAGAACAAAAAATTGTCGAATTGTACTGTTTGGATGCTTTGCATATATGTTTCTTAGACTATATAGAAGCAATATATACAAAGATTTCAACCGTCTACCTGTTCCATTCATTGTTCTACTTGTCGAAAGTTACAATTAATTTCCGTTAAAGGATTAACAATGGGGCTCGTAGTTCACTTAAACTTGAAGAACAAAAAATTGGCGAATTGTACTGTTTGGATGCTTTGCATATATGTTTCTTAGACTATTTAGAAGCAACATATACAAAGATTTCAACCGGCTACCTGTT
Organism: Cerceris ruficornis; assembly: GCA_963989415.1. Lineage (NCBI taxonomy): Eukaryota > Metazoa > Arthropoda > Insecta > Hymenoptera > Crabronidae > Cerceris > Cerceris ruficornis. Next base: position 970,009 of record CAXDIW010000076.1, read on the forward strand.
CCATTCATTGTTCTACTTGTCGAAATTTACAAATAATTTCCGATAAAGGATTAACCATTGGGGCTCAATGTTCACTTAAACTTGAAGAACAAAAAATTGGCGAATTGTACTGTTTGGATGCTTTGCATATATGTTTCTTAGACTATATAGAAGCAATATATACAAAGATTTCAACCGTCTACCTGTTCCATTCATTGTTCTACTTGTCGAAAATTACAAATAATTTCCGATAAAGGATTAACCATTGGGGCTCATTATTCACTAAACTTGAAGAACAAAAAATTGTCGAATTGTACTGTTTGGATGCTTTGCATATATGTTTCTTAGACTATATAGAAGCAATATATACAATGATTTAAACCGTCTACCTGTTCCATTCATTGTTCTACTTGTCGAAAGTTACAAATAATTTCCGTTAAGGGATTAACAATGGGGATCGTAGTTTACTTAAACTTGAAGAACAAAAAATTGGCGAATTGTACTGTTTGGATGCTTTGCATATATGTTTCTTAGACTATTTAGAAGCAACATATACTATGATTTCAACCGTCTACCTATTCCATTCATTGTTCTACTTGCCGAAATTTACAAATAATTTCCTTTAAAGGATTAACAATGGGGCTCGTAGTTCACTTAAACTGGAAGAGCAAAAAATTGTCGAATTGTACTGTTTGGATGCTTTGCATATATGTTTCTTAGACTATATAGAAGCAATATATACAATGATTTCAACCGTCTACCTGTTCCATTCATTGTTCTACTTGTCGAAATTTACAAATAATTTCCGATAAAGGATTAACCATTGGGGCTCATTGTTCACTTAAACTTGAAGAACAAAAAATTGGCGAATTGTACTGTTTGGATGCTTTGCATATATGTTTCTTAGACTATATAGAAGCAATATATTCAAAGATTTCAACCGTCTACCTGTTCCATTCATTGTTCTACTTGTCGAAAGTTACAAATAATTTCCTTTAAAGGATTAACAATGGGGCTCGTTGTTCACTTAAACTTGAAGAACAATAATTTGGCGAATTGTACTGTTTGGATGCTTTGCATATATGTTTCTTAGACTATATAGAAGCAATATATACAAAGATTTCAACCGTCTACCTGTTCCATTCATTGTTCTACTTGTCGAAAGTTACAATTAATTTCCGTTAAAGGATTAACAATGGGGCTCGTAGTTCACTTAAACTTGAAGTACAAAAAATTGGCGAATTGTACTGTTTGGATGCTTTGCATATATGTTTCTTAGACTATATGGAAGCAATATATACAAAGATTTCAACCGTCTACGTGTTCCATTCATTGTTCTACTTGTCGAAAGTTACAAATAATTTCCGTTAAGGGATTAACAATTGGGATCGTAGTTTACTTAAACTTGAAGAACAAAAAATTGGCGAATTGTACTGTTTGGATGCTTTGCATATATGTTTCTTAGACTATTTAGAAGCAACATATACAATGATTTCAACCGTCTACCTATTCCATTCATTGTTGTACTTGCCGAAATTTACAAATAATTTCCTTTAAAGGATTAACAATGGGGCTCGTAGTTCACTTAAACTGGAAGAGCAAAAAATTGTCGAATTGTACTGTTTGGATGCTTTGCATATATGTTTCTTAGACTATATAGAAGCAATATATACAAAGATTTCAACCGTCTACCTGTTCCATTCACTGTTCTACTTGTCGAAATTTACAAATAATTTCCTTTAAAGGATTAACAATGGGGCTCGTTATTCACTTAAACTTGAAGAACAAAAAAGTGGCGAATTGTACTCTTTGGATGCTTTGCATATATGTTTCTTAGCCTATATAGAAGCAATATATACAAAGATTTCAACCGTCTACCTTTTCCATTCATTGTTCTACTTGTCAAAAGTTACAAATAATTTCCGATAACGGATTAACCATTGGGGCTCATTGTTCACTTAAACTTGAAGAACAAAAAATTTGCGAATTGTACTGTTTGGATGCTTTGCATATATGTTTCTTATACTATATAGAAGCAATATATACAAAGATTTCAACCGTCTACCTGTTCCATTCACTGTTCTACTTGTCGAAAGTTACAAATAATTTAAGTTAAGGGATTAACAATGGGGATCGTAGTTCACTTAAACTTGAAGAACAAAAAATTGGCGAATTGTACTGTTTGGATGCTTTGCGTACATGTTTCTTAGACTATATGGAAGCAATATATACAAAGATTTCAACCGTCTACGTGTTCCATTCATTGTTCTACTTGTCGAAAGTTACAAATAATTTCCGTTAAGGGATTAACAATGGGGATCGTAGTTTACTTAAACTTGAAGAACAAAAAATTGGCGAATTGTACTGTTTGGATGCTTTGCATAAATGGTTCTTAGACTATATAGAAGCAATATATACAATGATTTCAACAGTCTACCTGTTCCATTCATTGTTCTACTTGTCGAAAATTACAAATAATTTCCGATAAAGGATTAACCATTGGGGCTCATTGTTCACTAAACTTGAAGAACAAAAAATTGTCGAATTGTACTGTTTGGATGCTTTGCATATATGTTTCTTAGACTATATAGAAGCAATATATACAAAGATTTCAACCGGCTACCTGTTCCATTCATTGTTCTACTTGTCGAAATTTACAAATAATTTCCGATAAAGGATTAACCATTGGGGCTCAATGTTCACTTAAACTTGAAGAACAAAAAATTGGCGAATTGTACTGTTTGGATACTTTGCACATATGTTTCTTAGACTATATAGAAGCAATATATACAAAGATTTCAACCGTCTACCTGTTCCATTCATTGTTCTACTTGTCGAAAGTTACAAATAATTTCCGATAAAGGATTAACCATTGGGGCTCATTGTTCACTAAACTTGAAGAACAAAAAATTGCTGAATTGTACTTTTTGGATGCTTTGCATATATGTTTCTTAGACTATATAGAAGCAATATATACAAAGATTTCAACCGGCTACCTGTTCCATTCATTGTTCTACTTGTCGAAAGTTACAATTAATTTCCGTTAAAGGATTAACAATGGGGCTCGTAGTTCACTTAAACTTGAAGTACAAAAAATTGGCGAATTGTACTGTTTGGATGCTTTGCATATATGTTTCATAGACTATATAGAAGCAATATATACAAAGATTTCAACCGTCTACCTGTTCCATTCATTGTTCTACTTGTCGAAAGTTACAAATAATTTCCTTTAAAGGATTAACAATGGGGCTCGTTGTTCACTTAAACTGGAAGAGCAAAAAATTGTCGAATTGTACTGTTTGGATGCTTTGCATATATGTTTCTTAGACTATATAGAAGCAATATATACAAAGATTTCAACCGTCTACCTGTTCCATTCATTGTTCTACTTGTCGAAAGTTACAATTAATTTCCGTTAAAGGATTAACAATGGGGCTCGTAGTTCACTTAAACTTGAAGTACAAAAAATTGGCGAATTGTACTGTTTGGATGCTTTGCATATATGTTTCTTAGACTATATGGAAGCAATATATACAAAGATTTCAACCGTCTACGTGTTCCATTCATTGTTCTACTTGTCGAAAGTTACAAATAATTTCCTTTAAAGGATTAACAATGGGGCTCGTTGTTCACTTAAACTGGAAGAGCAAAAAATTGTCGAATTGTACTGTTTGGATGCTTTGCATATATGTTTCTTAGACTATATAGAAGCAATATATACAAAGATTTCAACCGTCTACCTGTTCCATTCACTGTTCTACTTGTCGAAATTTACCAATAATTTCCTTTAAAGGATTAACAATGGGGCTCGTTATTCACTTAAACTTGAAGAACAAAAAAGTGGCGAATTGTACTGTTTGGATGCTTTGCATATATGTTTCTTAGCCTATATAGAAGCAATATATACAAAGATTTCAACCGTCTACCTTTTCCATTCATTGTTCTACTTGTCAAAAGTTACAAATAATTTCCGATAACGGATTAACCATTGGGGCTCATTGTTCACTTAAACTTGAAGAACAAAAAATTTGCGAATTGTACTGTTTGGATGCTTTGCATATATGTTTCTTAGACTATATGGAAGCAATATATACAAAGATTTCAACCGTCTACATGTTCCATTCATTGTTCTACTTGTCGAAAATTACAAATAATTTCCGATAAAGGATTAACCATTGGGGCTCATTGTTCACTAAACTTGAAGAACAAAAAATTGTCGAATTGTACTGTTTGGATGCTTTGCATATATGTTTCTTAGACTATTTAGAAGCAACATATACTATGATTTCAACCGTCTACCTATTCCATTCATTGTTCTACTTGCCGAAATTTACAAATAATTTCCTTTAAAGGATTAACAATGGGGCTCGTAGTTCACTTAAACTGGAAGAGCAAAAAATTGTCGAATTGTACTGTTTGGATGCTTTGCATATATGTTTCTTAGACTATATAGAAGCAATATATACAAAGATTTCAACCGGCTACCTGTTCCATTCATTGTTCTACTTGTCGAAATTTACAAATAATTTCCGATAAAGGATTAACCATTGGGGCTCAATGTTCACTTAAACTTGAAGAACAAAAAATTGGCGAATTGTACTGTTTGGATGCTTTGCACATATGTTTCTTAGACTATATAGAAGCAATATATACAAAGATTTCAACCGTCTACCTGTTCCATTCATTGTTCTACTTGTCGAAAGTTACAAATAATTTCCGATAAAGGATTAACCATTGGGGCTCATTGTTCACTAAACTTGAAGAACAAAAAATTGCTGAATTGTACTTTTTGGATGCTTTGCATATATGTTTCTTAGACTATATAGAAGCAATATATACAAAGATTTCAACCGGCTACCTGTTCCATTCATTGTTCTACTTGTCGAAAGTTACAATTAATTTCCGTTAAAGGATTAACAATGGGGCTCGTAGTTCACTTAAACTTGAAGTACAAAAAATTGGCGAATTGTACTGTTTGGATGCTTTGCATATATGTTTCATAGACTATATAGAAGCAATATATACAAAGATTTCAACCGTCTACCTGTTCCATTCATTGTTCTACTTGTCGAAAGTTACAAATAATTTCCTTTAAAGGATTAACAATGGGGCTCGTTGTTCACTTAAACTGGAAGAGCAAAAAATTGTCGAATTGTACTGTTTGGATGCTTTGCATATATGTTTCTTAGACTATATAGAAGCAATATATACAAAGATTTCAACCGGCTACCTGTTCCATTCATTGTTCTACTTGTCGAAATTTACAAATAATTTCCGATAAAGGATTAACCATTGGGGCTCAATGTTCACTTAAACTTGAAGAACAAAAAATTGGCGAATTGTACTGTTTGGATGCTTTGCATATATGTTTCTTAGACTATATGGAAGCAATATATACAAAGATTTCAACCGTCTACGTGTTCCATTCATTGTTCTACTTGTCGAAAGTTACAAATAATTTCCGTTAAGGGATTAACAATTGGGATCGTAGTTTACTTAAACTTGAAGAACAAAAAATTGGCGAATTGTACTGTTTGGATGCTTTGCATATATGTTTCTTAGACTATTTAGAAGCAACATATACAATGATTTCAACCGTCTACCTATTCCATTCATTGTTCTACTTGCCGAAATTTACAAATAATTTCCTTTAAAGGATTAACAATGGGGCTCGTAGTTCACTTAAACTGGAAGAGCAAAAAATTGTCGAATTGTACTGTTTGGATGCTTTGCATATATGTTTCTTAGACTATATAGAAGCAATATATACAAAGATTTCAACCGTCTACCTGTTCCATTCACTGTTCTACTTGTCGAAATTTACAAATAATTTCCTTTAAAGGATTAACAATGGGGCTCGTTATTCACTTAAACTTGAAGAACAAAAAAGTGGCGAATTGTACTCTTTGGATGCTTTGCATATATGTTTCTTAGCCTATATAGAAGCAATATATACAAAGATTTCAACCGTCTACCTTTTCCATTCATTGTTCTACTTGTCAAAAGTTACAAATAATTTCCGATAACGGATTAACCATTGGGGCTCATTGTTCACTTAAACTTGAAGAACAAAAAATTTGCGAATTGTACTGTTTGGATGCTTTGCATATATGTTTCTTATACTATATAGAAGCAATATATACAAAGATTTCAACCGTCTACCTGTTCCATTCACTGTTCTACTTGTCGAAAGTTACAAATAATTTAAGTTAAGGGATTAACAATGGGGATCGTAGTTCACTTAAACTTGAAGAACAAAAAATTGGCGAATTGTACTGTTTGGATGCTTTGCGTACATGTTTCTTAGACTATATGGAAGCAATATATACAAAGATTTCAACCGTCTACGTGTTCCATTCATTGTTCTACTTGTCGAAAGTTACAAATAATTTCCGTTAAGGGATTACCAATGGGGATCGTAGTTTACTTAAACTTGAAGAACAAAAAATTGGCGAATTGTACTGTTTGGATGCTTTGCATAAATGGTTCTTAGACTATATAGAAGCAATATATACAATGATTTCAACAGTCTACCTGTTCCATTCATTGTTCTACTTGTCGAAAATTACAAATAATTTCCGATAAAGGATTAACCATTGGGGCTCATTGTTCACTAAACTTGAAGAACAAAAAATTGTCGAATTGTACTGTTTGGATGCTTTGCATATATGTTTCTTAGACTATATAGAAGCAATATATACAAAGATTTCAACCGGCTACCTGTTCCATTCATTGTTCTACTTGTCGAAATTTACAAATAATTTCCGATAAAGGATTAACCATTGGGGCTCAATGTTCACTTAAACTTGAAGAACAAAAAATTGGCGAATTGTACTGTTTGGATGCTTTGCACATATGTTTCTTAGACTATATAGAAGCAATATATACAAAGATTTCAACCGTCTACCTGTTCCATTCATTGTTCTACTTGTCGAAAGTTACAAATAATTTCCGATAAAGGATTAACCATTGGGGCTCATTGTTCACTAAACTTGAAGAACAAAAAATTGCTGAATTGTACTTTTTGGATGCTTTGCATATATGTTTCTTAGACTATATAGAAGCAATATATACAAAGATTTCAACCGGCTACCTGTTCCATTCATTGTTCTACTTGTCGAAAGTTACAATTAATTTCCGTTAAAGGATTAACAATGGGGCTCGTAGTTCACTTAAACTTGAAGTACAAAAAATTGGCGAATTGTACTGTTTGGATGCTTTGCATATATGTTTCATAGACTATATAGAAGCAATATATACAAAGATTTCAACCGTCTACCTGTTCCATTCATTGTTCTACTTGTCGAAAGTTACAAATAATTTCCTTTAAAGGATTAACAATGGGGCTCGTTGTTCACTTAAACTGGAAGAGCAAAAAATTGTCGAATTGTACTGTTTGGATGCTTTGCATATATGTTTCTTAGACTATATAGAAGCAATATATACAAAGATTTCAACCGTCTACCTGTTCCATTCATTGTTCTACTTGTCGAAAGTTACAATTAATTTCCGTTAAAGGATTAACAATGGGGCTCGTAGTTCACTTAAACTTGAAGTACAAAAAATTGGCGAATTGTACTGTTTGGATGCTTTGCATATATGTTTCTTAGACTATATGGAAGCAATATATACAAAGATTTCAACCGTCTACGTGTTCCATTCATTGTTCTACTTGTCGAAAGTTACAAATAATTTCCTTTAAAGGATTAACAATGGGGCTCGTTGTTCACTTAAACTGGAAGAGCAAAAAATTGTCGAATTGTACTGTTTGGATGCTTTGCATATATGTTTCTTAGACTATATAGAAGCAATATATACAAAGATTTCAACCGTCTACCTGTTCCATTCACTGTTCTACTTGTCGAAATTTACCAATAATTTCCTTTAAAGGATTAACAATGGGGCTCGTTATTCACTTAAACTTGAAGAACAAAAAAGTGGCGAATTGTACTGTTTGGATGCTTTGCATATATGTTTCTTAGCCTATATAGAAGCAATATATACAAAGATTTCAACCGTCTACCTTTTCCATTCATTGTTCTACTTGTCAAAAGTTACAAATAATTTCCGATAACGGATTAACCATTGGGGCTCATTGTTCACTTAAACTTGAAGAACAAAAAATTTGCGAATTGTACTGTTTGGATGCTTTGCATATATGTTTCTTAGACTATATGGAAGCAATATATACAAAGATTTCAACCGTCTACGTGTTCCATTCATTGTTCTACTTGTCGAAAATTACAAATAATTTCCGATAAAGGATTAACCATTGGGGCTCATTGTTCACTAAACTTGAAGAACAAAAAATTGTCGAATTGTACTGTTTGGATGCTTTGCATATATGTTTCTTAGACTATTTAGAAGCAACATATACTATGATTTCAACCGTCTACCTATTCCATTCATTGTTCTACTTGCCGAAATTTACAAATAATTTCCTTTAAAGGATTAACAATGGGGCTCGTAGTTCACTTAAACTGGAAGAGCAAAAAATTGTCGAATTGTACTGTTTGGATGCTTTGCATATATGTTTCTTAGACTATATAGAAGCAATATATACAATGATTTCAACCGTCTACCTGTTCCATTCATTGTTCTACTTGTCGAAATTTACAAATAATTTCCGATAAAGGATTAACCATTGGGGCTCATTGTTCACTTAAACTTGAAGAACAAAAAATTGGCGAATTGTACTGTTTGGATGCTTTGCATATATTTTTCTTAGACTACATAGAAGCAATATATTCAAAGATTTCAGCCGTCTACCTGTTCCATTCATTGTTCTACTTGTCGAAAGTTACAAATAATTTCCTTTAAAGGATTAACAATGGGGCTCGTTGTTCACTTAAACTTGAAGAACAATAATTTGGCGAATTGTACTGTTTGGATGCTTTGCATATATGTTTCTTAGACTATATAGAAGCAATATATACAAAGATTTCAACCGTCTACCTGTTCCATTCATTGTTCTACTTGTCGAAAGTTACAATTAATTTCCGTTAAAGGATTAACAATGGGGCTCGTAGTTCACTTAAACTTGAAGTACAAAAAATTGGCGAATTGTACTGTTTGGATGCTTTGCATATATGTTTCTTAGACTATATGGAAGCAATATATACAAAGATTTCAACCGTCTACGTGTTCCATTCATTGTTCTACTTGTCGAAAGTTACAAATAATTTCCGTTAAGGGATTAACAATGGGGATCGTAGTTTACTTAAACTTGAAGAACAAAAAATTGGCGAATTGTACTGTTTGGATGCTTTGCATATATGTTTCTTAGACTATTTAGAAGCAACATATACAATGATTTCAACCGTCTACCTATTCCATTCATTGTTCTACTTGCCGAAATTTACAAATAATTTCCTTTAAAGGATTAACAATGGGGCTCGTAGTTCACTTAAACTGGAAGAGCAAAAAATTGTCGAATTGTACTGTTTGGATGCTTTGCATATATGTTTCTTAGACTATATAGAAGCAATATATACAATGATTTCAACCGTCTACCTGTTCCATTCATTGTTCTACTTGTCGAAATTTACAAATAATTTCCGATAAAGGATTAACCATTGGGGCTCATTGTTCACTTAAACTTGAAGAACAAAAAATTGGCGAATTGTACTGTTTGGATGCTTTGCATATATGTTTCTTAGACTATATAGAAGCAATATATACAAAGATTTCAACCTTCTACCTGTTCCATTCATTGTTCTACTTGTCGAAAGTTACAAATAATTTCCTTTAAAGGATTAACAATGGGGCTCGTTGTTCACTTAAACTTGAAGAACAATAATTTGGCGAATTGTACTGTTTGGATGCTTTGCATATATGTTTCTTAGACTATATAGAAGCAATATATTCAAAGATTTCAACCGTCTACCTGTTCCATTCATTGTTCTACTTGTCGAAAGTTACAAATAATTTCCTTTAAAGGATTAACAATGGGGCTCGTTGTTCACTTAAACTTGAAGAACAATAATTTGGCGAATTGTACTGTTTGGATGCTTTGCATATATGTTTCTTAGACTATATAGAAGCAATATATACAAAGATTTCAACCGTCTACCTGTTCCATTCATTGTTCTACTTGTCGAAAGTTACAATTAATTTCCGTTAAAGGATTAACAATGGGGCTCGTAGTTCACTTAAACTTGAAGTACAAAAAATTGGCGAATTGTACTGTTTGGATGCTTTGCATATATGTTTCTTAGACTATATGGAAGCAATATATACAAAGATTTCAACCGTCTACGTGTTCCATTCATTGTTCTACTTGTCGAAAGTTACAAATAATTTCCGTTAAGGGATTAACAATGGGGATCGTAGTTTACTTAAACTTGAAGAACAAAAAATTGGCGAATTGTACTGTTTGGATGCTTTGCATATATGTTTCTTAGACTATTTAGAAGCAACATATACAATGATTTCAACCGTCTACCTATTCCATTCATTGTTCTACTTGCCGAAATTTACAAATAATTTCCTTTAAAGGATTAACAATGGGGCTCGTAGTTCACTTAAACTGGAAGAGCAAAAAATTGTCGAATTGTACTGTTTGGATGCTTTGCATATATGTTTCTTAGACTATATAGAAGCAATATATACAATGATTTCAACCGTCTACCTGTTCCATTCATTGTTCTACTTGTCGAAATTTACAAATAATTTCCGATAAAGGATTAACCATTGGGGCTCATTGTTCACTTAAACTTGAAGAACAAAAAATTGGCGAATTGTACTGTTTGGATGCTTTGCATATATGTTTCTTAGACTATATAGAAGCAATATATACAAAGATTTCAACCGTCTACCTGTTCCATTCATTGTTCTACTTGTCGAAAATTACAAATAATTTCCGATAAAGGATTAACCATTGGGGCTCATTGTTCACTAAACTTGAAGAACAAAAAATTGTCGATTTGTACTGTTTGGATGCTTTGCATATATGTTTCTTAGACTATATAGAAGCAATATATACAAAGATTTCAACCGTCTACCTGTTCCATTCATTGTTCTACTTGTCGAAAGTTACAATTAATTTCCGTTAAAGGATTAACAATGGGGCTCGTAGTTCACTTAAACTTGAAGAACAAAAAATTGGCGAATTGTACTGTTTGGATGCTTTGCATATATGTTTCTTAGACTATTTAGAAGCAACATATACAAAGATTTCAACCTGCTACCTGTTCCATTCATTGTTCTACTTGTCGAAATTTACAAATAATTTCCGATAAAGGATTAACCATTGGGGCTCAATGTTCACTTAAACTTGAAGAACAAAAAATTGGCTAATTGTACTGTTTGGATGCTTTGCATATATGTTTCTTAGACTATATAGAAGCAATATATACAAAGATTTCAACCGTCTACCTGTTCCATTCATTGTTCTACTTGTCGAAAGTTACAAATAATTTCCTTTAAAGGATTAACAATGGGGCTCGTTGTTCACTTAAACTTGAAGAACAATAATTTGGCGAATTGTACTGTTTGGATGCTTTGCATATATGTTTCTTAGACTATATAGAAGCAATATATACAAAGATTTCAACCGTCTACCTGTTCCATTCATTGTTCTACTTGTCGAAAGTTACAAATAATTTCCGTTAAGGGATTAACAATGGGGATCGTAGTTTACTTAAACTTGAAGAACAAAAAATTGGCGAATTGTACTGTTTGGATGCTTTGCATATATGTTTCTTAGACTATTTAGAAGCAACATATACAATGATTTCAACCGTCTACCTATTCCATTCATTGTTCTACTTGCCGAAATTTACAAATAATTTCCTTTAAAGGATTAACAATGGGGCTCGTAGTTCACTTAAACTGGAAGAGCAAAAAATTGTCGAATTGTACTGTTTGGATGCTTTGCATATATGTTTCTTAGACTAAATAGAAGCAATATATACAATGATTTCAACCGTCTACCTGTTCCATTCATTGTTCTACTTGTCGAAATTTACAAATAATTTCCGATAAAGGATTAACCATTGGGGCTCATTGTTCACTTAAACTTGAAGAACAAAAAATTGGCGAATTGTACTGTTTGGATGCTTTGCATATATGTTTCTTAGACTATATAGAAGCAATATATACAAAGATTTCAACCTTCTACCTGTTCCATTCATTGTTCTACTTGTCGAAAGTTACAAATAATTTCCTTTAAAGGATTAACAATGGGGCTCGTTGTTCACTTAAACTTGAAGAACAATAATTTGGCGAATTGTACTGTTTGGATGCTTTGCATATATGTTTCTTAGACTATATAGAAGCAATATATACAAAGATTTCAACCGTCTACATGTTCCATTCATTGTTCTACTTGTCGAAAGTTACAATTAATTTCCGTTAAAGGATTAACAATGGGGCTCGTAGTTCACTTAAACTTGAAGTACAAAAAATTGGCGAATTGTACTGTTTGGATGCTTTGCATATATGTTTCTTAGACTATATAGAAGCAATATATACAATGATTTCAACCGTCTACCTGTTCCATTCATTGTTCTACTTGTCGAAAGTTACAATTAATTTCCGTTAAAGGATTAACAATGGGGCTCGTAGTTCACTTAAACTTGAAGTACAAAAAATTGGCGAATTGTACTGTTTGGATGCTTTGCATATATGTTTCATAGACTATATAGAAGCAATATATACAAAGATTTCAACCGTCTACCTGTTCCATTCATTGTTCTACTTGTCGAAAGTTACAAATAATTTCCTTTAAAGGATTAACAATGGGGCTCGTTGTTCACTTAAACTGGAAGAGCAAAAAATTGTCGAATTGTACTGTTTGGATGCTTTGCATATATGTTTCTTAGACTATATAGAAGCAATATATACAAAGATTTCAACCGTCTACCTGTTCCATTCACTGTTCTACCTGTCGAAATTTACAAATAATTTCCTTTAAAGGATTAACAATGGGGCTCGTTATTCACTTAAACTTGAAGAACAAAAAAGTGGCGAATTGTACTGTTTGGATGCTTTGCATATATGTTTCTTAGCCTATATAGAAGCAATATATACAAAGATTTCAACCGTCTACCTTTTCCATTCATTGTTCTACTTGTCAAAAGTTACAAATAATTTCCGATAACGGATTAACCATTGGGGCTCATTGTTCACTTAAACTTGAAGAACAAAAAATTTGCGAATTGTACTGTTTGGATGCTTTTCATATATGTTTCTTATACTATATAGAAGCAATATATACAAAGATTTCAACCGTCTACCTGTTCCATTCACTGTTCTACTTGTCGAAAGTTACAAATAATTTAAGTTAAGGGATTCACAATGGGGATCGTAGTTCACTTAAACTTGAAGAACAAAAAATTGGCGAATTGTACTGTTTGGATGCTTTGCGTACATGTTTCTTAGACTATATGGAAGCAATATATACAAAGATTTCAACCGTCTACGTGTTCCATTCATTGTTCTACTTGTCGAAAGTTACAAATAATTTCCGTTAAGGGATTCACAATGGGGATCGTAGTTCACTTAAACTTGAAGAACAAAAAATTGGCGAATTGTACTGTTTGGATGCTTTGCGTACATGTTTCTTAGACTATATGGAAGCAATATATACAAAGATTTCAACCGTCTACGTGTTCCATTCATTGTTCTACTTGTCGAAAGTTACAAATAATTTCCGTTAAGGGATTAACAATGGGGATCGTAGTTTACTTAAACTTGAAGAACAAAAAATTGGCGAATTGTACTGTTTGGATGCTTTGCATAAATGTTTCTTAGACTATATAGAAGCAATATATACAATGATTTCAACAGTCTACCTGTTCCATTCATTGTTCTACTTGTCGAAAATTACAAATAATTTCCGATAAAGGATTAACCATTGGGGCTCATTGTTCACTAAACTTGAAGAACAAAAAATTGTCGAATTGTACTGTTTGGATGCTTTGCATATATGTTTCTTAGACTATATAGAAGCAATATATACAAAGATTTCAACCGGCTACCTGTTCCATTCATTGTTCTACTTGTCGAAATTTACAAATAATTTCCGATAAAGGATTAACCATTGGGGCTCAATGTTCACTAAACTTGAAGAACAAAAAATTGTCGAATTGTACTGTTTGGATGCTTTGCATATATGTTTCTTAGACTATATAGAAGCAATATATACAAAGATTTCAACCGTCTACCTGTTCCATTCATTGTTCTACTTGTCGAAAGTTACAATTAATTTCCGTTAAAGGATTAACAATGGGGCTCGTAGTTCACTTAAACTTGAAGTACAAAAAATTGGCGAATTGTACTGTTTGGATGCTTTGCATATATGTTTCTTAGACTATTTAGAAGCAACATATACTATGATTTCAACCGTCTACCTATTCCATTCATTGTTCTACTTGCCGAAATTTACAAATAATTTCCTTTAAAGGATTAACAATGGGGCTCGTAGTTCACTTAAACTTGAAGAACAAAAAATTGGCGAATTGTACTGTTTGGATGCTTTGCATATATGTTTCTTAGACTATTTAGAAGCAACATATACTATGATTTCAACCGTCTACCTATTCCATTCATTGTTCTACTTGCCGAAATTTACAAATAATTTCCTTTAAAGGATTAACAATGGGGCTCGTAGTTCACTTAAACTGGAAGAGCAAAAAATTGTCGAATTGTACTGTTTGGATGCTTTGCATATATGTTTCTTAGACTATTTAGAAGCAATATATACAATGATTTCAACCGTCTACCTGTTCCATTCATTGTTCTACTTGTCGAAATTTACAAATAATTTCCGATAAAGGATTAACCATTGGGGCTCATTGTTCACTTAAACTTGAAGAACAAAAAATTGGCGAATTGTACTGTTTGGATGCTTTGCATATATGTTTCTTAGACTATATAGAAGCAATATATACAAAGATTTCAACCGTCTACCTGTTCCATTCATTGTTCTACTTGTCGAAAATTACAAATAATTTCCGATAAAGGATTAACCATTGGGGCTCATTGTTCACTAAACTTGAAGAACAAAAAATTGTCGAATTGTACTGTTTGGATGCTTTGCATATATGTTTCTTAGACTATATAGAAGCAATATATACAAAGATTTCAACCGTCTACCTGTTCCATTCATTGTTCTACTTGTCGAAAGTTACAATTAATTTCCGTTAAAGGATTAACAATGGGGCTCGTAGTTCACTTAAACTTGAAGAACAAAAAATTGGCGAATTGTACTGTTTGGATGCTTTGCATATATGTTTCTTAGACTATTTAGAAGCAACATATACAAAGATTTCAACCGGCTACCTGTTCCATTCATTGTTCTACTTGTCGAAATTTACAAATAATTTCCGATAAAGGATTAACCATTGGGGCTCAATGTTCACTTAAACTTGAAGAACAAAAAATTGGCGAATTGTACTGTTTGGATGCTTTGCATATATGTTTCTTAGACTATATAGAAGCAATATATACAAAGATTTCAACCGTCTACCTGTTCCATTCATTGTTCTACTTGTCGAAAATTACAAATAATTTCCGATAAAGGATTAACCATTGGGGCTCATTGTTCACTAAACTTGAAGAACAAAAAATTGTCGAATTGTACTGTTTGGATGCTTTGCATATATGTTTCTTAGACTATATAGAAGCAATATATACAAAGATTTCAACCGTCTACCTGTTCCATTCATTGTTCTACTTGTCGAAAGTTACAATTAATTTCCGTTAAAGGATTAACAATGGGGCTCGTAGTTCACTTAAACTTGAAGAACAAAAAATTGGCGAATTGTACTGTTTGGATGCTTTGCATATATGTTTCTTAGACTATTTAGAAGCAACATATACAAAGATTTCAACCGGCTACCTGTTCCATTCATTGTTCTACTTGTCGAAATTTACAAATAATTTCCGATAAAGGATTAACCATTGGGGCTCAATGTTCACTTAAACTTGAAGAACAAAAAATTGGCGAATTGTACTGTTTGGATGCTTTGCATATATGTTTCGTAGACTATATAGAAGCAATATATACAAAGATTTCAACCGTCTACCTGTTCCATTCATTGTTCTACTTGTCGAAAATTACAAATAATTTCCGATAAAGGATTAACCATTGGGGCTCATTGTTCACTAAACTTGAAGAACAAAAAATTGTCGAATTGTACTGTTTGGATGCTTTGCATATATGTTTCTTAGATTATATAGAAGCAATATATACAATGATTTAAACCGTCTACCTGTTCCATTCATTGTTCTACTTGTCGAAAGTTACAAATAATTTCCGTTAAGGGATTAACAATGGGGATCGTAGTTTACTTAAACTTGAAGAACAAAAAATTGGCGAATTGTACTGTTTGGATGCTTTGCATATATGTTTCTTAGACTATTTAGAAGCAACATATACTATGATTTCAACCGTCTACCTATTCCATTCATTGTTCTACTTGCCGAAATTTACAAATAATTTCCTTTAAAGGATTAACAATGGGGCTCGTAGTTCACTTAAACTGGAAGAGCAAAAAATTGTCGAATTGTACTGTTTGGATGCTTTGCATATATGTTTCTTAGACTATATAGAAGCAATATATACAATGATTTCAACCGTCTACCTGTTCCATTCATTGTTCTACTTGTCGAAATTTACAAATAATTTCCGATAAAGGATTAACCATTGGGGCTCATTGTTCACTTAAACTTGAAGAACAAAAAATTGGCGAATTGTACTGTTTGGATGCTTTGCATATATGTTTCTTAGACTATATAGAAGCAATATATACAAAGATTTCAACCTTCTACCTGTTCCATTCATTGTTCTACTTGTCGAAAGTTACAAATAATTTCCTTTAAAGGATTAACAATGGGGCTCGTTGTTCACTTAAACTTGAAGAACAATAATTTGGCGAATTGTACTGTTTGGATGCTTTGCATATATGTTTCTTAGATTATATAGAAGCAATATATACAATGATTTAAACCGTCTACCTGTTCCATTCATTGTTCTACTTGTCGAAAGTTACAAATAATTTCCGTTAAGGGATTAACAATGGGGATCGTAGTTTACTTAAACTTGAAGAACAAAAAATTGGCGAATTGTACTGTTTGGATGCTTTGCATATATGTTTCTTAGACTATTTAGAAGCAACATATACTATGATTTCAACCGTCTACCTATTCCATTCATTGTTCTACTTGCCGAAATTTACAAATAATTTCCTTTAAAGGATTAACAATGGGGCTCGTAGTTCACTTAAACTGGAAGAGCAAAAAATTGTCGAATTGTACTGTTTGGATGCTTTGCATATATGTTTCTTAGACTATATAGAAGCAATATATACAATGATTTCAACCGTCTACCTGTTCCATTCATTGTTCTACTTGTCGAAATTTACAAATAATTTCCGATAAAGGATTAACCATTGGGGCTCATTGTTCACTTAAACTTGAAGAACAAAAAATTGGCGAATTGTACTGTTTGGATGCTTTGCATATATGTTTCTTAGACTATATAGAAGCAATATATACAAAGATTTCAACCTTCTACCTGTTCCATTCATTGTTCTACTTGTCGAAAGTTACAAATAATTTCCTTTAAAGGATTAACAATGGGGCTCGTTGTTCACTTAAACTTGAAGAACAATAATTTGGCGAATTGTACTGTTTGGATGCTTTGCATATATGTTTCTTAGATTATATAGAAGCAATATATACAATGATTTAAACCGTCTACCTGTTCCATTCATTGTTCTACTTGTCGAAAGTTACAAATAATTTCCGTTAAGGGATTAACAATGGGGATCGTAGTTTACTTAAACTTGAAGAACAAAAAATTGGCGAATTGTACTGTTTGGATGCTTTGCATATATGTTTCTTAGACTATTTAGAAGCAACATATACTATGATTTCAACCGTCTACCTATTCCATTCATTGTTCTACTTGCCGAAATTTACAAATAATTTCCTTTAAAGGATTAACAATGGGGCTCGTAGTTCACTTAAACTGGAAGAGCAAAAAATTGTCGAATTGTACTGTTTGGATGCTTTGCATATATGTTTCTTAGACTATATAGAAGCAATATATACAATGATTTCAACCGTCTACCTGTTCCATTCATTGTTCTACTTGTCGAAATTTACAAATAATTTCCGATAAAGGATTAACCATTGGGGCTCATTGTTCACTTAAACTTGAAGAACAAAAAATTGGCGAATTGTACTGTTTGGATGCTTTGCATATATGTTTCTTAGACTATATAGAAGCAATATATACAAAGATTTCAACCTTCTACCTGTTCCATTCATTGTTCTACTTGTCGAAAGTTACAAATAATTTCCTTTAAAGGATTAACAATGGGGCTCGTTGTTCACTTAAACTTGAAGAACAATAATTTGGCGAATTGTACTGTTTGGATGCTTTGCATATATGTTTCTTAGACTATATAGAAGCAATATATACAAAGATTTCAACCGTCTACCTGTTCCATTCATTGTTCTACTTGTCGAAAGTTACAATTAATTTCCGTTAAAGGATTAACAATGGGGCTCGTAGTTCACTTAAACTTGAAGTACAAAAAATCGGCGAATTGTACTGTTTGGATGCTTTGCATATATGTTTCTTAGACTATATAGAAGCAATATATACAATGATTTCAACCGTCTACCTGTTCCATTCATTGTTCTACTTGTCGAAATTTACAATTAATTTCCGTTAAAGGATTAACAATGGGGCTCGTAGTTCACTTAAACTTGAAGTACAAAAAATTGGCGAATTGTACTGTTTGGATGCTTTGCATATATGTTTCATAGACTATATAGAAGCAATATATACAAAGATTTCAACCGTCTACCTGTTCCATTCATTGTTCTACTTGTCGAAAGTTACAAATAATTTCCTTTAAAGGATTAACAATGGGGCTCGTTGTTCACTTAAACTGGAAGAGCAAAAAATTGTCGAATTGTACTGTTTGGATGCTTTGCATATATGTTTCTTAGACTATATAGAAGCAATATATACAAAGATTTCAACCGTCTACCTGTTCCATTCACTGTTCTACTTGTCGAAATTTACAAATAATTTCCTTTAAAGGATTAACAATGGGGCTCGTTATTCACTTAAACTTGAAGAACAAAAAAGTGGCGAATTGTACTGTTTGGATGCTTTGCATATATGTTTCTTAGCCTATATAGAAGCAATATATACAAAGATTTCAACCGTCTACCTTTTCCATTCATTGTTCTACTTGTCAAAAGTTACAAATAATTTCCGATAACGGATTAACCATTGGGGCTCATTGTTCACTTAAACTTGAAGAACAAAAAATTTGCGAATTGTACTGTTTGGATGCTTTGCATATATGTTTCTTAGACTATATGGAAGCAATATATACAAAGATTTCAACCGTCTACGTGTTCCATTCATTGTTCTACTTGTCGAAAGTTACAAATAATTTCCGTTAAGGGATTAACAATGGGGATCGTAGTTTACTTAAACTTGAAGAACAAAAAATTGGCGAATTGTACTGTTTGGATGCTTTGCATATATGTTTCTCAGACTATTTAGAAGCAACATATACAATGATTTCAACCGTCTACCTATTCCATTCATTGTTCTACTTGCCGAAATTTACAAATAATTTCCTTTAAAGGATTAACAATTGGGCTCGTAGTTCACTTAAACTGGAAGAGCAAAAAATTGTCGAATTGTACTGTTTGGATGCTTTGCATATATGTTTCTTAGACTATATAGAAGCAATATATACAAAGATTTCAACCGTCTACCTGTTCCATTCATTGTTCTACTTGTCGAAAGTTACAATTAATTTCCGTTCAAGGATTAACAATGGGGCTCGTTGTTCGCTTAAACTTGAAGAACAAAAAATTGGCGAATGGTACTGTTTGGATGCTTTGCATATATGTTTCTTAGACTATATAGAAGCAATATATACAATGTTTTCAACCGTCTACCTTTTCCATTCATTGTTCTTCTTGTCGAAAGTTACAAATAATTTCCGATAATGGATTAACCATTGGGGCTCATTGTTCACTTAAACTTGAAGAACAAAAAATTGGCGAATTGTACTGTTTGGATGCTTTGCATATATGTTTCTTATACTATATAGAAGCAATATATACAAAGATTTCTATCGTCTACCTGTTCCATTCACTGTTCTACTTGTCGAAGATTACAAATAATTTCCGATAATGGATTAACAATGGGGCTCATTGTTCACTTAAACTTGAAGAACAAAAAATTGCCGAATTGTACTGTTTGGATGCTTTGCATATATGTTTCGTAGACTATATAGAAGCAATATATACAAATATTTCAACCGTCTAACTGTTCCATTCATTGTTCTACTTGTCGAAAATTACAAATAATTTCCGATAAAGTATTAACCATTGGTGCTCATTGTTCACTTATACTTGAAGAACAAAAAATTGGCGAATGGTACTGTTTGGATGCTTTGCATATATGTTTCTTAGACTATATAGAAGCAATATATACAAAGATTTCAACCGTCTACCTTTTCCATTCATTGTTCTACTTGTCAAAAGTTACAAATAATTTCCGATAACGGATTAACCATTGGGGCTCATTGTTCACTTAAACTTGAAGAACAAAAAATTGGCGAATTGTACTGTTTGGATGCTTTGCATATATGTTTCGTAGGTTATATAGAAGCAATATATACAATGATTTCAACCGTCTACCTGATCCATTCACTGTTCTACTTGTCGAAAGTTACAAATAATTTCCGTTAAGGGATTAACAATGGGGATCGTAGTTCTCTTAAACTTGAAGAACAAAAAATTGGCGAATTGTACTGTTTGGATGCTTTGCGTACATGTTTCTTAGACTATATGGAAGCAATATATACAAAGATTTCAACCGTCTACGTGTTCCAATCATTGTTCTACTTGTCGAAATTTACAAATAATTTCCTTTAAAGGATTAACAATGGGGCTCGTTGTTCACTTAAACTTGAAGAACAAAAAAGTGGCGAATGGTACTGTTTGGATGCTTTGCATATATGTTTCTTAGACTATAAAGAAGCAATATATACATTGATTTCAACCGTCTACCTGTTCCATTCACTGTTCTACTTGTCGAAAGTTACAAATAATTTCCTTTAAAGGATTAACAATGGGGCTCGTTGTTCACTTAAACTTGAAGGACAATAAATTGGCGAATTGTGCTGTTTGGATGCTTTGCACATATGTTTCTTAGACTATATAGAAGCAACATATACAATGATTTCAACCGTCTACCTTTTCCATTCATTGTTCTACTTGTCGAAAGTTACAAATAATTTCCGTCAAGGGATTAACAATGGGGATCGTAGTTTACTTAAACTTGAAGAACAAAAAATTGGCGAATTGTACTGTTTGGATGCTTTGCATATATGTTTCTTAGACTATTTAGAAGCAATATATACAATTATTTCAACAGTCTACCTGTTCCATTCATTGTTCTACTTGCCGAAATTTACAAATAATTTCCTTTAAAGGATTAACAATGGGGCTCGTAGTTCACTTAAACATGAAGGACAAAAAATTGGCGAATGGTACTGTTTGGATGCTTTGCATATATGTTTCTTAGACTATATAGAAGCAATATATACAAAGATTTCAACCGTCTACCTGTTCCATTCATTGTTCTACTTGTCGAAAGTTACAAATAATTTCCTTTAAAGGATTAACAATGGGGCTCGTTGTTCACTTAAACTTGAAGGACAATAAATTGGCGAATTGTGCTGTTTGGATGCTTTGCACATATGTTTCTTAGACTATATAGAAGCAATATCTACAAAGATTTCAACCGTCTACATGTTCCATTCATTGTTCTACTTGTCGAAAGTTACAATTAATTTCCGTTAAAGGATTAACAATGGGGCTCGTAGTTCACTTAAACTTGAAGTACAAAAAATTGGCGAATTGTACTGTTTGGATGCTTTGCATATATGTTTCTTAGACTATATAGAAGCAATATATACAAAGATTTCAACCGTGTACCTGTTCCATTCATTGTTCTACTTGTCGAAAGTTACAATTAATTTCCGTTCAAGGATTAACAATGGGGCTCGTAGTTCA
This sequence comes from Cerceris ruficornis, assembly GCA_963989415.1. Lineage (NCBI taxonomy): Eukaryota > Metazoa > Arthropoda > Insecta > Hymenoptera > Crabronidae > Cerceris > Cerceris ruficornis. The sequence goes on from CAXDIW010000076.1 coordinate 992,056, forward strand.
CTTAAACTTGAAGTACAAAAAATTGGCGAATTGTACTGTTTGGATGCTTTGCATATATGTTTCTTAGACTATATAGAAGCAATATCTACAAAGATTTCAACCGTCTACCTGTTCCATTCATTGTTCTACTTGTCGAAAGTTACAATTAATTTCCGTTAAAGGATTAACAATGGGGCTCGTAGTTCACTTAAACTTGAAGTACAAAAAATTGGCGAATTGTACTGTTTGGATGCTTTGCATATATGTTTCTTAGACTATATAGAAGCAATATATACAAAGATTTCAACCGTCTACCTGTTCCATTCATTGTTCTACTTGTCGAAAGTTACAAATAATTTCCTTTAAAGGATTAACAATGGGGCTCGTTGTTCACTTAAACTTGAAGAACAATAAATTGGCGAATTGTGCTGTTTGGATGCTTTGCATATATGTTTCTTAGACTATATAGAAGCAATATCTACAAAGATTTCAACCGTCTACCTGTTCCATTCATTGTTCTACTTGTCGAAAGTTACAATTAATTTCCGTTAAAGGATTAACAATGGGGCTCGTAGTTCACTTAAACTTGAAGTACAAAAAATTGGCGAATTGTACTGTTTGGATGCTTTGCATATATGTTTCGTAGACTATATAGAAGCAATATATACAAATATTTCAACCGTCTAACTGTTCCATTCATTGTTCTACTTGTCGAAAATTACAAATAATTTCCGATAAAGGATTAACCATTGGTGCTCAGTGTTCACTTAAACTTGAAGAACCAAAAATTGGCGAATGGTACTGTTTGGATGCTTTGCATATATGTTTCTTAGACTATATAGAAGCAATATATACAAAGATTTCAACCGTCTAACTTTTCCATTCCTTGTTCTACGTGTCGAAAGTTATAAATAATTTCCGATAACGGATTAACCATTTAGGCTCATTGTTCACTTAAACTTGAAGAACATAAAATTGGCGAATTGTACTGTTTGGATGCTTTCCATATATGTTTCGTAGACTATATAGAAGCAATATATACAAATATTTCAACCGTCTAATTGTTCCATTCATTGTTCTACTTGTCGAAAGTTACAAATAATTTCCGTTAAGGGATTAACAATGGGGATCGTAGTTTACTTAAACTTGAAGAACAAAAAATTGGCGAATTGTACTGTTTGGATGCTTTGCATATATGTTTCTTAGACTATATAGAAGCAATATATAAAAAGATTTCAACCGTCTACCAGTTCCATTCATTGTTCTACTTGTCGAAAGTTACAAATAATTTCCGTTAAGGGATTAACAATGGGGATCGTAGTTTACTTAAACTTGAAGAACAAAAAATTGGCGAATTGTACTGTTTGGATGCTTTGCATATATGTTTCTTAGACTATATAGAAGCAATATATACAAAGATTTCAACCGTCTACCTTTTCCATTCATTGTTCTACTTGTCAAAAGTTACAAATAATTTCCGATAACGGATTAACCATTGGGGCTCATTGTTCACTTAAACTTGAAGAACAAAAAATTGGCGAATTGTACTGTTTGGATGCTTTGCATATATGTTTCGTAGGTTATATAGAAGCAATATATACAATGATTTCAACCGTCTACCTGATCCATTCACTGTTCTACTTGTCGAAAGTTACAAATAATTTCCGTTAAGGGATTAACAATGGGGATCGTAGTTCACTTAAACTTGAAGAACAAAAAATTGGCGAATTGTACTGTTTGGATGCTTTGCGTACATGTTTCTTAGACTATATGGAAGCAATATATACAAAGATTTCAACCGTCTACGTGTTCCAATCATTGTTCTACTTGTCGAAATTTACAAATAATTTCCTTTAAAGGATTAACAATGGGGCTCGTTGTTCACTTAAACTTGAAGAACAAAAAAGTGGCGAATGGTACTGTTTGGATGCTTTGCATATATGTTTCTTAGACTATAAAGAAGCAATATATACATTGATTTCAACCGTCTACCTGTTCCATTCATTGTTCTACTTGTCGAAAGTTACAAATAATTTCCTTTAAAGGATTAACAATGGGGCTCGTTGTTCACTTAAACTTGAAGGACAATAAATTGGCGAATTGTGCTGTTTGGATGCTTTGCACATATGTTTCTTAGACTATATAGAAGCAACATATACAATGATTTCAACCGTCTACCTTTTCCATTCATTGTTCTACTTGTCGAAAGTTACAAATAATTTCCGTCAAGGGATTAACAATGGGGATCGTAGTTTACTTAAACTTGAAGAACAAAAAATTGGCGAATTGTACTGTTTGGATGCTTTGCATATATGTTTCTTAGACTATTTAGAAGCAATATATACAATTATTTCAACAGTCTACCTGTTCCATTCATTGTTCTACTTGCCGAAATTTACAAATAATTTCCTTTAAAGGATTAACAATGGGGCTCGTAGTTCACTCAAACATGAAGGACAAAAAATTGGCGAATGGTACTGTTTGGATGCTTTGCATATATGTTTCTTAGACTATATAGAAGCAATATATACAAAGATTTCAACCGTCTACCTGTTCCATTCATTGTTCTACTTGTCGAAAGTTACAAATAATTTCCTTTAAAGGATTAACAATGGGGCTCGTTGTTCACTTAAACTTGAAGGACAATAAATTGGCGAATTGTGCTGTTTGGATGCTTTGCACATATGTTTCTTAGACTATATAGAAGCAATATCTACAAAGATTTCAACCGTCTACCTGTTCCATTCATTGTTCTACTTGTCGAAAGTTACAATTAATTTCCGTTAAAGGATTAACAATGGGGCTCGTAGTTCACTTAAACTTGAAGTACAAAAAATTGGCGAATTGTACTGTTTGGATGCTTTGCATATATGTTTCTTAGACTATATAGAAGCAATATATACAAAGATTTCAACCGTGTACCTGTTCCATTCATTGTTCTACTTGTCGAAAGTTACAATTAATTTCCGTTCAAGGATTAACAATGGGGCTCGTAGTTCACTTAAACTTGAAGTACAAAAAATTGGCGAATTGTACTGTTTGGATGCTTTGCATATATGTTTCTTAGACTATATAGAAGCAATATATACAAAGATTTCAACCGTCTACCTGTTCCATTCATTGTTCTATTTGTCGAAAGTTACAAATAATTTCCTTTAAAGGATTAACAATGGGGCTCGTAGTTCACTTAAACTTGAAGTACAAAAAATTGGCGAATTGTACTGTTTGGATGCTTTGCATATATGTTTCTTAGACTATATAGAAGCAATATATACAAAGATTTCAACCGACTACCTGTTCCATTCATTGTTCTACTTGTTGAAAATTACAAATAATTTCCGATAAAGGATTAACAATTGGGGCTCATTGTTCACTTAAACTTGAAGACCAAAAAATTGGCAAATGGTACTGTTTGGATGCTTTGCGTACATGTTTCTTAGACTATATGGAAGCAATATATACAAAGATTTCAACCGTCTACGTGTTCCAATCATTGTTCTACTTGTCGAAATTTACAAATAATTTCCTTTAAAGGATTAACAATTGGGCTCGTTGTACACATAAACTTGAAGAACAAAAAATTGGCGAATGGTACTGTTTGGATGCTTTGCATATATGTTTCTTAGACTATATAGAAGCAATATATACAAAGATTTCAACCCTCTACCTGTTCCATTCATTGTTCTACTTGTCGAAAGTTACAAATAATTTCCTTTAAAGGATTAACAATGGGGCTCGTTGTTCACTTAAACTTGAAGAACAATAAATTGGCGAATTGTGCTGTTTGGATGCTTTGCATATATGTTTCTTAGACTATATAGAAGCAATATCTACAAAGATTTCAACCGTCTACCTGTTCCATTCATTGTTCTACTTGTCGAAAGTTACAATTAATTTCCGTTAAAGGATTAACAATGGGGCTCGTAGTTCACTTAAACTTGAAGTACAAAAAATTGGCGAATTGTACTGTTTGGATGCTTTGCATATATGTTTCTTAGACTATATAGAAGCAATATATACAAAGATTTCAACCGTCTACCTGTTCCATTCATTGTTCTACTTGTCGAAAGTTACAAATAATTTCCTTTAAAGGATTAACAATGGGGCTCGTTGTTCACTTAAACTTGAAGAACAATAAATTGGCGAATTGTGCTGTTTGGATGCTTTGCATATATGTTTCTTAGACTATATAGAAGCAATATCTACAAAGATTTCAACCGTCTACCTGTTCCATTCATTGTTCTACTTGTCGAAAGTTACAATTAATTTCCGTTAAAGGATTAACAATGGGGCTCGTAGTTCACTTAAACTTGAAGTACAAAAAATTGGCGAATTGTACTGTTTGGATGCTTTGCATATATGTTTCGTAGACTATATAGAAGCAATATATACAAATATTTCAACCGTCTAACTGTTCCATTCATTGTTCTACTTGTCGAAAATTACAAATAATTTCCGATAAAGGATTAACCATTGGTGCTCAGTGTTCACTTAAACTTGAAGAACCAAAAATTGGCGAATGGTACTGTTTGGATGCTTTGCATATATGTTTCTTAGACTATATAGAAGCAATATATACAAAGATTTCAACCGTCTACCTTTTCCATTCATTGTTCTACGTGTCGAAAGTTATAAATAATTTCCGATAACGGATTAACCATTTAGGCTCATTGTTCACTTAAACTTGAAGAACAAAAAATTGGCGAATTGTACTGTTTGGATGCTTTCCATATATGTTTCGTAGACTATATAGAAGCAATATATACAAATATTTCAACCGTCTAATTGTTCCATTCATTGTTCTACTTGTCGAAAGTTACAAATAATTTCCGTTAAGGGATTAACAATGGGGATCGTAGTTTACTTAAACTTGAAGAACAAAAAATTGGCGAATTGTACTGTTTGGATGCTTTGCATATATGTTTCTTAGACTATATAGAAGCAATATATAAAAAGATTTCAACCGTCTACCAGTTCCATTCATTGTTCTACTTGTCGAAAGTTACAAATAATTTCCGTTAAGGGATTAACAATGGGGATCGTAGTTTACTTAAACTTGAAGAACAAAAAATTGGCGAATTGTACTGTTTGGATGCTTTGCATATATGTTTCTTATACTATATAGAAGCAATATATACAAAGATTTCAATCGTCTACCTGTTACATTCACTGTTCTACTTGTCGAAAATTACAAATAATTTCCGATAATGGATTAACAATGGGGCTCATTGTTCACTTAAAATTGAAGAACAAAAAATTGGCGAATGGTACTGTTTGGATGCTTTGCATATATATTTCTTAGACTATATAGAAGCAATATATACAAAGATTTCAACCGTCTACCTTTTCCATTCATTGTTCTACTTGTCAAAAGTTACAAATAATTTCCGATAACGGATTAACAATGGGGCTCGTAGTTCACTTAAACTTGAAGAACAAAAAATTGGCGAATTGTACTGTTTGGATGCTTTGCACATATGTTTCTTAGACTATATAGAAGCAATATACACAATGATTTCAACCGTCTACCTGTTCCATTCCTTGTTCTACTTGTCGAAAGTTACAAATAATTTCCTTTAAAGGATTAACAATGGGGCTCGTTGTTCACTTAAACTGGAAGAGCAAAAAATTGTCGAATTGTACTGTTTGGATGCTTTGCATATATGTTTCTTAGACTATATAGAAGCAATATATACAAAGATTTCAACCGTCTACCTGTTCCATTCACTGTTCTACTTGTCGAAATTTACAAATAATTTCCTTTAAAGGATTAACAATGGGGCTCGTTATTCACTTAAACTTGAAGAACAAAAAAGTGGCGAATTGTACTGTTTGGATGCTTTGCATATATGTTTCTTAGCCTATATAGAAGCAATATATACAAAGATTTCAACCGTCTACCTTTTCCATTCATTGTTCTACTTGTCAAAAGTTACAAATAATTTCCGATAACGGATTAACCATTGGGGCTCATTGTTCACTTAAACTTGAAGAACAAAAAATTTGCGAATTGTACTGTTTGGATGCTTTTCATATATGTTTCTTATACTATATAGAAGTAATATATACAAAGATTTCAACCGTCTACCTGTTCCATTCACTGTTCTACTTGTCGAAAGTTACAAATAATTTAAGTTAAGGGATTCACAATGGGGATCGTAGTTCACTTAAACTTGAAGAACAAAAAATTGGCGAATTGTACTGTTTGGATGCTTTGCGTACATGTTTCTTAGACTATATGGAAGCAATATATACAAAGATTTCAACCGTCTACGTGTTCCATTCATTGTTCTACTTGTCGAAAGTTACAAATAATTTCCGTTAAGGGATTCACAATGGGGATCGTAGTTCACTTAAACTTGAAGAACAAAAAATTGGCGAATTGTACTGTTTGGATGCTTTGCGTACATGTTTCTTAGACTATATGGAAGCAATATATACAAAGATTTCAACCGTCTACGTGTTCCATTCATTGTTCTACTTGTCGAAAGTTACAAATAATTTCCGTTAAGGGATTCACAATGGGGATCGTAGTTCACTTAAACTTGAAGAGCAAAAAATTGTCGAATTGTACTGTTTGGATGCTTTGCATATATGTTTCTTAGACTATTTAGAAGCAATATATACAATGATTTCAACCGTCTACCTGTTCCATTCATTGTTCTACTTGTCGAAATTTACAAATAATTTCCGATAAAGGATTAACCATTGGGGCTCATTGTTCACTTAAACTTGAAGAACAAAAAATTGGCGAATTGTACTGTTTGGATGCTTTGCATATATGTTTCTTAGACTATATAGAAGCAATATATACAAAGATTTCAACCGTCTACCTGTTCCATTCATTGTTCTACTTGTCGAAAGTTACAAATAATTTCCTTTAAAGGATTAACAATGGGGCTCGTTGTTCACTTAAACTGGAAGAGCAAAAAATTGTCGAATTGTACTGTTTGGATGCTTTGCATATATGTTTCTTAGACTATATAGAAGCAATATATACAAAGATTTCAACCGTCTACCTGTTCCATTCACTGTTCTACTTGTCGAAATTTACAAATAATTTCCTTTAAAGGATTAACAATGGGGCTCGTTATTCACTTAAACTTGAAGAACAAAAAAGTGGCGAATTGTACTGTTTGGATGCTTTGCATATATGTTTCTTAGCCTATATAGAAGCAATATATACAAAGATTTCAACCGTCTACCTCTTCCATTCATTGTTCTACTTGTCAAAAGTTACAAATAATTTCCGATAACGGATTAACCATTGGGGCTCATTGTTCACTTAAACTTGAAGAACAAAAAATTTGCGAATTGTACTGTTTGGATGCTTTTCATATATGTTTCTTATACTATATAGAAGCAATATATACAAAGATTTCAACCGTCTACCTGTTCCATTCACTGTTCTACTTGTCGAAAGTTACAAATAATTTAAGTTAAGGGATTCACAATGGGGATCGTAGTTCACTTAAACTTGAAGAACAAAAAATTGGCGAATTGTACTGTTTGGATGCTTTGCGTACATGTTTCTTAGACTATATGGAAGCAATATATACAAAGATTTCAACCGTCTACGTGTTCCATTCATTGTTCTACTTGTCGAAAGTTACAAATAATTTCCGTTAAGGGATTCACAATGGGGATCGTAGTTCACTTAAACTTGAAGAACAAAAAATTGGCGAATTGTACTGTTTGGATGCTTTGCGTACATGTTTCTTAGACTATATGGAAGCAATATATACAAAGATTTCAACCGTCTACGTGTTCCATTCATTGTTCTACTTGTCGAAAGTTACAAATAATTTCCGTTAAGGGATTAACAATGGGGATCGTAGTTTACTTAAACTTGAAGAACAAAAAATTGGCGAATTGTACTGTTTGGATGCTTTGCATAAATGTTTCTTAGACTATATAGAAGCAATATATACAATGATTTCAACAGTCTACCTGTTCCATTCATTGTTCTACTTGTCGAAAATTACAAATAATTTCCGATAAAGGATTAACCATTGGGGCTCATTGTTCACTAAACTTGAAGAACAAAAAATTGTCGAATTGTACTGTTTGGATGCTTTGCATATATGTTTCTTAGACTATAAAGAAGCAATATATACAAAGATTTCAACCGGCTACCTGTTCCATTCATTGTTCTACTTGTCGAAATTTACAAATAATTTCCGATAAAGGATTAACCATTGGGGCTCAATGTTCACTTAAACTTGAAGAACAAAAAATTGGCGAATTGTACTGTTTGGATGCTTTGCATATATGTTTCTTAGACTATATAGAAGCAATATATACAAAGATTTCAACCGTCTACCTGTTCCATTCATTGTTCTACTTGTCGAAAATTACAAATAATTTCCGATAAAGGATTAACCATTGGGGCTCATTGTTCACTAAACTTGAAGAACAAAAAATTGTCGAATTGTACTGTTTGGATGCTTTGCATATATGTTTCTTAGACTATATAGAAGCAATATATACAAAGATTTCAACCGTCTACCTGTTCCATTCATTGTTCTACTTGTCGAAAGTTACAATTAATTTCCGTTAAAGGATTAACAATGGGGCTCGTAGTTCACTTAAACTTGAAGTACAAAAAATTGGCGAATTGTACTGTTTGGATGCTTTGCATATATGTTTCTTAGACTATTTAGAAGCAACATATACTATGATTTCAACCGTCTACCTATTCCATTCATTGTTCTACTTGCCGAAATTTACAAATAATTTCCTTTAAAGGATTAACAATGGGGCTCGTAGTTCACTTAAACTTGAAGAACAAAAAATTGGCGAATTGTACTGTTTGGATGCTTTGCATATATGTTTCTTAGACTATTTAGAAGCAACATATACTATGATTTCAACCGTCTACCTATTCCATTCATTGTTCTACTTGCCGAAATTTACAAATAATTTCCTTTAAAGGATTAACAATGGGGCTCGTAGTTCACTTAAACTGGAAGAGCAAAAAATTGTCGAATTGTACTGTTTGAATGCTTTGCATATATGTTTCTTAGACTATTTAGAAGCAATATATACAATGATTTCAACCGTCTACCTGTTCCATTCATTGTTCTACTTGTCGAAATTTACAAATAATTTCCGATAAAGGATTAACCATTGGGGCTCATTGTTCACTTAAACTTGAAGAACAAAAAATTGGCGAATTGTACTGTTTGGATGCTTTGCATATATGTTTCTTAGACTATATAGAAGCAATATATACAAAGATTTCAACCGTCTACCTGTTCCATTCATTGTTCTACTTGTCGAAAATTACAAATAATTTCCGATAAAGGATTAACCATTGGGGCTCATTGTTCACTAAACTTGAAGAACAGAAAATTGTCGAATTGTACTGTTTGGATGCTTTGCATATATGTTTCTTAGACTATATAGAAGCAATATATACAAAGATTTCAACCGTCTACCTGTTCCATTCATTGTTCTACTTGTCGAAAGTTACAATTAATTTCCGTTAAAGGATTAACAATGGGGCTCGTAGTTCACTTAAACTTGAAGAACAAAAAATTGGCGAATTGTACTGTTTGGATGCTTTGCATATATGTTTCTTAGACTATTTAGAAGCAACATATACAAAGATATCAACCGGCTACCTGTTCCATTCATTGTTCTACTTGTCGAAATTTACAAATAATTTCCGATAAAGGATTAACCATTGGGGCTCAATGTTCACTTAAACTTGAAGAACAAAAAATTGGCGAATTGTACTGTTTGGATGCTTTGCATATATGTTTCTTAGACTATATAGAAGCAATATATACAAAGATTTCAACCGTCTACCTGTTCCATTCATTGTTCTACTTGTCGAAAATTACAAATAATTTCCGATAAAGGATTAACCATTGGGGCTCATTGTTCACTAAACTTGAAGAACAAAAAATTGTCGAATTGTACTGTTTGGATGCTTTGCATATATGTTTCTTAGATTATATAGAAGCAATATATACAATGATTTAAACCGTCTACCTGTTCCATTCATTGTTCTACTTGTCGAAAGTTACAAATAATTTCCGTTAAGGGATTAACAATGGGGATCGTAGTTTACTTAAACTTGAAGAACAAAAAATTGGCGAATTGTACTGTTTGGATGCTTTGCATATATGTTTCTTAGACTATTTAGAAGCAACATATACTATGATTTCAACCGTCTACCTATTCCATTCATTGTTCTACTTGCCGAAATTTACAAATAATTTCCGATAAAGGATTAACCATTGGGGCTCATTGTTCACTTAAACTTGAAGAACAAAAAATTGGCGAATTGTACTGTTTGGATGCTTTGCATATATGTTTCTTAGACTATATAGAAGCAATATATACAAAGATTTCAACCGTCTACCTGTTCCATTCATTGTTCTACTTGTCGAAAATTACAAATAATTTCCGATAAAGGATTAACCATTGGGGCTCATTGTTCACTAAACTTGAAGAACAGAAAATTGTCGAATTGTACTGTTTGGATGCTTTGCATATATGTTTCTTAGACTATATAGAAGCAATATATACAAAGATTTCAACCGTCTACCTGTTCCATTCATTGTTCTACTTGTCGAAAGTTACAATTAATTTCCGTTAAAGGATTAACAATGGGGCTCGTAGTTCACTTAAACTTGAAGAACAAAAAATTGGCGAATTGTACTGTTTGGATGCTTTGCATATATGTTTCTTAGACTATTTAGAAGCAACATATACAAAGATTTCAACCGGCTACCTGTTCCATTCATTGTTCTACTTGTCGAAATTTACAAATAATTTCCGATAAAGGATTAACCATTGGGGCTCAATGTTCACTTAAACTTGAAGAACAAAAAATTGGCGAATTGTACTGTTTGGATGCTTTGCATATATGTTTCTTAGACTATATAGAAGCAATATATACAAAGATTTCAACCGTCTACCTGTTCCATTCATTGTTCTACTTGTCGAAAATTACAAATAATTTCCGATAAAGGATTAACCATTGGGGCTCATTGTTCACTAAACTTGAAGAACAAAAAATTGTCGAATTGTACTGTTTGGATGCTTTGCATATATGTTTCTTAGATTATATAGAAGCAATATATACAATGATTTAAACCGTCTACCTGTTCCATTCATTGTTCTACTTGTCGAAAGTTACAAATAATTTCCGTTAAGGGATTAACAATGGGGATCGTAGTTTACTTAAACTTGAAGAACAAAAAATTGGCGAATTGTACTGTTTGGATGCTTTGCATATATGTTTCTTAGACTATTTAGAAGCAACATATACTATGATTTCAACCGTCTACCTATTCCATTCATTGTTCTACTTGCCGAAATTTACAAATAATTTCCTTTAAAGGATTAACAATGGGGCTCGTAGTTCACTTAAACTGGAAGAGCAAAAAATTGTCGAATTGTACTGTTTGGATGCTTTGCATATATGTTTCTTAGACTATATAGAAGCAATATATACAATGATTTCAACCGTCTACCTGTTCCATTCATTGTTCTACTTGTCGAAATTTACAAATAATTTCCGATAAAGGATTAACCATTGGGGCTCATTGTTCACTTAAACTTGAAGAACAAAAAATTGGCGAATTGTACTGTTTGGATGCTTTGCATATATGTTTCTTAGACTATATAGAAGCAATATATACAAAGATTTCAACCTTCTACCTGTTCCATTCATTGTTCTACTTGTCGAAAGTTACAAATAATTTCCTTTAAAGGATTAACAATGGGGCTCGTTGTTCACTTAAACTTGAAGAACAATAATTTGGCGAATTGTACTGTTTGGATGCTTTGCATATATGTTTCTTAGACTATATAGAAGCAATATATACAAAGATTTCAACCGTCTACCTGTTCCATTCATTGTTCTACTTGTCGAAAGTTACAATTAATTTCCGTTAAAGGATTAACAATGGGGCTCGTAGTTCACTTAAACTTGAAGTACAAAAAATCGGCGAATTGTACTGTTTGGATGCTTTGCATATATGTTTCTTAGACTATATAGAAGCAATATATACAATGATTTCAACCGTCTACCTGTTCCATTCATTGTTCTACTTGTCGAAATTTACAAATAATTTCCGATAAAGGATTAACCATTGGGGCTCATTGTTCACTTAAACTTGAAGAACAAAAAATTGGCGAATTGTACTGTTTGGATGCTTTGCATATATGTTTCTTAGACTATTTAGAAGCAACATATACAAAGATTTCAACCGGCTACCTGTTCCATTCATTGTTCTACTTGTCGAAATTTACAAATAATTTCCGATAAAGGATTAACCATTGGGGCTCAATGTTCACTTAAACTTGAAGAACAAAAAATTGGCGAATTGTACTGTTTGGATGCTTTGCATATATGTTTCTTAGACTATATAGAAGCAATATATACAAAGATTTCAACCGTCTACCTGTTCCATTCATTGTTCTACTTGTCGAAAATTACAAATAATTTCCGATAAAGGATTAACCATTGGGGCTCATTGTTCACTAAACTTGAAGAACAAAAAATTGTCGAATTGTACTGTTTGGATGCTTTGCATATATGTTTCTTAGATTATATAGAAGCAATATATACAATGATTTAAACCGTCTACCTGTTCCATTCATTGTTCTACTTGTCGAAAGTTACAAATAATTTCCGTTAAGGGATTAACAATGGGGATCGTAGTTTACTTAAACTTGAAGAACAAAAAATTGGCGAATTGTACTGTTTGGATGCTTTGCATATATGTTTCTTAGACTATTTAGAAGCAACATATACTATGATTTCAACCGTCTACCTATTCCATTCATTGTTCTACTTGCCGAAATTTACAAATAATTTCCGATAAAGGATTAACCATTGGGGCTCATTGTTCACTTAAACTTGAAGAACAAAAAATTGGCGAATTGTACTGTTTGGATGCTTTGCATATATGTTTCTTAGACTATATAGAAGCAATATATACAAAGATTTCAACCGTCTACCTGTTCCATTCATTGTTCTACTTGTCGAAAATTACAAATAATTTCCGATAAAGGATTAACCATTGGGGCTCATTGTTCACTAAACTTGAAGAACAGAAAATTGTCGAATTGTACTGTTTGGATGCTTTGCATATATGTTTCTTAGACTATATAGAAGCAATATATACAAAGATTTCAACCGTCTACCTGTTCCATTCATTGTTCTACTTGTCGAAAGTTACAATTAATTTCCGTTAAAGGATTAACAATGGGGCTCGTAGTTCACTTAAACTTGAAGAACAAAAAATTGGCGAATTGTACTGTTTGGATGCTTTGCATATATGTTTCTTAGACTATTTAGAAGCAACATATACAAAGATTTCAACCGGCTACCTGTTCCATTCATTGTTCTACTTGTCGAAATTTACAAATAATTTCCGATAAAGGATTAACCATTGGGGCTCAATGTTCACTTAAACTTGAAGAACAAAAAATTGGCGAATTGTACTGTTTGGATGCTTTGCATATATGTTTCTTAGACTATATAGAAGCAATATATACAAAGATTTCAACCGTCTACCTGTTCCATTCATTGTTCTACTTGTCGAAAATTACAAATAATTTCCGATAAAGGATTAACCATTGGGGCTCATTGTTCACTAAACTTGAAGAACAAAAAATTGTCGAATTGTACTGTTTGGATGCTTTGCATATATGTTTCTTAGATTATATAGAAGCAATATATACAATGATTTAAACCGTCTACCTGTTCCATTCATTGTTCTACTTGTCGAAAGTTACAAATAATTTCCGTTAAGGGATTAACAATGGGGATCGTAGTTTACTTAAACTTGAAGAACAAAAAATTGGCGAATTGTACTGTTTGGATGCTTTGCATATATGTTTCTTAGACTATTTAGAAGCAACATATACTATGATTTCAACCGTCTACCTATTCCATTCATTGTTCTACTTGCCGAAATTTACAAATAATTTCCTTTAAAGGATTAACAATGGGGCTCGTAGTTCACTTAAACTGGAAGAGCAAAAAATTGCCGAATTGTACTGTTTGGATGCTTTGCATATATGTTTCTTAGACTATATAGAAGCAATATATACAATGATTTCAACCGTCTACCTGTTCCATTCATTGTTCTACTTGTCGAAATTTACAAATAATTTCCGATAAAGGATTAACCATTGGGGCTCATTGTTCACTTAAACTTGAAGAACAAAAAATTGGCGAATTGTACTGTTTGGATGCTTTGCATATATGTTTCTTAGACTATATAGAAGCAATATATACAAAGATTTCAACCTTCTACCTGTTCCATTCATTGTTCTACTTGTCGAAAGTTACAAATAATTTCCTTTAAAGGATTAACAATGGGGCTCGTTGTTCACTTAAACTTGAAGAACAATAATTTGGCGAATTGTACTGTTTGGATGCTTTGCATATATGTTTCTTAGACTATATAGAAGCAATATATACAAAGATTTCAACCGTCTACCTGTTCCATTCATTGTTCTACTTGTCGAAAGTTACAATTAATTTCCGTTAAAGGATTAACAATGGGGCTCGTAGTTCACTTAAACTTGAAGTACAAAAAATCGGCGAATTGTACTGTTTGGATGCTTTGCATATATGTTTCTTAGACTATATAGAAGCAATATATACAATGATTTCAACCGTCTACCTGTTCCATTCATTGTTCTACTTGTCGAAATTTACAATTAATTTCCGTTAAAGGATTAACAATGGGGCTCGTAGTTCACTTAAACTTGAAGTACAAAAAATTGGCGAATTGTACTGTTTGGATGCTTTGCATATATGTTTCATAGACTATATAGAAGCAATATATACAAAGATTTCAACCGTCTACCTGTTCCATTCATTGTTCTACTTGTCGAAAGTTACAAATAATTTCCTTTAAAGGATTAACAATGGGGCTCGTTGTTCACTTAAACTGGAAGAGCAAAAAATTGTCGAATTGTACTGTTTGGATGCTTTGCATATATGTTTCTTAGACTATATAGAAGCAATATATACAAAGATTTCAACCGTCTACCTGTTCCATTCACTGTTCTACTTGTCGAAATTTACAAATAATTTCCTTTAAAGGATTAACAATGGGGCTCGTTATTCACTTAAACTTGAAGAACAAAAAAGTGGCGAATTGTACTGTTTGGATGCTTTGCATATATGTTTCTTAGCCTATATAGAAGCAATATATACAAAGATTTCAACCGTCTACCTTTTCCATTCATTGTTCTACTTGTCAAAAGTTACAAATAATTTCCGATAACGGATTAACCATTGGGGCTCATTGTTCACTTAAACTTGAAGAACAAAAAATTTGCGAATTGTACTGTTTGGATGCTTTGCATATATGTTTCTTAGACTATATGGAAGCAATATATACAAAGATTTCAACCGTCTACGTGTTCCATTCATTGTTCTACTTGTCGAAAGTTACAAATAATTTCCGTTAAGGGATTAACAATGGGGATCGTAGTTTACTTAAACTTGAAGAACAAAAAATTGGCGAATTGTACTGTTTGGATGCTTTGCATATGTGTTTCTCAGACTATTTAGAAGCAACATATACAATGATTTCAACCGTCTACCTATTCCATTCATTGTTCTACTTGCCGAAATTTACAAATAATTTCCTTTAAAGGATTAACAATTGGGCTCGTAGTTCACTTAAACTGGAAGAGCAAAAAATTGTCGAATTGTACTGTTTGGATGCTTTGCATATATGTTTCTTAGACTATATAGAAGCAATATATACAAAGATTTCAACCGTCTACCTGTTCCATTCATTGTTCTACTTGTCGAAAGTTACAATTAATTTCCGTTCAAGGATTAACAATGGGGCTCGTTGTTCGCTTAAACTTGAAGAACAAAAAATTGGCGAATGGTACTGTTTGGATGCTTTGCATATATGTTTCTTAGACTATATAGAAGCAATATATACAAAGATTTCAACCGTCTACCTTTTCCATTCATTGTTCTTCTTGTCGAAAGTTACAAATAATTTCCGATAATGGATTAACCATTGGGGCTCATTGTTCACTTAAACTTGAAGAACAAAAAATTGGCGAATTGTACTGTTTGGATGCTTTGCATATATGTTTCTTATACTATATAGAAGCAATATATATAAAGATTTCTATCGTCTACCTGTTCCATTCACTGTTCTACTTGTCGAAGATTACAAATAATTTCCGATAATGGATTAACAATGGGGCTCATTGTTCACTTAAACTTGAAGAACAAAAAATTGCCGAATTGTACTGTTTGGATGCTTTGCATATATGTTTCGTAGACTATATAGAAGCAATATATACAAATATTTCAACCGTCTAACTGTTCCATTCATTGTTCTACTTGTCGAAAATTACAAATAATTTCCGATAAAGTATTAACCATTGGTGCTCATTGTTCACTTATACTTGAAGAACAAAAAATTGGCGAATGGTACTGTTTGGATGCTTTGCATATATGTTTCTTAGACTATATAGAAGCAATATATACAAAGATTTCAACCGTCTACCTTTTCCATTCATTGTTCTACTTGTCAAAAGTTACAAATAATTTCCGATAACGGATTAACCATTGGGGCTCATTGTTCACTTAAACTTGAAGAACAAAAAATTGGCGAATTGTACTGTTTGGATGCTTTGCATATATGTTTCGTAGGTTATATAGAAGCAATATATACAATGATTTCAACCGTCTACCTGATCCATTCACTGTTCTACTTGTCGAAAGTTACAAATAATTTCCGTTAAGGGATTAACAATGGGGATCGTAGTTCTCTTAAACTTGAAGAACAAAAAATTGGCGAATTGTACTGTTTGGATGCTTTGCGTACATGTTTCTTAGACTATATGGAAGCAATATATACAAAGATTTCAACCGTCTACGTGTTCCAATCATTGTTCTACTTGTCGAAATTTACAAATAATTTCCTTTAAAGGATTAACAATGGGGCTCGTTGTTCACTTAAACTTGAAGAACAAAAAAGTGGCGAATGGTACTGTTTGGATGCTTTGCATATATGTTTCTTAGACTATAAAGAAGCAATATATACATTGATTTCAACCGTCTACCTGTTCCATTCACTGTTCTACTTGTCGAAAGTTACAAATAATTTCCTTTAAAGGATTAACAATGGGGCTCGTTGTTCACTTAAACTTGAAGGACAATAAATTGGCGAATTGTGCTGTTTGGATGCTTTGCACATATGTTTCTTAGACTATATAGAAGCAACATATACAATGATTTCAACCGTCTACCTTTTCCATTCATTGTTCTACTTGTCGAAAGTTACAAATAATTTCCGTCAAGGGATTAACAATGGGGATCGTAGTTTACTTAAACTTGAAGAACAAAAAATTGGCGAATTGTACTGTTTGGATGCTTTGCATATATGTTTCTTAGACTATTTAGAAGCAATATATACAATTATTTCAACAGTCTACCTGTTCCATTCATTGTTCTACTTGCCGAAATTTACAAATAATTTCCTTTAAAGGATTAACAATGGGGCTCGTAGTTCACTTAAACATGAAGGACAAAAAATTGGCGAATGGTACTGTTTGGATGCTTTGCATATATGTTTCTTAGACTATATAGAAGCAATATATACAAAGATTTCAACCGTCTACCTGTTCCATTCATTGTTCTACTTGTCGAAAGTTACAAATAATTTCCTTTAAAGGATTAACAATGGGGCTCGTTGTTCACTTAAACTTGAAGGACAATAAATTGGCGAATTGTGCTGTTTGGATGCTTTGCACATATGTTTCTTAGACTATATAGAAGCAATATCTACAAAGATTTCAACCGTCTACATGTTCCATTCATTGTTCTACTTGTCGAAAGTTACAATTAATTTCCGTTAAATGATTAACAATGGGGCTCGTAGTTCACTTAAACTTGAAGTACAAAAAATTGGCGAATTGTACTGTTTGGATGCTTTGCATATATGTTTCTTAGACTATATAGAAGCAATATATACAAAGATTTCAACCGTGTACCTGTTCCATTCATTGTTCTACTTGTCGAAAGTTACAATTAATTTCCGTTCAAGGATTAACAATGGGGCTCGTAGTTCACTTAAACTTGAAGTACAAAAAATTGGCGAATTGTACTGTTTGGATGCTTTGCATATATGTTTCTTAGACTATATAGAAGCAATATATACAAAGATTTCAACCGTCTACCTGTTCCATTCATTGTTCTATTTGTCGAAAGTTACAAATAATTTCCTTTAAAGGATTAACAATGGGGCTCGTAGTTCACTTAAACTTGAAGTACAAAAAATTGGCGAATTGTACTGTTTGGATGCTTTGCATATATGTTTCTTAGACTATATAGAAGCAATATATACAAAGATTTCAACCGACTACCTGTTCCATTCATTGTTCTACTTGTTGAAAATTACAAAAAATTTCCGATAAAGGATTAACAATTGGGGCTCATTGTTCACTTAAACTTGAAGACCAAAAAATTGGCAAATGGTACTGTTTGGATGCTTTGCGTACATGTTTCTTAGACTATATGGAAGCAATATATACAAAGATTTCAACCGTCTACGTGTTCCAATCATTGTTCTACTTGTCGAAATTTACAAATAATTTCCTTTAAAGGATTAACAATTGGGCTCGTTGTACACATAAACTTGAAGAACAAAAAATTGGCGAATGGTACTGTTTGGATGCTTTGCATATATGTTTCTTAGACTATATAGAAGCAATATATACAAAGATTTCAACCGTCTACCTGTTCCATTCATTGTTCTACTTGTCGAAAGTTACAAATAATTTCCTTTAAAGGATTAACAATGGGGCTCGTTGTTCACTTAAACTTGAAGAACAATAAATTGGCGAATTGTGCTGTTTGGATGCTTTGCATATATGTTTCTTAGACTATATAGAAGCAATATCTACAAAGATTTCAACCGTCTACCTGTTCCATTCATTGTTCTACTTGTCGAAAGTTACAATTAATTTCCGTTAAAGGATTAACAATGGGGCTCATTGTTCACTTAAACTTGAAGTACAAAAAATTGGCGAATTGTACTGTTTGGATGCTTTGCATATATGTTTCTTAGACTATATAGAAGCAATATATACAAAGATTTCAACCGTCTACCTGTTCCATTCATTGTTCTACTTGTCGAAAGTTACAAATAATTTCCTTTAAAGGATTAACAATGGGGCTCGTTGTTCACTTAAACTTGAAGAACAATAAATTGGCGAATTGTGCTGTTTGGATGCTTTGCATATATGTTTCTTAGACTATATAGAAGCAATATCTACAAAGATTTCAACCGTCTACCTGTTCCATTCATTGTTCTACTTGTCGAAAGTTACAATTAATTTCCGTTAAAGGATTAACAATGGGGCTCGTAGTTCACTTAAACTTGAAGAACAAAAAATTGGCGAATTGTACTGTTTGGATGCTTTGCATATATGTTTCGTAGGTTATATAGAAGCAATATATACAATGATTTCAACCGTCTACCTGATCCATTCACTGTTCTACTTGTCGAAAGTTACAAATAATTTCCGTTAAGGGATTAACAATGGGGATCGTAGTTCACTTAAACTTGAAGAACAAAAAATTGGCGAATTGTACTGTTTGGATGCTTTGCGTACATGTTTCTTAGACTATATGGAAGCAATATATACAAAGATTTCAACCGTCTACGTGTTCCAATCATTGTTCTACTTGTCGAAATTTACAAATAATTTCCTTTAAAGGATTAACAATGGGGCTCGTTGTTCACTTAAACTTGAAGAACAAAAAAGTGGCGAATGGTACTGTTTGGATGCTTTGCATATATGTTTCTTAGACTATAAAGAAGCAATATATACATTGATTTCAACCGTCTACCTGATCCATTCACTGTTCTACTTGTCGAAAGTTACAAATAATTTCCGTTAAGGGATTAACAATGGGGATCGTAGTTCACTTAAACTTGAAGAACAAAAAATTGGCGAATTGTACTGTTTGGATGCTTTGCGTACATGTTTCTTAGACTATATGGAAGCAATATATACAAAGATTTCAACCGTCTACGTGTTCCAATCATTGTTCTACTTGTCGAAATTTACAAATAATTTCCTTTAAAGGATTAACAATGGGGCTCGTTGTTCACTTAAACTTGAAGAACAAAAAAGTGGCGAATGGTACTGTTTGGATGCTTTGCATATATGTTTCTTAGACTATAAAGAAGCAATATATACAATGATTTCAACCGTCTACCTTTTCCATTCATTGTTCTACTTGTCGAAAGTTACAAATAATTTCCGTCAAGGGATTAACAATGGGGATCGTAGTTTACTTAAACTTGAAGAACAAAAAATTGGCGAATTGTACTGTTTGGATGCTTTGCATATATGTTTCTTAGACTATTTAGAAGCAATATATACAATTATTTCAACAGTCTACCTGTTCCATTCATTGTTCTACTTGCCGAAATTTACAAATAATTTCCTTTAAAGGATTAACAATGGGGCTCGTAGTTCACTCAAACATGAAGGACAAAAAATTGGCGAATGGTACTGTTTGGATGCTTTGCATATATGTTTCTTAGACTATATAGAAGCAATATATACAAAGATTTCAACCGTCTACCTGTTCCATTCATTGTTCTACTTGTCGAAAGTTACAAATAATTTCCTTTAAAGGATTAACAATGGGGCTCGTTGTTCACTTAAACTTGAAGGACAATAAATTGGCGAATTGTGCTGTTTGGATGCTTTGCACATATGTTTCTTAGACTATATAGAAGCAATATCTACAAAGATTTCAACCGTCTACCTGTTCCATTCATTGTTCTACTTGTCGAAAGTTACAATTAATTTCCGTTAAAGGATTAACAATGGGGCTCGTAGTTCACTTAAACTTGAAGTACAAAAAATTGGCGAATTGTACTGTTTGGATGCTTTGCATATATGTTTCTTAGACTATATAGAAGCAATATATACAAAGATTTCAACCGTGTACCTGTTCCATTCATTGTTCTACTTGTCGAAAGTTACAATTAATTTCCGTTCAAGGATTAACAATGGGGCTCGTAGTTCACTTAAACTTGAAGTACAAAAAATTGGCGAATTGTACTGTTTGGATGCTTTGCATATATGTTTCTTAGACTATATAGAAGCAATATATACAAAGATTTCAACCGTCTACCTGTTCCATTCATTGTTCTATTTGTCGAAAGTTACAAATAATTTCCTTTAAAGGATTAACAATGGGGCTCGTAGTTCACTTAAACTTGAAGTACAAAAAATTGGCGAATTGTACTGTTTGGATGCTTTGCATATATGTTTCTTAGACTATATAGAAGCAATATATACAAAGATTTCAACCGACTACCTGTTCCATTCATTGTTCTACTTGTTGAAAATTACAAATAATTTCCGATAAAGGATTAACAATTGGGGCTCATTGTTCACTTAAACTTGAAGACCAAAAAATTGGCAAATGGTACTGTTTGGATGCTTTGCGTACATGTTTCTTAGACTATATGGAAGCAATATATACAAAGATTTCAACCGTCTACGTGTTCCAATCATTGTTCTACTTGTCGAAATTTACAAATAATTTCCTTTAAAGGATTAACAATTGGGCTCGTTGTACACATAAACTTGAAGAACAAAAAATTGGCGAATGGTACTGTTTGGATGCTTTGCATATATGTTTCTTAGACTATATAGAAGCAATATATACAAAGATTTCAACCGTCTACCTGTTCCATTCATTGTTCTACTTGTCGAAAGTTACAAATAATTTCCTTTAAAGGATTAACAATGGGGCTCGTTGTTCACTTAAACTTGAAGAACAATAAATTGGCGAATTGTGCTGTTTGGATGCTTTGCATATATGTTTCTTAGACTATATAGAAGCAATATCTACAAAGATTTCAACCGTCTACCTGTTCCATTCATTGTTCTACTTGTCGAAAGTTACAATTAATTTCCGTTAAAGGATTAACAATGGGGCTCGTAGTTCACTTAAACTTGAAGTACAAAAAATTGGCGAATTGTACTGTTTGGATGCTTTGCATATATGTTTCTTAGACTATATAGAAGCAATATATACAAAGATTTCAACCGTCTACCTGTTCCATTCATTGTTCTACTTGTCGAAAGTTACAAATAATTTCCTTTAAAGGATTAACAATGGGGCTCGTTGTTCACTTAAACTTGAAGAACAATAAATTGGCGAATTGTGCTGTTTGGATGCTTTGCATATATGTTTCTTAGACTATATAGAAGCAATATCTACAAAGATTTCAACCGTCTACCTGTTCCATTCATTGTTCTACTTGTCGAAAGTTACAATTAATTTCCGTTAAAGGATTAACAATGGGGCTCGTAGTTCACTTAAACTTGAAGTACAAAAAATTGGCGAATTGTACTGTTTGGATGCTTTGCATATATGATTCGTAGACTATATAGAAGCAATATATACAAATATTTCAACCGTCTAACTGTTCCATTCATTGTTCTACTTGTCGAAAATTACAAATAATTTCCGATAAAGGATTAACCATTGGTGCTCAGTGTTCACTTAAACTTGAAGAACCAAAAATTGGCGAATGGTACTGTTTGGATGCTTTGCATATATGTTTCTTAGACTATATAGAAGCAATATATACAAAGATTTCAACCGTCTACCTTTTCCATTCATTGTTCTACGTGTCGAAAGTTATAAATAATTTCCGATAACGGATTAACCATTTAGGCTCATTGTTCACTTAAACTTGAAGAACAAAAAATTGGCGAATTGTACTGTTTGGATGCTTTCCATATATGTTTCGTAGACTATATAGAAGCAATATATACAAATATTTCAACCGTCTAATTGTTCCATTCATTGTTCTACTTGTCGAAAGTTACAAATAATTTCCGTTAAGGGATTAACAATGGGGATCGTAGTTTACTTAAACTTGAAGAACAAAAAATTGGCGAATTGTACTGTTTGGATGCTTTGCATATATGTTTCTTAGACTATATAGAAGCAATATATAAAAAGATTTCAACCGTCTACCAGTTCCATTCATTGTTCTACTTGTCGAAAGTTACAAATAATTTCCGTTAAGGGATTAACAATGGGGATCGTAGTTTACTTAAACTTGAAGAACAAAAAATTGGCGAATTGTACTGTTTGGATGCTTTGCATATATGTTTCTTATACTATATAGAAGCAATATATACAAAGATTTCAATCGTCTACCTGTTACATTCACTGTTCTACTTGTCGAAAATTACAAATAATTTCCGATAATGGATTAACAATGGGGCTCATTGTTCACTTAAACTTGAAGTACAAAAAATTGGCGAATGGTACTGTTTGGATGCTTTGCATATATGTTTCTTAGACTATATAGAAGCAATATATACAAAGATTTCAACCGTCTACCTTTTCCATTCATTGTTCTACTTGTCAAAAGTTACAAATAATTTCCGATAACGGATTAACAATGGGGCTCGTAGTTCACTTAAACTTGAAGAACAAAAAATTGGCGAATTGTACTGTTTGGATGCTTTGCACATATGTTTCTTAGACTATATAGAAGCAATATACACAATGATTTCAACCGTCTACCTGTTCCATTCCTTGTTCTACTTGTCGAAAGTTACAAATAATTTCCTTTAAAGGATTAACAATGGGTCTCGTAGTTCACTTAAACTTGAAGAACAAAAAATTGGCGAATTGTACTGTTTGGATGCTTTGCACATATGTTACTTAGACTATATAGAAGCAATATATACAATGATTTCAACAGTCTACCTGTTCCATTCATTGTTCTACTTGTCGAAATTTACAACTAATTTCCTTTAAAGGATTAACAATGGGGCTCGTAGTTCACTTAAACTTGAAGAACAAAAAATTGGCGAATTGTACTGTTTGGATGCTTTGCACATATGTTTCTTAGACTATATAGAATCAATATACACAATGATTTCAACCGTCTACCTGTTCCATTCCTTGTTCTACTTGTCGAAAGTTACAAATAATTTCCTTTAAAGGATTAACAATGGGGCTCGTTGTTCACTTAAACTTGAAGAACAATGAATTGGCGACTGGTACTGTTTGGATGCTTTGCATATATGTTTCTTAGACTATATAGAAGCAATATATACAATCATTTCAACCGTCTACCTGTTCCATTCATTGTTCTACTTGTCGAAATTTACAAATAACTTCCTTTAAAGGATTAACAATGGGGCTCGTAGTTCACTTAAACTTGAAGAACAAAAAATTGGCGAATGGTACTGTTTGGATGCTTTGCATATATGTTTCTTAGACTATATAGAAGCAACATATAGAAAGATTTCACCCGTCTACCTGTTCTATTCATTGTTCTACTTGTAGAAAGTTACAAATAATTTCCTTTAAAGGATTAACAATGGGTCTCGTAGTTCACTTAAACTTGAAGAACAAAAAATTGGCGAATTGTACTGTTTGGATGCTTTGCACATATGTTACTTAGACTATATAGAAGCAATATATACAATGATTTCAACAGTCTACCTGTTCCATTCATTGTTCTACTTGTCGAAATTTACAACTAATTTCCTTTAAAGGATTAACAATGGGGCTCGTAGTTCACTTAAACTTGAAGAACAAAAAATTGGCGAATTGTACTGTTTGGATGCTTTGCACATATGTTTCTTAGACTATATAGAATCAATATACACAATGATTTCAACCGTCTACCTGTTCCATTCCTTGTTCTACTTGTCGAAAGTTACAAATAATTTCCTTTAAAGGATTAACAATGGGGCTCGTTGTTCACTTAAACTTGAAGAACAATGAATTGGCGACTGGTACTGTTTGGATGCTTTGCATATATGTTTCTTAGACTATATAGAAGCAATATATACAATGATTTCAACCGTCTACCTGTTCCATTCATTGTTCTACTTGTCGAAATTTACAAATAACTTCCTTTAAAGGATTAACAATGGGGCTCGTAGTTCACTTAAACTTGAAGAACAAAAAATTGGCGAATGGTACTGTTTGGATGCTTTGCATATATGTTTCTTAGACTATATAGAAGCAACATATAGAAAGATTTCACCCGTCTACCTGTTCTATTCATTGTTCTACTTGTAGAAAGTTACAAATAATTTCCGTTTCATGATTATCAATGGGGCTTGTTGTTCACTTAAACTTGATGAACAAAAAATTGGCGAATGGTACTGTTTGGATGCTTTGCATATAAGTTTCTTAGACTATATAGAAGCAATATATACAAAGATTTCAACCGTCTACCTGTTCCATTCATTGTTCTACTTGTCGAAAGTTACAAATAAGTTCCGATATAGGATTAACCATTGGGGCTCATTGTTCACTTAAACTTGAAGAACACAAAATTGGCGAATGGTACTGTTTGGATGCTTTGCGTACATGTTTCTTAGGCTATATGGAAGCAATATGTACAAAGATTTCAACCGTCTACGTGTTCTAATCATTGTTCTACTTGTCGAAATTTACAAATAATTTCCTTTAAAGGATTAACAATGGGGCTCGTAGTTCACTTAAACTTGAAGAGCAAAAAATTGGCGAATTGTACTGTTTGGATGCTTTGCATATATGTTTCTTAGACTATATAGAAGCAATATATAGAAGGATTTCCTCCGTCTACCTGTTCCATTCATTGTTATACTTGTAGAAAATTACAATTAATTTCCGTTAAAGTATTAACAATGGGGCTCGTAGTTCACATAAACCTGAAGAACAAAAAATTGGCGAATTGTACTGTTTGGATGCTTTGCACATATGTTTCTTAGACTATATAGAAGCAATATATACAAAGATTTCAACCGTCTACGTGTTCCAATCATTGCTCTACTTGTAGAAAGTTAGAATTAATTTCCGTTAAAGGATTAAAAATGGGGCTCATTGTTCACTTAAACTTGAAGAACAAAAATTGGCGAATGGTACTGTTTGGATGATTTGCATATATGTTTCTTAGACTATACGGAAGCAATATATACAAATATTTCAACCGTCTACCTGTTCCAATCATTGTTCTACTTGTCGAAATTTACAAATAATTTCCTTTAAAGGATTAACAATGGGGCTCGTAGTTCACTTAAACTTGAAGAGCAAAAAATTGGCGAATTGTACTGTTTGGATGCTTTGCATATATGTTTCTTAGACTATATAGAAGCAATATATAGAAGGATTTCCTCCGTCTACCTGTTCCATTCATTGTTCTACTTGTAGAAAATTACAATTAATTTCCGTTAAAGTATTAACAATGGGGCTCGTAGTTCACATAAACCTGAAGAACAAAAAATTGGCGAATTGTACTGTTTGGATGCTTTGCATATATGTTTCTTAGACTATATAGAAGCAACATATACAAAGATTTCAACCGTCTACGTGTTCCAATCATTGTTCTACTTGTCGAAATTTACAAATAATTTCCTTTAAAGGATTAACAATGGGGCTCGTTGTTCACTTAAACTAGAAGAACAATAAATTGGCGAATTGTACTGTTTGGATGCTTTGCATATATGTTTCTTAGACTCTATAGAAGCAATATATACAACGATTTCAACCGTCTACCTGTTCCATTCATTGTTCCATTTGTCGAAAGTTACAAATAATTTCCGTTAAAGGATTAACAATGGGGCTCGTAGTTCACTTAAACTTGAAGAACAAAAAATTGGCGAATGGTACTGTTTGGATGCTTTGCATATATGTTTCTTAGACTATATAGAAGCAATATATAGAAAGATTTCACCCGTCTACCTGTACTATTCATTGTTCTACTTGTAGAAAGTTACAAATAATTTCCGTTTCATGATTACCAATGGGGCTCGTTGTTCACTTAAACTTGAAGAACAAAAAATTGGCGATTGGTACTGTTTGGATGCTTTGCATATATGTTTCTTAGACTATATAGAAGCAATATATACAAATATTTCAACCGTCTACCTGTTCCAGTCACTGTTCTACTTGTCGAAAGTTACAAATAATTTCCGTTAAAGGATTAACAATGGGGCTCGTAGTTCACTTAAACTTGTAGATCAAAAAATTGGCGAATTGTACTGTTTGGATGCTTTGCATACATGTTTTTCAGACTATATAGAAGCAATATATACAAAGATTTCAACCGTCTACCTGTTCCATTCATTGTTCTACTTGTCGAAATTTACAAATAATTTCCTTTAAAGGATTAACAATGGGGCTCGTAGTTCACTTAAACTTGAAGAGCAAAAAATTGGCGAATTGTACTGTTTGGATGCTTTGCATATATGTTTCTTAGACTATATAGAAGCAATATATAGAAGGATTTCCTCCGTCTACCTGTTCCATTCATTGTTCTACTTGTAGAAAATTACAATTAATTTCCGTTAAAGTATTAACAATGGGGCTCGTAGTTCACATAAACCTGAAGAACAAAAAATTGGCGAATTGTACTGTTTGGATGCTTTGCATATATGTTTCTTAGACTATATAGAAGCAACATATACAAAGATTTCAACCGTCTACGTGTTCCAATCATTGTTCTACTTGTCGAAATTTACAAATAATTTCCTTTAAAGGATTAACAATGGGGCTCGTTGTTCACTTAAACTTGAAGAACAATAAATTGGCGAATTGTACTGTTTGGATGCTTTGCATATATGTTTCTTAGACTCTATAGAAGCAATATATACAATGATTTCAACCGTCTACCTGTTCCATTCATTGTTCCATTTGTCGAAAGTTACAAATAATTTCCGTTAAAGGATTAACAATGGGGCTCGTAGTTCACTTAAACTTGAAGATCAATAAATTGGCGAATTGTACTGTTTGGTTGCTTTGCATATATGTTTCTTAGACTATATAGATGCAATATATACAAAGATTTCAACCGTCTACGTGTTCCAATCATTGTTCTACTTGTAGAAAGTTACAATTAATTTCCGTTAAAGGATTAACAATGGGGCCCATTGTTCACTTAAACTTGAACAACAAAAAATTGGCGAATGGTACTGTTTGGATGCTATGCATATATGTTTCTTAGACTATATGGAAGCAATATATACAAATATTTCAACCGTTTACCTGTGCCATTCATTGTTCTACATGTCGAAAGTTACAAATAATTTCCGTTTCATGATTATCAATGGGGCTCGTTGTTCACTTAAACTTGAAGAACAAAAAATTGGCGAATGGTACTGTTTGGATGCTTTGCATATATGTTTCTTAGACTATATGGAAGCAATATATACAAATATTTCAACCGTTTACCTGTTCCATTCATTGTTCTACATGTCGAAAGTTACAAATAATTTCCGTTTCATGATTATCAATGGGGCCCATTGTTCACTTAAACTTGAACAACAAAAAATTGGCGAATGGTACTGTTTGGATGCTTTGTATATATGTTTCTTAGACTATATGGAAGCAATATATACAAATATTTCAACCGTTTACCTGTTCCATTCATTGTTCTACATGTCGAAAGTTACAAATAATTTCCGTTTCATGAATATCAATGGGGCTCGTTGTTCACTTAAACTTGAAGAACAAAAAATTGGCGAATGGTACTGTTTGGATGCTTTGCACATATGTTTCTTAGACTATATAGAAGCAATATATACAAAGATTTCAACCGTCTACGTGTTCCAATCATTGTTCTACTTGTAGAAAATTACAAATAATTTCCGATAAAGGATTAACCATTGGGGCTCATTGTTCACTAAACTTGAAGAACAAAAAATTGTCGAATTGTACTGTTTGGATGCTTTGCATATATGTTTCTTAGACTATATAGAAGCTATATATACAATGATTTCAACCATCTACCTGTTCCATTCATTGTTCTACTTGTCGAAAGTTACAAATAATTTCCGATAAAGGATTAACCATTGGGGCTCATTGTTCACTAAACTTGAAGAACAAAAAATTGTCGAATTGTACTGTTTGGATGCTTTGCATATATGTTTCTTAGACTATATAGAAGCTATATATACAATGATTTCAACCATCTACCTGTTCCATTCATTGTTCTACTTGTCGAAAGTTACAAATAATTTCCGATAAAGGATTAACAATGGGGCTCGTAGTTCACTTAAACTTGAAGAACAAAAAATTGGCGAACTGTACTGTTTGGGTGCTTTGCATATATGTTTCATAGACTATATAGAAGCAATATATACAAAGAATTCAACCGTCTACCTGTTCCATTCATTGTTCTACTTGTCGAAAGTTACAAATAATTTCCGATAAAGGATTAACAATGGGGCTCATTGTTCACTTAAACTTGAAGAATAAAAAATTGGCGCATGTCACTGTTTTGATGCTTTGCATATAGGTTTATTAGACTATATAGAAGCAACATATACAAAGATTTCTACCGTCTGCCTGTTCCATTCATTGTTCTACTTGTCGAAATTTACAAATAATTTCCTTTAAAGGATTAACAATGGGGTTCGTAGTTCACTTAAACTTGAAGAACAAAAAATTGGCGAACTGTACTCTTTGGATGCTTTGCATATATGTTTCTTAGACTATATAGAAGCAATATATAAAAAGATTTCAACCGTCTACCTGTTCCATTCATTGTTCTACTTGTCGAAAATTACAAATAATTTCCGTTAAAGGATTATCAATGGGGCTCGTTGTTCACTTAAACTTGAAGAACAATAAATTGGCGAATGTCACTGTTTAGATGCTTTGCATATAGGTTTCTTAGACTATATAGAAGCAACATATACAAAGATTTCAACCGTCTACCTGTTCCATTCATTGTTCGACTTGTCGAAAGTTACAAATCATTTCCGATAACGGATTAACCATTGGGGCTCATTGTTCACTTAAACTTGAAGAACAAAAAATTGTCGAATTGTACTGTTTGGATGCTTTGCATATATGTTTCTTAGACTATATAGAAGCAATATATACAATGATTTCAACCGTCTACCTGTTTCATTCATTGTTCTACTTGTCGAAAATTACAAATAATTTCCGATAAAGGATTAACCATTGGGGCTCATTGTTCACTTAACCTTGAAGAACAAAAAATTGGCGAATGGTACTGTTTGGATGCTTTGCATATATGTTTCTTAGACTATATAGAAGCAATATATACATTGATTTCAACCGTCTACCTGTTCCACTCATTGTTCTACTTGTCGCAAGTTACAAATAATTTCCGTTAAAGTATTAACAATGGGGCTCGTAGTTCACTTAAACATGAAAATGAAATAATTGGCGAATTGTACTGTTTGGATGCTTTGCATATATGTTTCTTAGATTATATAGAAGCAATATATACAAAGATATCAACCGTCTACCTGTTCCATTCATTGTTCTACTTGTCGAAAATTACAAATAATTTCCGATAAAGGATTAACCATTGGGGCTCATTGTTCACTAAACTTGAAGAACAAAAAATTGTCGAATTGTACTGTTTGGATGCTTTCCATACATGTTTCTTAGACTATATAGAAGCAATATATACAATGATTTCAACCGTCTACCTGTTCCATTCATTGTTCTACTTGTCGAAAATTACAAATGATTTCCGATAAAGGATTAACCATTGGGGCTCATTGTTCACTAAACTTGAAGAACAAAAAATTGTCGAATTGTACTGTTTGGATGCTTTGCATATATGTTTCTTAGACTATATAGAAGCAATATATACAAAGATTTCAACCGTCTACCTGTTCCATTCATTGTTCTGCTGGTCGAAAGTTACAAATAATTTCCTATAAAGGATTAACAATGGGGCTCATTGTTCACTTAAACTTGAAGAACAAAAAATTGGCGAATGGTACTGTTTGCATGCTTTGCATATATGTTTCTTAAACTATATAGAAGCAATATATACAATGATTTCAACCGTCTACCTGTTCCATTCATTGTTCTACTTGTCGAAAATTACAAATAATTTCCGATAAAGGATTAACCATTGGGGCTCATTGTTCACTTAAACTTGAAGAACAAAAAATTGGCGAATGGTACTGTTTGGATGCTTTGCATATATGTATCTTAGACTATATAGAAGCAATATATACATTGATTTCAACCGTCTACCTGTTCCACTCATTGTTCTACTTGTCGCAAGTTACAAATAATTTCCGTTAAAGTATTAACAATGGGGCTCGTAGTTCACTTAAACATGAAGATGAAATAATTGGCGAATTGTACTGTTTGGATGCTTTGCATATATGTTTCTTAGATTATATAGAAGCAATATATACAAAGATATCAACCGTCTACCTGTTCCATTCATTGTTCTACTTGTCGAAAGTTACAAATAATTTCCGATAAAGGATTAACCATTGGGGCTCATTGTTCACTAAACTTGAAGAACAAAAAATTGTCGAATTGTACTGTTTGGATGCTTTGCATATATGTTTCTTAGACTATATAGAAGCAATATATACAATGATTTCAACCGTCTACATGATCCATTCATTGTTCTACTTGTCGAAATTTACAAATAATTTCCTTTAAAGGATTAACAATGGGGCTCGTAGTTCACTTAAACTTGAAGAACAAAAAATTGGCAAATTGTACTGTTTCGATGCTTTGCATATATATTTCTTAGACTATTTAGAAGCAATATATAGAAAGATTTCACCCGTCTACCTATACTATTCATTGTTCTACTTGTAGAAAGTTACAAATAATTTCCATTTCATGATTATCAATGGGGCTCGCTGTTCACTTAAACTTGAAGATCAAAAAATTGGCGATTGTTACTGTTTAGATGCTTTGCATATAGGTTTCTTAGACTATATAGAAGCAATATATACAAAGATTTCAACCGTCTACCTGTTCCATTCATTGTTCTACTTGTCGAAAATTACAAATAATTTCCGATAAGGGATTAACAATGGGGATCGTAGTTTACTTAAACTTGAAGCACAAAAAATTGGCGAATTGTACTGTTTGGATGCTTTGCATATATGTTTCGTAGGCTATATAGAAGCAATATATACAAAGATTTCAACCGTCTACCTGTTCCATTCATTGTTCTGCTGGTCGAAAGTTACAAATAATTTCCTATAAAGGATTAACAATGGGGCTCATTGTTCACTTAAACTTGAAGAACAAAAAATTGGCGAATGGTACTGTTTGCATGCTTTGCATATATGTTTCTTAAACTATATAGAAGCAATATATACAATGATTTCAACCGTCTACCTGTTCCATTCATTGTTCTACTTGCCGAAATTTACAAATAATTTCCTTTAAAGGATTAACCATTGGGGCTCATTGTTCACTTAAACTTGAAGAACATAAAATTGGCGAATGGTACTGTTTGGATGCTTTGCGTACATGTTTCTTAGACTGTATGGAAGCAATATATACAAAGATTTCAACCGTCTACCTGTTCTATTCATTGTTCTACTTGTAGAAACTTACAAATAATTTCCGTTTCATGATTATCAATGGGGCTCGTTGTTCACTTAAACTTGAAGAACAAAAAATTGGCGAATGGTACTGTTTGGATGCATTGCATATATGTTTCTTAGATTATATAGAAGCAATATATACAAAGATTTCAACCGTCTACCTGTTCCATTCATTGTTCTACTTGTCGAAAGTTACAAATAATTTCCGATAAAGGATTAACCATTGGGGCTCATTGTTCACTTAAACTTGAAGAACATAAAATTGGCGAATGGTACTGTTTGGATGCTTTGCATATATGTTTCTTAGACTATATAGAAGCAATATATACATTGATTTCAACCGTCTACCTGTTCCACTCATTGTTCTACTTGTCGCAAGTTACAAATAATTTCCGTTAAAGTATTAACAATGGGGCTCGTAGTTCTCTTAAACATGAAGATGAAATAATTGGCGAATTGTACTGTTTGGATGCTTTGCATATATGTTTCTTAGACTATATAGAAGCAATATATAAAAAGATTTCAACCGTCTACCAGTTCCATTCATTGTTCTGCTGGTCGAAAGTTACAAATAATTTCCTATAAAGGATTAACAATGGGGCTCATTGTTCACTTAAACTTGAAGAACAAAAAATTGGCGAATGGTACTGTTTGCATGCTTTGCATATATGTTTCTTAGACTATATAGAAGCAATATATACAAAGATTTCAACCGTCTACCTGTTCCATTCATTGTTATACTTGTCGAAATTTACAAATAATTTCCTTTAAAGGATTAACAATGGGGCTCGTAGTTCACTTAAACTTGAAGAACAAAAAATTGGCGAATGGTACTGTTTGGATGCTTTGCATATATGTTTCTTAGACTATATAGAAGCAATATATACATTGATTTCAACCGTCTACCTGTTCCACTCATTGTTCTACTTGTCGCAAGTTACAAATAATTTCCGTTAAAGTATTAACAATGGGGCTCGTAGTTCTCTTAAACATGAAGATGAAATAATTGTCGAATTGTACTGTTTCGATGCTTTGCATATATATTTCTTAGACTATTTAGAAGCAATATATAGAAAGATTTCACCCGTCTACCTGTACTATTCATTGTTCTACTTGTAGAAAGTTACAAATAATTTCCGTTTCATGATTATCAATGGGGCTTGTTGTTCACTTAAACTTGGAGAACAAAAAATTGGCGAATGGTACTGTTTGGATGCTTTGCATATATGTTTCTTAGACTATATAGAAGCAATATATACAAAGATTTCAACCGTCTACCTGTTCCATTCATTGTTCTACTTGTCGAAAGTTACAAATAATTTCCGTTAAAGGATTTAGAATGGGGCTCATTGTTCACTTAAACTTGAAGATCAAAAAATTGGCGATTGTTACTGTTTAGATGCTTTGCATATAGGTTTCTTAGACTATATAGAAGCAATATATACATTGATTTCAACCGTCTACCTGTTCCACTCATTGTTCTACTTGTCGCAAGTTACAAATAATTTCCGTTAAAGTATTAACAATGGGGCTCGTAGTTCACTTAAACATGAAGATGAAATAATTGGCGAATGGTACTGTTTGGATGCTTTGCATATATGTTTCTTAGACTATATAGAAGCAATATATACAAAGATTTCAACCGTCTACCTTTTCCATTCATTGTTCTACGTGTCGAAAGTTATAAATAATTTCCGATAACGGATTAACCATTTAGGCTCATTGTTCACTTAAACTTGAAGAACAAAAAATTGGCGAATTGTACTGTTTGGATGCTTTCCATATATGTTTCTTAGACTATATAGAAGCAATATATACAATGATTTCAACCGTCTACATGATCCATTCATTGTTCTACTTGTCGAAATTTACAAATAATTTCCTTTAAAGGATTAACAATGGGGCTCGTAGTTCACTTAAACTTGAAGAACAAAAAATTGGCAAATTGTACTGTTTCGATGCTTTGCATATATATTTCTTAGACTATTTAGAAGCAATATATAGAAAGATTTCACCCGTCTACCTATACAATTCATTGTTCTACTTGTAGAAAGTTACAAATAATTTCCATTTCATGATTATCAATGGGGCTCGCTGTTCACTTAAACTTGAAGATCAAAAAATTGGCGATTGTTACTGTTTAGATGCTTTGCATATAGGTTTCTTAGACTATATAGAAGCAATATATACAAAGATTTCAACCGTCTACCTGTTCCATTCATTGTTCTACTTGTCGAAAATTACAAATAATTTCCGATAAAGGATTAACCATTGGGGCTCATTGTTCACTTAAACTTGAAGAACATAAAATTGGCAAATTGTACTGTTTCGATGCTTTGCATATATATTTCTTAGACTATTTAGAAGCAATATATAGAAAGATTTCACCCGTCTACCTATACTATTCATTGTTCTACTTGTAGAAAGTTACAAATAATTTCCATTTCATGATTATCAATGGGGCTCGCTGTTCACTTAAACTTGAAGATCAAAAAATTGGCGATTGTTACTGTTTAGATGCTTTGCATATAGGTTTCTTAGACTATATAGAAGCAATATATACATTGATTTCAACCGTCTACCTGTTCCACTCATTGTTCTACTTGTCGCAAGTTACAAATAATTTCCGTTAAAGTATTAACAATGGGGCTCGTAGTTCACTTAAACATGAAGATGAAATAATTGGCGAATTGTACTGTTTGGATGCTTTGCATATATGTTTCTTAGATTATATAGAAGCAATATATACAAAGATATCAACCGTCTACCTGTTCCATTCATTGTTCTACTTGTCGAAAGTTACAAATAATTTCCGATAAAGGATTAACCATTGGGGCTCATTGTTCACTAAACTTGAAGAACAAAAAATTGTCGAATTGTACTGTTTGGATGCTTTGCATATATGTTTCTTAGACTATATAGAAGCAATATATACAATGATTTCAACCGTCTACATGATCCATTCATTGTTCTACTTGTCGAAATTTACAAATAATTTCCTTTAAAGGATTAACAATGGGGCTCGTAGTTCACTTAAACTTGAAGAACAAAAAATTGGCAAATTGTACTGTTTCGATGCTTTGCATATATATTTCTTAGACTATTTAGAAGCAATATATAGAAAGATTTCACCCGTCTACCTATACTATTCATTGTTCTACTTGTAGAAAGTTACAAATAATTTCCATTTCATGATTATCAATGGGGCTCGCTGTTCACTTAAACTTGAAGATCAAAAAATTGGCGATTGTTACTGTTTAGATGCTTTGCATATAGGTTTCTTAGACTATATAGAAGCAATATATACAAAGATTTCAACCGTCTACCTGTTCCATTCATTGTTCTACTTGTCGAAAATTACAAATAATTTCCGATAAAGGATTAACCATTGGGGCTCATTGTTCACTTAAACTTGAAGAACATAAAATTGGCGAATGGTACTGTTTGGATGCTTTGCGTACATGTTTCTTAGACTGTATGGAAGCAATATATACAAAGATTTCAACCGTCTACCTGTTCTATTCATTGTTCTACTTGTAGAAACTTACAAATAATTTCCGTTTCATGATTATCAATGGGGCTCGTTGTTCACTTAAACTTGAAGAACAAAAAATTGGCGAATGGTACTGTTTGGATGCTTTGCATATATGTTTCTTAGATTATATAGAAGCAATATATACAAAGATTTCAACCGTCTACCTGTTCCATTCATTGTTCTACTTGTCGAAAGTTACAAATAATTTCCGATAAAGGATTAACCATTGGGGCTCATTGTTCACTTAAACTTGAAGAACATAAAATTGGCGAATGGTACTGTTTGGATGCTTTGCGTACATGTTTCTTAGACTATATGGAAGCAATATATACAAAGATTTCAACCGTCTACCTGTTCCATTCATTGTTCTACTTGCCGATATTTACAAATAATTTCCGTTAAAGTATTAACAATGGGGCTCGTAGTTCACTTAAACATGAAGATGAAATAATTGGCGAATTGTACTGTTTGGATGCTTTGCATATATGTTTCTTAGATTATATAGAAGCAATATATACAAAGATATCAACCGTCTACCTGTTCCATTCATTGTTCTACTTGTCGAAAATTACAAATAATTTCCGATAAAGGATTAACCATTGGGGCTCATTGTTCACTAAACTTGAAGAACAAAAAATTGTCGAATTGTACTGTTTGGATGCTTTGCATATATGTTTCTTAGACTATATAGAAGCTATATATACAATGATTTCAACCGTCTACATGATCCATTCATTGTTCTACTTGTCGAAATTTACAAATAATTTCCTTTAAAGGATTAACAATGGGGCTCGTAGTTCACTTAAACTTGAAGAACAAAAAATTGGCGAATTGTACTGTTTCGATGCTTTGCATATATATTTCTTAGACTATTTAGAAGCAATATATAGAAAGATTTCACCCGTCTACCTGTACTATTCATTGTTCTACTTGTAGAAAGTTACAAATAATTTCCGTTTCATGATTATCAATGGGGCTTGTTGTTCACTTAAACTTGGAGAACAAAAAATTGGCGAATGGTACTGTTTGGATGCTTTGCATATATGTTTCTTAGATTATATAGAAGCAATATATACAAAGATTTCAACCGTCTACCTGTTCCATTCTTTGTTCTACTTGTCGAAAGTTACAAATAATTTCCGTTGAAGGATTAACAATGGGGCTCGTTGTTCACTTAAACTTGAAGAACAAAAAATTGGCGAATTGTACTGTTTGGATGCTTTGCATATATGTTTCGTAGACTATATAGAAGCAATATATACAATGATTTCAACCGTCTACATGATCCATTCATTGTTCTACTTGTCGAAATTTACAAATAATTTCCGCTGAAGGATTAACAATGGGGCTCGTTGTTCACTTAAACTTGAAGAACAAAAAATTGGCGAATGGTACTGTTTGGATGCTTTGCATATATGTTTCTTAGACTATATAGAAGCAATATATACAAAGATTTCAACCGTCTACCTGTTCCATTCATTGTTCTACTTGTCGAAAGTTACAAATAATTTCCGTTAAAGGATTTAGAATGGGGCTCATTGTTCACTTAAACTTAAAGAACAAAAAATTGGCGAATGGTACTGTTTGGATACTTTGCATATATGTTTCTTAGACTATATAGAAGCAATATATACAAAGATTTCAATCGTCTACCTGTTCCATTCATTGTTCTACTTGTCGAAAGTTACAAATAATTTCCGATAAAGGATTAACAATGGGGCTCGTTGTTCACTTAAACTTGAAGAACAATAAATTGGCGAATTGTACTGTTTGGATGCTTTGCATATATGTTTCTTAGACTATATAGAAGCAATATATACAATGATTTCAACCGTCTACCTGTTCCATTCATTGTTCTACTTGTCGAAAGTTACAAATAATTTCCGTTGAAGGATTAACAATGGGGCTCGTAGTTCACTTAAACTTGAAGAACAAAAAATTGGCGAATTGTACTGTTTGGATGCTTTGCATATATGTTTCGTAGACTATATAGAAGCAATATATACAATGATTCAACCGTCTACCTGATCCATTCATTGTTCTACTTGTCGAAATTTACAAATAATTTCCTTTAAAGGATTAACAATGGGGCTCGTAGTTCACTTAAACTTGAAGAACAAAAAATTGGCGATTTGAACTGTTTGGATGCTTTGCATATGTGTTTCTTAGACTATATAGAAGCAATATATAAAAAGATTTCAACCGTCTACCAGTTCCATTCATTGTTCTACTTGTCGAAAGTTACAAATAATTTCCTATAAAGGATTAACAATGGGGCTCATTGTTCACTTAAACTTGAAGAACAAAAAATTGGCGAATGGTTCTGTTTGGATGCTTTGCATATATGTTTCTTAGACTATATAGAAGCAATATATACATTGATTTCAACCGCCTACCTGTTCGACTCATTGTTCTACTTGTCGAAATTTACAAATAATTTCCTTTAAAGGATTAACAATGGGTCTCGTAGTTCACTTAAACTTGAAGAACAAAAAATTGGCGAATTGTACTGTTTGGATGCTTTGCATATATGTTTCGTAGGCTATATAGAAGCAATATATACAATGATTTCAACCGTCTACCTGATCCATTCATTGTTCTACTTGTCGAAATTTACAAATAATTTCCTTTAAAGGATTAACAATGGGGCTCGTAGTTCACTTAAACTTGAAGAACAAAAAATTGGCGATTTGAACTGTTTGGATGCTTTGCATATGTGTTTCTTAGATTATATAGAAGCAATATATACAAAGATATCAACCGTCTACCTGTTCCATTCATTGTTCTACTTGTCGAAAATTACAAATAATTTCCGATAAAGGATTAACCATTGGGGCTCATTGTTCACTAAACTTGAAGAACAAAAAATTGTCGAATTTTACTGTTTGGATGCTTTGCATATATGTTTCTTAGACTATATAGAAGCTATATATACAATGATTTCAACCGTCTACATGATCCATTCATTGTTCTACTTGTCGAAATTTACAAATAATTTCCTTTAAAGGATTAACAATGGGGCTCGTAGTTCACTTAAACTTGAAGAACAAAAAATTGGCGAGTTGTACTGTTTCGATGCTTTGCATATATATTTCTTAGACTATTTAGAAGCAATATATAGAAAGATTTCACCCGTCTACCTGTACTATTCATTGTTCTACTTGTAGAAAGTTACAAATAATTTCCGTTTCATGATTATCAATGGGGCTTGTTGTTCACTTAAACTTGGAGAACAAAAAATTGGCGAATGGTACTGTTTGGATGCTTTGCACATATGTTTCTTAGATTATATAGAAGCAATATATACAAAGATTTCAACCGTCTACCTGTTCCATTCTTTGTTCTACTTGTCGAAAGTTACAAATAATTTCCGTTGAAGGATTAACAATGGGGCTCGTAGTTCACTTAAACTTGAAGAACAAAAAATTGGCGAATTGTACTGTTTGGATGCTTTGCATATATGTTTCGTAGACTATATAGAAGCAATATATACAATGATTTCAACCGTCTACATGATCCATTCATTGTTCTACTTGTCGAAATTTACAAATAATTTCCGCTGAAGGATTAACAATGGGGCTCGTTGTTCACTTAAACTTGAAGAACAAAAAATTGGCGAATGGTACTGTTTGGATGCTTTGCATATATGTTTCTTAGACTATATAGAAGCAATATATACAAAGATTTCAACCGTCTACCTGTTCCATTCATTGTTCTACTTGTCGAAAGTTACAAATAATTTCCGTTAAAGGATTTAGAATGGGGCTCATTGTTCACTTAAACTTGAAAAACAAAAAATTGGCGAATGGTACTGTTTGGATACTTTGCATATATGTTTCTTAGACTATATAGAAGCAATATATACAAAGATTTCAATCGTCTACCTGTTCCATTCATTGTTCTACTTGTCGAAAGTTACAAATAATTTCCGATAAAGGATTAACAATGGGGCTCGTTGTTCACTTAAACTTGAAGAACAATAAATTGGCGAATTGTACTGTTTGGATGCTTTGCATATATGTTTCTTAGACTATATAGAAGCAATATATACAATGATTTCAACCGTCTACCAGTTCCATTCATTGTTTTACTTGTCGAAAGTTACAAATAATTTCCGTTGAAGGATTAACAATGGGGCTCGTAGTTCACTTAAACTTGAAGAACAAAAAATTGGCGAATTGTACTGTTTGGATGCTTTGCATATATGTTTCGTAGACTATATAGAAGCCATATATACAATGATTTCAACCGTCTACATGATCCATTCATTGTTCTACTTGTCGAAATTTACAAATAATTTCCGTTGAAGGATTAACAATGGGGCTCGTTGTTCACTTAAACTTGAAGAACAAAAAATTGGCGAATGGTACTGTTTGGATGCTTTGCATATATGTTTCTTAGACTATATAGAAGCAATATATACAAAGATTTCAACCGTCTACCTGTTCCATTCATTGTTCAACTTGTCGAAAGTTACAAATAATTTCCGTTAAAGGATTTAGAATGGGGCTCATTGTTCACTTAAACTTGAAGAACAAAAAATTGGCGAATGGTACTGTTTGGATACTTTGCATATATGTTTCTTAGACTATATAGAAGCAATATATACAAAGATTTCAACCGTCTACCTGTTCCATTCATTGTTCTACTTGTCGAAAGTTACAAATAATTTCCGATAAAGGATTAACAATGGGGCTCGTAGTTCACTTAAACTTGAAGAACAAAAAATTGGCGAACTGTACTGTTTGGGTGCTTTGCAAATATGTTTCATAGACTATATAGAAGCAATATATACAAAGAATTCATCCGTCTACCAGTTCCATTCATTGTTCTACTTGTCGAAAGTTACAAATAATTTCCGATAAAGGATTAACAATGGGGCTCATTGTTCACTTAAACTTGAAGAATAAAAAATTGGCGCATGTCACTGTTTTGATGCTTTGCATATAGGTTTATTAGACTATATAGAAGCAACATATACAAAGATTTCTACCGTCTGCCTGTTCCATTCATTGTTCTACTTGTCGAAATTTACAAATAATTTCCTTTAAAGGATTAACAATGGGGTTCGTAGTTCACTAAAACTTGAAGAACAAAAAATTGGCGAACTGTACTCTTTGGATGCTTTGCATATATGTTTCATAGACTATATAGAAGCAATATATACAATGATTTCAACCGTCTACCTGTTCCATTCATTGTTCTACTTGTCGAAATTTACAAATAATTTCCTTTAAAGGATTAACAATGGGGCTCGTAGTTCACTTAAACTTGAAGAACAAAAAATTGGCGAATGGTACTGTTTGGATGCTTTGCATATATGTTTCTTAGACTATA
This sequence comes from Cerceris ruficornis, assembly GCA_963989415.1. Classification (NCBI taxonomy): domain Eukaryota; kingdom Metazoa; phylum Arthropoda; class Insecta; order Hymenoptera; family Crabronidae; genus Cerceris; species Cerceris ruficornis. The sequence continues at coordinate 1,033,271 of CAXDIW010000076.1, forward strand.
TAGAAGCAATATATACAAAGATTTTATCCGTCTACCTGTTCCATTCATTGTTCTTCTTGTCGAAAGTTACAAATAATTTCCGTTAAAGGATTATCAATGGGGCTCGTTGTTCACTTAAACTTGAAGAACAAAAAATTGGCGAATGGTACTGTTTGGATGCTTTGCATATATGTTTCTTAGACTATATAGAAGCAATATATACAAAGATTTCAACCGTCTACCTGTTCCATTCATTGTTCAACTTGTCGAAAGTTACAAATAATTTCCGTTAAAGGATTTAGAATGGGGCTCATTGTTCACTTAAACTTGAAGAACAAAAAATTGGCGAATGGTACTGTTTGGATACTTTGCATATATGTTTCTTAGACTATATAGAAGCAATATATACAAAGATTTCAACCGTCTACCTGTTCCATTCATTGTTCTACTTGTCGAAAGTTACAAATAATTTCCGATAAAGGATTAACAATGGGGCTCGTAGTTCACTTAAACTTGAAGAACAAAAAATTGGCGAACTGTACTGTTTGGGTGCTTTGCAAATATGTTTCATAGACTATATAGAAGCAATATATACAAAGAATTCATCCGTCTACCAGTTCCATTCATTGTTCTACTTGTCGAAAGTTACAAATAATTTCCGATAAAGGATTAACAATGGGGCTCATTGTTCACTTAAACTTGAAGAATAAAAAATTGGCGCATGTCACTGTTTTGATGCTTTGCATATAGGTTTATTAGACTATATAGAAGCAACATATACAAAGATTTCTACCGTCTGCCTGTTCCATTCATTGTTCTACTTGTCGAAATTTACAAATAATTTCCTTTAAAGGATTAACAATGGGGTTCGTAGTTCACTTAAACTTGAAGAACAAAAAATTGGCGAACTGTACTCTTTGGATGCTTTGCATATATGTTTCATAGACTATATAGAAGCAATATATACAATGATTTCAACCGTCTACCTGTTCCATTCATTGTTCTACTTGTCGAAATTTACAAATAATTTCCTTTAAAGGATTAACAATGGGGCTCGTAGTTCACTTAAACTTGAAGAACAAAAAATTGGCGAATGGTACTGTTTGGATGCTTTGCATATATGTTTCTTAGACTATATAGAAGCAATATATACAAAGATTTTATCCGTCTACCTGTTCCATTCATTGTTCTTCTTGTCGAAAGTTACAAATAATTTCCGTTAAAGGATTATCAATGGGGCTCGTTGTTCACTTAATCTTGAAGAACAATAAATTGGCGAATGTCACTGTTTAGATGCTTTGCATATAGGTTTCTTAGACTATATAGAAGCAACATATACAAAGATTTCAACCGTCTACCTGTTCCATTCATTGTTCTACTTGTAGAAACTTACAAATAATTTCCGTTTCATGATTATCAATGGGGCTCGTTGTTCACTTAAACTTGAAGAACAAAAAATTGGCGAATGGTACTGTTTGGATGCTTTGCATATATGTTTCTTAGATTATATAGAAGCAATATATACAAAGATTTCAACCGTCTACCTGTTCCATTCATTGTTCTACTTGTCGAAAGTTACAAATAATTTCCGATAAAGGATTAACCATTGGGGCTCATTGTTCACTTAAACTTGAAGAACATAAAATTGGCGAATGGTACTGTTTGGATGCTTTGCGTACATGTTTCTTAGACTATATGGAAGCAATATATACAAAGATTTCAACCGTCTACCTGTTCCATTCATTGTTCTACTTGCCGATATTTACAAATAATTTCCGTTAAAGTATTAACAATGGGGCTCGTAGTTCACTTAAACATGAAGATGAAATAATTGGCGAATTGTACTGTTTGGATGCTTTGCATATATGTTTCTTAGATTATATAGAAGCAATATATACAAAGATATCAACCGTCTACCTGTTCCATTCATTGTTCTACTTGTCGAAAATTACAAATAATTTCCGATAAAGGATTAACCATTGGGGCTCATTGTTCACTAAACTTGAAGAACAAAAAATTGTCGAATTGTACTGTTTGGATGCTTTGTATATATGTTTCTTAGACTATATAGAAGCTATATATACAATGATTTCAACCGTCTACATGATCCATTCATTGTTCTACTTGTCGAAATTTACAAATAATTTCCTTTAAAGGATTAACAATGGGGCTCGTAGTTCACTTAAACTTGAAGAACAAAAAATTGGCGAATTGTACTGTTTCGATGCTTTGCATATATATTTCTTAGACTATTTAGAAGCAATATATAGAAAGATTTCACCCGTCTACCTGTACTATTCATTGTTCTACTTGTAGAAAGTTACAAATAATTTCCGTTTCATGATTATCAATGGGGCTTGTTGTTCACTTAAACTTGGAGAACAAAAAATTGGCGAATGGTACTGTTTGGATGCTTTGCACATATGTTTCTTAGATTATATAGAAGCAATATATACAAAGATTTCAACCGTCTACCTGTTCCATTCTTTGTTCTACTTGTCGAAAGTTACAAATAATTTCCGTTGAAGGATTAACATTGGGGCTCATTGTTCACTAAACTTGAAGAACAAAAAATTGTCGAATTGTACTGTTTGGATGCTTTGCATATATGTTTCTTAGACTATATAGAAGCAATATATACAAAGATTTCAAGCGTCTACCTGTTCCATTTATTGTTCTACTTGTCGAAAGTTACAAATAATTTCCGATAAAGGATTAACCATTGGGGCTCATTGTTCAATTAAACTTCAAGAACAAAAAATTGGCGAATTGTACTGTTTGGATGCTTTGCATATATGTTTCTTAGACTATATAGAAGCAACATATACAAAGATTTCAACCGTCTACCTGTTCCATTCATTGTTATACTTGTCGAAATTTACAAATAATTTCCTTTAAAGTATTAACAATGGGGCTCGTAGTTCACTTAAACTTGAAGAACAAAAAATTGGCGAAGGGTACTGTTTGGATGCTTTGCATATATGTTTCTTAGACTATATAGAAGCAATATATACATTGATTTCAACCGTCTACCTGTTCCACTCATTGTTCTACTTGTCGCAAGTTACAAATAATTTCCGTTAAAGTATTAACAATGGGGCTCGTAGTTCACTTAAACATGAAGATGAAATAATTGGCGATTTGTACTGTTTGGATGCTTTGCATATATGTTTCTTAGACTATATAGAAGCAATATATAAAAAGATTTCAACCGTCTACCAGTTCCATTCATTGTTCTGCTGGTCGAAAGTTACAAATAATTTCCTATAAAGAATTAACAATGGGGCTCATTGTTCACTTAAACTTGAAGAACAAAAAATTGGCGAATGGTACTGTTTGGATGCTTTGCATATATGTTTCTTAGACTATATAGAAGCAATATATACAATGATTTCAACCGTCTACCTGTTCCTTTCATTGTTCTACTTGTCGAAAATTACAAATAATTTCCGATAAAGGATTAACCATTGGGGCTCATTGTTCACTTAAACTTGAAGAACAAAAAATTGACGAATGGTACTGTTTGGATGATTTGCATATATGTTTCTTAGACTATATAGAAGCAATATATACATTGATTTCAACCGTCTACCTGTTCCACTCATTGTTCTACTTGTCGCAAGTTACAAATAATTTCCGTTAAAGTATTAACAATGGGGCTCGTAGTTCACTTAAACATGAAGATGAAATAATTGGCGAATGGTACTGTTTGGATGATTTGCATATATGTTTCTTAGACTATATAGAAGCAATATATATAAAGATTTCAACCGTCTACCTGTTCCATTCATTGTTCTACTTGTCGAAAGTTACAAATAATATCCGATAACGGATTAAGCATTGGGGCTCATTGTTCACTTAAACTTGAAGAACAAAAAATTGGCGAATTGTACTGTTTGGATGCTTTGCATATATGTTTCTTAGACTATATAGAAGCAATATATACAAAGATTTCAAGCGTCTACCTGTTCCATTCATTGTTCTACTTGTCGAAAGTTACAAATAATTTCCTATAAAGGATTAACAATGGGGCTCATTGTTCACTTAAACTTGAAGAACAAAAAATTGGCGAATGGTACTGTTTGGATGCTTTGCATATATGTTTCTTAAACTATATAGAAGCAATATATACATTGATTTCAATCGTCTACATGTTCCACTCATTGTTCTGCTTGTCGCAAGTTACAAATAATTTCCGTTAAAGTATTAACAATGGGGCTCGTAGTTCACTTAAACATGAAGATGAAATAATTGGCGAATTGTACTGTTTGGATGCTTTGCTTATATGTTTCTTAGATTATATAGAAGCAATATATACAAAGATATCAACCGTCTACCTGTTCCATTCATTGTTCTACTTGTCGAAAATTACAAATAATTTCCGATAAAGGATTAACCATTGGGGCTCATTGTTCACTAAACTTGAAGAACAAAAAATTGTCGAATTGTACTGTTTGGATGCTTTGCATATATGTTTCTTAGACTATATAGAAGCAATATAAACAAAGATTTCAAGCGTCTACCTGTTCCATTCATTGTGCTACTTGTCGAAAGTTACAAATAATATCCGATAACGGATTAAGCATTGGGGCTCATTGTTCACTTAAACTTGAAGAACAAAAAATTGGCGAATTGTACTGTTTGGATGCTTTGCATATATGTTTCTTAGACTATATAGAAGCAATATATACAAAGATTTCAAGCGTCTACCTGTTCCATTCATTGTTCTACTTGTCGAAAGTTACAAATAATTTCCTATAAAGGATTAACAATGGGGCTCATTGTTCACTTAAACTTGAAGAACAAAAAATTGGCGAATGGTACTGTTTGGATGCTTTGCATATATGTTTCTTAAACTATATAGAAGCAATATATACATTGATTTCAATCGTCTACATGTTCCACTCATTGTTCTGCTTGTCGCAAGTTACAAATAATTTCCGTTAAAGTATTAACAATGGGGCTCGTAGTTCACTTAAACATGAAGATGAAATAATTGGCGAATTGTACTGTTTGGATGCTTTGCATATATGTTTCTTAGATTATATAGAAGCAATATATACAAAGATATCAACCGTCTACCTGTTCCATTCATTGTTCTACTTGTCGAAAATTACAAATAATTTCCGATAAAGGATTAACCATTGGGGCTCATTGTTCACTAAACTTGAAGAACAAAAAATTGTCGAATTGTACTGTTTGGATGCTTTGCATATATGTTTCTTAGACTATATAGAAGCAATATAAACAAAGATTTCAAGCGTCTACCTGTTCCATTCATTGTGCTACTTGTCGAAATTTACAAATAATTTCCTTTAAAGGATTAACAATGGGGCTCGTAGTTCACTTAAACTTGAAGAACAAAAAATTGGCGAATGGTACTGTTTGGATGCTTTGCATATATGTTTCTTAGACTATATAGAAGCAATATATACATTGATTTCAACCGTCTACCTGTTCCACTCATTGTTCTACTTGTCGCAAGTTACAAATAATTTCCGTTAAAGTATTAACAATGGGGCTCGTAGTTCACTTAAACATGAAGATGAAATAATTGGCGAATGGTACTGTTTGGATGATTTGCATATATGTTTCTTAGACTATATAGAAGCAATATATATAAAGATTTCAACCGTCTACCTGTTCCATTCATTGTTCTACTTGTCGAAATTTACAAATAATATCCGATAACGGATTAAGCATTGGGGCTCATTGTTCACTTAAACTTGAAGAACAAAAAATTGGCGAATTGTACTGTTTGGATACTTTGCATATATGTTTCTTAGACTATATAGAAGCAATATATACAAAGATTTCAAGCGTCTACCTGTTCCATTCATTGTTCTACTTGTCGAAAGTTACAAATAATTTCCTATAAAGTATTAACAATGGGGCTCGTAGTTCACTTAAACATGAAGATGAAATAATTGGCGAATTGTACTGTTTGGATGCTTTGCATATATGTTTCTTAGATTATATAGAAGCAATATATACAAAGATTTTATCCGTCTACCTGTTCCATTCATTGTTCTTCTTGTCGAAAGTTACAAATAATTTCCGTTAAAGGATTATCAATGGGGCTCGTTGTTCACTTAAACTTGAAGAACAATAAATTGGCGAATGTCACTGTTTAGATGCTTTGCATATAGGTTTCTTAGACTATATAGAAGCAACATATACAAAGATTTCAACCGTCTACCTGTTCCATTCATTGTTATACTTGTCGAAATTTACAAATAATTTCCTTTAAAGGATTAACAATGGGGCTCGTAGTTCACTTAAACTTGAAGAACAAAAAATTGGCGAATGGTACTGTTTGGATGCTTTGCATATATGTTTCTTAGACTATATAGAAGCAATATATACATTGATTTCAACCGTCTACCTGTTCCACTCATTGTTCTACTTGTCGCAAGTTACAAATAATTTCCGTTAAAGTATTAACAATGGGGCTCGTAGTTCACTTAAACATGAAGATGAAATAATTGGCGAATTGTACTGTTTGGATGCTTTGCATATATGTTTCTTAGACTATATAGAAGCAATATATAAAAAGATTTCAACCGTCTACCAGTTCCATTCATTGTTCTGCTGGTCGAAAGTTACAAATAATTTCCTATAAAGGATTAACAATGGGGCTCATTGTTCACTTAAACTTGAAGAACAAAAAATTGGCGAATGGTACTGTTTGGATGCTTTGCATATATGTTTCTTAGACTATATAGAAGCAATATATACATTGATTTCAACCGTCTACCTGTTCCACTCATTGTTCTACTTGTCGCAAGTTACAAATAATTTCCGTTAAAGTATTAACAATGGGGCTCGTAGTTCACTTAAACATGAAGATGAAATAATTGGCGAATGGTACTGTTTGGATGATTTGCATATATGTTTCTTAGACTATATAGAAGCAATATATATAAAGATTTCAACCGTCTACCTGTTCCATTCATTGTTCTACTTGTCGAAAGTTACAAATAATATCCGATAACGGATTAAGCATTGGGGCTCATTGTTCACTTAAACTTGAAGAACAAAAAATTGGCGAATTGTACTGTTTGGATGCTTTGCATATATGTTTCTTAGACTATATAGAAGCAATATATACAAAGATTTCAAGCGTCTACCTGTTCCATTCATTGTTCTACTTGTCGAAAGTTACAAATAATTTCCTATAAAGGATTAACAATGGGGCTCATTGTTCACTTAAACTTGAAGAACAAAAAATTGGCGAATGGTACTGTTTGGATGCTTTGCCTATATGTTTCTTAAACTATATAGAAGCAATATATACATTGATTTCAATCGTCTACCTGTTCCACTCATTGTTCTGCTTGTCGCAAGTTACAAATAATTTCCGTTAAAGTATTAACAATGGGGCTCGTAGTTCACTTAAACATGAAGATGAAATAATTGGCGAATTGTACTGTTTGGATGCTTTGCATATATGTTTCTTAGATTATATAGAAGCAATATATACAAAGATATCAACCGTCTACCTGTTCCATTCATTGTTCTACTTGTCGAAAATTACAAATAATTTCCGATAAAGGATTAACCATTGGGGCTCATTGTTCACTTAAACTTGAAGAACAAAAAATTGGCGAATGGTACTGTTTGGATGCTTTGCATATATGTTTCTTAGACTATATGGAAGCAATATATACAAAGATTTCAACCGTCTTCCTGTTCTATTCATTGTTCTACTTGTAGAAACTTACAAATAATTTCCGTTTCATGATTATCAATGGGGCTCGTTGTTCACTTAAACTTGAAGAACAAAAAATTGGCGAATGGTACTGTTTGGATGCTTTGCATATATGTTTCTTAGATTATATAGAAGCAATATATACAAAGATTTCAACCGTCTACCTGTTCCATTCATTGTTCTACTTGTCGCAAGTTACAAATAATTTCCGTTAAAGTATTAACAATGGGGCTCGTAGTTCACTTAAACATGAAGATGAAATAATTGGCGAATTGTACTGTTTGGATGCTTTGCATATATGTTTCTTAGACTATATAGAAGCAATATATAAAAAGATTTCAACCGTCTACCAGTTCCATTCATTGTTCTACTTGTCGCAAGTTACAAATAATTTCCGATAAAGGATTAACCATTGGGGCTCATTGTTCACTTAAACTTGAAGAACATAAAATTGGCGAATGGTACTGTTTGGATGCTTTGCGTACATGTTTCTTAGACTATATGGAAGCAATATATACAAAGATTTCAACCGTCTACCTGTTCTATTCATTGTTCTACTTGTAGAAACTTACAAATAATTTCCGTTTCATGATTATCAATGGGGCTCGTTGTTCACTTAAACTTGAAGAACAAAAAATTGGCGAATGGTACTGTTTGGATGCTTTGCATATATGTTTCTTAGATTATATAGAAGCAATATATACAAAGATTTCAACCGTCTACCTGTTCCATTCATTGTTCTACTTGTCGAAAATTACAAATAATTTCCGATAGAGGATTAACCATTGGGGCTTATTGTTCACTTAAACTCGAAGAACAATAAATTGGCGAATGGTACTGTTTGGATGCTTTGCGTACATGTTTCTAAGACTATATGGAAGCAATATATACAAAGATTTCAACCGTCTACGTGTCCCAATCATTGTTCTATTTGTCGAAATTTACAAATAATTTCCTTTAAACGATTAACAATGGGGCTCGTTGTTCACTTAAACATGAAGAACAAAAAATTGGCGAATTGTACTGGTTGGATGCTTTGCATATAAGTTTCTTAGACTATATAGAAACAATATATACAAAGATTTCAACCGTCTACCTGTTCCATTCATTGTTCTACTTGTCGAAAGTTACAAATAATTTCCGTTAAGGGATTAACAATGGGGATCGTAGTTTACTTAAACTTGAAGAACAAGAAATTGGCGAATTGTACTGTTTGGATGCTTTGCATATATGTTTCTTAGACTATATAGAAGCAATATATACAATGATTTCAACCGTCTACCTATTCCATTCATTGTTCCCCCTCAGGGGCCTGTCTATCGCGTTGCGAAGGCAGGCACGGGTATTGACACACCCGGGGTTACCCGAGTCCGTGTACCTCACCAAGGTTGATTGGTAGTAGTGCCGGATGTCCGAGACTACCCCCTCACCAAGGGGAAAGTTGGTACCACGGGGACCAGGTTGAGCCCCAGGGCAGATTCTTCGCCCTGACCTGGTCATTAGGGTTGGCCTCGTGGGGGCATGTAGTAACCCCAAATCGCAGGGGGAGAGGTGGCTACCTCGGCGGGTGAGCTGCGCTAATTCAGCTCGGGCACTGACACTGCAGAGCCAGTAGAGATTTAGAAAGGTCTCGCCTCCACTAGTAGGTAACTAGTAGCATGTGCTTGTTAATACACATGTGCGTTGATTGGGCGTATCTCAATCCCGCGCCCATGGGGACCGTGTGGGTGTGCTTCATAGCTGGTACTGCACGTTAAAGAAAGATCAAAGGTCCATTCATTGTTCTACTTGTCGAAAGTTACAAATAATTTCCGTTAAAGTATTAACAATGGGGCTCGCAGTTCACTTAAACTTGAAGAACAAAAAATTGGCGAATTGTACTGTTTGGATGCTTTGCGTATATGTTTCTTAGACTATACAGGGTGGGGCAATAACTATTATCACCTCAGATATCTTCGAAACTATAAGTTTCACAGAAATATTTGCTGAAATAAAATTGCAGAGTACGAAGGGGCCCATCCAGTGGCGATAATAGTTTTTTTTCAGGTGGAGGTACTTCGGACATTTGAAGGTCACCTCCATTTTTTTAAATGGATCGGTATATTTTTACTTCCGTATCATGATAGAGGATATTAAAACGAGTTCAACGACCTATTACACAAGGTCATTGCCGTAACTGATTTCATTTGCTGTTTTCCCGAGATCGGTCGGGCTGCAAAGGTCCCATCGTAACGGCGACGGGCCGACGTGTCGCCAAGCTCAAGCGCCTCTTGTCGAAAATGTAAGTTACGTGGCGACGCGTTATCGCGTTTTCGATGCGACGTGCTCGTTGTACGTCGCTGCCACATCCTGCAAACTTATTAAAGAGTCCTTCAAGCAGTGTTTAGTCTCAGTGAAGTAAACGGTAAGTATTACGCCTTCTTCTACTGCTTACAATACGTATGTTTCATTTACTACCAAAACCTAAGTATTATCGCCTTTCTCTACTTTCTACGACCGTGAATGACCTTGTATAATAGGTCGTTGAACTCGTTTTAATATCATCTATCATGATACGGAAGCAAAAATATACCGGTATATTTAAAAAAAGGGAGGTGACCTTCAAATGTCCGAAGTACCTCCACCTGAAAACAAACTATTATCGCCACCGAATGGGCCCCTTCGTACACTGCAATTTTATTTCAGCAAATATTTCTGTGAAACTTATAGTTTCGAAGATATCTGAGGTGCTAATAGTTATTGCCCCGCAGTATATTGCTTCTGTATAGTCTAAGAAACATATATGCAAAGCATCCAAACAGTACCATTCGCCAATTTTTTCTTCTTCAAGTTTAAGTGAACTCCGGGCCCCATTGTTAATCCTTTAAAGGAATTTATTTGTAAATTTCTACAAGTAGAACAATGATTGGAACACGTAGACGGTTGAAATATTATTATATATTGCTTCCATATAGTCTAAGAAACATATATGCAAAGCATCCAAACAGTAACATTCGCCAATTTTTTCTTCTTCAAGTTTAAGTGAACAATGAGCCCCATTGTTAATCCTTTATCGGAAATTATTTGTAAATTTCGACAAGTAGAACAATGATTGGAACACGTAGACGGTTGAAATATTATTATATATTGCTTCCATATAGTCTAAGAAACATATATGCAAAGCATCCAAACAGTACCATTCGCCAATTTTTTCTTCTTCAAGTTTAAGTGAACAATGAGCCCCATTGTTAATCCTTTATCGGAAATTATTTGTAACTTTCGACAAGTAGAACAATGAATGGAACAGGTAGACGGTTGAAATCTTTGAATATATTGCTTCTATATAGTCTAAGAAACATATATGGAAAAAATCCAAACAGTACAATTCTCCAATTTTTTGTTCTTCAAGTTTAAGCGAACAATGAGCCCCAATGGTTAATCCTTTATCGGAAATTATTTGTAACTTTCGACAAGTAGAACAATGAATGGAACAGGTAGACGGTTGAAATATTTGTATATATTGCTTCCGTATAGTCTAAGAAACATATATGCAAATCATCCAAACAGTACCATTCGCCAATTTTTTGTTCTTCAAGTTTAAGTGAACAATGAGCCCCATTGTTAATCCTTTAACGGAAATTAATTGTAAATTTCTACAAGTAGAACAATGATTGGAACACGTAGACGGTTGAAATCTTTGTATATATTGCTTCTATATAGTCTAAGAAACATATGTGCAAAGCATCCAAACAGTACCATTCGCCAATTTTTTGTTCTTCAAGTTTAAGTGAACAACGAGCCCCATTGATAATCATGAAACGGAAATTTATTGTAACTTTCGACAAGTAGAACAATGAATGGAACTCGTGGACGGTTGAAATCTTTGTATATATTGCTTCTATATAGTCTAAGAAACATATATGCAAAACATCCAAACAGTACAATTCGCCAATTTTTTGTTCTTCAAGTTTAAGTGAACAATGATCCCCAATGGTTAATCCTTTATCGGAAATTATATGCAACTTTCGACAAGTAGAACAATGAATGGAACAGGTAGACGGTTGAGATCATTGTATATATTGCTTCTATATAGTCTAAGAAACATATATGCAAAGCATCCAAACAGTACCATGTGCCAATTTTTTGTTCTTCAAGTTTAAGTGAACTACGAACCCCATTGTTACTCGTTTAAAGGAAATTATTTGTAACTTTCGACAAGTAGAACAATGAATGGAACAGGTGGACGGTTGAAATCTTTGTATATATTGCTTCTATATAGTCTAAGAAACAAATATGCAAAGCATCCAAACAGTACAATTCGCCAATTTTTTGTTCTTCAAGTTTAAGTGAACTACGAGCACCATTGTTAATCCTTTAAAGGAAATTATTTGTAAATTTCGAAAAGTAGAACAATGATTGGAACACGTAGACGGTTGAAATCTTTGTATATATTGCTTCCATATAGTCTAAGAAACATGTACGCAAAGCATCCAAACAGTACCATTCGCCAATTTTTTGTTCTTCAAGTTTAAGTGAACAATGAGCCCCATTGTTAATCCTTTATCGGAAATTATTTGTAATTTTCGACAAGTAGAACAATGAATGGAACAGGTAGACGGTTGAAATCATTGTATATATTGCTTCTATATAGTCTAAGAAACATATCTGCATATCATCCAAACAGTACAATTCGCCAATTAATTGTTCTTCAAGTTTAAGTGAACAACGAGCCCCATTGTTAATCCTTTATCGGAAATTATTTGTAAATTTCGACAAGTAGAACAATGATTGGAACACGTAGACGGTTGAAATCTTTGTATATATTGCTTCTATATAGTCTAAGAATCATATCTGCATATCATCGAAACAGTACAATTCGCCAATTAATTGTTCTTCAAGTTTAAGTGAACAACGAGCCCCATTGTTAATCCTTTATCGGAAATTATTTGTAAATTTCGACAAGTAGAACAATGATTGGAACACGTAGACGGTTGAAATCTTTGTATCTATTGCTTCTATATAGTCTAAGAAACATATCTGCATATCATCCAAACAGTACAATTCGCCAATTTTTTGTTCTTCAAGTTTAAGTGAACAACGAGCCCCATTGTTAATCCTTTAAAGGAAATTATTTGTAAATTTCGACAAGTAGAACAATGATTGGAACACGTAGACGGTTGAAATCTTTGTATATATTACTTCCATACAGTCTAAGAAACACGTACGCAAAGCATCCAAACAGTACAATTCGCCAAGTATTTGTTCTTCAAGTTTAAGTGAACAACGAGGCCCATTAATAATCATGAAACGGAAATTATTTGTAACTTTCGACAAGTAGAACAATGAATGGAACAGGTAGACGGTTGAAATCTTTGTAAATATTGCTTCTATATAGTGTAAGAAACATATATGCAAAGCATCCAAACAGTACAATTCGCCAATTTATTGTTCTTCAAGTTTAAGTGAACAACGATCCCCATTGTTAATCCTTTAAAGGAAATTATTTGTAAATTTCGACAAGTAGAACAATGATTGGAACACGTAGACGGTTGAAATCTTTGTATATATTGCTTCCATATAGTCTAAGAAACATGTACGCAAAGCATCCAAACAGTACCATTCGCCAATTTTTTGTTCTTCAAGTTTAAGTGAACAACGAGGCCCATTGTTAATCCTTTATCGGAAATTATTTGTAACTTTCGACAAGTAGAACAATAAATGGAACAGGTAGACTGTTGAAATCATTGTATATATTGCTTCTACATAGTCTAAGAAACATATATGCATAGCGTCCAAACAGTACAAATCGCCAATTTTTTGCTCTTCAAGTTTAAGTGAACTACGAGCCCCATTGTTAATCCTTTAAAGGAAATTATTTGTAAATTTCGACAAGTAGAACAATGAATGGATCATGTAGACGGTTGAAATCATTGTATATATTGCTTCCATATAGTCTAAGAAACATGTACGCAAAGCATCCAAACAATACCATTCGCTAATTTTTTGTTCTTCAAGTTTAAGTGAACTACGAGCCCCATTGTTAATCCTTTAAAGGAAATTATTTGTAAATTTCGACAAGTAGAACAATGATTGGAACACGTAGACGGTTGAAATCTTTGTATATATTGCTTCTATATAGTCTACGAAACATATATGCAAAGCATCCAAACAGTACAATTCGCGAATTTTTTGTTCTTCAAGTTTAAGTGAACTACGAGCCCCATTGTTAATCGTTTAACGGAAATTAACTGTAACTTTCTACAAGTAGAACAATGATTGGAACACGTAGACGGTTGAAATCTTTGTATATATTGCTTCCATATAGTCTAAGAAACATGTACGCAAAGCATCCAAATAGTACCATTCGCCAATTTTTTGTTCTTCAAGTTTAAGTGAAGAATGAGCCCCATTGTTAATCCTTTATCGGAACTTATTTGTAACTTTCGACAAGTAGATCAATGAATGGAACTGGTAGACGGTTGAAATCTTCTTATATATTGCTTCTATATAATCTAAGAAACATATATGCAAAGCATCCAAACAGTACAAGTCGCCGATTTTATGTTCTTCAAGATTAAGTAAACAACGAGGCCCATTGTTAATCATGAAACGGAAACTATTTGTAGCTTTCGACAAGAAGAACAATGAATAGAACAGGTAGACGGTTGAAATCTTTGTATATGTTGCTTCTATATAGTCGAAGAAACCTATATGCAAAGCATCTAAACAGTAAAAGTCGGCAATTTTTTGATCTTCAAGTTTAAGTGAACAATGAGCCCCATTGTTAATCCTTTATCGGAAATTATTTGTAACTTTCGACAAGTAGAACAATGAATGGAGCAGGTAGACGGTTGAAATCTTTGTAAATATTGCTTCTAAATAGTCTAAGAAACACATATGCAAAGCATCCAAACAGTACAATTCGCCAATTTTTTGTTCTTCAAGTTTAAGTGAACTACGAGCCCCATTGTTAATCCTTTAAAGGTAATTATTTGTAAATTTCGACAAGTAGAACAATGAATGGATCATGTAGACGGTTGAAATCATTGTATATATTGCTTCCATATAGTCTAAGAAACATGTACGCAAAGCATCCAAACAATACCATTCGCCAATTTTTTGTTCTTCAAGTTTAAGTGAACTACGAGCCCCATTGTTAATCCTTTAAAGGAAATTATTTGTAAATTTCGACAAGTAGAACAATGATTGGAACACGTAGACGGTTGAAATCTTTGTATATATTGCTTCTATATAGTCTACGAAACATATATGCAAAGCATCCAAACAGTACAATTCGCGAATTTTTTGTTCTTCAAGTTTAAGTGAACTACGAGCCCCATTGTTAATCGTTTAACGGAAATTAACTGTAACTTTCTACAAGTAGAACAATGATTGGAACACGTAGACGGTTGAAATCTTTGTATATATTGCTTCCATATAGTCTAAGAAACATGTACGCAAAGCATCCAAACAGTACCATTCGCCAATTTTTTGTTCTTCAAGTTTAAGTGAAGAATGAGCCCCATTGTTAATCCTTTATCGGAACTTATTTGTAACTTTCGACAAGTAGATCAATGAATGGAACTGGTAGACGGTTGAAATCTTTTTATATATTGCTTCTATATAGTCTAAGAAACATATATGCAAAGCATCCAAACAGTACCATTCGCCAATTTTTTGTTCTTCAAGTTTAAGTGAACTTCGAGCCCCATTGTTACTCCTTTAAAGGAAATTATTTGTAACTTTCGACAAGTAGAACAATGAATGGAACAGGTAGACGGTTGAAATCTTTGTATATATTGCTTCTATATAATCTAAGAAACATATATGCAAAGCATCTAAACAGTACCATTTGCCAATTTTTTGATCTTCAAGTTTAAGTGAACAACGAGGCCCATTGATAATCATGAAACGGAAATTATTTCTAACTTTCGACAAGAAGAACAATGAATAGAACAGGTAGACGGTTGAAATCTTTGTATATATTGCTTCCATATAGTCTAAGAAACATGTACGCAAACCATCCAAACAGTACCATTCGCCAATTTTTGTTATTCAAGTTTAAGAGAACAATGAGCCCCAATGGTTAATCCTTTATCGGAAATTATTTGTAATTTTCGACAAGTAGAACAATGAATGGAACAGGTAGACGGTGGAAATCCTTGTTTATATTGCGTCTATATAGTCTAAGAAACATATCTGCAAATCATCCAAACAGTACAATTCGCCAATTATTTGATCTTCAAGTTTAAGTGAACTACGAGCCCCAATGGTTAATCCTTTATCAGAAATTATTTGTAAATTTCGACAAGTAGAACAATGATTGGAACACACAGACGGTTGAAATCTTTGTATATATTGCGTCTATATAGTCTAAGAAATATATATGCAAAGCATCCAAACAGTACCATTCGCCAATTTTTTGTTCTTCAAGTTTAAGTGAACAATGAGACCCATTGTTAATCCTTTGTCGGAAATTATTTGTAACTTTCGACAAGTAGAACAATGAATGGAACGGGTAGACGGTTGAAATCTTTGTATATATTGCTTCTATATAGCCTAAGAAACATGTACGCAAAGCATCCAAACAATACCATTCGCCAATTTTTTGTTCTTCAAGTTTAAGTGAACTACGAGCCCCATTGTTAATCCTTTAAAGGAAATTATTTGTAAATTTCGACAAGTAGAACAATGATTGGAACACACAGACGGTTGAAATCTTTGTATATATTGCGTCTATATAGTCTAAGAAATATATATGCAAAGCATCCAAACAGTACCATTCGCCAATTTTTTGTTCTTCAAGTTTAAGTGAACAATGAGACCCATTGTTAATCCTTTGTCGGAAATTATTTGTAACTTTCGACAAGTAGAACAATGAATGGAACGGGTAGACGGTTGAAATCTTTGTATATATTGCTTCTATATAGCCTACGAAACATATATGCAAAGCATCCAAACAGTACAATTCGCCAATTTTTTGTGCTTCAAGTTTAAGTAAACTACGATCCCCATTGTTAATCCCTTAACGGAAATTATTTGTAACTTTCGACAAGTAGAACAATGAATGGAACAGGTAGACGGTTGAAATCATTGTATATATTGCTTCTATATAGTCTAAGAAACATATATGCTAAGCATCCAAACAGTACAATTCGACAATTTTTTGTTCTTCAAGTTTAAGTGAACAATGAGCCGCAATGGTTAATCCTTTATCAGAAATTATTTGTAATTTTCGACAAGTAGAACAATGAATGGATCAGGTAGACGGTTGAAATCTTTGTATATATTGATTCCATATAGTCTAAGAAACATGTACGCAAAGCATCCAAACAGTACCATTCGCCAATTTTTTGTTCTTCAAGTTTAAGTGAACAATGAGCCCCAATGGTTAATCCTTTATCGGAAATTATTTGTAAATTTCGACAAGTAGAACAATGAATGGAACAGGTAGACGGTTGAAATCTTTGTATATATTGCTTCCATATAGTCGAAGAAACATATATGCAAAGCATCCAAACAGTACCATTCGCCAATTTTTTGTTCTTCATGTTTAAGTGAACAATGAGCCCCACTGTTAATCCTTTATCGGAAATTATTTGTAAATTTCGACAAGTAGAACAATGAGTGGAACTGGTAGACGGTTGAAATCAATGTATATATTGCTTCTATATAGTCTACGAAACATATATGCAAAGCCTCCAAACAGTACAATTCGCCAATTTTTTGTTCTTCAAGTTTAAGTGAACTACGAGCCCCATTGGTAATCCTTTAACGGAAATTAATTGTAACTTTCTACAAGTAGAACAATGATTGGAACACGTAGACGGTTGAAATCTTTGTATATATTGCTTCCATATAGTCTAAGAAACATGTACGCAAAGCATCCAAACAGTACCATTCGCCAATTTTTTGTTCTTCAAGTTTAAGTGAACAATGAGACCCATTGTTAATCCTTTGTCGGAAATTATTTGTAACTTTCGACAAGTAGAACAATGAATGGAACAGGTAGACGGTTGAAATCTTTGTATATATTGCTTCTATATAGCCTACGAAACATATATGCAAAGCATCCAAACAGTACAATTCGCCAATTTTTTGTGCTTCAAGTTTAAGTAAACTACGATCCCCATTGTTAATCCCTTAACGGAAATTATTTGTAACTTTCGACAAGTAGAACAATGAATGGAACAGGTAGACGGTTGAAATCATTGTATATATTGCTTCTATATAGTCTAAGAAACATATATGCTAAGCATCCAAACAGTACAATTCGACAATTTTTTGTTCTTCAAGTTTAAGTGAACAATGAGCCGCAATGGTTAATCCTTTATCAGAAATTATTTGTAATTTTCGACAAGTAGAACAATGAATGGATCAGGTAGACGGTTGAAATCTTTGTATATATTGATTCCATATAGTCTAAGAAACATGTACGCAAAGCATCCAAACAGTACCATTCGCCAATTTTTTGTTCTTCAAGTTTAAGTGAACAATGAGCCCCAATGGTTAATCCTTTATCGGAAATTATTTGTAATTTTCGACAAGTAGAACAATGAATGGAACAGGTAGACGGTTGAAATCTTTGTATATATTGCTTCTATATAGTATAAGAAACATATATGCAAATCATCCAAACAGTACAATTCGCCAATTATTTGATCTTCAAGTTTAAGTGAACTACGAGCCCCAATGGTTAATCCTTTATCAGAAATTATTTGTAATTTTCGACAAGTAGAACAATGATTGGAACACACAGACGGTTGAAATCTTTGTATATATTGCTTCTATATAGTCTAAGAAACATATATGCAAAGCATCCAAACAGTACCATTCGCCAATTTTTTGTTCTTCAAGTTTAAGTGAACAACGAGCCCCATTGTTAATCCTTTAAAGGAAATTATTTCTAAATTTCGACAAGTAGAACAATGATTGGAACACGTAGACGGTTGAAATCTTTGTATATATTGATTCCATATAGTCTAAGAAACATGTACGCAAAGCATCCAAACAGTACCATTCGCCAATTTTTTGTTCTTCAAGTTTAAGTGAACAATGAGCCCCAATGGTTAATCCTTTATCGGAAATTATTTGTAATTTTCGACAAGTAGAACAATGAATGGAACAGGTAGACGGTTGAAATCTTTGTATATATTGCTTCTATATAATCTAAGAAACATATATGCAAAGCATCCAAACAGTACCATTTGCCAATTTTTTGATCTTCAAGTTTAAGTGAACAACGAGGCCCATTGATAATCATGAAACGGAAATTATTTCTAACTTTCGACAAGAAGAACAATGAATAGAACAGGTAGACGGTTGAAATCTTTGTATATATTGCTTCCATATAGTCTAAGAAACATGTACGCAAACCATCCAAACAGTACCATTCGCCAATTTTTGTTATTCAAGTTTAAGAGAACAATGAGCCCCAATGGTTAATCCTTTATCGGAAATTATTTGTAATTTTCGACAAGTAGAACAATGAATGGAACAGGTAGACGGTGGAAATCAATGTATATATTGCTTCTATATAGTCTAAGAAACATATATGCAAAGCATCCAAACAGTACCATTCGCCAATTCTTTGTTCTTCAAGCTTAAGTGAACAATGAGCCCCGTTGTTAATCCTTTATCGGAAATTATTTGTAACTTTCGACAAGTAGAACAATGAATGGATCAGGTAGACGGTTGAAATCATTGTATATATTGCTTCTATATAATCTACGAAACATATATGCAAAGCATCCAAACAGTACAATTCGCCAATTTTTTGTTCTTCAAGTTTAAGTGAACAATGAGCCCCAATGCTTAATCCGTTATCGGATATTATTTGCAACTTTCGACAAGTAGAACAATGAATGGAACAGGTAGACGGTTGAAATCTTTGTATATATTGCTTCCATATAGTCTAAGAAACATATATGCAAAGCATCCAAACAGTACCATTCGCCAATTATTTCATCTTCATGTTTAAGTGAACTACGAGCCCCATTGTTAATACTTTAACGCAAATTATTTGTAACTTCCGACAAGTAGAACAATGAGTGGAACAGGTAGACGGTTGAAATCAATGTGTATATTGCTTCTATATAGTCTAAGAAACATATATGCAAAGCATCCAAACTGTACCATTCCCCAATTTTTTTTTCTTCAAGTTTAAGTGAACAATGAGCCCCATTGTTAATCCTTTATAGGAAATTATTTGTAACTTTCGACAAGTAGAACAATGAATGGAACTGGTAGACGGTTGAAATCTTTTTATATATTGCTTCTATATAGTCTAAGAAACATATATGCAAAGCATCCAAACAGTACCAGTCGCCAATTTTTTGTTCTTCAATTTTAAGTGAACAATGAGGCCCATTGATAATCATGAAACGGAAATTATTTGTAACTTTCGACAAGAAGAACAATGAATAGAACAGGTAGACGGTAGAAATCTTTGTATATGTTGCTTCTATATAGTCTAAGAAACCTATATGCAAAGCATCTAAACAGTGACACTCGCCAATTTTTTGATCTTCAAGTTTAAGTGAACAGCGAGCCCCAATGATAATCATGAAATGGAAATTATTTGTAACTTTCTACAAGTAGAACAATGAATAGTACAGGTAGACGGGTGAAATCTTTCTACATATTGCTTCTAAATAGTCTAAGAAACACATATGAAAAGCATCCAAACAGTTCAATTCGCCAATTTTTTGTTCTTCAAGTTTAAGTGAACTACGAGCCCCATTGTTAATCCTTTAACGGAAATTATTCTTAAATTTCGGCAAGTAGAACAATGAATCGAACAGGTAGACGGTTGAAATCAATGTATATATTGCTTCTATATAGTCTAAGAAACATATATGCAAAGCATCCAAACAGTACCATTCGCCAATTTTTTGTTCTTCAAGTTTAAGTGAACAATGAGCCCCAATGGTTAATCCTTTATCGGAAATTATTTGTAATTTTCCACAAGTAGAACAATGAATGGAACAGGTAGACGGTTGAAATCTTTATATATATTGCTTCCATATAGTCTAAGAAACATGTACGCAAAGCATCCAAACAGTACCATTCGCTAATTTTTTGTTCTTCAAGTCTAAGTGAACAACGAGCCCCATTGTTAGTCCTTTAAAGGAAATTATTTGTAAATTTCGACAAGTAGAACAATGATTGGAACACGTAGACGGTTGAAATCTTTGTATATATTGCTTCCATATAGTCTAAGAAACATGTACGCAAAGCATCCACACAGTACCATTCGCCAATTTTTTGTTCTTCAAGTTTAAGTGAACAATGAGCCCCATTGTTAATCCTTTATCGGAAATTATTTGTAATTTTCGACAAGTAGAACAATGAATGGAACAGGTAGACGGTTGTAATCTTTGTATATATTGCTTCTATATAGTCTAAGAAACATATATGCAAAGCATCCAAACAGTACAATTCGCCAATTTTTTGTTCTTCAAGTATAAGTGAACAATGAGCCCCAATGGTTAATCCTTTATCTGAAATTGTTTGTATCTTTCGACAAGTAGAACAATGAATGGAACAGGTAGACGGTTCAGATCTTTGTATATATTGCTTCAATATAGTCTAAGAAACATATATGCAAAGCATCCAAACAGTACCAATTCCCAATTCTTTGTTCATCAAGTTTAAGTGAACAATGAGCCCCATTGATTATCATGAAACGGAAATTATTTGTAACTTTCTACAAGTAGAACATTGAATAGAACAGGTAGACGGGTGAAATCTTTCTATATGTTGCTTCTATATAGTCTAAGAAACATATATGCAAAGCATCCAAACAGTACCATTTGCCAATTTTTTGTTTTTCAAGTTTATGTGAACAATGAGCCCCAATGGTTAATCCTTTATCGGAAATTATTTGTATATTTCGACAAGTAGAACAATGAATGGTACAGGTAGACGGTTGAGATCTTTGTATATATTGCTTCTATATAGTCTAAGAAACATATATGCAAAGCATCTAAACAGTAACATTCGCCAATTTTTTGTTCTTCAAGTTTAAGTGAACAACGAACCCCATTGATAATCATGAAATGGAAATTATTTGTAACTTTCTACAAGTAGAACAATGAATAGTACAGGTAGAAGGGTGAAATCTTTCTATATATTGCTTCTATATAGTCTAAGAAACATATATGCAAAGAATCCAAACAGTACAATTCGCCAATTTTTTGTTCTTCAAGTATAAGTGAACAATGAGCCCCAATGGTTAATCCTTTATCGGAAATTATTTGTATCTTTCGACAAGTAGAACAATGAATGGTGCAGGTAGACGGTTGAGATCTTTGTATATATTGCTTCTATATAGTCTAAGAAACATATATACAAGCATCTAAACAGTAACATTCGCCAATTTTTTGTTCTTCAAGTTAAAGTGAACAACGAACCCCATTGATAATCATGAAATGGAAATTATATGTAACTTTCTACAAGTAGAACAATGAATGGAACAGGTAGTCGGTTGAAATCATTGTATATATTGCTTCTATATAGTCTAAGAAACATTTATGCAAAGCATCCAATCAGTACAATTTGCCAATTTAATGTTCTTCAAGTTTAAGTGAACAACGAGCCCCATTGTTAATCCTTTAAAGGAAATTATTTGTAAATTTCGACAAGTAGAACAATGATTGGAATACGTAGACGGTTGAAATCTTTGAATATATTGCTTCCATATAGTCTAAGAAACATATTGCAAAGCATCCAAACAGTACCATTCGCTAATTTTTTGTTCTTCAAGTTTAAGTGAACAACGAGCCCCATTGTTAATCCTTTAAAGGAAATTATTTGTAAATTTCGACAAGTAGAACAATGATTGGAACACGTAGACGGTTTAAATCTTTGTATATATTGCTTCCATATAGTCTAAGAAACATGTACGCAAAGCATCCAAACAGTACCATTCGCCAATTTTTTGTTCTTCAAGTTTAAGTGAACAATGAGCCCCATTGTTAATCCTTTATCGGAAATTATTTGTAATTTTCGACAAGTAGAACAATGAATAGTACAGGTAGACGGGTGAAATCTTTCTACATATTGCTTCTAAATAGTCTAAGAAACACATATGAAAAGCATCCAAACAGTTCAATTCGCCAATTTTTTGTTCTTCAAGTTTAAGTGAACTACGAGCCCCATTGTTAATCCTTTAACGGAAATTATTCTTAAATTTCGGCAAGTAGAACAATGAATCGAACAGGTAGACGGTTGAAATCAATGTATATATTGCTTCTATATAGTCTAAGAAACATATATGCAAAGCATCCAAACAGTACAATTCGCCAATTTTTTGTTCTTCAAGTATAAGTGAACAATGAGCCCCAATGGTTAATCCTTTATCTGAAATTGTTTGTATCTTTCGACAAGTAGAACAATGAATGGAACAGGTAGACGGTTCAGATCTTTGTATATATTGCTTCAATATAGTCTAAGAAACATATATGCAAAGCATCCAAACAGTACCAATTCCCAATTCTTTGTTCATCAAGTTTAAGTGAACAATGAGCCCCATTGATTATCATGAAACGGAAATTATTTGTAACTTTCTACAAGTAGAACATTGAATAGAACAGGTAGACGGGTGAAATCTTTCTATATGTTGCTTCTATATAGTCTAAGAAACATATATGCAAAGCATCCAAACAGTACCATTTGCCAATTTTTTGTTTTTCAAGTTTATGTGAACAATGAGCCCCATTGTTAATCCTTTAAAGGAAATTATTTGTAAATTTCGACAAGTAGAACAATGATTGGAACAGGTAGACGGTTCAGATCTTTGTATATATTGCTTCAATATAGTCTAAGAAACATATATGCAAAGCATCCAAACAGTACCAATTCCCAATTCTTTGTTCATCAAGTTTAAGTGAACAATGAGCCCCATTGATTATCATGAAACGGAAATTATTTGTAACTTTCTACAAGTAGAACATTGAATAGAACAGGTAGACGGGTGAAATCTTTCTATATGTTGCTTCTATATAGTCTAAGAAACATATATGCAAAGCATCCAAACAGTACCATTTGCCAATTTTTTGTTTTTCAAGTTTATGTGAACAATGAGCCCCAATGGTTAATCCTTTATCGGAAATTATTTGTATATTTCGACAAGTAGAACAATGAATGGTACAGGTAGACGGTTGAGATCTTTGTATATATTGCTTCTATATAGTCTAAGAAACATATATGCAATGCATCTAAACAGTAACATTCGCCAATTTTTTGTTCTTCAAGTTTAAGTGAACAACGAACCCCATTGATAATCATGAAATGGAAATTATTTGTAACTTTCTACAAGTAGAACATTGAATAGTACAGGTAGAGGGGTGAAATCTTTCTATATATTGCTTCTATATAGTCTAAGAAACATATATGCAAAGAATCCAAACAGTACAATTCGCCAATTTTTTGTTCTTCAAGTATAAGTGAACAATGAGCCCCAATGGTTAATCCTTTATCGGAAATTATTTGTATCTTTCGACAAGTAGAACAATGAATGGTGCAGGTAGACGGTTGAGATCTTTGTATATATTGCTTCTATATAGTCTAAGAAACATATATACAAGCATCTAAACAGTAACATTCGCCAATTTTTTGTTCTTCAAGTTAAAGTGAACAACGAACCCCATTGATAATCATGAAATGGAAATTATATGTAACTTTCTACAAGTAGAACAATGAATGGAACAGGTAGTCGGTTGAAATCATTGTATATATTGCTTCTATATAGTCTAAGAAACATATTGCGAAGCATCCAAACAGTACCATTCGCTAATTTTTTGTTCTTCAAGTTTAAGTGAACAACGAGCCCCATTGTTAATCCTTTAAAGGAAATTATTTGTAAATTTCTACAAGTAGAACAATGATTGGAACACGTAGACGGTTGAAATCTTTGAATATATTGCTTCCATATAGTCTAAGAAACATATTGCAAAGCATCCAAACAGTACCATTCGCTAATTTTTTGTTCTTCAAGTTTAAGTGAACAACGAGCCCCATTGTTAATCCTTTAAAGGAAATTATTTGTAAATTTCGACAAGTAGAACAATGATTGGAACACGTAGACGGTTGAAATCTTTGTATATATTGCTTCCATATAGTCTAAGAAACATGTACGCAAAGCATCCAAACAGTACCATTCGCCAATTTTTTGTTCTTCAAGTTTAAGTGAACAATGAGCCCCATTGTTAATCCTTTATCGGAAATTATTTGTAATTTTCGACAAGTAGAACAATGAATAGTACAGGTAGACGGGTGAAATCTTTCTACATATTGCTTCTAAATAGTCTAAGAAACACATATGAAAAGCATCCAAACAGTTCAATTCGCCAATTTTTTGTTCTTCAAGTTTAAGAGAACTACGAGCCCCATTGTTAATCCTTTAACGGAAATTATTCTTAAATTTCGGCAAGTAGAACAATGAATCGAACAGGTAGACGGTTGAAATCAATGTATATATTGCTTCTATATAGTCTAAGAAACATATATGCAAAGCATCCAAACAGTACCATTCGCCAATTTTTTGTTCTTCAAGTTTAAGTGAACAATGAGCCCCATTGTTAATCCTTTATAGGAAATTATTTGAACTTTCGACAAGTAAAACAATGAATGGAACTGGTAGACGGTTGAAATCTTTGTATATATTGCTTCTATATAATGTAAGAAACATATATGCAAAGCATCCAAACAGTACCATTCGCCAATTATTTCATCTTCATGTTTAAGTGAACAACGAGCCCCATTGTTAATACTTTAACGGAAATTATTTGTAACTTCCGACAAGTAGAACAATGAATGGAACAGGTAGACGGTTGAAATCAATGTATATATTGCTTCTATATAGTCTAAGAAACATATATGCAAAGCATCCAAACAGTACCATTCGCCAATTCTTTGTTCTTCAAGTTTAAGTGAACAATGAGCCCCGTTGTTAATCCTTTATCGGAAATTATTTGTAACTTTCGACAAGTAGAACAATGAATGGATCAGGTAGACGGTTGAAATCATTGTATATATTGCTTCTATATAATCTACGAAACATATATGCAAAGCATCCAAACAGTACAATTCGCCAATTTTTTGTTCTTCAAGTTTAAGTGAACAATGAGCCCCAATGCTTAATCCGTTATCGGATATTATTTGCAACTTTCGACAAGTAGAACAATGAATGGAACAGGTAGACGGTTGAAATCTTTGTATATATTGCTTCCATATAGTCTAAGAAACATATATGCAAAGCAGCCAAACAGTACAATTCGCCAATTATTTCATCTTCAAGTTTAAGTGATCTACGAGACCCATTGTTAATACTTTAACGCAAATTATTTGTAACTTCCGACAAGTAGAACAATGAGTGGAACAGGTAGACGGTTGAAATCAATGTGTATATTGCTTCTATATAGTCTAAGAAACATATATGCAAAGCATCCAAACTGTACCATTCGCCAATTTTTTTTTCTTCAAGTTTAAGTGAACAATGAGCCCCATTGTTAATCCTTTATAGGAAATTATTTGTAACTTTCGACAAGTAGAACAATGAATGGAACTGGTAGACGGTTGAAATCTTTTTATATATTGCTTCTATATAGTCTAAGAAACATATATGCAAAGCATCCAAACAGTACCAGTCGCCAATTTTTTGTTCTTCAATTTTAAGTGAACAACGAGGCCCATTGATAATCATGAAACGGAAATTATTTGTAACTTTCGACAAGAAGAACAATGAATAGAACAGGTAGACGGTAGAAATCTTTGTATATGTTGCTTCTATATAGTCTAAGAAACCTATATGCAAAGCATCTAAACAGTGACACTCGCCAATTTTTTGATCTTCAAGTTTAAGTGAACAGCGAGCCCCAATGATAATCATGAAATGGAAATTATTTGTAACTTTCTACAAGTAGAACAATGAATAGTAAAGGTAGACGGGTGAAATCTTTCTACATATTGCTTCTAAATAGTCTAAGAAACACATATGAAAAGCATCCAAACAGTTCAATTCGCCAATTTTTTGTTCTTCAAGTTTAAGTGAACTACGAGCCCCATTGTTAATACTTTAACGGAAATTATTCTTAAATTTCGGCAAGTAGAACAATGAATCGAACAGGTAGACGGTTGAAATCAATGTATATATTGCTTCTATATAGTCTAAGAAACATATATGCAAAGCATCCAAACAGTACCATTCGCCAATTTTTTGTTCTTCAAGTTTAAGTGAACAATGAGCCCCAATGGTTAATCCTTTATCGGAAATTATTTGTAATTTTCCACAAGTAGAACAATGAATGGAACAGGTAGACGGTTGAAATCTTTGTATATATTGCTTCCATATAGTCTAAGAAACATGTACGCAAAGCATCCAAACAGTACCATTCGCTAATTTTTTGTTCTTCAAGTCTAAGTGAACAACGAGCCCCATTGTTAGTCCTTTAAAGGAAATTATTTGTAAATTTCGACAAGTAGAACAATGATTGGAACACGTAGACGGTTGAAATCTTTGTATATATTGCTTCCATATAGTCTAAGAAACATGTACGCAAAGCATCCAAACAGTACCATTCGCCAATTTTTTGTTCTTCAAGTTTAAGTGAACAATGAGCCCCATTGTTAATCCTTTATCGGAAATTATTTGTAATTTTCGAAAAGTAGAACAATGAATGGAACAGGTAGACGGTTGTAATCTTTGTATATATTGCTTCTATATAGTCTAAGAAACATATATGCAAAGCATCCAAACAGTACAATTCGCCAATTTTTTGTTCTTCAAGTATAAGTGAACAATGAGCCCCAATGGTTAATCCTTTATCTGAAATTGTTTGTATCTTTCGACAAGTAGAACAATGAATGGGACAGGTAGACGGTTCAGATCTTTGTATATATTGCTTCAATATAGTCTAAGAAACATATATGCAAAGCATCCAAACAGTACCAATTCCCAATTCTTTGTTCATCAAGTTTAAGTGAACAATGAGCCCCATTGATTATCATGAAACGGAAATTATTTGTAACTTTCTACAAGTAGAACATTGAATAGAACAGGTAGACGGGTGAAATCTTTCTATATGTTGCTTCTATATAGTCTAAGAAACATATATGCAAAGCATCCAAACAGTACCATTTGCCAATTTTTTGTTTTTCAAGTTTATGTGAACAATGAGCCCCAATGGTTAATCCTTTATCAGAAATTATTTGTATCTTTCGACAAGTAGAACAATGAATGGAACAGGCAGACGGTTGAGATCTTTGTATATATTGCTTCTATATAGTCTAAGAAACATATATGCAAAGCATCTAAACAGTAACATTCGCAAATTTATTGTTCTTCAAGTTTAAGTGAACAACGAGCCCCATTGTTAATCCTTTAAAGGAAATTATTTGTAAATTTCGACAAGTAGAACAATGATTGAAACACTTAGACGGTTGAATTCTTTGTATATATTGCTTCCATATAGTCTAAGAAACATGTACGCAAAGCATCCAAACAGTACCATTCGCCAATTTTTTGTTCTTCAAGTTTAAGTGAACTACGAGCCCCATTGTTAATCCCTTAAAGGAAATTATTTGTATATTTCGACAAGTAGAACAATGAATGGAACAGGTAGACGGTTGAAATCATTGTATATATTGCTTCTATATAGTCTAAGAAACATATATGCAAAGCATCAAATCAGTACAATTTGCCAATTTATTTTTCTTCAAGTTTAAGTGAACAACGAGCCACATTGTTAATCCTTTAAAGGAAATTATTTGTAAATTTCGACAAGTAGAACAATGATTGGAACACGTAGACGGTTGAAATCTTTGTATATATTGCTTCCATATAGTCTAAGAAACATATGTGCAAAGCATCCAAACAGTACCATTCGCCAATTTTTTGTTCTTCAAGTTTAAGTGAACAACGAGCCCCATTGATAATCATGAAACTGAAATTATTTGGAACTTTCTACAAGTAGAACAATGAATAGAACAGGTAGACGGTTGAAATCTTTGTACATGTTGCTTCTATATAGTCTAAGAAACATATATGCAAAGCATCCATACAGTAACAATCGCCAATTTTTTGATCTTCAAGTTTAAGTGAACAGCGAGCCCCATTGATAATCATGAAATGGAAATTATTTGTGACTTTCTACAAGAAGAACAATGAATAGTAAAGGTAGACGGGTGAAATCTTTCTATATATTGCTTCTATATAGTCTAAGAAACATATATGCAAAGAATCCAAACAGTACAATTCGCCAATTTTTTGTTCTTCAAGTTTAAGTGAACTACGAGCCCCATTGTTAATCCTTTAACGGAAATTGTTTGTAAATTTCGACAAGTAGAACAATGATTGGAACACGTAGACGGTTGAAATCTTTCTATATATTGCTTCCATATAGTCTAAGAAACATGTACGCAAAGCATCCAAACAGTACCATTCGCCAATTTTTTGTTCTTCAAGTTTAAGTGAACAATGAGCCCCAATCGTTAATCCTTTATCGGAAATTATTTGTAATTTTCGACAAGTAGAACAATGAATGGAACAGGTAGACGGTTGAAATCTTTGTATATATTGCTTCAATATAGTCTAAGAAACATATATGCAAAGCATCCAAACAGCACCATTCGCCAATTTTTTGTTCTTCAAGTTTCAGTGATCAATGAGCCCCATTGTTAATCCTTTATCGGAAATTATTTGTAAATTTCGACAAGTAGAACAATGATTGGAACACGTAGACGTTTGAAATCTTTGTATATATTGCTTCCATATAGTCTAAGAAACATGTACGCAAAGCATCCAAACAGTACAATTCGCCAATTTTTTGTTCTTCAAGTTTAAGTGAACAGCGTGCCCCATTGATAATCATGAAATGGAAATTATTTGTGACTTTCTACAAGTCGAACAATGAATAGTACAGGTAGACGGGTGAAATCTTTCTATATATTGCTTCTAAATAGTCTAAGAAACATATTTGCGAATCATCCAAACAGTACCATTCGCCAATTTTTTGTTCTTCAAGTTTAAGTGAACAATGAGCCCCATTGTTAATCCTTTAATGGAAATTAATTGTAAATTTCTACAAGTAGAACAATGATTGGAACCCGTAGACGGTTGAAATCTTTGTATATATTGCTCCTATATAGTCTAAGAAACATATGTGCAAAGCATCCAAACAGTACCATTCGCCAATTTTTTGTTCTTCAAGTTTAAGTGAACAATGAGCCCCATTGTTAATACTTTAACGGAAATTATTTGTAACTTGCGACAAGTAGAACAATGAATGGAACAGGTAGACGGTTGAAATCAATGTATATATTGCTTCTATATAGTCTAAGAAACATATATGCAAAGCATCCAAAGAGTACCATTCGCCAATTTTTTGTTCTTCAAGTTTAAGTGAACAACGAGCCCCATTGATAATCATGAAACGGAAATCATTTGTAACTTTCTACAAGTAGAACAATGAATAGAACAGGTAGACGGTTGAAATCTTTGGATATGTTGCTTCTATATAGTCTAAGAAACCTATATGCAAAGCATATAAACAGTAACAATCGCCAATTTTTTGATCTTCAAGTTTAAGTGAACAGCGAGCCCCATTGATAATCATGAAATGGAAATTATTTGTGACTTTCTACAAGTAGAACAATGAATAGTACAGGTAGACGGGTGAAATCTTTCTATATATTGCTTCTAAATAGTCTAAGAAACATATATGCAAAGTATCCAAACAGTACAATTCGCCAAATTTTTGTTCTTCAAGTTTAAGTGAACAATGAGCCCCAATGGTTAATCCTTTATCGGGAAATATTTGTAACTTTCGACAAGTAGAACAATGAATGGAACAGATAGAGGGTTGAAATATTTGTATATATTGCTTCCGTATAGTCTAAGAAACATATATGCAAATCATCCAAACAGTACCATTCGCCAATTTTTATTCTTCAAGTTTAAGTGAACAATGAGCCCCATTTTTACTCCTTTAACGGAAATTAATTCTAACTTTCTACAAGTAGAACAATGATTGGAACACGTAGACGGTTGAAATCTTTGTATATATTGTTTCTATATAGTCTAAGAAATATATGTGCAAAGCATCCAAACAGTACCATTCGCCAATTTTTTGTTCTTCAAGTTTAAGTGAACAACGAGCCCCATTGATAACCATGAAACTGAAATTATTTGTAAATTGCGACAAGTAGAACAATGAATGGAACAGGTAGACGGTTGAAATATTTGTATATATTGCTTCCGTATAGTCTAAGAAACATATATGCAAAGCATCCAAACAGTACCATTCGCCAATTCGTTGTTCTTGAAGGTTAAGTGAACAATGAGCCCCATTGTTAATTCTTTATCGGAAATTATTTGTAACATTCGACAAGTAGAACAATGAATGGAACAGGTAGACGGTTGAAATCTTTGAATATATTGCTTCCATATAGTCTAAGAAACATATATGCAAAGCATCCAAACAGTACAATTCGCCAAATTTTTGTTCTTCAAGTTTAAGTGAACAATGAGCCCCAATGGTTAATCCTTTATCGGGAAATATTTGTAACTTTCGACAAGTAGAACAATGAATGGAACAGATAGAGGGTTGAAATATTTGTATATATTGCTTCCGTATAGTCTAAGAAACATATATGCAAATCATCCAAACAGTACCATTCGCCAATTTTTGTTCTTCAAGTTTAAGTGAACTACGAGCCCCATTGTTAATCCTTTAACGGAAATTAATTGTAATTTTCTACAAGTAGAACAATGAATGGAACAGGTTGACGATGGATATCATTGTATATATTGCTTCTATATAGTCTAAGAAACATACATGCAAAGCATCCAAATAGTACCATTCGCTAATTTTTTGTTCTTCAAGTTTAAGTGAACTACGAGCCCCATTGTTAATCATTTAAAGGAAATTATTTGTAAATTTCGACAAGTAGAACAATGAATGGAACAGGTAGAGGGATGAAATCTTTTTATATATTGCATCTATATAGTCTAAGAAACATATATGCAAAGCATCCAAACAGTACAAGTCGCCAATTCATTGTTCTTCAAGTTTAAGTGAATACCGAGCCCCATTGTTAATCCTTTAAAGGAAATTATTTGTAAATTTCGACAAGTAGAACAAGGAATGGAACAGGTAGACGGTTGAAATCATTGTATATATTGCTTCTATATAGCCTAAGAAACATATATGCAAAGCATCCAAACAGTACCAGTCGCCAATTCATTGTTCTTCAAGTTTAAGTGAACTACGAGCCCCATTGTTAATCCTTTAAAGGAAATTATTTGTAAATTTCGACAAGTAGAACAATGAATGGAACAGGTAGACGGGTGAAATCTTTCTATATGTTGCTTCTATATAGTCTAAGAAACATATATGCAAAGCATCCAAACAGTACCATTTGCCAATTTTTTGTTTTTCAAGTTTATGTGAACAATGAGCCCCAATGGTTAATCCTTTATCAGAAATTATTTGTATCTTTCGACAAGTAGAACAATGAATGGAACAGGCAGACGGTTGAGATCTTTGTATATATTGCTTCTATATAGTCTAAGAAACATATATGCAAAGCATCTAAACAGTAACATTCGCAAATTTATTGTTCTTCAAGTTTAAGTGAACAACGAGCCCCATTGTTAATCCTTTAAAGGAAATTATTTGTAAATTTCGACAAGTAGAACAATGATTGAAACACTTAGACGGTTGAATTCTTTGTATATATTGCTTCCATATAGTCTAAGAAACATGTACGCAAAGCATCCAAACAGTACCATTCGCCAATTTTTTGTTCTTCAAGTTTAAGTGAACTACGAGCCCCATTGTTAATCCCTTAAAGGAAATTATTTGTATATTTCGACAAGTAGAACAATGAATGGAACAGGTAGACGGTTGAAATCATTGTATATATTGCTTCTATATAGTCTAAGAAACATATATGCAAAGCATCAAATCAGTACAATTTGCCAATTTATTTTTCTTCAAGTTTAAGTGAACAACGAGCCACATTGTTAATCCTTTAAAGGAAATTATTTGTAAATTTCGACAAGTAGAACAATGATTGGAACACGTAGACGGTTGAAATCTTTGTATATATTGCTTCCATATAGTCTAAGAAACATATGTGCAAAGCATCCAAACAGTACCATTCGCCAATTTTTTGTTCTTCAAGTTTAACTGAACAACGAGCCCCATTGATAATCATGAAACTGAAATTATTTGGAACTTTCTACAAGTAGAACAATGAATGGAACAGGTAGACGGGTGAAATCTTTCTATATGTTGCTTCTATATAGTCTAAGAAACATATATGCAAAGCATCCAAACAGTACCATTTGCCAATTTTTTGTTTTTCAAGTTTATGTGAACAATGAGCCCCAATGGTTAATCCTTTATCAGAAATTATTTGTATCTTTCGACAAGTAGAACAATGAATGGAACAGGCAGACGGTTGAGATCTTTGTATATATTGCTTCTATATAGTCTAAGAAACATATATGCAAAGCATCTAAACAGTAACATTCGCAAATTTATTGTTCTTCAAGTTTAAGTGAACAACGAGCCCCATTGTTAATCCTTTAAAGGAAATTATTTGTAAATTTCGACAAGTAGAACAATGATTGAAACACTTAGACGGTTGAATTCTTTGTATATATTGCTTCCATATAGTCTAAGAAACATGTACGCAAATCATCCAAACAGTACCATTCGCCAATTTTTTGTTCTTCAAGTTTAAGTGAACTACGAGCCCCATTGTTAATCCCTTAAAGGAAATTATTTGTATATTTCGACAAGTAGAACAATGAATGGAACAGGTAGACGGTTGAAATCATTGTATATATTGCTTCTATATAGTCTAAGAAACATATATGCAAAGCATCAAATCAGTACAATTTGCCAATTTATTTTTCTTCAAGTTTAAGTGAACAACGAGCCACATTGTTAATCCTTTAAAGGAAATTATTTGTAAATTTCGACAAGTAGAACAATGATTGGAACACGTAGACGGTTGAAATCTTTGTATATATTGCTTCCATATAGTCTAAGAAACATATGTGCAAAGCATCCAAACAGTACCATTCGCCAATTTTTTGTTCTTCAAGTTTAACTGAACAACGAGCCCCATTGATAATCATGAAACTGAAATTATTTGGAACTTTCTACAAGTAGAACAATGAATAGAACAGGTAGACGGTTGAAATCTTTGTATATGTTGCTTCTATATAGTCTAAGAAACATATATGCAAAGCATCCATACAGTAACAATCGCCAATTTTTTGATCTTCAAGTTTAAGTGAACAGCGAGCCCCATTGATAATCATGAAATGGAAATTATTTGTGACTTTCTACAAGTAGAACAATGAATAGTAAAGGTAGACGGGTGAAATCTTTCTATATATTGCTTCTATATAGTCTAAGAAACATATACGCAAAGCATCGAAACAGTACAATTCGCCAATTTTTTGTTCTTCAAGTTTAAGTGAACTACGAGCCCCATTGTTAATCCTTTAACGGAAATTGTTTGTAAATTTCGACAAGTAGAACAATGATTGGAACACGTAGACGGTTGAAATCTTTCTATATATTGCTTCCATATAGTCTAAGAAACATGTACGCAAAGCATCCAAACAGTACCATTCGCCAATTTTTTGTTCTTCAAGTTTAAGTGAACAATGAGCCCCAATCGTTAATCCTTTATCGGAAATTATTTGTAATTTTCGACAAGTAGAACAATGAATGGAACAGGTAGACGGTTGAAATCTTTGTATATATTGCTTCAATATAGTCTAAGAAACATATATGCAAAGCATCCAAACAGCACCATTCGCCAATTTTTTGTTCTTCAAGTTTCAGTGAACTACGAGCCCCATTGTTAATACTTCATCGGAAATTATTTGTAATTTTCGACAAGTAAAACAATGAATGGAACAGGTATACGGTTGAAATCTTTGTATATATTGCTTCAATATAGTCTAAGAAACATATATGCAAAGCATCCAAACAGCACCATTTGCCAATTTTTTGTTCTTCAAGTTTCAGTGATCAATGAGCCCCATTGTTAATCCTTTATCGGAAATTATTTGTAAATTTCGACAAGTAGAACAATGATTGGAACACGTAGACGTTTGAAATCTTTGTATATATTGCTTCCATATAGTCTAAGAAACATGTACGCAAAGCATCCAAACAGTACAATTCGCCAATTTTTTGTTCTTCAAGTTTAAGTGA
The DNA here is from genome assembly GCA_963989415.1 of Cerceris ruficornis. Taxonomy (NCBI): domain Eukaryota; kingdom Metazoa; phylum Arthropoda; class Insecta; order Hymenoptera; family Crabronidae; genus Cerceris; species Cerceris ruficornis. The sequence goes on from CAXDIW010000076.1 coordinate 1,068,185, forward strand.
ACAGCGTGCCCAATTGATAATCATGAAATGGAAATTATTTGTGACTTTCTACAAGTCGAACAATGAATAGTACAGGTAGACGGGTGAAATCTTTCTATATATTGCTTCTAAATAGTCTAAGAAACATATTTGCGAATCATCCAAACAGTACCATTCGCCAATTTTTTGTTCTTCAAGTTTAAGTGAACAATGAGCCCCATTGTTAATCCTTTAATGGAAATTAATTGTAAATTTCTACAAGTAGAACAATGATTGGAACCCGTAGACGGTTGAAATCTTTGTATATATTGCTCCTATATAGTCTAAGAAACATATGTGCAAAGCATCCAAACGGTACAATTCGCCAAATTTTTGTTCTTCAAGTTTAAGTGAACAATGAGCCCCAATGGTTAATCCTTTATCGGTAATTATTTGTAACTTTCGACAAGTAGAACAATGAATGGAACAGGTAGAGGGTTGAAATATTTGTATATATTGCTTCCGTATAGTCTAAGAAACATATATGCAAATCATCCAAACAGTACCATTCGCCAATTTTTATTCTTCAAGTTTAAGTGAACAATGAGCCCCATTTTTAATCCTTTAACGGAAATTAATTCTAACTTTCTACAAGTAGAACAATGATTGGAACACGTAGACGGTTGAAATCTTTGTATATATTGCTTCTATATAGTCTAAGAAACATATATGCAAAGCATCCAAACAGTACAATTCGCCAATTTATTGTTCTTCAAGTTTAAGTGAACAGCGAGCCCCATTGATAATCATGAAATGGAAATTATTTGTGACTCTCTACAAGTCGAACAATGAATAGTACAGGTAGACGGTTGAAATATTTGTATATATTGCTTCTATATAGTCTAAGAAACATATATGCAAATCATCCAAACAGTACAATTCGCCAATTATTTGATCTTCAAGTTTAAGTGAACTACGAGCCCCATTGTTAATACTTTAAGGGAAATTATTTGTATCTTGCGACAAGTAGAACAATGAATGGAACAGGTAGACGGTTGAAATCAATGTATATATTGCTTCTATATAGTCTAAGAAACATATATGCAAAGCATCCAAACAATACCATTCGCCAATTTTTTGTTCTTCAAGTTTAAGTGAACAATGAGCCCCAACGGATAATCCTTTAAAGGAAATTATTTGTAAATTTCGACAAGTAGAACAATGAATGGAACAGGTAGACGGTTGAAATCATTGTATATATTGCTTCTATATAGTCTAAGAAACATATATGCAAAGCATCCAAACAGTACAATTCGACAATTTTTTGTTCTTCAAGTTTAGTGAACAATGAGCCCCATTGTTAATCCTTTAAAGGAAATTATTTGTAAATTTCGGCTAGTAGAACAATGAATGGAATAGGTAGACGGTTGAAATCATTGTATATATTGCTTCTATATAGTCTAAGAAACATATATGCAAAGCATCCAAACAGTACAATTCGCCAATTTTTTGTTCTTCAAGTTTAAGTAAACTACAATCCCCATTGTTAATCCCTTAACGGAAATTATTTGTAACTTTCGACAAGTAGAACAATGAATGGAACAGGTAGACGGTTGAAATCATTGTATATATTGCTTCTATATAGTCTAAGAAACATATATGCAATGCATCCAAACAGTACAATTCGACAATTTTTTGTTCTTCAAGTTTAAGTGAACAATGAGCCCCAATGGTTAATCCGTTATCGGAAATTATTTGTAACTTTCGACAAGTAGAACAATGAATGGAACAGGTAGACGGTTGAAATCATTGTATATATTGCTTCTATATAGTCTAAGAAACATATATGCAAAGCATCCAAACAGTAACATTCGCCAATTTTTTGTTCTTCCAGTGTAAGTGAACAATGAGCCCCAATGGTTAATCCTTTATCGGAAATTATTTGTAATTTTCGACAAGTAGAACAATGAATGGAACAGGTAGACGGTTGAAATCTTTGTATATATTGCTTCTATATAATCTAAGAAACATATATGCAAAGCGTCCAAACAGTACCATTCGCCAATTTTTTGTTCTTCAAGTTTAAGTTAACAACGAGCCCCATTGATAATCATGAAACGGAAAATATTTGTAACTTTCTACAAGTAGAACAATGAATAGAACAGGTAGACGGTTGAAATCTTTGTATATGTTGCTTCTATGTAGTCTAAGAAACCTATATGCAAAGCATCTAAACAGTAACAATCGCCAATTTTTTGATCTTCAAGTTTAAGTGAACAGCGAGCCCCATTAATAATCATGAAATGGAAATTATTTGTAACTTTCTACAAGTAGAACAATGAATAGTACAGGTAGACGGGTGAAATCTTTCTATATATTGCTTCTAAATAGTCTAAGAAACATATATGCAAAGTATCCAAACAGTACAATTCGCAAATTTTTTGTTCTACAAGTTTAAGTGAACTACGAGCCCCATTGTTAATCCTTTAAAGGAAATTATTTGTAACTTTCGACAAGTAGAACAATGAATGGAACAGGTAGACGGTGGAAATCTTTGTATATATTGCTTCTATATAATCTAAGAAACATATATGCAAAGCATCCAAACAGTACAATTCGCCAATTATTTCATCTTCATGTTTAAGTAAACTAAGAGCCCCATTGTTAATACTTTAACAGAAATTATTTGTAACTTCCGACAAGTAGAACAATGAATAGTACAGGTAGACGGGTGAAATCTTTCTATATATTGCTTCTAAGTAGTCTAAGAAACATATATGCAAAGTATCCACACAGTACAATTCGCCAAATTTTTGTTCTTCAAGTTTAAGTGAACAATGAGCCCCAATAATTAATCCTTTATCGGGAATTATTTGTAACTTTCGACAAGTAGAACAATGAATGGAACAGGTAGACGGTTGAAATCATTGTATATATTGCTTCTATATAGTCTAAGAAACATATCTGCAAATCATCCAAACAGTACAATTCGCCAATTATTTGATCTTCAAGTTTAAGTGAACTACGAGCCCCATTGTTAATACTTTAACGGAAATTATTTGTAAATTTCGACAAGTAGAACAATGAATGGAACAGGTAGACGGTTGAAATCATTGTATATATTGCTTCTATATAGTCTAAGAAACATATATGCAAATCATCCAAACAGTACAATTCGCCAATTATTTGATCTTCAAGTTTAAGTGAACTACGAGCCCCATTGTTAATACTTTAACGGAAATTATTTGTATCTTGCGACAAGTAGAACAATGAATGGAACAGGTAGACGGTTGAAATCAATGTATATATTGCTTCTATATAGTCTAAGAAACATATATGCAAAGCATCCAAACAGTATAATTCGCCAATTTTTTGTTCTTCAAGTTTAAGTGAACAACGAGCCCCATTGTTAATCCTTTAAAGGAAATTATTTGTAAATTTCGACAAGTAGAACAATGATTGGAACACGTAGACGGTTGAAATCTTTGTATATATTGCTTCCGTATAGTCTAAGAAACATGTACGCAAAGCATCCAAACAGTACCATTCGCCAATTTTTTGTTCTTCAAGTGTAAGTGAACAATGAGCCCCAATGGTTAATCCTTTATCGGAAATTATTTGTAATTTTCAACAAGTAGAACAATGAATGGAACAGGTAGACGTTTGAAATCTTTGTATTTATTGCTTCCATATAGTCTAAGAAACATATATGCAAAGCATTCAAACAGTACCATTCGCCAATTTTTTGTTCTTCAAGTTTACGTGAACAATGAGACCCATTGTTAATCCTTTATCGGAAATTATTTGTAACTTTCGACAAGTAGAGCAATGAATGGAACAGGTAGACGGTTGAAATCTTTGTATATATTGCTTCTATATAGTCTAAGAAACATATATGCAAAGCATCCAAACAGTACAATTCGCCAATTTTTTGTTCTTCAAGTTTAAGTGAACAACGAGCCCCATTGTTAATCCTTTAAAGGAAATTATTTGTAAATTTCGACAAGTAGAACAATGATTGGAACACGTAGACGGTTGAAATCTTTGTATATATTGCTTCCGTATAGTCTAAGAAACATGTACGCAAAGCATCCAAACAGTACCATTCGCCAATTTTTTGTTCTTCAAGTGTAAGTGAACAATGAGCCCCAATGGTTAATCCTTTATCGGAAATTATTTGTAATTTTCAACAAGTAGAACAATGAATGGAACAGGTAGACGGTTGAAATCATTGTATATATTGCTTCTATATAGTCTAAGAAACATATATGCAAAGCATCCAAACAGTACAATTCGACAATTTTTTGTTCTTCAAGTTTAGTGAACAATGAGCCCCATTGTTAATCCTTTAAAGGAAATTATTTGTAAATTTCGGTTAGTAGAACAATGAATGGAATAGGTAGACGGTTGAAATCATTGTATATATTGCTTCTATATAGTCTAAGAAACATATATGCAAAGCATCCAAACAGTACAATTCGCCAATTTTTTGTTCTTCAAGTTTAAGTAAACTACAATCCCCATTGTTAATCCCTTAACGGAAATTATTTGTAACTTTCGACAAGTAGAACAATGAATGGAACCGGTAGACGGTTGAAATCATTGTATATATTGCTTCTATATAGTCTAAGAAACATAAATGCAAAGCATCCAAACAGTACAATTCGACAATTTTTTGTTCTTCAAGTTTAGTGAACAATGAGCCCCATTATTAATCCTTTATCGGAAATTATTCGTTACTTTCGACAAGTAGAACAGTGAATGGAACAGGTAGACGGTTGAAATCTTTGTATATATTGCTTCTATATAGTATAAGAAACATATATGCAAAGCATCCAAACAGTACAATTCGCCAATTTTTTGTTCTTCAAGTTTCAGTGAACAATGAGCCCCATTGTTAATCCTTTATCGGAAATTATTTGTAAATTTCGACAAGTAGAACAATGATTGGAACACGTAGACGTTTGAAATCTTTGTATATATTGCTTCCACATAGTCTATGAAACATGTACGCAAAGCATCCAAACAGTACCATTCGCCAATTTTTTGTTCTTCAAGTTTAAGTGAACAATGAGCCCCAACGGTTAATCCTTTAAAGGAAATTATTTGTAAATTTCGACAAGTAGAACAATGAATGGAACAGGTAGACTGTTGAAATCATTGTATATATTGCTTCTATATAGTCCAAGAAACATATATGCAAAGCGTCCAAACAGAACAATTCGCCAATTTATTGTTCTTCAAGTTTAAGTGAACTACGAGCCCCATTGTTAATCCTTTAAAGGAAATTATTTGTAAATTTCGGCTAGTAGAACAATGAATGGAATAGGTAGACGGTTGAAATCATTGTATATATTGCTTCTATATAGTCTAAGAAACATATCTGCAAATCATCCAAACAGTACAATTCGCCAATTATTTGATCTTCAAGTTTAAGTGAACTACGAGCCCCATTGTTAATACTTTAAGGGAAATTATTTGTATCTTGCGACAAGTAGAACAATGATTGGAACACGTAGACGGTTGAAATCTTTGTATATATTGCTTCCGTATAGTCTAAGAAACATGTACGCAAAGCATCCAAACAGTACCATTCGCCAATTTTTTGTTCTTCAAGTGTAAGTGAACAATGAGCCCCAATGGTTAATCCTTTATCGGAAATTATTTGTAATTTTCAACAAGTAGAACAATGAATGGAACAGGTAGACGGTTGAAATCATTGTATATATTGCTTCTATATAGTCTAAGAAACATATATGCAAAGCATCCAAACAGTACAATTCGACAATTTTTTGTTCTTCAAGTTTAGTGAACAATGAGCCCCATTGTTAATCCTTTAAAGGAAATTATTTGTAAATTTCGGTTAGTAGAACAATGAATGGAATAGGTAGACGGTTGAAATCATTGTATATATTGCTTCTATATAGTCTAAGAAACATATATGCAAAGCATCCAAACAGTACAATTCGCCAATTTTTTGTTCTTCAAGTTTAAGTAAACTACAATCCCCATTGTTAATCCCTTAACGGAAATTATTTGTAACTTTCGACAAGTAGAACAATGAATGGAACCGGTAGACGGTTGAAATCATTGTATATATTGCTTCTATATAGTCTAAGAAACATAAATGCAAAGCATCCAAACAGTACAATTCGACAATTTTTTGTTCTTCAAGTTTAGTGAACAATGAGCCCCATTATTAATCCTTTATCGGAAATTATTCGTTACTTTCGACAAGTAGAACAGTGAATGGAACAGGTAGACGGTTGAAATCTTTGTATATATTGCTTCTATATAGTATAAGAAACATATATGCAAAGCATCCAAACAGTACAATTCGCCAATTTTTTGTTCTTCAAGTTTCAGTGAACAATGAGCCCCATTGTTAATCCTTTATCGGAAATTATTTGTAAATTTCGACAAGTAGAACAATGATTGGAACACGTAGACGTTTGAAATCTTTGTATATATTGCTTCCACATAGTCTATGAAACATGTACGCAAAGCATCCAAACAGTACCATTCGCCAATTTTTTGTTCTTCAAGTTTAAGTGAACAATGAGCCCCAACGGTTAATCCTTTAAAGGAAATTATTTGTAAATTTCGACAAGTAGAACAATGAATGGAACAGGTAGACTGTTGAAATCATTGTATATATTGCTTCTATATAGTCCAAGAAACATATATGCAAAGCGTCCAAACAGAACAATTCGCCAATTTATTGTTCTTCAAGTTTAAGTGAACTACGAGCCCCATTGTTAATCCTTTAAAGGAAATTATTTGTAAATTTCGGCTAGTAGAACAATGAATGGAATAGGTAGACGGTTGAAATCATTGTATATATTGCTTCTATATAGTCTAAGAAACATATCTGCAAATCATCCAAACAGTACAATTCGCCAATTATTTGATCTTCAAGTTTAAGTGAACTACGAGCCCCATTGTTAATACTTTAAGGGAAATTATTTGTATCTTGCGACAAGTAGAACAATGAATGGAACAGGTAGACGGTTGAAATCAATGTATATATTGCTTCTATATAGTCTAAGAAACATATATGCAAAGCATCCAAACAATACCATTCGCCAATTTTTTGTTCTTCAAGTTTAAGTGAACAATGAGCCCCAACGGATAATCCTTTAAAGGAAATTATTTGTAAATTTCGACAAGTAGAACAATGAATGGAACAGGTAGACGGTTGAAATCATTGTATATATTGCTTCTATATAGTCTAAGAAACATATATGCAAAGCATCCAAACAGTACAATTCGACAATTTTTTGTTCTTCAAGTTTAGTGAACAATGAGCCCCATTGTTAATCCTTTAAAGGAAATTATTTGTAAATTTCGGCTAGTAGAACAATGAATGGTATAGGTAGACGGTTGAAATCATTGTATATATTGCTTCTATATAGTCTAAGAAACATATATGCAAAGCATCCAAACAGTACAATTCGCCAATTTTTTGTTCTTCAAGTTTAAGTAAACTACAATCCCCATTGTTAATCCCTTAACGGAAATTATTTGTAACTTTCGACAAGTAGAACAATGAATGGAACAGGTAGACGGTTGAAATCATTGTATATATTGCTTCTATATAGTCTAAGAAACATATATGCAATGCATCCAAACAGTACAATTCGACAATTTTTTGTTCTTCAAGTTTAAGTGAACAATGAGCCCCAATGGTTAATCCGTTATCGGAAATTATTTGTAACTTTCGACAAGTAGAACAATGAATGGAACAGGTAGACGGTTGAAATCATTGTATATATTGCTTCTATATAGTCTAAGAAACATATATGCAAAGCATCCAAACAGTAACATTCGCCAATTTTTTGTTCTTCCAGTGTAAGTGAACAATGAGCCCCAATGGTTAATCCTTTATCGGAAATTATTTGTAATTTTCGACAAGTAGAACAATGAATGGAACAGGTAGACGGTTGAAATCTTTGTATATATTGCTTCTATATAATCTAAGAAACATATATGCAAAGCGTCCAAACAGTACCATTCGCCAATTTTTTGTTCTTCAAGTTTAAGTTAACAACGAGCCCTATTGATAATCATGAAACGGAAATTATTTGTAACTTTCTACAAGTAGAACAATGAATAGAACAGGTAGACGGTTGAAATCTTTGTATATGTTGCTTCTATGTAGTCTAAGAAACCTATATGCAAAGCATCTAAACAGTAACAATCGCCAATTTTTTGATCTTCAAGTTTAAGTGAACAGCGAGCCCCATTGTTAATCCTTTAAAGGAAATTATTTGTAACTTTCGACAAGTAGAACAATGAATGGAACAGGTAGACGGTGGAAATCTTTGTATATATTGCTTCTATATAATCTAAGAAACATATATGCAAAGCATCCAAACAGTACAATTCGCCAATTATTTCATCTTCATGCTTAAGTGAACTAAGAGCCCCATTGTTAATACTTTAACAGAAATTATTTGTAACTTCCGACAAGTAGAACAATGAATAGTACAGGTAGACGGGTGAAATCTTTCTATATATTGCTTCTAAGTAGTCTAAGAAACATATATGCAAAGTATCCACACAGTACGATTCGCCAAATTTTTGTTCTTCAAGTTTAAGTGAACAATGAGCCCCAATAATTAATCCTTTATCGGGAATTATATGTAACTTTCGACAAGTAGAACAATGAATGGAACAGGTAGACGGTTGAAATCATTGTATATATTGCTTCTATATAGTCTAAGAAACATATCTGCAAATCATCCAAACAGTACAATTCGCCAATTATTTGATCTTCAAGTTTAAGTGAACTACGAGCCCCATTGTTAATACTTTAACGGAAATTATTTGTATCTTGCGACAAGTAGAACAATGAATGGAACAGGTAGACGGTTGAAATCAATGTATATATTGCTTCTATATAGTCTAAGAAACATATATGCAAAGCATCCAAACAGTACCATTCGCCAATTTTTTGTTCTTCAAGTTTAAGTGAACAATGAGCCCCAACGGTTAATCCTTTAAAGGAAATTATTTGTAAATTTCGACAAGTAGAACAATGAATGGAACAGGTAGACGGTTGAAATCATTGTATATATTGCTTCTATATAGTCTAAGAAACATATATGCAAATCATCCAAACAGTACAATTCGCCAATTATTTGATCTTCAAGTTTAAGTGAACTACGAGCCCCATTGTTAATACTTTAACGGAAATTATTTGTATCTTGCGACAAGTAGAACAATGAATGGAACAGGTAGACGGTTGAAATCAATGTATATATTGCTTCTATATAGTCTAAGAAACATATATGCAAAGCATCCAAACAGTACAATTCGCCAATTTTTTGTTCTTCAAGTTTAAGTGAACAACGAGCCCCATTGTTAATCCTTTAAAGGAAATTATTTGTAAATTTCGACAAGTAGAACAATGATTGGAACACGTAGACGGTTGAAATCTTTGTACATATTGCTTCCGTATAGTCTAAGAAACATGTACGCAAAGCATCCAAACAGTACCATTCGCCAATTTTTTGTTCTTCAAGTGTAAGTGAACAATGAGCCCCAATGGTTAATCCTTTATCGGAAATTATTTGTAATTTTCAACAAGTAGAACAATGAATGGAACAGGTAGACGGTTGAAATCTTTGTATTTATTGCTTCCATATAGTCTAAGAAACATATATGCAAAGCATTCAAACAGTACCATTCGCCAATTTTTTGTTCTTCAAGTTTAAGTGAACAATGAGACCCATTGTTAATCCTTTATCGGAAATTATTTGTAACTTTCGACAAGTAGAGCAATGAATGGAACAGGTAGACGGTTGAAATCTTTGTATATATTGCTTCTATATAGTCTAAGAAACATATATGCAAAGCATCCAAACAGTACAATTCGCCAATTTTTTGTTCTTCAAGTTTAAGTGAACAACGAGCCCCATTGTTAATCCTTTAAAGGAAATTATTTGTAAATTTCGACAAGTAGAACAATGATTGGAACACGTAGACGGTTGAAATCTTTGTATATATTGCTTCCGTATAGTCTAAGAAACATGTACGCAAAGCATCCAAACAGTACCATTCGCCAATTTTTTGTTCTTCAAGTGTAAGTGAACAATGAGCCCCAATGGTTAATCCTTTATCGGAAATTATTTGTAATTTTCAACAAGTAGAACAATGAATGGAACAGGTAGACGGTTGAAATCTTTGTATTTATTGCTTCTATATAATCTAAGAAACATATATGCAAAGCATCCAAACAGTACCATTCGCCAATTTTTTGTTCTTCAAGTTTAAGTGAACAACGAGCCCCATTGATAATCATGAAACGGAAATTATTTGTAATTTTCGACAAGTAGAACAATGATTGGAACACACAGACGGTTGAAATCTTTGTATATATTGCTTCTATATAATCTAAGAAACATATATGCAAAGCATCCAAACAATACCATTCGCCAATTTTTTGATATTCAAGTTTAAATGAACAGCGAGCCCCATTGATAATCATGAAATGGAAATTATTTGCAACTTTCTACAAGTAGAACAATGAATAGTAAAGGTAGACGGGTGAAATCTTTCCATACATTGCTTCTAAACAGTCTAAGAAACATATATGCAAAGCATCCAAACAGTACCAGTCGCCAATTTTTTGTTCTTCAAGTTTAAGTGAACAACGAGGCCCATTAATAATCATGAAACGGAAATTATTTCTAACTTTCGACAAGAAGAACAATGAATAGAACAGGTAGACGGTTGAAATCTTTGTATATGTTGCTTCTATATAGTCTAAGAAACCTATATGCAAAGCATCTAAAAAGTACCATTCGCCAATTTTTTGTTCTTCAAGTTTAAGTGAACAATGAGCCCCAATGGTTAATCCTTTATCGGAAATTATTTGTAATTTTCGACAAGTAGAACAATGAATGGAACAGGTAGACGGTTGAAATATTTGTATATATTGCTTCTATATAATCTAAGAAACATATATGCAAAGCATCCAAACAGTACCATTCGCCAATTTTTTGTTCTTCAAGTTTAAGTGAACAACGAGCCCCATTGATAATCATGAAACGGAAATTATTTGTAATTTTCGACAAGTAGAACAATGATTGGAACACACAGACGGTTGAAATCTTTGTATATATTGCTTCTATATAGTCTAAGAAACATATATGCAAAGCATCCAAACACTACAATTCGCCAATTTTTTGTTCTTCAAGTTTAAGTAAACTACAATCCCCATTGTTAATCCCTTAACGGAAATTATTTGTAACTTTCGACAAGTAGAACAATGAATGGAACAGGTAGACGGTTGAAATCATTGTATATATTGCTTCTATATAGTCTAAGAAACATATATGCAATGCATCCAAACAGTACAATTCGACAATTTTTTGTTCTTCAAGTTTAAGTGAACAATGAGCCCCAATGGTTAATCCGTTATCGGAAATTATTTGTAACTTTCGACAAGTAGAACAATGAATGGAACAGGTAGCCGGTTGAAATCATTGTATATATTGCTTCTATATAGTCTAAGAAACATATATGCAAAGCATCCAAACAGTAACATTCGCCAATTTTTTGTTCTTCCAGTGTAAGTGAACAATGAGCCCCAATGGTTAATCCTTTATCGGAAATTATTTGTAATTTTCGACAAGTAGAACAATGAATGGAACAGGTAGACGGTTGAAATCTTTGTATATATTGCTTCTATATAATCTAAGAAACATATATGCAAAGCGTCCAAACAGTACCATTCGCCAATTTTTTGTTCTTCAAGTTTAAGTTAACAACGAGCCCTATTGATAATCATGAAACGGAAATTATTTGTAACTTTCTACAAGTAGAACAATGAATAGAACAGGTAGACGGTTGAAATCTTTGTATATGTTGCTTCTATGTAGTCTAAGAAACCTATATGCAAAGCATCTAAACAGTAACAATCGCCAATTTTTTGATCTTCAAGTTTAAGTGAACAGCGAGCCCCATTAATAATCATGAAATGGAAATTATTTGTAACTTTCTACAAGTAGAACAATGAATAGTACAGGTAGACGGGTGAAATCTTTCTATATATTGCTTCTAAATAGTCTAAGAAACATATATGCAAAGTATCCAAACAGTACAATTCGCAAATTTTTTGTTCTACAAGTTTAAGTGAACTACGAGCCCCATTGTTAATCCTTTAAAGGAAATTATTTGTAACTTTCGACAAGTAGAACAATGAATGGAACAGGTAGACGGTTGAAATCATTGTATATATTGCTTCTATATAGTCTAAGAAACATATATGCAATGCATCCAAACAGTACAATTCGACAATTTTTTGTTCTTCAAGTTTAAGTGAACAATGAGCCCCAATGGTTAATCCGTTATCGGAAATTATTTGTAACTTTCGACAAGTAGAACAATGAATGGAACAGGTAGACGGTTGAAATCATTGTATATATTGCTTCTATATAGTCTAAGAAACATATATGCAAAGCATCCAAACAGTAACATTCGCCAATTTTTTGTTCTTCCAGTGTAAGTGAACAATGAGCCCCAATGGTTAATCCTTTATCGGAAATTATTTGTAATTTTCGACAAGTAGAACAATGAATGGAACAGGTAGACGGTTGAAATCTTTGTATATATTGCTTCTATATAATCTAAGAAACATATATGCAAAGCGTCCAAACAGTACCATTCGCCAATTTTTTGTTCTTCAAGTTTAAGTTAACAACGAGCCCCATTGATAATCATGAAACGGAAAATATTTGTAACTTTCTACAAGTAGAACAATGAATAGAACAGGTAGACGGTTGAAATCTTTGTATATGTTGCTTCTATGTAGTCTAAGAAACCTATATGCAAAGCATCTAAACAGTAACAATCGCCAATTTTTTGATCTTCAAGTTTAAGTGAACAGCGAGCCCCATTAATAATCATGAAATGGAAATTATTTGTAACTTTCTACAAGTAGAACAATGAATAGTACAGGTAGACGGGTGAAATCTTTCTATATATTGCTTCTAAATAGTCTAAGAAACATATATGCAAAGTATCCAAACAGTACAATTCGCAAATTTTTTGTTCTACAAGTTTAAGTGAACTACGAGCCCCATTGTTAATCCTTTAAAGGAAATTATTTGTAACTTTCGACAAGTAGAACAATGAATGGAACAGGTAGACGGTGGAAATCTTTGTATATATTGCTTCTATATAATCTAAGAAACATATATGCAAAGCATCCAAACAGTACAATTCGCCAATTATTTCATCTTCATGTTTAAGTAAACTAAGAGCCCCATTGTTAATACTTTAACAGAAATTATTTGTAACTTCCGACAAGTAGAACAATGAATAGTACAGGTAGACGGGTGAAATCTTTCTATATATTGCTTCTAAGTAGTCTAAGAAACATATATGCAAAGTATCCACACAGTACAATTCGCCAAATTTTTGTTCTTCAAGTTTAAGTGAACAATGAGCCCCAATAATTAATCCTTTATCGGGAATTATTTGTAACTTTCGACAAGTAGAACAATGAATGGAACAGGTAGACGGTTGAAATCATTGTATATATTGCTTCTATATAGTCTAAGAAACATATCTGCAAATCATCCAAACAGTACAATTCGCCAATTATTTGATCTTCAAGTTTAAGTGAACTACGAGCCCCATTGTTAATACTTTAACGGAAATTATTTGTATCTTGCGACAAGTAGAACAATGAATGGAACAGGTAGACGGTTGAAATCAATGTATATATTGCTTCTATATAGTCTAAGAAACATATATGCAAAGCATCCAAACAGTACCATTCGCCAATTTTTTGTTCTTCAAGTTTAAGTGAACAATGAGCCCCAACGGTTAATCCTTTAAAGGAAATTATTTGTAAATTTCGACAAGTAGAACAATGAATGGAACAGGTAGACGGTTGAAATCATTGTATATATTGCTTCTATATAGTCTAAGAAACATATATGCAAATCATCCAAACAGTACAATTCGCCAATTATTTGATCTTCAAGTTTAAGTGAACTACGAGCCCCATTGTTAATACTTTAACGGAAATTATTTGTATCTTGCGACAAGTAGAACAATGAATGGAACAGGTAGACGGTTGAAATCAATGTATATATTGCTTCTATATAGTCTAAGAAACATATATGCAAAGCATCCAAACAGTATAATTCGCCAATTTTTTGTTCTTCAAGTTTAAGTGAACAACGAGCCCCATTGTTAATCCTTTAAAGGAAATTATTTGTAAATTTCGACAAGTAGAACAATGATTGGAACACGTAGACGGTTGAAATCTTTGTATATATTGCTTCCGTATAGTCTAAGAAACATGTACGCAAAGCATCCAAACAGTACCATTCGCCAATTTTTTGTTCTTCAAGTGTAAGTGAACAATGAGCCCCAATGGTTAATCCTTTATCGGAAATTATTTGTAATTTTCAACAAGTAGAACAATGAATGGAACAGGTAGACGTTTGAAATCTTTGTATTTATTGCTTCCATATAGTCTAAGAAACATATATGCAAAGCATTCAAACAGTACCATTCGCCAATTTTTTGTTCTTCAAGTTTACGTGAACAATGAGACCCATTGTTAATCCTTTATCGGAAATTATTTGTAACTTTCGACAAGTAGAGCAATGAATGGAACAGGTAGACGGTTGAAATCTTTGTATATATTGCTTCTATATAGTCTAAGAAACATATATGCAAAGCATCCAAACAGTACAATTCGCCAATTTTTTGTTCTTCAAGTTTAAGTGAACAACGAGCCCCATTGTTAATCCTTTAAAGGAAATTATTTGTAAATTTCGACAAGTAGAACAATGATTGGAACACGTAGACGGTTGAAATCTTTGTATATATTGCTTCCGTATAGTCTAAGAAACATGTACGCAAAGCATCCAAACAGTACCATTCGCCAATTTTTTGTTCTTCAAGTGTAAGTGAACAATGAGCCCCAATGGTTAATCCTTTATCGGAAATTATTTGTAATTTTCAACAAGTAGAACAATGAATGGAACAGGTAGACGGTTGAAATCATTGTATATATTGCTTCTATATAGTCTAAGAAACATATATGCAAAGCATCCAAACAGTACAATTCGACAATTTTTTGTTCTTCAAGTTTAGTGAACAATGAGCCCCATTGTTAATCCTTTAAAGGAAATTATTTGTAAATTTCGGTTAGTAGAACAATGAATGGAATAGGTAGACGGTTGAAATCATTGTATATATTGCTTCTATATAGTCTAAGAAACATATATGCAAAGCATCCAAACAGTACAATTCGCCAATTTTTTGTTCTTCAAGTTTAAGTAAACTACAATCCCCATTGTTAATCCCTTAACGGAAATTATTTGTAACTTTCGACAAGTAGAACAATGAATGGAACCGGTAGACGGTTGAAATCATTGTATATATTGCTTCTATATAGTCTAAGAAACATAAATGCAAAGCATCCAAACAGTACAATTCGACAATTTTTTGTTCTTCAAGTTTAGTGAACAATGAGCCCCATTATTAATCCTTTATCGGAAATTATTCGTTACTTTCGACAAGTAGAACAGTGAATGGAACAGGTAGACGGTTGAAATCTTTGTATATATTGCTTCTATATAGTATAAGAAACATATATGCAAAGCATCCAAACAGTACAATTCGCCAATTTTTTGTTCTTCAAGTTTCAGTGAACAATGAGCCCCATTGTTAATCCTTTATCGGAAATTATTTGTAAATTTCGACAAGTAGAACAATGATTGGAACACGTAGACGTTTGAAATCTTTGTATATATTGCTTCCACATAGTCTATGAAACATGTACGCAAAGCATCCAAACAGTACCATTCGCCAATTTTTTGTTCTTCAAGTTTAAGTGAACAATGAGCCCCAACGGTTAATCCTTTAAAGGAAATTATTTGTAAATTTCGACAAGTAGAACAATGAATGGAACAGGTAGACTGTTGAAATCATTGTATATATTGCTTCTATATAGTCCAAGAAACATATATGCAAAGCGTCCAAACAGAACAATTCGCCAATTTATTGTTCTTCAAGTTTAAGTGAACTACGAGCCCCATTGTTAATCCTTTAAAGGAAATTATTTGTAAATTTCGGCTAGTAGAACAATGAATGGAATAGGTAGACGGTTGAAATCATTGTATATATTGCTTCTATATAGTCTAAGAAACATATCTGCAAATCATCCAAACAGTACAATTCGCCAATTATTTGATCTTCAAGTTTAAGTGAACTACGAGCCCCATTGTTAATACTTTAAGGGAAATTATTTGTATCTTGCGACAAGTAGAACAATGATTGGAACACGTAGACGGTTGAAATCTTTGTATATATTGCTTCCGTATAGTCTAAGAAACATGTACGCAAAGCATCCAAACAGTACCATTCGCCAATTTTTTGTTCTTCAAGTGTAAGTGAACAATGAGCCCCAATGGTTAATCCTTTATCGGAAATTATTTGTAATTTTCAACAAGTAGAACAATGAATGGAACAGGTAGACGGTTGAAATCATTGTATATATTGCTTCTATATAGTCTAAGAAACATATATGCAAAGCATCCAAACAGTACAATTCGACAATTTTTTGTTCTTCAAGTTTAGTGAACAATGAGCCCCATTGTTAATCCTTTAAAGGAAATTATTTGTAAATTTCGGTTAGTAGAACAATGAATGGAATAGGTAGACGGTTGAAATCATTGTATATATTGCTTCTATATAGTCTAAGAAACATATATGCAAAGCATCCAAACAGTACAATTCGCCAATTTTTTGTTCTTCAAGTTTAAGTAAACTACAATCCCCATTGTTAATCCCTTAACGGAAATTATTTGTAACTTTCGACAAGTAGAACAATGAATGGAACCGGTAGACGGTTGAAATCATTGTATATATTGCTTCTATATAGTCTAAGAAACATAAATGCAAAGCATCCAAACAGTACAATTCGACAATTTTTTGTTCTTCAAGTTTAGTGAACAATGAGCCCCATTATTAATCCTTTATCGGAAATTATTCGTTACTTTCGACAAGTAGAACAGTGAATGGAACAGGTAGACGGTTGAAATCTTTGTATATATTGCTTCTATATAGTATAAGAAACATATATGCAAAGCATCCAAACAGTACAATTCGCCAATTTTTTGTTCTTCAAGTTTCAGTGAACAATGAGCCCCATTGTTAATCCTTTATCGGAAATTATTTGTAAATTTCGACAAGTAGAACAATGATTGGAACACGTAGACGTTTGAAATCTTTGTATATATTGCTTCCACATAGTCTATGAAACATGTACGCAAAGCATCCAAACAGTACCATTCGCCAATTTTTTGTTCTTCAAGTTTAAGTGAACAATGAGCCCCAACGGTTAATCCTTTAAAGGAAATTATTTGTAAATTTCGACAAGTAGAACAATGAATGGAACAGGTAGACTGTTGAAATCATTGTATATATTGCTTCTATATAGTCCAAGAAACATATATGCAAAGCGTCCAAACAGAACAATTCGCCAATTTATTGTTCTTCAAGTTTAAGTGAACTACGAGCCCCATTGTTAATCCTTTAAAGGAAATTATTTGTAAATTTCGGCTAGTAGAACAATGAATGGAATAGGTAGACGGTTGAAATCATTGTATATATTGCTTCTATATAGTCTAAGAAACATATCTGCAAATCATCCAAACAGTACAATTCGCCAATTATTTGATCTTCAAGTTTAAGTGAACTACGAGCCCCATTGTTAATACTTTAAGGGAAATTATTTGTATCTTGCGACAAGTAGAACAATGAATGGAACAGGTAGACGGTTGAAATCAATGTATATATTGCTTCTATATAGTCTAAGAAACATATATGCAAAGCATCCAAACAATACCATTCGCCAATTTTTTGTTCTTCAAGTTTAAGTGAACAATGAGCCCCAACGGATAATCCTTTAAAGGAAATTATTTGTAAATTTCGACAAGTAGAACAATGAATGGAACAGGTAGACGGTTGAAATCATTGTATATATTGCTTCTATATAGTCTAAGAAACATATATGCAAAGCATCCAAACAGTACAATTCGACAATTTTTTGTTCTTCAAGTTTAGTGAACAATGAGCCCCATTGTTAATCCTTTAAAGGAAATTATTTGTAAATTTCGGCTAGTAGAACAATGAATGGTATAGGTAGACGGTTGAAATCATTGTATATATTGCTTCTATATAGTCTAAGAAACATATATGCAAAGCATCCAAACAGTACAATTCGCCAATTTTTTGTTCTTCAAGTTTAAGTAAACTACAATCCCCATTGTTAATCCCTTAACGGAAATTATTTGTAACTTTCGACAAGTAGAACAATGAATGGAACAGGTAGACGGTTGAAATCATTGTATATATTGCTTCTATATAGTCTAAGAAACATATATGCAATGCATCCAAACAGTACAATTCGACAATTTTTTGTTCTTCAAGTTTAAGTGAACAATGAGCCCCAATGGTTAATCCGTTATCGGAAATTATTTGTAACTTTCGACAAGTAGAACAATGAATGGAACAGGTAGACGGTTGAAATCATTGTATATATTGCTTCTATATAGTCTAAGAAACATATATGCAAAGCATCCAAACAGTAACATTCGCCAATTTTTTGTTCTTCCAGTGTAAGTGAACAATGAGCCCCAATGGTTAATCCTTTATCGGAAATTATTTGTAATTTTCGACAAGTAGAACAATGAATGGAACAGGTAGACGGTTGAAATCTTTGTATATATTGCTTCTATATAATCTAAGAAACATATATGCAAAGCGTCCAAACAGTACCATTCGCCAATTTTTTGTTCTTCAAGTTTAAGTTAACAACGAGCCCTATTGATAATCATGAAACGGAAATTATTTGTAACTTTCTACAAGTAGAACAATGAATAGAACAGGTAGACGGTTGAAATCTTTGTATATGTTGCTTCTATGTAGTCTAAGAAACCTATATGCAAAGCATCTAAACAGTAACAATCGCCAATTTTTTGATCTTCAAGTTTAAGTGAACAGCGAGCCCCATTAATAATCATGAAATGGAAATTATTTGTAACTTTCTACTAGTAGAACAATGAATAGTACAGGTAGACGGGTGAAATCTTTCTATATATTGCTTCTAAATAGTCTAAGAAACATATATGCAAAGTATCCAAACAGTACAATTCGCAAATTTTTTGTTCTACAAGTTTAAGTGAACTACGAGCCCCATTGTTAATCCTTTAAAGGAAATTATTTGTAACTTTCGACAAGTAGAACAATGAATGGAACAGGTAGACGGTGGAAATCTTTGTATATATTGCTTCTATATAATCTAAGAAACATATATGCAAAGCATCCAAACAGTACAATTCGCCAATTATTTCATCTTCATGCTTAAGTGAACTAAGAGCCCCATTGTTAATACTTTAACAGAAATTATTTGTAACTTCCGACAAGTAGAACAATGAATAGTACAGGTAGACGGGTGAAATCTTTCTATATATTGCTTCTAAGTAGTCTAAGAAACATATATGCAAAGTATCCACACAGTACGATTCGCCAAATTTTTGTTCTTCAAGTTTAAGTGAACAATGAGCCCCAATAATTAATCCTTTATCGGGAATTATATGTAACTTTCGACAAGTAGAACAATGAATGGAACAGGTAGACGGTTGAAATCATTGTATATATTGCTTCTATATAGTCTAAGAAACATATCTGCAAATCATCCAAACAGTACAATTCGCCAATTATTTGATCTTCAAGTTTAAGTGAACTACGAGCCCCATTGTTAATACTTTAACGGAAATTATTTGTATCTTGCGACAAGTAGAACAATGAATGGAACAGGTAGACGGTTGAAATCAATGTATATATTGCTTCTATATAGTCTAAGAAACATATATGCAAAGCATCCAAACAGTACCATTCGCCAATTTTTTGTTCTTCAAGTTTAAGTGAACAATGAGCCCCAACGGTTAATCCTTTAAAGGAAATTATTTGTAAATTTCGACAAGTAGAACAATGAATGGAACAGGTAGACGGTTGAAATCATTGTATATATTGCTTCTATATAGTCTAAGAAACATATATGCAAATCATCCAAACAGTACAATTCGCCAATTATTTGATCTTCAAGTTTAAGTGAACTACGAGCCCCATTGTTAATACTTTAACGGAAATTATTTGTATCTTGCGACAAGTAGAACAATGAATGGAACAGGTAGACGGTTGAAATCAATGTATATATTGCTTCTATATAGTCTAAGAAACATATATGCAAAGCATCCAAACAGTACAATTCGCCAATTTTTTGTTCTTCAAGTTTAAGTGAACAACGAGCCCCATTGTTAATCCTTTAAAGGAAATTATTTGTAAATTTCGGTTAGTAGAACAATGAATGGAATAGGTAGACGGTTGAAATCATTGTATATATTGCTTCTATATAGTCTAAGAAACATATATGCAAAGCATCCAAACAGTACAATTCGCCAATTTTTTGTTCTTCAAGTTTAAGTAAACTACAATCCCCATTGTTAATCCCTTAACGGAAATTATTTGTAACTTTCGACAAGTAGAACAATGAATGGAACCGGTAGACGGTTGAAATCATTGTATATATTGCTTCTATATAGTCTAAGAAACATAAATGCAAAGCATCCAAACAGTACAATTCGACAATTTTTTGTTCTTCAAGTTTAGTGAACAATGAGCCCCATTATTAATCCTTTATCGGAAATTATTCGTTACTTTCGACAAGTAGAACAGTGAATGGAACAGGTAGACGGTTGAAATCTTTGTATATATTGCTTCTATATAGTATAAGAAACATATATGCAAAGCATCCAAACAGTACAATTCGCCAATTTTTTGTTCTTCAAGTTTCAGTGAACAATGAGCCCCATTGTTAATCCTTTATCGGAAATTATTTGTAAATTTCGACAAGTAGAACAATGATTGGAACACGTAGACGTTTGAAATCTTTGTATATATTGCTTCCACATAGTCTATGAAACATGTACGCAAAGCATCCAAACAGTACCATTCGCCAATTTTTTGTTCTTCAAGTTTAAGTGAACAATGAGCCCCAACGGTTAATCCTTTAAAGGAAATTATTTGTAAATTTCGACAAGTAGAACAATGAATGGAACAGGTAGACTGTTGAAATCATTGTATATATTGCTTCTATATAGTCCAAGAAACATATATGCAAAGCGTCCAAACAGAACAATTCGCCAATTTATTGTTCTTCAAGTTTAAGTGAACTACGAGCCCCATTGTTAATCCTTTAAAGGAAATTATTTGTAAATTTCGGCTAGTAGAACAATGAATGGAATAGGTAGACGGTTGAAATCATTGTATATATTGCTTCTATATAGTCTAAGAAACATATCTGCAAATCATCCAAACAGTACAATTCGCCAATTATTTGATCTTCAAGTTTAAGTGAACTACGAGCCCCATTGTTAATACTTTAAGGGAAATTATTTGTATCTTGCGACAAGTAGAACAATGAATGGAACAGGTAGACGGTTGAAATCAATGTATATATTGCTTCTATATAGTCTAAGAAACATATATGCAAAGCATCCAAACAATACCATTCGCCAATTTTTTGTTCTTCAAGTTTAAGTGAACAATGAGCCCCAACGGATAATCCTTTAAAGGAAATTATTTGTAAATTTCGACAAGTAGAACAATGAATGGAACAGGTAGACGGTTGAAATCATTGTATATATTGCTTCTATATAGTCTAAGAAACATATATGCAAAGCATCCAAACAGTACAATTCGACAATTTTTTGTTCTTCAAGTTTAGTGAACAATGAGCCCCATTGTTAATCCTTTAAAGGAAATTATTTGTAAATTTCGGCTAGTAGAACAATGAATGGTATAGGTAGACGGTTGAAATCATTGTATATATTGCTTCTATATAGTCTAAGAAACATATATGCAAAGCATCCAAACAGTACAATTCGCCAATTTTTTGTTCTTCAAGTTTAAGTAAACTACAATCCCCATTGTTAATCCCTTAACGGAAATTATTTGTAACTTTCGACAAGTAGAACAATGAATGGAACAGGTAGACGGTTGAAATCATTGTATATATTGCTTCTATATAGTCTAAGAAACATATATGCAATGCATCCAAACAGTACAATTCGACAATTTTTTGTTCTTCAAGTTTAAGTGAACAATGAGCCCCAATGGTTAATCCGTTATCGGAAATTATTTGTAACTTTCGACAAGTAGAACAATGAATGGAACAGGTAGACGGTTGAAATCATTGTATATATTGCTTCTATATAGTCTAAGAAACATATATGCAAAGCATCCAAACAGTAACATTCGCCAATTTTTTGTTCTTCCAGTGTAAGTGAACAATGAGCCCCAATGGTTAATCCTTTATCGGAAATTATTTGTAATTTTCGACAAGTAGAACAATGAATGGAACAGGTAGACGGTTGAAATCTTTGTATATATTGCTTCTATATAATCTAAGAAACATATATGCAAAGCGTCCAAACAGTACCATTCGCCAATTTTTTGTTCTTCAAGTTTAAGTTAACAACGAGCCCTATTGATAATCATGAAACGGAAATTATTTGTAACTTTCTACAAGTAGAACAATGAATAGAACAGGTAGACGGTTGAAATCTTTGTATATGTTGCTTCTATGTAGTCTAAGAAACCTATATGCAAAGCATCTAAACAGTAACAATCGCCAATTTTTTGATCTTCAAGTTTAAGTGAACAGCGAGCCCCATTAATAATCATGAAATGGAAATTATTTGTAACTTTCTACTAGTAGAACAATGAATAGTACAGGTAGACGGGTGAAATCTTTCTATATATTGCTTCTAAATAGTCTAAGAAACATATATGCAAAGTATCCAAACAGTACAATTCGCAAATTTTTTGTTCTACAAGTTTAAGTGAACTACGAGCCCCATTGTTAATCCTTTAAAGGAAATTATTTGTAACTTTCGACAAGTAGAACAATGAATGGAACAGGTAGACGGTGGAAATCTTTGTATATATTGCTTCTATATAATCTAAGAAACATATATGCAAAGCATCCAAACAGTACAATTCGCCAATTATTTCATCTTCATGCTTAAGTGAACTAAGAGCCCCATTGTTAATACTTTAACAGAAATTATTTGTAACTTCCGACAAGTAGAACAATGAATAGTACAGGTAGACGGGTGAAATCTTTCTATATATTGCTTCTAAGTAGTCTAAGAAACATATATGCAAAGTATCCACACAGTACGATTCGCCAAATTTTTGTTCTTCAAGTTTAAGTGAACAATGAGCCCCAATAATTAATCCTTTATCGGGAATTATATGTAACTTTCGACAAGTAGAACAATGAATGGAACAGGTAGACGGTTGAAATCATTGTATATATTGCTTCTATATAGTCTAAGAAACATATCTGCAAATCATCCAAACAGTACAATTCGCCAATTATTTGATCTTCAAGTTTAAGTGAACTACGAGCCCCATTGTTAATACTTTAACGGAAATTATTTGTATCTTGCGACAAGTAGAACAATGAATGGAACAGGTAGACGGTTGAAATCAATGTATATATTGCTTCTATATAGTCTAAGAAACATATATGCAAAGCATCCAAACAGTACCATTCGCCAATTTTTTGTTCTTCAAGTTTAAGTGAACAATGAGCCCCAACGGTTAATCCTTTAAAGGAAATTATTTGTAAATTTCGACAAGTAGAACAATGAATGGAACAGGTAGACGGTTGAAATCATTGTATATATTGCTTCTATATAGTCTAAGAAACATATATGCAAATCATCCAAACAGTACAATTCGCCAATTATTTGATCTTCAAGTTTAAGTGAACTACGAGCCCCATTGTTAATACTTTAACGGAAATTATTTGTATCTTGCGACAAGTAGAACAATGAATGGAACAGGTAGACGGTTGAAATCAATGTATATATTGCTTCTATATAGTCTAAGAAACATATATGCAAAGCATCCAAACAGTACAATTCGCCAATTTTTTGTTCTTCAAGTTTAAGTGAACAACGAGCCCCATTGTTAATCCTTTAAAGGAAATTATTTGTAAATTTCGACAAGTAGAACAATGATTGGAACACGTAGACGGTTGAAATCTTTGTACATATTGCTTCCGTATAGTCTAAGAAACATGTACGCAAAGCATCCAAACAGTACCATTCGCCAATTTTTTGTTCTTCAAGTGTAAGTGAACAATGAGCCCCAATGGTTAATCCTTTATCGGAAATTATTTGTAATTTTCAACAAGTAGAACAATGAATGGAACAGGTAGACGGTTGAAATCTTTGTATTTATTGCTTCCATATAGTCTAAGAAACATATATGCAAAGCATTCAAACAGTACCATTCGCCAATTTTTTGTTCTTCAAGTTTAAGTGAACAATGAGACCCATTGTTAATCCTTTATCGGAAATTATTTGTAACTTTCGACAAGTAGAGCAATGAATGGAACAGGTAGACGGTTGAAATCTTTGTATATATTGCTTCTATATAGTCTAAGAAACATATATGCAAAGCATCCAAACAGTACAATTCGCCAATTTTTTGTTCTTCAAGTTTAAGTGAACAACGAGCCCCATTGTTAATCCTTTAAAGGAAATTATTTGTAAATTTCGACAAGTAGAACAATGATTGGAACACGTAGACGGTTGAAATCTTTGTATATATTGCTTCCGTATAGTCTAAGAAACATGTACGCAAAGCATCCAAACAGTACCATTCGCCAATTTTTTGTTCTTCAAGTGTAAGTGAACAATGAGCCCCAATGGTTAATCCTTTATCGGAAATTATTTGTAATTTTCAACAAGTAGAACAATGAATGGAACAGGTAGACGGTTGAAATCTTTGTATTTATTGCTTCTATATAATCTAAGAAACATATATGCAAAGCATCCAAACAGTACCATTCGCCAATTTTTTGTTCTTCAAGTTTAAGTGAACAACGAGCCCCATTGATAATCATGAAACGGAAATTATTTGTAATTTTCGACAAGTAGAACAATGATTGGAACACACAGACGGTTGAAATCTTTGTATATATTGCTTCTATATAATCTAAGAAACATATATGCAAAGCATCCAAACAATACCATTCGCCAATTTTTTGATATTCAAGTTTAAATGAACAGCGAGCCCCATTGATAATCATGAAATGGAAATTATTTGCAACTTTCTACAAGTAGAACAATGAATAGTAAAGGTAGACGGGTGAAATCTTTCCATACATTGCTTCTAAACAGTCTAAGAAACATATATGCAAAGCATCCAAACAGTACCAGTCGCCAATTTTTTGTTCTTCAAGTTTAAGTGAACAACGAGGCCCATTAATAATCATGAAACGGAAATTATTTCTAACTTTCGACAAGAAGAACAATGAATAGAACAGGTAGACGGTTGAAATCTTTGTATATGTTGCTTCTATATAGTCTAAGAAACCTATATGCAAAGCATCTAAAAAGTACCATTCGCCAATTTTTTGTTCTTCAAGTTTAAGTGAACAATGAGCCCCAATGGTTAATCCTTTATCGGAAATTATTTGTAATTTTCGACAAGTAGAACAATGAATGGAACAGGTAGACGGTTGAAATATTTGTATATATTGCTTCTATATAATCTAAGAAACATATATGCAAAGCATCCAAACAGTACCATTCGCCAATTTTTTGTTCTTCAAGTTTAAGTGAACAACGAGCCCCATTGATAATCATGAAACGGAAATTATTTGTAATTTTCGACAAGTAGAACAATGATTGGAACACACAGACGGTTGAAATCTTTGTATATATTGCTTCTATATAGTCTAAGAAACATATATGCAAAGCATCCAAACACTACAATTCGCCAATTTTTTGTTCTTCAAGTTTAAGTAAACTACAATCCCCATTGTTAATCCCTTAACGGAAATTATTTGTAACTTTCGACAAGTAGAACAATGAATGGAACAGGTAGACGGTTGAAATCATTGTATATATTGCTTCTATATAGTCTAAGAAACATATATGCAATGCATCCAAACAGTACAATTCGACAATTTTTTGTTCTTCAAGTTTAAGTGAACAATGAGCCCCAATGGTTAATCCGTTATCGGAAATTATTTGTAACTTTCGACAAGTAGAACAATGAATGGAACAGGTAGACGGTTGAAATCATTGTATATATTGCTTCTATATAGTCTAAGAAACATATATGCAAAGCATCCAAACAGTAACATTCGCCAATTTTTTGTTCTTCCAGTGTAAGTGAACAATGAGCCCCAATGGTTAATCCTTTATCGGAAATTATTTGTAATTTTCGACAAGTAGAACAATGAATGGAACAGGTAGACGGTTGAAATCTTTGTATATATTGCTTCTATATAATCTAAGAAACATATATGCAAAGCGTCCAAACAGTACCATTCGCCAATTTTTTGTTCTTCAAGTTTAAGTTAACAACGAGCCCTATTGATAATCATGAAACGGAAATTATTTGTAACTTTCTACAAGTAGAACAATGAATAGAACAGGTAGACGGTTGAAATCTTTGTATATGTTGCTTCTATGTAGTCTAAGAAACCTATATGCAAAGCATCTAAACAGTAACAATCGCCAATTTTTTGATCTTCAAGTTTAAGTGAACAGCGAGCCCCATTAATAATCATGAAATGGAAATTATTTGTAACTTTCTACAAGTAGAACAATGAATAGTACAGGTAGACGGGTGAAATCTTTCTATATATTGCTTCTAAATAGTCTAAGAAACATATATGCAAAGTATCCAAACAGTACAATTCGCAAATTTTTTGTTCTACAAGTTTAAGTGAACTACGAGCCCCATTGTTAATCCTTTAAAGGAAATTATTTGTAACTTTCGACAAGTAGAACAATGAATGGAACAGGTAGACGGTGGAAATCTTTGTATATATTGCTTCTATATAATCTAAGAAACATATATGCAAAGCATCCAAACAGTACAATTCGCCAATTATTTCATCTTCATGTTTAAGTGAACTAAGAGCCCCATTGTTAATACTTTAACAGAAATTATTTGTAACTTCCGACAAGTAGAACAATGAATAGTACAGGTAGACGGGTGAAATCTTTCTATATATTGCTTCTAAGTAGTCTAAGAAACATATATGCAAAGTATCCACACAGTACGATTCGCCAAATTTTTGTTCTTCAAGTTTAAGTGAACAATGAGCCCCAATAATTAATCCTTTATCGGGAATTATATGTAACTTTCGACAAGTAGAACAATGAATGGAACAGGTAGACGGTTGAAATCATTGTATATATTGCTTCTATATAGTCTAAGAAACATATCTGCAAATCATCCAAACAGTACAATTCGCCAATTATTTGATCTTCAAGTTTAAGTGAACTACGAGCCCCATTGTTAATACTTTAACGGAAATTATTTGTATCTTGCGACAAGTAGAACAATGAATGGAACAGGTAGACGGTTGAAATCAATGTATATATTGCTTCTATATAGTCTAAGAAACATATATGCAAAGCATCCAAACAGTACCATTCGCCAATTTTTTGTTCTTCAAGTTTAAGTGAACAATGAGCCCCAACGGTTAATCCTTTAAAGGAAATTATTTGTAAATTTCGACAAGTAGAACAATGAATGGAACAGGTAGACGGTTGAAATCATTGTATATATTGCTTCTATATAGTCTAAGAAACATATATGCAAATCATCCAAACAGTACAATTCGCCAATTATTTGATCTTCAAGTTTAAGTGAACTACGAGCCCCATTGTTAATACTTTAACGGACATTATTTGTATCTTGCGACAAGTAGAACAATGAATGGAACAGGTAGACGGTTGAAATCTTTGTATTTATTGCTTCCATATAGTCTAAGAAACATATATGCAAAGCATCCAAACAGTACCATTCGCCAATTTTTTGTTCTTCAAGTTTAAGTGAACAATGAGACCCATTGTTAATCCTTTATCGGAAATTATTTGTAACTTTCGACAAGTAGAGCAATGAATGGAACAGGTAGACGGTTGAAATCTTTGTATATATTGCTTCTATATAGTCTAAGAAACATATATGCAAAGCATCCAAACAGTACAATTCGCCAATTTTTTGTTCTTCAAGTTTAAGTGAACAACGAGCCCCATTGTTAATCCTTTAAAGGAAATTATTTGTAAATTTCGACAAGTAGAACAATGATTGGAACACGTAGACGGTTGAAATCTTTGTATATATTGCTTCCGTATAGTCTAAGAAACATGTACGCAAAGCATCCAAACAGTACCATTCGCCAATTTTTTGTTCTTCAAGTGTAAGTGAACAATGAGCCCCAATGGTTAATCCTTTATCGGAAATTATTTGTAATTTTCAACAAGTAGAACAATGAATGGAACAGGTAGACGGTTGAAATCTTTGTATTTATTGCTTCTATATAATCTAAGAAACATATATGCAAAGCATCCAAACAGTACCATTCGCCAATTTTTTGTTCTTCAAGTTTAAGTGAACAACGAGCCCCATTGATAATCATGAAACGGAAATTATTTGTAATTTTCGACAAGTAGAACAATGATTGGAACACACAGACGGTTGAAATCTTTGTATATATTGCTTCTATATAGTCTAAGAAACATATATGCAAAGCATCCAAACACTACAATTCGCCAATTTATTGTTCTTCAAGTTTAAGTGAACAACGAGCCCCATTGTTAATCCTTTAAAGGAAATTATTTGTAAATTTCGACAAGTAGAACAATGTTTGGAACACGTAGACGGTTGAAATCTTTGTATATATTGCTTCCATATAGTCTAAGAAACATGTACGCAAAGCATGCAAACAGTACCATTCTCCAATTTTTTGTTCTTCAAGTTTAAGTGAACTACGAGCCCCATTGTTAATCCTTTAAAGGAAATTATTTGTAAATTTCGACAAGTAGAACAATGAATGGATCAGGTAGACGGTTGAAATCATTGTATATATTGCTTCTATATAATCTACGAAACATATATGCAAAGCATCCAAACAGTACAATTCGCCAATTTTTTGTTCTTCAAGTTTAAGTGAACAATGAGCCCCAATGGTTAATCCTTTATCGGAAATTATTTGTAATTTTCGACAAGTAGAACAATGAATGGAACAGGTAGACGGTTGAAATATTTGTATATATTGCTTCTATATAATCTAAGAAACATATATGCAAAGCATCCAAACAGTACAATTCGCCAATTATTTGATCTTCAAGTTTAAGTGAACTACGAGCCCCATTGTTAATACTTTAAGGGAAATTATTTGTATCTTGCGACAAGTAGAACAATGATTGGAACACGTAGACGGTTGAAATCTTTGTATATATTGCTTCCGTATAGTCTAAGAAACATGTACGCAAAGCATCCAAACAGTACCATTCGCCAATTTTTTGTTCTTCAAGTGTAAGTGAACAATGAGCCCCAATGGTTAATCCTTTATCGGAAATTATTTGTAATTTTCAACAAGTAGAACAATGAATGGAACAGGTAGACGGTTGAAATCATTGTATATATTGCTTCTATATAGTCTAAGAAACATATATGCAAAGCATCCAAACAGTACAATTCGACAATTTTTTGTTCTTCAAGTTTAGTGAACAATGAGCCCCATTGTTAATCCTTTAAAGGAAATTATTTGTAAATTTCGGTTAGTAGAACAATGAATGGAATAGGTAGACGGTTGAAATCATTGTATATATTGCTTCTATATAGTCTAAGAAACATATATGCAAAGCATCCAAACAGTACAATTCGCCAATTTTTTGTTCTTCAAGTTTAAGTAAACTACAATCCCCATTGTTAATCCCTTAACGGAAATTATTTGTAACTTTCGACAAGTAGAACAATGAATGGAACCGGTAGACGGTTGAAATCATTGTATATATTGCTTCTATATAGTCTAAGAAACATAAATGCAAAGCATCCAAACAGTACAATTCGACAATTTTTTGTTCTTCAAGTTTAGTGAACAATGAGCCCCATTATTAATCCTTTATCGGAAATTATTCGTTACTTTCGACAAGTAGAACAGTGAATGGAACAGGTAGACGGTTGAAATCTTTGTATATATTGCTTCTATATAGTATAAGAAACATATATGCAAAGCATCCAAACAGTACAATTCGCCAATTTTTTGTTCTTCAAGTTTCAGTGAACAATGAGCCCCATTGTTAATCCTTTATCGGAAATTATTTGTAAATTTCGACAAGTAGAACAATGATTGGAACACGTAGACGTTTGAAATCTTTGTATATATTGCTTCCACATAGTCTATGAAACATGTACGCAAAGCATCCAAACAGTACCATTCGCCAATTTTTTGTTCTTCAAGTTTAAGTGAACAATGAGCCCCAACGGTTAATCCTTTAAAGGAAATTATTTGTAAATTTCGACAAGTAGAACAATGAATGGAACAGGTAGACTGTTGAAATCATTGTATATATTGCTTCTATATAGTCCAAGAAACATATATGCAAAGCGTCCAAACAGAACAATTCGCCAATTTATTGTTCTTCAAGTTTAAGTGAACTACGAGCCCCATTGTTAATCCTTTAAAGGAAATTATTTGTAAATTTCGGCTAGTAGAACAATGAATGGAATAGGTAGACGGTTGAAATCATTGTATATATTGCTTCTATATAGTCTAAGAAACATATCTGCAAATCATCCAAACAGTACAATTCGCCAATTATTTGATCTTCAAGTTTAAGTGAACTACGAGCCCCATTGTTAATACTTTAAGGGAAATTATTTGTATCTTGCGACAAGTAGAACAATGAATGGAACAGGTAGACGGTTGAAATCAATGTATATATTGCTTCTATATAGTCTAAGAAACATATATGCAAAGCATCCAAACAATACCATTCGCCAATTTTTTGTTCTTCAAGTTTAAGTGAACAATGAGCCCCAACGGATAATCCTTTAAAGGAAATTATTTGTAAATTTCGACAAGTAGAACAATGAATGGAACAGGTAGACGGTTGAAATCATTGTATATATTGCTTCTATATAGTCTAAGAAACATATATGCAAAGCATCCAAACAGTACAATTCGACAATTTTTTGTTCTTCAAGTTTAGTGAACAATGAGCCCCATTGTTAATCCTTTAAAGGAAATTATTTGTAAATTTCGGCTAGTAGAACAATGAATGGTATAGGTAGACGGTTGAAATCATTGTATATATTGCTTCTATATAGTCTAAGAAACATATATGCAAAGCATCCAAACAGTACAATTCGCCAATTTTTTGTTCTTCAAGTTTAAGTAAACTACAATCCCCATTGTTAATCCCTTAACGGAAATTATTTGTAACTTTCGACAAGTAGAACAATGAATGGAACAGGTAGACGGTTGAAATCATTGTATATATTGCTTCTATATAGTCTAAGAAACATATATGCAATGCATCCAAACAGTACAATTCGACAATTTTTTGTTCTTCAAGTTTAAGTGAACAATGAGCCCCAATGGTTAATCCGTTATCGGAAATTATTTGTAACTTTCGACAAGTAGAACAATGAATGGAACAGGTAGACGGTTGAAATCATTGTATATATTGCTTCTATATAGTCTAAGAAACATATATGCAAAGCATCCAAACAGTAACATTCGCCAATTTTTTGTTCTTCCAGTGTAAGTGAACAATGAGCCCCAATGGTTAATCCTTTATCGGAAATTATTTGTAATTTTCGACAAGTAGAACAATGAATGGAACAGGTAGACGGTTGAAATCTTTGTATATATTGCTTCTAT
This sequence comes from Cerceris ruficornis, assembly GCA_963989415.1. Lineage (NCBI taxonomy): Eukaryota > Metazoa > Arthropoda > Insecta > Hymenoptera > Crabronidae > Cerceris > Cerceris ruficornis. Next base: position 1,099,953 of record CAXDIW010000076.1, read on the forward strand.
ATAATCTAAGAAACATATATGCAAAGCGTCCAAACAGTACCATTCGCCAATTTTTTGTTCTTCAAGTTTAAGTTAACAACGAGCCCTATTGATAATCATGAAACGGAAATTATTTGTAACTTTCTACAAGTAGAACAATGAATAGAACAGGTAGACGGTTGAAATCTTTGTATATGTTGCTTCTATGTAGTCTAAGAAACCTATATGCAAAGCATCTAAACAGTAACAATCGCCAATTTTTTGATCTTCAAGTTTAAGTGAACAGCGAGCCCCATTAATAATCATGAAATGGAAATTATTTGTAACTTTCTACTAGTAGAACAATGAATAGTACAGGTAGACGGGTGAAATCTTTCTATATATTGCTTCTAAATAGTCTAAGAAACATATATGCAAAGTATCCAAACAGTACAATTCGCAAATTTTTTGTTCTACAAGTTTAAGTGAACTACGAGCCCCATTGTTAATCCTTTAAAGGAAATTATTTGTAACTTTCGACAAGTAGAACAATGAATGGAACAGGTAGACTGTGGAAATCTTTGTATATATTGCTTCTATATAATCTAAGAAACATATATGCAAAGCATCCAAACAGTACAATTCGCCAATTATTTCATCTTCATGTTTAAGTGAACTAAGAGCCCCATTGTTAATACTTTAACAGAAATTATTTGTAACTTCCGACAAGTAGAACAATGAATAGTACAGGTAGACGGGTGAAATCTTTCTATATATTGCTTCTAAGTAGTCTCAGAAACATATATGCAAAGTATCCACACAGTACGATTCGCCAAATTTTTGTTCTTCAAGTTTAAGTGAACAATGAGCCCCAATAATTAATCCTTTATCGGGAATTATATGTAACTTTCGACAAGTAGAACAATGAATGGAACAGGTAGACGGTTGAAATCATTGTATATATTGCTTCTATATAGTCTAAGAAACATATCTGCAAATCATCCAAACAGTACAATTCGCCAATTATTTGATCTTCAAGTTTAAGTGAACTACGAGCCCCATTGTTAATACTTTAACGGAAATTATTTGTATCTTGCGACAAGTAGAACAATGAATGGAACAGGTAGACGGTTGAAATCAATGTATATATTGCTTCTATATAGTCTAAGAAACATATATGCAAAGCATCCAAACAGTACCATTCGCCAATTTTTTGTTCTTCAAGTTTAAGTGAACAATGAGCCCCAACGGTTAATCCTTTAAAGGAAATTATTTGTAAATTTCGACAAGTAGAACAATGAATGGAACAGGTAGACGGTTGAAATCATTGTATATATTGCTTCTATATAGTCTAAGAAACATATATGCAAATCATCCAAACAGTACAATTCGCCAATTATTTGATCTTCAAGTTTAAGTGAACTACGAGCCCCATTGTTAATACTTTAACGGAAATTATTTGTATCTTGCGACAAGTAGAACAATGAATGGAACAGGTAGACGGTTGAAATCAATGTATATATTGCTTCTATATAGTCTAAGAAACATATATGCAAAGCATCCAAACAGTACAATTCGCCAATTTTTTGTTCTTCAAGTTTAAGTGAACAACGAGCCCCATTGTTAATCCTTTAAAGGAAATTATTTGTAAATTTCGACAAGTAGAACAATGATTGGAACACGTAGACGGTTGAAATCTTTGTACATATTGCTTCCGTATAGTCTAAGAAACATGTACGCAAAGCATCCAAACAGTACCATTCGCCAATTTTTTGTTCTTCAAGTGTAAGTGAACAATGAGCCCCAATGGTTAATCCTTTATCGGAAATTATTTGTAATTTTCAACAAGTAGAACAATGAATGGAACAGGTAGACGGTTGAAATCTTTGTATTTATTGCTTCCATATAGTCTAAGAAACATATATGCAAAGCATTCAAACAGTACCATTCGCCAATTTTTTGTTCTTCAAGTTTAAGTGAACAATGAGACCCATTGTTAATCCTTTATCGGAAATTATTTGTAACTTTCGACAAGTAGAGCAATGAATGGAACAGGTAGACGGTTGAAATCTTTGTATATATTGCTTCTATATAGTCTAAGAAACATATATGCAAAGCATCCAAACAGTACAATTCGCCAATTTTTTGTTCTTCAAGTTTAAGTGAACAACGAGCCCCATTGTTAATCCTTTAAAGGAAATTATTTGTAAATTTCGACAAGTAGAACAATGATTGGAACACGTAGACGGTTGAAATCTTTGTATATATTGCTTCCGTATAGTCTAAGAAACATGTACGCAAAGCATCCAAACAGTACCATTCGCCAATTTTTTGTTCTTCAAGTGTAAGTGAACAATGAGCCCCAATGGTTAATCCTTTATCGGAAATTATTTGTAATTTTCAACAAGTAGAACAATGAATGGAACAGGTAGACGGTTGAAATCTTTGTATTTATTGCTTCTATATAATCTAAGAAACATATATGCAAAGCATCCAAACAGTACCATTCGCCAATTTTTTGTTCTTCAAGTTTAAGTGAACAACGAGCCCCATTGATAATCATGAAACGGAAATTATTTGTAATTTTCGACAAGTAGAACAATGATTGGAACACACAGACGGTTGAAATCTTTGTATATATTGCTTCTATATAATCTAAGACACATATATGCAAAGCATCCAAACAATACCATTCGCCAATTTTTTGATATTCAAGTTTAAATGAACAGCGAGCCCCATTGATAATCATGAAATGGAAATTATTTGCAACTTTCTACAAGTAGAACAATGAATAGTAAAGGTAGACGGGTGAAATCTTTCCATACATTGCTTCTAAACAGTCTAAGAAACATATATGCAAAGCATCCAAACAGTACCAGTCGCCAATTTTTTGTTCTTCAAGTTTAAGTGAACAACGAGGCCCATTAATAATCATGAAACGGAAATTATTTCTAACTTTCGACAAGAAGAACAATGAATAGAACAGGTAGACGGTTGAAATCTTTGTATATGTTGCTTCTATATAGTCTAAGAAACCTATATGCAAAGCATCTAAAAAGTACCATTCGCCAATTTTTTGTTCTTCAAGTTTAAGTGAACAATGAGCCCCAATGGTTAATCCTTTATCGGAAATTATTTGTAATTTTCGACAAGTAGAACAATGAATGGAACAGGTAGACGGTTGAAATATTTGTATATATTGCTTCTATATAATCTAAGAAACATATATGCAAAGCATCCAAACAGTACCATTCGCCAATTTTTTGTTCTTCAAGTTTAAGTGAACAACGAGCCCCATTGATAATCATGAAACGGAAATTATTTGTAATTTTCGACAAGTAGAACAATGATTGGAACACACAGACGGTTGAAATCTTTGTATATATTGCTTCTATATAGTCTAAGAAACATATATGCAAAGCATCCAAACACTACAATTCGCCAATTTTTTGTTCTTCAAGTTTAAGTAAACTACAATCCCCATTGTTAATCCCTTAACGGAAATTATTTGTAACTTTCGACAAGTAGAACAATGAATGGAACAGGTAGACGGTTGAAATCATTGTATATATTGCTTCTATATAGTCTAAGAAACATATATGCAATGCATCCAAACAGTACAATTCGACAATTTTTTGTTCTTCAAGTTTAAGTGAACAATGAGCCCCAATGGTTAATCCGTTATCGGAAATTATTTGTAACTTTCGACAAGTAGAACAATGAATGGAACAGGTAGACGGTTGAAATCATTGTATATATTGCTTCTATATAGTCTAAGAAACATATATGCAAAGCATCCAAACAGTAACATTCGCCAATTTTTTGTTCTTCCAGTGTAAGTGAACAATGAGCCCCAATGGTTAATCCTTTATCGGAAATTATTTGTAATTTTCGACAAGTAGAACAATGAATGGAACAGGTAGACGGTTGAAATCTTTGTATATATTGCTTCTATATAATCTAAGAAACATATATGCAAAGCGTCCAAACAGTACCATTCGCCAATTTTTTGTTCTTCAAGTTTAAGTTAACAACGAGCCCTATTGATAATCATGAAACGGAAATTATTTGTAACTTTCTACAAGTAGAACAATGAATAGAACAGGTAGACGGTTGAAATCTTTGTATATGTTGCTTCTATGTAGTCTAAGAAACCTATATGCAAAGCATCTAAACAGTAACAATCGCCAATTTTTTGATCTTCAAGTTTAAGTGAACAGCGAGCCCCATTAATAATCATGAAATGGAAATTATTTGTAACTTTCTACAAGTAGAACAATGAATAGTACAGGTAGACGGGTGAAATCTTTCTATATATTGCTTCTAAATAGTCTAAGAAACATATATGCAAAGTATCCAAACAGTACAATTCGCAAATTTTTTGTTCTACAAGTTTAAGTGAACTACGAGCCCCATTGTTAATCCTTTAAAGGAAATTATTTGTAACTTTCGACAAGTAGAACAATGAATGGAACAGGTAGACGGTGGAAATCTTTGTATATATTGCTTCTATATAATCTAAGAAACATATATGCAAAGCATCCAAACAGTACAATTCGCCAATTATTTCATCTTCATGTTTAAGTGAACTAAGAGCCCCATTGTTAATACTTTAACAGAAATTATTTGTAACTTCCGACAAGTAGAACAATGAATAGTACAGGTAGACGGGTGAAATCTTTCTATATATTGCTTCTAAGTAGTCTAAGAAACATATATGCAAAGTATCCACACAGTACGATTCGCCAAATTTTTGTTCTTCAAGTTTAAGTGAACAATGAGCCCCAATAATTAATCCTTTATCGGGAATTATATGTAACTTTCGACAAGTAGAACAATGAATGGAACAGGTAGACGGTTGAAATCATTGTATATATTGCTTCTATATAGTCTAAGAAACATATCTGCAAATCATCCAAACAGTACAATTCGCCAATTATTTGATCTTCAAGTTTAAGTGAACTACGAGCCCCATTGTTAATACTTTAACGGAAATTATTTGTATCTTGCGACAAGTAGAACAATGAATGGAACAGGTAGACGGTTGAAATCAATGTATATATTGCTTCTATATAGTCTAAGAAACATATATGCAAAGCATCCAAACAGTACCATTCGCCAATTTTTTGTTCTTCAAGTTTAAGTGAACAATGAGCCCCAACGGTTAATCCTTTAAAGGAAATTATTTGTAAATTTCGACAAGTAGAACAATGAATGGAACAGGTAGACGGTTGAAATCATTGTATATATTGCTTCTATATAGTCTAAGAAACATATATGCAAATCATCCAAACAGTACAATTCGCCAATTATTTGATCTTCAAGTTTAAGTGAACTACGAGCCCCATTGTTAATACTTTAACGGACATTATTTGTATCTTGCGACAAGTAGAACAATGAATGGAACAGGTAGACGGTTGAAATCTTTGTATTTATTGCTTCCATATAGTCTAAGAAACATATATGCAAAGCATCCAAACAGTACCATTCGCCAATTTTTTGTTCTTCAAGTTTAAGTGAACAATGAGACCCATTGTTAATCCTTTATCGGAAATTATTTGTAACTTTCGACAAGTAGAGCAATGAATGGAACAGGTAGACGGTTGAAATCTTTGTATATATTGCTTCTATATAGTCTAAGAAACATATATGCAAAGCATCCAAACAGTACAATTCGCCAATTTTTTGTTCTTCAAGTTTAAGTGAACAACGAGCCCCATTGTTAATCCTTTAAAGGAAATTATTTGTAAATTTCGACAAGTAGAACAATGATTGGAACACGTAGACGGTTGAAATCTTTGTATATATTGCTTCCGTATAGTCTAAGAAACATGTACGCAAAGCATCCAAACAGTACCATTCGCCAATTTTTTGTTCTTCAAGTGTAAGTGAACAATGAGCCCCAATGGTTAATCCTTTATCGGAAATTATTTGTAATTTTCAACAAGTAGAACAATGAATGGAACAGGTAGACGGTTGAAATCTTTGTATTTATTGCTTCTATATAATCTAAGAAACATATATGCAAAGCATCCAAACAGTACCATTCGCCAATTTTTTGTTCTTCAAGTTTAAGTGAACAACGAGCCCCATTGATAATCATGAAACGGAAATTATTTGTAATTTTCGACAAGTAGAACAATGATTGGAACACACAGACGGTTGAAATCTTTGTATATATTGCTTCTATATAATCTAAGAAACATATATGCAAAGCATCCAAACAATACCATTCGCCAATTTTTTGATATTCAAGTGTAAGTGAACAATGAGCCCCAATGGTTAATCCTTTATCGGAAATTATTTGTAATTTTCAACAAGTAGAACAATGAATGGAACAGGTAGACGGTTGAAATCTTTGTATTTATTGCTTCTATATAATCTAAGAAACATATATGCAAAGCATCCAAACAGTACCATTCGCCAATTTTTTGTTCTTCAAGTTTAAGTGAACAACGAGCCCCATTGATAATCATGAAACGGAAATTATTTGTAATTTTCGACAAGTAGAACAATGATTGGAACACACAGACGGTTGAAATCTTTGTATATATTGCTTCTATATAATCTAAGAAACATATATGCAAAGCATCCAAACAATACCATTCGCCAATTTTTTGATATTCAAGTTTAAATGAACAGCGAGCCCCATTGATAATCATGAAATGGAAATTATTTGCAACTTTCTACAAGTAGAACAATGAATAGTACAGGTAGACGGGTGAAATCTTTCCATACATTGCTTCTAAACAGTCTAAGAAACATATATGCAAAGCATCCAAACAGTACCAGTCGCCAATTTTTTGTTCTTCAAGTTTAAGTGAACAACGAGGCCCATTAATAATCATGAAACGGAAATTATTTCTAACTTTCGACAAGAAGAACAATGAATAGAACAGGTAGACGGTTGAAATCTTTGTATATGTTGCTTCTATATAGTCTAAGAAACCGAAATGCAAAGCATCTAAAAAGTACCATTCGCCAATTTTTTGTTCTTCAAGTTTAAGTGAACAATGAGCCCCAATGGTTAATCCTTTATCGGAAATTATTTGTAATTTTCGACAAGTAGAACAATGAATGGAACAGGTAGACGGTTGAAATATTTGTATATATTGCTTCTATATAATCTAAGAAACATATATGCAAAGCATCCAAACAGTACCATTCGCCAATTTTTTGTTCTTCAAGTTTAAGTGAACAACGAGCCCCATTGATAATCATGAAACGGAAATTATTTGTAATTTTCGACAAGTAGAACAATGATTGGAACACACAGACGGTTGAAATCTTTGTATATATTGCTTCTATATAGTCTAAGAAACATATATGCAAAGCATCCAAACACTACAATTCGCCAATTTATTGTTCTTCAAGTTTAAGTGAACAACGAGCCCCATTGTTAATCCTTTAAAGGAAATTATTTGTAAATTTCGACAAGTAGAACAATGTTTGGAACACGTAGACGGTTGAAATCTTTGTATATATTGCTTCCATATAGTCTAAGAAACATGTACGCAAAGCATGCAAACAGTACCATTCTCCAATTTTTTGTTCTTCAAGTTTAAGTGAACTACGAGCCCCATTGTTAATCCTTTAAAGGAAATTATTTGTAAATTTCGACAAGTAGAACAATGAATGGATCAGGTAGACGGTTGAAATCATTGTATATATTGCTTCTATATAATCTACGAAACATATATGCAAAGCATCCAAACAGTACAATTCGCCAATTTTTTGTTCTTCAAGTTTAAGTGAACAATGAGCCCCAATGGTTAATCCTTTATCGGAAATTATTTGTAATTTTCGACAAGTAGAACAATGAATGGAACAGGTAGACGGTTGAAATATTTGTTTATATTGCTTCTATATAATCTAAGAAACATATATGCAAAGCATACAAACAGTACCATTCGCCAATTTTTTGTTCTTCAAGTTTAAGTGAACAACGAGCCCCATTGATAATCATGAAACGGAAATTATTTGTAAATTTCTACAAGTAGAACAATGAATAGAACAGGTAGACGGTTGAAATCTTTATATATGTTGCTTCTATATAGTCTAAGAAACCTATATGAGTAGGTGTCTAATGTGATTACCGCGATATTGCGGCTAGGGGGGGGTGAGTTGCGAGGGGGGAAAAGTTTCATTGCGGTAAGGGGGGGTGTGTGGGAGGGGGGAGGTTGGTTGGGAGTGTTGTGGGCGTGACAAAGGTGGGTGGGTGTGGTGTGTTGGGTGTGGGGGGGAGGGTGGTGGGATGTGGGTAGTGCGGTGTGGGGATGTGCGTGTGTGGTTGTGGGGATGGGCGTGTGTGGTTGTGGGGGATAGGTATTTCGCGAGTCGTTAGTAGATGTCTCTGGGTGTCGTGTTTTGGGGTGGGTAAGTGTTGTGTGTCGGTAAAAGGAAGAAGAAGAAGAAGGAGAAGGAGAAAGGAGAAGAAGAGGAGGAGGGCGGAGGAGGAGGAGGAGGAGGAGGAGGAGGAGGATCGGTCGGTAAGCGGTTGAATTATTATTATTATTATTATTATTGTAACGCGACGACGATGACGACGACGATAAAGAGGAAGAAGAAGAAGAAGAAGAAGTTTCGCTGAGGAGTGGGATGGGGTTTGAATACATACGCGCGCACACACACGCTTATGAAAAATTGTATATTTTTCTCTCTTTTGTGTACAATTCCAGGGTGGGAGGGGGATATTCGACAAGAGTATTATCGAACATCCCGTATATAATGGGGTATATCGTTCGTTCTTCGATAGTCGTTGGGATGACGTATATATTCTATTCTCCCACCTTCGCTCTCGCTATCGTTTTCCTCTCTAATTATGGTCAAGCCGATTGTCGTTGGGTGATATATATATATATATTTATTCTATTTCCTCATCGCTCTCGCTATCGTTTCCTCTAGTTATGTTCAAGCTGATTGTCGTTGGGATGATGTATATATATATATTCTATTTCCGCATCGCTATCGCTTCCTCTTACGTTATTCGTAATATCGTTCGGTGGAAAAAAGTTATTCCCTCGTTATGCTCGAACGGTTTGCTTAAAGAAGAAAAAATGAATGAAAATGAGGGAAAGAGAGAAAGAAAGAAAGAAAGAAAGAAAGAATGGAAGAAAAAAAGTTTCTTGCAGCATTTTATACGTTTACCTTTTTTTTTTCGACGTTGCAACGAAGTTCGTAGTAACGTTTGGGGTGGAAAAGTTTTTTTCCTCATTATGTTCGAGCGGTTTGCTTAAACAGAGAGAGAGAGAGAAAAGAAAGAATGAGGGAAAGAAAGAATGGAAGAAGAAAAAAGTTTCTTGCAGCATTTTATACGTTTACCTTTTTTTCGGCGTTGCAACGAAGTTCGTAGTAACGTTTGAGGTGGAAAAGTTTTTTCCTCATTATGCTCGAGCGGTTTGCTTAAACAGAGAGAGAGAGAGAAAAGAAAGAATGAGGGAAAGAAAGAATGGAAGAAGAAAAAAGTTTCCTGCTACATTTTATATGTTTACCTTTTTTTCAGAGTTCTTATAAAATCATGTGCATATTTTTTTTTTTTTTTTTTTTTTTTTTCGTCAGATAGATATTTGCTTTGCCTCGATTCAAGTAGAAAAAATATTAGTAAATGGGAAATTTTAAATTTATGTAATTAACAATTAAGTAATTAATTATAGTTTAAAATATACCGATTTCTGAATGCTTGCACTTCCTCAACAGGGCAATGCATGTTTTTCTTTTTGTGCAAATAACATTTTGTATCAGCAATGACATTATACATCGGATTTACTATAAGCTCGTTAAATTTAGGACAATTTATATTTTCCAAGTTATAATGCTCGAACCCCAAGCCGTTTAAATGTTGCCGTTCAACCGAGCCACCTTTATACGCAAAAACAATCGACTCGTTTCCGGCATAATTTAGCCCACAATTTAATATAACATCATCCACGTCGTACTGCGTTTTAATCTCAAACCCATAATCTTTGAAAAGAATACCGTGTACGTTATGAAACAGATACGTGGCTGTTCTTTTGTCTTTATAGCTTAAATCCGAAAATGTCGATCCTAATAAAAAAGTTTCATGGGTTATATAACCACTTTTAATATCGATAATGGCCAAATCTTTGCATAAAAATTTCCCATTGTTCATAAATCCGTCCATATCAATGATATGGGTGATATTTTCCATATTTTCTCTACAACAAAAAGTTTTCATAGTAGAAATAAATTTTTTATAAATAAATAAATAAATAAAGTTTTTATTATTATTAATGTACTTACGTTTCATGTTTGGCGTAGCAACTAATCATTTTTTTTTTTTTTTTTAAAGTTCTTGTTCACAATTCAAAATTTATCCACTTTTTCACTTGTTTCTCACTTGCCTGTCACTCGGTAATCGGTGTGTGTGATAAATTTCCTCATTTCATGACTATTTATGATATACCCCCCATTCTTCTTCTTCCGGCTTCATTTTTTTCTCCCAATTAGTAATCTTTTAAATAAGATTCTCCCACCATTCTCCCTCTGTCTTGTTCTCTTTAGACTATTTATGATATACCCCCCATTCTTCTTCTTCCGGCTTCATTTTTTTCTCCCAATTAGTAATCTTTTAAATAAGATTCTCCCTCCATTCTCCCTCTGTCTTGTTCTCTTTATAAGCCCTACTCTGCCAAGTCGCGAGCACTACGAGCGGAAGATTTCAATTTCCAACAATTTTTTGGACCCGCAATTACTCGGTTTTTAAGTTATACGAAAAATCGTGTCGAAGCGTGTACAGTTTCATACAAACAGTGTTTAATATGGCGTCAACATCTTTGAAGGATCGTGTTTCAATAATTGACAATTTGGCGATGATAACAAACAAATTACCTATAATATCGTTAAATAATTTGGAAACAAATAAAGTATATCGTGTTACGGAGATTTGCAAAATAAATACCAAATATGGATTAAAGATAATGCTTCATTTGAACGGAGAATATGCAATATTTGTCCCATTGAGGTTGAACGAATTTTTACAACAAAACGAAGACTATTACAATGATATGGATTTTCATGCCAAAGCCGATAAATTGCAAATGTTATACCACGGAACAAAATATAATAAGATAGAATTAATCTTTACGGATATCAGTGGCAACAGCGATATTGACGATAATAATGATAATAACAAAGACATAATAGAGATTAATTTAAATAATAAAAACAAGAAAAAAAATAATAAAAGTAAAAAAATAAACAAAAGTTTAAATAAGCTAAAAAATAAAAAAAAAGGGGGCAGAAGAAGAAGAAGAAGAAGACGGTGAAGTAGAAATGCTAGAACAAGAGAAAAAAAAATATATACATGATGATGAAATAGTAAAACGTGCGAAGAAGAAGAAGAAACTAAAATTACAATTGTAGTAAGTTTAAATGTATTCTTAATTAATATTTGAAATGTATTGATGATTACCGATTAATGATTAATATTTCTCTTTACAGATTTTAAAAATTATATAACCCAGCCTAGGACGTAATATGGCGGATATGAAGTGATTCATGAACATCCGACTCTGTAGCTGCTTTATCTTACATATATACTCTTACAATGTATTCATTTTATCTTGCATGTACTCTTACAATGCATTTATTTTATCTTGCATATGCTCTTACAATGTATTCATGATATTCGTTTAGCCAATAAAAATGTATTATGTTATCCGACTTCTATTTCATTTCTAATAAATAGCTGAAACACATTTTTAGCGAATAGTATTACACGAGTCTTTGCGCATACTGTTCTAAGTGAGCATTAGAAGTGTAAAAATATGTTTCGATCATTTTTTACATTAGTTTTAACATTAAATATTCTATACCTTGGAGGTACAATTAATCATTCTGCAAAGAAAAGTTTAAAAATAAATAGTGAAACACGTAGTGTAGTTAATTTTTTACATCAATATGGATATTTAAGGAAACAAAATTTTACTTCAACTTCCGATCTATTGGCCATTAGCAAGGAATCGTTATCCGAAGCTTTACGAATTTTTCAAGAATATTGGAATATTCAGGCAGATGGTTTATTAAATCCGGAAACTAAAAAATTAATTGAAACTAAACGCTGTGGTGTCAGTGACAACGTATTAGATTTTCAAGAAAATCAACCCAGATGCGGAAAGAAGAATTTATATTGGTATTTTCATGCTGCTACTAATGTGCAGATAGATACAGCAGAAAAAGCTTTTGAGCTATGGAAAAGATCGTCAAGAAAAAATTTTATTATGATTAATGATAAAATGAAAGCTGATATTATAATATCATTTTCAAATCCAACGCATAATTTTATTAGAGAAAATGTACCGTGTCAAAGTATACTCGGGAATTATTCTTTAGCACATGCCTATCTTCCCGGACTTTTTGATACTTCTAAAGAGGTGTGTTACGAACGGCGTATTATTCGAACGTCCCGTCCGTCGTCGAGCGGGTGCCGACGGATGGTAGATTCCGTGCGTAACGGCCAAGACGAAAACGAATCGCGCGCGGGTTTCCGCGGTTGACTCTATTTGAAAATTTTGTAGCTCTCCCCAGCCTAAGGCGAGGAGAGGACAGGATGGATGGGTCGATCTGTTAAGACCTATACAGGTCTGGCTTAATCGAAATCTAAAGGATAAGGATATTGAATAATAGAACTGAATCTCACAATGTTATAATGGGTAAAAGCAATGTGTATTCAAATTTAAACAAAGAAACGTTACAAACGGTAATGAAATGGATTATAATATCGGCTAAGTTGGATATAAAATAATTGATTTTGAATAGATATATGTACGTTAACAATTTATTGGTGGTGAAGCTGGCTCGAAATCGAGTGATTATGATCCAATCGAATCTATCTTTCGTTTCCGAAACAACCTCCCATTTACAGGCAAAATGTATATTTTAAAATAGTCCAACGGTAGAGAAACTCACTAATGAGACGGCGGTTTACAATAGAATGTGACAAGATAATTATGGTAATGGCAAATTAGAACTCACCCTGGATTTTGAGATGATACAAATATACGATGATAATTGCGGTTTGTGTTATCTTTTACTCTCGTCGAGATTAACTCGGAGTTCAAGTGGCTGAACAGAAGAGTGGATGGATTAGAACTGCACTTTTTCGAATTTACCTATTCTAATGATTCTATAGATCATGCAATACTAAAATATACGGTTAACGAATCTTATAAGTAGGTTTTACAATACAATTCTCGCACGAAACTCTGAGTCTTTCGGAACTACAGCGTTACCGAACTACGCTCACGGAGAATCTAGGATTCTCTCACGGTTTCGCGGGTTAACAATCACGCACCTCGCGACTTTACGATTGAAAACCAAGAGATTTATTTGTTTAACGAGGATTATAAAGTCCGTTACCGCGTATCGAACTATCGAAGTTATTCGCGTGTAACCTAAGCTTAACTAAACCCTCGGACTATGCCTACGCACCTCGCGACTTTCCAGACGATAGTGACGAGTTGAGCTCGTCTTTGGCCTCACAAGGGTGGGCCCTAGGTGGAGGTGGTAGCCACGTTCCGTGGTCACGTTTTGCTAAGGTTAACAATTTTGAGTGCTAGTCTCCATCCTCCCTTCCGTCCGAGCCCCACACATCAGCCGCTGCTGATTTGCCTCGCAATTCCTGGGACCGGAGGGCGTACGTGACTCGAAGCGATCTTTGTCAGCAGGGCAGCCGGATGTACATATCTTTGTTATTGAATCTCAAACGATATCGTAATGCAGTTAGAGAGAACTCTGAATGCATAAGCATTCCTGCATCATCGGAATCGGAGAACAATTATTAACGTTCTGCGTATTTGCCGAAGGAATTTCAATCATTGGCAAATGCGCAGGCAATGAACTCAAAAGAAAAAGAATTTTAGTCCCCGGGACGTAACATCCCTCCCCCCTTAGAATGAACATCGTCCCCGATGCTTCTACGATACTATGCGCACGCAAGCGTTCTAAGACCTCGTTCTCGAGACTCAGTCATATGGGCACTCGGAGATCCTGTCGTAGCGCATCCAGACGCGGGAATGGCGCGGGTCTCCCCTACGTGACCTAGCTCCGGTGGCTCCCACGCGTATCTCCACTCGATGGCCACGAGGGCTCCTTCGCAAGGTCTCGTAGGCGAGATCCACGAAGGGTCTCCCCACGTTCTTGCACCCCTCCACGTCGACATGCGCCACAGCAGGGCATCCTCGCACCAGGCCGCACGCGTCTTCATCCGTCACGCCCTCGTTGTCGCGGCAGACTAGAATCTCCAGGGCTCCGAGACCCTCCAGGAAACGGGCGCCCACATCCGGGTACAAAAAGCTCATCCCAAGGTATTCCAGTACGGTCAGTCTATTCAGTCCATCTAACGCGGGTCGTCCTCGTATGTTCGTGCATCCCGTCAAGTCCAGTCCTTTCAATAATTTTAAATGTCTACCGATCTCTTCCACGAATCCGTTCGTTACCCACCCGCAGTATGCAACCCTCAGTTCGACCAACGAGGCGAAGGAGGATGGAAGAGGGACAGCATGCGCAGCCGGACCGAACGGGAGCATGTAGTAGTTCCCCTCAGCCGACAGCAGAAGGTCGTTGCCTGCCTCCTCCTCGCCTTGTGGGCCGAACCATTGGTTGCACGATACGAGTTGGATCCTTCGGACCGTGGTCGAGATAGCGGCATTGGTACACAGGGCCTCCAAGATTATCCCCGTGAACCAGCTTGGTCTCGATATCACAATTGACTTTAAATTATTCAATTGAGCGATCGAGACAGCTAAAAATATCGGGTCGAATTTTGTCGAATGTAGGGACAGCCTTTCGAGTTCGCTGGCGATGACTAGCAAGCAACTCCCCGTGAAATGGGCGCCCCTCGCCAAAAACTCTCGGATCACAGGGTTAGCCCTAAACACCCTGGACAACTCAAGGTCGCACTGCCCGCGCAGTCGGCCTATTTTTAGACACCGGAGCGCCCTAGTGTTAGAGGCCATCTCCCTGAAGACCGACAGTCGTACAGTGACCCCGGTGAGGTCCAGGTGCGTTAGCTTCCTGCATAACCTTACCGCGACAGCGATGACCGACGAAGGCAGTCGCCCGGCGATGACCTCGTCGTTGAGGACGAGCGTTTCCAACTGAGCGTGGGCACGGGTTATCGCCCAGTGGAACGCGTTTGCTGTTAGCACGGTTCCGTCCCCACCGGCTGCCCACCGCCAGAATTGGAGGTCCAGGCGTTTCATTCGCCTTAATGAATGGTAGGCCACGGCTCGCCAGTCGCGGCATACCTGCTCAAACGCAGCGAGATCGCGGAAGGTAAGGTAGCTCGCCACCAGCTCCAAGACCAGCACCGGCATCCTCGGAGCCCACCGGGGCTTGGAACCCGGGAAGGGGTCCACGTTGATCGTAATGTAGTCAGTCGGGCTGATGACTGGGGACCTTCGCTCCCTCGCGTGCCAGTCGTCCGCAGGTAGAACCCGAAGCTTTCGGTGATGGAGAATTACCGGAGTGGCGGTAACCTCCCGTAAGGCCCTCGCTGCATTTTCCTTCACCTCGAAGTCCACGAACGCCAAGTTCCCGGTAGCCCTCCGCACCAGGGTTACGTCAGTGGCTCCGTAGGGGCGGAAGATCTCCAATATCGCCCCTCTCCTTGTGAAAGGAGACAGCCTCACTACCAACAACTGCCCTGACGGTACATCCGCTTCGGCTGCCATTTTGCCTTAATGCCCCTGCATTATAGTTTGTGTTAGTTATACGTTGTGTAAAATTCGTTTCTTTCATTTTTGAAATGGATAAATGATATGGATAAATGATAGGAAATGTCAGATCAAAAAGATGATGCAAATGAGGTTTATTCATGATTTAGTCTTAGTCCACCACAGGTTTTTGGACTGGTAGCGTGCACACTTCCGCATTGACCCGTGGTTCGACGCCCGCAGGGGTGGTCCCCGATGCTTCATGTTGAAGGGTCCCCTCCTCAATATCCGAGGCCCCTTTTTCTGGTGCCTTCCGACGTCTGCTTCAGATTAATGCGGCTATCATCCGAAATATGATTTTCCGGAAGAAAATCAGAACTCCCAGTAGGAGGATCGTCTGCATCCCTATCCAGCCATAAATGAGGTTCCGGTGTTGTTGCCTCTCCCGATGGTGGTTTCCGAGCTCGGTTAGTCTGGCCTCCAGTGAATATAGGGATTCCGCAGTTTCCGATCCTTTTGAGCTGATCTGGTTGCCAAAAGATTGCTGAAGTGTTTGTAACTCTTGATAGTGGTGGAGTATGGGTGATATTTCAGTTAAATTTAAAACTAATTTGGGCTGATACAAATATTGTTGGTTATTATTATATATCCGGATTCCGTTTAAGGTAGTTTTCTTAGTCCGACCGATGCAATCGGGGCGTATATATATGACCCCGGTTCCACGAAGGCTCATTAGGTCATGCTTTTCGTTTCTACATATCAATTGCAGCGACTCCGGTTCTTTAACGGAAAATAACCAAGCTCCGATCGTTTGCAGCCAGACCCAATATGGGTCGTGCCGCTCTTTTACTTGTATGTTACACTGCCGTAGGTTCTTCACTTCGGGTTGCAATAATAGCGTGATCTCGCAATCTGACGATAACGATGAGTCGAGTAGTGGCAATTCCAATGGGCATAGGTGGCAATACCAAGTCTGGATGCAGGTGTTCAGGTATAGCTCATCTACCAAGAAGTATGTGCTATGATCCGCGCTGAGTCCCAGATACTCCTTCTGTGGTATTATTTGCGCCGATATTGTTGTGTTGTGGTTTATCTGCTGTAGGGTCGGCCAGGTGTGTAGCTTGTACAGATGATATCCATTCCTCTCCACCAGAGGCACATGGATGGCTATTATTAATCTGTTCTTGTGATAACCTATTTTTGGTGTAACTATTTTGCTTAGTTCTTCAATGCGTAAGTATCCTTTTGGGATCGGTAACTCAAATTCCGTCGCGGAGTCCTGTATTTCCTTGACAATTGATTTTAAATTGAATCCAGTTAGCAAAGAAGGATGTAATTTTCCCTCTCTTGCAAAATGTATCGCCCGTATGAACTTTCGCGTCATCGTAATATAATGGTCGAGCGAGATTTCCACCGTGTGAGAGTAATGATTAAGTGTGAGACTGTAGTTTAGGAGCGCCCTTTCCTCGTTGTTGGAGTTTATGTTGCTTATTATTTCTTGGATCTTGACACCCTGATTTTTGATCGCCTGCTTGTTCTTTAGGGCTGTATCGTGTAGGTTTTGCAGGTTGCTTTGGGTTATATGCGTTTGGTTTTTGACGATCTGCGTGAGGAGATGCTGGTCCTGGTATAGCTTGTCTATTTCCCCGTTGAAGTAGTCTGCGTCGTCTTCGGTGAGGGTTCCAAAAAGGTAGTGACTTGCTGTTCCAATAAATCCAAATGGTGCACTTCTACGAACCATGGTACGCGGAATGTGGTCTATGTCGGCGGCTACAATTTCCAACGCTAACTCTTTCGTTTCCAGATATAGATCCATCGCTTCTCGAATTTTACTGTCGAGGTAATGGGTTCGGAGAAGCAAATCGCATTGATCCCGTATTGAAGAATTTGTGCATTCCGCGTAGATTTTGTTTAATCTCGGTTTTTCGTTGGGGAAATTTTCCTCGAGTTTTCCTACATCTATGAAGAGGACAACCCGCCAATCCGCGCGTTTGAACCGAATGTTATACAATTTTTCATAATATAAGCCAGGACTATCGTTAATTGGCGTCACGGTGTACGACTCGGTAGGGGTCGCGGGTTGAAAGCGAAGTGACAAAGTAATTAGAAGTGCCAAGCCTAAGACATCCATTCTCCAATTTGTTTGCCCCCCCTGTTCCAGGTCCAGGGTAAAAGGAAGAAAAGAAAAGTTCTTAATTAGGTGTGAGTTCTAATTTATCTGTATGTTTAACGAATCTTTTCCCATCATTATCTTCTAGTATGACGTTATTATGTTCTAAAATTCCAACAATTTTATATGGTCCGTGATATCGTTTACTGAATTTTCCTTGTCTTGGTTGTACTAGAACGCGTGCCATATCTCCGATTCTTCCTTGAAACGGTTTGGCTTTTTGATCGTAGTAAAATTTTGAAGTGTGCTTTGCAGATATTAAATTTTTGCCCGCTAATACTTGCATTTCCGTTAATCTAACTATTAGGTCGCGAAGATACGAGTTATAAGTCGGCAATTCTTCTTCGGTTGGCAAGGTACTAGGAAACCTAGCTAATTTGCCAAATACCAATTCGTAAGGAGTAAAATTTGTAGCTTCATGAACCGAAGTGTTATACGAAAACATTGCAAAGGGAACTAAACGATCCCAGTCGTCGAAATCATCTAAATAGTGTTTTATATAATCTGTCAATACTATGTGGCTTCTTTCTAATGCTCCATTTGATTGTGGTCTATAGCTTGATGTGGTTACGTGATCCATTTTAAATAATTTTGCCATTTCCCCGAGAAGTTTGTTTACGAAGCTAGTGCCTCTATCCGTTAATATAACACGTGGCGCTACAAACTGAAGAATTAGTGTTTCTACTATGGCGTGTGCTATTGTTTCTGCTTTAATATCCGGAACAGGTATGGCTAGACAGTATTTAGTTAAATTATCTTGCATGGTGAGTATGTGACGATTGCCATTAGGAGTAATAGGTAACGGTCCCACGGTATCTAAGGATACTTTAACAAATGGTTCTAACGGGGTATCTGTAATTAACATCGGCTCCCTTGTTTTAGCACGTACTATCTTGTTTT
This sequence comes from Cerceris ruficornis, assembly GCA_963989415.1. NCBI lineage: Eukaryota > Metazoa > Arthropoda > Insecta > Hymenoptera > Crabronidae > Cerceris > Cerceris ruficornis. The sequence goes on from CAXDIW010000076.1 coordinate 1,118,655, forward strand.
CCTGACAGCTACTGCAGGTCCTTATAAAATTTTGAATATCGTTCCTCATTCCTGGCCAATAAAATCTTTCTCGAATTCTCTGATAAGTTTTCGTAATTCCCTTATGTCCACCTACCAAACTACCGTGATATTCGGAAATTATTTCCGATCGGAGTTCTTCAGGTGGCACTTGAATTGTACCATTGCAAATAATTATGTCGATATCGGTTTCACCAAAGGTACTCATTAATAAATCTATCAATGTACCTTGAGATAGTGTACCGGTTAGATCTCCTGATTTCGAAATTTTGAGTGATTTTATGCCCAATTTTATTAATGATTTCTTTAAATTTTCCAATCCTATTTTTACTTGATCTATATCCAAAGTATCGAAATGGTTCCTTTGAATAACAACACTAAAAATTCTGTGCTTTCCTCGAGTCGTGATGAGAATTTGACCAACCCTTGGTTTCATTTCTCGCAGATTTTCAATGCTTATAGCCCCTATGTCTACGAGTAATCTTCCTATAGGGTTGACAAGTTCACAGTCCGACGAAATGAAATGCACGTAATTTCCAGTGGTTGCAGTTAAATTGTCTCTACTAAAACTCAACAGTTTTGACGTTCTTCGAGGAAGATTTAATGGTGAGGTTGTTTCTATATCCGGTGGTATATCTTCTGTTATCCTAATGCCGGCATAGTAAGGTTCATTCGGAATTTCAGCTGATGAGACCTTTGGTTCCTCCTTTTCAGCGGACACTTCTTGAGGTACGGGAAAGGTGTGATATGAGGGACGGGGTGTAGATAAGGCTAGTGGTCGGCGTAATGGCATAGGAGTAGGAAACACAGATCTACGCGGTTGCCAGTGAATTTTCGTTTGTTCATTCTGTCTTTCTGATGTGTCATAACGGTTTAATAGCCCCTTAATTCGTCTATCCAGTTCCTCATCGTCAATTTCTTCTTCATTACTATCGTTTGTTGCGTCTGATTGCGATTGTTCCGGAGTAAGGTTGCGTTGTTGCAAAGATTCATCAAATTTGGCAAATGAATTTTGTAATTCCTGTAAATCGATTGGCTGATCTGAAGTATCAATAAAAACGTCGTCGTCACTGTTGTCTAGAGGTGGTTGTACTACTACTATAATATTGTCTGGTAAATTTCTCATATTATTATCAGCTTCGTCTGTCTTTTCCTCCCGAATGGGTTCCAATTGTAAGTCGGTTTCACCTGGTTTTGATCTTCGCGGGGTAACTAAAGACTTCGGAGGTAAATCTAGGCTAGGTAAAGTACTTTTCCGTTTGCGTAATATTGGTGGTATAACAGTTTCTGCGTCAGTTTCGTCGGTGTCTTTATCGTCTGTTATTGTCGGTGAAGTAGTTGATCTCAGTTTCTGTCGAGTACGTAGTGCAATCGAATCGGGATTTATGGGGTTTTTGGGCTTGTTCTTAGAGCCAACTGGTCGACCAGGTCCCTTAGGAATTTCAGAATTGGTGGTCGTTGGTTTTGAACATGCCGCCCGTTTCTGGATCGGGAAAATCTGTATGGAATCGGAGTCGGAATCGGAAGAATGGTCCGTGGATGAAGTATCGAAAGGGTTCACTGGATTACGAGATAGTGCATCTGCGTTTACATTTAGGCGACCCGGTTTATGAACAAAGTTGTATTCGTAATCTCGCAATTTTAATCTCCAACGGATTAGCCTCTGACCTGGATCCTTTATTGAATCTATCCACTTTAGTGGTTCATGATCGCTGAATAAAGTAAATCTTCTGCCATATAGGTACGGCCTAAAATGCAAAACTGAGTATAGAACTGCCAAGCATTCTTTCTCAGTAGTGGAGTAATTTTGTTCCGGTTTGGTTAAATTTCTGGAAAGGTAAGCTACTGGCAAATCGTGGCCATCAACTTCTTGAGATAAAACGGCACCTATTGCAAAGTCAGATGCATCCGTCGTAAGTGTAAATGGTTTATCAAAATTCGGATACTGGAGGATTGGAAACTCGCACAGCGCCTTGCGCAGCTCACGAAAACTACGCTTCTGTTCCATTCCCCATTCAAATTTGGTGTCCTTTTTCAAAAGTGCTGTTAACGGTTTGGCCTTCGCAGCGAAATCTCTTATGAAGCGCCGATAGTAACCAGCAAGTCCTAGGAACTGCCTAATGTTTTTCTGATTCTGGGGTTTCGGAAATTTTCTGACTGCCTTTATTTTCCTGGGATCTGGTTTTACCCCTTTTCGACTAATTACGTGTCCTAAATAAGATACTTCTGTTTTCAAGAATTCGCACTTGTCCGGTTGCAATGTTAATTTAGCATCGGTCAATTTAGTCAACAAGCGGCGAATCTTTTTCCCGTGTTCTTCTAGAGTTTTAGCGTAAATAACTATGTCGTCCAAATATACGAATAATTCTACCCCTTGCAATCCGCGCAGTACTTGATCCATAAGTCTTTGAAAAGTAGCTGGAGCATTTTTCAGACCCTCTGGCATTCGAATGTATTCGTAATGGCCATTTGGTGTGGAAAATGCCGTTTTCTGTCTGTCACGTGGGTCCATTTCAATTTGTTGGAACCCACTTGCCAAATCAAAGGTTGTAAAATATCTAGCTTCACCTAAATGATCCAAAATATCTGTTATGTTCGGTAGTGGGTACGCATCACCAACGGTTTTCTCATTTAACTTTCGAAAATCAATTACCATTCGCCACCTGGGATTGCCTTGGGAATCAAGTTTCTTTGGTACGATCCAAAGTGGAGAATTGTATGGAGACTTTGAAGGCGTAATTATCCCACTATTTAATTTTGAAGAAATTTGGTTTTCTATTTCAGTTTTGTGAACTGGTGTAAATCTGTACTGTCGGGTATTTATGGGTAAATCGTCCGTTGTGTGTATTCTGTGTTGAATTAATGGAGTTGCCTCTAATTTGTCACCCGGTAAATGAAAGCAATCAGGAAACTCTTCTATCAAATCTATTACATGTTCCCGTTCTTCTATATTCAAATGACTCAGACGTAACTTGTCTAAGATTCTGGAGACTCTGTCGCCGTAATGTTTCGTTTCTATATATTCCGAATCAGAATCTGTTTCTAAGTGTTTATCTTCTTCTGGGAAATTATGATATTCAAACGGATAAATTTCTTGTGGAGGAACTTCTAACTCAATATCTTTTTCAAGGGTATTTATGGCTAACACATGGCATACGCCTTGATTTACGCTAACTGCTGCTTCCCCGATGTATATACCCGCTTTAGTCGATAATTTAGGTAAATAACCTTCTAATAATTCTGGATTGATGACATCGATAGCGACTGCTTGACGAGTACGGGCTTTCAACAAAAGTATACGCGGTTTAAAATTTCGCGGTTTATACGTGTTTGGTTTTTCTCCGATAAATCTAAAAGGTTTTATGGGTTCTGATTTGGTTACTAGTGTATTACGAGCAAAAGATATTTCGGCCTGTTCTTGGCGCAAAAATTCCTTTCCTAGAATTCCGTCACTTTTAAGAGGGAAAGACGATTTTACCGCATGAAATTTCACAGGTTGCCCCAAAAGCGTGACTGTGGTTGTACCAATTGTTTCTAGGCTTTCCGGTGTTATCCCGGCTATTGTAATGGATTCATGCAATTCTACAATCTGGTCTACATGTAGAGCGTTTACTTTAATTAAATTTATGTCCGACCCGGTATCTACTAAGAGGCCAGCGAAACCGTCGCGGAACTCCTTAGCTTGTATTTCTACGAGCGGTGACTCCCGCTGACGCGAGTAAGAGAAGTAGGTTCGTTGCCCTCCAAGGTCCCGGCCTTGCTGCGACGCTCTCGGCTCGGATAACTCGCCGTCGCGCCTCTCCAGCGAGTCATTTCGGAGTTTAAATTCGTATTTTCGAATCGATTCGGCGATTCGGATCGAAGTTGATTAGATTTATAGTTCGGCGAATTTGGTCTAAATTCAGTTTTCCGTGGCGGAGGGGATTCTTCGCGAAATTGTATAGATTTCCGAAATGGGGAAGGTGATCTTGGTTCGCGTTTGTATGGGGAAAATGGAGGAGGTTCAATTGGTAAAGGTTGGTTTTGTGGTGTAACGTTGTGCGGGCTCGGCATGGAGTTATGACTGGTATTCGGGTAGGGGTACATAGGATTGTAAGGCATAGGAGGACCAAAATAATAAGGGTAGTACGGCGGATATGGTGGATATGGTGGGAATTGGTACTTGTTTGGATCTGGTGGCACAGGTTCGCGAGCAGCTGATTTCAAAATGCTAATGGGTGGTGTCGACCGATTTGCAGGCCCTGGGGTAGGACTAGGACTCCTTGATTCTTGGTCGCGAAAATTCTTGTGCCGATAACGTGATTCTATAGGCTTCGAATTTATTTCTGAATCTGGATTTGAATCGCGAGATAGCATTAACCGAGTAGGTCCGAACCCCGGAATTACCCCTGTTTTCATACGTGACTCTAGCTTTGAAGCAAACTTTACCGCGCTATCTAAGGTTTTGGGTTCGCGCGTAGCAACAGACAAAGCTATTTCGTCCGGCAGCCCTCGAATAAATGCTTCTAATGCACTTTCCTCGACAAGCGTCATCATCCGCTCAGCGTCACATCCATATTTATCTTCTAATGCAGTGCGAGCACCATTTACCAGAATATTTAATCTGTCGGAAAAATCGTTCACGGATTCGCCCCTGTTCATTCGGATACTTTCTATTTCGCGATTGTAATATGAATAACCTTTTCCAGGCGCGAATCTTTCCTTTAGGTGTTTAACCAAATCATCTACTTTCCTGAATGTTCTTCCCCAAGTGCTATCTCTAGCAGCCCCTTGCAATTTGCCTAGTACTGCCCTAAGGAACGATCCCTCTAATGCCGGTGGTACGAAAACTGACCCATTATGTACGTCTTGAAGAAAATTCTTAAGAGGGATATTTTTGCCATCAAAATACGGTATATTTAACGTGCTATTTTGTACCGCGAAGCATTCTGCCATAGATGTCATCATAGAATTAGTAATATTTAAATCTTCGGCGAATGCACTTGCCGCATTAGTCGCGTTCGCGCTCCGAGCTGCGTTTCCATTCGGATTCATTTTCAACATTATGTATATAGTTAATATGGTTTGCAAAAGAAAGGAACAATATATATATGCGTGTGTAATATGTGAGAACAAGGATTGAATTTGGTGCTAAGATATTTTCTTTATTTTTTTTTTTTTTTTTTTTTTTCCTTTTATAGTACCAAAGATTTGTCAATGTTCAATCCTTCTTCCCAGTAGGTAACAAAACATCAATGCAATAGATCACAATTCAAGAGAAATTATTCGCATAAATAGCAACAATATATCAAATACACAAATATTAAAATATCAAACAGATAAATGTCATCAAAGCAATATATAATAGTAGACCAGAAATCAATTCGTAAAAATACAGAAAATTCAGTAAAATAATATTTTACGATATCATGGAACAATTAATGAAACGAAATTTAAATTATAAATAGAGAGCTTCTGGACCGAAGGTGGAAGAAGAGAAAAATACATAAAACAATTTCCTTTAAATCAAAAATTTAAATCGAAAAATCTTAAATCAATAATCCCTATCAGATTTAAATTTCGATTTAACAGATCTATCCCACTTCTGACACCAGTTTTAGCTGTTACGAACGGCGTATTATTCGAACGTCCCGTCCGTCGTCGAGCGGGTGCCGACGGATGGTAGATTCCGTGCGTAACGGCCAAGACGAAAACGAATCGCGCGCGGGTTTCCGCGGTTGACTCTATTTGAAAATTTTGTAGCTCTCCCCAGCCTAAGGCGAGGAGAGGACAGGATGGATGGGTCGATCTGTTAAGACCTATACAGGTCTGGCTTAATCGAAATCTAAAGGATAAGGATATTGAATAATAGAACTGAATCTCACAATGTTATAATGGGTAAAAGCAATGTGTATTCAAATTTAAACAAAGAAACGTTACAAACGGTAATGAAATGGATTATAATATCGGCTAAGTTGGATATAAAATAATTGATTTTGAATAGATATATGTACGTTAACAATTTATTGGTGGTGAAGCTGGCTCGAAATCGAGTGATTATGATCCAATCGAATCTATCTTTCGTTTCCGAAACAACCTCCCATTTACAGGCAAAATGTATATTTTAAAATAGTCCAACGGTAGAGAAACTCACTAATGAGACGGCGGTTTACAATAGAATGTGACAAGATAATTACGGTAATGGCAAATTAGAACTCACCCTGGATTTTGAGATGATACAAATATACGATGATAATTGCGGTTTGTGTTATCTTTTACTCTCGTCGAGATTAACTCGGAGTTCAAGTGGCTGAACAGAAGAGTGGATGGATTAGAACTGCACTTTTTCGAATTTACCTATTCTAATGATTCTATAGATCATGCAATACTAAAATATACGGTTAACGAATCTTATAAGTAGGTTTTACAATACAATTCTCGCACGAAACTCTGAGTCTTTCGGAACTACAGCGTTACCGAACTACGCTCACGGAAAATCTAGGATTCTCTCACGGTTTCGCGGGTTAACAATCACGCACCTCGCGACTTTACGATTGAAAACCAAGAGATTTATTTGTTTAACGAGGATTATAAAGTCCGTTACCGCGTATCGAACTATCGAAGTTATTCGCGTGTAACCTAAGCTTAACTAAACCCTCGGACTATGCCTACGCACCTCGCGACTTTCCAGACGATAGTGACGAGTTGAGCTCGTCTTTGGCCTCACAAGGGTGGGCCCTAGGTGGAGGTGGTAGCCACGTTCCGTGGTCACGTTTTGCTAAGGTTAACAATTTTGAGTGCTAGTCTCCATCCTCCCTTCCGTCCGAGCCCCACACATCAGCCGCTGCTGATTTGCCTCGCAATTCCTGGGACCGGAGGACATACGTGACTCGAAACGACCTTTGTCAGCAGAGCAGCCGGATGTGCATTTCTTTCGTTATAGAGAATCTCAAACGATATCGTAATGCAGTTAGAGAGAACTCTGAATGCATAAGCATTCCTGCATCATCGGAATCGGAGAACAATTATTAACGTTCTGCGTATTTGCCGAAGGAATTTCAATCATTGGCAAATGCGCAGGCAATGAACTCAAAAGAAAAAGAATTTTAGTCCCCGGGACGTAACAGGTGCATGTAGCAAAAACTTTACCATGGGTAATGAGTCTTGGCAATATACGCAATCAATATAGTCTTTATGCCGTATTAGTTCACGAAATTGGTCATATATTAGGATTACAACATTCGCCTGTACAAACATCTATTATGTATCCTTATTATCAAAGTTTTGATAGTACCTCTGATATTAAGCTTGATAGCAGCGATATTATTGCAATTAAAAATTTATATGATGAGGATTATGATGAAAATGATGATACAGTAACAACAACAACAACAACAACAACAACGATGATGTCATCAAGTATAATACCAAAAACTACTTCAAAATCGTCAGTAAATCCTAAAGATGGAAGAAATAATGTTTTGGAGAATGGCGATATATGTAAATTAAATACTGATTATATGAAATTTTTCATATTCAGAAAAAGATTTTATATATTTTATAAAAATGGGTATCGCCATTTAATTTAGATTCATCAAATATTATTAAGAATGAAAACCCTCAATTGATAAGAGATTGGTTAAAGTTTTTACCAGCAAATTTTAGTGAAATTGCCGGTATTTACGAAAAGCCCTCAGGTAATATTGTCATTTTCGCTGATACTAATATCTATATATTTAATCCTGATACACTTCAATTAGAATCAGAATACCCTAAATCGTATCAGAAGGTATTTGGGAAATATTTCCCGTATAATGGGGTTCAATCTGCAGTATTAACATCTAAAGGAACAATATATATTTTTTATAAAGGAACATACGTAATAAAACTGAATGATTGTAATTTTTCAGCAGAAAAATATTTATTAATTTCAGATTTATTTGACGGAATTACGTTTACTAATTCTGAAAACTTTACTGTATTTAAAAATTTGGATGGTAAATTGTATATAATAAAAAAAAATCAGATTTATTATGAATATGATGAGTATAAAGGCAATATTTTAAAAACGGGGAAATTTGATATTTCATTATTTGGATTTACATGTATAACAGATGGTATTTTAGGCAAATTACATAATCTTTTTACTAAGATAATATCTATTTATCAAAAACGTAATGAAGATAAAATTAATTTAGAATATATTAAGAAAGAAAATAATTTAATTAATACGAATGTTAATGAGTTTTCTACATTTGAAGATTTCAAAAAATATATGATTAAAAGTTTTTCTCCGTTTTAAGATAAGTAAGATGCGACGAGTGTATCATATGTATGTATTTGTACCGCTGCAGGTGTATGCTTTAGTATTTTACTCGGTAAAATTTCCCTTGCCGCTCATTCGTATAAATGCTCCGCAGATGCTTACTTCAAGTATGGACTCAAATAGTGCAAATTTAATCCCCAATTTTGCGGAAAATTTAAAAAAGCAATTATTATTAGTGAAAACTGATAATGAGCACCGAAAATGGGTTTGTGATAGGAGTAAACAGGGTGCGCGTTGAATTAATTGTAAACCAATTAATATAAGTGGAAAATATATTTAAATCGTTACAGAAAAAGAATAACTAGTGGTTCCGCGTAGGGCGTATACAGAGAACAGACTGAGGTGCGATCAAAAAGAGCTAGGGCGGCCGCGACACTTAAGACTTCTAACATAAACTGAATTCCTATGCGCAGTGCCGTACGCAGTACAAATTGATATGCGGGCACCTCTCGTATAGTTCTAACACTCCCCCTCGAGATGAGCGTCGCAAATCGGTTCGATAATTCGCATTCCTAGAGATTTCATACAGTTTTCAAGTTTAGGTTTCGACAAACTTTTCGTTAACGCATCCGCGGCCATTTCGTCGGTAGGTACGTAATCTAAGGTAATATATTTATCGCTTACAGCATTTCGCACGAAGTGATGACGGACATCAATATGCTTTGTTCTATTATGAAAAACGGGATCTTCGGCTAACCGTAAAGCACCTTGATTATCTCCGAATATCTTTATATTTGCGCGTTCTTTCAAACCTATTTCCATTAAAAGTTTTCTCCAGTGAAGAGACTCTTTCGTGGCATCAGACAAGCTCATATACTCTGCTTCGGTCGAAAACAGGGCGACGGTTCGTTGTTTACGAGATTCCCAAGATACAACTCCTCCGCAGAAAATAAATGCGTATCCGGTATGTGAACGTCTATCTTCCGTGCAGTTTCCCCAATCAGCGTCCGCGTATCCGATAAGATTTTCTTCGTTTTGGTGGTAAGTAATTCCCAAATCCTTCGTTCCATTTAAATATCGAAGTACGCGCTTAGCCGCTTTCCAGTGTTCTTCACCGTAACAATTATTAAACTGGCTAAGTACATTCGTAGCGTATGCTATATCGGGTCTTGTAGCTGTTGATAAATAGGTAAGTGATCCCACGAGCTCTCTATAAGGAAATTTTCTCATCTCGGTTTCTGAGGGTGATTGCGGTTTCGATAATTTCAGATTCGTTTCCATGGGTGTTCCTGAAGGTTTTGCAGTTGACATTCCGAATCTTTCCAATAAGTCTTTAATATAACCGCTCTGCTTAAGAGTAACGCTCGATCCGCTTCGTGAAATTTCAATTCCGAGGCAATGTTTCGCTTTTCCGAGGTCTTTTACTTCAAACTCTCGTGCCAAGAATTCCTTTAATTTTTGAATTCTGCGTTCATCTCTACAAGCTATTAAAATATCGTCTACGTATATTAATATTAATAATAAATCCTTTCCTTGACCTGAATAATATAAACAAGGATCCGCATTCGAAGGTACAGCCCCAAAATCTTTCAGTTCTTTCGTGAGACGGTTGTGCCAATTTCTTCCAGATTGTTTTAATCCGTACAGAGCACGTTTCAACAAACAAACTTTGTTACCGTTTTTCAATTTCTTCAACATATTTCGGGCTTTTTCAAGAATTTCCGCTTCGAGATTTTCAGTGTTGACCATAAATTCCAGAATGTCGTTTAATTTTTCCGGCACTTCCATGTATATGGTTTCTTCGATTTTTCCATTCAGATATGCAGTCGTTATATCTACCTGATGTATTTTCATTCCAAAATTTGCAGATAAGGCGCCCATCATTCGAACTGATCCGAGTCGTGCTACTGGTGCAAACGTTTCGTGGTAATCAATTCCCGGTCGTTGTGCAAATCCTCGAGCAACAACTCTTGCCTTTCGTCGTTCTATGGTGCCATCAGCTTTATATTTGTTTCTAAGTACCATTCTGCTTCCGATGACGGAGTGATTCGATGGACGATCCGTTAATTCCCAAGTACCATTTTTAATAAGACATTTAACTTCCGATGCCATAGCTTGTTACCATTCTTTCGTATCGTTTCCGGATAGAGCTTGTCTCATCGGTATTTCCGCGCTAAATGCGTAATCCTCTCCTCCGTATCTGACTTCCGCTTGTGCGTATTGCTTACGAGGTCTCCCCCTCATTCCGGTACGTATTATTTTGGGTCTCCCTCGACCTCTTTTCGGTTCATTTTCTTCGATCGGTCTCAGTTCGATCGATTCTTCCTCGTCTTCGTTACTTTCCGGGGGAATTATATTAATTTCTGCGACTTGAGGTTCTTCACGTTCCGTCGATTCTTCCGTGGTTGCCTCTTCTTGGTCTTCCGTGTAGAAGTCATCGAATTTCCTAGTATTACTAGTGACGATTTCTTCGACGATTCTCACGTCCTTTGACACTATTACTTTCCTTTCTTCGGGAATCCAGATGCGATAAGCCTTTGACTCCGTCGGGTATCCTATAAATATTCCCCTTTTCGAGCGTGGGTCAAATTTTCCTTTATTTGGCTTCGAATCTATGAAACATGCAGTACTCCCAAAATTCCGCAAATATTCTAAATTTGGCTTTTTTCCAGTCCAAGCTTCAAAAGGTGTGGTGCCTAAGAGACTGTTTGTGGGACATCTATTCCTTAAATGACTCGCTGTTGCAATGGCTTCTGCCCAAAAAGAAGGTGGCAAATTTGATTGCAGGAGCAAGCATCTAGCCATTTCCGTGAGGGTACGATTTTTTCTTTCGGCTAGACGGTTTTGTTCGGGGCGGTTAGGCGCTGAAAATCTACGCTGAATTCCGTGAACGTTTAAAAATTTATCGAATTCGTGATTTTTATATTCCGTTCCGTTATCCGATTGCAAAAATTTGATTTTACCCTTTGAAATTCCCCTGGGCCCATAACCTGATAGGAGTAAACAGGGTGCGCGTTGAATTAATTGTAAACCAATTAATATAAGTGGAAAATATATTTAAATCGTTACAGAAAAAGAATAACTAGTGGTTCCGCGTAGGGCGTATACAGAGAACAGACTGAGGTGCGCTCAAAAAGAGCTAGGGCGGCCGCGACACTTAAGACTTCTAACATAAACTGAATTCCTATGCGCAGTGCCGTACGCAGTACAAATTGATATGCGGGCACCTCTCGTATAGTTCTAACAGTTTGTGATTGTAAAATGTGTGTAAAATTATTAGAACAAGTGTATAAATCTAATACGAATTTGCAAATTGGCGTAAAGCAAAAATTACTGGCTCAAACTATTCGTTTAAAGTGTTTATTAAAAACAGCTATTAAACAAGGTGTTGGACTATCAATTGCAAAAAAGGAAAAGCTAAGATGGAAAACGGTGAACTCGGCATTTAAAAGTAGAATTACTACTGGAATAATAATAAATTTACGCCATATATATCCAAAACACTTTTTAGAAGATTCAAAGCACATTGTAATTAAGCATGTGAAAGAATATATACAAAAATTTAAATGCATAAAAGTCAATGCAATATTTAATGCGGAATACACTTTAAATAAAATTTTAAAAAAAGATAACAATAATGAAAATATAGAAGATATTACAAGCATTAAAAGTTTTGCGACAAAAAATGTGGTGTTACTAAAATCCACATTTTTTCAAGAGTGGTATTGAAATGATATAATAGATTCTATTATTACATCAATAGAAGATTTCCAAGAAAGAGACAGTGGTTGGGCTCTTTTAAGAATAGAATGCTTAATTATTAATATTGTTGCGCCGGGAAGATTCGCCGCAGGACATTATTTATTTACAACGCTTCGATCTCTCAAAAATACAGTTACACGAAGGATTCCAGCTACTTCTTCGCGCCGCTGTCACTCCTCGACACTCGTCTTCAACTATCTGGTTTATCCGTTGTCCTTGATACGATCTTCAATCCCCGACTATCGATGTATCGATGAACATAGTCTCTAATCGATTATATTACCGGAGACAGCTTCGCTTCTTCGTAACATTGCCCCCCTCTCCAAAGAGCGGTCGTCTCGACCGCGGCAAATTCATGCTCTCAGCCAATTCATGTGTGCCAGCAAAGTTCATTGCAGGAAGGCATAACCTCAAGGACTCTTCTTTCCGTGACAGAAATACCTTTGTCGGATAAAGGCGATGAACAACAGAAACAAAATGTTCACCGGAGTGGCCCTTCATCGACAAGAAACGTCTCGACATTTGTCCTTCGTCTCAAGGGAAAACCACCCAAAAACCTTGAGCGAGACGCCGGTATATAACCAAATCCCGACTATTTTATCCTCCCATGCTGAAGCACTCTTCAATTCTTCAAATGCAAAATCCAAAGAGCTCTCCGGTCCTCGAATCAGAACGACGAACCATCGCCTCCTAATTCGGAACGTACTCCTCGATTTCCATTTCTCTTCAAAGGCCTCAGCTGGAAGAACGAAAAACCAGAGCAGTAACTAATCCCAAAGATTAATTGTCTCCCTGTTTTTTTTTCTCTCTATACGCTTACAAAAATTGCACATATTCCATTCACCACGAGGTTCATCCCGAATAACACACTTGTTATTACACTTCCCGTGCTCAGAATCCCAGGGGCGAACTCCGCTCGCCAGGATCCTGACATTAAAACTCATAGGACCTCACCTGGGTCCGGAGTTTAAGAATCCTGCCGAAAACAAACTGGGGTCAAGCGCTCTGCAGCCGTCCAAGCAACCGCTTGACGGAGTTCGACTTCCCATGCCGAGGAAGGGAAGGGGATTCACCCAGAACCAAACCAACCTGCCTTTGCGCTATATTTACAGATGCACACCAAGAATATGAATTAATCGGTCATACATTTCCACACAGATTTCTAAAGAAACTAAAGTGAACCTAATAAAATTTAATAACTTCTCTTATTTGAACTCTCAAACCTTGCGAGCCTGTTAACGTGTACTACCTTAGGTCGTGCTTTCAGAGAACGAGCTATACGATACACCAATTCATTGAGACGATGCTTCACCACGTATGGTCCTTCCCAATTCGTTTGAAGCTTTGGACATCTCCCTTTTACTCTTCGAGGATTATACAGCCAAACCTCTTCTCCCGGTTCAAACTGTATCTTCTTGGAATAAGTATCGTACCAAGACTTCATCTTGTCGCTGCACACTTTCATCCGGCGACGTACAAATTCATGAATCTCGTCGATTCTTGCTCGCATTTTTCCGACATATTCTTTCTCATTTTCGTCTTTCCTTCCAGGTTCTCTTCCTCTCACGAGATCCAACGGAAGTCGAAGATTACGTCCCGTCAAAATCATTGAAGGCGTATAACATGTCACTTCGTGCTGAGATGATCGATATGCCATTAAGAACAATGGAATCCATTCGTCCCAATCCTTCTGATTGGTTGCCACAAATTGAGTCAAATACTGCAATAGGGTCCTAATCATCCGTTCTACGAGTCCATCCGACTGAGGGTGCAAAGGAGTTGTCCTAGTCTTCTTAATCCCCAAAATCTTCATCACTTCCTTGAAGATAGAGGATTCAAAACTCCGACCCTGATCAGAGTGCAACTCTAACGGAACCCCGTGCCGGCTAATCACCTCTCGTACAAGCGCCTTGGCTATCGTCGTCGCCTGCTGGTTCGGTAATGGCATTACTTCCGGCCATTTCGAAAAATAATCCACCACAACCAGCCCATATCTGTTCCCTGCAGAAGTCTTCGGAAAGGGACCCACAATGTCCAGAGCAATCCTCTCAAACGGCGCTCCAACATTATAAATTTTCAAGGCCCCCTTTCCCTTCTCTTTGGGACCCTTCTTCGCTGAACAGCGAAAACAGCGTCGACACCAAGTTTCCACATCTGTACGGTGATCTAGCCAAAAGAAACCTTGACGCACCTTGGCAAGTGTTTTGCGGATTCCAAAATGTCCTCCCGTCGGCGCATCGTGACACTGCGTTAAAACTTCCTCCACCTTGACTTTCGGAACAATCAACAATAATGAAACCTCTTCTCCGGTCACAGATTCCCAACGTCGAAACAGAAGTCCTTCTACGACTTCCAAGGAATCCCAAATTTTCCAAAGATATTTCGTAACCGGGGAAAGAGCGGAAACTTCTGACCAATTAGGTTTATTGTTCTTCTTTTTCTGTTGAAGGATGAATTTTATTTCATCATCCTCTTCCTGCGCTTTCTGCCAAGCATCCTTATCAACAGTACGACATATAGTCCTCAAGATCGAATGATCTCCTACTTCATCCTTTTTCTCCAATTGGACGCAGCGTTTACATTGTTGAACTTCACATGGCCTCCGGGAAAGGCCATCAGCATTGTTATGAACCTTTCCAGCCCTGTGTTCAATTTTGAAATCGTATCCTTGTAGACGCTCTATCCATCGAGCTATTTGTCCTTCCGGCTTCTTAAAGGACAACAACCACCTCAAAGCAGCATGATCCGTCCGGACTGTGAACCTCCTCCCATAGAGATAATGATGGAAATGTTCTATGGACTTCACGATGGCTAATAATTCTCTTCGGGTCACACAGTAATTCTTTTCTGCTTTATTCAATACTTTCGAAAAGTACGCAATGACCTTTTCCTGTCCATTTTGCATTTGCGAGAGAACTGCACCCAATGCAAAATTCGATGCATCCGTATCCAAAATGAATTCTCCTTCCATCGATGGATATGCCAGAACCGGTGACTCTGCTAGACATTTCTTGAGGTGTTGGAAAGATTCTTGACACTCTGTCGTCCATTGAAAGTTCATCTTTTCTTCTGTCAGTCGATGTAATGGCTTTGCAATCGAGGAGAAATCCCTCACAAATTTTCGGTAATATGTGCACAAACCAAGAAAGCTTCGAACTTCTGACTTATTTTTCGGGATTGGCCAATCT
This sequence comes from Cerceris ruficornis, assembly GCA_963989415.1. Classification (NCBI taxonomy): domain Eukaryota; kingdom Metazoa; phylum Arthropoda; class Insecta; order Hymenoptera; family Crabronidae; genus Cerceris; species Cerceris ruficornis. The sequence continues at coordinate 1,133,868 of CAXDIW010000076.1, forward strand.
TGTACAGCTGATATCTTCTTTGGATCTGTCTTGACTCCTTCTTCTGACACTACATGTCCCAAATACTGTACTTCTCTACAAAAGAAGTTACATTTCTTCGGACTCGCAAGCAATCCAGCATTACGTAAACGAGTAAATACACTCCTCAAACGCTCCAGTTCTTCCTTGAAACTTTTCCCAAAAATAATTATATCGTCCAAATACACGAGACAAATTTTCCAAGTCAGATCTACTAATACGGTTTCCATAAGACGTTCAAACGTGGCAGGAGCATTACACAATCCGAACGGCAATACTTTAAATTGCCAAAGTCCAGTTCCCACAGCAAAAGCAGTCTTTTCCTTGTCTTCTAAATCCATCGCAATCTGCCAATATCCACTCTGCAAATCTATCGTTGAAAACCACGATGCTCCGGTTAGAGCATCCAAAGTGTCTTCAATCCTGGGCAATGGGTACGAGTCTTTCTTCGTGACTTCATTTAATCGACGATAATCAACGCAAAATCTTGTACTGCCATCCTTCTTCGGAACCAACACAATTGGAGAAGACCAAGGACTCTTCGACTTTTCAATCACCCCCTGCCTTTCCATTTTAGCTATTAACTCTTCAACCTCTGCTCGTCGATGAAGAGGCAACCGTCGTGGAGGCTGTTTAATCGGCGCCTGACCTTCAGTATTAATTTTATGTTGCACTAAATCACATCTTCCTACTTCGTCTACATCTCGGGCAAACACATCTTGAAATTCTCTTAACAATTTTTCAAAATTTGCGCGTTCTTCATCATTCAGCGAGACAGAACAGCGTTCAAATAAGTCTTGAAGATGATCCGGCACTAGTGTATCAGTCGTAGATAAAACAATTTCTTTTCCCTTATACAAGTTTCTATTGATGAAAGAAATTATTCCTTGTCCAGGAATCCGCAACTCTCCCACGGAAAAATCCAACTGTACAGAATGTTTCCGAAAGAAGTCTGTTCCCAAGATGCACTCCTCCACCATATCGACCAGAAAGAAGATTTCTTTGCTAGTGAAACTTCCCATCCTAATCGGGAGAAGTTTTCTTCCAAAGATTGGCAAACGCTCTCCTGATATCGAGAAAATACTTATTTCATTCTTTCCTGCCGCGCCTGACTTGTGACCGGAGTCGAACGTTCCTCTTCTTAAAAGGTTAATCTTCGATCCCGTGTCCAAAACAATGTTGCCTTTCTTCCCAGCAACAAATCCTTCGATCGACGATTGTTCCCGCGATACACACTCAAGCACGACAGGGGTGTGTGAATATGAAGACAGCGATACCCCTGTTACGTTGTCTTCCTCAAATTTCCCTGGTACCGGTTCTTATTCTGAGGGCAGTCCTTCTGCAGGTGCCCTCTTTTCTGACACAGCCAACATTCTGGAAAACGCTTCCTCATACTCGTTCCCGTATCTTGCCATCTACGTTTGTTACTTCCTCCGTCAGTAACAGTCCTGATTTGGGTATTCGATATTTCCTCTTTCTTCTTTTTGGACATCGATTCCACAGCTTCGATCTCCAAAGCCTTGACCACAGCAGCCCTAAGGGTATCAAATCCGCCCAATCTGAGAGTTCGCTTCGCCTCCTCGTCAGCTAAAGCGGAAACAAATTGAGAGGCAGCTAATTTGTCTCGTATATCTCCAGGACAATCGCAAAATGCTGTTTGGGCTAATTTTTCTATTTCCACAGCTAAATCAGAAATACCCTGATCTTTTCTTTGTTTATAGTTTTGGAAAATTACGTAATTTAAATTTGACAAATTCTTAGTCCCGTATCTAAACTCTAACGCCGAAACAAGATCATTCCAGTCATTATGTTTCTCTGGGGAAATCGAAGTTAAAATACTTCGTGCTGAACCTTCTAAGGATGAAACTAAGGCCAAGGCCTTCTTTGATTCATCCCAACCATTTATTTTAGATATGGACTCAAACTGAATTCTATATTCTTCCCAAGTACTTTTACCGTCATACTTAGGAGGTTTAACTGCATAGCCCAAATCAGCAGTACCGACTACACGAGACACACTAGGGAACGTGAGCCGAGAGGAATCATTATTAACAGCATTATTTACAACAGGCTCAGGCTCCCTTGCTTGGACACTTATATTATTTCTATCGCTAGAAGTAAAAAACTGGGACGCTAGCACCTGACATTGTGCCTCTATAGCATCCAACCGACGATCGAGGGCAGCCTCCTTCTGGGACAAGAGAACCCTTTCGGCAGCCTCATGCTCCTCTCTGCGGATCCTCTCCTGTTCCCACCTCTCTTCGAAGGCTCGCCGCTCATCTTGTAAACGTTCTACCAAATTCCTTTGTAGACTCGCAAATAATTCTTCCATCGTGTGCCTATCTTCCCCAGAAGTAGCTCGCTTTTTCCTTTTTTCAATCCCACTTCTGACACCAATGTTGCGCCGGGAAGATTCGCCGCAGGACATTATTTATTTACAACGCTTCGATCTCTCAAAAATACAGTTACACGAAGGATTCCAGCTACTTCTTCGCGCCGCTGTCACTCCTCGACACTCGTCTTCAACTATCTGGTTTATCCGTTGTCCTTGATACGATCTTCAATCCCCGACTATCGATGTATCGATGAACATAGTCTCTAATCGATTATATTACCGGAGACAGCTTCGCTTCTTCGTAACAATATCAATAAATGTGTACTTATAACAGGAGGATCATGTATACCATTGCCTAGTGAAATTATTAAAAAACTAGCAGTTATCAATATAAAAACTAATGATAATTACTGTTTTGCATGGGCTGTTGCATCGGCATTATATCCAGCTAAGAATAACTACAATAAATGTTCTTCATATCCTCATTATAACAATATTCTTAATTTAGTGGGAATAAAATTTCCTATGACGTTGAAACAAATAACAAAATTTGAGGATAATAATAATTTATCAATTAACGTGTTTATACTTGAAAAGAAAAAGAAAAAGAAGCAAGAACAAAATAAATTATGGGAAATATCACCTCTTCGATTGACAAAAAAATCAATTGATTACTGTAATCATATTAATTTGCTTTTAGTTAAAAAAGATAATAAATCTCATTATATGTGGATAAAACATCTATCACGATTGATTAATTCTCAAATAAACAAATCTAAAAGAAAATTATTTATATGTAACAGGTATAGTACATATTACATAAAAATTGTTATTTTACATATCAAAATTGTTATTTTCATGTTAATTTTATTATTTTTATTTTTAGGTGCTTATCACATTTTTATGATGAAGCTACTTTAAATAAACATTATAAAATATGTTTTGAAACAAATGATACCAAGATTGAATTACCCACAGATAAAACTAAATGGGTATCATTTCAAAATATTCAGAAGATGTTACCATTACCATTTGCAATATATGCAGATTTTGAATGCATGTTAGTGAAAACGAATACGAATATGAATATTGGCGCTTATCAGAAACACCAACCGTACAGTGTCGGATTTTATCTTCATTGCGGATATGATAATGATAAATCCAAATATTTATCATACAGAGGAGAAAATGCAGCAGAATGGTTTATTAATAATCTTATAGATATAGTTTTTCAGCTAGACAAATTTTATCAAACGAACAAACCGATGAATAATTTAACAAACGAGGAAGAAAGAGATTTTTATAATGCAACATTTTGCTTTATTTGTGAAAAAGGGTTTCTTCCAAATGATAAGAAAGTACGTGATCATTGTCATTATACAGGTAAATATAGAGGAGCCGCACATTATATTTGTAATTTGCAACTTAAAAAAACAAAAAAAATTCCCGTTTTTTTTTCATAATTTTACTAATTATGATTCACATTTTTTAATAGAAGAGATAACAAAAATTAAAAATAGTAAATTACGTGTAATTGCCACATCATCTGAAAAGTATATTGCATTTATTTGTAAGGTAATGATAGATGTACAAAATTTTATCCATATTAATTTTATTGATACTTTTAAATTTATTAATACAAGTTTAAGTAATGCAGTCAATATATTGGACATGAAAGATATGAAAATTTTACGTTACAATTTTCAAAATTTAAATGAGGAATCATTTCATTTATTGACTCGAAAAGGGGTATTTCCATATGATTATGTAAATAATTGGGGTAAATTAAATGAAACATCATTACCATTGTATAAAGATTTTTATAATTCACTGTATAAGTCTAATATTACTTTAAAGGAATATCAACATGCATGCAATGTTTGGCATACTTTTAAGATAAAAACGTTAGGTGAATATAGTGATTTATACTTAAAAATTGATGTTCTTTTATTAGCTGATGTTTTTGAAAATTTTCGATTAAAATGTCATTCGGCATATGGATTAGATCCTGCACAATGTTTTACTATTCCGGGGTTAGCATGGGATGCTATGTTAAAAATGACTAAAATTACTTTAGAATTATTAACCGATATAGATATGGTATTGTTTATTGAGAGAGGGATAAGAGGAGGTCTTAGTCAATGCTCTCACCGTTACGCTAAAGCTAATAATAAATATATGAAAGAGGAATATAATTCAAAGAATGATTCAATATATCTAATGTATTATGATATTAACAATTTATATGGATGGGCAATGTCACAATCATTACCATATGGTAATTTCAAATGGTTAAATAATAATGATATATGTAATTTTAATATAGAAAATGTTAATATAAATTCTGAAATAGGGTACATATTAGAAGTTGATTTGGATTATCCAAATGAAATTCATAATTGGCATTCAGATTTACCATATTGCGCTAAAAGGGAAATTCCACCAAGATCCTCGTCGAAAAATAAGAAACTCTTAGCTACATTAAATAACAAAGAAAAGTATGTAATTCATTATCGGATGTTACAGCAATGTTTAAAAGATGGTCTTGTATTAAAAGAAATACATAGAATATTACAATTTAGTCAAAATAATTGGTTATTTGAATATATAAATTTAAATACTAATTTACGTAAATCGGCTACATCAAATTTTGAGAAAAATCTTTATAAATTAATGAACAATGCGGTATTTGGTAAAATGATGGAAAATGTTCGCAATTATCGAGATATAAGAATAGTATCTACTTGGCATAAAGACAAAGGTAATAGTGCAAGTAAATTGATTGCAAAACCAAATTTCCATCGAGCAATAATATTTAATGAAAATTTAATTGCAATAGAAATGAAAAAAACTAATATTATTATGAATAAGCCAATTTATGTCGGAATGACGATATTAGACATTGCGAAGATACTTGTTTATAAATTCCATTATGAATATATGAAGCCTAAATTTAAGGATGATTGTAAAATATTATATACGGATACAGATAGTTTAATATATAAAATTAAATGTGACGATATATATGAAATTATGAAATCAGATATTTCTCGATTTGATACTAGTGATTACAGTTTAAATAATATTTATGACATGCCGCTTGTAAACAAAAAAACATTGGGTTTAATGAAAGATGAAAATAATGGCGAAATTATGTCAGAATTTATTCAATTAAAATCGAAAATGTATATCATTAAAATTTTAAATGAGCCAAATATCAAAAAAGCTAAAGGGGTTATAAATAATAATGTACAACGAGAAATTCATTTTAATGATTACAAAGAATGTTTATTTAATAATCAAATTAAAATATGTAAACAGCGTTTTATCAAATCAAAATTACATAATATTTATACAGTATCAAATTATAAAATAGGTTTAAATTCTGATGATGATAAAAGATGTGTTATGAAAAATGCCATAGATACTCTTCCATGGGGACATTATTCTCTAAAGGAAGATTATAAAATTCAATAATTGCATTTTCTATGACATTATGATCATCATTATCATCATCATCGTATATTATATTGTACATTAAATCAACTGCTCTATTCTCTAATTTACAAAATTTGAAACAATGTGTGTAATAAAAATGTTGTTGATAAACAAATTTGTATTGATTAATTAATGATTTATCCTTTTCAATAAAATAAAGAATTTTATATCTGTTTTTATCCATTATTTTTAAAATCATTGCCACTGGAACATTTTCCCACGGCTCTAGTTGTAACACATTGCTATTATCACGAGTATGAAAAAAAGATACATTATCTTTGTAATTATTTTTTATTAAATGTTTTAAAACAATTAAATTTTTATTTTTATTTTCATCCATTTCCTCTTTATATAAATATTTAAGATTTAAATTTAGAATTTTAGGCCATAAAATTTCAGTCAATGTTGATGGTTTATACGTTTCTTTTATTTTTGACGCATTATGGAATATATGGAAAAAAATTTCGAAATCAATACATTCGGTAATCCATGGATACATTCTACGCATACCCTCTTTGAACCATTTAAATGCTAAAATGATATATCTGCAACAAGAAGAAGAATAAAAAAATTTTATTTTAAAATAATAATAATAATAATTTATTTCATACCTGTTATTTTCAAGCAAAGTAAATAATAAACATGCTTGATGTTGGCGACATGTTGAAAAATTAATAATTCTTTCACACTCGTTATCATCGAGTATACCATTTGTTTTTAAATATTCCAATACGCCATTTTGAACGTCAACATCCGATAATATTAAATGTTTATAATAATTATAAATAAACTTATATTGTGTCATTTTCATGAATTTTTAAATGAGGCTTTAAACTGTAACTTTAACTGCGTTATAACAGAGTATAAGGTAAGGATAAGATGGGATTGTCTATATAAACGGAAATGAGAATTTAATGTGGTGGGGGGGAAATCATGATAAATATTGCGTTATTATACATGTGCTGAAGCACATACATACATACTTAAGTTTGAAATAAAGATATAAAGAAAAGAATAAGACAAACACATATTATTTAAATGTAAATTTTATTTTATAACTATTTAAAATTACAATATCAATTTTACAAATGATTATCCGCATTAATCCATGAATTATGCGAAGAATTGAATCCAAGCCATTTTACATATACTTTGTTTCCTTTACGCTTTAATACTTTTTCAACCAAATATACATCGGGATTTTTTACTTTTAGCAATTCGTATTCATAAAATGATCCTTCAATAATTTTACCAGTAAGATCTTCAATAATATATGTGATTGGATTGGTGTGTTTAATTGCATTAATTTGAAACACCTCTGTTGTCCAGTTTGGTGTATAACCTTTGGCAAATACGTTTTTATATTTACTTATGCGAACATATTCACCAATTTTAAATTTGATTTTACCAACCATTTTTATATTTCCATATGCAGTAGTTAAAAGTTTATTAGAATTTGTACTGGTTACATCGATAGGTTTCATTTGAATTGTGCGATGTTTTGTATTATTGTATTTATAAACAAGTTCTGGTAACTATTTTACCCACTTATAATTACCATTCATAGTAAACATTTTCCACATAATATTTTTAAGAGTTCGATTCCATCGTTCAACAATAGATGCTTTTAAAACGCTATATGTCGAATAATGATTTATAGCATGCTTCTTCAATAAACTTTTAAATTCTTTATTATAGAACTCTTTTCCATTGTCAGTTTGTAAATTTGTAGGCTTTCGTTCTTTAATAATCTTCTTGAATGCATTAGTAATATCATTTCCACTTTTAGTTTTTAATGGTTCCGCCCATGCATATTTGGAAAAGGCATCAATAACAGTTAGAATATATTGATAATTTGAATTAATTTTGACATATTGTCGCATATCCACAAGATCAGCTTGCCACAAATCATCATAACCTTTTATAACCACTTTTCTTCGAGGAAAATTTTTTCGTGCTGTAGAATGTAATTCATTAACCAGCTGTACTTTTTCTTTACTTATATTATTATTATTTATTACAGTTTTTTGATTGTTAGAATGTAATTTATTAATTGAATCCACTTTTACATTCCTCATTTCAATTTCATTTCCAAATCCAGAATTTGTTGTTGTAAACCGCTTAAATCCGCCACAACCCCTCTCATATGAGAATCAAACGCATTACGGGACACTAGATTTTCTTGCATAGAATCTATAAGTTTAGCAGTATCAACATATTTCGATTGAAACACTTCGAAGTTATGATTTGATATATTTTCATATGAAGATAAAGCTTTTTGTATTTTATTAATTTGATCATCGATATGATTACGAATTGTTATTACATTATTATTTATAGTTTTCTCAAGTGATAATTTAATCTGTCTTAATTCTTCGGTAAAATTATTACGAACATTAGTTAAATTATCCTCGAGTAATGTCTTATTATTATTTTACAATTCTATAAATATAATATTACGAAGGCTGGTTAAATCATTCGTAAATTTATCCACAATCGCATTAACTTTATTATTGAAAACTGTTTTTTCCAAATATGTGTCTGTTAGATGGTTTCTCAGACTTTGATCAAATTGTATCACACGCTGATCTGCGTAAAGTTTAGTGGCAGCGTCACTAGAGGCTTCCGGAGTTTTTAAGTTTATAATTTTATTATTTTGCGCATTGTATGCTTTATCTGTAGAACTGTATGTTAAATATCCTGAATTATTTTTCTTTCTTTTATAATTCTTTGCAGTTTGACGATAAAATAGATTATCCTTATCACCACCACCACCGAACTTGTTAACTGACATTTTTATACTAAAGTATTCGACTTATAACACTCAATTTATATTATGATATTTGCTTCACGTAATTCCTCAATTATCGACATTATCTCATTATTATGTCCTGTATGACCTGCAGTTTTAGATGAAATTAATAGTTTCAATCTATCAATTAATTCATTTGGATCATCCCAATGTATAATCCCCAATCATAAGTTTATCATTATCGAAATATACTCCATACACATTGTCGATCTTTTTCTCCGAATCGGCGGTAAAAAATAATTTAATGTAATCTCGTGATAATGACCCCAAATTATCTTGGAATAAATTAGACACATTTCCAGTGGGGTTCTGAATCAAATCGCAAATTGATTTTTCCATAGGAGATTTGCCGAAACTGGGGCATGATAAAATTCTTGAAGGATGAGTTCTCTTTGATGACGTTAATTGCAATCTTTGCGGCGTGACTGCAATTTCCTTTTGTGATTTGTTGTTATTCGTTGGATCGTAGACAAATCTGCCTTCTTCCTCTTGCGGTAAAAAAAAATTCCTGACGTCACTTCTTTACTTCTTCCTCGAGGATTTACGGGGTTTTGTTGATGATGGTGATATCCATCAGTATCCACATCCGCATCGCTATTTTCGTAATTAACAGTCTCGTCGTCATCACTCTGATTGTATTTAATCTTTTTTAAAGAAATCTTCTTTTCCTTTTTAACACGTTTATTCTTTTCACCATATTTATCATCTTTTTTAGAATCAATATTATTGATTAATTGATTTAACGAAGTAGTGATTGGCTTATATGTCTCTTCCAAAACTTCATTTGATTTGAATTTATTTAATTTTAAAGTTTCATACTTTTTTCTAATAGCATCACTAGTTTTAGCAATTTCTCCTAAAATATTTTCCCTCTTACGTTTACGTTTACTCTGATTAACTTTATCCAATTTATTTTTATTTTGCACGGACATTATTGAAATGATAACTTTGCCCCGTCTATTTCAAACGCCGAAATTTTACTAAATCTAACTATCGAAAAGTAATATTTTTATTACGTTTTATAAAACTGCAAAGTTGCTAAACCCATTTCTGTAACGCCCATTTTGCATAGGACTATCCTTATCTATTACAATAAATCCATATTTCTCTTTCCAGCAATGATTGCATAATTTTAGAAAAGATTGATAACTCATATCACTATTAACATGATCATTATAAATATGTCGTAAATTCATATTATCCTGTTTAAAAAGTATTATAAAATTCGAATTATCACGTATCAAATGTTTCGGAATTTTAGCGTAAGTTTGACATAAATAAAAACAATCTATATTTCCATGTCTACCCATAGAAAAATAGTCTCTTAGAGTATGCTGTTTATCGCATGCAATGTCGTCAAATATGAAAATAGAATTGGGTAAAGCTTCGTCAATTGGTATTACATCACTATTATTTGAATACGTATAATAACCAACACCATCAACTAATGTTAATATGTCCTTTAAATAAACATATTTATCTTGATTTAAAGATTTAGAATAAATGTAAATATTTTCAAAACATAATCCATTTGGGCTTTCAATAAGATTTATCAGTAAATTTGTTTTACCGCAATTAGATGGACCACAAATAATACTTCGTATGGAGTTGGGTAGTAATAAACTGTGTCTACGCCTTTTGCTATCATTGAGGAAAAGATTATCTTTACTTTGCACTTGAATTGATAAAGGATGCTTTTTAAATTGGATTATGTATGTATGTATATATAAGCACTATATATTTACGTTCTTACATCAAAGAAATTTTGCGTGCAACTAAATTTTATCAATCTTATCGAGTAATATAAATTAGCGGGACAATTGAAAAATTGTAGTAGTGTATAAGTAGTGATGGTGAAGGGTAGAAGGTATATAAAAAGTGGTAGTGGATTAATAAATTCAGCAATCAATAAGCTACCAATTGAGCTACACATTCCGGGTTATCAATTTTGTGGTCCTGGTACAAAGCTAGAGAAAAGATTGGCTCGTGGTGATAAAGGAATTAATCCACTGGATGAAGCCTGCCGGGAACACGATATCGCATATTCAAAAGATAAAAGTTTAGAAGAACGTCATAAGGCCGATAAAATATTAGCGAGTGCCGCAAAACGGCGTGTTTTTTCTTCGGATGCAAAGTTTGGGGAAAAAGCTGCTGCAACTGCAACTTGGGCTACTATGAATGTTAAAAGAAAATTAGGTATGGGAGTCAAAAAGAGAAAAATCACTGGAAATAAGAAGAGAAAATTACGTATTTCCAAGCGAGGAGGTATACTACCACTGTTACCAATTCTTGGAGCATTAGGTTCCCTTATTGGCGGGGCAGCAAGCGTGGCAAACGCAGTAAATAAAGCTAAAGTTGGACGACAAAAATTGGAAGAATTAAAACGATATCGTGACAATACCCTAAAGGGGAAGGGTCTCTATTTAAAACCATACAAACGAACAGGCCGAGGCCTAAAATGTACTCGTAAAAGCAAAAAAACAAAAAAGAAAAAGTCATTATGAAAATTACCGAGAAACGGGCCAACAACAAATATTCAATTGGAATATGTGTGCAAAAATATCCCAAATTTTAGAGGTGTTTTTATGAGAAATAATTTACCGAATTCAATTAAAGCTAAAGAGTCTGCTATTGTAAATTTGGACAATATCGAAGGTCCTGGTACTCATTGGGTTGCATATAAAAAAGATAATAAGAATATTGATTATTTTGATTCTTATGGTAATTTGCAACCACCAATAGAATTAATTAAATACTTTAATAAAGATTATCCTGTAGAAATAGCATATAATTATCAAGTTTTTCAGAGTGGTACAACGAGTAATTGTGGTCAGTTGTGTGTAAAGTTTCTGAAAGACAGCATCTAAAAAGCAATATGTCATCATTTACTGTGACATTGTCGAAACGATCTTCAGAATTGACTGTAGATTTTTTCCCACCTTTAGATCTTGCTGATGGATCGTATGAATTAGGTTTAGTAGATTTTCAATCATTTCATACGATACCTAATATTGATTCGACAAACAACAAATTTCATTATTACGAACTTGAGGAGTTAAAGGACAATTTTGAGGTAATCGAAATACCAAAAGGTGCATACGAACTTGACGCCATAAACAAATTTCTACAAACACATTTAATAAGAAGCAGCATTGAAGATCCTGAAGATATATTTTTATTACAAGCCAATCAAAATACGCTAAAAAGCGAGCTTAAATGCGAATATTATATAGATTTTTCTAAATCAGATAGCGTTGGAAGTGTGCTCGGATTTTCAAAGAGAGTTCTCGTTCCAAGCGTTTGGCATGAGTCAGATATACCTGTGAAAATTATTAAAGTAAACATATTACGTATTGATTGTAATATTACTTCCGATGCTTATAGTAATGGTAAACTGGAACACACAATTCATGAGTTTTTCCCCAATGTGGAGCCTGGATATAAAATATCAGAAGTACCATCCAACGTCATTTTCCTTCCAATCATTGTATCGGTTGTAGATCGTTTAACTTTACGTGTAGTTGTCCAAGATAATAACTTAGTAGATTTTGGTGATGAAGAGATAACTATACGATTGCATATACGAAAGCAGAAAAATGTTGCTATATAATAATAATTGGATTGAAAATAGTTGCGGCAGTACATATTCCGATGGTTTATATAAAATGGATAATCATGGTAATAATATCGCCAGTAAAAATTTTACTTCAAGATGGAAATCATCAAAAGTATTATCAACACCAGCAAGTGCGTTATCATCTAAAAGAGAAGAAAAAGGATATTCGCATACGTTGAAAGGACGAAAAAAAAAATCAAGAGTCGGTGTCGAATCCGCAAACACCTCCGCTAATACAACAAGTGCTCGGGGTCGTCAAAGACATAAAATAACATCGATAAATAAAAAGTTTCTGAAGTCATTAGGTTTAAAACTTGTAAGGTAAACAACAACAACAACAACAACAAAATGAATATTATCGATCCATTGAATATTACTCAACCGTTGAGATATGATAATCGCATAACAAGTGTAGAATTTCATGGATATAACCCATACATCAATACATCTTTTGGGTATAACGATGAAATTAGAATTCCTATACAACAACAAGATTTAATTGTGTTACCTTGCGAAAGTTTTCTATACATTGAGGGGGTTATTAAAGATTTAGAAAAAGCGGCAAATGTAAACGAGGCAACGGATAAAACGTTTTTTCTCGAAAGCAATGGAATTGCGTATATGTTTAACGAGATTCGTTACGAATTAAATGGCATAGAAATAGATCGATGTAAAAATGTCGGTATTACATCTACACTAAAAAATTATATTTCATTAAACTCCGAAAAAAGTAGAGAGTTGAAGAAGGCATCATGGGATTATCAGTCTATGAATTCTGTTATAGAATTTAATTATTGTGTACGGTTAAACGTTTTAATGGGGGTTTTCGAAGATTACAAACGAGTTATTATGAATGCACGACACGAATTGATACTTATACGATCGAGGGATGATAAAAATTCACTATTTTTTACATCTCCTAATATTAAGAGCGCAAAAATAGATTTAACTAAAATACAATGGAGAATGCCTCACATATTGCTCAATGAGCAGGCAAAATTACAATATCTTCATATTCTTAATCAAGATAAATCGATAACAATGGCTTTTCGTTCATGGGATTTATATGAATATCCTCTATTACCGGAAACACAAAATCAAACATGGTCAGTCAAAGCTTCAACATTTCTGGAAAAACCCCGTTATGTTATAGTCGCATTTCAAACTGATAGAAGAAACAATTTTCTAAAAAATTCTACAAAATTTGATAATTGTAATTTGCGTGACATAAAATTATATTTGAACTCGGAATTTTATCCGTACGATAAATTGAATTTAAATTTCAATAACAATCAATGCACCATATTATATGATATGTATACCAGATTCGCAAAGTCTTATTATAAGAACGAAGACCATACTGCACTGCTGTTGCACATCAATGAGTTTATCAAAGATTATCCTATATCCGTTATTGATTGCTCCAGACAAAATGAGTCAATCAAAAGTGGGACAGTAGAGGTAAAAATTGAATTTGAATGTTCTGCAAATGTTCCTCCTAATACAACAGCATACTGTTTAATAATACATGATCGTATTGTAGAATATAATCCGCTAACTAATATTGTACGAAAATTAATCTAATAAATTATCTATCGCATTAATACCGAAAGGATAAAAAAATATTGTATGAAATTAATCTAATAAATTATCTACCACATTAATACTGGAAGGAAAAATGTATGTACGGATTATCTTATTCGCTCCCCTCCACAAACTTCCGTCCATTCCAAATAAAAGCCCCGCGTTTTAGCACACGAGTCAGTGTCAGTATTGATAAAGTGCTTAAGAGAAAAATATAAAGAGAAAATCTCTTTCTCTTCCTCGTCAGCTTGCGCGTAATGGAAAACCTCCCACCGATCGATATTACGAACAACGTCGGAGGAAGCGATAGCTTGTACATAATGGAAAACCTCCCACCGATCGATATTACGAACAACGTCGGAGGAAGCGATTGCTCGCACGTAATGGAAAATCCTCGATTACTCGATATTTCGAACAACGTCGCAGGAGAAAGCGATTGCTGGCACGTAATGGAAAACCCCCGATTGCTCGATATTTCGAACAACGTCAGAGGAGGAGGAGGAGGAGGAGGAAGCGATAACGACAGCGATGAGGGAATAGAGTATATACCACCCAACGACAATCAAACAACAACGATACCATTATACGTAATGTTCGATAATATTCTCGTCAAATATCCGTCGGAATGGAGATACTTATCGGACGACGATTACCGGATGACGACGAAAATAATCCAGTACAAATTATTAATAATCGGAAATTATTTGTAATTTTCGACAAGTAGAACAATGAATGGAACAGGTAGACGGTTGAAATCTTTGTATATATTGCTTCTATATAGTCTAAGAAATATATATGCAAATCATCCAAACAGTACAATTCGCCAATTATTTGATCTTCAAGTTTAAGTGAACTACGAGCCCCATTGTTAATACTTTAACGGAAATTATTTGTAAATTTCGACAAGTAGGACAATGATTGGAACACGTAGACGGTTGAAAACTTTGTATATATTGCTTCCATATAGTCTAAGAAACATGTACGCAAAGCATCCAAACAGTACCATTCGCCAATTTTTTGTTCTTCAAGTTTAAGTGAACAATGAGCCCCAATGGTTAATCCTTTATCGGAAATTATTTGTAACTTTCGACAAGTAGATCAATGAATGGAACAGGTAGACGGTTGAAATCTTTGTATATATTGCTTCTATATAGTCTAAGAAACATATATGCAAAGCATCCAAACAGTACAATTCGACAATTTTTTGTTCTTCAAGTTTAGTGAACAATGAGCCCCAATGGTTAATCCTTTATCGCCAATTATTTGTAATTTTCGACAAGTAGAACAATGAATGGAACAGGTAGCCGGTTGAAATCTTTGTATATATTGCTTCTATGTAGTCTAAGAAACATATATGCAAAGCATCCAAACAGTACAATTCGCCAATTTTTTGTTCTTCAAGTTTAAGTGAACATTGAGCTCCAATGGTTAATCCTTTATCGGAAATGATTTGTAAATTTCGACAAGTAGAACAATGAATGGAACAGGTAGACGGTTGAAATCAATGTATATATTGCTTCTATATAGTCTAAGAAACATATATGCAAAGCATCCAAACAGTACCATTCGCCAATTTTTTGTTCTTCAAGTTTAAGTGAACTACGAGCCCCATTGTTAATCCCTTAACGGAAATTAATTGTAACTTTCTACAAGTAGAACAATGATTGGAACACGTAGACGGTTGAAATCTTTGTATATATTGCTTCCACATAGTCTAAGAAACATGTACGCAAAGCATCCAAACAGTACAATTAGCCAATTATTTGATCTTCAAGTTTAAGTGAACTACGAGCCCCATTGTTAATACTTTAACGGAAATTATTTGTAACTTGCGACAAGTAGAACAATGAATGGAACAGGTAGATGGTTGAAATATTTGTATATATTGCTTCTATATAGTCTAAGAAACATATATGCAAAGCATCCAAACAGTACCATTCGCCAATTTTTTGTTCTTCAAGTTTAAGTGAACAATGAGCCCCAATGGTTAATCCTTTATCGGAAATTATTTGTAATTTCCGACAAGTAGAACAATGAATGGAACAGTTAGACGGTTGAAATCTTTGTATATATTGCTTCTATATAGTCTAAGAAACATATATGCAAAGCATCCAAACAGTACAATTCGCCAATTTTTTGTTCTTCAAGTTTAAGTGAACAATGAGCCCCAATGGTTAATCCTTTACCGGAAACTATTTGTAAATTTCGACAAGTAGAACAATGAATGGAACAGGTAGCCGGTTGAAATCAATGTATATATTGCTTCTATATAGTCTAAGAAATATATATGCAAAGCATCCAAACAGTACCTTTCGCCAATTTTTTGTTCTTCAAGTTTAAGTGAACTACGAGCCCCATTGTTAATCCCTTACCGGAAATTAATTGTAACCTTCTACAAGTAGAACAATGATTGGAACACGTAGACGGTTGAAATCTTTGTATATATTGCTTCCATCTAGTCTAAGAAACATGTACGCAAAGCATCCAAACAGTACAATTCGCCAATTTTTTGTTCTTCAAGTTTAAGTGAACTACGATCCCCATTGTTAATCCCTTAACGGAAATTATTTGTAACTTTCGACAAGTAGAACAGTGAATGGAACAGGTAGACGGTTGAAATCTTTGTATATAATGCTTCCATATAGTCTAAGAAACATGTACGCTAAGCATCCAAACAGTACAATTCGCCAATTTTTTGTTCTTCAAGTTTAAGTGAACTACGATCCCCATTGTTAATCCCTTAACGGAAATTATTTGCAACTTTCGACAAGTAGAAAAGTGAATGGAACAGGTAGACGGTTGAAATCTTTGTATATATTGCTTCTATATAGTCTAAGAAACATATATGCAAAGCATCTAAACAGTAACAATCGCCAATTTTTTGATCTTCAAGTTTAAGTGAACAGCGAGCCCCATTGATAATCATGAAATGGAAATTATTTGTAACTTTCTACAAGTAGAACAATGAATAGTACAGGTAGACGGGTGAAATCTTTCTATATATTGCTTCTATATAGTCTATGAAACATATATGCAAAGCATCCAAACAGTACAATTCGCCAATTTTTTGTACTTCAAGTTTAAGTGAACTACGAGCCCCATTGTTAATCCTTTAACGGAAATTAATTGTAAATTTCGACAAGTAGAACAATGAATGGAACAGGTAGACGGTTGAAATCATTGTATATATTGCTTCTATATAGTCTAAGAAACATATATGCAAAGCATCCAAACAGTACAATTCGCCGATTTTTTGTACTTCAAGTTTAAGTGAACTACGAGCCCCATTGTTAATCCTTTAACGGAAATTAATTGTAACTTTCGACAAGTAGAACAATGAATGGAACAGGTAGACGGTTGAAATCTTTGTATATATTGCTTCTATAAAGTCTAAGAAACATATATGCAAATCATCCAAACAGTACTATTCGCCAATTATTTGTTCTTCAAGTTTAAGTGAACTACGAGCCCCATTGAAAATACTTTAACGGAAATTAATTGTAACTTTCTACAAGTAGAACAATGATTGGAACACGTAGACGGTTGAAATTTCTGTATATATTGCTTCCATATAGTCTAAGAAACATATATGCAAAGCATCCAAACAGTACCATTCGACAATTTTTTGCTCTTCAAGTTTAAGTGAACTACGAGCCCCATTGTTAATCCTTTAAAGGAAATTATTTGTAAATTTCGGCAAGTAGAACAATGAATGGAATAGGTAGACGGTTGAAATCATTGTATATATTGCTTCTATATAGTCTAAGAAACATATATGCAAAGCATCCAAACAGTACAATTCGCCAATTTCTTGTTCTTCAAGTTTAAGTAAACTACGATCCCCATTGTTAATCCCTTAACGGAAATTATTTGTAACTTTCGACAAGTAGAACAATGAATGGAACAGGTAGACGGTTGAAATCTTTGTATATATTGCTTCTATATAGTCTAAGAAACATATATGCAAAGCATCCAAACAGTACAATTCGCCAATATATTGTTCTTCAAGTTTAAGTTAACAACGAGCCCCATTGTTAATCCTTTAAAGGAAATTATGTGTAAATTTCGACAAGTAGATCAATAATTGGAACACGTAGACGGTTGAAATCTTTGTATATATTGCTTCCATATAGTCTAAGAAACATGTACGCAAAGCATCCAAACATTACCATTCGCCAATTTTTTGGTCTTCAAGTTTAAGTGAACAATGAGCCCCAATGGTTAATCCGTTATCGGAAATTATTTGTAGCTTTCGACAAGTAGATCAATGAATGGAACAGGTAGACGGTTGAAATCTTTGTATATATTGCTTCTATATTGTCTAAGAAACATCTACGCAAAGCATCCAAACAGTACCATTCTCCAATTTTTTGTCCTTCATGTTTAAGTGAACTACGAGCCCCATTGTTAATACTTTAACGGAAATTATTTGTAACTTGCGACAAGTAGAACAATGAATGGAACAGGTAGACGGTTGAAATCAATGTATATATTGCTTCTATATAGTCTAAGAAACATATATGCAAAGCATCCAAACAGTACAATTCGCCAATTTTTTGTTCTTCAAGTTTAAGTGAACAGCGAGCCCCATTGATAATCATGAAATGGAAATTATTTGTAACTTTCTACAAGTTGAACAATGAATAGTGCAGGTAGACGGGTGAAATCATTCTATATATTGCTTCTAAATAGTCTAAGAAACATATATGCAAAGCATCCAAACAATATAATTCGCCAATTCTTTGTTCTTCAAGTTTAAGTGAACAATGAGCCCCAATGGTTAATCGTTTATCGGAAATTATTTGTAACTTTCGACAAGTAGAATAATGAATGGAACAGGTAGACGGTTGAAATCTTTGTATATATTGCTTCTATATAGTCTAAGAAACATATATGCAAAGCATCCAAACAGTACAATTCGCCAATTTATTGTTCTTCAAGTTTAAGTTAACAACGAGCCCCATTGTTAATCCTTTAAAGGAAATTATGTGTAAATTTCGACAAGTAGAACAATGAATAGTACATGTAGACGGGTGAAATCTTTCTATATATTGCTTCTAAATAGTCTAAGAAACATATATGCAAAGCATCCAAACAGTACAATTCGCCAATTTTTTGTTCTTCAAGTTTAAGTGAACCATGAGACCCATTGTTAATCCTTTATCGGAAATTATTTGTAACTTTCGACAAGTAGAACAATGAATGGAACAGGTAGACGGTTGAAATCTTTGTATATATTGCTTCCATATAGTCTAAGAAACATATATGCAAAGCAGCCAAACAGTACCATTAGCCAATTTTTTTTTCTTCAAGTTTAAGTGAACAATGAGACCCATTGTTAATAATTTATCGGAAATTATTTGTAACTTTCGACAAGTAGAACAATGATTGGAACACGTAGACGGTTGAAATCTTTGTATATATTGCTTCCATATAGTCTAAGAAACATGTACGCAAAGCATCCAAACAGTACAATTCGCCAATTTTTTGGTCTTCAAGTTTAAGTGAACTACGAGCCCCGTTGTTAATCCTTTAACGCAAATTAATTATAACTTTCTACAAGTAGAACAATGATTGGAACACGTAGACGGTTGAAATCTTTGTATATATTGCTTCCATATGGTACAAGAAACATATATGCAAAGCATCCAAACAGTACCATTCGCCAATTTTTTGTTCTTCAAGTTTAAGTGAACTACGAGCCCCATTGTTAATCCTTTAAAGGAAATTATTTGTAACTTTCGACAAGTAGAGCAATGAATGGAACATGTAGACGGTTGAAATCTTTGTATATATTGCTTCTATATAGTCTAAGAAACATATATGCAAAGCATCCAAACAATATAATTCGCCAATTCTTTGTTCTTCAAGTTTAAGTGAACAATGAGCCCCAATGGTTAATCGTTTATCGGAAATTATTTGTAACTTTCGACAAGTAGAATAATGAATGGAACAGGTAGACGGTTGAAATCTTTGTATATATTGCTTCTATATAGTCTAAGAAACATATATGCAAAGCATCCAAACAGTACAATTCGCCAATTTATTGTTCTTCAAGTTTAAGTTAACAACGAGCCCCATTGTTAATCCTTTAAAGGAAATTATGTGTAAATTTCGACAAGTAGAACAATGATTGGAACACGTAGACGGTTGAAATCTTTGTATATATTGCTTCCATATAGTCTAAGAAACATGTACGCATAGCATCCAAACAGTACCATTGGCCAATTTTTTGGTCTTCATGTTTAAGTGAACAATGAGCCCCAATGGTTAATCCTTTATCGGAAATTATTTGTAATTTTCGACGAGTCGAACAATGAATGGAACAGGTAGACGGTTGAAATATTTGTATATATTGCTTCTATTTAATATAAGAAACATATATGCAAAGCATCCAAACAGTACAATTCGCCAATTTATTGTTCTTCAAGTTTAAGTGAACAACGAGCCCCATTGTTAATCCTTTAAAGAAAATTATTTGTAACTTTCGACAAGTAGAACAATCAATCGAACAGGTAGACGGTTGAAATCTTTGTATATATTGCTTCTATATAATCTAAAAAACATATATGCAAAGCATCCAAACAGTCAAATTCGCCAATTTTTTGTTCTTCAAGTTTAAGTGAACAATGAGCCCCAATGGTTAATCCTTTATCGGTAATTATTTGTAACTTTCGACAAGTAGAACAATGAATGGAACAGGTAGACGGTTGTAATCCTTGTATATATTGCGTCTATATAGTCTAAGAAACATATAAGCAAAGCAGCCAAACAGTACAATTCGCCAATTTTTTGTTCTTCAAGTTTCAGTAAACTACGATCCCCATTGTTAATCCCTTATCGGAAATTATTTGTAACTTTCGACAAGTAGAACAATGAATGGAACAGGTAGACGGTTGAAATCCTTGTATATATTGCTTCCATATAGTCTAAGAAACATGTACGCAAAGCATCCAAACAGTACCATTCGCCAATTTTTTGTCCTTCAAGTTTAAGTGAACAACGAGCCCCATTGTTAATCCTTTATCGGAAATTATTTGTAACTTTCGACAAGTGGAACAATGAATGGAACAGGTAGACGGTTGAAATCTTTGTATATATTGCTTCTATATAGTCTAAGAAACATTTATGCAAAGCATCCAAACAGTACAATTCGCCAATTTTTTGTTCTTCAAGTTTAAGTGAACAATGAGCCCTAATGGTTAATCCGTTATCGGAAATTATTTGTAACTTGCGACAAGTAGAGCAATGAGTGGAACAGGTAGACGGTTGAAATCTTTGTATATATTGCTTCTATATAATCTAAAAAACATATATGCAAAGCATCCAAACAGTAAAATTCGCCAAATTTTTGTTCTTCAAGTTTAAGTGAACGACGAGCCCCATTGTTAATCCTTTAAAGGAAATTATTTGTAAATTTCGACAAGTAGAACAATGATTGGAACACGTAGACAGTTGAAATCTTTGTATATATTGCTTCCATATAGTCTAAGAAACATGTACGTAAAGCATCCAAACAATACCATTCGCCAATTTTTTGTTCTTCAAGTTTAAGTGAACAATGAGCCCCAATGGTTAATCCTTTATCGGAAATTATCTGTAATTTTCGACAAGTAGAACAATGAATGGAACTGGTAGACGGTTGAAATCTTTGTATATATTGCTTCTATATAATCTAAGAAACATATATGCAAAGCATCTAAACAGTAACAATCGCGAATTTTTTGATCTTCAAGTTTAAGTGAACAGCGAGCCCCATTGTTAATCCTTTAAAGGAAATTATTTGTAAATTTCGACAAGTAGAACAATGAATGGATCATGTAGACGGTTGAAATCATTGTATATATTGCTTCTATAAAGTCTACGAAACATATATGCAAAGCATCCAAACAGTACAATTCGCCAATTTTTTGTTCTTCAAGTTTAAGTGAACTACGAGCCCCATTGTTAATCCTTTAACGGAAATTAATTGTAACTTTCTACAAGTAGAACAATGATTGGAACACGTAGACGGTTGAAATCTTTGTATATATTGCTTCTATATAGTCTAAGAAACATTTATGCAAAGCATCCAAACAGTACAATTCGCCAATTTTTTGTTCTTCAAGTTTAAGTGAACTACGAGCCCCATTGTTAATCCTTTAACGGAAATTAATTGTAACTTTCTACAAGTAGAACAATGATTGGAACACGTAGACGGTTGAAATCTTTGTATATATTGCTTCCATATAGTCTAAGAAACATATATGCAAAGCATCCAAACAGTACCATGCGCCAATTTTTTGTTCTTCAAGTTTAAGTGAACTACGAGCCCCATTGTTAATCCTTTAACGGAAATTAATTGTAACTTTCTACAAGTAGAACAATGATTGGAACACGTAGACGGTTGAAATCTTTGTATATATTGCTTCTATATAGTCTAAGAAACATTTATGCAAAGCATCCAAACAGTACAATTCGCCAATTTTTTGTTCTTCAAGTTTAAGTGAACTACGCGCCCCATTGTTAATCCTTTAAAGGAAATTATTTGTAAATTTCGGCAAGTAGAACAATGAATGGAATAGGTAGACGGTTGAAATCTTTGTATATATTGCTTCTATATAGTCTAAGAAACGTTTATGCAAAGCATCCAAACAGTACAATTCGCCAATTTTTTGTTCTTCAAGTTTAAGTGAACTACGAGCCCCATTGTTAATCCTTTAACGGAAATTAATTGTAACTTTCTACAAGTAGAACAATGATTGGAACACGTAGACGGTTGAAATCTTTGTATATATTGCTTCCATATAGTCTAAGAAACATATATGCAAAGCATCCAAACAGTACCATGCGCCAATTTTTTGTTCTTCAAGTTTAAGTGAACAATGAGCCCCATTGTTAATCCTTTAAAGGAAATTATTTGTAACTTTCGACAAGTAGAACAATGATTGAAACACGTAGACGGTTGAAATCTTTGTATATATTGCTTCTATATAGCGTACGAAACATATATGCAAAGCATCCAAACAGTACAATTCGCCAATTTTTTGTTCTTCAAGTTTAAGTAAACTACGATCCCCATTGTTAATCCATTAACGGAAATTATTTGTAACTTTCGACAAGTAGAACAATGAATGGAACAGGTAGACGGTTGAAATCATTGTATATATTGCTTCTATATAGTCTAAGAAACATATATGCAAAGCATCCAAACAGTACAATTCGACAATTTTTTGGTCTTCAAGTTTAAGTGAACTACGAGCCCCATTGTTAATCCTTTATCGGAAATTATTTGTAACTTTCGACAAGTAGAACAATGAATGGAACAGGTAGACGGTTGAAATCTTTATATATATTGCTTCTATATAGTCTAAGAAACATATATGCAAAGCGTCCAAACAGTACAATTCGCCAATTATTTGATCTTCAATTTTAAGTGAACTACGAGCCCCATTGTTAATACTTTAACGGAAATTATTTGTAACTTGCGACAAGTAGAACAATGAATGGAACAGGTAGCTGGTTGAAATCAATGTATATATTGCTTCTATATAGTCTAAGAAACATATATGAAAAGCATCCAAACAGTACCAGTCGCCAATTTTTTGTTCTTCAAGTTTAAGTGAACGACGAGCCCCAATGGTTAATCCTTTATCGGAAATTATCGGTAATTTTCGACAAGTAGAACAATGAATGGAACTGGTAGACGGTTGAAATCTTTGTATATATTGCTTCTATATAATCTAAGAAACATATATGCAAAGCATCTAAACAGTAACAATCGCCAATTTTTTGATCTTCAAGTTTAAGTGAACAGCGAGCCCCATTGATAATCATGGAATAGAAATTATTTGTAACTTTCTACAAGTAGAACAATGAATAGTACAGGTAGACGGGTGAAATCTTTCTATATATTGCTTCTAAATAGTCTAAGAACACATCTATGCAATGCATCCAAACAGTACAATTCGCCAATTTTTTGTTCTTCAAGTTTAAGTGAACTACGAGCCCCATTGTTAATCCTTTAACGGTAATTAATTGTGTAACGCGACAGCATTAAAAATGACCTCAAGTACGGGAAAGTGCCAGGTACCTGCCGCTGAGGGCCCTCGCCCCTCCACCCGGCCTTACCCTCTTCCCTCCGAGGACGACCCTGATTGGTCAGGCCCGGAAGCGGAAAGAGGAATATAAGGAGGCACTTTTCCCGGAAACAGGCAGAGTCTTCCTGCACTCTCGCAATAAGGAAGAACAGTAGCCCTCGTACGGAGCAGACGCAGCCTTCGCGGCACCGACTCTCCTACGAGACGCTACTGTCAAACACCAGGAGTGACGGACCTTGGGGGAAGAGGTGACCTTCGCGGTAACTAAACCCCTCGTCCACCAGAGAGTCTTCCTGCACTCTCGCAACAAGGAAGAATAGTAGCCCTCGTACGGAGCAGACGCAGCCTTCGCGGCACCGACTCTCCTACGAGGCGCTACCGTCACACCGAGACATCAGCCCCGAAGAAGACGCAGCCTACACGGAAACGGCACCCCTGCCTCCGTGATCCAGAATTTCTACACGGACCCGTCTTACTTTCGAGTTTTCGGGCCCAACCCACGAACATCCACCGGCCTTATTTTAAATACGACCGTTACAATTGGCGCCCAACTCGAGGCCCCGAACCGAAAACAAGACGGCGTCAAAAAGAAATTCTTCGAAGTCACCGAGAAGGAGTCCACGGCACGCAATGGCGATCCAAATGACTGAGGAGCAGCTCAGCCGGTTAATCTCCTCCATGGCTGCACAAAGGAGTCCATCGCCAGCCGTGACGCAAGGAAGCTTCGCACGCTGCCAGGCTCGTTTCGATGGGACCAGGGACAGGACGAAGCTGGAGGACTTTGTAGCCACGATATCCATTTATAAGGATATCGAAGGTATCACGGACGACAACGCCATCAAAGGACTACCACTTTTACTGGAAGGAGAGGCCGCTACTTGGTGGCAAGGAGTAAAAACGAGCGTCCAGACGTGGCAACAAACGACACAACTGCTAAGAGACGCCTACGCTCCGAGAAGAGCCGCGCCAACAATTTACGCAGAGATCTTCGCCACCAAGCAAGGACCACGCTCACCGACGGATACGTTCGTTTCACAGAAACGAGCGCTGCTAGCAGAACTGCCGCACCAGCACGTCGAGGAAATCGAGCTGGATATGATTTACGCCCTGCTCCGACTCGACATCCGAGAAAAGGTACCGCGAGATACAGTGAGAAGCTTCAGGGATCTCATAGAAAGAGCACGGACCTTGGAAGCATTACAGCAGGAAGCTAGAGAGCAGCGGAATACCCCGGCACTGAACGAGACCCGGGACAAAATCCCAAAATGTGCGTTCTGCAGAAGGTCAGGCCACTCGATTCAGGAGTGCCGAAAAAGGACACAGCACACCGAGACGGAAACGCCCACCCTCCGCTGTTACGGCTGCGGAAAAGTCGGGTTTACCCGAAGTCGCTGTCCACAGTGCAATCAGCGACAAGATCCAACCATCCAAGCTGTGGATTTTTGCGCTCTTAATATGAGCGAATACAGCAGCCGCCCGATCGTGAAGATAACCACACACGGTCTAACGGGAGAGGCCTTTTTTGATACAGGAGCAAAAATCAGCGTAGCCAGCGGACGGCTACACAAAGCACTCCTGGAGAAAGGGGTAAGATTCGAAACGCGAAAGTTAGTAATCTCGTTTGCAGATGGGAACCCCAGGCCACACACGGTACCATACACGCGGCTAACGGTGGAACTAGAAGGACGAAAAATCACGTCACCTTTCATCGCCTTGCCAGAAGCCGAGAGGAATAAGACTCTTTTGGGGATTGACTTCCTAGAAAACGCGGGAGTCGTCTTAAACGTCCCTCAAAGAGCCTGGAGTTTCATCGACCAACCAGGGCGAACACATTTACTTGGCTACGAGTCAAATCATGCAGCGATCTCACCAAGGCATCAGTCCCGGGAAAACGCAACATTAGCCGAGATAAGCACGGAACAGGAAATTCCGCCACTGATGGACCGTCTGCCGCCAACGCCTAAGAAGCATCAGCACTGGGCGCACAACCAGGCATCAATGCATGCAGCATTGACCAAGTTGACGACGGAACAAGAAGTTCCGCCGCCGGTGGATCCACTGCCACCAACGCCTAAGAAACAGAGGTTCCAGACACCAGCACACACAGCGTCATCAAATGACCAGGCCGAATTAATTGATGAGCTTTTCGACAACTGTTTCCGGCATTTCCCACTGGACTTGGCGACGCTAGACATATCTTTCCGAGACGACGAGGCTCTAGAACTTCTTTCGGAACAGAAACAAGCTCTACAAGGTTGCCTCGAACAACACCGTGAACTGTTCGAACCATGCACCGAGCCAACCACGTTCGCAGAGCATACCATCGATACAGGGAACCATTCGACAGTAGCAGTGCCTCCCTATCCGATACCAGTGATTTTGAAATCGAGGAGGTATTGGTCCAGGGGGAGGAGGAGGACGAGCACCCAGCGGAGTAAGCAAGACGCATCGTTGCGTCTGCCAAGCAGAATTATTCCCGAAATTACTCCGCAGCTGTTTCAACTAGCCGACACTCTACGATCCGCTCGGGACAACCAGGATCAGACGCAGGAGAGATCGAGGCGCCCAGACCCTGGACATCAACCCGGAGACCTGGTATGGGTTCAGACCCATATACTCAGCAACGCTGCGAAAGGCGTCACCGCCAAATTCGCGCCGAAGCGCGATGGACCATACGTGATCCTTCGGAAGGTTGGTGCCACCAGTTACGAGGTCGCTGCCAGAGGACAACCTACCGAACGGCTGGGGACGTACCACGCGTCTGCCCTCACCCGTTGCCAGCTCGGTGACGCGGAACCCCCGAGTGCTCCAATCGCCCCCATTCGGAAACGAGGCCGCCCTCGCAAGGAGCCACCGAAACAGTCTCACCACATCCTGGACACCGCATCGAGGACGAGTACGCGGATCCAGAGGGGGAGAACTGTAACGCGACAGCATTAAAAATGACCTCAAGTACGGGAAAGTGCCAGGTACCTGCCGCTGAGGGCCCTCGCCCCTCCACCCGGCCTTACCCTCTTCCCTCCGAGGACGACCCTGATTGGTCAGGCCCGGAAGCGGAAAGAGGAATATAAGGAGGCACTTTTCCCGGAAACAGGCAGAGTCTTCCTGCACTCTCGCAATAAGGAAGAACAGTAGCCCTCGTACGGAGCAGACGCAGCCTTCGCGGCACCGACTCTCCTACGAGACGCTACTGTCAAACACCAGGAGTGACGGACCTTGGGGGAAGAGGTGACCTTCGCGGTAACTAAACCCCTCGTCCACCAGAGAGTCTTCCTGCACTCTCGCAACAAGGAAGAATAGTAGCCCTCGTACGGAGCAGACGCAGCCTTCGCGGCACCGACTCTCCTACGGGACGCTACTATCAAGGAACAGAAGGAGACGGACCTTGGGGAAGACGCAACCTACGCGGTACCGGCACCCCTCGTCCACCAGAGGGTCTTACTGGACTCTCGTCAAGGAATAACAGTAACCCTCGTACGGAGCAGACGCAGCCTTCGCGGCACCGGCACTCCTACGAGGCGCTACCGTCACACCGAGACATCAGCCCCGAAGAAGACGCAGCCTACACGGAAACGGCACCCCTGCCTCCGTGATCCAGAATTTCTACACGGACCCGTCTTACTTTCGAGTTTTCGGGCCCAACCCACGAACATCCACCGGCCTTATTTTAAATACGACCGTTACAATTGTAACTTTCTACAAGTAGAACAATGATTGGAACACGTAGACGGTTGAAATATTTGTATATATTGCTTCTATATAATATAAGAAACATATATTCAAAGCATCCAAATAGTACCATTCGCCAATTTTTTTATCTTCAAGTTTAAGTGAACTACGCGCCGCATTGTTAATCCTTTAAAGGAAATTATTTGTAAATTTCGGCAAGTAGAACAATGAATGGAATAGGTAGACGGTTGAAATCATTGTATATATTGCTTCTATATAGTCTACGAAACATATATGCAAAGCATCCAAACAGTACAATTCGCCAATTTTTTGTTCTTCAAGTTTAAGTGAACAATGAGCCCTAATGGTTAATCCGTTATCGGAAATTATTTGTAACTTGCGACAAGTAGAGCAATGAGTGGAACAGGTAGACGGTTGAAATCTTTGTATATATTGCTTCTATATAATCTAAAAAACATATATGCAAAGCATCCAAACAGTAAAATTCGCCAAATTTTTGTTCTTCAAGTTTAAGTGAACGACGAGCCCCATTGTTAATCCTTTAAAGGAAATTATTTGTAAATTTCGACAAGTAGAACAATGATTGGAACACGTAGACAGTTGAAATCTTTGTATATATTGCTTCCATATAGTCTAAGAAACATGTACGTAAAGCATCCAAACAATACCATTCGCCAATTTTTTGTTCTTCAAGTTTAAGTGAACAATGAGCCCCAATGGTTAATCCTTTATCGGAAATTATCTGTAATTTTCGACAAGTAGAACAATGAATGGAACTGGTAGACGGTTGAAATCTTTGTATATATTGCTTCTATATAATCTAAGAAACATATATGCAAAGCATCTAAACAGTAACAATCGCGAATTTTTTGATCTTCAAGTTTAAGTGAACAGCGAGCCCCATTGATAATCATGGAATAGAAATTATTTGTAACTTTCTACAAGTAGAACAATGAATAGTACAGGTAGACGGGTGAAATCTTTCTATATATTGCTTCTAAATAGTCTAAGAACACATCTATGCAAAGCATCCAAACAGTACAATTCGCCAATTTTTTGTTCTTCAAGTTTAAGTGGACAACGAGCCCCATTGTTAATCCTTTAAAGGAAATTATTTATAAATTTCGACAAGTAGAACAATGAATGGAACAGGTAGACGGTTGAAATCATTGTATATATTGCTTCTATATAGTCTAAGATACATGTACGCAAAGCATCCAAAGAGTACCATTCGCCAATTTTTTGTCCTTCAAGTTTAAGTGAACAATGAGCCCCATTGTTAATCCTTTATCGGAAATTATTTGTAACTTTCGACAAGTAGAACAATGAATCGAACAGGTAGACGGTTGAAATCTTTGTATATATTGCTTCTATATAATCTAAAAAACATATATGCAAAGCATCCAAACAGTACAATTCGCCAATTTTTTGTTCTTCAAGTTTAAGTGAACAATGAGCCCCAATGGTTAGTCCTTTATCGGTAATTATTTGTAACTTTCGACAAGTAGAACAATGAATGGAACAGGTAGATGGTTGAAATCATAGTATATATTGCTTCCATATAGTTTAAGAAACATGTACGCAAAGCATCCAAACAGTACCATTCGCCAATTTTTTGTCCTTCAAGTTTAAGTGAACAATGAGCCCCATTGTTAATCCTTTATCGGAAATTATTTGTAACTTTCGACAAGTAGAACAATGAATGGAACAGGTAGACGGTTGAAATCTTTATATATATTGCTTCTATATAGTCTAAGAAACATATATGCAAAGCGTCCAAACAGTACAATTCGCCAATTATTTGATCTTCAATTTTAAGTGAACTACGAGCCCCATTGTTAATACTTTAACGGAAATTATTTGTAACTTGCGACAAGTAGAACAATGAATGGAACAGGTAGCTGGTTGAAATCAATGTATATATTGCTTCTATATAGTCTAAGAAACATATATGAAAAGCATCCAAACAGTACCAGTCGCCAATTTTTTGTTCTTCAAGTTTAAGTGAACGACGAGCCCCAATGGTTAATCCTT
Source organism: Cerceris ruficornis (assembly GCA_963989415.1). Lineage (NCBI taxonomy): Eukaryota > Metazoa > Arthropoda > Insecta > Hymenoptera > Crabronidae > Cerceris > Cerceris ruficornis. Next base: position 1,163,534 of record CAXDIW010000076.1, read on the forward strand.
TATCGGAAATTATCGGTAATTTTCGACAAGTAGAACAATGAATGGAACTGGTAGACGGGTGAAATCTTTGTATATATTGCTTCTATATAATCTAAGAAACATATATGCAAAGCATCCAAACAGTACAATTCGCCAATTTTTTGTTCTTCAAGTTTAAGTGGACAACGAGCCCCATTGTTAATCCTTTAAAGGAAATTATTTATAAATTTCGACAAGTAGAACAATGAATGGAATAGGTAGACGGTTGAAATCATTGTATATATTGCTTCTATATAGTCTACGAAACATATATGCAAAGCATCCAAACAGTACAATTCGCCAATTTTTTGTTCTTCAAGTTTAAGTGAACAATGAGCCCTAATGGTTAATCCGTTATCGGAAATTATTTGTAACTTGCGACAAGTAGAGCAATGAGTGGAACAGGTAGACGGTTGAAATCTTTGTATATATTGCTTCTATATAATCTAAAAAACATATATGCAAAGCATCCAAACAGTAAAATTCGCCAAATTTTTGTTCTTCAAGTTTAAGTGAACGACGAGCCCCATTGTTAATCCTTTAAAGGAAATTATTTGTAAATTTCGACAAGTAGAACAATGATTGGAACACGTAGACAGTTGAAATCTTTGTATATATTGCTTCCATATAGTCTAAGAAACATGTACGTAAAGCATCCAAACAATACCATTCGCCAATTTTTTGTTCTTCAAGTTTAAGTGAACAATGAGCCCCAATGGTTAATCCTTTATCGGAAATTATCTGTAATTTTCGACAAGTAGAACAATGAATGGAACTGGTAGACGGTTGAAATCTTTGTATATATTGCTTCTATATAATCTAAGAAACATATATGCAAAGCATCTAAACAGTAACAATCGCGAATTTTTTGATCTTCAAGTTTAAGTGAACAGCGAGCCCCATTGATAATCATGGAATAGAAATTATTTGTAACTTTCTACAAGTAGAACAATGAATAGTACAGGTAGACGGGTGAAATCTTTCTATATATTGCTTCTAAATAGTCTAAGAACACATCTATGCAAAGCATCCAAACAGTACAATTCGCCAATTTTTTGTTCTTCAAGTTTAAGTGGACAACGAGCCCCATTGTTAATCCTTTAAAGGAAATTATTTATAAATTTCGACAAGTAGAACAATGAATGGAACAGGTAGACGGTTGAAATCATTGTATATATTGCTTCTATATAGTCTAAGATACATGTACGCAAAGCATCCAAAGAGTACCATTCGCCAATTTTTTGTCCTTCAAGTTTAAGTGAACAATGAGCCCCATTGTTAATCCTTTATCGGAAATTATTTGTAACTTTCGACAAGTAGAACAATGAATCGAACAGGTAGACGGTTGAAATCTTTGTATATATTGCTTCTATATAATCTAAAAAACATATATGCAAAGCATCCAAACAGTACAATTCGCCAATTTTTTGTTCTTCAAGTTTAAGTGAACAATGAGCCCCAATGGTTAGTCCTTTATCGGTAATTATTTGTAACTTTCGACAAGTAGAACAATGAATGGAACAGGTAGATGGTTGAAATCATAGTATATATTGCTTCCATATAGTTTAAGAAACATGTACGCAAAGCATCCAAACAGTACCATTCGCCAATTTTTTGTCCTTCAAGTTTAAGTGAACAATGAGCCCCATTGTTAATCCTTTATCGGAAATTATTTGTAACTTTCGACAAGTAGAACAATGAATGGAACAGGTAGACGGTTGAAATCTTTATATATATTGCTTCTATATAGTCTAAGAAACATATATGCAAAGCGTCCAAACAGTACAATTCGCCAATTATTTGATCTTCAATTTTAAGTGAACTACGAGCCCCATTGTTAATACTTTAACGGAAATTATTTGTAACTTGCGACAAGTAGAACAATGAATGGAACAGGTAGCTGGTTGAAATCAATGTATATATTGCTTCTATATAGTCTAAGAAACATATATGAAAAGCATCCAAACAGTACCAGTCGCCAATTTTTTGTTCTTCAAGTTTAAGTGAACGACGAGCCCCAATGGTTAATCCTTTATCGGAAATTATCGGTAATTTTCGACAAGTAGAACAATGAATGGAACTGGTAGACGGTTGAAATCTTTGTATATATTGCTTCTATATAATCTAAGAAACATATATGCAAAGCATCTAAACAGTAACAATCGCCAATTTTTTGATCTTCAAGTTTAAGTGAACAGCGAGCCCCATTGATAATCATGGAATAGAAATTATTTGTAACTTTCTACAAGTAGAACAATGAATAGTACAGGTAGACGGGTGAAATCTTTCTATATATTGCTTCTAAATAGTCTAAGAACACATCTATGCAATGCATCCAAACAGTACAATTCGCCAATTTTTTGTTCTTCAAGTAAGTGAACTACGAGCCCCATTGTTAATCCTTTAACGGTAATTAATTGTAACTTTCTACAAGTAGAACAATGATTGGAACACGTAGACGGTTGAAATATTTGTATATATTGCTTCTATATAATATAAGAAACATATATTCAAAGCATCCAAATAGTACCATTCGCCAATTTTTTTATCTTCAAGTTTAAGTGAACTACGCGCCCCATTGTTAATCCTTTAAAGGAAATTATTTGTAAATTTCGGCAAGTAGAACAATGAATGGAATAGGTAGACGGTTGAAATCTTTGTATATATTGCTTCTATATAGTCTAAGAAACGTTTATGCAAAGCATCCAAACAGTACAATTCGCCAATTTTTTGTTCTTCAAGTTTAAGTGAACTACGAGCCCCATTGTTAATCCTTTAAAGGAAATTATTTGTAAATTTCGACAAGTAGAACAATGAATGGATCATGTAGACGGTTGAAATCATTGTATATATTGCTTCTATATAGTCTACGAAACATATATGCAAAGCATCCAAACAGTACAATTCGCCAATTTTTTGTTCTTCAAGTTTAAGTGAACTACGAGCCCCATTGTTAATTCTTTAACGGAAATTAATTGTAACTTTCTACAAGTAGAACAATGATTGGAACACGTAGACGGTTGAAATCTTTGTATATATTGCTTCTATATAGTCTAAGAAACATTTATGCAAAGCATCCAAACAGTACAATTCGCCAATTTTTTGTTCTTCAAGTTTAAGTGAACTACGAGCCCCATTGTTAATCCTTTAACGGAAATTAATTGTAACTTTCTACAAGTAGAACAATGATTGGAACACGTAGACGGTTGAAATCTTTGTATATATTGCTTCCATATAGTCTAAGAAACATATATGCAAAGCATCCAAACAGTACCATGCGCCAATTTTTTGTTCTTCAAGTTTAAGTGAACAATGAGCCCCATTGTTAATCCTTTAAAGGAAATTATTTGTAACTTTCGTCAAGTAGAACAATGATTGAAACACGTAGACGGTTGAAATCTTTGTATATATTGCTTCTATATAGCGTACGAAACATATATGCAAAGCATCCAAACAGTACAATTCGCCAATTTTTTGTTCTTCAAGTTTAAGTAAACTACGATCCCCATTGTTAATCCATTAACGGAAATTATTTGTAACTTTCGACAAGTAGAACAATGAATGGAACAGGTAGACGGTTGAAATCATTGTATATATTGCTTCTATATAGTCTAAGAAACATATATGCAAAGCATCCAAACAGTACAATTCGACAATTTTTTGTTCTTCAAGTAAGTGAACTACGAGCCCCATTGTTAATCCTTTAACGGTAATTAATTGTAACTTTCTACAAGTAGAACAATGATTGGAACACGTAGACGGTTGAAATATTTGTATATATTGCTTCTATATAATATAAGAAACATATATTCAAAGCATCCAAATAGTACCATTCGCCAATTTTTTTATCTTCAAGTTTAAGTGAACTACGCGCCCCATTGTTAATCCTTTAAAGGAAATTATTTGTAAATTTCGGCAAGTAGAACAATGAATGGAATAGGTAGACGGTTGAAATCTTTGTATATATTGCTTCTATATAGTCTAAGAAACGTTTATGCAAAGCATCCAAACAGTACAATTCGCCAATTTTTTGTTCTTCAAGTTTAAGTGAACTACGAGCCCCATTGTTAATCCTTTAAAGGAAATTATTTGTAACTTTCGACAAGTAGAACAATGATTGAAACACGTAGACGGTTGAAATCTTTGTATATATTGCTTCTATATAGCGTACGAAACATATATGCAAAGCATCCAAACAGTACAATTCGCCAATTTTTTGTTCTTCAAGTTTAAGTAAACTACGATCCCCATTGTTAATCCATTAACGGAAATTATTTGTAACTTTCGACTAGTAGAACAATGAATGGAACAGGTAGACGGTTGAAATCATTGTATATATTGCTTCTATATAGTCTAAGAAACATATATGCAAAGCATCCAAACAGTACAATTCGACAGTTTTTTGGTCTTCAAGTTTAAGTGAACTACGAGCCCCATTGTTAATCCTTTATCGGAAATTATTTGTAACTTTCGACAAGTAGAACAATGAATGGAACAGGTAGACGGTTGAAATCTTTATATATATTGCTTCTATATAGTCTAAGAAACATATATGCAAAGCGTCCAAACAGTACAATTCGCCAATTATTTGATCTTCAATTTTAAGTGAACTACGAGCCCCATTGTTAATACTTTAACGGAAATTATTTGTAACTTGCGACAAGTAGAACAATGAATGGAACAGGTAGCTGGTTGAAATCAATGTATATATTGCTTCTATATAGTCTAAGAAACATATATGAAAAGCATCCAAACAGTACCAGTCGCCAATTTTTTGTTCTTCAAGTTTAAGTGAACTACGAGCCCCATTGTTAATCCTTTAAAGGAAATTATTTGTAACTTTCGACAAGTAGAACAATGATTGAAACACGTAGACGGTTGAAATCTTTGTATATATTGCTTCTATATAGCGTACGAAACATATATGCAAAGCATCCAAACAGTACAATTCGCCAATTTTTTGTTCTTCAAGTTTAAGTGAACTACGAGCCCCATTGTTAATCCTTTAACGGAAATTAATTGTAACTTTCTACAAGTAGAACAATGATTGGAACACGTAGACGGTTGAAATCTTTGTATATATTGCTTCCATATAGTCTAAGAAACATATATGCAAAGCATCCAAACAGTACCATGCGCCAATTTTTTGTTCTTCAAGTTTAAGTGAACAATGAGCCCCATTGTTAATCCTTTAAAGGAAATTATTTGTAACTTTCGACAAGTAGAACAATGATTGAAACACGTAGACGGTTGAAATCTTTGTATATATTGCTTCTATATAGCGTACGAAACATATATGCAAAGCATCCAAACAGTACAATTCGCCAATTTTTTGTTCTTCAAGTTTAAGTAAACTACGATCCCCATTGTTAATCCATTAACGGAAATTATTTGTAACTTTCGACAAGTAGAACAATGAATGGAACAGGTAGACGGTTGAAATCATTGTATATATTGCTTCTATATAGTCTAAGAAACATATATGCAAAGCATCCAAACAGTACAATTCGACAATTTTTTGGTCTTCAAGTTTAAGTGAACTACGAGCCCCATTGTTAATCCTTTATCGGAAATTATTTGTAACTTTCGACAAGTAGAACAATGAATGGAACAGGTAGACGGTTGAAATCTTTATATATATTGCTTCTATATAGTCTAAGAAACATATATGCAAAGCGTCCAAACAGTACAATTCGCCAATTATTTGATCTTCAATTTTAAGTGAACTACGAGCCCCATTGTTAATACTTTAACGGAAATTATTTGTAACTTGCGACAAGTAGAACAATGAATGGAACAGGTAGCTGGTTGAAATCAATGTATATATTGCTTCTATATAGTCTAAGAAACATATATGAAAAGCATCCAAACAGTACCAGTCGCCAATTTTTTGTTCTTCAAGTTTAAGTGAACGACGAGCCCCAATGGTTAATCCTTTATCGGAAATTATCGGTAATTTTCGACAAGTAGAACAATGAATGGAACTGGTAGACGGTTGAAATCTTTGTATATATTGCTTCTATATAATCTAAGAAACATATATGCAAAGCATCTAAACAGTAACAATCGCCAATTTTTTGATCTTCAAGTTTAAGTGAACAGCGAGCCCCATTGATAATCATGGAATAGAAATTATTTGTAACTTTCTACAAGTAGAACAATGATTGGAACACGTAGACGGTTGAAATATTTGTATATATTGCTTCTATATAATATAAGAAACATATATTCAAAGCATCCAAATAGTACCATTCGCCAATTTTTTTATCTTCAAGTTTAAGTGAACTACGCGCCCCATTGTTAATCCTTTAAAGGAAATTATTTGTAAATTTCGGCAAGTAGAACAATGAATGGAATAGGTAGACGGTTGAAATCATTGTATATATTGCTTCTATATAGTCTACGAAACATATATGCAAAGCATCCAAACAGTACAATTCGCCAATTTTTTGTTCTTCAAGTTTAAGTGAACTACGAGCCCCATTGTTAATCCTTTAACGGAAATTAATTGTAACTTTCTACAAGTAGAACAATGATTGGAACACGTAGACGGTTGAAATCTTTGTATATATTGCTTCTATATAGTCTAAGAAACATTTATGCAAAGCATCCAAACAGTACAATTCGCCAATTTTTTGTTCTTCAAGTTTAAGTGAACTACGAGCCCCATTGTTAATCCTTTAACGGAAATTAATTGTAACATTCTACAAGTAGAACAATGAATGGAACAGGTAGCTGGTTGAAATCAATGTATATATTGCTTCTATATAGTCTAAGAAACATATATGAAAAGCATCCAAACAGTACCAGTCGCCAATTTTTTGTCCTTCAAGTTTAAGTGAACAACGAGCCCCATTGTTAATCCTTTATCGGAAATTATTTGTAACTTTCGACAAGTGGAACAATGAATGGAACAGGTAGACGGTTGAAATCTTTGTATATATTGCTTCTATATAGTCTAAGAAACATTTATGCAAAGCATCCAAACAGTACAATTCGCCAATTTTTTGTTCTTCAAGTTTAAGTGAACAATGAGCCCCAATGGTTAATCCGTTATCGGAAATTATTTGTAACTTGCGACAAGTAGAGCAATGAGTGGAACAGGTAGACGGTTGAAATCTTTGTATATATTGCTTCCATATAGTCTAAGAAACATGTACGTAAAGCATCCAAACAATACCATTCGCCAATTTTTTGTTCTTCAAGTTTAAGTGAACAATGAGCCCCAATGGTTAATCCTTTATCGGAAATTATCTGTAATTTTCGACAAGTAGAACAATGAATGGAACTGGTAGACGGTTGAAATCTTTGTATATATTGCTTCTATATAATCTAAGAAACATATATGCAAAGCATCTAAACAGTAACAATCGCGAATTTTTTGATCTTCAAGTTTAAGTGAACAGCGAGCCCCATTGATAATCATGGAATAGAAATTATTTGTAACTTTCTACAAGTAGAACAATGAATAGTACAGGTAGACGGGTGAAATCTTTCTATATATTGCTTCTAAATAGTCTAAGGAAACATCTATGCAAAGCATCCAAACAGTACAATTCGCCAATTTTTTGTTCTTCAAGTTTAAGTGAACAATGAGCCCCAATGGTTAATCCGTTATCGGAAATTATTTGTAACTTGCGACAAGTAGAGCAATGAGTGGAACAGGTAGACGGTTGAAATCTTTGTATATATTGCTTCCATATAGTCTAAGAAACATGTACGTAAAGCATCCAAATAATACCATTCGCCAATTTTTTGTTCTTCAAGTTTAAGTGAACAATGAGCCCCAATGGTTAATCCTTTATCGGAAATTATCTGTAATTTTCGACAAGTAGAACAATGAATGGAACTGGTAGACGGTTGAAATCTTTGTATATATTGCTTCTATATAATCTAAGAAACATATATGCAAAGCATCTAAACAGTAACAATCGCGAATTTTTTGATCTTCAAGTTTAAGTGAACAGCGAGCCCCATTGATAATCATGGAATAGAAATTATTTGTAACTTTCTACAAGTAGAACAATGAATAGTACTGGTAGACGGGTGAAATCTTTCTATATATTGCTTCTAAATAGTCTAAGGAAACATCTATGCAAAGCATCCAAACAGTACAATTCGCCAATTTTTTGTTCTTCAAGTTTAAGTGGACAACGAGCCCCATTGTTAATCCTTTAAAGGAAATTATTTATAAATTTCGACAAGTAGAACAATGAATGGAACAGGTAGCTGGTTGAAATCAATGTATATATTGCTTCTATATAGTCTAAGAAACATATATGCAAAGCATCCAAACAGTACCATTCGCCAATTTTTTGTTCTTCAAGTTTAAGTGAACGACGAGCCCCAATGGTTAATCCTTTATCGGAAATTATCGGTAATTTTCGACAAGTAGAACAATGAATGGAACTGGTAGACGGTTGAAATCTTTGTATATATTGCTTCTATATAATCTAAGAAACATATATGCAAAGCATCTAAACAGTAACAATCACCAATTTTTTGATCTTCAAGTTTAAGTGAACAGCGAGCCCCATTGATAATCATGGAATAGAAATTATTTGTAACTTTCTACAAGTAGAACAATGAATAGTACAGGTAGACGGGTGAAATCTTTCTATATATTGCTTCTAAATAGTCTAAGAAACATATATGCAAAGCATCCAAACAGTACAATTCGCCAATTTTTTGTTCTTCAAGTTTAAGTGAACAATGAGCCCCAATGGTTAGTCCTTTATCGGTAATTATTTGTAAATTTCGACAAGTAGAACAATGAATGGAACAGGTAGACGGTTGAAATCATTGTATATATTGCTTCCATATAGTTTAAGAAACATGTACGCAAAGCATCCAAACAGTACCATTCGCCAATTTTTTTTCCTTCAAGTTTAAGTGAACAATGAGCCCCATTGTTAATCCTTTATCGGAAATTATTTGTAACTTTCGACAAGTAGAACAATGAATGGAACAGGTAGACGGTTGAAATCTTTATATATATTGCTTCTATATAGTCTAAGAAACATATGTGCAAAGCGTCCAATCAGTACAATTCGCCAATTATTTGATCTTCAATTTTAAGTGAACTACGAGCCCCATTGTTAATACTTTAACGGAAATTATTTGTAACTTGCGACAAGTAGAACAATGAATGGAACAGGTTGCCGGTTGAAATCAATGTATATATTGCTTCTATATAGTCTAAGAAACATGTACGCAAAGCATCCAAACAGTACCATTCGCCAATTTTTTGTTCTTCAAGTTTAAGTGAACAATGAGCCCCAATGGTTAATCCTTTATCGGAAATTATTTGTAACTTTCGACAAGTAGAACAATGATTGGAACACGTAGACAGTTGAAATCTTTGTATATATTGCTTCCATATAGTCTAAGAAACATGTACGCAAAGCATCCAAACAGTACCATTCGCCAATTTTTTGTTCTTCAAGTTTAAGTGAACAATGAGCCCCATTGTTAATCCTTTATCGGAAATTATTTGTAACTTTCGACAAGTAGAACAATGAATCGAACAGGTAGGCGGTTGAAATCTTTGTATATATTGCTTCTATATAATCTAAGAAACATATATGCAAAGCATCCAAACAGTACAATTCGCCAATTTTTTGTTCTTCAAGTTTAAGTGAACAATGAGCCCCAATGGTTAATCCTTTATCGGAAATTATCTGTAATTTTCGACAAGTAGAACAATGAATGGAACTGGTAGACGGTGGAAATCTTTGTATATATTGCTTCTATATAATCTAAGAAACATATATGCAAAGCATCCAAACAGTACAATTCGCCAATTTTTTGTTCTTCAAGTTTAAGTGAACAATGAGCCCCAATGGTTAATCCATTATCGGAAATTATTTGTAATTTTCGACAAGTAGAACAATGAATGGAACAGATAGACGGTTGAAATATTTGTATATATTGCTTCTATATAGTCTAAGAATCATATATGCAAAGCATCCAAACAGTACCATTCGCCAATTTGTTGGTCTTCAAGATTAAGTGAACAATGAGCCCCAATGGTTAATCCTTTATCGGAAATTATTTGTAACTTTCGGCAAGTAGAACAATGAATGGAACAGGTAGACTGTTGAAATCATTGTATATGTTGTTTCTATGTAGTCTATGAAACATATATGCAAAGCGTCCAAACAGTACAATTCGCCAATTATTTGATCTTCAAGTTTAAGTGAACTACTAGCCCCATTGTTAATACTTTAACGGAAATTATTTGTAACTTGCGACAAGTAGAACAATGAATGGAAAAGGTAGCCGGTTGAAATCAATGTATATATTGCTTCTATATAGTCTAAGAAACATATATGCAAAGCATCCAAACAGTACCATTCGCCAATTTTTTGTTCTTCAAGTTTAAGTGAACGACGAGCCGCATTGTTAATCCTTTAAAGGAAATTATTTGTAAATTTCGACAAGTAGAACAATGATTGGAACACGTAGACGGTTGAAATCTTTGTATATATTGCTTCCATATAGTCTAAGAAACATGTACGCAAAGCATCCAAACAGTACCATTCGCCAATTTTTTGTTCTTCAAGTTTAAGTGAACTACGAGCCCCATTGTTAATCCTTTAAAGGAAATTATTTGTAAATTTCGACACGTAGAACAATGAATGGATCATGTAGACGGTTGAAATCATTGTATATATTGCTTCTATATAGTCTACGAAACATGTATGCAAAGCATCCAAACAGTACAATTCGCCAATTTTTTGTTCTTCAAGTTTAAGTGAACAACGAGCCCCATTGTTAATCCATTAAAGGAAATTATTTGTAAATTTCGACAAGTAGAACAATGATTGGAACATGTAGACGGTTGAAATCTTTGTATATATTGCTTCCATATAGTCTAAGAAACATGTACGCAAAGCATCCAAACAGTACCATTCGCCAATTTTTTGGTCTTCAAGTTTAAGTGAACAATGAGCCCCAATGGTTAATCCATTATCGGAAATTATTTGTAATTTTCGACAAGTAGAACAATGAATGGAACAGGTAGACGGTTGAAATATTTGTATATATTGCTTCTATATAGTCTAAGAATCATATATGCAAAGCATCCAAACAGTACCATTCGCCAATTTGTTGGGCTTCAAGATTAAGTGAACAATGAGCCCCAATGGTTAATCCTTTATCGGAAATTATTTGTAATTTTCGACAAGTAGAACAATGAATGGAACAGGTAGACGGTTGAAATATTTGTATTTATTGCTTCTATATAGTATAAGAAACATATATGCAAAGCATCCAAACAGTACAATTCGCCAATTATTTGTTCTTCAAGTTTAAGTAAACTACGATCCCCATTGTTAATCCCTTAACGGAAATTATTTGTAACTTTCGGCAAGTAGAACAATGAATGGAACAGGTAGACGGTTGAAATCTTTGTATATATTGCTTCTATATAGTCTAAGAAACATATATGCAAAGCATCCAAACAGTACAATTCGCCAATTTATTGTTCTTCAAGTTTAAGTGAACAACGAGCCCCATTGTTAATCCTTTAAAGGAAATTATTTGTAAATTTCGACAAGTAGAACAATGATTGGAACACGTAGACGGTTGAAATATTTGTATATATTGCTTCCATATAGTCTAAGAAACATGTACGCAAAGCATCCAAACAGTACCATTGCCAATTTTTTGGTCTTCAAGTTTAAGTAAACTACGATCCCCATTGTTAATCCCTTAACGGAAATTATTTGTAACTTTCGGCAAGTAGAACAATGAATGGAACAGGTAGACGGTTGAAATCTTTGTATATATTGCTTCTATATAGTCTAAGAAACATGTACGCAAAGCATCCAAACAGTACCATTCGCCAATTTTTTGGTCTTCAAGTTTAAGTGAACAATGAGCCCCAATGGTTAATCCATTATCGGAAATTATTTGTAATTTTCGACAAGTAGAACAATGAATGGAACAGGTAGACGGTTGAAATATTTGTATATATTGCTTCTATATAGTCTAAGAATCATATATGCAAAGCATCCTAACAGTACCATTCGCCAATTTGTTGGTCTTCAAGTTTAAGTGAACAATGAGCCCCAATGGTTAATCCTTTATCGGAAATTATTTGTGACTTTCGGCAAGTAGAACGATGAATGGAACAGGTAGACGGTTGAAATCTTTGTATATATTGCTTCTATATAGTCTAAGAAACATATATGCAAAGCATCCAAACAGTACAATTCGCCAATTTATTGTTCTTCAAGTTTAAGTGAACAACGAGCCCCATTGTTAATCCATTAAAGGAAATTATTTGTAAATTTCGACAAGTAGAACAATGATTGGAACATGTAGACGGTTGAAATCTTTGTATATATTGCTTCCATATAGTCTAAGAAACATGTACGCAAAGCATCCAAACAGTACCATTCGCCAATTTTTTGGTCTTCAAGTTTAAGTGAACAATGAGCCCCAATGGTTAATCCATTATCGGAAATTATTTGTAATTTTCGACAAGTAGAACAATGAATGGAACAGGTAGACGGTTGAAATATTTGTATATATTGCTTCTATATAGTCTAAGAATCATATATGCAAAGCATCCAAACAGTACCATTCGCCAACTTTTTGGTCTTCAAGTTTAAGTGAACAATGAGCCCCAATGGTTAATCCTTTATCGGAAATTATTTGTAATTTTCGACAAGTAGAACAATGAATGGAACAGGTAGACGGTTGAAATATTTGTATATATTGCTTCTATATAGTCTAAGAAACATATATGCAAAGCATCCAAACAGTACAATTCGCCAATTTATTGTTCTTCAAGTTTAAGTGAACAACGAGCCCCATTGTTAATCCTTTAAAGGAAATTATTTGTAAATTTCGGCAAGTAGAACAATGATTGGAACACGTAGACGGTTGAAATCTTTGTATATATTGCTTCTATATAGTCTAAGAAACATATATGCAAAGCATCCAAACAGTACAATTCGCCAATTATTTGTTCTTCAAGTTTAAGTAAACTACGATCCCCAATGTTAATCCCTTAACGGAAATTATTTGAAACTTTCGACAAGTAGAACAGTGAATGGAACAGGTAGACGGTTGAAATCTTTGTATATATTGCTTCTATATAGTATAAGAAACATATATGCAAATCATCCAAACAGTACCATTCGCCAATTTTTTGTTCTTCAAGTTTAAGTGAACTACTAGCCCCATTGTTAATACTTTAACGGAAATTATTTGTAACTTTCGGCAAGTAGAACAATGAATGGAACAGGTAGACGGTTGAAATCTTTGTATATATTGCTTCTATATAGTCTAAGAAACATATATGCAAAGCATCCAAACAGTAGAATTCGCCAATTTATTGTTCTTCAAGTTTAAGTGAACAACGAGCCCCATTGTTAATCCTTTAAAGGAAATTATTTGTAAATTTCGACAAGTAGAACAATGATTGGAACACGTAGACGGTTGAAATCTTTATATATATTGCTTCCATATAGTCTAAGAAACATGTACGCAAAGCATCCAAATAGTACCATTCGCCAATTTTTTGTTCTTCAAGTTTAAGTGAACAATGAGCCCCAATGGTTAATCCTTTATCGGAAATTATTTGTAACTTTCGGCAAGTAGAACGATGAATGGAACAGGTAGACGGTTGAAATCTTAGTATATATTGCTTCTATATAGTCTAAGAAACATATATGCAAAGCATCCAAACAGTACAATTCGCCAATTTATTGTTCTTCAAGTTTAAGTGAACAACGAGCCCCATTGTTAATCCTTTAAAGGAAATTATTTGTAAATTTCGACAAGTAGAACAATGATTGGAACACGTAGACGGTAGAAATCTTTGTGTATATTGCTTCCATATAGTCTAAGAAACATGTACGCAAAGCATCCAAACAGTACCATTCGCCAATTTTTTGTTCTTCAAGTTTAAGTGAACAATGAGCCCCAATGGTTAATCCTTTATCGGAAATTATTTGTAACTTTCGGCAAGTAGAACAATGAATGGAACAGGTAGACGGTTGAAATCTTTGTATATATTGCTTCTATATAGTCTAAGAACCATATATGCAAAGCATCCAAACAGTACAATTCGCCAATTTATTGTTCTTGAAGTTTAAGTGAACAACGAGCCCCATTGTTAATCCTTTAAAGGAAATTATTTGTAAATTTCGACAAGTAGAACAATGATTGGAACACGTAGACGGTTGAAATCTTTGTATATATTGCTTCCATATAGTCTAAGAAACATGTACGCAAAGCATCCAAACAGTACCATTCGCCAATTTGTTGGTCTTCAAGATTAAGTGAACAATGAGCCCCAATGGTTAATCCTTTATTGGAAATTATTTGTAATTTTCGACAAGTAGAACAATGAATGGAACAGGTAGACGGTTGAAATCTTTGTATATATTGCTTCTATATAGTCTAAGAACCATATATGCAAAGCATCCAAACAGTACAATTCGCCAATTTATTGTTCTTGAAGTTTAAGTGAACAACGAGCCCCATTGTTAATCCTTTAAAGGAAATTATTTGTAAATTTCGGCAAGTAGAACAATGATTGGAACACGTAGACGGTTGAAATCTTTGTATATATTGCTTCTATATAGTCTAAGAAACATATATGCAAAGCATCCAAACAGTACAATTCGCCAATTATTTGTTCTTCAAGTTTAAGTAAACTACGATCCCCAAAGTTAATCCCTTAACGGAAATTATTTGAAACTTTCGACAAGTAGAACAGTGAATGGAACAGGTAGACGGTTGAAATCTTTGTATATATTGCTTCTATATAGTATAAGAAACATATATGCAAAGCATCCAAACAGTACAATTCGCCAATTTTTTGTTCTTCAAGTTTAAGTGAACAATGAGCCCCAATGGTTAATCCTTTATCGGAAATTATTTGTAACTTTCGGCAAGTAGAACAATGAATGGAACAGGTAGACTGTTGAAATCATTGTATATGTTGTTTCTATGTAGTCTAAGAAACATATATGCAAAGCGTCCAAACAGTACAATTCGCCAATTATTTGATCTTCAAGTTTAAGTGAACTACTAGCCCCATTGTTAATACTTTAACGGAAATTATTTGTAACTTTCGGCAAGTAGAACAATGAATGGAACAGGTAGACGGTTGAAATCTTTGTATATATTGCTTCTATATAGTCTAAGAAACATATATGCAAAGCATCCAAACAGTACAATTCGCCAATTTATTGTTCTTCAAGTTTAAGTGAACAACGAGCCCCATTGTTAATCCTTTAAAGGAAATTATTTGTAAATTTCGACAAGTAGAACAATGATTGGAACACGTAGACGGTTGAAATCTTTGTATATATTGCTTCCATATAGTCTAAGAAACATGTACGCAAAGCATCCAAACAGTACCATTCGCCAATTTTTTGTTCTTCAAGTTTAAGTGAACAATGAGCCCCAATGGTTAATCCTTTATCGGAAATTATTTGTAACTTTCGACAAGTAGAACAATGAATGGAACAGGTAGACGGTTGAAATATTTGTATATATTGCTTCTATATAGTCTAAGAAACATATATGCAAAGCATCCAAACAGTACAATTCGCCAATTTATTGTTCTTCAAGTTTAAGTGAACAACGAGCCCCATTGTTAATCCTTTAAAGGAAATTATTTGTAAATTTCGACAAGTAGAACAATGATTGGAACACGTAGACGGTTGAAATCTTTGTATATATTGCTTCCATATAGTCTAAGAAACAAGTACGCAAAGAATCCAAACAGTACCATTCGCCAATTTTTTGTTCTTCAAGTTTAAGTGAACAATGAGCCCCAATGGTTAATACTTTATCGGAAACTATTTGTAATTTTCGACATGTAGAACAATGAATGGAACAGGTAGACGGTTGAAATATTTGTATATATTGCTTCTATATAGTCTAAGAAACATATATGCAAAGCATCCAAACAGTACAATTCGCCAATTTATTGTTCTTCAAGTTTAAGTGAACAACGAGCCCCATTGTTAATCCTTTAAAGGAAATTATTTCTAAATTTCGACAAGTAGAACAATGATTGGAACACGTAGACGGTTGAAATCTTTGTATATATTGCTTCCATATAGTCTAAGAAACATGTACGCAAAGCATCCAAACAGTACCATTCGCCAATTTGTTGGTCTTCAAGATTAAGTGAACAATGAGCCCCAATGGTTAATCCTTTATCGGAAATTATTTGTAATTTTCGACAAGTAGAACAATGAATGGAACAGGTAGACGGTTGAAATATTTGTATATATTGCTTCTATATAGTATAAGAAACATATATGCAAAGCATCCAAACAGTACAATTCGCCAATTATTTGTTCTTCAAGTTTAAGTAAACTACGATCCCCATTGTTAATCCCTTAACGGAAATTATTTGTAACTTTCGACAAGTAGAACAATGATTGGAACACGTAGACGGTTGAAATCTTTGTATATATTGCTTCTATATAGTCTAAGAAACATATATGCAAAGCATCCAAACAGTACAATTCGCCAATTATTTGTTCTTCAAGTTTAAGTAAACTACGATCCCCAATGTTAATCCCTTAACGGAAATTATTTGAAACTTTCGACAAGTAGAACAGTGAATGGAACAGGTAGACGGTTGAAATCTATGTATATATTGCTTCTATATAGTATAAGAAACATATATGCAAAGCATCCAAACAGTACAATTCGCCAATTTTTTGTTCTTCAAGTTTAAGTAAACTACGATCCCCATTGTTAATCCCTTAACGGAAATTATTTGTAACTTTCGACAAGTAGAACAGTGAATGGAACAGGTAGACGGTTGAAATCTTTGTATATATTGCTTCCATATAGTCTAAGAAACATATATGCAAAGCATCCAAACAGTACCATTCGCCAATTTTTTGTTCTTCAAGTTTAAGTGAACAATGAGCCCCATTGTTAATCCGTTATCGTAAATTATTTGTAACTTTCGACAAGTAGAACCATGAATGGAACAGGTAGACGGTTGAAATCTTTGTATATATTGCTTCTATATAGTCTAAGAAACATATATGCAAAGCGTCCAAACAGTACAATTCGCCATTTATTTGATCTTCAAGTTTAAGTGAACTACGAGCCCCATGGTTAATACTTTAACGGAAATTATGTGTAACTTGCGACAAGTAGAACAATGAATGGAACAGGTAGCCGGTTGAAATCAATGTATATATTGCTTCTATATAGTCTAAGAAACATATATGCAAAGCATCCAAACAGTACCATTCGCCAATTTTTTGTTCTTCAAGTTTAAGTGAACAACGAGCCCCATTGTTAATCCCTTAAAGGAAATTATTTGTAAATTTCGACAAGTAGAACAATGATTGGAACACGTTGACGGTTGAAATCTTTGTATATATTGCTTCCATATATTCTAAGAAACATATATGCAAAGCATCCAAACAGTACAATTCGCCAATTTTTTGTTCTTCAAGTTTAAGTAAACTACGATCCCCATTGTTAATCCCTTAACGGAAATTATTTGTAACTTTCGACAAGTAGAACAGTGAATGGAACAGGTAGACGGTTGAAATCTTTGTATATATTACTTCTATATAGTCTAAGAAACATATATGCAAAGCATCCAAACAGTACAATTTGCCAATTTTTTGTTCTTCAAGTTTAAGTAAACTACGATCCCCATTGTTAATCCCTTAACGGAAATTATTTGTAACTTTCGACAAGTAGAACAATGAATGGAACAGGTAGACTGTTGAAATCATTGTATATATTGCTTCTATATAGTCTAAGAAACATATATGCAAAGCATCCAAACAGTACAATTCGACAATTTTTTGCTCTTCAAGTTTAAGTGAACTACGAGCCCCATTGTTAATCCTTTAAATGAAATTATTTGTAAATTTCGGCAAGTTGAACAATGAATGGAATAGGTAGACGGTTGAAATCATTGTATATATTGCTTCTATATAGTCTAAGAAACATATATGCAAAGCATCCAAACAGTACAATTCGACAATTTTTTGTTCTTCAAGTTTAGTGAACAATGAGCCCCAATGGTTAATCCTTTATCGGAAATTATTTGTAATTTTCGACAAGTAGAACAATGAATGGAACAGGTAGACGGTTGAAATCTTTGTATATATTGCTTCTATATAATCTAAGGAACATATATGCAAAGCATCCAAACAGTACAATTCGCCAATTTTTTGTTCTTCATGTTTAAGTGAACTACGAGCCCCATTGTTAATACTTTAACGGAAATTATTTGTAACTTGCGACAAGTAGAACAATGAGTCGAACAGGTAGACGGTTGAAATCAATGTATATATTGCTTCTATATAGTCTAAGAAACATATATGCAAAGCATCCAAACAGTACCATTCGCCAATTTTTTGTTCTTCAAGTTTAAGTAAACAATGAGCCCCATTGTTAATCCTTTATCGGAAATTATTTGTAACTTTCGACAAGTAGAACATTGAATGGAACAGGTAAACGGTTGAAATCTTTGTATATATTGCTTCTATATAGTATAAGAAACATATATGCAAAGCATCCAAACAGTAACATTCGCCAATTTTTTGTTCTTCAAGTTTAAGTGAACTACGAGCCCCATTGTTAATCCTTTAAAGGAATTTATTTGTAACTTTCGACAAGTAGAACAATGAATGAAACAGGTAGACGGTTGAAATCTTTGTATATATTGCTTCTATATAGTATAAGAAACATATATGCAAAGCATCCAAACAGTAACATTCGCCAATTTTTTGTTCTTCAAGTTTAAGTGAAGAACGAGCCCCATTGATAATCATGAAACGGAAATTATTTGTAACGTTCTACAAGTAGAACAATGAATAGTACAGGTAGACGGGTGAAATCTTTCTATATATTGCTTCTAAATAGTCTAAGAAACATATATGCAAAGCATCCAAATAGTACAATTCGCCAATTTTTTGTTCTTCAAGTTTAAGTGAACTACGAGCCCCATTGTTAATCCTTTAAAGGAAATTATTTGTAAATTTCGACAAGTAGAACAATGAATCGATCAGGTAGACGGTTGAAATCATTGTATATATTGCTTCTATATAGCCTAAGAAACATATATGCAAAGCATCCAAACAGTAACAATCGCCAATTTTTTGATCTTCAAGTTTAAGTGAACAACGAGCCCCATTGTTAATCCTTTAAAGGAAATTATTTGTAAATTTCGACAAGTAGAACAATGAATGGAACAGGTAGACTGTTGAAATCTTTGTATATATTGCTTCTATATAATCTAAGAAGCATATATGCAAAGTATCCAAACAGTACCATTCGCCAAATTTTTGTTCTTCAAGTTTAAGTGAACAGCGAGCCCCATTGATAATCATGAAATGGAAATTATTTGTAACTTTCTACAAGTAGAACAATGAATGGAACAGGTAGACGGTTGAATTCTTTGTATATATTGCTTCTATATAGTCTAAGAAACCTATATGCAAAGCATCTAAACGGTAACAATCGCCAATTTTTTGATCTTCAAGTTTAAGTGAACAGCGAGCCCCATTGATAATCATGAAATGAAATTATTTCTAACTTTCTACAAGTAGAACAATGAATAGTACAGGTAGACGGTTGAAATCTTTGTATATATTGCTTCTAAATAGTCTAAGAAACATATATGCAAAGCATCCAAACAGTACAATTCGCCAATTTTTTGTTCTTCAAGTTTAAGTGAACTACGAGCCCCATTGTTAATCCTTTAAAGGAAATTATTTATAAATTTCGACAAGTAAAACAATGAATGGATCAGGTAGACGGTTGAAATCATTGTATATATTGCTTCTAAATAGTCTAAGAAACATATATGCAAAGCATCCAAACAGTACAATTCGCCAATTTTTTGTTCTTCAAGTTTAAGTGAACTACGAGCCCCATTGTTAATCCTTTAAAGGAAATTATTTGTAACTTGCGACAAGTAGAACAATGAATGGAACAGGTAGCCGGTTGAAATCAATGTATATATTGCATCTATATAGTCTAAGAAACATATATGCAAAGCATCCAAACAGTACCATTCGCCAATTTTTTGTTCTTCAAGTTTAAGTAAACTACGATCCCCATTGTTAATCCCTTAACGGAAATTATTTGTAACTTTCGACAAGTAGAACAATGAATGGAACAGGTAGACTGTTGAAATCATTGTATATATTGCTTCTATATAGTCTAAGAAACATATATGCAAAGCATCCAAACAGTACAATTCGACAATTTTTTGCTCTTCAAGTTTAAGTGAACTACGAGCCCCATTATTAATCCTTTAAATGAAATTATTTGTAAATTTCGGCAAGTTGAACAATGAATGGAATAGGTAGACCGTTGAAATCATTGTATATATTGCTTCTATATAGTCTAAGAAACATATATGCAAAGCATCCAAACAGTACAATTCGACAATTTTTTGTTCTTCAAGTTTAGTGAACAATGAGCCCCAATGGTTAATCCTTTATCGGAAATTATTTGTAATTTTCGACAAGTAGAACAATGAATGGAACAGGTAGACGGTTGAAATCTTTGTATATATTGCTTCTATATAATCTAAGGAACATATATGCAAAGCATCCAAACAGTACAATTCGCCAATTTTTTGTTCTTCATGTTTAAGTGAACTACGAGCCCCATTGTTAATACTTTAACGGAAATTATTTGTAACTTGCGACAAGTAGAACAATGAGTGGAACAGGTAGACGGTTGAAATCAATGTATATATTGCTTCTATATAGTCTAAGAAACATATATGCAAAGCATCCAAACAGTACCATTCGCCAATTTTTTGTTCTTCAAGTTTAAGTAAACAATGAGCCCCATTGTTAATCCTTTATCGGAAATTATTTGTAACTTTCGACAAGTAGAACATTGAATGGAACAGGTAAACGGTTGAAATCTTTGTATATATTGCTTCTATATAGTATAAGAAACATATATGCAAAGCATCCAAACAGTAACATTCGCCAATTTTTTGTTCTTCAAGTTTAAGTGAACTACGAGCCCCATTGTTAATCCTTTAAAGGAATTTATTTGTAACTTTCGACAAGTAGAACAATGAATGAAACAGGTAGACGGTTGAAATCTTTGTATATATTGCTTCTATATAGTATAAGAAACATATATGCAAAGCATCCAAACAGTAACATTCGCCAATTTTTTGTTCTTCAAGTTTAAGTGAAGAACGAGCCCCATTGATAATCATGAAACGGAAATTATTTGTAACTTTCTACAAGTAGAACAATGAATAGTACAGGTAGACGGGTGAAATCTTTCTATATATTGCTTCTAAATAGTCTAAGAAACATATATGCAAAGCATCCAAACAGTACAATTCGCCAATTTTTTGTTCTTCAAGTTTAAGTGAACTACGAGCCCCATTGTTAATCCTTTAAAGGAAATTATTTGTAAATTTCGACAAGTAGAACAATGAATGGATCAGGTGGACGGTTGAAATCATTGTATATATTGCTTCTATATAGCCTAAGAAACATATATGCAAAGCATCCAAACAGTACAATTCGCCAATTGTTTGTTCTTCAAGTTTAAGTGAACTACGAGCCCCATTGTTAATCCTTTAACGGAAATTAATAGTAACTTTCTACAAGTTGAACAATGATTCGAACACGTAGACGGTTGAAATCTTTGTATATATTGCTTCTATATAGTCTAAGAAACATATATGCAAAGCATCCAAACAGTACCATTCGCCAATTTTTTGTTCTTCAAGTTTAAGTGAACAACGAGCCCCATTGTTAATCCTTTAAAGGAAATTATTTATAAATTTCGACAAGTAGAACAATGATTGGAACACAAAGACGGTTAAAATCTTTGTATATATTGCTTCCATAGAGTCTAAGAAACATGTACGCAAAGCATCCAAACAGTACCATTCGCCAATTTTTTGTTCTTCAAGTTTAAGTGAACAATGAGCCCCAATGGTTAATCCTTTATCGGAAATTATTTGTAATTTTCGACAAGTAGAACAATGAATGGAACAGGTAGACGGTTGAAATCTTTGTATATATTGCTTCTATATAATCTAAGAAACATATATGCAAAGCATCTAAACAGTAACAATCGCCAATTTTTTGATCTTCAAGTTTAAGTGAACAACGAGCCCCATTGTTAATCCTTTAAAGGAAATTATTTGTAAATTTCGACAAGTAGAACAATGAATGGAACAGGTAGACGGTTGAAATCTTTGTATATATTGCTTCTATATAATCTAAGAAACATATATGCAAAGTATCCAAACAGTACCATTCGCCAAATTTTTGTTCTTCAAATTTAAGTGAACAGCGAGCCCCATTGATAATCATGAAATGGAAATTATTTGTAACTTTCTACAAGTAGAACAATGAATGGAACAGGTAGACGGTTGAATTCTTTGTATATATTGCTTCTATATAGTCTAAGAAACCTATATGCAAAGCATCTAAACGGTAACAATCGCCAATTTTTTGATCTTCAAGTTTAAGTGAACAGCGAGCCCCAATGGTTAATCCGTTATCGGAAATTATTTGTAACTTTCGACAAGTAGAACAATGAATGGAACTGGTAGACGGTTGAAATCTTTGTATATATTGCTTCTATATAGTCTAAGAA
This sequence comes from Cerceris ruficornis, assembly GCA_963989415.1. NCBI lineage: Eukaryota > Metazoa > Arthropoda > Insecta > Hymenoptera > Crabronidae > Cerceris > Cerceris ruficornis. Next base: position 1,186,166 of record CAXDIW010000076.1, read on the forward strand.
ACATATATGCAAAGCATCCAAACAGTAGAATTCGCCAATTTATTGTTCTTCAAGTTTAAGTGAACAACGAGCCCCATTGTTAATCCTTTAAAGGAAATTATTTGTAAATTTCGACAAGTAGAACAATGATTGGAACACGTAGACGGTTGAAATCTTTATATATATTGCTTCCATATAGTCTAAGAAACATGTACGCAAAGCATCCAAATAGTACCATTCGCCAATTTTTTGTTCTTCAAGTTTAAGTGAACAATGAGCCCCAATGGTTAATCCTTTATCGGAAATTATTTGTAACTTTCGGCAAGTAGAACGATGAATGGAACAGGTAGACGGTTGAAATCTTAGTATATATTGCTTCTATATAGTCTAAGAAACATATATGCAAAGCATCCAAACAGTACAATTCGCCAATTTATTGTTCTTCAAGTTTAAGTGAACAACGAGCCCCATTGTTAATCCTTTAAAGGAAATTATTTGTAAATTTCGACAAGTAGAACAATGATTGGAACACGTAGACGGTAGAAATCTTTGTGTATATTGCTTCCATATAGTCTAAGAAACATGTACGCAAAGCATCCAAACAGTACCATTCGCCAATTTTTTGTTCTTCAAGTTTAAGTGAACAATGAGCCCCAATGGTTAATCCTTTATCGGAAATTATTTGTAACTTTCGGCAAGTAGAACAATGAATGGAACAGGTAGACGGTTGAAATCTTTGTATATATTGCTTCTATATAGTCTAAGAACCATATATGCAAAGCATCCAAACAGTACAATTCGCCAATTTATTGTTCTTGAAGTTTAAGTGAACAACGAGCCCCATTGTTAATCCTTTAAAGGAAATTATTTGTAAATTTCGACAAGTAGAACAATGATTGGAACACGTAGACGGTTGAAATCTTTGTATATATTGCTTCCATATAGTCTAAGAAACATGTACGCAAAGCATCCAAACAGTACCATTCGCCAATTTGTTGGTCTTCAAGATTAAGTGAACAATGAGCCCCAATGGTTAATCCTTTATTGGAAATTATTTGTAATTTTCGACAAGTAGAACAATGAATGGAACAGGTAGACGGTTGAAATCTTTGTATATATTGCTTCTATATAGTCTAAGAACCATATATGCAAAGCATCCAAACAGTACAATTCGCCAATTTATTGTTCTTGAAGTTTAAGTGAACAACGAGCCCCATTGTTAATCCTTTAAAGGAAATTATTTGTAAATTTCGGCAAGTAGAACAATGATTGGAACACGTAGACGGTTGAAATCTTTGTATATATTGCTTCTATATAGTCTAAGAAACATATATGCAAAGCATCCAAACAGTACAATTCGCCAATTATTTGTTCTTCAAGTTTAAGTAAACTACGATCCCCAAAGTTAATCCCTTAACGGAAATTATTTGAAACTTTCGACAAGTAGAACAGTGAATGGAACAGGTAGACGGTTGAAATCTTTGTATATATTGCTTCTATATAGTATAAGAAACATATATGCAAAGCATCCAAACAGTACAATTCGCCAATTTTTTGTTCTTCAAGTTTAAGTGAACAATGAGCCCCAATGGTTAATCCTTTATCGGAAATTATTTGTAACTTTCGGCAAGTAGAACAATGAATGGAACAGGTAGACTGTTGAAATCATTGTATATGTTGTTTCTATGTAGTCTAAGAAACATATATGCAAAGCGTCCAAACAGTACAATTCGCCAATTATTTGATCTTCAAGTTTAAGTGAACTACTAGCCCCATTGTTAATACTTTAACGGAAATTATTTGTAACTTTCGGCAAGTAGAACAATGAATGGAACAGGTAGACGGTTGAAATCTTTGTATATATTGCTTCTATATAGTCTAAGAAACATATATGCAAAGCATCCAAACAGTACAATTCGCCAATTTATTGTTCTTCAAGTTTAAGTGAACAACGAGCCCCATTGTTAATCCTTTAAAGGAAATTATTTGTAAATTTCGACAAGTAGAACAATGATTGGAACACGTAGACGGTTGAAATCTTTGTATATATTGCTTCCATATAGTCTAAGAAACATGTACGCAAAGCATCCAAACAGTACCATTCGCCAATTTTTTGTTCTTCAAGTTTAAGTGAACAATGAGCCCCAATGGTTAATCCTTTATCGGAAATTATTTGTAACTTTCGACAAGTAGAACAATGAATGGAACAGGTAGACGGTTGAAATATTTGTATATATTGCTTCTATATAGTCTAAGAAACATATATGCAAAGCATCCAAACAGTACAATTCGCCAATTTATTGTTCTTCAAGTTTAAGTGAACAACGAGCCCCATTGTTAATCCTTTAAAGGAAATTATTTGTAAATTTCGACAAGTAGAACAATGATTGGAACACGTAGACGGTTGAAATCTTTGTATATATTGCTTCCATATAGTCTAAGAAACAAGTACGCAAAGAATCCAAACAGTACCATTCGCCAATTTTTTGTTCTTCAAGTTTAAGTGAACAATGAGCCCCAATGGTTAATACTTTATCGGAAACTATTTGTAATTTTCGACATGTAGAACAATGAATGGAACAGGTAGACGGTTGAAATATTTGTATATATTGCTTCTATATAGTCTAAGAAACATATATGCAAAGCATCCAAACAGTACAATTCGCCAATTTATTGTTCTTCAAGTTTAAGTGAACAACGAGCCCCATTGTTAATCCTTTAAAGGAAATTATTTCTAAATTTCGACAAGTAGAACAATGATTGGAACACGTAGACGGTTGAAATCTTTGTATATATTGCTTCCATATAGTCTAAGAAACATGTACGCAAAGCATCCAAACAGTACCATTCGCCAATTTGTTGGTCTTCAAGATTAAGTGAACAATGAGCCCCAATGGTTAATCCTTTATCGGAAATTATTTGTAATTTTCGACAAGTAGAACAATGAATGGAACAGGTAGACGGTTGAAATATTTGTATATATTGCTTCTATATAGTATAAGAAACATATATGCAAAGCATCCAAACAGTACAATTCGCCAATTATTTGTTCTTCAAGTTTAAGTAAACTACGATCCCCATTGTTAATCCCTTAACGGAAATTATTTGTAACTTTCGACAAGTAGAACAATGATTGGAACACGTAGACGGTTGAAATCTTTGTATATATTGCTTCTATATAGTCTAAGAAACATATATGCAAAGCATCCAAACAGTACAATTCGCCAATTATTTGTTCTTCAAGTTTAAGTAAACTACGATCCCCAATGTTAATCCCTTAACGGAAATTATTTGAAACTTTCGACAAGTAGAACAGTGAATGGAACAGGTAGACGGTTGAAATCTATGTATATATTGCTTCTATATAGTATAAGAAACATATATGCAAAGCATCCAAACAGTACAATTCGCCAATTTTTTGTTCTTCAAGTTTAAGTAAACTACGATCCCCATTGTTAATCCCTTAACGGAAATTATTTGTAACTTTCGACAAGTAGAACAGTGAATGGAACAGGTAGACGGTTGAAATCTTTGTATATATTGCTTCCATATAGTCTAAGAAACATATATGCAAAGCATCCAAACAGTACCATTCGCCAATTTTTTGTTCTTCAAGTTTAAGTGAACAATGAGCCCCATTGTTAATCCGTTATCGTAAATTATTTGTAACTTTCGACAAGTAGAACCATGAATGGAACAGGTAGACGGTTGAAATCTTTGTATATATTGCTTCTATATAGTCTAAGAAACATATATGCAAAGCGTCCAAACAGTACAATTCGCCATTTATTTGATCTTCAAGTTTAAGTGAACTACGAGCCCCATGGTTAATACTTTAACGGAAATTATGTGTAACTTGCGACAAGTAGAACAATGAATGGAACAGGTAGCCGGTTGAAATCAATGTATATATTGCTTCTATATAGTCTAAGAAACATATATGCAAAGCATCCAAACAGTACCATTCGCCAATTTTTTGTTCTTCAAGTTTAAGTGAACAACGAGCCCCATTGTTAATCCCTTAAAGGAAATTATTTGTAAATTTCGACAAGTAGAACAATGATTGGAACACGTAGACGGTTGAAATCTTTGTATATATTGCTTCCATATATTCTAAGAAACATATATGCAAAGCATCCAAACAGTACAATTCGCCAATTTTTTGTTCTTCAAGTTTAAGTAAACTACGATCCCCATTGTTAATCCCTTAACGGAAATTATTTGTAACTTTCGACAAGTAGAACAGTGAATGGAACAGGTAGACGGTTGAAATCTTTGTATATATTACTTCTATATAGTCTAAGAAACATATATGCAAAGCATCCAAACAGTACAATTTGCCAATTTTTTGTTCTTCAAGTTTAAGTAAACTACGATCCCCATTGTTAATCCCTTAACGGAAATTATTTGTAACTTTCGACAAGTAGAACAATGAATGGAACAGGTAGACTGTTGAAATCATTGTATATATTGCTTCTATATAGTCTAAGAAACATATATGCAAAGCATCCAAACAGTACAATTCGACAATTTTTTGCTCTTCAAGTTTAAGTGAACTACGAGCCCCATTGTTAATCCTTTAAATGAAATTATTTGTAAATTTCGGCAAGTTGAACAATGAATGGAATAGGTAGACGGTTGAAATCATTGTATATATTGCTTCTATATAGTCTAAGAAACATATATGCAAAGCATCCAAACAGTACAATTCGACAATTTTTTGTTCTTCAAGTTTAGTGAACAATGAGCCCCAATGGTTAATCCTTTATCGGAAATTATTTGTAATTTTCGACAAGTAGAACAATGAATGGAACAGGTAGACGGTTGAAATCTTTGTATATATTGCTTCTATATAATCTAAGGAACATATATGCAAAGCATCCAAACAGTACAATTCGCCAATTTTTTGTTCTTCATGTTTAAGTGAACTACGAGCCCCATTGTTAATACTTTAACGGAAATTATTTGTAACTTGCGACAAGTAGAACAATGAGTCGAACAGGTAGACGGTTGAAATCAATGTATATATTGCTTCTATATAGTCTAAGAAACATATATGCAAAGCATCCAAACAGTACCATTCGCCAATTTTTTGTTCTTCAAGTTTAAGTAAACAATGAGCCCCATTGTTAATCCTTTATCGGAAATTATTTGTAACTTTCGACAAGTAGAACATTGAATGGAACAGGTAAACGGTTGAAATCTTTGTATATATTGCTTCTATATAGTATAAGAAACATATATGCAAAGCATCCAAACAGTAACATTCGCCAATTTTTTGTTCTTCAAGTTTAAGTGAACTACGAGCCCCATTGTTAATCCTTTAAAGGAATTTATTTGTAACTTTCGACAAGTAGAACAATGAATGAAACAGGTAGACGGTTGAAATCTTTGTATATATTGCTTCTATATAGTATAAGAAACATATATGCAAAGCATCCAAACAGTAACATTCGCCAATTTTTTGTTCCTCAAGTTTAAGTGAAGAACGAGCCCCATTGATAATCATGAAACGGAAATTATTTGTAACGTTCTACAAGTAGAACAATGAATAGTACAGGTAGACGGGTGAAATCTTTCTATATATTGCTTCTAAATAGTCTAAGAAACATATATGCAAAGCATCCAAATAGTACAATTCGCCAATTTTTTGTTCTTCAAGTTTAAGTGAACTACGAGCCCCATTGTTAATCCTTTAAAGGAAATTATTTGTAAATTTCGACAAGTAGAACAATGAATCGATCAGGTAGACGGTTGAAATCATTGTATATATTGCTTCTATATAGCCTAAGAAACATATATGCAAAGCATCCAAACAGTAACAATCGCCAATTTTTTGATCTTCAAGTTTAAGTGAACAACGAGCCCCATTGTTAATCCTTTAAAGGAAATTATTTGTAAATTTCGACAAGTAGAACAATGAATGGAACAGGTAGACTGTTGAAATCTTTGTATATATTGCTTCTATATAATCTAAGAAGCATATATGCAAAGTATCCAAACAGTACCATTCGCCAAATTTTTGTTCTTCAAGTTTAAGTGAACAGCGAGCCCCATTGATAATCATGAAATGGAAATTATTTGTAACTTTCTACAAGTAGAACAATGAATGGAACAGGTAGACGGTTGAATTCTTTGTATATATTGCTTCTATATAGTCTAAGAAACCTATATGCAAAGCATCTAAACGGTAACAATCGCCAATTTTTTGATCTTCAAGTTTAAGTGAACAGCGAGCCCCATTGATAATCATGAAATGAAATTATTTCTAACTTTCTACAAGTAGAACAATGAATAGTACAGGTAGACGGTTGAAATCTTTGTATATATTGCTTCTAAATAGTCTAAGAAACATATATGCAAAGCATCCAAACAGTACAATTCGCCAATTTTTTGTTCTTCAAGTTTAAGTGAACTACGAGCCCCATTGTTAATCCTTTAAAGGAAATTATTTATAAATTTCGACAAGTAAAACAATGAATGGATCAGGTAGACGGTTGAAATCATTGTATATATTGCTTCTAAATAGTCTAAGAAACATATATGCAAAGCATCCAAACAGTACAATTCGCCAATTTTTTGTTCTTCAAGTTTAAGTGAACTACGAGCCCCATTGTTAATCCTTTAAAGGAAATTATTTGTAACTTGCGACAAGTAGAACAATGAATGGAACAGGTAGCCGGTTGAAATCAATGTATATATTGCATCTATATAGTCTAAGAAACATATATGCAAAGCATCCAAACAGTACCATTCGCCAATTTTTTGTTCTTCAAGTTTAAGTAAACTACGATCCCCATTGTTAATCCCTTAACGGAAATTATTTGTAACTTTCGACAAGTAGAACAATGAATGGAACAGGTAGACTGTTGAAATCATTGTATATATTGCTTCTATATAGTCTAAGAAACATATATGCAAAGCATCCAAACAGTACAATTCGACAATTTTTTGCTCTTCAAGTTTAAGTGAACTACGAGCCCCATTATTAATCCTTTAAATGAAATTATTTGTAAATTTCGGCAAGTTGAACAATGAATGGAATAGGTAGACGGTTGAAATCATTGTATATATTGCTTCTATATAGTCTAAGAAACATATATGCAAAGCATCCAAACAGTACAATTCGACAATTTTTTGTTCTTCAAGTTTAGTGAACAATGAGCCCCAATGGTTAATCCTTTATCGGAAATTATTTGTAATTTTCGACAAGTAGAACAATGAATGGAACAGGTAGACGGTTGAAATCTTTGTATATATTGCTTCTATATAATCTAAGGAACATATATGCAAAGCATCCAAACAGTACAATTCGCCAATTTTTTGTTCTTCATGTTTAAGTGAACTACGAGCCCCATTGTTAATACTTTAACGGAAATTATTTGTAACTTGCGACAAGTAGAACAATGAGTGGAACAGGTAGACGGTTGAAATCAATGTATATATTGCTTCTATATAGTCTAAGAAACATATATGCAAAGCATCCAAACAGTACCATTCGCCAATTTTTTGTTCTTCAAGTTTAAGTAAACAATGAGCCCCATTGTTAATCCTTTATCGGAAATTATTTGTAACTTTCGACAAGTAGAACATTGAATGGAACAGGTAAACGGTTGAAATCTTTGTATATATTGCTTCTATATAGTATAAGAAACATATATGCAAAGCATCCAAACAGTAACATTCGCCAATTTTTTGTTCTTCAAGTTTAAGTGAACTACGAGCCCCATTGTTAATCCTTTAAAGGAATTTATTTGTAACTTTCGACAAGTAGAACAATGAATGAAACAGGTAGACGGTTGAAATCTTTGTATATATTGCTTCTATATAGTATAAGAAACATATACGCAAAGCATCCAAACAGTAACATTCGCCAATTTTTTGTTCTTCAAGTTTAAGTGAAGAACGAGCCCCATTGATAATCATGAAACGGAAATTATTTGTAACTTTCTACAAGTAGAACAATGAATAGTACAGGTAGACGGGTGAAATCTTTCTATATATTGCTTCTAAATAGTCTAAGAAACATATATGCAAAGCATCCAAACAGTACAATTCGCCAATTTTTTGTTCTTCAAGTTTAAGTGAACTACGAGCCCCATTGTTAATCCTTTAAAGGAAATTATTTGTAAATTTCGACAAGTAGAACAATGAATGGATCAGGTGGACGGTTGAAATCATTGTATATATTGCTTCTATATAGCCTAAGAAACATATATGCAAAGCATCCAAACAGTACAATTCGCCAATTGTTTGTTCTTCAAGTTTAAGTGAACTACGAGCCCCATTGTTAATCCTTTAACGGAAATTAATAGTAACTTTCTACAAGTTGAACAATGATTCGAACACGTAGACGGTTGAAATCTTTGTATATATTGCTTCTATATAGTCTAAGAAACATATATGCAAAGCATCCAAACAGTACCATTCGCCAATTTTTTGTTCTTCAAGTTTAAGTGAACAACGAGCCCCATTGTTAATCCTTTAAAGGAAATTATTTATAAATTTCGACAAGTAGAACAATGATTGGAACACAAAGACGGTTAAAATCTTTGTATATATTGCTTCCATAGAGTCTAAGAAACATGTACGCAAAGCATCCAAACAGTACCATTCGCCAATTTTTTGTTCTTCAAGTTTAAGTGAACAATGAGCCCCAATGGTTAATCCTTTATCGGAAATTATTTGTAATTTTCGACAAGTAGAACAATGAATGGAACAGGTAGACGGTTGAAATCTTTGTATATATTGCTTCTATATAATCTAAGAAACATATATGCAAAGCATCTAAACAGTAACAATCGCCAATTTTTTGATCTTCAAGTTTAAGTGAACAACGAGCCCCATTGTTAATCCTTTAAAGGAAATTATTTGTAAATTTCGACAAGTAGAACAATGAATGGAACAGGTAGACGGTTGAAATCTTTGTATATATTGCTTCTATATAATCTAAGAAACATATATGCAAAGTATCCAAACAGTACCATTCGCCAAATTTTTGTTCTTCAAATTTAAGTGAACAGCGAGCCCCATTGATAATCATGAAATGGAAATTATTTGTAACTTTCTACAAGTAGAACAATGAATGGAACAGGTAGACGGTTGAATTCTTTGTATATATTGCTTCTATATAGTCTAAGAAACCTATATGCAAAGCATCTAAACGGTAACAATCGCCAATTTTTTGATCTTCAAGTTTAAGTGAACAGCGAGCCCCAATGGTTAATCCGTTATCGGAAATTATTTGTAACTTTCGACAAGTAGAACAATGAATGGAACTGGTAGACGGTTGAAATCTTTGTATATATTGCTTCTATATAGTCTAAGAAACGTATATGCAAAGCATCTAAACAGTACCATTCGCCAATTTTTTGTTCTTCAAGTTTAAGTGAACTACGAGCCCCATTGTTAATCCTTTAAAGGAAATTATTTGTAAATTTCGACAAGTAGAACAATGAATGGATCAGGTAGACGGTTGAAGTCTTTGTATACATTGCTTCCATATAGTCTAAGAAACATATATGCAAAGCATCCAAACAGTACCATTCGCCAATTTTTTGTTCTTCAAGTTTAAGTGAACAATGAGCCCCATTGTTAATCCTTTATCGGAAATTATTTGTAACTTTCGACAAGTAGAACATTGAATGGAATAGGTAGACGGTTGAAATCTTTGTATATATTGCTTCTATATAGTATAAGAAACATATATGCAAAGCATCCAAACAGTACAATTCGCCAATTTTTTGTTCTTCAAGTTTAAGTGAACAACGAGCCCCATTGTTAATCCTTTAAAGGAAATTATTTGTAAATTTCGACAAGTAGAACAATGATTGGAACACGTAGACGGTTGAAATCTTTGTATATATTGTTTCCATATAGTCTAAGAAACATGTACGCAAAGCATCCAAACAGTACCGTTCGCCAATTTTTTGTTCTTCAAGTTTAAGTGAACTACGAGCCCCATTGTTAATCCTTTAAAGGAAATTATTTGTAAATTTCGACAAGTAGAACATTGATTGGAACACGTAGACGGTTGAAATCTTTGTATATATTGCTTCCATATAGTCTAAGAAACATGTACGCAAAGCATCCAAACAGTACCGTCCGCCAATTTTTTGTTCTTCAAGTTTAAGTGAACTACGAGCCCCATTGTTAATCCTTTAAAGGAAATTATTTGTAAATTTCGACAAGTAGAACATTGAATGGAACAGGTAGACGGTTGAAATCTTTGTATATATTGCTTCTATATAGTATAAGAAACATATATGCAAAGCATCCAAACAGTACAATTCGCCAATTTTTTGTTCTTCAAGTTTAAGTGAACAATGAGCCCCAATGGTTAATCCGTTATCGGAAATTATTTGTAACTTTCGACAAGTAGAACAATGAATGGAACTGGTAGACGGTTGAAATCTTTGTATATATTGCTTCTATATAGTCTAAGAAACATATATGCAACGCATCTAAACAGTACCATTCGCCAATTTTTTGTTCTTCAAGTTTAAGTGAACTATGAGCCCCATTGTTAATCCTTTAAAGGAAATTATTTGTAAATTTCGACAAGTAGAACAATGAATGGATCAGGTAGACGGTTGAAGTCTTTGTATACATTGCTTCCATATAGTCTAAGAAACATATATGCAAAGCATCCAAACAGTACCATTCGCCAATTTTTTGTTCTTCAAGTTTAAGTGAACAATGAGCCCCATTGTTAATCCTTTATCGGAAATTATTTGTAACTTTCGACAAGTAGAACATTGAATGGAATAGGTAGACGGTTGAAATCTTTGTATATGTTGCTTCTATATAGTATAAGAAACATATATGCAAAGCATCCAAACAGTACAATTCGCCAATTTTTTGTTCTTCAAGTTTAAGTGAACAACGAGCCCCATTGTTAATCCTTTAAAGGAAATTATTTGTAAATTTCGACAAGTAGAACAATGATTGGAACACGTAGACGGTTGAAATCTTTGTATATATTGTTTCCATATAGTCTAAGAAACATATATGCAAAGCATCCAAACAGTACCGTTCGCCAATTTTTTGTTCTTCAAGTTTAAGTGAACTACGAGCCCCATTGTTAATCCTTTAAAGGAAATTATTTGTAAATTTCGACAAGTAGAACATTGAATGGAACAGGTAGTCGGTTGAAATCTTTGTATATATTGCTTCTATATAGTATAAGAAACATATATGCAAAGCATCCAAACAGTACAATTCGCCAATTTTTTGTTCTTCAAGTTTAAGTGAACAATGAGCCCCAATGGTTAATCCGTTATCGGAAATTATTTGTAACTTTCGACAAGTAGAACAATGAATGGAACTGTTAGACGGTTGAAATCTTTGTATATATTGCTTCTATATAGTCTAAGAAACATATATGCAAAGCATCTAAACAGTACCATTCGCCAATTTTTTGTTCTTCAAGTTTAAGTGAACTACGAGCCCCATTGTTAATCCGTTATCGGAAATTATTTGTAAATTTCGACAAGTAGAACAATGAATGGATCAGGTAGACGGTTGAAGTCTTTGTATACATTGCTTCTATATAGTCTAAGAAACATATATGCAAAGCATCCAAACAGTACCATTCGCCAATTATTTCATCTTCATGTTTAAGTGAACTACGAGCCCCATTGTTAATACTTTAACGGAAATTATTTGTAACTTCCGACAAGTAGAACAATGAATGGAACAGGTAGACGGTTGAAATCAATGTATATATTGCTTCTATATAGTCTAAGAAACATATATGCAAAGCATCCAAACAGTACAATTCGCCAATTTTTTGTTCTTCAAGTTTAAGTAAACTACGATCCCCTTTGTTAATCCCTTAACGGAAATTATTTGTAAATTTCGACAAGTAGAACAATGAATGGAACAGGTAGACGGTTGAAATCTTTGTATATATTGCTTCTATATAGTCTAAGAAACATATATGCAAAGCATCCAAACAGTACAATTCGCCAATTTATTGTTCTTCAAGTTTAAGTGAACAACGAGCCCCATTGTTAATCCTTTAAAGGAAATTATTTGTAAATTTCGACAAGTAGAACAATGATTGGAACACGTAGACGGTTGAAATCTTTGTATATATTGCTTCCATATAGTCTAAGAAGCATGTACGCAAAGCATCCAAACAGTACCGTCCGCCAATTTTTTGTTCTTCAAGTTTAAGTGAACTACGAGCCCCATTGTTAACCCTTTAAAGGAAATTATTTGTAAATTTCGACAAGTAGAACATTGAATGGAACAGGTAGACGGTTGAAATCTTTGTATATATTGCTTCCATATAGTATAAGAAACATATATGCAAATCATCCAAACAGTACCATTCGCCAATTTTTTGTTCTTCAAGTTTAAGTGAACTACGAGCCCCATTGTTAATCCTTTAAAGGAAATTATTTGTAAATTTCGACAAGTAGAACAATGAATGGAACAGGTAGACTGTTGAAATCATTGTATATAGTGCTTCTATATAGTCTTAGAAACATATATGCAAAGCATCCAAACAGTACAATTCGCCAATTTTTTGTTCTTCAAGTTTAAGTGAACAATGAGCCCCAATGGTTAATCCGTTATCGGAAATTATTTGTAACTTTCGACAAGTAGAACAATGAATGGAACTGGTAGACGGTTGAAATCTTTGTATATATTGCTTCTATATAGTCTAAGAAACATATATGCAAAGCATCCAAACAGTACAATTCGCCAATTTTTTGTTCTTCAAGTTTAAGTAAACTACGATCCCCTTTGTTAATCCCTTAACGGAAATTATTTGTAAATTTCGACAAGTAGAACAATGAATGGAACAGGTAGACGGTTGAAATCTTTGTATATATTGCTTCTATATAGTCTAAGAAACATATATGCAAAGCATCCAAACAGTACAATTCGCCAATTTTTTGTTCTTCAAGTTTAAGTGAACAATGAGCCCCATTGTGAATCCTTTAAAGGAAATTATTTGTAAATTTCGACAAGTAGAACAATGATTGGAACACGTAGACGGTTGAAATCTTTGTATATATTGTTTCCATATAGTCTAAGAAACATGTACGCAAAGCATCCAAACAGTACCGTTCGCCAATTTTTTGTTCTTCAAGTTTAAGTGAACTACGAGCCCCATTGTTAATCCTTTAAAGGAAATTATTTGTAAATTTCGACAAGTAGAACATTGAATGGAACAGGTAGTCGGTTGAAATCTTTGTATATATTGCTTCTATATAGTATAAGAAACATATATGCAAAGCATCCAAACAGTACAATTCGCCAATTTTTTGTTCTTCAAGTTTAAGTGAACAATGAGCCCCAATGGTTAATCCGTTATCGGAAATTATTTGTAACTTTCGACAAGTAGAACAATGAATGGAACTGGTAGACGGTTGAAATCTTTGTATATATTGCTTCTATATAGTCTAAGAAACATATATGCAAAGCATCTAAACAGTACCATTCGCCAATTTTTTGTTCTTCAAGTTTAAGTGAACTACGAGCCCCATTGTTAATCCGTTATCGGAAATTATTTGTAACTTTCGACAAGTAGAACAATGAATGGATCAGGTAGACGGTTGAAGTCTTTGTATACATTGCTTCTATATAGTCTAAGAAACATATATGCAAAGCATCCAAACAGTACCATTCGCCAATTATTTCATCTTCATGTTTAAGTGAACTACGAGCCCCATTGTTAATACTTTAACGGAAATTATTTGTAACTTCCGACAAGTAGAACAATGAATGGAACAGGTAGACGGTTGAAATCAATGTATATATTGCTTCTATATAGTCTAAGAAACATATATGCAAAGCATCCAAACAGTACCATTCGCCAATTTTTTGTTCTTCAAGTTTAAGTGAACTACGAGCCCCATTGTTAATCCCTTAACGGAAATTATTTGTAACTTTCGACAAGTAGAACAATGATTGGAACACGTAGACGGTTGAAATCTTTGTATATATTGCTTCCATATAGTCTAAGAAGCATGTACGCAAAGCATCCAAACAGTACCGTCCGCCAATTTTTTGTTCTTCAAGTTTAAGTGAACTACGAGCCCCATTGTTAATCCTTTAAAGGAAATTATTTGTAAATTTCGACAAGTAGAACATTGAATGGAACAGGTAGACGGTTGAAATCTTTGTATATATTGCTTCCATATAGTATAAGAAACATATATGCAAATCATCCAAACAGTACCATTCGCCAATTTTTTGTTCTTCAAGTTTAAGTGAACTACGAGCCCCATTGTTAATCCTTTAAAGGAAATTATTTGTAAATTTCGACAAGTAGAACAATGAATGGAACAGGTAGACTGTTGAAATCATTGTATATAGTGCTTCTATATAGTCTAAGAAACATATATGCAAAGCATCCAAACAGTACAATTCGCCAATTTTTTGTTCTTCAAGTTTAAGTGAACAATGAGCCCCAATGGTTAATCCGTTATCGGAAATTATTTGTAACTTTCGACAAGTAGAACAATGAATGGAACTGGTAGACGGTTGAAATCTTTGTATATATTGCTTCTATATAGTCTAAGAAACATATATGCAAAGCATCCAAACAGTACAATTCGCCAATTTTTTGTTCTTCAAGTTTAAGTAAACTACGATCCCCTTTGTTAATCCCTTAACGGAAATTATTTGTAAATTTCGACAAGTAGAACAATGAATGGAACAGGTAGACGGTTGAAATCTTTGTATATATTGCTTCTATATAGTCTAAGAAACATATATGCAAAGCATCCAAACAGTACAATTCGCCAATTTTTTGTTCTTCAAGTTTAAGTGAACAACGAGCCCCATTGTGAATCCTTTAAAGGAAATTATTTGTAAATTTCGACAAGTAGAACAATGATTGGAACACGTAGACGGTTGAAATCTTTGTATATATTGTTTCCATATAGTCTAAGAAACATGTACGCAAAGCATCCAAACAGTACCGTTCGCCAATTTTTTGTTCTTCAAGTTTAAGTGAACTACGAGCCCCATTGTTAATCCTTTAAAGGAAATTATTTGTAAATTTCGACAAGTAGAACATTGAATGGAACAGGTAGTCGGTTGAAATCTTTGTATATATTGCTTCTATATAGTATAAGAAACATATATGCAAAGCATCCAAACAGTACAATTCGCCAATTTTTTGTTCTTCAAGTTTAAGTGAACAATGAGCCCCAATGGTTAATCCGTTATCGGAAATTATTTGTAACTTTCGACAAGTAGAACAATGAATGGAACTGGTAGACGGTTGAAATCTTTGTATATATTGCTTCTATATAGTCTAAGAAACATATATGCAAAGCATCTAAACAGTACCATTCGCCAATTTTTTGTTCTTCAAGTTTAAGTGAACTACGAGCCCCATTGTTAATCCGTTATCGGAAATTATTTGTAACTTTCGACAAGTAGAACAATGAATGGATCAGGTAGACGGTTGAAGTCTTTGTATACATTGCTTCTATATAGTCTAAGAAACATATATGCAAAGCATCCAAACAGTACCATTCGCCAATTATTTCATCTTCATGTTTAAGTGAACTACGAGCCCCATTGTTAATACTTTAACGGAAATTATTTGTAACTTCCGACAAGTAGAACAATGAATGGAACAGGTAGACGGTTGAAATCAATGTATATATTGCTTCTATATAGTCTAAGAAACATATATGCAAAGCATCCAAACAGTACCATTCGCCAATTTTTTGTTCTTCAAGTTTAAGTGAACTACGAGCCCCATTGTTAATCCCTTAACGGAAATTATTTGTAACTTTCGACAAGTAGAACAATGATTGGAACACGTAGACGGTTGAAATCTTGGTATATATTGCTTCCATATAGTCTAAGAAACATGTACGCAAAGCATCCAAACAGTACCATTCGCCAATTTTTTGTTCTTCAAGTTTAAGTGAACAATGAGCCCCAATGGTTAATCCTTTATCGGAAATTATTTGTAACTTTCGGCAAGTAGAACAATGAATGGAACAGGTAGACTGTTGATATCATTGTATATGTTGTTTCTATATAGTCTAAGAAACATATATGCAAAGCGTCCAAACAGTACAATTCGCCAATTATTTGATCTTCAAGTTTAAGTGAACTACTAGCCCCATTGTTAATACTTTAACGGAAATTATTTGTAACTTTCGGCAAGTAGAACAATGAATGGAACAGGTAGACGGTTGAAATCTTTGTATATATTGCTTCTATATAGTCTAAGAAACATATATGCAAAGCATCCAAACAGTACAATTCGCCAATTTATTGTTCTTCAAGTTTAAGTGAACAACGAGCCCCATTGTTAATCCTTTAAAGGAAATTATTTGTAAATTTCGACAAGTAGAACAATGATTGGAACACGTAGACGGTTGAAATCTTTGTATATATTGCTTCCATATAGTCTAAGAAACATGTACGCAAAGCATCCAAACAGTACCATTCGCCAATTTTTTGTTCTTCAAGATTAAGTGAACTACGAGCCCCATTTTTAATCCTTTAAAGGAAATTATTTGTAAATTTCGACAAGTAGAACAATGATTGGAACTCGTAGACGGTTGAAATCTTTGTATATATTGCTTCCATATAGTCTAAGAAACATGTGCGCAAAGTATCCAAACAGTACCATTCGCCAATTTTTTGGTCTTCAAGTTTAAGTGAACAATGAGCCCCAATGGTTAATCCTTTATCGGAAATTATTTGTAACTTTCGGCAAGTAGAACGATGAATGGAACAGGTAGACGGTTGAAATCTTAGTATATATTGCTTCTATATAGTCTAAGAAACATATATGCAAAGCATCCAAACAGTACAATTGGCCAATTTATTGTTCTTCAAGTTTAAGTGAACAATGAGCCCCAATGGTTAATCCTTTATCGGAAATTATTTGTAACTTTCGACAAGTAGAACAATGAATGGAACAGGTAGACGGTTGAAATATTTGTATATATTGCTTCTATATAGTCTAAGAAACATATATGCAAAGCATCCAAACAGTACAATTCGCCAATTTTTTGTTCTTCAAGTTTAAGTGAACAACCAGCCCCATTGTTAATCCTTTAAAGGAAATTATTTGTAAATTTCGACAAGTAGAACAATGATTGGAACACGTAGACGGTTGAAATCTTTGTATATATTGCTTCCATATAGTCTAAGAAACATGTACGCAAAGCATCCAAACAGTACCATTCGCCAATTTGTTGGTCTTCAAGATTAAGTGAACAATGAGCCCCAATGGTTAATCCTTTATCGGAAATTATTTGTAATTTTCGACAAGCAGAACAATGAATGGAACAGGTAGACGGTTGAAATCTTTGTATATATTGCTTCTATATAGTCTAACAAACATATATGCAAAGCATCCAAACAGTACAATTCGCCAATTTATTGTTCTTCAAGTTTAAGTGAACAACGAGCCCCATTGTTAATCCTTTAAAGGAAATTATTTGTAAATTTCGACAAGTAGAACAATGATTGGAACACGTAGACGGTTGAAATCTTAGTATATATTGCTTCTATATAGTCTAAGAAACATATATGCAAAGCATCCAAACAGTATAATTCGCCAATTTATTGTTCTTCAAGTTTAAGTGAACAACGAGCCCCATTGTTAATCCTTTATCGGAAATTATTTGTAATTTTCGACAAGTAGAATAATGAATGGAACAGGTAGACGGTTGAAATATTTGTATATATTGCTTCTATATAGTCTAAGAAACATATATGCAAAGCATCCAAACAGTACCACTCGCCAATTTGTTGGTCTTCAAGATTAAGTGAACAATGAGCCCCAATGGTTAATCCTTTATCGGAAATTATTTGTAATTTTCGACAAGTAGAATAATGAATGGAACAGGTAGACGGTTGAAATATTT
Organism: Cerceris ruficornis; assembly: GCA_963989415.1. Classification (NCBI taxonomy): domain Eukaryota; kingdom Metazoa; phylum Arthropoda; class Insecta; order Hymenoptera; family Crabronidae; genus Cerceris; species Cerceris ruficornis. The sequence continues at coordinate 1,204,012 of CAXDIW010000076.1, forward strand.
GTATATATTGCTTCTATATAGTCTAAGAAACATATATGCAAAGCATCCAAACAGTACAATTCGCCAATTTTTTGTTCTTCAAGTTTAAGTGAACAATGAGCCCCAATGGTTAATCCTTTATCGGAAATTATTTGTAAATTTCGGCAAGTAGAACAATGAATGGAACAGGTAGACTGTTGAAATCATTGTATATGTTGTTTCTATGTGGTCTAAGAAACATATATGCAAAGCGTCCAAACAGTACAATTCGCCAATTATTTGATCTTCAAGTTTAAGTGAACTACTAGCCCCATTGTTAATACTTTAACGGAAATTATTTGTAACTTTCGGCAAGTAGAACAATGAATGGAACAGGTAGACGGTTGAAATCTTTGTATATATTGCTTCTATATAGTCTAAGAAACATATATGCAAAGCATCCAAACAGTACAATTCGCCAATTTATTGTTCTTCAAGTTTAAGTGAACAACGAGCCCCATTGTTAATCCTTTAAAGGAAATTATTTGTAAATTTCGACAAGTAGAACAATGATTGGAACACGTAGACGGTTGAAATCTTTGTATATATTGCTTCCATATAGTCTAAGAAACATGTACGCAAAGCATCCAAATAGTACCATTCGCCAATTTTTTGTTCTTCAAGTTTAAGTGAACAATGAGCCCCAATGGTTAATCCTTTATCGGAAATTATTTGTAACTTTCGGCTAGTAGAACAATGAATGGAACAGGTAGACGGTTGAAATCTTAGTACATATTGCTTCTATATAGTCTAAGAAACATATATGCAAAGCATCCGAACAGTACAATTCTCCAATTTTTTGTTCTTCAAGTTTAAGTGAACAATGAGCCCCAATGGTTAATCCTTTATCGGAAATTATTTGTAACTTTCGGCAAGTAGAACGATGAATGGAACAGGTAGACGGTTGAAATCTTTGTATATATTGCTTCTATATAGTCTAAGAAACATATATGCAAAGCATCCAAACAGTACAATTCGCCAACTTATTGTTCTTCAAGTTTGAGTGAACAACGAGCCCCATTGTTAATCCTTTAAAGGAAATTATTTGTAAATTTCGACAAGTAGAACAATGATTGGAACACGTAGACGGTTGAAATCTTTGTATATATTGCTTCCATATAGTCTAAGAAACATGTACGCAAAGCATCCAAACAGTACCATTCGCCAATTTTTTGTTCTTCAAGTTTAAGTGAACAATGAGCCCCAATGGTTAATCCTTTATCGGAAATTATTTGTAATTTTCGACAAGTAGAACAATGAATGGAACAGGTAGACGGTTGAAATATTTGTATATATTGCTTCTATATAGTCTAAGAATCATATATGCAAAGCATCCAAACAGTACCATTCGCCAATTTGTTGGTCTTCAAGATTAAGTGAACAATGAGCCCCAATGGTTAATCCTTTATCGGAAATTATTTGTAATTTTCGACAAGTAGAACAATGAATGGAACAGGTAGACGGTTGAAATATTTGTATATATTGCTTCTATATAGTATAAGAAACATATATGCAAATCATCCAAACAGTACAATTCGCCAATTATTTGATCTTCAAGTTTAAGTGAACTACTAGCCCCATTGTTAATACTTTAACGGAAATTATTTGTAACTTTCGGCAAGTAGAACAATGATTGGAACACGTAGACGGTTGAAATCTTTGTATATATTGCTTCCATATAGTCTAAGAAACATGTACGCAAAGCATCCAAACAGTACCATTCGCCAATTTTTTGTTCTTCAAGTTTAAGTGAACAATGAGCCCCAATGGTTAATCCTTTATCGGAAATTATTTGTAACTTTCGGCAAGTAGAACAATGAATGGAACAGGTAGACTGTTGAAATCATTGTATATGTTGTTTCTATGTAGTCTAAGAAACATATATGCAAAGCGTCCAAACAGTACAATTCGCCAATTATTCGATCTTCAAGTTTAAGTGAACTACTAGCCCCATTGTTAATACTTTAACGGAAATTATTTGTAACTTTCGGCAAGTAGAACAATGATTGGAACACGTAGACGGTTGAAATCTTTGTATATATTGCTTCCATATAGTCTAAGAAACATGTACGCAAAGCATCCAAATAGTACCATTCGCCAATTTTTTGTTCTTCAAGTTTAAGTGAACAATGAGCCCCAATGGTTAATCCTTTATCGGAAATTATTTGTAATTTTCGACAAGTAGAACAATGAATGGAACAGGTAGACGGTTGAAATATTTGTATATATTGCTTCCATATAGTCTAAGAAACATGTACGCAAAGCATCCAAACAGTACCATTCGCCAATTTTTTGTTCTTCAAGTTTAAGTGAACAATGAGCCCCAATGGTTAATCCTTTATCGGAAATTATTTGTAATTTTCGACAAGTAGAACAATGAATGGAACAGGTAGACGGTTGAAATATTTGTATATATTGCTTCTATATAGTCTAAGAATCATATATGCAAAGCATCCAAACAGTACCATTCGCCAATTTGTTGGTCTTCAAGATTAAGTGAACAATGAGCCCCAATGGTTAATCCTTTATCGGAAATTATTTGTAATTTTCGACAAGTAGAACAATGAATGGAACAGGTAGACGGTTGAAATATTTGTATATATTGCTTCTATATAGTATAAGAAACATATATGCAAATCATCCAAACAGTACAATTCGCCAATTTTTTGTTCTGCTAGTTTAAGTAAACTACGATCCCCATTGTTAATCCCTTAACGGAAATTATTTGTAACTTTCGACAAGTAGAACAATGATTGGAACACGTAGACGGTTGAAATCTTTATATATATTGCTTCCATATAGTCTAAGAAACATGTACGCAAAGCATCCAAACAGTACCATTCGCCAATTTTTTGTTCTTCAAGTTTAAGTGAACAATGAGCCCCAATGGTTAATCCTTTATCGGAAATTATTTGTAACTTTCGGCAAGTAGAACAATGAATGGAACAGGTAGACTGTTGAAATCATTGTATATGTTGTTTCTATGTAGTCTAAGAAACATATATGCAAAGCGTCCAAACAGTACAATTCGCCAATTATTTGATCTTCAAGTTTAAGTGAACTACTAGCCCCATTGTTAATACTTTAACGGAAATTATTTGTAACTTTCGGCAAGTAGAACAATGATTGGAACACGTAGACGGTTGAAATCTTTGTATATATTGCTTCCATATAGTCTAAGAAACATGTACGCAAAGCATCCAAATAGTACCATTCGCCAATTTTTTGTTCTTCAAGTTTAAGTGAACAATGAGCCCCAATGGTTAATCCTTTATCGGAAATTATTTGTAATTTTCGACAAGTAGAACAATGAATGGAACAGGTAGACGGTTGAAATATTTGTATATATTGCTTCTATATAGTCTAAGAAACATATATGCAAAGCGTCCAAACAGTACAATTCGCCAATTTATTGTTCTTCAAGTTTAAGTGAACAACGAGCCCCATTGTTAATCCTTTAAAGGAAATTATTTGTAAATTTCGACAAGTAGAACAATGATTGGAACACGTAGACGGTTGAAATCTTTGTATATATTGCTTCCATATAGTCTAAGAAACATGTACGCAAAGCATCCAAACAGTACCATTCGCCAACTTTTTGTTCTTCAAGTTTAAGTGAACAATGAGCCCCAATGGTTAATCCTTTATCGGAAATTATTTGTAATTTTCGACAAGTAGAACAATGAATGGAACAGGTAGACGGTTGAAATATTTGTATATATTGCTTCTATATAGTCTAAGAAACATATATGCAAAGCGTCCAAACAGTACAATTCGCCAATTTATTGTTCTTCAAGTTTAAGTGAACAACGAGCCCCATTGTTAATCCTTTAAAGGAAATTATTTGTAAATTTCGACAAGTAGAACAATGATTGGAACACGTAGACGGTTGAAATCTTTGTATATATTGCTTCCATATAGTCTAAGAAACATGTACGCAAAGCATCCAAATAGTACCATCCGCCAATTTTTTGTTCTTCAAGTTTAAGTGAACAATGAGCCCCAATGGTTAATCCTTTATCGGAAATTATTTGTAACTTTCGGCAAGTAGAACGATGAATGGAACAGGTAGACGGTTGAAATCTTAGTATATATTGCTTCCATATAGTCTAAGAAACATATATGCAAAGCATCCAAACAGTACAATTCGCCAATTTATTGTTCTTCAAGTTTAAGTGAACAACGAGCCCCATTGTTAATCCTTTAAAGGAAATTATTTGTAAATTTCGACAAGTAGAACAATGATTGGAACACGTAGACGGTTGAAATCTTTGTATATATTGCTTCCATATAGTCTAAGAAACATGTACGCAAAGCATCCAAACAGTACCATTCGCCAACTTTTTGTTCTTCAAGTTTAAGTGAACAATGAGCCCCAATGGTTAATCCTTTATCGGAAATTATTTGTAATTTTCGACAAGTAGAACAATGAATGGAACAGGTAGACGGTTGAAATATTTGTATATATTGCTTCTATATAGTCTAAGAAACATATATGCAAAGCGTCCAAACAGTACAATTCGCCAATTTATTGTTCTTCAAGTTAAAGTGAACAACGAGCCCCATTGTTAATCCTTTAAAGGAAATTATTTGTAAATTTCGACAAGTAGAACAATGATTGGAACACGTAGACGGTTGAAATCTTTGTATATATTGCTTCCATATAGTCTAAGAAACATGTACGCAAAGCATCCCAACAGTACCATTCGCCAATTTGTTGGTCTTCAAGATTAAGTGAACAATGAGCCCCAATGGTTAATCCTTTATCGGAAATTATTTGTAATTTTCGACAAGTAGAACAATGAATGGAACAGGTAGACTGTTGAAATATTTGTATATATTGCTTCTATATAGTATAAGAAACATATATGCAAAGCATCCAAACAGTACAATTCGCCAATTATTTGTTCTTCAAGTTTAAGTAAACTACGATCCCCATTGTTAATCCCTTAACGGAAATTATTTGTAACTTTCGACAAGTAGAACAATGATTGGAACACGTAGACGGTTGATATCTTTGTATATATTGCTTCCATATAGTCTAAGAAACATGTACGCAAAGCATCCAAACAGTACCATTCCCCAATTTTTTGTTCTTCAAGTTTAAGTGAACAATGAGCCCCAATGGTTAATCCTTTATCGGAAATTATTTGTAACTTTCGGCAAGTAGAACAATGAATGGAACAGGTAGACGGTTGAAATCTTTGTATATATTGCTTCTATATAGTCTAAGAAACTTATATGCAAAGCGTCCAAACAGTACAATTCGCCAATTATTTGATCTTCAAGTTTAAGTGAACTACGAGCCCCATTGTTAATAATTTAACGGAAATTATTTGTATCTTGCGACAAGTAGAACAATGAATGGAACAGGTAGCCGGTTGGAATCAATGTATATATTGCTTCTATATAGTCTAAGAAACATATATGCAAAGCATCCAAACAGTACCATTCGCCAATTTTTTGGTCTTCAAGTTTAAGTGAACAATGAGCCCCAATGGTTAATCTATTATCGGAAATTATTTGTAATTTTCGACAAGTAGAACAATGAATGGAACAGGTAGACGGTTGAAATATTTGTATATATTGCTTCTATATAGTCTAAGAAACATATATGCAAAGCATCCAAACAGTACAATTCGCCAACTTATTGTTCTTCAAGTTTAAGTGAACAACGAGCCCCATTGTTAATCCTTTAAAGGAAATTATTTGTAAATTTCGACAAGTAGAACAATGATTGGAACACGTAGACGGTTGAAATCTTTGTATATATTGCTTCCATATAGTCTAAGAAACATGTACGCAAAGCATCCAAACAGTACCATTCGCCAATTTTTTGTTCTTCAAGTTTAAGTGAACAATGAGAACCAATGGTTAATCCTTTATCGGAAATTATTTGTAATTTTCGACAAGTAGAACAATGAATGGAACAGGTAGACGGTTGAAATATTTGTATATATTGCTTCTATATAGTCTAAGAAACATATATGCAAAGCATCCAAACAGTACAATTCGCCAATTTATTGTTCTTCAAGATTAAGTGAACAATGAGCCCCAATGGTTAATCCTTTATTCGAAATTATTTGTAATTTTCGACAAGTAGAACAATGAATGGAACAGGTAGACGGTTGAAATATTTGTATATATTGCTTCCATATAGTCTAAGAAACATGTACGCAAAGCATCCAAACAGTACCATTTGCCAATTTTTTGGTCTTCAAGTTTAAGTGAACAATGAGCCCCAATGGTTAATCCTTTATCGGAAATTATTTGTAACTTTCGGCAAGTAGAACAATGAATGGAACAGGTAGACTGTTGAAATCATTGTATATGTTGTTTCTATGTAGTCTAAGAAACATATATGCAAAGCGTCCAAACAGTACAATTCGCCAATTATTTGATCTTCAAGTTTAAGTGGACTACTAGCCCCATTGTTAATACTTTAACGGAAATTATTTGTAACTTTCGGCAAGTAGAACAATGAATGGAACAGGTAGACGGTTGAAATCTTTTTATATATTGCTTCTATATAGTCTAAGAAACATATATGCAAAGCATCCAAACAGTACAATTCGCCAATTTATTGTTCTTCAAGTTTAAGTGAACAACGAGCCCCATTGTTAATCCTTTAAAGGAAATTATTTGTAAATTTCGACAAGTAGAACAATGATTGGAACACGTAGACGGTTGAAATCTTTGTATATATTGCTTCCATATAGTCTAAGAAACATGTACGCAAAGCATCCAAATAGTACCATTCGCCAATTTTTTGTTCTTCAAGTTTAAGTGAACAATGAGCCCCAATGGTTAATCCTTTATCGGAAATTATTTGTAACTTTCGGCAAGTAGAACGATGAATGGAACAGGTAGACGGTTGAAATCTTAGTATATATTGCTTCTATATAGTCTAAGAAACATATATGCAAAGCATCCAAACAGTACAATTCGCCAATTTATTGTTCTTCAAGTTTAAGTGAACAACGAGCCCCATTGTTAATCCTTTAAAGGAAATTATTTGTAAATTTCGACAAGTAGAACAATGATTGGAACACGTAGACGGTAGAAATCTTTGTGTATATTGCTTCCATATAGTCTAAGAAACATGTACGCAAAGCATCCAAACAGTACCATTCGCCAATTTTTTGGTCTTCAAGTTTAAGTGAACAATGAGCCCCAATGGTTAATCCATTATCGGAAATTATTTGTAATTTTCGACAAGTAGAACAATGAATGGAACAGGTAGACGGTTGAAATATTTGTATATATTGCTTCTATATAGTCTAAGAATCATATATGCAAAGCATCCAAACAGTACCATTCGCTAATTTGTTGGTCTTCAAGATTAAGTGAACAATGAGCCCCAATGGTTAATCCTTTATCGGAAATTATTTGTAATTTTCGACAAGTAGAACAATGAAAGGAACAGGTAGACGGTTGAAATATTTGTATATATTGCTTCTATATAGTCTAAGAAACATATATGCAAAGCATCCAAACAGTACAATTCGCCAATTTTTTGTTCTTCAAGTTTAAGTAAACTACGATCCCCATTGTTAATCCCTTAACGGAAATTATTTGTAACTTTCGACAAGTAGAACAATGAGTGGAACACGTAGACGGTTGAAATCTTTGTATATATTGCTTCCATATAGTCTAAGAAACATGTACGCAAAGCATCCAAACAGTACCATTCGCCAATTTTTTGTTCTTCAAGTTTAAGTGAACAATGAGCCCCAATGGTTAATCCTTTATCGGAAATTATTTGTAATTTTCGACAAGTAGAACAATGAATGGAACAGGTAGACGGTTGAAATCTTTGTATATATTGCTTCTATATAATCTAAGAAACATATATGCAAAGCATCTAAACAGTAACAATCGCCAATTTTTTGATCTTCAAGTTTAAGTGACCAACGAGCCCCATTGTTAATCCTTTAAAGGAAATTATTTGTAAATTTCGACAAGTAGAACAATGAATGGAACAGGTAGACGGTTGAAATCTTTGTATATATTGCTTCTATATAATCTAAGAAACATATATGCAAAGTATCCAAACAGTACCATTCGCCAAATTTTTGTTCTTCAAGTTTAAGTGAACAGCGAGCCCCATTGATAATCATGAAATGGAAATTATTTGTAACTTTCTACAAGTAGAACAATGAATGGAACAGGTAGACGGTTGAATTCTTTGTATATATTGCTTCTATATAGTCTAAGAAACCTATATGCAAAGCATCTAAACGGTAACAATCGCCAATTTTTTGATCTTCAAGTTTAAGTGAACAGCGAGCCCCAATGGTTAATCCGTTATCGGAAATTATTTGTAACTTTCGACAAGTAGAACAATGAATGGAACTGGTAGACGGTTGAAATCTTTGTATATATTGCTTCTATATAGTCTAAGAAACATATATGCAAAGCATCTAAACAGTACCATTCGCCAATTTTTTGTTCTTCAAGTTTAAGTGAACTACGAGCCCCATTGTTAATCCTTTAAAGGAAATTATTTGTAAATTTCGACAAGTAGAACAATGAATGGATCATGTAGACGGTTGAAGCCTTTGTATACATTGCTTCCATATAGTCTAAGAAACATATATGCAAAGCATCCAAACAGTACCATTCGCCAATTTTTTGTTCTTCAAGTTTAAGTGAACAATGAGCCCCATTGTTAATCCTTTATCGGAAATTATTTGTAACTTTCGACAAGTAGAACATTGAATGGAATAGGTAGACGGTTGAAATCTTTGTATATATTGCTTCTATATAGTATAAGAAACATATATGCAAAGCATCCAAACAGTACAATTCGCCAATTTTTTGTTCTTCAAGTTTAAGTGAACAACGAGCTCCATTGTTAATCCTTTAAAGGAAATTATTTGTAAATTTCGACAAGTAGAACAATGATTGGAACACGTAGACGGTTGAAATCTTTGTATATATTGTTTCCATATAGTCTAAGAAACATTTACGCAAAGCATCCAAACAGTACCGTTCGCCAATTTTTTGTTCTTCAAGTTTAAGTGAACTACGAGCCCCATTGTTAATCCTTTAAAGGAAATTATTTGTAAATTTCGACAAGTAGAACATTGATTGGAACACGTAGACGGTTGAAATCTTTGTATATATTGCTTCCATATAGTCTAAGAAACATGTACGCAAAGCATCCAAACAGTACCGTCCGCCAATTTTTTGTTCTTCAAGTTTAAGTGAACTACGAGCCCCATTGTTAATCCTTTAAAGGAAATTATTTGTAAATTTCGACAAGTAGAACATTGAATGGAACAGGTAGACGGTTGAAATCTTTGTATATATTGCTTCCATATAGTATAAGAAACATATATGCAAAGCATTCAAACAGTACCATCCGCCAATTTTTTGTTCTTCAAGTTTAAGTGAACTACGAGCCCCATTGTTAATCCTTTAAAGGAAATTATTTGTAAATTTCGACAAGTAGAACAATGAATGGAACAGGTAGACTGTTGAAATCATTGTATATAGTGCTTCTATATAGTCTAAGAAACATATATGCAAAGCATCCAAACAGTACAATTCGCCAATTTTTTGTTCTTCAAGTTTAAGTGAACAATGAGCCCCAATGGTTAATCCGTTGTCGGAAATTATTTGTAACTTTCGACAAGTAGAACAATGAATGGAACTGGTAGACGGTTGAAATCTTTGTATATATTGCTTCTATATAGTCTAAGAAACATATATGCAAAGCATCTAAACAGTACCATTCGCCAATTTTTTGTTCTTCAAGTTTAAGTGAACTACGAGCCCCATTGTTAATCCGTTATCGGAAATTATTTGTAACTTTCGACAAGTAGAACAATGAATGGATCAGGTAGACGGTTGAAGTCTTTGTATACATTGCTTCTATATAGTCTAAGAAACATATATGCAAAGCATCCAAACAGTACCATTCGCCAATTTTTTCATCTTCATGTTTAAGTGAACTACGAGCCCCATTGTTAATACTTTAACGGAAATTATTTGTAACTTCCGACAAGTAGAACTATGAATGGAACAGGTAGACGGTTGAAATCTTTGTATATATTGCTTCTATATAGTCTAAGAAACATATATGCAAAGCATCCAAAAAGTACAATTCGCCAATTTATTGTTCTTCAAGTTTAAGTGAACAACGAGCCCCACTGTTAATCCTTTAAAGGAAATTATTTGTAAATTTCGACAAGTAGAACAATGATTGGAACACGTAGACGGTTGAAATCTTTGTATATATTGCTTCCATATAGTGTAAGAAACATGTACGCAAAGCATCCAAACAGTACCGTCCGCCAATTTTTTGTTCTTCAAGTTTAAGTGAACTACGAGCCCCATTGTTAATCCTTTAAAGGAAATTGTTTGTAAATTTCGACAAGTAGAACATTGAATGGAACAGGTAGACGGTTGAAATCTTTGTATATATTGCTTCTATATAGTATAAGAAACATATATGCAAAGCATCCAAACAGTACAATTCGCCAATTTTTTGTTCTTCAAGTTTAAGTGAACAATGAGCCCCAATGGTTAATCCGTTATCGGAAATTATTTGTAACTTTCGACAAGTAGAACAATGAATGGAACTGGTAGACGGTTGAAATCTTTGTATATATTGCTTCTATATAGTCTAAGAAACATATATGCAAAGCATCTAAACAGTACCATTCGCCAATTTTTTGTTCTTCAAGTTTAAGTGAACTATGAGCCCCATTGTTAATCCTTTAAAGGAAATTATTTCTAAATTTCGACAAGTAGAACAATGAATGGATCAGGTAGACGGTTGAAGTCTTTGTATACATTGCTTCCATATAGTCTAAGAAACATATATGCAAAGCATCCAAACAGTACCATTCGCCAATTTTTTGTTCTTCAAGTTTAAGTGAACAATGAGCCCCATTGTTAATCCTTTATCGGAAATTATTTGTAACTTTCGACAAGTAGAACATTGAATGGAATAGGTAGACGGTTGAAATCTTTGTATATGTTGCTTCTATATAGTATAAGAAACATATATGCAAAGCATCCAAACAGTACAATTCGCCAATTTTTTGTTCTTCAAGTTTAAGTGAAGAACGAGCCCCATTGTTAATCCTTTAAAGGAAATTATTTTTAAATTTCGACAAGTAGAACAATGATTGGAACACGTAGACGGTTGAAATCTTTGTATATATTGTTTCCATATAGTCTAAGAAACATGTACGCAAAGCATCCAAACAGTACCGTTCGCCAATTTTTTGTTCTTCAAGTTTAAGTGAACTACGAGCCCCATTGTTAATCCTTTAAAGGAAATTATTTGTAAATTTCGACAAGTAGAACATTGAATGGAACAGGTAGTCGGTTGAAATCTTTGTATATATTGCTTCTATATAGTATAAGAAACATATATGCAAAGCATCCAAACAGTACAATTCGCCAATTTTTTGTTCTTCAAGTTTAAGTGAACAATGAGCCCCAATGGTTAATCCGTTATCGGAAATTATTTGTAACTTTCGACAAGTAGAACAATGAATGGAACTGTTAGACGGTTGAAATCTTTGTATATATTGCTTCTATATAGTCTAAGAAACATATATGCAAAGCATCTAAACAGTACCATTCGCCAATTTTTTGTTCTTCAAGTTTAAGTGAACTACGAGCCCCATTGTTAATCCGTTATCGGAAATTATTTGTAACTTTCGACAAGTAGAACAATGAATGGATCAGGTAGACGGTTGAAGTCTTTGTATACATTGCTTCTATATAGTCTAAGAAACATATATGCAAAGCATCCAAACAGTACCATTCGCCAATTATTTCATCTTCATGTTTAAGTGAACTACGAGCCCCATTGTTAATACTTTAACGGAAATTATTTGTAACTTCCGACAAGTAGAACAATGAATGGAACAGGTAGACGGTTGAAATCAATGTATATATTGCTTCTATATAGTCTAAGAAACATATATGCAAAGCATCCAAACAGTACAATTCGCCAATTTTTTGTTCTTCAAGTTTAAGTAAACTACGATCCCCTTTGTTAATCCCTTAACGGAAATTATTTGTAAATTTCGACAAGTAGAACAATGAATGGAACAGGTAGACGGTTGAAATCTTTGTATATATTGCTTCTATATAGTCTAAGAAACATATATGCAAAGCATCCAAACAGTACAATTCGCCAATTTATTGTTCTTCAAGTTTAAGTGAACAACGAGCCCCATTGTTAATCCTTTAAAGGAAATTATTTGTAAATTTCGACAAGTAGAACAATGATTGGAACACGTAGACGGTTGAAATCTTTGTATATATTGCTTCCATATAGTCTAAGAAGCATGTACGCAAAGCATCCAAACAGTACCGTCCGCCAATTTTTTGTTCTTCAAGTTTAAGTGAACTACGAGCCCCATTGTTAATCCTTTAAAGGAAATTATTTGTAAATTTCGACAAGTAGAACATTGAATGGAACAGGTAGACGGTTGAAATCTTTGTATATATTGCTTCCATATAGTATAAGAAACATATATGCAAATCATCCAAACAGTACCATTCGCCAATTTTTTGTTCTTCAAATTTAAGTGAACTACGAGCCCCATTGTTAATCCTTTAAAGGAAATTATTTGTAAATTTCGACAAGTAGAACAATGAATGGAACAGGTAGACTGTTGAAATCATTGTATATAGTGCTTCTATATAGTCTAAGAAACATATATGCAAAGCATCCAAACAGTACAATTCGCCAATTTTTTGTTCTTCAAGTTTAAGTGAACAATGAGCCCCAATGGTTAATCCGTTATCGGAAATTATTTGTAACTTTCGACAAGTAGAACAATGAATGGAACTGGTAGACGGTTGAAATCTTTGTATATATTGCTTCTATATAGTCTAAGAAACATATATGCAAAGCATCCAAACAGTACAATTCGCCAATTTTTTGTTCTTCAAGTTTAAGTAAACTACGATCCCCTTTGTTAATCCCTTAACGGAAATTATTTGTAAATTTCGACAAGTAGAACAATGAATGGAACAGGTAGACGGTTGAAATCTTTGTATATATTGCTTCTATATAGTCTAAGAAACATATATGCAAAGCATCCAAACAGTACAATTCGCCAATTTTTTGTTCTTCAAGTTTAAGTGAACAACGAGCCCCATTGTTAATCCTTTAAAGGAAATTATTTGTAAATTTCGACAAGTAGAACAATGATTGGAACACGTAGACGGTTGAAATCTTTGTATATATTGTTTCCATATAGTCTAAGAAACATGTACGCAAAGCATCCAAACAGTACCGTTCGCCAATTTTTTGTTCTTCAAGTTTAAGTGAACTACGAGCCCCATTGTTAATCCTTTAAAGGAAATTATTTGTAAATTTCGACAAGTAGAACATTGAATGGAACAGGTAGTCGGTTGAAATCTTTGTATATATTGCTTCTATATAGTATAAGAAACATATATGCAAAGCATCCAAACAGTACAATTCGCCAATTTTTTGTTCTTCAAGTTTAAGTGAACAATGAGCCCCAATGGTTAATCCGTTATCGGAAATTATTTGTAACTTTCGACAAGTAGAACAATGAATGGAACTGGTAGACGGTTGAAATCTTTGTATATATTGCTTCTATATAGTCTAAGAAACATATATGCAAAGCATCTAAACAGTACCATTCGCCAATTTTTTGTTCTTCAAGTTTAAGTGAACTACGAGCCCCATTGTTAATCCGTTATCGGAAATTATTTGTAACTTTCGACAAGTAGAACAATGAATGGATCAGGTAGACGGTTGAAGTCTTTGTATACATTGCTTCTATATAGTCTAAGAAACATATATGCAAAGCATCCAAACAGTACCATTCGCCAATTATTTCATCTTCATGTTTAAGTGAACTACGAGCCCCATTGTTAATACTTTAACGGAAATTATTTGTAACTTCCGACAAGTAGAACAATGAATGGAACAGGTAGACGGTTGAAATCAATGTATATATTGCTTCTATATAGTCTAAGAAACATATATGCAAAGCATCCAAACAGTACAATTCGCCAATTTTTTGTTCTTCAAGTTTAAGTAAACTACGATCCCCTTTGTTAATCCCTTAACGGAAATTATTTGTAAATTTCGACAAGTAGAACAATGAATGGAACAGGTAGACGGTTGAAATCTTTGTATATATTGCTTCTATATAGTCTAAGAAACATATATGCAAAGCATCCAAACAGTACAATTCGCCAATTTATTGTTCTTCAAGTTTAAGTGAACAACGAGCCCCATTGTTAATCCTTTAAAGGAAATTATATGTAAATTTCGACAAGTAGAACAATGATTGGAACACGTAGACGGTTGAAATCTTTGTATATATTGCTTCCATATAGTCTAAGAAGCATGTACGCAAAGCATCCAAACAGTACCGTCCGCCAATTATTTGTTCTTCAAGTTTAAGTGAACTACGAGCCCCATTGTTAATCCTTTAAAGGAAATTATTTGTAAATTTCGACAAATAGAACATTGAATGGAACAGGTAGACGGTTGAAATCTTTGTATATATTGCTTCCATATAGTATAAGAAACATATATGCAAATCATCCAAACAGTACCATTCGCCAATTTTTTGTTCTTCAAGTTTAAGTGAACTACGAGCCCCATTGTTAATCCTTTAAAGGAAACTATTTGTAAATTTCGACAAGTAGAACAATGAATGGAACAGGTAGACTGTTGAAATCATTGTATATAGTGCTTCTATATAGTCTAAGAAACATATATGCAAAGCATCCAAACAGTACAATTCGCCAATTTTTTGTTCTTCAAGTTTAAGTGAACAATGAGCCCCAATGGTTAATCCGTTATCGGAAATTATTTGTAACTTTCGACAAGTAGAACAATGAATGGAACTGGTAGACGGTTGAAATCTTTGTATATATTGCTTCTATATAGTCTAAGAAACATATATGCAAAGCATCCAAACAGTACAATTCGCCAATTTTTTGTTCTTCAAGTTTAAGTAAACTACGAGCCCCATTGTTAATCCTTTAAAGGAAATTATTTGTAAATTTCGAAAAGTAGAACATTGAATGGAACAGGTAGACGGTTGAAATCTTTGTATATATTGCTTCTATATAGTCTAAGAAACATATATGCAAAGCATCCAAACAGTACAATTCGCCAATTTTTTGTTCTTCAAGTTTAAGTGAACAACGAGCCCCATTGTTAATCCTTTAAAGGAAATTATTTGTAAATTTCGACAAGTAGAACAATGATTGGAACACGTAGACGGTTGAAATCTTTGTATATATTGCTTCCATATAGTCTAAGAAACATGTACGCAAAGCATCCAAACAGTACCGTCCGCCAATTTTTTGTTCTTCAAGTTTAAGTGAACTACGAGCCCCATTGTTAATCCTTTAAAGGAAATTATTTGTAAATTTCGACAAGTAGAACATTGAATGGATCAGGTAGAAGGTTGAAGTCTTTGTATACATTGCTTCCATATAGTCTAAGAAACATATATGCAAAGCATCCAAACAGTACCATTCGCCAATTTTTTGTTCTTCAAGTTTAAGTGAACAATGAGCCCCATTGTTAATCCTTTATCGGAAACTATTTGTAAATTTCGACAAGTAGAACAATGAATGGAACAGGTAGACGGTTGAAATCTTTGTATATATTGCTTCTATATAGTATAAGAAACATATATGCAAAGCATCCAAACAGTACAATTCGCCAATTTTTTGTTCTTCAAGTTTAAGTGAACAATGAGCCCCAATGGTTAATCCGTTATCGGAAATTATTTGTAACTTTCGACAAGTAGAACAATGAATGGAACTGGTAGACGGTTGAAATCTTTGTATATATTGCTTCTATATAGTCTAAGAAACATATATGCAAAGCATCTAAACAGTACCATTCGCCAATTTTTTGTTCTTCAAGTTTAAGTGAACTATGAGCCCCATTGTTAATCCTTTAAAGGAAATTATTTGTAAATTTCGACAAGTAGAACAATGAATGGATCAGGTAGAAGGTTGAAGTCTTTGTATACATTGCTTCCATATAGTCTAAGAAACATATATGCAAAGCATCCAAACAGTACCATTCGCCAATTTTTTGTTCTTCAAGTTTAAGTGAACAATGAGCCCCATTGTTAATCCTTTATCGGAAATTATTTGTAACTTTCGACAAGTAGAACATTGAATGGAATAGGTAGACGGTTGAAATCTTTGTATATATTGCTTCTATATAGTATAAGAAACATATATGCAAAGCATCCAAACAATACAATTCGCCAATTTTTTGTTCTTCAAGTTTAAGTGAACAACGAGCCCCATTGTTAATCCTTTAAAGGAAATTATTTGTAAATTTCGACAAGTAGAACAATGATTGGAACACGTAGACGGTTGAAATCTTTGTATATATTGTTTCCATATAGTCTAAGAAACATGTACGCAAAGCATCCAAACAGTACCGTTCGCCAATTTTTTGTTCTTCAAGTTTAAGTGAACTACGAGCCCCATTGTTAATCCTTTAAAGGAAATTATTTGTAAATTTCGACAAGTAGAACATTGAATGGAACAGGTAGTCGGTTGAAATCTTTGTATATATTGCTTCTATATAGTATAAGAAACATATATGCAAAGCATCCAAACAGTACAATTCGCCAATTTTTTGTTCTTCAAGTTTAAGTGAACAATGAGCCCCAATGGTTAATCCGTTATCGGAAATTATTTGTAACTTTCGACAAGTAGAACAATGAATGGAACTGTTAGACGGTTGAAATCTTTGTATATATTGCTTCTATATAGTCTAAGAAACATATATGCAAAGCATCTAAACAGTACCATTCGCCAATTTTTTGTTCTTCAAGTTTAAGTGAACTACGAGCCCCATTGTTAATCCGTTATCGGAAATTATTTGTAACTTTCGACAAGTAGAACAATGAATGGATCAGGTAGACGGTTGAAGTCTTTGTATACATTGCTTCTATATAGTCTAAGAAACATATATGCAAAGCATCCAAACAGTACCATTCGCCAATTATTTCATCTTCATGTTTAAGTGAACTACGAGCCCCATTGTTAATACTTTAACGGAAATTATTTGTAACTTCCGACAAGTAGAACAATGAATGGAACAGGTAGACGGTTGAAATCAATGTATATATTGCTTCTATATAGTCTAAGAAACATATATGCAAAGCATCCAAACAGTACAATTCGCCAATTTTTTGTTCTTCAAGTTTAAGTAAACTACGATCCCCTTTGTTAATCCCTTAACGGAAATTATTTGTAAATTTCGATAAGTAGAACAATGAATGGAACAGGTAGACGGTTGAAATCTTTGTATATATTGCTTCCATATAGTATAAGAAACATATATGCAAATCATCCAAACAGTACCATTCGCCAATTTTTTGTTCTTCAAGTTTAAGTGAACTACGAGCCCCATTGTTAATCCTTTAAAGGAAATTATTTGTAAATTTCGACAAGTAGAACAATGAATGGAACAGGTAGACTGTTGAAATCATTGTATATAGTGCTTCTATATAGTCTAAGAAACATATATGCAAAGCATCCAAACAGTACAATTCGCCAATTTTTTGTTCTTCAAGTTTAAGTGAACAATGAGCCCCAATGGTTAATCCGTTATCGGAAATTATTTGTAACTTTCGACAAGTAGAACAATGAATGGAACTGGTAGACGGTTGAAATCTTTGTATATATTGCTTCTATATAGTCTAAGAAACATATATGCAAAGCATCCAAACAGTACCGTCCGCCAATTTTTTGTTCTTCAAGTTTAAGTGAACTACGAGCCCCATTGTTAATCCTTTAAATGAAATTATTTGTAAATTTCGACAAATAGAACATTGAATGGAACAGGTAGACGGTTGAAATCTTTGTATATATTGCTTCCATATAGTATAAGAAACATATATGCAAATCATCCAAACAGTACCATTCGCCAATTTTTTGTTCTTCAAGTTTAAGTGAACTACGATCCCCATTGTTAATCCTTTAAAGGAAACTATTTGTAAATTTCGACAAGTAGAACAATGAATGGAACAGGTAGACTGTTGACATCATTGTATATAGTGCTTCTATATAGTCTAAGAAACATATATGCAAAGCATCCAAACAGTACAATTCGCCAATTTTTTGTTCTTCAAGTTTAAGTGAACAATGAGCCCCAATGGTTAATCCGTTATCGGAAATTATTTGTAACTTTCGACAAGTAGAACAATGAATGGAACTGGTAGACGGTTGAAATCTTTGTATATATTGCTTCTATATAGTCTAAGAAACATATATGCAAAGCATCCAAACAGTACAATTCGCCAATTTTTTGTTCTTCAAGTTTAAGTAAACTACGATCCCCTTTGTTAATCCCTTAACGGAAATTATTTGTAAATTTCGACAAGTAGAACAATGAATGGAACAGGTAGACGGTTGAAATCTTTGCATATATTGCTTCTATATAGTCTAAGAAACATATATGCAAAGCATCCAAACAGTACAATTCGCCAATTTATTGTTCTTCAAGTTTAAGTGAACAACGAGCCCCATTGTTAATCCTTTAAAGGAAATTATTTGTAACTTTCGACAAGTAGAACAATGATTGGAACACGTAGACGGTTGAAATCTTTGTATATATTGCTTCCATATAGTCTAAGAAACATGTACGCAAAGCATCCAAACAATACCGTCCGCCAATTTTTTGTTCTTCAAGTTTAAGTGAACTACGAGCCCCATTGTTAATCCTTTAAAGGAAATTATTTGTAAATTTCGACAAGTAGAACATTGAATGGAACAGGTAGACGGTTGAAATCTTTGTATATATTGCTTCTATATAGTATAAGAAACATATATGCAAAGCATCCAAACAGTACAATTCGCCAATTTTTGTTCTTCAAGTTTAAGTGAACAATGAGCCCCAATGGTTAATCCGTTATCGGAAATTATTTGTAACTTTCGACAAGTAGAACAATGAATGGAACTGGTAGACGGTTGAAATCTTTGTATATATTGCTTCCATATAGTCTAAGAAACCTATATGCAAAGCATCTAAACAGTAACAATCGCCAATTTTTTGATCTTCAAGTTTAAGTGAACAGCGAGCCCCATTGATAATCATGAAATGGAAATTATTTGTAACTTTCTACAAGTAGAACAATGAATAGTACAGGTAGACGGTTGAAATCTTTGTATATATTGCTTCTATATAATCTAAGAAACATATATGCAAAGCATCCAAACAGTACCATTCGCCAAATTTTTGTTCTTCAAGTTTAAGTGAACAACGAGCCCCATTGATAATCATGAAACGGAAATTATTTGTAACTTTCTACAAGTAGAACAATGAACAGAACAGGTAGACGGTTGAAATCTTTGTATATGTTGCTTCTATATAGTCTAAGAAACCTATATGCAAAGCATCTAAACAGTAACAATCGCCAATTTTTTGATCTTCAAGTTTAAGTGAACAGCGAGCCCCATTGATAATTATGAAATGGAAATTATTTGTAACTTTCTACAAGTAGAACAATGAATAGTACAGGTAGACGGGTGAAATCTTTCTATATATTGCTTCTAAATAGTCTAAGAATCATCTATGCAAAGCATCCAAACAGTACAATTCGCCAATTATTTCATCTTCATGTTTAAGTGAACTACGAGCCCCATTGATAATCATGTAATGGAAATTATTTGTAACTTTCTACAAGTAGAACAATGAATAGTACAGGTAGACGGTTGAAATCTTTGTATATATTGCTTCTATATAGTCTAAGAAACATATATGCAAAGCATCCAAACAGTACAATTCGCCAATTTTTTGTTCTTCAAGTTTATGTGAACTACGAGCCCCATTGTTAATCCTTTATCCGTAATTATTTGTAACTTTCGACAAGTAGAACAATGAATGGAACAGGTAGACGGTTGAAATCCTTGTATATATTACGCCTATATAGTCTAAGAAACATATATGCAAAGCATCCAAACAGTACAATTCGCCAATTTATTGTTCTTCAAGTTTAAGTGAACAACGATCCCCATTGTTAATCCTTTAAAGGAAATTATTTGTAAATTTCGACAAGTAGAACAATGAATGGAACAGGTAGACGGTTGAAATCTTTGTATATATTGCTTCTATATAATCTAAGAAACATATATGCAAAGCATCCAAACAGTACCATTTGCCAATTTTTTGTTCTTCAAGTTTAAGTGAACAATGAGCCCCAATGGTTAATCCGTTATCGGAAATTATTTGTAACTTTCGACAAGTAGAACAATGAATGGAACAGGTAGACGGTTGAAATCCTTGTATATATTGCGTCTATATAATCTAAGAAACATATATGCAAAGCATCCAAACAGTACCATTCGCCAATTTTTTGTTCTTCAAGTTTAAGTGAACTACGAGCCCCATTGTTAATCCTTTAAAGGAAATTATTTGTAAATTTCGACAAGTAGAACAATGAATGGAACAGGCAGACAGTTGAAATCTTTGTATACATTGCTTCCATCTAGTGTAAGAAACAAATATGCAAAGCATCCAAACAGTACAATTCGCCAATTTTTTATTCTTCAAGTTTAAGTGAACTACGAGCCCCATTGATAATCATGAAATGGAAATTATTTGTAACTTTCTACAAGTAGAACAATTAATAGTACAGGTAGACGGGTGAAATCTTTCTATATATTGCATATAAATAGTCTAAGAAACATATATGCAAAGCATCCAAACAGTACCATTCGCCAATTTTTTGTTCTTCAAGTTTAAGTGAACTACGAGCCCCATTGTTAATCCTTTAAAGGAAATTATTTGTAAATTTCGACAAGTAGAACAATGAATGGAACAGGTAGACGGTTGACATCCTTGTATATATTGCGTCTATATAGTCTAAGAAACATATATGCAAAGCATCCAAACAGTACAATTCGCCAATTTTTTGTTCTTCAAGTTTAAGTAAACTACGATCCCCATTGTTAATCCCTTAACGGAAATTATTTGTAACTTTCGACAAGTAGAACAATGAATGGAACAGGTAGACGGGTGAAATCTTTCTATATATTGCATCTAAATAGTCTAAGAAATATATATGCAAAGCATCCAAAAAGTACCATTCGCCAATTTTTTGTTCTTCAAGTTTAAGTGAACTACGAGCCCCAATGGTTAATCCGTTATCGGAAATTATTAGTAACTTCCGACAAGTAGAACAATGAATGGAACAGGTAGACGGTTGAAATCTTTGTATATATTGCTTCTATATAGTCTAAGAAACTTATATGCAAAGCATCTAAACAGTAACATTCGCCAATTTTTTGTTCTTCAAGTTTAAGTGAACAATGAGCCCCATTGTTAATCCTATATCGGAAATTATTTGTAACTTTCGACAAGTAGAACAATGAATAGAACAGGTAGACGGTTGAAATCTTTGTATATGTTGCTTCTATATAGTCTAAGAAACTTATATGCAAAGCATCCAAACAGTAACATTCGCCAATTTTTTTATCTTCAAGTTTAAGTGAACAATGAGCCCCAATGGTTAATCCGTTTTCGGAAATTATTTGTAACTTTCGACAAGTAGAACAATGAATGGAACAGTTAGACGGTTGAAATCTTTGTATATATTGCTTCTATATAGTCTAAGATTCATATATGCAAAGCATCCAAACAGTACAATTCGCCAATTTATTGTTGTTCAAGTTTAAGTGAACAACGAGCCCCATTGTTAATCCTTTAAAGGAAATTATTTGTAAATTTCGACAAGTAGAACAATGATTGGAACACGTAGACGGTTGAAATCTTTGTATATATTGCTTCCATATAGTCTAAGAAACACGTACGCAAAGCATCCAAACAGTACCGTTCGACAATTTTTTGTTCTTCAGGTTTAAGTGAACAATGAGCCCCATTGTTAATCCTTTATCGGAAATTATTTGTAACTTTCGACCAGTAGAACAATGAATGGAACAGGTAGACGGTTGAAATCTTTGTATATATTGCTTCTATATAGTCTAAGAAACATATGTGCAAAGCATCCAAACAGTACAATTCGCCAATTTTTTTATCTTCAAGTTTAAGTGAACAATGAGCCCCAATGGTTAATCCGTTATCGGAAATTATTTCTAACTTTCGACAAGTAGAACAATGAATGGAACAGGTAGACGGTTGAAATCTTTGTATATTTTGCGTCTATATAGTCTAAGAAACATGTACGCAAAGCATCCAAACAGTACCATGCGCCAATTTTTTGTTCTTCAAGTTTAAGTGAACAATGAGCCCCAATGGTTAATCCTTTATCGGAAATTATTTGTAACTTTCGACAAGTCGAACAATGAATGGAACAGGTAGACGGTTGAAGTATTTGTATATATTGCTTCTATATAATATAAGAAACATATATTCAAAGCATCCAAATAGTACCATTCGCCAATTTTTTGTTCTTCAAGTTTAAGTGAACTACGCGCCCCATTGTTAAACCTTTAAAGGAAATTATTTGTAAATTTCGGCAAGTAGAACAATGAATGGAATAGGTAGACGGTTGAAATCATTGTATATATTGCTTCTATATAGTCTAAGAAACATATATGCAAAGCATCCAAACAGTACAATTCGCCTATTTCTTGTTCTTCAAGTTTAAGTAAACTACGATCCCCATTGTTAATCCCTTAACGGAAATTATTTGTAACTTGCGACAAGTAGAACAATGAATGGAACAGGTAGACGGTTGAAATCAATGTATATATTGCTTCTATATAGTCTATGTAACATATCTGCAAAGCATCCAAACAGTACCATTCGCCACTTTTTTGTTCTTCAAGTTTAAGTGAACAGCGAGCCCCATTGATAATCATGAAATGGAAATTATTTGTAACTTTCTACAAGTAGAACAATGAACAGTACAGGTAGACGGGTGAAATCTTTCTATATATTGCTTCTAAATAGTCTAAGAAACATCTATGCAAAGCATCCAAACAGTACAATTCGCCAATTTTTTGTTCTTCAAGTTTATGTGAACTACGAGCCCCATTGTTAATCCTTTAACGGAAATTAATTATAACTTTCTACAAGTGGAACAATGAATCGAACAGGTAGACGGTTGAAATCTTTGTATATATTGCTTCTATATAATCTAAAAAACATATATGCAAAGCATCCAAACAGTACAATTCGCCAATTTTTTGTTCTTCAAGTTTAAGTGAACGACGAGCCCCAATGGTTAATCCTTTATCGGAAATTATCGGTAATTTTCGACAAGTAGAACAATGAATGGAACTGGTAGACGGTTGAAATCTTTGTATATATTGCTTCTATATAATCTAAGAAACATATATGCAAAGCATCTAAACAGTAACAATCGCCAATTTTTTGATCTTCAAGTTTAAGTGAACAGCGAGCCCCATTGATAATCATGGAATAGAAATTATTTGTAACTTTCTACAAGTAGAACAATGAATAGTACAGGTAGACGGGTGAAATCTTTCTATATATTGCTTCTAAATAGTCTAAGAACACATCTATGCAAAGCATCCAAACAGTACAATTCGCCAATTTTTTGATCTTCAATTTTAAGTGAACTACGAGCCCCATTGTTAATACTTTAACGGAAATTATTTGTAACTTGCGACAAGTAGAACAATGAATGGAACATGTAGCCGGTTGAAATCAATGTATATATTGCTTCTATATAGTCTAAGAAACATATATGCAAAGCATCCAAACAGTACCATTCGCCAATTTTTTGTTCTTCAAGTTTAAGTGAACAATGAGCCCCAATGGTTAATCCTTTATCGGAAATTATCTGTAATTTTCGACAAGTAGAACAATGAATGGAACTGGTAGACGGTTGAAATCTTTGTATATATTGCTTCTATATAATCTAAGAAACATATATGCAAAGCATCTAAACAGTAACAATGGCCAATTTTTTTATCTTCAAGTTTAAGTGAACAGCGAGCCCCATTGATAATCATGGAATAGAAATTATTTGTAACTTTCTACAAGTAGAACAATGAATAGTACAGGTAGACGGGTGAAATCTTTCTATATATTGCTTCTAAATAGTCTAAGAACACATCTATGCAAAGCATCCAAACAGTACAATTCGCCAATTTATTGTTCTTCAA
The DNA here is from genome assembly GCA_963989415.1 of Cerceris ruficornis. Taxonomy (NCBI): domain Eukaryota; kingdom Metazoa; phylum Arthropoda; class Insecta; order Hymenoptera; family Crabronidae; genus Cerceris; species Cerceris ruficornis. Next base: position 1,228,132 of record CAXDIW010000076.1, read on the forward strand.
GTTTAAGTGAACAACGAGCCCCATTGTTAATCCTTTAAAGGAAATTATTTGTAAATTTCGACAAGTAGAACAATGAATGGAACAGGTAGACGGTTGAAATCTTTGTATATATTGCTTCTATATAATCTAAGAAACATATATGCAAAGCATCCAAACAGTACCATTTGCCAATTTTTTGTTCTTCAAGTTTAAGTGAACAATGAGCCCCAATGGTTAATCCGTTATCGGAAATTATTTGTAACTTTCGACAAGTAGAACAATGAATGGAACAGGTAGACGGTTGAAATCCTTGTATATATTGCGTCTATATAATCTAAGAAACATATATGCAAAGCATCCAAACAGTACCATTCGCCAATTTTTTGTTCTTCAAGTTTAAGTGAACTACGAGCCCCATTGTTAATCCTTTAAAGGAAATTATTTGTAAATTTCGACAAGTAGAACAATGAATGGAACAGGCAGACTGTTGAAATCTTTGTATACATTGCTTCCATCTAGTGTAAGAAACAAATATGCAAAGCATCCAAACAGTACAATTCGCCAATTTTTTATTCTTCAAGTTTAAGTGAACTACGAGCCCCATTGATAATCATGAAATGGAAATTATTTGTAACTTTCTACAAGTAGAACAATTAATAGTACAGGTAGACGGGTGAAATCTTTCTATATATTGCATATAAATAGTCTAAGAAACATATATGCAAAGCATCCAAACAGTACCATTCGCCAATTTTTTGTTCTTCAAGTTTAAGTGAACTACGAGCCCCATTGTTAATCCTTTAAAGGAAATTATTTGTAAATTTCGACAAGTAGAACAATGAATGGAACAGGTAGACGGTTGAAATCGTTGTATATATTGCTTCTATATAATCTAAGAAACATATATGCAAAGCATCCAAACAGTACCATTCGCCAATTTTTTGTTCTTCAAGTTTAAGTGAACAATGAGCCCCAATGGTTAATCCTTTAAAGGAAATTATTTGTAAATTTCGACAAGTAGAACAATGATTGGAACACGTAGACGGTTGAAATCTTTGTATATATTGCTTCCATATAGTCTAAGAAACATGTACGCAGAGCATCCAAACAGTACCATTCGCCAATTTTTTGTTCTTCAAGTTAAAGTGAACAATGAGCCCCAATGGTTAATCCTTTATCGGAAATTATTTGTAATTTTCGACAAGTAGAACATTGAATGGAACAGGTAGACGGTTGAAATCTTTGTATATATTGCTTCTATATAGTCTAAGAAACATATATGCAAAGCATCCAAACAGTACCATTCATCAATTTTTTGTTCTTCAAGTTTAAGTGAACAACGAGCCCCATTGTTAATCCTTTAAAGGAAATTATTTGTAAATATCGACAAGTAGAACAATGATTGGAACACGTAGACGGTTGAAATCTTTGTATATATTGCTTCCATATAGTCTAAGAAACATGTACGCAAAGCATCCAAACAGTACCATTCGCCAATTTTTTGTTCTTCAAGTTAAAGTGAACAATGAGCCCCAATGGTTAATCCGTTATCGGAAATGATTTGTAACTTTCGACAAGTAGAACAATGAATGCAACAGGTAGACGGTTGAAATCTTTGTATATATTGCTTCTATATAGTCTAAGTAACATATATGCAAAGCATCCAAACAGTACCATTCGCCAATTTTTTGTTCTTCAAGTTTAAGTAAACTACGAGCCCCATTGTTAATCCTTTAAAGGAAATTATTTGTAAATTTCGACAAGTAGAACAATGAATGGAACAGGTAGACTGTTGAAATCATTGTATATATTGCTTCCATATAGTCTAAGAAACATGTACGCAAAGCATCCAAACAGTACCATTCGCCAATTTTTTGTTCTTCAAGTTTAAGTGAACAATGAGACCCATTGTTAATCCTTTATCGGAAATTATTTGTAAATTTCGGCAAGTTGAACAATGATTGGAACACGTAGACGGTTGAAATCTTTATATATATTGCTTCCATATAGTCTAAGAAACATGTACGCAAAGCATCCAAACAGTACCATTCGCCAATTTTTTGTTCTTCAAGTGTAAGTGAACAATGAGCCCCAATGGTTAATCCTTTATCGGAAATTATTTGTAATTTTCGACAAGTAGAACATTGAATGGAACAGGTAGACGGTTGAAATCTTTGTACATATTGCTTCTATATAGTCTAAGAAACATATATGCAAAGCATCCAAACAGTACCATTCGCCAATTTTTTGTTCTTCAAGTTTAAGTGAACAATGAGCCCCAATGGTTAATCCTTTATCGGAAATTATTTGTAATTTTCGACAAGTAGAACAATGAATGGAACAGGTAGACGGTTGAAATCGTTGTATATATTGCTTCTATATAATCTAAGAAACATATATGCAAAGCATCCAAACAGTACCATTCGCCAATTTTTTGTTCTTCAAGTTTAAGTGAACAATGAGCCCCAATGGTTAATCCTTTATCGGAAATTATTTGTAACTTTCGACAAGTAGAACATTGAATGGAACAGGTAGACGGTTGAAATCTTTGTATATATTGCTTCTATATAGTCTAAGAAACATATATGCAAAGCATCCAAACAGTACCATTCGCCAATTTTTTGTTCTTCAAGTTTAAGTGAACAATGAGCCCCATTGTTAATCCTTTATCGGAAATTATTTGTAACTTTCGACAAGTAGAACATTGAATGGAACAGGTAGACGGTTGAAATCTTTGTATATATTGCTTCTATATAGTCTAAGAAACATATATGCAATGCATCCAAACAGTACCATTCATCAATTTTTTGTTCTTCAAGTTTAAGTGAACAACGAGCCCCATTGTTAATCCTTTAAAGGAAATTATTTGTAAATTTCGACAAGTAGAACAATGATTGGAACACGTAGACGGTTGAAATCTTTGTATATATTGCTTCCATATAGTCTAAGAAACATGTACGCAAAGCATCCAAACAGTACCATTCGCCAATTTTTTGTTCTTCAAGTTAAAGTGAACAATGAGCCCCAATGGTTAATCCTTTATCGGAAATTATTTGTAATTTTCGACAAGTAGAACAATGAATAGAACAGGTAGACGGTTGAAATCTTTGTATATATTGCTTCTATATAGTATAAGAAACATATATGCAAATCATCCAAACAGTACAATTCGCCAATTATTTGATCTTCAAGTTTAAGTGAACTACGAGCCCCATTGTTAATACTTTAACGGAAATTATTTGTAACTTGCGACAAGTAGAACAATGAATGGAACAGGTAGACGGTTGAAATCAATGTATATATTGCTTCTATATAGTCTAAGAAACATATATGCTAAGCATCCAAACAGTACCATTCTCTAATTTTTTGTTCTTTAGGTTTAAGTGAACAACGAGCCCCATTGTTAATCCTTTAACGGAAATTATTTGTAAATTTCGACAAGTAGAACAATGATTGGAACACGTAGACGGTTGAAATCATTGTATATATTGCTTCCATATAGTCTAAGAAACATGAACGCAAAGCATCCAAACAGTACCATTCGCCAATTTTTTGTTCTTCAAGTGTAAGTGAACAATGAGCCCCAATGGTTAATCCTTTATCGGAAATTATTTGTAATTTTCGACAAGTAGAACATGAATGGAACAGGTAGACGGTTGAAATCTTTATATATATTGCTTCTATATAATCTAAGAAACATATATGCAAACCATCCAAACAGTTCCATTCGCCAATTTTTTGATCTTCAAGTTTAAGTGAACAGCGAGCCCCATTGATAATCATGAAATTGAAATTATTTGTAACTTTCTACAAGTAGAACAATGAATGGAACAGGTAGACGGTTGAAATCTTTGTATATATTGCTTCTATATAGTCTGAGAAACATATATGCAAAGCATCCAAACAGTACCATTCGCCAATTTTTTGTTCTTCAAGTTTAAGTGAACTACGAGCCCCATTGTTAATACTTTAACGGAAATTATTTGTAACTTGCGACAAGTAGAACAATGAGTGGAACAGGTAGACGGTTGAAATCAATGTATATATTGCTTCTATATAGTCTAAGAAACATATACGCAAAGCATCCAAACAGTACCATTCGCCAATTTTTTGTTCTTCAAGTTTAAGTGAACAATGAGCCCCAATGGTTAATCCTTTATCGGAAATTATTTGTAATTTTCGACAAGTAGAACAATGAATGGAACAGGTAGACGGTTGAAATCATTGTATATATTGCTTCTATATAGTCTAAGAAACATATTAGCAAAGCATCCAAACAGTACAATTCGCCAATTTATTGTTCTTCAGGTTTAAGTGAACAACGAGCCCCATTGTTAATCTTTTAACGGAAATTAATTGTAACATTCTACAAGTAGAACAATGATTGGAACACGTAGACGGTTGAAATCTTTGTATATATTGCTTCCATATAGTCTAGGAAACATGTACGCAAAGCATCCAAACAGTACCATTCGCCAATTTTTTGTTCTTCAAGTCTAAGTGAACTACGAGCCCCATTGTTAATCCTTTATCGGAAATTATTTGTAACTTTCTACAAGTAGAACAATGATTGGAACACGTAGACGGTTGAAATCATTGTATATATTGCTTCCATATAGTCTAAGAAACATGTACGCAAAGCATCCAAACAGTACCATTCGCCAATTTTTTGTTCTTCAAGTTTAAGTGAACAATGAGCCCCAATGGTTAATCCTTTATCGGAAATTATTTGTAATTTTCGACAAGTAGAACAATGAATGGAACAGGTAGACGGTCGAAATCTTTGTATATATTGCTTCTATATAATCTAAGAAACATATATGCAAAGCATCCAAACAGTACCATTCGCCAATTTTTTGATCTTCAAGTTTAAGTGAACAGCGAGCCCCATTGATAATCATGAAATGGAAATTATTTGTAACTTTCTACAAGTAGAACAATGAATAGAACAGGTAGACGGTTGAAATCTTTGTATATATTGCTTCTATATAGTCTAAGAAACATATATGCAAAGCATCCAAACAGTACCATTCATCAATTTTTTGTTCTTCAAGTTTAAGTGAACAACGAGCCCCATTGTTAATCCTTTAAAGGAAATTATTTGTAAATTTCGACAAGTAGAACAATGATTGGAACACGTAGACGGTTGAAATCTTTGTATATATTGCTTCCATATAGTCTAAGAAACATGTGCGCAAAGCATCCAAACAGTACCATTCGCCAATTTTTTGGTCTTCAAGTTTAAGTGAACAATGAGCCCCAATGGTTAATCCTTTATCGGAAATTATTTGTAATTTTCGACAAGTAGAACAATGAATGGAACAGGTAGACGTTGGAAATCCTTGTATATATTGCGTCTATATAGTCTAAGAAACATATCTGCAAATCATCCAAACAGTACAATTCGCCAATTATTTGATCTTCAAGTTTAAGTGAACTACGAGCCCCAATGGTTAATCCTTTATCAGAAATTATTTGTAATTTTCGACAAGTAGAACAATGATTGGAACACACAGACGGTTGAAATCTTTGTATATATTGCGTCTATATAGTCTAAGAAACATATCTGCAAAGCATCCAAACAGTACAATTCGCCAATTTATTGTTCTTCAGGTTTAAGTGAACAACGAGCCCCATTGTTAATCTTTTAACGGAAATTAATTGTAACTTTCTACAAGTAGAACAATGATTGGAACACGTAGACGGTTGAAATCTTTGTATATATTGCTTCCATATAGTCTAGGAAACATGTACGCAAAGCATCCAAACAGTACCATTCGCCAATTTTTTGTTCTTCAAGTTTAAGTGAACAATGAGACCCATTGTTAATCCTTTATCGGAAATTATTTGTAAATTTCGGCAAGTTGAACAATGATTGGAACACGTAGACGGTTGAAATCTTTGTATATATTGCTTCCATATAGTCTAAGAAACATGTACGCAATGCATCCAAACAGTACCATTCGCCAATTTTTTGTTCTTCAAGTTTAAGTGAACAATGAGCCCCAATGGTTAATCCTTTATCGGAAATTATTTGTAATTTTCGACAAGTAGAACAATGAATGGAACAGGTAGACGGTCGAAATCTTTGTATATATTGCTTCTATATAATCTAAGAAACATATATGCAAAGCATCCAAACAGTACCATTCGCCAATTTTTTGATCTTCAAGTTTAAGTGAACAGCGAGCCCCATTGATAATCATGAAATGGAAATTATTTGTAACTTTCTACAAGTAGAACAATGAATAGTACAGGTAGACGGGTGAAATCTTTCTATATATTGCTTCTAAATAGTCTAAGAAACATATATGCAAAGCATCCAAACAGTACAATTCGCCAATTATTTCATCTTCATGTTTAAGTGAACTACGAGCCCCATTGTTAATACTTTAACGGAAATTATGTGTAACGTCCGGCAAGTAGAACAATGAATGGAACAGGTAGACGCTTGAAATCAATGTATATATTGCTTCTATATAGTCTAAGAAACATATATGCAAATCATCCAAACAGTACAATTCGCAAATTTTTTGTTCTTCAAGTTTAAGTGAACAATGAGCCCCAATGGTTAATCCTTTATCGGTAATTATTTGTAACTTTCGACAAGTAGAACAATGAATGGAACAGGTAGACGGTTGAAATCATTGTATATATTGCGTCTATATAGTCTAAGAAACATATATGCAAAGCATCCAAACAGTACAATTCGCCAATTTTTTGTTCTTCAAGTTTAAGTGAACAATGAGCCCCAATGGTTAATCCTTTATCGGAAATTATTTGTAATTTTCGACAAGTAGAACAATGAATGGAACAGGTAGACGGTGGAAATCCTTGTATATATTGCGTCTATATAGTCTAAGAAACATATCTGCAAATCATCCAAACAGTACAATTCGCCAATTATTTGATCTTCAAGTTTAAGTGAACTACGAGCCCCAATGGTTAATCCTTTATCAGAAATTATTTGTAATTTTCGACAAGTAGAACAATGATTGGAACACACAGACGGTTGAAATCTTTGTATATATTGCTTCCATATAGTCTAAGAAACATGTACGCAAAGCATCCAAACAGTACCATTCGCCAATTTTTTGTTCTTCAAGTTTAAGTGAACAATGAGCCCCAATGGTTAATACTTTATCGGAAATTATTTGGAACTTTCGACAAGTAGAACAATGAATGGAACAGGTAGACGGTCGAAATCTTTGTATATATTGCTTCTATATAATATAAGAAACATATATGCAAAGCATCCAAACAGTACCATTCGCCAATTTTTTGATCTTCAAGTGTAAGTGAACAGCGAGCCCCATTGATAATCATGAAATGGAAATTATTTGTAACTTTCTACAAGTAGAACAATGAATAGTACAGGTAGACGGGTGAAATCTTTCTATATATTGCTTCTAAATAGTCTAAGAAACATATATGCAAAGCATCCAAACAGTACAATACGCCAATTATTTCATCTTCATGTTTAAGTGAACTACGAGCCCCATTGTTAATACTTTAACGGAAATTATGTGTAACTTCCGGCAAGTAGAACAATGAATGGAACAGGTAGACGCTTGAAATCAATGTATATATTGCTTCTATATAGTCTAAGAAACATATATGCAAATCATCCAAACAGTACAATTCGCAAATTTTTTGTTCTTCAAGTTTAAGTGAACAATGAGCCCCAATGGTTAATCCTTTATCGGTAATTATTTGTAACTTTCGACAAGTAGAACAATGAATGGAACAGGTAGACGGTTGAAATCATTGTATATATTGCGTCTATATAGTCTAAGAAACATATATGCAAAGCATCCAAACAGTACAATTCGCCAATTTTTTGTTCTTCAAGTTTAAGTGAACAATGAGCCCCAATGGTTAATCCTTTATCGGAAATTATTTGTAAATTTCGACAAGTAGAACAATGAATGGAATAGGTAGACGGTTGAAATCTTTGTATATATTGCTTCCATATAGTCTAAGAAACATGTGCGCAAAGCATCCAAACAGTACCATTCGCCAATTTTTTGGTCTTCAAGTTTAAGTGAACAATGAGCCCCAATGGTTAATCCGTTATCGGAAATTATTAGTAACTTTCTACAAGTAGAACAATGAATAGTACAGGTAGACGGGTGAAATCTTTCTATATATTGCTTCTAAATAGTCTAAGAAACATATATGCAAAGCATCCAAACAGTACAATACGCCAATTATTTCATCTTCATGTTTAAGTGAACTACGAGCCCCATTGTTAATACTTTAACGGAAATTATGTGTAACTTCCGGCAAGTAGAACAATGAATGGAACAGGTAGACGCTTGAAATCAATGTATATATTGCTTCTATATAGTCTAAGAAACATATATGCAAATCATCCAAACAGTACAATTCGCAAATTTTTTGTTCTTCAAGTTTAAGTGAACAATGAGCCCCAATGGTTAATCCTTTATCGGTAATTATTTGTAACTTTCGACAAGTAGAACAATGAATGGAACAGGTAGACGGTTGAAATCATTGTATATATTGCGTCTATATAGTCTAAGAAACATATATGCAAAGCATCCAAACAGTACAATTCGCCAATTTTTTGTTCTTCAAGTTTAAGTGAACAATGAGCCCCAATGGTTAATCCTTTATCGGAAATTATTTGTAAATTTCGACAAGTAGAACAATGAATGGAATAGGTAGACGGTTGAAATCTTTGTATATATTGCTTCCATATAGTCTAAGAAACATGTGCGCAAAGCATCCAAACAGTACCATTCGCCAATTTTTTGGTCTTCAAGTTTAAGTGAACAATGAGCCCCAATGGTTAATCCTTTATCGGAAATTATTTGTAATTTTCGACAAGTAGAACAATGAATGGAACAGGTAGACGGTGGAAATCCTTGTATATATTGCGTCTATATAGTCTAAGAAACATATCTGCAAATCATCCAAACAGTACAATTCGCCAATTATTTGATCTTCAAGTTTAAGTGAACTACGAGCCCCAATGGTTAATCCTTTATCAGAAATTATTTGTAATTTTCGACAAGTAGAACAATGATTGGAACACACAGACGGTTGAAATCTTTGTATATATTGCGTCTATATAGTCTAAGAAACATATCTGCAAAGCATCCAAACAGTACAATTCGCCAATTTATTGTTCTTCAGGTTTAAGTGAACAACGAGCCCCATTGTTAATCTTTTAACGGAAATTAATTGTAACTTTCTACAAGTAGAACAATGATTGGAACACGTAGACGGTTGAAATCTTTGTATATATTGCTTCCATATAGTCTAGGAAACATGTACGCAAAGCATCCAAACAGTACCATTCGCCAATTTTTTGGTCTTCAAGTTTAAGTGAACAATGAGCCACAATGGTTAATCCTTTATCGGAAATTATTTGTAATTTTCGACAAGTAGAACAATGAATAGAACAGGTAGACGGTTGAAATCTTTGTATATATTGCTTCTATATAGTATAAGAAACATATATGCAAATCATCCAAACAGTACAATTCGCCAATTATTTGATCTTCAAGTTTAAGTGAACTACGAGCCCCATTGTTAATACTTTAACGGAAATTATTTGTAACTTTCGACAAGTAGAACAATGAATGGAACAGGTAGACGGTTGAAATCATTGTATATATTGCGTCTATATAGTCTAAGAAACATATATGCAAAGCATGCAAACAGTACAATTCGCCAATTTTTTGTTCTTCAAGTTTAAGTGAACAATGAGCCCCAATGGTTAATCCTTTATCGGAAATTATTTGTAAATTTCGACAAGTAGAACAATGAATGGAATAGGTAGACGGTTGAAATCTTTGTATATATTGCTTCTATATAGTCTAAGAAACATATATGCAAAGCATCCAAACAGTACCATTCATCAATTTTTTGTTCTTCAAGTTTAAGTGAACAACGAGCCCCATTGTTAATCCTTTAAAGGAAATTATTTGTAAATTTCGACAAGTAGAACAATGATTGGAACACGTAGACGGTTGAAATCTTTGTATATATTGCTTCCATATAGTCTAAGAAACATGTGCGCAAAGCATCCAAACAGTACCATTCGCCAATTTTTTGGTCTTCAAGTTTAAGTGAACAATGAGCCCCAATGGTTAATCCTTTATCGGAAATTATTTGTAATTTTCGACAAGTAGAACAATGAATGGAACAGGTAGACGGTGGAAATCCTTGTATATATTGCGTCTATATAGTCTAAGAAACATATCTGCAAATCATCCAAACAGTACAATTCGCCAATTATTTGATCTTCAAGTTTAAGTGAACTACGAGCCCCAATGGTTAATCCTTTATCAGAAATTATTTGTAACTTTCGACAAGTAGAACAATGATTGGAACACACAGACGGTTGAAATCTTTGTATATGTTGCTTCCATATAGTCTAAGAAACATGTACGCAAAGCATCCAAACAGTACCATTCGCCAATTTTTTGTTCTTCAAGTTTAAGTGAACAATGAGCCCCAATGGTTAATACTTTATCGGAAATTATTTGGAATTTTCGACAAGTAGAACAATGAATGGAACAGGTAGATGGTCGAAATCTTTGTATATATTGCTTCTATATAATATAAGAAACATATATGCAAAGCATCCAAACAGTACCATTCGCCAATTTTTTGATCTTCAAGTTTAAGTGAACAGCGAGCCCCATTGATAATCATGAAATGGAAATTATTTGTAACTTTCTACAAGTAGAACAATGAATAGTACAGGTAGACGGGTGAAATCTTTCTATATCTTGCTTCTAAATAGTCTAAGAAACATATATGCAAAGCATCCAAACAGTACAATTCGCCAATTATTTCATCTTCATGTTTAAGTGAACTACGAGCCCCATTGTTAATACTTTAACGGAAATTATGTGTAACTTCCGGCAAGTAGAACAATGAATGGAACAGGTAGACGCTTGAAATCAATGTATATATTGCTTCTATATAGTCTAAGAAACATATATGCAAATCATCCAAACAGTACAATTCGCAAATTTTTTGTTCTTCAAGTTTAAGTGAACAATGAGCCCCAATGGTTAATCCTTTATCGGTAATTATTTGTAACTTTCGACAAGTAGAACAATGAATGGAACAGGTAGACGGTTGAAATCATTGTATATATTGAGTCTCTATAGTCTAAGAAACATATATGCAAAGCATCCAAACAGTACAATTCGCCAATTTTTTGTTCTTCAAGTTTAAGTGAACAATGAGCCCCAATGGTTAATCCTTTATCGGAAATTATTTGTAAATTTCGACAAGTAGAACAATGAATAGAATAGGTAGACGGTTGAAATCTTTGTATATATTGCTTCTATATAGTCTAAGAAACATATATGCAAAGCATCCAAACAGTACAATTCGCCAATTTATTGTTCTTCAAGTTTAAGTGAACAACGAGCCCCATTGTTAATCCTTTACAGGAAATTATGTGTAAATTTCGACAAGTAGAACAATGATTGGAACACGTAGACGGTTGAAATCTTTGTATATATTGCTTCCATATAGTCTAAGAAACATGTGCGCAAAGCATCCAAACAGTACCATTCGCCAATTTTTTGGTCTTCAAGTTTAAGTGAACAATGAGCCACAATGGTTAATCCTTTATCGGAAATTATTTGTAATTTTCGACAAGTAGAACAATGAATAGAACAGGTAGACGGTTGAAATCTTTGTATATATTGCTTCTATATAGTATAAGAAACATATATGCAAATCATCCAAACAGTACAATTCGCCAATTATTTGATCTTCAAGTTTAAGTGAACTACGAGCCCCATTGTTAATACTTTAACGGAAATTATTTGTAACTTGCGACAAGTAGAACAATGAATGAAACAGGTAGAACGTTGAAATCAATGTATATATTGCTTCTATATAGTCTAAGAAACATATATGCAAAGCATCCCAACAGTACCATTCTCTAATTTTTTGTTCTTTAGGTTTAAGTGAACAACGAGCCCCATTGTTAATCCTTTAACGGAAATTATTTGTAAATTTCGACAAGTAGAACAATGATTGGAACACGTAGACGGTTGAAATCTTTGTATATATTGCTTCCATATAATCTAAGAAACATGAACGCAAAGCATCCAAACAGTACCATTCGCCAATTTTTTGTTCTTCAAGTGTAAGTGAACAATGAGCCCCAATGGTTAATCCTTTATCGGAAATTATTTGTAATTTTCGACAAGTAGAACATGAATGGAACAGGTAGACGGTTGAAATCTTTATATATATTGCTTCTATATAATCTAAGAAACATATATGCAAACCATCCAAACAGTTCCATTCGCCAATTTTTTGTTCTTCAAGTTTAAGTGAACAACGAGCCCCATTGATAATCATGAAACGGAAATTATTTGTAACTTTCTACAAGTAGAACAATGAATAGAACAGGTAGACGGTTGAAATCTTTGTATATGTTGCTTCTATATAGTCTAAGAAACCTATATGCAAAGCATCTAAACAGTAACAGTCGCCAATTTTTTGATCTTCAAGTTTAAGTGAACAGCGAGCCCCATTGATAATCATGAAATGGAAATTATTTGTAACTTTCTACAAGTAGAACAATGAATGGAACAGGTAGACGGTTGAAATCTTTGTATATATTGCTTCTATATAGTCTAAGAAACATATATGCAAAGCATCCAAACAGTACCATTCGCCAATTTTTTGTTCTTCAAGTTTAAGTGAACTACGAGCCCCATTGTTAATACTTTAACGGAAATTATTTGTAACTTGCGACAAGTAGAACAATGAGTGGAACAGGTAGACGGTTGAAATCAATGTATATATTGCTTCTATATAGTCTAAGAAACATATATGCAAAGCATCCAAACAGTACCATTCGCCAATTTTTTGTTCTTCAAGTTTAAGTGAACTACGAGCCCCATTTTTAATCCTTTAAAGGAAATTATTTGTAAATTTCGACAAGTAGAACAATGATTGGAACACGTAGACGGTTGAAATCTTTGTATATATTGCTTCCATATAGTCTAAGAAACATGTGCGCAAAGCATCCAAACAGTACCATTCGCCAATTTTTTGGTCTTCAAGTTTAAGTGAACATTGAGCCCCAATGGTTAATCCTTTATCGGAAATTATTTGTAAATTTCGACAAGTAGAACAATGAATGGAACAGTTAGACGGTGGATATCCTTGTATATATTGCGTCTATATAGTCTAAGAAACATATCTGCAAATCATCCAAACAGTACCATTCGCCAATTTTTTGTTCTTCAAGTTTAAGTGAACAATGAGCCCCAATGGTTAATACTTTATCGGAAATTATTTGGAATTTTCGACAAGTAGAACAATGAATGGAACAGGTAGACGGTCGAAATCTTTGTATATATTGCTTCTATATAATCTAAGAAACATATATGCAAAGCATCCAAATAGTACCATTCGCCAATTTTTTGATCTTCAAGTTTAAGTGAACAGCGAGCCCCATTGATAATCATGAAATGGAAATTATTTGTAACTTTCTACAAGTAGAACAATGAATAGTACAGGTAGACGGGTGAAATCTTTCTATATATTGCTTCTAAATAGTCTAAGAAACATATATGCAAAGCATCCAAACAGTACAATTCGCCAATTATTTCATCTTCATGTTTAAGTGAACTACGAGCCCCATTGTTAATACTTTAACGGAAATTATGTGTAACTTCCGGCAAGTAGAACAATGAATGGAACAGGTAGACGCTTGAAATCAATGTATATATTGCTTCTATATAGTCTAAGAAACATATATGCAAATCATCCAAACAGTACAATTCGCAAATTTTTTGTTCTTCAAGTTTAAGTGAACAATGAGCCCCAATGGTTAATCCTTTATCGGTAATTATTTGTAACTTTCGACAAGTAGAACAATGAATGGAACAGGTAGACGGTTGAAATCATTGTATATATTGAGTCTCTATAGTCTAAGAAACATATATGCAAAGCATCCAAACAGTACAATTCGCCAATTTTTTGTTCTTCAAGTTTAAGTGAACAATGAGCCCCAATGGTTAATCCTTTATCGGAAATTATTTGTAAATTTCGACAAGTAGAACAATGAATAGAATAGGTAGACGGTTGAAATCTTTGTATATATTGCTTCTATATAGTCTAAGAAACATATATGCAAAGCATCCAAACAGTACAATTCGCCAATTTATTGTTCTTCAAGTTTAAGTGAACAACGAGCCCCATTGTTAATCCTTTACAGGAAATTATGTGTAAATTTCGACAAGTAGAACAATGATTGGAACACGTAGACGGTTGAAATCTTTGTATATATTGCTTCCATATAGTCTAAGAAACATGTGCGCAAAGCATCCAAACAGTACCATTCGCCAATTTTTTGGTCTTCAAATTTAAGTGAACAATGAGCCCCAATGGTTAATCCTTTATCGGAAATTATTTGTAATTTTCGACAAGTAGAACAATGAATGGAACAGGTAGACGGTGGAAATCCTTGTATATATTGCTTCCATATAGTCTAAGAAACATATATGCAAAGCATCCAAACAGTACCATTCGCCAATTTTTTGTTCTTCAAGTTTAAGTGAACTACGAGCCCAATTGTTAATCCTTTAAAGGAAATTATTTGTAAATTTCGATAAGTAGAACAATGATTGGAGCACGTAGACGGTTGAAATCTTTGTATATATTGCTTCCATATAGTCTAAGAAACATGTACGCAAAGCATCCAAACAGTACCATTCGCAAATTTTTTGTTCTTCAAGTTTAAGTGAACAATGAGCCCCAATGGTTAATCCTTTATCGGAAATTATTTGTAATTTTCGACAAGTAGAACAATGAATGGAACAGGTAGACGGTTGAAATCGTTGTATATATTGCTTCTATATAATCTAAGAAACATATATGCAAAGCATCCAAACAGTACCATTCGCCAATTTTTTGTTCTTCAAGTTTAAGTGAACAATGAGCCCCAATGGTTAATCCTTTATCGGAAATTATTTGTAATTTTCGACAAGTAGAACATTGAATGGAACAGGTAGACGGTTGAAATCTTTGTATATATTGCTTCTATATAGTCTAAGAAACATATATGCAAAGCAACCAAACAGTACCATTCGCCAATTTTTTGTTCTTCAAGTTTAAGTGAACAATGTGCCCCATTGTTAATCCTTTATCGGAAATTATTTGTAATTTTCGACAAGTAGAACAATGAATGGAACAGGTAGACGGTTATAATCTTTGTATTTATTGCTTCTATATAGTCTAAGAAACATATATGCAAAGCATCCAAACAGTACCATTTGCCAATTTTTTGTTTTTCAAGTTTAAGTGAACAATGAGCCCCATTGATTATCATGAAACGGAAATTATTTGTAACTTTCTACAAGTAGAACAATGAATGGAACTGGTAGACGGTTGAAATCATTGTATATATTGCTTCTATATAGTCTAAGAAACATATATGCAAAGCATCCAAACAGTACAATTCGCCAATTTTTTGTTCTTCAAGTATAAGTGAACAATGAGCCCCAATGATTAATCCTTTATCGGAAATTGTTTGTATCTTTCGACAAGTAGAACAATGAATGGAACAGGTAGACGGTTCAGATCTTTGTATATATTGCTTCAATATAGTCTTAGAAACATATATGCAAAGCATCCAAACAGTACCAATTCCCAATTTTTTGTCCATCAAGTTTAAGTGAACTACGAGCCCCATTTTTAATCCTTTAAAGGAAATTATTTGTAACTTTCTACAAGTAGAACAATGAATAGAATAGGTAGACGGTTGAAATCTTTGTATATATTGCTTCTATATAGTCTAAGAAACCTATATGCAAAGCATCTGAACAGTAACATTCGCCAATTTTTTGATCTTCAAGTTTAAGTGAACTACGAGCCCCATTGTTAATCCTTTAAAGGAAATTATTTGTATATTTCGACAAGTAGAACAATGAATGGAACAGGTAGACGGTTGAAATCATTGTATATATTGCTTCTATATAGTCTAAGAAACATATATGCAAAGCATCAAATCAGTACAATTTGCCAATTTATTGTTCTTCAAGTTTAAGTGAACAACGAGCCACATTGTTAATCCTTTAAAGGAAATTATTTGTAAATTTCGATAAGTAGAACAATGATTGGAACACGTAGACGGTTGAAATCTTTGTATATATTGCTTCCATATAGTCTAAGAAACATGTACGCAAAGCATCCAAACAGTACCATTCGCCAATTTTTTGTTCTTCAAGTTTAAGTGAACAATGAGCCCCAATCGTTAATCCTTTATCAGAAATTATTTGCAATTTTCGACAAGTAGAACAATGAATGGAACCCGTAGAAGGCTGAAATCTTTGTGTATATTGCTTCTATATAGTCTAAGAAACATATATGCAAAGGATCAAAACTGTACCATTCGCCAATTTTTTGTTCGTCAAGTTTAAGTGAACTACGAGCCCCATTTTTAATCCTTTAAAGGAAATTATTTCTAACTTTCTACAAGTAGAACAATGAATAGAACGGGTAGACGGTAGAAATCTTTGTATATATTGCTTCCATATAGTCTAAGAAACATGTACGCAAAGCACCCAAACAGTACCATTCGCCAATTTTTTGTTCTTCAAGTTTAAGTGAACAATGAGCCCCAATCGTTAATCCTTTATCAGAAATTATTTGTAAATTTCGACAAGTAGAACAATGATTGGAACACTTAGACGGTAGAAATGTTTGTATATATTGCTTCAATATAGTCTAAGAAACATGTACGCAAAGTATCCAAACAGTACCATTCGCCAATTTTTTGTTCTTCAAGTTTAAGTGAACTACGAGCCCCATTGTTAATCCTTTAAAGGAAATTATTTGTATATTTCGACAAGTAGAACAATGAATAGAACGGGTAGACGGTAGAAATCTTTGTATATATTGCTTCCATATAGTCTAAGAAACATGTACGCAAAGCACCCAAACAGTACCATTCGCCAATTTTTTGTTCTTCAAGTTTAAGTGAACAATCAGCCCCAATCGTTAATCCTTTATCAGAAATTATTTGTATATTTCGACAAGTAGAACAATGAATGGAACACGTAGAAGGCTGAAATCTTTGTATATATTGCTTCTATACAGTCTAAGAAACATATATGCAAAGGATCAAAACTGTACCATTCGCCAATTTTTTGTTCGTCAAGTTTAAGTGAACAACGAGCCCCATTGACAATCATGAAACGGTAATTATTTGTAAGTTTCTACAAGTAGAACAATGAATAGAACAGGTAGACGGTTGAAATCTTTGTATATGCTGCTTCTATATAGTCTAAGAAACCTATATGCAAAGCATCTAAACAGTAACATTCGCCAATTTTTGTATCTTCAAGTATTAGTGAACAACAAGGCCCATTGATAATCATGAAATGGAAATTATTTGTAACTTTCTACAAGTAGAACATGAATAGTACAGGTGTACGAGTGAAATCTTTCTATATATTGCTTCTATATAGTCTAAGAAACATATATGCAAAGCATCCAAAAAGTACCATTCGCCAATTTGTTGTTCTTCAAGTTGAAGTGAATAACGAGCCCCATTGATAATCATGAAATGGAAATTATTTGTAACTTTCTACAAGTAGAACAATGAATAGTAAAGGTAGACGGATGAAATCTTTCTATATACTGCTTCTATATAGTCTAAGAAACATATACGCAAAGCATCCAAACAGTACAACTCGCCAATTTTTTTTCTTCAAGTTTAAGTGAACTACGAGCCGCATTGTTAATCCTTTAAAGGAAATTATTTGTAAATTTCGACAAGTAGAACAATGAATGGAACAGGTAGACGGTTGAAATCATTGTATATATTGCTTCCATATAGTCTAAGAAACATGTACGCAAAGCATCCAAACAGTACCAATCGCCAATTTTTTGTTCTTCAAGTTTAAGTGAACTACGAGCCCCATTTTTAATCCTTTAAAGGAAATTATTTCTAACTTTCTACAAGTAGAACAATGAATAGAACGGGTAGACGGTAGAAATCTTTGTATATGTTGCTTCTATATAGTCTAAGAAACCTATATGCAAAGCATCTAAACAGTAACATTCGCCAATTTTTTGATCTTCAAGTTTAAGTGAACAACGAACCCCATTGATAATCATGAAATGGAAATTATTTGTAACTTTCTACAAGTAGAACAATGAATAGTACAGGTAGACGGGTGAAATCTTTCTATATATTGCTTCTATATAGTCTAAGAAACATATATGCAAAGCATCTAAACAGTAACATTCGCCAATTTTTTGTTCTTCAAGTTTAAGTGAACAACGAACCCCATTGATAATCATGAAATGGAAATTATTTGTATCTTTCTACAAGTAGAACAATGATTGGAACACTTAGACGGTTGAAATCTTTGTATATATTGCTTCCATATAGTCTAAGAAACATGTACGCAAAGTATCCAAACAGTACCATTCGCCAATTTTTTGTTCTTCAAGTTTAAGTGAACTACGAGCCCCATTGTTAATCCTTTAAAGGAAATTATTTGTAAATTTCGACAAGTAGAACAATGATTGGAACACTTAGACGGTAGAAATGTCTGTATATATTGCTTCAATATAGTCTAAGAAACATGTACGCAAAGTATCCAAACAGTACCATTCGCCAATTTTTTGTTCTTCAAGTTTAAGTGAACTACGAGCCCCATTGTTAATCCTTTAAAGGAAATTATTTGTATATTTCGACAAGTAGAACAATGAATGGAAAAGGTAGACGGTTGAAATCATTGTATATATTGCTTCTATATAGTCTAAGAAACATATATGCAAAGCATAAAAACAGTACAATTTGCCAATTTATTGTTCTTCAAATTTAAGTGAACAACGAGCCACATTGTTAATCCTTTAAAGGAAATTATTTGTAAATTTCGACAAGTAGAACAATGATTGGAACACTTAGACGGTTGAAATCTTTGTATATATTGCTTCCATATAGTCTAAGAAACATGTACGCAAAGCATCCAAACAGTACCATTCGCCAATTTTTTGTTCTTCAAGTTTAAGTGAACTACGAGCCCCATTGTTAATCCTTTAAAGGAAATTATTTGTATATTTCGACAAGTAGAACAATGAATTGAACAGGTAGACGGTTGAAATCATTGTATATATTGCTTCTATATAGTCTAAGAAACATATATGCAAAGTATCCAAACAGTACCATTCGCCAATTTTTTGTTCTTCAAGTTTAAGTGAACTACGAGCCCCATTGTTAATCCTTTAAAGGAAATTATTTGTATATTTCGACAAGTAGAACAATGAATGGTACATGTAGACGGTTGAGATCTTTGTATATATTGCTTCTATATAGTCTAAGAAACATATATGCAAAGCATCTAAACAGTAACATTCGCCAATTTATTGTTCTTCAAGTTTAAGTGAACAACGAGCCCCATTGTTAATCCTTTAAAGGATATTATTTGTAAATTTCGACAAGTACAACAATGATTGGAACACTTAGACGGTTGAAATGTTTGTATATATTGCTTCCATATAGTCTAAGAAACATGTACGCAAAGTATCCAAACAGTACCATTCGCCAATTTTTTGTTCTTCAAGTTTAAGTGAACTACGAGCCCCATTGTTAATCATTTAATGAAAATTATTTGTATATTTCGACAAGTAGAACAATGAATGGAACAGGTAGACGGTTGAAATCATTATATATATTGCTTCTATATAGTCTAAGAAACATATGTGCAAAGCATCCAAACAGTACAATTCGCCAATTTATTGTTCTTCAAGTTTAAGTGAACTACGATCCCCATTGTTAATCCTTTAACGGAAATTCTTTGTAACTTTCGACAAGTCAAACAATGAATGGAACAGGTAGACGGTTGAAATCATTGTATATATTGCTTCAGTATAGCCTAAGAAACATATATGCAAAGCATCCAAACAGTACCAGTCTCCAATTCATTGTTCTTCAAGTTTAAGTGAACAACGAGCCCCATTGTTAATCCTTTAAAGGAAATTATTTGTAAATTTCGACAAGTAGAACAATGATTGGAACACTTAGACGGTTGAAATCTTTGTACATATTGCTTCCATATAGTCTAAGAAACATGTACGCAAAGCATCCAAACAGTACCATTCGCCAATTTTTTGTTCTTCAAGTTTAAGTGAACAATGAGCCCCATTGTTAATCCTTTAACGGAAATTAATTCTAACTTTCTACAAGTAGAACAATGATTGGAACACGTAGACGGTTGAAATCTTTGTATATATTGCTTCTATATAGTCTAAGAAACATATATGCAAAGCATCCAAACAGTACCATTGGACAATTTTTTGTTCTTCAAGTTTAAGTGAACTACGAGCCCCATTGGTAATCATGAAACGGAAATTATTTGTAATTTTCTACAAGTAGAACAATGAATGGAACAGGTTGACGATGGATATCATAGTATATATTGCTTCTATATAGTCTAAGAAACATATATGCAAAGCATCCAAACAGTACCATTGGACAATTTTTTGTTCTTCAAGTTTAAGTGAACTACGAGCCCCATTGGTAATCATGAAACGGAAATTATTTGTAATTTTCTACAAGTAGAACAATGAATGGAACAGATTGACGATGGATATCATAGTATATATTTGCTTCTATATAGTCTAAGAAACATATATGCAAAGCATCCAAACAGTACCAGTCGCCAATTCATTGTTCTTCATGTTTAAGTGAACTACGAGCCTCCATTGTTAATCCTTTAAAGGAAATTAGTTGTAAATTTCTACAAGTAGAACAATGAATGGAACAGGTAGACTGTTGAAATCATTGTATTTATTGCTTCTATATAGTCTAAGAAACATATATGCAAAGCATCCAAACAGTACCATTCGCTAATTTTTTGTTCTTCAAGTTTATGTGAACTACGAGCCCCATTGTTAATACTTTAACGGAAATTAATTGCAATTTTCTACAAGTAGAACAATGAATGGAACAGGTAGACTGTTGAAATCATTGTATATATTGCTTCTATATAGTCTAAGAAACATATATGCAAAGCATAAAAACAGTACAATTTGCCAATTTATTGTTCTTCAAATTTAAGTGAACAACGAGCCCCATTGTTAATCCTTTAAAGGAAATTATTTGTAAATTTCGACAAGTAGAACAATGATTGGAACACGTAGACGGTTGAAATCTTTGTATATATTGCTTCCATATAGTCTAAGAAACATGTACGCAAAGCATCCAAACAGTACCATTCGCCAATTTTTTGTTCTTCAAGTTTAAGTGAACTACGAGCCCCATTTTTAATCCTTTAAAGGAAATTATTTCTAACTTTCTACAAGTAGAACAATGAATAGAACGGGTAGACGGTAGAAATCTTTGTATATATTGCTTCCATATAGTCTAAGAAACATGTACGCAAAGCATCCAAACAGTACCATTCGCCAATTTTTTGTTCTTCAAGTTTAAGTGAACTACGAGCCCCATTTTTAATCCTTTAAAGGAAATTATTTCTAACTTTCTACAAGTAGAACAATGAATAGAACGGGTGGACGGTAGAAATCTTTGTATATGTTGCTTCTATATAGTCTAAGAAACCTATATGCAAAGCATCTAAACAGTAACATTCGCCAATTTTTTGTTCTTCAAGTTTAAGTGAACAACGAACCCCATTGATAATCATGAAATGCAAATTATTTGTATCTTTCTACAAGTAGAACAATGATTGGAACACTTAGACGGTTGAAATCTTTGTATATATTGCTTCCATATAGTCTAAGAAACATGTACGCAAAGTATCCAAACAGTACCATTCGCCAATTTTTTGTTCTTCAAGTTTAAGTGAACTACGAGCCCCATTGTTAATCCTTTAAAGGAAATTATTTGTAAATTTCGACAAGTAGAACAATGATTGGAACACTTAGACGGTAGAAATGTTTGTATATATTGCTTCAATATAGTCTAAGAAACATGTACGCAAAGTATCCAAACAGTACCATTCGCCAATTTTTTGTTCTTCAAATTTAAGTGAACTACGAGCCCCATTGTTAATCCTTTAAAGGAAATTATTTGTATATTTCGACAAGTAGAACAATGAATGGAACAGGTAGACGGTTGAAATCATTGTATATATTGCTTCTATATAGTCTAAGAAACATATATGCAAAGCATAAAAACAGTACAATTTGCCAATTTATTGTTCTTCAAATTTAAGTGAACAACGAGCCACATTGTTAATCCTTTAAAGGAAATTATTTGTAAATTTCGACAAGTAGAACAATGATTGGAACACTTAGACGGTTGAAATCTTTGTATATATTGCTTCCATATAGTCTAAGAAACATGTACGCAAAGCATCCAAACAGTACCATTCGCCAATTTTTTGTTCTTCAAGTTTAAGTGAACTACGAGCCCCATTGTTAATCCTTTAAAGGAAATTATTTGTATATTTCGACAAGTAGAACAATGAATGGAACAGGTAGACGGTTGAAATCATTGTATATATTGCTTCTATATAGTCTAAGAATCATATATGCAAAGCATCTAAACAGTAACATTCGCCAATTTATTGTTCTTCAAGTTTAAGTGAACAACGAGCCCCATTGTTAATCCTTTAAAGGAAATTATTTGTAAATTTCGACAAGTAGAACAATGATTGGAACACTTAGACGGTTGAAATCTTTGTATATATTGCTTCCATATAGTCTAAGAAACATGTACGCAAAGCATCCAAACAGTACCATTCGCCAATTTTTTGTTCTTCAAGTTTAAGTGAACAATGAGCCCCAATGGTTAATCCTTTATCGGAAATTATTTGTAATTTTCGACAAGTAGAACATTGAATGGAACAGGTAGACGGTTGAAATCTTTGTATATATTGCTTCTATATAGTCTAAGAAACATATATGCAAAGCAACCAAACAGTACCATTCGCCAATTTTTTGTTCTTCAAGTTTAAGTGAACAATGTGCCCCATTGTTAATCCTTTATCGGAAATTATTTGTAATTTTCGACAAGTAGAACAATGAATGGAACAGGTAGACGGTTATAATCTTTGTATTTATTGCTTCTATATAGTCTAAGAAACATATATGCAAAGCATCCAAACAGTACCATTTGCCAATTTTTTGTTTTTCAAGTTTAAGTGAACAATGAGCCCCATTGATTATCATGAAACGGAAATTATTTGTAACTTTCTACAAGTAGAACAATGAATGGAACTGGTAGACGGTTGAAATCATTGTATATATTGCTTCTATATAGTCTAAGAAACATATATGCAAAGCATCCAAACAGTACAATTCGCCAATTTTTTGTTCTTCAAGTATAAGTGAACAATGAGCCCCAATGATTAATCCTTTATCGGAAATTGTTTGTATCTTTCGACAAGTAGAACAATGAATGGAACAGGTAGACGGTTCAGATCTTTGTATATATTGCTTCAATATAGTCTTAGAAACATATATGCAAAGCATCCAAACAGTACCAATTCCCAATTTTTTGTCCATCAAGTTTAAGTGAACTACGAGCCCCATTTTTAATCCTTTAAAGGAAATTATTTGTAACTTTCTACAAGTAGAACAATGAATAGAATAGGTAGACGGTTGAAATCTTTGTATATATTGCTTCTATATAGTCTAAGAAACCTATATGCAAAGCATCTGAACAGTAACATTCGCCAATTTTTTGATCTTCAAGTTTAAGTGAACTACGAGCCCCATTGTTAATCCTTTAAAGGAAATTATTTGTATATTTCGACAAGTAGAACAATGAATGGAACAGGTAGACGGTTGAAATCATTGTATATATTGCTTCTATATAGTCTAAGAAACATATATGCAAAGCATCAAATCAGTACAATTTGCCAATTTATTGTTCTTCAAGTTTAAGTGAACAACGAGCCACATTGTTAATCCTTTAAAGGAAATTATTTGTAAATTTCGATAAGTAGAACAATGATTGGAACACGTAGACGGTTGAAATCTTTGTATATATTGCTTCCATATAGTCTAAGAAACATGTACGCAAAGCATCCAAACAGTACCATTCGCCAATTTTTTGTTCTTCAAGTTTAAGTGAACAATGAGCCCCAATCGTTAATCCTTTATCAGAAATTATTTGCAATTTTCGACAAGTAGAACAATGAATGGAACCCGTAGAAGGCTGAAATCTTTGTGTATATTGCTTCTATATAGTCTAAGAAACATATATGCAAAGGATCAAAACTGTACCATTCGCCAATTTTTTGTTCGTCAAGTTTAAGTGAACTACGAGCCCCATTTTTAATCCTTTAAAGGAAATTATTTCTAACTTTCTACAAGTAGAACAATGAATAGAACGGGTAGACGGTAGAAATCTTTGTATATATTGCTTCCATATAGTCTAAGAAACATGTACGCAAAGCACCCAAACAGTACCATTCGCCAATTTTTTGTTCTTCAAGTTTAAGTGAACAATGAGCCCCAATCGTTAATCCTTTATCAGAAATTATTTGTAAATTTCGACAAGTAGAACAATGATTGGAACACTTAGACGGTAGAAATGTTTGTATATATTGCTTCAATATAGTCTAAGAAACATGTACGCAAAGTATCCAAACAGTACCATTCGCCAATTTTTTGTTCTTCAAGTTTAAGTGAACTACGAGCCCCATTGTTAATCCTTTAAAGGAAATTATTTGTAAATTTCGACAAGTAGAACAATGATTGGAACACTTAGACGGTAGAAATGTCTGTATATATTGCTTCAATATAGTCTAAGAAACATGTACGCAAAGTATCCAAACAGTACCATTCGCCAATTTTTTGTTCTTCAAGTTTAAGTGAACTACGAGCCCCATTGTTAATCCTTTAAAGGAAATTATTTGTATATTTCGACAAGTAGAACAATGAATGGAAAAGGTAGACGGTTGAAATCATTGTATATATTGCTTCTATATAGTCTAAGAAACATATATGCAAAGCATAAAAACAGTACAATTTGCCAATTTATTGTTCTTCAAATTTAAGTGAACAACGAGCCACATTGTTAATCCTTTAAAGGAAATTATTTGTAAATTTCGACAAGTAGAACAATGATTGGAACACTTAGACGGTTGAAATCTTTGTATATATTGCTTCCATATAGTCTAAGAAACATGTACGCAAAGCATCCAAACAGTACCATTCGCCAATTTTTTGTTCTTCAAGTTTAAGTGAACTACGAGCCCCATTGTTAATCCTTTAAAGGAAATTATTTGTATATTTCGACAAGTAGAACAATGAATTGAACAGGTAGACGGTTGAAATCATTGTATATATTGCTTCTATATAGTCTAAGAAACATATATGCAAAGTATCCAAACAGTACCATTCGCCAATTTTTTGTTCTTCAAGTTTAAGTGAACTACGAGCCCCATTGTTAATCCTTTAAAGGAAATTATTTGTATATTTCGACAAGTAGAACAATGAATGGTACATGTAGACGGTTGAGATCTTTGTATATATTGCTTCTATATAGTCTAAGAAACATATATGCAAAGCATCTAAACAGTAACATTCGCCAATTTATTGTTCTTCAAGTTTAAGTGAACAACGAGCCCCATTGTTAATCCTTTAAAGGATATTATTTGTAAATTTCGACAAGTACAACAATGATTGGAACACTTAGACGGTTGAAATGTTTGTATATATTGCTTCCATATAGTCTAAGAAACATGTACGCAAAGTATCCAAACAGTACCATTCGCCAATTTTTTGTTCTTCAAGTTTAAGTGAACTACGAGCCCCATTGTTAATCATTTAATGAAAATTATTTGTATATTTCGACAAGTAGAACAATGAATGGAACAGGTAGACGGTTGAAATCATTATATATATTGCTTCTATATAGTCTAAGAAACATATGTGCAAAGCATCCAAACAGTACAATTCGCCAATTTATTGTTCTTCAAGTTTAAGTGAACTACGATCCCCATTGTTAATCCTTTAACGGAAATTCTTTGTAACTTTCGACAAGTCAAACAATGAATGGAACAGGTAGACGGTTGAAATCATTGTATATATTGCTTCAGTATAGCCTAAGAAACATATATGCAAAGCATCCAAACAGTACCAGTCTCCAATTCATTGTTCTTCAAGTTTAAGTGAACAACGAGCCCCATTGTTAATCCTTTAAAGGAAATTATTTGTAAATTTCGACAAGTAGAACAATGATTGGAACACTTAGACGGTTGAAATCTTTGTACATATTGCTTCCATATAGTCTAAGAAACATGTACGCAAAGCATCCAAACAGTACCATTCGCCAATTTTTTGTTCTTCAAGTTTAAGTGAACAATGAGCCCCATTGTTAATCCTTTAACGGAAATTAATTCTAACTTTCTACAAGTAGAACAATGATTGGAACACGTAGACGGTTGAAATCTTTGTATATATTGCTTCTATATAGTCTAAGAAACATATATGCAAAGCATCCAAACAGTACCATTGGACAATTTTTTGTTCTTCAAGTTTAAGTGAACTACGAGCCCCATTGGTAATCATGAAACGGAAATTATTTGTAATTTTCTACAAGTAGAACAATGAATGGAACAGGTTGACGATGGATATCATAGTATATATTGCTTCTATATAGTCTAAGAAACATATATGCAAAGCATCCAAACAGTACCATTGGACAATTTTTTGTTCTTCAAGTTTAAGTGAACTACGAGCCCCATTGGTAATCATGAAACGGAAATTATTTGTAATTTTCTACAAGTAGAACAATGAATGGAACAGATTGACGATGGATATCATAGTATATATTTGCTTCTATATAGTCTAAGAAACATATATGCAAAGCATCCAAACAGTACCAGTCGCCAATTCATTGTTCTTCATGTTTAAGTGAACTACGAGCCTCCATTGTTAATCCTTTAAAGGAAATTAGTTGTAAATTTCTACAAGTAGAACAATGAATGGAACAGGTAGACTGTTGAAATCATTGTATTTATTGCTTCTATATAGTCTAAGAAACATATATGCAAAGCATCCAAACAGTACCATTCGCTAATTTTTTGTTCTTCAAGTTTATGTGAACTACGAGCCCCATTGTTAATACTTTAACGGAAATTAATTGCAATTTTCTACAAGTAGAACAATGAATGGAACAGGTAGACTGTTGAAATCATTGTATATATTGCTTCTATATAGTCTAAGAAACATATATGCAAAGCATAAAAACAGTACAATTTGCCAATTTATTGTTCTTCAAATTTAAGTGAACAACGAGCCCCATTGTTAATCCTTTAAAGGAAATTATTTGTAAATTTCGACAAGTAGAACAATGATTGGAACACGTAGACGGTTGAAATCTTTGTATATATTGCTTCCATATAGTCTAAGAAACATGTACGCAAAGCATCCAAACAGTACCATTCGCCAATTTTTTGTTCTTCAAGTTTAAGTGAACTACGAGCCCCATTTTTAATCCTTTAAAGGAAATTATTTCTAACTTTCTACAAGTAGAACAATGAATAGAACGGGTAGACGGTAGAAATCTTTGTATATATTGCTTCCATATAGTCTAAGAAACATGTACGCAAAGCATCCAAACAGTACCATTCGCCAATTTTTTGTTCTTCAAGTTTAAGTGAACTACGAGCCCCATTTTTAATCCTTTAAAGGAAATTATTTCTAACTTTCTACAAGTAGAACAATGAATAGAACGGGTAGACGGTAGAAATCTTTGTATATGTTGCTTCTATATAGTCTAAGAAACCTATATGCAAAGCATCTAAACAGTAACATTCGCCAATTTTTTGTTCTTCAAGTTTAAGTGAACAACGAACCCCATTGATAATCATGAAATGCAAATTATTTGTATCTTTCTACAAGTAGAACAATGATTGGAACACTTAGACGGTTGAAATCTTTGTATATATTGCTTCCATATAGTCTAAGAAACATGTACGCAAAGTATCCAAACAGTACCATTCGCCAATTTTTTGTTCTTCAAGTTTAAGTGAACTACGAGCCCCATTGTTAATCCTTTAAAGGAAATTATTTGTAAATTTCGACAAGTAGAACAATGATTGGAACACTTAGACGGTAGAAATGTTTGTATATATTGCTTCAATATAGTCTAAGAAACATGTACGCAAAGTATCCAAACAGTACCATTCGCCAATTTTTTGTTCTTCAAATTTAAGTGAACTACGAGCCCCATTGTTAATCCTTTAAAGGAAATTATTTGTATATTTCGACAAGTAGAACAATGAATGGAACAGGTAGACGGTTGAAATCATTGTATATATTGCTTCTATATAGTCTAAGAAACATATATGCAAAGCATAAAAACAGTACAATTTGCCAATTTATTGTTCTTCAAATTTAAGTGAACAACGAGCCACATTGTTAATCCTTTAAAGGAAATTATTTGTAAATTTCGACAAGTAGAACAATGATTGGAACACTTAGACGGTTGAAATCTTTGTATATATTGCTTCCATATAGTCTAAGAAACATGTACGCAAAGCATCCAAACAGTACCATTCGCCAATTTTTTGTTCTTCAAGTTTAAGTGAACTACGAGCCCCATTGTTAATCCTTTAAAGGAAATTATTTGTATATTTCGACAAGTAGAACAATGAATGGAACAGGTAGACGGTTGAAATCATTGTATATATTGCTTCTATATAGTCTAAGAATCATATATGCAAAGCATCTAAACAGTAACATTCGCCAATTTTTTGTTCTTCAAGTTTAAGTGAACAACGAACCCCATTGATAATCATGAAATGCAAATTATTTGTATCTTTCTACAAGTAGAACAATGATTGGAACACTTAGACGGTTGAAATCTTTGTATATATTGCTTCCATATAGTCTAAGAAACATATATGCAAAGTATCCAAACAGTACCATTCGCCAATTTTTTGTTCTTCAAGTTTAAGTGAACTACGAGCCCCATTGTTAATCCTTTAAAGGAAATTATTTGTATATTTCGACAAGTAGAACAATGAATGGTACAGGTAGACGGTTGAGATCTTTGTATATATTGCTTCTATATAGTCTAAGAAACATATATGCAAAGCATCTAAACAGTAACATTCGCCAATTTATTGTTCTTCAAGTTTAAGTGAACAACGAGCCCCATTGTTAATCCTTTAAAGGAAATTATTTGTAAATTTCGACAAGTAGAACAATGATTGGAACACTTAGACGGTTGAAATCTTTGTATATATTGCTTCCATATAGTCTAAGAAACATGTACGCAAAGTATCCAAACAGTACCATTCGCCAATTTTTTGTTCTTCAAGTTTAAGTGAACTACGAGCCCCATTGTTAATCATTTAAAGAAAATTATTTGTATATTTCGACAAGTAGAACAATGAATGGAACAGGTAGACGGTTGAAATCATTGTATATATTGCTTCTATATAGTCTAAGAAACATATGTGCAAAGCATCCAAACAGTACAATTCGCCAATTTATTGTTCTTCAAGTTTAAGTGAACTACGATCCCCATTGTTAATCCTTTAACGGAAATTCTTTGTAACTTTCGACAAGTCAAACAATGAATGGAACAGGTAGACGGTTGAAATCATTGTATATATTGCTTCAGTATAGCCTAAGAAACATATATGCAAAGCATCCAAACAGTACCAGTCTCCAATTCATTGTTCTTCAAGTTTAAGTGAACAACGAGCCCCATTGTTAATCCTTTAAAGGAAATTATTTGTAAATTTCGACAAGTAGAACAATGATTGGAACACTTAGACGGTTGAAATCTTTGTATATATTGCTTCCATATAGTCTAAGAAACATGTACGCAAAGCATCCAAACAGTACCATTCGCCAATTTTTTGTTCTTCAAGTTTAAGTGAACAATGAGCCCCATTGTTAATCCTTTAACGGAAATTAATTCTAACTTTCTACAAGTAGAACAATGATTGGAACACGTAGACGGTTGAAATCTTTGTATATATTGCTTCTATATAGTCTAAGAAACATATATGCAAAGCATCCAAACAGTACAATTCGCCAATTATTTCATCTTCATGTTTAAGTGAACTACGAGCCCCATTGTTAATACTTTAACGGAAATTATGTGTAACTTCCGGCAAGTAGAACAATGAATGGAACAGGTAGACGCTTGAAATCAATGTATATATTGCTTCTATATAGTCTAAGAAACATATATGCAAATCATCCAAACAGTACAATTCGCAAATTTTTTGTTCTTCAAGTTTAAGTGAACAATGAGCCCCAATGGTTAATCCTTTATCGGTAATTATTTGTAACTTTCGACAAGTAGAACAATGAATGGAACAGGTAGACGGTTGAAATCATTGTATATATTGAGTCTCTATAGTCTAAGAAACATATATGCAAAGCATCCAAACAGTACCATTGGACAATTTTTTGTTCTTCAAGTTTAAGTGAACTACGAGCCCCATTGGTAATCATGAAACGGAAATTATTTGTAATTTTCTACAAGTAGAACAATGAATGGAACAGGTTGACGATGGATATCATAGTATATATTGCTTCTATATAGTCTAAGAAACATATATGCAAAGCATCCAAACAGTACCATTGGACAATTTTTTGTTCTTCAAGTTTAAGTGAACTACGAGCCACATTGGTAATCATGAAACGGAAATTATTTGTGACTTTCTATAAGTAGAACAATGAATAGTACAGGTAGACGGGTGAAATCTTTCTATATATTGCTTCTATATAGTCTAAGAAACATATACGCAAAGCATCCAAACAGTACCATTCGCCAATTTTTTGTTCTTCAAGTTTAAGTGAACAATGAGCCCCAATCGTTAATCCTTTATCAGAAATTATTTGCAATTTTCGACAAGTAGAACAATGAATGGAACACGTAGAAGGCTGAAATCTTTGTATATATTGCTTCTATACAGTCTAAGAAACATATGTGCAAAGGATCAAAACTGTACCATTCGCCAATTTTTTGTTCGTCAAGTTTAAGTGAACAACGAGCCCCATTGACAATCATGAAACGGTAATTATTTGTAAGTTTCTACAAGTAGAACAATGAATAGAACAGGTAGACGGTTGAAATCTTTGTATATGCTGCTTCTATATAGTCTAAGAAACCTATATGCAAAGCATCTAAACAGTAACATTCGCCAATTTTTGTATCTTCAAGTATTAGTGAACAACAAGGCCCATTGATAATCATGAAATGGAAATTATTTGTAACTTTCTACAAGTAGAACATGAATAGTACAGGTGTACGAGTGAAATCTTTCTATATATTGCTTCTATATAGTCTAAGAAACATATATGCAAAGCATCCAAACAGTACCATTCGCCAATTTGTTGTTCTTCAAGTTGAAGTGAATAACGAGCCCCATTGATAATCATGAAATGGAAATTATTTGTAACTTTCTACAAGTAGAACAATGAATAGTAAAGGTAGACGGATGAAATCTTTCTATATACTGCTTCTATATAGTCTAAGAAACATATACGCAAAGCATCCAAACAGTACAACTCGCCAATTTTTTTTCTTCAAGTTTAAGTGAACTACGAGCCGCATTGTTAATCCTTTAAAGGAAATTATTTGTAAATTTCGACAAGTAGAACAATGATTGACACATAGACGGTTGAAATCTTTGTATATATTGCTTCCATATAGTCTAAGAAACATGTACGCAAAGCATCCAAACAGTACCATTCGCCAATTTTTTGTTCTTCAAGTTTAAGTGAACTACGAGCCCCATTTTTAATCCTTTAAAGGAAATTATTTCTAACTTTCTACAAGTAGAACAATGAATAGAACGGGTAGACGGTAGAAATCTTTGTATATGTTGCTTCTATATAGTCTAAGAAACCTATATGCAAAGCATCTAAACAGTAACATTCGCCAATTTTTTGATCTTCAAGTTTAAGTGAACAACGAAACCCATTGATAATCATGAAATGGAAATTATTTGTAACTTTCTACAAGTAGAACAATGAATAGTACAGGTAGACGGGTGAAATCTTTCTATATATTGCTTCTATATAGTCTAAGAAACATATATGCAAAGCATCTAAACAGTACCATTGGCCAATTTTTTGTTCTTCAAGTTTAAGTGAACTACGAGCCCCATTGTTAATCCTTTAAAGGAAATTATTTGTAAATTTCGACAAGTAGAACAATGATTGGAACACTTAGACGGTAGAAATGTTTGTATATATTGCTTCAATATAGTCTAAGAAACATGTACGCAAAGTATCCAAACAGTACCATTCGCCAATTTTTTGTTCTTCAAGTTTAAGTGAACTACGAGCCCCATTGTTAATCCTTTAAAGGAAATTATTTGTATATTTCGACAAGTAGAACAATGAATGGAACAGGTAGACGGTTGAAATCATTGTATATATTGCTTCTATATAGTCTAAGAAACATATATGCAAAGCATAAAAACAGTACAATTTGCCAATTTATTGTTCTTCAAATTTAAGTGAACAACGAGCCACATTGTTAATCCTTTAAAGGAAATTATTTGTAAATTTCGACAAGTAGAACAATGATTGGAACACTTAGACGGTTGAAATCTTTGTATATATTGCTTCCATATAGTCTAAGAAACATGTACGCAAAGCATCCAAACAGTACCATTCGCCAATTTTTTGTTCTTCAAGTTTAAGTGAACTACGAGCCCCATTGTTAATCCTTTAAAGGAAATTATTTGTATATTTCGACAAGTAGAACAATGAATGGAACAGGTAGACGGTTGAAATCATTGTATATATTGCTTCTATATAGTCTAAGAAACATATATGCAAAGTATCCAAACAGTACCATTCGCCAATTTTTTGTTCTTCAAGTTTAAGTGAACTACGAGCCCCATTGTTAATCCTTTAAAGGAAATTATTTGTATATTTCGACAAGTAGAACAATGAATGGTACAGGTAGACGGTTGAGATCTTTGTATATATTGCTTCTATATAGTCTAAGAAACATATATGCAAAGCATCTAAACAGTAACATTCGCCAATTTATTGTTCTTCAAGTTTAAGTGAACAACGAGCCCCATTGTTAATCCTTTAAAGGAAATTATTTGTAAATTTCGACAAGTACAACAATGATTGGAACACTTAGACGGTTGAAATGTTTGTATATATTGCTTCCATATAGTCTAAGAAACATGTACGCAAAGTATCCAAACAGTACCATTCGCCAATTTTTTGTTCTTCAAGTTTAAGTGAACTACGAGCCCCATTGTTAATCATTTAATGAAAATTATTTGTATATTTCGACAAGTAGAACAATGAATGGAACAGGTAGACGGTTGAAATCATTGTATATATTGCTTCTATATAGTCTAAGAAACATATGTGCAAAGCATCCAAACAGTACAATTCGCCAATTTATTGTTCTTCAAGTTTAAGTGAACTACGATCCCCATTGTTAATCCTTTAACGGAAATTCTTTGTAACTTTCGACAAGTCAAACAATGAATGGAACAGGTAGACGGTTGAAATCATTGTATATATTGCTTCAGTATAGCCTAAGAAACATATATGCAAAGCATCCAAACAGTACCAGTCTCCAATTCATTGTTCTTCAAGTTTAAGTGAACAACGAGCCCCATTGTTAATCCTTTAAAGGAAATTATTTGTAAATTTCGACAAGTAGAACAATGATTGGAACACTTAGACGGTTGAAATCTTTGTACATATTGCTTCCATATAGTCTAAGAAACATGTACGCAAAGCATCCAAACAGTACCATTCGCCAATTTTTTGTTCTTCAAGGTTAAGTGAACAATGAGCCCCATTGTTAATCCTTTATGGGAAATTATTTGTAACTTTCGACAAGTAGAACAATGAATGGAACAGGTAAACGGTTGAAATCTTTGTATATATTGCTTCTATATAGTCTAAGAAACATGTACGCAAAGTATCCAAACAGTACAATTCGCCAATTTTTTGTTCTTCAAGTTTAAGTGAACTACGAGCCCCATTGTTAATCCTTTAACGGAAATTAATTGTAATTTTCTACAAGTAGAACAATGAATAGTACAGGTAGACGGGGGAAATCTTTCTATATATTGCTTCTATATAGTCTAAGAAACATATATGCAAAGCATCCAAACAGTACCATTGGACAATTTTTTGTTCTTCAAGTTTAAGTGAACTACGAGCCCCATTGGTAATCATGAAACGGAAATTATTTGTAATTTTCTACAAGTAGAACAATGAATGGAACAGATTGACGATGGATATCATAGTATATATTTGCTTCTATATAGTCTAAGAAACATATGTGCAAAGCATCCAAACAGTACAATTCGCCAATTTATTGTTCTTCAAGTTTAAGTGAACTACGATCCCCATTGTTAATCCTTTAACGGAAATTCTTTGTAACTTTCGACAAGTCAAACAATGAATGGAACAGGTAGACGGTTGAAATCATTGTATATATTGCTTCAGTATAGCCTAAGAAACATATATGCAAAGCATCCAAACAGTACCAGTCTCCAATTCATAGTTCTTCAAGTTTAAGTGAACAACGAGCCCCATTGTTAATCCTTTAAAGGAAATTATTTGTAAATTTCGACGAGTAGAACAATGATTGACACACGTAGACGGTTGAAATATTTGTATATATTGCTTCCATATAGTCTAAGAAACATATATGCAAAGCATCCAAACAGTACCATTCGCCAATTTTTTGTTCTTCAAGGTTAAGTGAACAATGAGCCCCATTGTTAATCCTTTATGGGAAATTATTTGTAACTTTCGACAAGTAGAACAATGAATGGAACAGGTAAACGGTTGAAATCTTTGTATATATTGCTTCTATATAGTCTAAGAAACATGTACGCAAAGTATCCAAACAGTACAATTCGCCAATTTTTTGTTCTTCAAGTTTAAGTGAACTACGAGCCCCATTGTTAATCCTTTAACGGAAATTAATTGTAATTTTCTACAAGTAGAACAATGAATTGTACAGGTTGACGATGGATATCATTGTATATATTGCTTCTATATCGTCTAAGAAACCTATATGCAAAGCATCTAAACAGAAACATTCGCCAATTTTTTGATCTTCAAGTGTAAGTGAACAACGAGCTCCATTGATAATCATGAAATGGAAATTAGTTGTAAATTTCGACAAGTAGAACAATGAATGGAACAGGTAGACTGTTGAAATCATTGTATATATTGCTTCTATATAGTCTAAGAAACATATGTGCAAAGCATCCAAACAGTACCATTCGCCAATTTTTTGTTCTTCAAGTTTAAGTGAACAATGAGCCCCAATGGTTAATACTTTATCGGAAATTATTTGGAATTTTCGACAAGTAGAACAATGAATGGAACAGGTAGACGGTCGAAATCTTTGTATATATTGCTTCTATATAATCTAAGAAACATATATGCAAAGCATCCAAATAGTACCATTCGCCAATTTTTTGATCTTCAAGTTTAAGTGAACAGCGAGCCCCATTGATAATCATGAAATGGAAATTATTTGTAACTTTCTACAAGTAGAACAATGAATAGTACAGGTAGACGGGTGAAATCTTTCTATATATTGCTTCTAAATAGTCTAAGAAACATATATGCAAAGCATCCAAACAGTACAATTCGCCAATTATTTCATCTTCATGTTTAAGTGAACTACGAGCCCCATTGTTAATACTTTAACGGAAATTATGTGTAACTTCCGGCAAGTAGAACAATGAATGGAACAGGTAGACGCTTGAAATCAATGTATATATTGCTTCTATATAGTCTAAGAAACATATATGCAAATCATCCAAACAGTACAATTCGCAAATTTTTTGTTCTTCAAGTTTAAGTGAACAATGAGCCCCAATGGTTAATCCTTTATCGGTAATTATTTGTAACTTTCGACAAGTAGAACAATGAATGGAACAGGTAGACGGTTGAAATCATTGTATATATTGAGTCTCTATAGTCTAAGAAACATATATGCAAAGCATCCAAACAGTACAATTCGCCAATTTTTTGTTCTTCAAGTTTAAGTGAACAATGAGCCCCAATGGTTAATCCTTTATCGGAAATTATTTGTAAATTTCGACAAGTAGAACAATGAATAGAATAGGTAGACGGTTGAAATCTTTGTATATATTGCTTCTATATAGTCTAAGAAACATATATGCAAAGCATCCAAACAGTACAATTCGCCAATTTATTGTTCTTCAAGTTTAAGTGAACAACGAGCCCCATTGTTAATCCTTTACAGGAAATTATGTGTAAATTTCGACAAGTAGAACAATGATTGGAACACGTAGACGGTTGAAATCTTTGTATATATTGCTTCCATATAGTCTAAGAAACATGTGCGCAAAGCATCCAAACAGTACCATTCGCCAATTTTTTGGTCTTCAAATTTAAGTGAACAATGAGCCCCAATGGTTAATCCTTTATCGGAAATTATTTGTAATTTTCGACAAGTAGAACAATGAATGGAACAGGTAGACGGTGGAAATCCTTGTATATATTGCTTCCATATAGTCTAAGAAACATATATGCAAAGCATCCAAACAGTACCATTCGCCAATTTTTTGTTCTTCAAGTTTAAGTGAACTACGAGCCCAATTGTTAATCCTTTAAAGGAAATTATTTGTAAATTTCGATAAGTAGAACAATGATTGGAGCACGTAGACGGTTGAAATCTTTGTATATATTGCTTCCATATAGTCTAAGAAACATGTACGCAAAGCATCCAAACAGTACCATTCGCAAATTTTTTGTTCTTCAAGTTTAAGTGAACAATGAGCCCCAATGGTTAATCCTTTATCGGAAATTATTTGTAATTTTCGACAAGTAGAACAATGAATGGAACAGGTAGACGGTTGAAATCGTTGTATATATTGCTTCTATATAATCTAAGAAACATATATGCAAAGCATCCAAACAGTACCATTCGCCAATTTTTTGTTCTTCAAGTTTAAGTGAACAATGAGCCCCAATGGTTAATCCTTTATCGGAAATTATTTGTAATTTTCGACAAGTAGAACATTGAATGGAACAGGTAGACGGTTGAAATCTTTGTATATATTGCTTCTATATAGTCTAAGAAACATATATGCAAAGCAACCAAACAGTACCATTCGCCAATTTTTTGTTCTTCAAGTTTAAGTGAACAATGTGCCCCATTGTTAATCCTTTATCGGAAATTATTTGTAATTTTCGACAAGTAGAACAATGAATGGAACAGGTAGACGGTTATAATCTTTGTATTTATTGCTTCTATATAGTCTAAGAAACATATATGCAAAGCATCCAAACAGTACCATTTGCCAATTTTTTGTTTTTCAAGTTTAAGTGAACAATGAGCCCCATTGATTATCATGAAACGGAAATTATTTGTAACTTTCTACAAGTAGAACAATGAATGGAACTGGTAGACGGTTGAAATCATTGTATATATTGCTTCTATATAGTCTAAGAAACATATATGCAAAGCATCCAAACAGTACAATTCGCCAATTTTTTGTTCTTCAAGTATAAGTGAACAATGAGCCCCAATGATTAATCCTTTATCGGAAATTGTTTGTATCTTTCGACAAGTAGAACAATGAATGGAACAGGTAGACGGTTCAGATCTTTGTATATATTGCTTCAATATAGTCTTAGAAACATATATGCAAAGCATCCAAACAGTACCAATTCCCAATTTTTTGTCCATCAAGTTTAAGTGAACTACGAGCCCCATTTTTAATCCTTTAAAGGAAATTATTTGTAACTTTCTACAAGTAGAACAATGAATAGAATAGGTAGACGGTTGAAATCTTTGTATATATTGCTTCTATATAGTCTAAGAAACCTATATGCAAAGCATCTGAACAGTAACATTCGCCAATTTTTTGATCTTCAAGTTTAAGTGAACTACGAGCCCCATTGTTAATCCTTTAAAGGAAATTATTTGTATATTTCGACAAGTAGAACAATGAATGGAACAGGTAGACGGTTGAAATCATTGTATATATTGCTTCTATATAGTCTAAGAAACATATATGCAAAGCATCAAATCAGTACAATTTGCCAATTTATTGTTCTTCAAGTTTAAGTGAACAACGAGCCACATTGTTAATCCTTTAAAGGAAATTATTTGTAAATTTCGATAAGTAGAACAATGATTGGAACACGTAGACGGTTGAAATCTTTGTATATATTGCTTCCATATAGTCTAAGAAACATGTACGCAAAGCATCCAAACAGTACCATTCGCCAATTTTTTGTTCTTCAAGTTTAAGTGAACAATGAGCCCCAATCGTTAATCCTTTATCAGAAATTATTTGCAATTTTCGACAAGTAGAACAATGAATGGAACCCGTAGAAGGCTGAAATCTTTGTGTATATTGCTTCTATATAGTCTAAGAAACATATATGCAAAGGATCAAAACTGTACCATTCGCCAATTTTTTGTTCGTCAAGTTTAAGTGAACTACGAGCCCCATTTTTAATCCTTTAAAGGAAATTATTTCTAACTTTCTACAAGTAGAACAATGAATAGAACGGGTAGACGGTAGAAATCTTTGTATATATTGCTTCCATATAGTCTAAGAAACATGTACGCAAAGCACCCAAACAGTACCATTCGCCAATTTTTTGTTCTTCAAGTTTAAGTGAACAATGAGCCCCAATCGTTAATCCTTTATCAGAAATTATTTGTAAATTTCGACAAGTAGAACAATGATTGGAACACTTAGACGGTAGAAATGTTTGTATATATTGCTTCAATATAGTCTAAGAAACATGTACGCAAAGTATCCAAACAGTACCATTCGCCAATTTTTTGTTCTTCAAGTTTAAGTGAACTACGAGCCCCATTGTTAATCCTTTAAAGGAAATTATTTGTATATTTCGACAAGTAGAACAATGAATAGAACGGGTAGAC
Organism: Cerceris ruficornis; assembly: GCA_963989415.1. Classification (NCBI taxonomy): domain Eukaryota; kingdom Metazoa; phylum Arthropoda; class Insecta; order Hymenoptera; family Crabronidae; genus Cerceris; species Cerceris ruficornis. The sequence goes on from CAXDIW010000076.1 coordinate 1,266,968, forward strand.
GGTAGAAATCTTTGTATATATTGCTTCCATATAGTCTAAGAAACATGTACGCAAAGCACCCAAACAGTACCATTCGCCAATTTTTTGTTCTTCAAGTTTAAGTGAACAATCAGCCCCAATCGTTAATCCTTTATCAGAAATTATTTGTATATTTCGACAAGTAGAACAATGAATGGAACACGTAGAAGGCTGAAATCTTTGTATATATTGCTTCTATACAGTCTAAGAAACATATATGCAAAGGATCAAAACTGTACCATTCGCCAATTTTTTGTTCGTCAAGTTTAAGTGAACAACGAGCCCCATTGACAATCATGAAACGGTAATTATTTGTAAGTTTCTACAAGTAGAACAATGAATAGAACAGGTAGACGGTTGAAATCTTTGTATATGCTGCTTCTATATAGTCTAAGAAACCTATATGCAAAGCATCTAAACAGTAACATTCGCCAATTTTTGTATCTTCAAGTATTAGTGAACAACAAGGCCCATTGATAATCATGAAATGGAAATTATTTGTAACTTTCTACAAGTAGAACATGAATAGTACAGGTGTACGAGTGAAATCTTTCTATATATTGCTTCTATATAGTCTAAGAAACATATATGCAAAGCATCCAAAAAGTACCATTCGCCAATTTGTTGTTCTTCAAGTTGAAGTGAATAACGAGCCCCATTGATAATCATGAAATGGAAATTATTTGTAACTTTCTACAAGTAGAACAATGAATAGTAAAGGTAGACGGATGAAATCTTTCTATATACTGCTTCTATATAGTCTAAGAAACATATACGCAAAGCATCCAAACAGTACAACTCGCCAATTTTTTTTCTTCAAGTTTAAGTGAACTACGAGCCGCATTGTTAATCCTTTAAAGGAAATTATTTGTAAATTTCGACAAGTAGAACAATGAATGGAACAGGTAGACGGTTGAAATCATTGTATATATTGCTTCCATATAGTCTAAGAAACATGTACGCAAAGCATCCAAACAGTACCAATCGCCAATTTTTTGTTCTTCAAGTTTAAGTGAACTACGAGCCCCATTTTTAATCCTTTAAAGGAAATTATTTCTAACTTTCTACAAGTAGAACAATGAATAGAACGGGTAGACGGTAGAAATCTTTGTATATGTTGCTTCTATATAGTCTAAGAAACCTATATGCAAAGCATCTAAACAGTAACATTCGCCAATTTTTTGATCTTCAAGTTTAAGTGAACAACGAACCCCATTGATAATCATGAAATGGAAATTATTTGTAACTTTCTACAAGTAGAACAATGAATAGTACAGGTAGACGGGTGAAATCTTTCTATATATTGCTTCTATATAGTCTAAGAAACATATATGCAAAGCATCTAAACAGTAACATTCGCCAATTTTTTGTTCTTCAAGTTTAAGTGAACAACGAACCCCATTGATAATCATGAAATGGAAATTATTTGTATCTTTCTACAAGTAGAACAATGATTGGAACACTTAGACGGTTGAAATCTTTGTATATATTGCTTCCATATAGTCTAAGAAACATGTACGCAAAGTATCCAAACAGTACCATTCGCCAATTTTTTGTTCTTCAAGTTTAAGTGAACTACGAGCCCCATTGTTAATCCTTTAAAGGAAATTATTTGTAAATTTCGACAAGTAGAACAATGATTGGAACACTTAGACGGTAGAAATGTCTGTATATATTGCTTCAATATAGTCTAAGAAACATGTACGCAAAGTATCCAAACAGTACCATTCGCCAATTTTTTGTTCTTCAAGTTTAAGTGAACTACGAGCCCCATTGTTAATCCTTTAAAGGAAATTATTTGTATATTTCGACAAGTAGAACAATGAATGGAAAAGGTAGACGGTTGAAATCATTGTATATATTGCTTCTATATAGTCTAAGAAACATATATGCAAAGCATAAAAACAGTACAATTTGCCAATTTATTGTTCTTCAAATTTAAGTGAACAACGAGCCACATTGTTAATCCTTTAAAGGAAATTATTTGTAAATTTCGACAAGTAGAACAATGATTGGAACACTTAGACGGTTGAAATCTTTGTATATATTGCTTCCATATAGTCTAAGAAACATGTACGCAAAGCATCCAAACAGTACCATTCGCCAATTTTTTGTTCTTCAAGTTTAAGTGAACTACGAGCCCCATTGTTAATCCTTTAAAGGAAATTATTTGTATATTTCGACAAGTAGAACAATGAATTGAACAGGTAGACGGTTGAAATCATTGTATATATTGCTTCTATATAGTCTAAGAAACATATATGCAAAGTATCCAAACAGTACCATTCGCCAATTTTTTGTTCTTCAAGTTTAAGTGAACTACGAGCCCCATTGTTAATCCTTTAAAGGAAATTATTTGTATATTTCGACAAGTAGAACAATGAATGGTACATGTAGACGGTTGAGATCTTTGTATATATTGCTTCTATATAGTCTAAGAAACATATATGCAAAGCATCTAAACAGTAACATTCGCCAATTTATTGTTCTTCAAGTTTAAGTGAACAACGAGCCCCATTGTTAATCCTTTAAAGGATATTATTTGTAAATTTCGACAAGTACAACAATGATTGGAACACTTAGACGGTTGAAATGTTTGTATATATTGCTTCCATATAGTCTAAGAAACATGTACGCAAAGTATCCAAACAGTACCATTCGCCAATTTTTTGTTCTTCAAGTTTAAGTGAACTACGAGCCCCATTGTTAATCATTTAATGAAAATTATTTGTATATTTCGACAAGTAGAACAATGAATGGAACAGGTAGACGGTTGAAATCATTATATATATTGCTTCTATATAGTCTAAGAAACATATGTGCAAAGCATCCAAACAGTACAATTCGCCAATTTATTGTTCTTCAAGTTTAAGTGAACTACGATCCCCATTGTTAATCCTTTAACGGAAATTCTTTGTAACTTTCGACAAGTCAAACAATGAATGGAACAGGTAGACGGTTGAAATCATTGTATATATTGCTTCAGTATAGCCTAAGAAACATATATGCAAAGCATCCAAACAGTACCAGTCTCCAATTCATTGTTCTTCAAGTTTAAGTGAACAACGAGCCCCATTGTTAATCCTTTAAAGGAAATTATTTGTAAATTTCGACAAGTAGAACAATGATTGGAACACTTAGACGGTTGAAATCTTTGTACATATTGCTTCCATATAGTCTAAGAAACATGTACGCAAAGCATCCAAACAGTACCATTCGCCAATTTTTTGTTCTTCAAGTTTAAGTGAACAATGAGCCCCATTGTTAATCCTTTAACGGAAATTAATTCTAACTTTCTACAAGTAGAACAATGATTGGAACACGTAGACGGTTGAAATCTTTGTATATATTGCTTCTATATAGTCTAAGAAACATATATGCAAAGCATCCAAACAGTACCATTGGACAATTTTTTGTTCTTCAAGTTTAAGTGAACTACGAGCCCCATTGGTAATCATGAAACGGAAATTATTTGTAATTTTCTACAAGTAGAACAATGAATGGAACAGGTTGACGATGGATATCATAGTATATATTGCTTCTATATAGTCTAAGAAACATATATGCAAAGCATCCAAACAGTACCATTGGACAATTTTTTGTTCTTCAAGTTTAAGTGAACTACGAGCCCCATTGGTAATCATGAAACGGAAATTATTTGTAATTTTCTACAAGTAGAACAATGAATGGAACAGATTGACGATGGATATCATAGTATATATTTGCTTCTATATAGTCTAAGAAACATATATGCAAAGCATCCAAACAGTACCAGTCGCCAATTCATTGTTCTTCATGTTTAAGTGAACTACGAGCCTCCATTGTTAATCCTTTAAAGGAAATTAGTTGTAAATTTCTACAAGTAGAACAATGAATGGAACAGGTAGACTGTTGAAATCATTGTATTTATTGCTTCTATATAGTCTAAGAAACATATATGCAAAGCATCCAAACAGTACCATTCGCTAATTTTTTGTTCTTCAAGTTTATGTGAACTACGAGCCCCATTGTTAATACTTTAACGGAAATTAATTGCAATTTTCTACAAGTAGAACAATGAATGGAACAGGTAGACTGTTGAAATCATTGTATATATTGCTTCTATATAGTCTAAGAAACATATATGCAAAGCATAAAAACAGTACAATTTGCCAATTTATTGTTCTTCAAATTTAAGTGAACAACGAGCCCCATTGTTAATCCTTTAAAGGAAATTATTTGTAAATTTCGACAAGTAGAACAATGATTGGAACACGTAGACGGTTGAAATCTTTGTATATATTGCTTCCATATAGTCTAAGAAACATGTACGCAAAGCATCCAAACAGTACCATTCGCCAATTTTTTGTTCTTCAAGTTTAAGTGAACTACGAGCCCCATTTTTAATCCTTTAAAGGAAATTATTTCTAACTTTCTACAAGTAGAACAATGAATAGAACGGGTAGACGGTAGAAATCTTTGTATATATTGCTTCCATATAGTCTAAGAAACATGTACGCAAAGCATCCAAACAGTACCATTCGCCAATTTTTTGTTCTTCAAGTTTAAGTGAACTACGAGCCCCATTTTTAATCCTTTAAAGGAAATTATTTCTAACTTTCTACAAGTAGAACAATGAATAGAACGGGTAGACGGTAGAAATCTTTGTATATGTTGCTTCTATATAGTCTAAGAAACCTATATGCAAAGCATCTAAACAGTAACATTCGCCAATTTTTTGTTCTTCAAGTTTAAGTGAACAACGAACCCCATTGATAATCATGAAATGCAAATTATTTGTATCTTTCTACAAGTAGAACAATGATTGGAACACTTAGACGGTTGAAATCTTTGTATATATTGCTTCCATATAGTCTAAGAAACATGTACGCAAAGTATCCAAACAGTACCATTCGCCAATTTTTTGTTCTTCAAGTTTAAGTGAACTACGAGCCCCATTGTTAATCCTTTAAAGGAAATTATTTGTAAATTTCGACAAGTAGAACAATGATTGGAACACTTAGACGGTAGAAATGTTTGTATATATTGCTTCAATATAGTCTAAGAAACATGTACGCAAAGTATCCAAACAGTACCATTCGCCAATTTTTTGTTCTTCAAATTTAAGTGAACTACGAGCCCCATTGTTAATCCTTTAAAGGAAATTATTTGTATATTTCGACAAGTAGAACAATGAATGGAACAGGTAGACGGTTGAAATCATTGTATATATTGCTTCTATATAGTCTAAGAAACATATATGCAAAGCATAAAAACAGTACAATTTGCCAATTTATTGTTCTTCAAATTTAAGTGAACAACGAGCCACATTGTTAATCCTTTAAAGGAAATTATTTGTAAATTTCGACAAGTAGAACAATGATTGGAACACTTAGACGGTTGAAATCTTTGTATATATTGCTTCCATATAGTCTAAGAAACATGTACGCAAAGCATCCAAACAGTACCATTCGCCAATTTTTTGTTCTTCAAGTTTAAGTGAACTACGAGCCCCATTGTTAATCCTTTAAAGGAAATTATTTGTATATTTCGACAAGTAGAACAATGAATGGAACAGGTAGACGGTTGAAATCATTGTATATATTGCTTCTATATAGTCTAAGAATCATATATGCAAAGCATCTAAACAGTAACATTCGCCAATTTTTTGTTCTTCAAGTTTAAGTGAACAACGAACCCCATTGATAATCATGAAATGCAAATTATTTGTATCTTTCTACAAGTAGAACAATGATTGGAACACTTAGACGGTTGAAATCTTTGTATATATTGCTTCCATATAGTCTAAGAAACATATATGCAAAGTATCCAAACAGTACCATTCGCCAATTTTTTGTTCTTCAAGTTTAAGTGAACTACGAGCCCCATTGTTAATCCTTTAAAGGAAATTATTTGTATATTTCGACAAGTAGAACAATGAATGGTACAGGTAGACGGTTGAGATCTTTGTATATATTGCTTCTATATAGTCTAAGAAACATATATGCAAAGCATCTAAACAGTAACATTCGCCAATTTATTGTTCTTCAAGTTTAAGTGAACAACGAGCCCCATTGTTAATCCTTTAAAGGAAATTATTTGTAAATTTCGACAAGTAGAACAATGATTGGAACACTTAGACGGTTGAAATCTTTGTATATATTGCTTCCATATAGTCTAAGAAACATGTACGCAAAGTATCCAAACAGTACCATTCGCCAATTTTTTGTTCTTCAAGTTTAAGTGAACTACGAGCCCCATTGTTAATCATTTAAAGAAAATTATTTGTATATTTCGACAAGTAGAACAATGAATGGAACAGGTAGACGGTTGAAATCATTGTATATATTGCTTCTATATAGTCTAAGAAACATATGTGCAAAGCATCCAAACAGTACAATTCGCCAATTTATTGTTCTTCAAGTTTAAGTGAACTACGATCCCCATTGTTAATCCTTTAACGGAAATTCTTTGTAACTTTCGACAAGTCAAACAATGAATGGAACAGGTAGACGGTTGAAATCATTGTATATATTGCTTCAGTATAGCCTAAGAAACATATATGCAAAGCATCCAAACAGTACCAGTCTCCAATTCATTGTTCTTCAAGTTTAAGTGAACAACGAGCCCCATTGTTAATCCTTTAAAGGAAATTATTTGTAAATTTCGACAAGTAGAACAATGATTGGAACACTTAGACGGTTGAAATCTTTGTATATATTGCTTCCATATAGTCTAAGAAACATGTACGCAAAGCATCCAAACAGTACCATTCGCCAATTTTTTGTTCTTCAAGTTTAAGTGAACAATGAGCCCCATTGTTAATCCTTTAACGGAAATTAATTCTAACTTTCTACAAGTAGAACAATGATTGGAACACGTAGACGGTTGAAATCTTTGTATATATTGCTTCTATATAGTCTAAGAAACATATATGCAAAGCATCCAAACAGTACCATTGGACAATTTTTTGTTCTTCAAGTTTAAGTGAACTACGAGCCCCATTGGTAATCATGAAACGGAAATTATTTGTAATTTTCTACAAGTAGAACAATGAATGGAACAGGTTGACGATGGATATCATAGTATATATTGCTTCTATATAGTCTAAGAAACATATATGCAAAGCATCCAAACAGTACCATTGGACAATTTTTTGTTCTTCAAGTTTAAGTGAACTACGAGCCACATTGGTAATCATGAAACGGAAATTATTTGTGACTTTCTATAAGTAGAACAATGAATAGTACAGGTAGACGGGTGAAATCTTTCTATATATTGCTTCTATATAGTCTAAGAAACATATACGCAAAGCATCCAAACAGTACCATTCGCCAATTTTTTGTTCTTCAAGTTTAAGTGAACAATGAGCCCCAATCGTTAATCCTTTATCAGAAATTATTTGCAATTTTCGACAAGTAGAACAATGAATGGAACACGTAGAAGGCTGAAATCTTTGTATATATTGCTTCTATACAGTCTAAGAAACATATGTGCAAAGGATCAAAACTGTACCATTCGCCAATTTTTTGTTCGTCAAGTTTAAGTGAACAACGAGCCCCATTGACAATCATGAAACGGTAATTATTTGTAAGTTTCTACAAGTAGAACAATGAATAGAACAGGTAGACGGTTGAAATCTTTGTATATGCTGCTTCTATATAGTCTAAGAAACCTATATGCAAAGCATCTAAACAGTAACATTCGCCAATTTTTGTATCTTCAAGTATTAGTGAACAACAAGGCCCATTGATAATCATGAAATGGAAATTATTTGTAACTTTCTACAAGTAGAACATGAATAGTACAGGTGTACGAGTGAAATCTTTCTATATATTGCTTCTATATAGTCTAAGAAACATATATGCAAAGCATCCAAACAGTACCATTCGCCAATTTGTTGTTCTTCAAGTTGAAGTGAATAACGAGCCCCATTGATAATCATGAAATGGAAATTATTTGTAACTTTCTACAAGTAGAACAATGAATAGTAAAGGTAGACGGATGAAATCTTTCTATATACTGCTTCTATATAGTCTAAGAAACATATACGCAAAGCATCCAAACAGTACAACTCGCCAATTTTTTTTCTTCAAGTTTAAGTGAACTACGAGCCGCATTGTTAATCCTTTAAAGGAAATTATTTGTAAATTTCGACAAGTAGAACAATGATTGACACATAGACGGTTGAAATCTTTGTATATATTGCTTCCATATAGTCTAAGAAACATGTACGCAAAGCATCCAAACAGTACCATTCGCCAATTTTTTGTTCTTCAAGTTTAAGTGAACTACGAGCCCCATTTTTAATCCTTTAAAGGAAATTATTTCTAACTTTCTACAAGTAGAACAATGAATAGAACGGGTAGACGGTAGAAATCTTTGTATATGTTGCTTCTATATAGTCTAAGAAACCTATATGCAAAGCATCTAAACAGTAACATTCGCCAATTTTTTGATCTTCAAGTTTAAGTGAACAACGAAACCCATTGATAATCATGAAATGGAAATTATTTGTAACTTTCTACAAGTAGAACAATGAATAGTACAGGTAGACGGGTGAAATCTTTCTATATATTGCTTCTATATAGTCTAAGAAACATATATGCAAAGCATCTAAACAGTACCATTGGCCAATTTTTTGTTCTTCAAGTTTAAGTGAACTACGAGCCCCATTGTTAATCCTTTAAAGGAAATTATTTGTAAATTTCGACAAGTAGAACAATGATTGGAACACTTAGACGGTAGAAATGTTTGTATATATTGCTTCAATATAGTCTAAGAAACATGTACGCAAAGTATCCAAACAGTACCATTCGCCAATTTTTTGTTCTTCAAGTTTAAGTGAACTACGAGCCCCATTGTTAATCCTTTAAAGGAAATTATTTGTATATTTCGACAAGTAGAACAATGAATGGAACAGGTAGACGGTTGAAATCATTGTATATATTGCTTCTATATAGTCTAAGAAACATATATGCAAAGCATAAAAACAGTACAATTTGCCAATTTATTGTTCTTCAAATTTAAGTGAACAACGAGCCACATTGTTAATCCTTTAAAGGAAATTATTTGTAAATTTCGACAAGTAGAACAATGATTGGAACACTTAGACGGTTGAAATCTTTGTATATATTGCTTCCATATAGTCTAAGAAACATGTACGCAAAGCATCCAAACAGTACCATTCGCCAATTTTTTGTTCTTCAAGTTTAAGTGAACTACGAGCCCCATTGTTAATCCTTTAAAGGAAATTATTTGTATATTTCGACAAGTAGAACAATGAATGGAACAGGTAGACGGTTGAAATCATTGTATATATTGCTTCTATATAGTCTAAGAAACATATATGCAAAGTATCCAAACAGTACCATTCGCCAATTTTTTGTTCTTCAAGTTTAAGTGAACTACGAGCCCCATTGTTAATCCTTTAAAGGAAATTATTTGTATATTTCGACAAGTAGAACAATGAATGGTACAGGTAGACGGTTGAGATCTTTGTATATATTGCTTCTATATAGTCTAAGAAACATATATGCAAAGCATCTAAACAGTAACATTCGCCAATTTATTGTTCTTCAAGTTTAAGTGAACAACGAGCCCCATTGTTAATCCTTTAAAGGAAATTATTTGTAAATTTCGACAAGTACAACAATGATTGGAACACTTAGACGGTTGAAATGTTTGTATATATTGCTTCCATATAGTCTAAGAAACATGTACGCAAAGTATCCAAACAGTACCATTCGCCAATTTTTTGTTCTTCAAGTTTAAGTGAACTACGAGCCCCATTGTTAATCATTTAATGAAAATTATTTGTATATTTCGACAAGTAGAACAATGAATGGAACAGGTAGACGGTTGAAATCATTGTATATATTGCTTCTATATAGTCTAAGAAACATATGTGCAAAGCATCCAAACAGTACAATTCGCCAATTTATTGTTCTTCAAGTTTAAGTGAACTACGATCCCCATTGTTAATCCTTTAACGGAAATTCTTTGTAACTTTCGACAAGTCAAACAATGAATGGAACAGGTAGACGGTTGAAATCATTGTATATATTGCTTCAGTATAGCCTAAGAAACATATATGCAAAGCATCCAAACAGTACCAGTCTCCAATTCATTGTTCTTCAAGTTTAAGTGAACAACGAGCCCCATTGTTAATCCTTTAAAGGAAATTATTTGTAAATTTCGACAAGTAGAACAATGATTGGAACACTTAGACGGTTGAAATCTTTGTACATATTGCTTCCATATAGTCTAAGAAACATGTACGCAAAGCATCCAAACAGTACCATTCGCCAATTTTTTGTTCTTCAAGTTTAAGTGAACAATGAGCCCCATTGTTAATCCTTTAACGGAAATTAATTCTAACTTTCTACAAGTAGAACAATGATTGGAACACGTAGACGGTTGAAATCTTTGTATATATTGCTTCTATATAGTCTAAGAAACATATATGCAAAGCATCCAAACAGTACCATTGGACAATTTTTTGTTCTTCAAGTTTAAGTGAACTACGAGCCCCATTGGTAATCATGAAACGGAAATTATTTGTGACTTTCTATAAGTAGAACAATGAATAGTACAGGTAGACGGGGGAAATCTTTCTATATATTGCTTCTATATAGTCTAAGAAACATATATGCAAAGCATCCAAACAGTACCATTGGACAATTTTTTGTTCTTCAAGTTTAAGTGAACTACGAGCCCCATTGGTAATCATGAAACGGAAATTATTTGTAATTTTCTACAAGTAGAACAATGAATGGAACAGATTGACGATGGATATCATAGTATATATTTGCTTCTATATAGTCTAAGAAACATATGTGCAAAGCATCCAAACAGTACAATTCGCCAATTTATTGTTCTTCAAGTTTAAGTGAACTACGATCCCCATTGTTAATCCTTTAACGGAAATTCTTTGTAACTTTCGACAAGTCAAACAATGAATGGAACAGGTAGACGGTTGAAATCATTGTATATATTGCTTCAGTATAGCCTAAGAAACATATATGCAAAGCATCCAAACAGTACCAGTCTCCAATTCATAGTTCTTCAAGTTTAAGTGAACAACGAGCCCCATTGTTAATCCTTTAAAGGAAATTATTTGTAAATTTCGACGAGTAGAACAATGATTGACACACGTAGACGGTTGAAATATTTGTATATATTGCTTCCATATAGTCTAAGAAACATATATGCAAAGCATCCAAACAGTACCATTCGCCAATTTTTTGTTCTTCAAGGTTAAGTGAACAATGAGCCCCATTGTTAATCCTTTATGGGAAATTATTTGTAACTTTCGACAAGTAGAACAATGAATGGAACAGGTAAACGGTTGAAATCTTTGTATATATTGCTTCTATATAGTCTAAGAAACATGTACGCAAAGTATCCAAACAGTACAATTCGCCAATTTTTTGTTCTTCAAGTTTAAGTGAACTACGAGCCCCATTGTTAATCCTTTAACGGAAATTAATTGTAATTTTCTACAAGTAGAACAATGAATTGTACAGGTTGACGATGGATATCATTGTATATATTGCTTCTATATCGTCTAAGAAACCTATATGCAAAGCATCTAAACAGAAACATTCGCCAATTTTTTGATCTTCAAGTGTAAGTGAACAACGAGCTCCATTGATAATCATGAAATGGAAATTAGTTGTAAATTTCGACAAGTAGAACAATGAATGGAACAGGTAGACTGTTGAAATCATTGTATATATTGCTTCTATATAGTCTAAGAAACATATGTGCAAAGCATCCAAACAGTACAATTCGCCAATTTATTGTTCTTCAAGTTTAAGTGAACTACGATCCCCATTGTTAATCCTTTAACGGAAATTCTTTGTAACTTTCGACAAGTAAAACAATGAATGGAACAGGTAGACGGTTGAAATCATTGTATATATTGCTTCAGTATAGCCTAAGAAACATATATGCAAAGCATCCAAACAGTACCAGTCTCCAATTCATTGTTCTTCAAGTTTAAGTGAACAACGAGCCCCATTGTTAATCCTTTAAAGGAAATTATTTGTAACGTTCGACAAGTAGAACAAGGAATGGAACAGGTAGACGGTTGAAATCATTGTATATATTGCTTCTATATAGTCTAAGAAACATATGTGCAAAGCATCCAAACAGTACAAGTCGCCAATTCATTGTTTTTCAAGTTTAAGTGAACAACGAGCCCCATTGTTAATCCTTTAAAGGAAATTATTTGTATATTTCGACAAGTAGAACAGTGACTGGAACAGGTAGACGGTTGAAATCATTGTATATATTGCTTCTATATTGTCTAAGAAACATATATGCAAAGCATCCAAACAGTACCATTGGACAATTTTTTGTTCTTCAAGTTTAAGTGAACTACGAGCCCCATTGGTAATCATGAAACGGAAATTATTTGTAATTTTTTACAAGTAGAACAATGAATGGAACAGGTTGACGATGGATATCATAGTATATATTGCTTCTATATATTCTAAGAAACATATGTGCAAAGCATCCAAACAGTACAATTCGCCAATTTATTGTTCTTCAAGTTTAAGTGAACAACGAGCCCCATTGTTAATCCTTTAAAGGAAATTATTTGTAACTTTCGACAAGTAGAACAAGGAATGGAACAGGTAGACGGTTGAAATCATTGTATATATTGCTCCTATATAGTCTAAGAACCATATGTGCAAAGCATCCAAACAGTACAATTCGCCAATTTTTTGTTCTTCAAGTTTAAGTGAACTACGAGCCCCATTGTTAATCCTTTAAAGGAAATTAGTTGTAAATTTCGACAAGTAGAACAATGAATGGAACAGGTAGACTGTTGAAATCATTGTATATATTGCTTCTATATAGTCTAAGAAACATATGTGCAAAGCATCCAAACAGAACAATTCGCCAATTTTTTGTTCTTCAAGTTTAAGTGAACTACGAGCCCCATTGTTAATCCTTTAAAGGAAATTATTTGTAAATTTCGACAAGTAGAACAATGATTGGAACACGTCGACGGTTGAAATCTTTGTATATATTGCTTCCATATAGTCTAAGAAACATGTACGCAAAGCATCCAAACAGTACCATTCGCCAATTTTTTGTTCTTCAAGTTTAAGTGAACAATGAGCCCCATTGTTAATCCTTTAACGGAAATTAATTCTAACTTTCTACAAGTAGAACAATGATTGGAACACGTAGACGGTTGAAATCTTTGTATATATTGCTTCTATATATTCTAAGAATCATATATGCAAAGCATCCAAACAGTACCATTCGCCAATTTTTTGTTCTTCAAGTTTAAGTGAACAAGGAGCCCCATTGATAATCATGAAACGGAAATTATTTGTAACTTTCGACATGTAGAACAATGAATGGAACAGGTAGACGGTTGAAATCATTATATATATATATTGCTTCTATATAGTCTAAGAAACATATATGCATAGCATCCAAACAGTACAATTCGCCAATTTATTGTTCTTCAAGTTTAAGTGAACAACGAGCCCCATTGTTAATCCTTTAAAGGAAATTATTTGTAACTTTCGACAAGTAGAACAAGGAATGGAACAGGTAGACGGTTGAAATCATTGTATATATTGCTTCTATATAGTCTAAGAAACATATGTGCAAAGCATCCAAACAGTACAATTCGCCAATTAATTGTTCTTCAAGTTTAAGTGAACTACGATCCCCATTGTTATTCATTTAACGGTAATTATTTCTAACTTTCGACAAGTAAAACAATGAATGGAACAGGTAGGCGTTTGAAATCTTTGTATATATATTGCTTCTATATAGTCTAAGAAACATATATGCAAAGTATCCAAACAGTACAATTCGCCAATTTTTTGTTCGTCAAGTTTAAGTGAACTACGAGCCCCATTGGTAATCATGAAACGGAAATTATTTGTAATTTTCTACAAGTAGAACAATGAATGGAACAGATTGACGATGGATATCATAGTATATATTTGCTTCTATATAGTCTAAGAAACATATATGCAAAGCATCCAAACAGTACCAGTCGCCAATTCATTGTTCTTCATGTTTAAGTGAACTACGATCCTCCATTGTTAATCCTTTAAAGGAAATTAGTTGTAAATTTCTACAAGTAGAACAATGAATGGAACAGGTAGACTGTTGAAATCATTGTATTTATTGCTTCTATATAGTCTAAGAAACATATATGCAAAGCATCCAAACAGTACCATTCGCTAATTTTTTGTTCTTCAAGTTTATGTGAACTACGAGCCCCATTGTTAATACTTTAACGGAAATTAATTGTAATTTTCTACAAGTAGAACAATGAATGGAACAGGTAGACTGTTGAAATCATTGTATATATTGCTTCTATATAGTCTAAGAAACATATATGCAAAGCATAAAAACAGTACAATTTGCCAATTTATTGTTCTTCAAATTTAAGTGAACAACGAGCCCCATTGTTAATCCTTTAAAGGAAATTATTTGTAAATTTCGACAAGTAGAACAATGATTGGAACACGTAGACGGTTGAAATCTTTGTATATATTGCTTCCATATAGTCTAAGAAACATGTACGCAAAGCATCCAAACAGTACCATTCGCCAATTTTTTGTTCTTCAAGTTTAAGTGAACTACGAGCCCCATTTTTAATCCTTTAAAGGAAATTATTTCTAACTTTCTACAAGTAGAACAATGAATAGAACGGGTAGACGGTAGAAATCTTTGTATATATTGCTTCCATATAGGCTAAGAAACATGTACGCAAAGCATCCAAACAGTACCATTCGCCAATTTTTTGTTCTTCAAGTTTAAGTGAACTACGAGCCCCATTTTTAATCCTTTAAAGGAAATTATTTCTAACTTTCTACAAGTAGAACAATGAATAGAACGGGTAGACGGTAGAAATCTTTGTATATGTTGCTTCTATATAGTCTAAGAAACCTATATGCAAAGCATCTAAACAGTAACATTCGCCAATTTTTTGTTCTTCAAGTTTAAGTGAACAACGAACCCCATTGATAATCATGAAATGGAAATTATTTGTATCTTTCTACAAGTAGAACAATGATTGGAACACTTAGACGGTTGAAATCTTTGTATATATTGCTTCCATATAGTCTAAGAAACATGTACGCAAAGTATCCAAACAGTACCATTCGCCAATTTTTTGTTCTTCAAGTTTAAGTGAACTACGAGCCCCATTGTTAATCCTTTAAAGGAAATTATTTGTAAATTTCGAAAAGTAGAACAATGATTGGAACACTTAGACGGTAGAAATGTTTGTATATATTGCTTCAATATAGTCTAAGAAACATGTACGCAAAGTATCCAAACAGTACCATTCGCCAATTTTTTGTTCTTCAAATTTAAGTGAACTACGAGCCCCATTGTTAATCCTTTAAAGGAAATTATTTGTATATTTCGACAAGTAGAACAATGAATGGAACAGGTAGACGGTTGAAATCATTGTATATATTGCTTCTATATAGTCTAAGAAACATATATGCAAAGCATAAAAACAGTACAATTTGCCAATTTATTGTTCTTCAAATTTAAGTGAACAACGAGCCACATTGTTAATCCTTTAAAGGAAATTATTTGTAAATTTCGACAAGTAGAACAATGATTGGAACACTTAGACGGTTGAAATCTTTGTATATATTGCTTCCATATAGTCTAAGAAACATGTACGCAAAGCATCCAAACAGTACCATTCGCCAATTTTTTGTTCTTCAAGTTTAAGTGAACTACGAGCCCCATTGTTAATCCTTTAAAGGAAATTATTTGTATATTTCGACAAGTAGAACAATGAATGGAACAGGTAGACGGTTGAAATCATTGTATATATTGCTTCTATATAGTCTAAGAAACATATATGCAAAGTATCCAAACAGTACCATTCGCCAATTTTTTGTTCTTCAAGTTTAAGTGAACTACGAGCCCCATTGTTAATCCTTTAAAGGAAATTATTTGTATATTTCGACAAGTAGAACAATGAATGGTACAGGTAGACGGTTGAGATCTTTGTATATATTGCTTCTATATAGTCTAAGAAACATATATGCAAAGCATCTAAACAGTAACATTCGCCAATTTATTGTTCTTCAAGTTTAAGTGAACAACGAGCCCCATTGTTAATCCTTTAAAGGAAATTATTTGTAAATTTCGACAAGTACAACAATGATTGGAACACTTAGACGGTTGAAATGTTTGTATATATTGCTTCCATATAGTCTAAGAAACATGTACGCAAAGTATCCAAACAGTACCATTCGCCAATTTTTTGTTCTTCAAGTTTAAGTGAACTACGAGCCCCATTGTTAATCATTTAATGAAAATTATTTGTATATTTCGACAAGTAGAACAATGAATGGAACAGGTAGACGGTTGAAATCATTGTATATATTGCTTCTATATAGTCTAAGAAACATATGTGCAAAGCATCCAAACAGTACAATTCGCCAATTTATTGTTCTTCAAGTTTAAGTGAACTACGATCCCCATTGTTAATCCTTTAACGGAAATTCTTTGTAACTTTCGACAAGTCAAACAATGAATGGAACAGGTAGACGGTTGAAATCATTGTATATATTGCTTCAGTATAGCCTAAGAAACATATATGCAAAGCATCCAAACAGTACCAGTCTCCAATTCATTGTTCTTCAAGTTTAAGTGAACAACGAGCCCCATTGTTAATCCTTTAAAGGAAATTATTTGTAAATTTCGACAAGTAGAACAATGATTGGAACACTTAGACGGTTGAAATCTTTGTACATATTGCTTCCATATAGTCTAAGAAACATGTACGCAAAGCATCCAAACAGTACCATTCGCCAATTTTTTGTTCTTCAAGTTTAAGTGAACAATGAGCCCCATTGTTAATCCTTTAACGGAAATTAATTCTAACTTTCTACAAGTAGAACAATGATTGGAACACGTAGACGGTTGAAATCTTTGTATATATTGCTTCTATATAGTCTAAGAAACATATATGCAAAGCATCCAAACAGTACCATTGGACAATTTTTTGTTCTTCAAGTTTAAGTGAACTACGAGCCCCATTGGTAATCATGAAACGGAAATTATTTGTGACTTTCTATAAGTAGAACAATGAATAGTACAGGTAGACGGGGGAAATCTTTCTATATATTGCTTCTATATAGTCTAAGAAACATATATGCAAAGCATCCAAACAGTACCATTGGACAATTTTTTGTTCTTCAAGTTTAAGTGAACTACGAGCCCCATTGGTAATCATGAAACGGAAATTATTTGTAATTTTCTACAAGTAGAACAATGAATGGAACAGATTGACGATGGATATCATAGTATATATTTGCTTCTATATAGTCTAAGAAACATATATGCAAAGCATCCAAACAGTACCAGTCGCCAATTCATTGTTCTTCATGTTTAAGTGAACTACGAGCCTCCATTGTTAATCCTTTAAAGGAAATTAGTTGTAAATTTCTACAAGTAGAACAATGAATGGAACAGGTAGACTGTTGAAATCATTGTATTTATTGCTTCTATATAGTCTAAGAAACATATATGCAAAGCATCCAAACAGTACCATTCGCTAATTTTTTGTTCTTCAAGTTTATGTGAACTACGAGCCCCATTGTTAATACTTTAACGGAAATTAATTGTAATTTTCTACAAGTAGAACAATGAATGGAACAGGTAGACTGTTGAAATCATTGTATATATTGCTTCTATATAGTCTAAGAAACATATGTGCAAAGCATCCAAACAGTACAATTCGCCAATTTATTGTTCTTCAAGTTTAAGTGAACTACGATCCCCATTGTTAATCCTTTAACGGAAATTCTTTGTAACTTTCGACAAGTAGAACAATGATTGGAACACGTAGACGGTTGAAATCTTTGTATATATTGCTTCCATATAGTCTAAGAAACATGTACGCAAAGCATCCAAACAGTACCATTCGCCAATTTTTTGTTCTTCAAGTTTAAGTGAACTACGAGCCCCATTTTTAATCCTTTAAAGGAAATTATTTCTAACTTTCTACAAGTAGAACAATGAATAGAACGGGTAGACGGTAGAAATCTTTGTATATGTTGCTTCTATATAGTCTAAGAAACCTATATGCAAAGCATCTAAACAGTAACATTCGCCAATTTTTTGATCTTCAAGTTTAAGTGAACAACGAACCCCATTGATAATCATGAAATGGAATTATTTGTAACTTTCTACAAGTAGAACAATGAATAGTACAGGTAGACGGGTGAAATCTTTCTATATATTGCTTCTATATAGTCTAAGAAACATATATGCAAAGCATCTAAACAGTAACATTCGCCAATTTTTTGTTCTTCAAGTTTAAGTGAACAACGAACCCCATTGATAATCATGAAATGGAAATTATTTGTATCTTTCTACAAGTAGAACAATGATTGGAACACTTAGACGGTTGAAATCTTTGTATATATTGCTTCCATATAGTCTAAGAAACATGTACGCAAAGTATCCAAACAGTACCATTCGCCAATTTTTTGTTCTTCAAGTTTAAGTGAACTACGAGCCCCATTGTTAATCCTTTAAAGGAAATTATTTGTAAATTTCGACAAGTAGAACAATGATTGGAACACTTAGACGGTAGAAATGTTTGTATATATTGCTTCAATATAGTCTAAGAAACATGTACGCAAAGTATCCAAACAGTACCATTCGCCAATTTTTTGTTCTTCAAGTTTAAGTGAACTACGAGCCCCATTGTTAATCCTTTAAAGGAAATTATTTGTATATTTCGACAAGTAGAACAATGAATGGAACAGGTAGACGGTTGAAATCATTGTATATATTGCTTCTATATAGTCTAAGAAACATATATGCAAAGCATAAAAACAGTACAATTTGCCAATTTATTATTCTTCAAATTTAAGTGAACAACGAGCCACATTGTTAATCCTTTAAAGGAAATTATTTGTAAATTTCGACAAGTAGAACAATGATTGGAACACTTAGACGGTTGAAATCTTTGTATATATTGCTTCCATATAGTCTAAGAAACATGTACGCAAAGCATCCAAACAGTACCATTCGCCAATTTTTTGTTCTTCAAGTTTAAGTGAACTACGAGCCCCATTGTTAATCCTTTAAAGGAAATTATTTGAATATTTCGACAAGTAGAACAATGAATGGAACAGGTAGACGGTTGAAATCATTGTATATATTGCTTCTATATAGTCTAAGAAACATATATGCAAAGTATCCAAACAGTACCATTCGCCAATTTTTTGTTCTTCAAGTTTAAGTGAACAACGAGCCCCATTGTTAATCCTTTAAAGGAAATTATTTGTAAATTTCGACAAGTAGAACAATGATTGGAACACGTAGACGGTTGAAATCTTTGTATATATTGCTTCCATATAGTCTAAGAAACATGTACGCAAAGTATCCAAACAGTACCATTCGCCAATTTTTTGTTCTTCAAGTTTAAGTGAACTACGAGCCCCATTGTTAATCATTTAATGAAAATTATTTGTATATTTCGACAAGTAGAACAATGAATGGAACAGGTAGACGGTTGAAATCATTGTATATATTGCTTCTCTATAGTCTAAGAAACATATGTGCAAAGCATCCAAACAGTACAATTCGCCAATTTATTGTTCTTCAAGTTTAAGTGAACTACGATCCCCATTGTTAATCCTTTAACGGAAATTCTTTGTAACTTTCGACAAGTCAAACAATGAATGGAACAGGTAGACGGTTGAAATCATTGTATATATTGCTTCAGTATAGCCTAAGAAACATATATGCAAAGCATCCAAACAGTACCAGTCTCCAATTCATTGTTCTTCAAGTTTAAGTGAACAACGAGCCCCATTGTTAATCATTTAAAGGAAATTATTTGTAAATTTCGACAAGTAGAACAATGATTGGAACACTTAGACGGTTGAAATCTTTGTACATATTGCTTCCATATAGTCTAAGAAACATGTACGCAAAGCATCCAAACAGTACCATTCGCCAATTTTTTGTTCTTCAAGTTTAAGTGAACAATGAGCCCCATTGTTAATCCTTTAACGGAAATTAATTCTAACTTTCTACAAGTAGAACAATGATTGGAACACGTAGACGGTTGAAATCTTTGTATATATTGCTTCTATATAGTCTAAGAAACATATATGCAAAGCATCCAAACAGTACCATTGGACAATTTTTTGTTCTTCAAGTTTAAGTGAACTACGAGCCCCATTGGTAATCATGAAACGGAAATTATTTGTAATTTTCTACAAGTAGAACAATGAATGGAACAGGTTGACGATGGATATCATAGTATATATTGCTTCTATATAGTCTAAGAAACATATATGCAAAGCATCCAAACAGTACCATTGGACAATTTTTTGTTCTTCAAGTTTAAGTGAACTACGAGCCCCATTGGTAATCATGAAACGGAAATTATTTGTGACTTTCTATAAGTAGAACAATGAATAGTACAGGTAGACGGGTGAAATCTTTCTATATATTGCTTCTATATAGTCTAAGAAACATATATGCAAAGCATCCAAACAGTACCATTGGACAATTTTTTGTTCTTCAAGTTTAAGTGAACTACGAGCCCCATTGGTAATCATGAAACGGAAATTATTTGTAATTTTCTACAAGTAGAACAATGAATGGAACAGATTGACGATGGATATCATAGTATATATTTGCTTCTATATAGTCTAAGAAACATATATGCAAAGCATCCAAACAGTACCAGTCGCCAATTCATTGTTCTTCATGTTTAAGTGAACTACGAGCCTCCATTGTTAATCCTTTAAAGGAAATTAGTTGTAAATTTCTACAAGTAGAACAATGAATGGAACAGGTAGACTGTTGAAATCATTGTATTTATTGCTTCTATATAGTCTAAGAAACATATATGCAAAGCATCCAAACAGTACCATTCGCTAATTTTTTGTTCTTCAAGTTTATGTGAACTACGAGACCCATTCTTAATACTTTAACGGAAATTAATTGTAATTTTCTACAAGTAGAACAATGAATGGAACAGGTAGACTGTTGAAATCATTGTATATATTGCTTCTATATAGTCTAAGAAACATATGTGCAAAGCATCCAAACAGTACAATTCGCCAATTTATTGTTCTTCAAGTTTAAGTGAACTACGATCCCCATTGTTAATCCTTTAACGGAAATTCTTTGTAACTTTCGACAAGTAAAACAATGAATGGAACAGGTAGACGGTTGAAATCATTGTATATATTGCTTCAGTATAGCCTAAGAAACATATATGCAAAGCATCCAAACAGTACCAGTCTCCAATTCATTGTTCTTCAAGTTTAAGTGAACAACGAGCCCCATTGTTAATCCTTTAAAGGAAATTATTTGTAACTTTCGACAAGTAGAACAAGGAATG
Organism: Cerceris ruficornis; assembly: GCA_963989415.1. Taxonomy (NCBI): domain Eukaryota; kingdom Metazoa; phylum Arthropoda; class Insecta; order Hymenoptera; family Crabronidae; genus Cerceris; species Cerceris ruficornis. The sequence continues at coordinate 1,288,356 of CAXDIW010000076.1, forward strand.
GAACAGGTAGACGGTTGAAATCATTGTATATATTGCTTCTATATAGTCTAAGAAACATATGTGCAAAGCATCCAAACAGTACAAGTCGCCAATTCATTGTTCTTCAAGTTTAAGTGATCAACGAGCCCCATTGTTAATCCTTTAAAGGAAATTATTTGTATATTTCGACAAGTAGAACAGTGACTGGAACAGGTAGACGGTTGAAATCATTGTATATATTGCTTCTATATTGTCTAAGAAACATATATGCAAAGCATCCAAACAGTACCATTGGACAATTTTTTGTTCTTCAAGTTTAAGTGAACTACGAGCCCCATTGGTAATCATGAAACGGAAATTATTTGTAATTTTCTACAAGTAGAACAATGAATGGAACAGGTTGACGATGGATATCATAGTATATATTGCTTCTATATATTCTAAGAAACATATGTGCAAAGCATCCAAACAGTACAATTCGCCAATTTATTGTTCTTCAAGTTTAAGTGAACAACGAGCCCCATTGTTAATCCTTTAAAGGAAATTATTTGTAACTTTCGACAAGTAGAACAAGGAATGGAACAGGTAGACGGTTGAAATCATTGTATATATTGCTCCTATATAGTCTAAGAACCATATGTGCAAAGCATCCGAACAGTACAATTCGCCAATTTTTTGTTCTTCAAGTTTAAGTGAACTACGAGCCCCATTGTTAATCCTTTAAAGGAAATTAGTTGTAAATTTCGACAAGTAGAACAATGAATGGAACAGGTAGACTGTTGAAATCATTGTATATATTGCTTCTATATAGTCTAAGAAACATATGTGCAAAGCATCCAAACAGAACAATTCGCCAATTTTTTGTTCTTCAAGTTTAAGTGAACTACGAGCCCCATTGTTAATCCTTTAAAGGAAATTATTTGTAAATTTCGACAAGTAGAACAATGATAGGAACACGTCGACGGTTGAAATCTTTGTATATATTGCTTCCATATAGTCTAAGAAACATGTACGCAAAGCATCCAAACAGTACCATTCGCCAATTTTTTGTTCTTCAAGTTTAAGTGAACAATGAGCCCCATTGTTAATCCTTTAACGGAAATTAATTCTAACTTTCTACAAGTAGAACAATGATTGGAACACGTAGACGGTTGAAATCTTTGTATATATTGCTTCTATATATTCTAAGAAACATATATGCAAAGCATCCAAACAGTACCATTCGCCAATTTTTTGTTCTTCAAGTTTAAGTGAACAAGGAGCCCCATTGATAATCATGAAACGGAAATTATTTGTAACTTTCGACATGTAGAACAATGAATGGAACAGGTAGACGGTTGAAATCATTATATATATATATATATTGCTTCTATATAGTCTAAGAAACATATATGCATAGCATCCAAACAGTACAATTCGCCAATTTATTGTTCTTCAAGTTTAAGTGAACAACGAGCCCCATTGTTAATCCTTTAAAGGAAATTATTTGTAACTTTCGACAAGTAGAACAAGGAATGGAACAGGTAGACGGTTGAAATCATTGTATATATTGCTTCTATATAGTCTAAGAAACATATGTGCAAAGCATCCAAACAGTACAATTCGCCAATTAATTGTTCTTCAAGTTTAAGTGAACTACGATCCCCATTGTTATTCATTTAACGGTAATTATTTCTAACTTTCGACAAGTAAAACAATGAATGGAACAGGTAGGCGTTTGAAATCTTTGTATATATATTGCTTCTATATAGTCTAAGAAACATATATGCAAAGTATCCAAACAGTACAATTCGCCAATTTTTTGTTCTTCAAGTTTAAGTGAACTACGAGCCCCATTGTTAATCCTTTAACGGAAATTAATTGTAATTTTCTACAAGTAGAACAATGAATGGAACAGGTTGACGATGGATATCATTGTATATATTGCTTCTATATAGTCTAAGAAACATATATGCAAAGCATCCAAACAGTACCATTGGACAATTTTTTGTTCTTCAAGTTTAAGTGAACTACGAGCCCCATTCTTAATCCTTTAAAGGAAATTATTTGTAAATTTCGACAAGTAGAACAATGAATGGAACAGGTAGAGGGATGAAATCTTTGTATATATTGCATCTATATAGTCTAAGAAACATATATGCAAAGCATCCAAACAGTACAATTCGCCAATTCACTTTTCTTCAAGTTTAAGTGAACAACGAGCCCCATTGTTAATCCTTTAAAGGAAATTATTTGTAACTTTCGACAAGTAGAACAAGGAATGGAACAGGTAGACGGTTGAAATCATTGTATATATTGCTTCTACATTGTCTAAGAAACATATATGCAAAGCATCCAAACAGTACAATTCGCCAATTTTTTGTTCTTCAAGTTTAAGTGAACTACGAGCCCCATTGTTAATCCTTTAAAGGAAATTATTTGTAACTTTCGACAAGTAGAACAAGGAATGGAACAGGTAGACGGTTGATATCATTGTATATATTGCTTCTATATAGTCTAGGAAACATATGTGCAAAGCATCCAAACAGTACAATTCGCCAATTTTTTGTTCTTCAAGTTTAAGTGAACTACGAGCCCCATTGTTAATTCTTTAACGGAAATTATTTGTAACTTTCGACAAGTAGAACAAGGAATGGAACAGGTAGACGGTTGAAATCATTGTATATATTGCTTCTATATAGTCTAAGAAACATATGTGCAAAGCATCCAAACAGTACAATTCGCCAATTAATTGTTCTTCAAGTTTAAGTGAACTACGAGCCCCATTGTTAATTCTTTAACGGAAATTAATTGTAACTTTCTACAAGTAGAACAATGATTGGAACACGTAGACGGTTGAAATCTTTGTATATATTGCTTCTATATATTCTAAGAAACATATATGCAAAGCATCCAAACAGTACCTATCGCCAATTTTTTGTTCTTCAAGTTTAAGTGAACAAGGAGCCCCATTGATAATCATGAAACGGAAATTATTTGTAACTTTCGACATGTAGAACAATGAATGGAACAGGTAGACGGTTGAAATCATTATATATATATATTGCTTCTATATAGTCTAAGAAACATATATGCATAGCATCCAAACAGTACAATTCGCCAATTTATTGTTCTTCAAGTTTAAGTGAACAACGAGCCCCATTGTTAATCCTTTAAAGGAAATTATTTGCAACTTTCGACAAGTAGAACAAGGAATGGAACAGGTAGACTGTTGAAATCATTGTATATATTGCTTCTATATAGTCTAAGAAACATATGTGCAAAGCATCCAAACAGTACAATTCGCCAATTTTTTGTTCTTCAAGTTTAAGTGAACTACGAGCCCCATTGTTAATACTTTAACGGAAATTATTTGTAACTTGCGACAAGTAGAACAATGAATGGAACAGGTAGCCGGTTGAAATCAATGTATATATTGCTTCTATATAGTCTAAGAAACATATGTGCAAAGCATCCAAACAGTACCATTCGCCAATTTTTTGTTCTTCAAGTTTAAGTGAACGACGAGCCGCATTGTTAATCTTTAAAGGAAATTATTTGTAAATTTCGACAAGTAGAACAAGGAATGGAACAGGTAGACGGTTGAAATCATTGTATATATTGCTTCTATATAGTCTAAGAAACATATGTGCAAAGCATCCAAACAGTACAATTCGCCAATTTTTTGTTCTTCAAGTTTAAGTGAACTACGAGCCCCATTGTTAATCCTTTAAAGGAAATTAGTTGTAAATTTCGACAAGTAGAACAATGAATGGAACAGGTGGACTGTTGAAATCATTGTATATGTTGCTTCTATATAGTCTAAGAAACATATGTGCAAAGCATCCAAACAGTACAATTCGCCAATTTTTTGTTCTTCAAGTTTAAGTGAACTACGAGCCCCATTGTTAATCCTTTAAAGGAAATTATTTGTAAATTTCGACAAGTAGAACAATGATTGGAACACGTCGACGGTTGAAATCTTTGTATATATTGCTTAAATATAGTCTAAGAAACATGTACGCAAAGCATCCAAACAGTACCATTCGCCAATTTTTTGTTCTTCAAGTTTAAGTGAACAATGAGCCCCATTGTTAATCCTTTAACGGAAATTAATTGTAACTTTCTACAAGTAGAACAATGATTGGAACACGTAGACGGTTGAAATCTTTGTATATATTGCTTCTATATATTCTAAGAAACATATATGCAAAGCATCCAAACAGTACCATTCGCCAATTTTTTGTTCTTCAAGTTTAAGTGAACAAGGAGCCCCATTGATAATCATGAAACGGAAATTATTTGTAACTTTCGACATGTAGAACAATGAATGGAACAGGTAGACGGTTGAAATCATTATATATATATATATTGCTTCTATATAGTCTAAGAAACATATATGCATAGCATCCAAACAGTACAATTCGCCAATTTATTGTTCTTCAAGTTTAAGTGAACAACGAGCCCCATTGTTAATCCTTTAAAGGTAATTATTTGTAACTTTCGACAAGTAGAACAAGGAATGGAACAGGTAGACGGTTGAAATCATTGTATATATTGCTTCTATATAGTCTAAGAAACATATGTGCAAAGCATCCAAACAGTACAATTCGCCAATTTATTGTTCTTCAAGTTTAAGTGAACTACGATCCCCATTGTTATTCCTTTAACGGTAATTATTTCTAACTTACGACAAGTAAAACAATGAATGGAACAGGTAGACGTTTGAAATCTTTGTATATATATTGCTTCTATATAGTCTAAGAAACATATATGCAAAGTATCCAAACATTACAATTCGCCAATTTTTTGTTCTTCAAGTTTAAGTGAACTACGAGCCCCATTGTTAATCCTTTAACGGAAATTAATTGTAATTTTCTACAAGTAGAACAATGAATGGAACAGGTTGACGATGGATATCATTGTATATATTGCTTCTATATAGTCTAAGAAACATATATGCAAAGCATCCAAATAGTACCATTCGCTAATTTTTTGTTCTTCAAGTTTAAGTGAACTACGAGCCCCATTGTTAATCCTTTAAAGGAAATTATTTGTAAATTTCGACAAGTAGAACAATGAATGGAACAGGTAGAGGGATGAAATCTTTGTATATATTGCATCTATATAGTCTAAGAAACATATATGCAAAGCATCCAAACAGTACAATTCGCCAATTCATTTTTCTTCAAGTTTAAGTGAACTATGAGCCCCATTGTTAATCCTTTAAAGCAAATTATTTGTAAATTTCAACGAGTAGAACAATGAATGGAACAGGTAGACGGTTGAAATCATTGTATATATTGCTTCAGTATAGCCTAAGAAACATATATGCAAAGCATCCAAACAGTACCATTCGCCAATTCATTGTTCTTCAAGTTTAAGTGAACAACGAGCCCCATTGTTAATCCTTTAAAGGAAATTATTTGTATCTTTCGACAAGTAGAACAAGGAATGGAACAGGTAGACGGTTGATATCATTGTATATATTGCTTCTATATAGTCTAGGAAACATATGTGCAAAGCATCCAAACAGTACAATTCGCCAATTTATTGTTCTTCAAATTTAAGTGAACAACGAGCCCCATTGTTAATCCTTTAAAGGAAATTATTTGTATATTTCGACAAGTAGAACAATGAATGGAACAGGTAGACGGTTGAAATCATTGTATATATTGCTTCTATATAGTCTAAGAAACATATATGCAAAGCATAAAAACAGTACAATTTGCCAATTTATTGTTCTTCAAATTTAAGTGAACAACGAGCCACATTGTTAATCCTTTAAAGGAAATTATTTGTAAATTTCGACAAGTAGAACAATGATTGGAACACTTAGACGGTTGAAATCTTTGTATATATTGCTTCCATATAGTCTAAGAAACATGTACGCAAAGCATCCAAACAGTACCATTCGCCAATTTTTTGTTCTTCAAGTTTAAGTGAACTACGAGCCCCATTGTTAATCCTTTAAAGGAAATTATTTGTATATTTCGACAAGTAGAACAATGAATGGAACAGGTAGACGGTTGAAATCATTGTATACATTGCTTCTATATAGTCTAAGAAACATATATGCAAAGTATCCAAACAGTACCATTCGCCAATTTTTTGTTCTTCAAGTTTAAGTGAACTACGAGCCCCATTGTTAATCCTTTAAAGGAAATTATTTGTATATTTCGACAAGTAGAACAATGAATGGTACAGGTAGACGGTTGAGATCTTTGTATATATTGCTTCTATATAGTCTAAGAAACATATATGCAAAGCATCCAAACAGTACAATTCGCCAATTTTTTGTTCTTCAAGTTTAGGTGAACAATGAGCCCCAATGGTTAATCCTTTATCGGTAATTATTTGTAATTTTCGACAAGTAGAACAATGAATGAAACTGGTAGACGGTTGAAATCTTTGTATTTATTGCTTCTATATAATCTAAGAAACATATATGCAAAGCATCTAAACAGTAACAATCGCCAATTTTTTGATCTTCAAGTTTAAGTGAACAGCGAGCCCCATTGATAATCATGAAATGGAAATTATTTGTAAGTTTCTACAAGTGGAACAATGAATAGTACAGGTAGACGGGTGAAATCTTTCTATATATTGCTTCTAAATAGTCTAAGAAACATCTATGCAAAGCATCCAAACAGTACAATTCGCCAATTTTTTGTTCTTCAAGTTTAAGTAAACTACGATCCCCATTGTTAATCCCTTAACGGAAATTATTTGTAACTTTCGACAAGTAGAACAGTTAATGGAACAGGTAGACGGTTGAAATCATTATATATATTGCTTCTATATAGTCTAAGAAACATATATGCAAAGCATCCAAACAGTACAATTCGCCAATTTTTTGTTCTTCAAGTTTAAGTAAACTACGATCCCCTTTGTTAATCCCTTAACGGAAATTATTTGTAACATTCGACAAGTAGAACAATGAATGGAACAGGTAGACGGTTGAAATCATTGTATATATTGCTTCTATATAGTCTAAGAAACATATATGCAAAGCATCCAAACAGTACAATTCGCCAATTTTTTGTTCTTCAAGTTTAAGTGAACAATGAGCCCCAATGGTTAATCCTTTATCGGTAATTATTTGTAAATTTCGGCAAGTAGAACAATGAATGGAACAGGTAGACGGTTGAAATCTTTGTATACATTGCTTCTATATAGTCTAAGAAACATATATGCAAAGCATCCAAACAGTACAATTCGCCAATTTTTTGTTCTTCAAGTTTAAGTGAACAGCGAGCCCCATTGATAATCATGAAATGGAAATTATTTGTAACTTGCGACAATTAGAACAATGAATGGAACAGGTAGCTGGTTGAAATGAATGTATATATTGCTTCTATATAGTCTAAGAAACATAGATGCAAAGCATCCAAACAGTACAATTCGCCAATTTTTTGTTCTTCAAGTTTAAGTGAACAGCGAGCCCCATTGATAATCATGAAATGGAAATTATTTGTAACTTTCTACAAGTAGAACAATGAATAGTGCAGGTAGACGGGTGAAATCATTCTATATATTGCTTCTAAATAGTCTAAGAAACATATATGCAAAGCATCCAAACAGTACAATTCGCCAATTTTTTGTTCTTCAAGTTTAAGTGAACCATGAGACCCATTGTTAATCCTTTAAAGGAAACTATTTGTAAATTTCGACAAGTAGACCAATGAATGGAACAGGTAGACTGTTGAAATCATTGTATATATTGCTTCTTAATAGTCTAAGAAACATATATGCAAAGCGTCCAAACAGTACAATTCGCCAATTATTTGATCTTCAAGTTTAAGTGAACTACGAGCCCCATTGTTAATACTTTAACGGAAATTATTTGTAACTTGCGACAAGTAGAACAATGAATGGAACAGGTAGCCGGTTGAAATCAATGTATATATTGCTTCTATATAGTCTAAGAAACATATATGCAAAGCATCCAAACAGTACAATTCGCCAATTTTTTTCTCTTCAAGTTTAAGTGAACAATGAGCCCCATTGTTAATCCTTTAAAGGAATTTATTTGTAACTTTCGACAAGTAGAACAATGAATGGAACAGGTAGACGGTTGAAATCTTTGTATATATTGCTTCTATATAGTCTAAGAAACATATATGCAAAGCATCCAAACAGTACAATTCGCCAATTTTTTGGGCTTCAAGTTTAAGTGAACAATGAGCCCCAATGGTTAATCCTTTATCGGTAATTATTTGTAACTTTCGACAAGTAGAACAATGAATGGAACAGGTAGACGGTTGAAATCCTTGTATATATTGCGTCTATATAGTCTAAGAAACATATATGCAAAGCATCCAAACAGTACAATTCGCCAATTTTTTGTTCTTCAACTTTAAGTGAACTACGAGCCCCATTGATAATCATGAAATGGAAATTATTTGTAACTTTCTACAAGTAGAACAATTAATAGTACAGGTAGACGGGTGAAATCTTTCTATATATTGCATACAAATAGTCTAAGAAACATATATGCAAAGCATCCAAACAGTACCATTCGCCAATTTTTTGTTCTTCAAGTTTAAGTGAACTACGAGCCCCATTGTTAATCCCTTAACGGAAATTATTTGTAAATTTCGACAAGTAGAACAATGAATGGAAGAGGTAGACGGGTGAAATCTTTCTATATATTGCATCTAAATAGTCTAAGAAACATATATGCAAAGCATCCAAAAAGTACCATTCGCCAATTTTTTGTTCTTCAAGTTTAAGTGAACTACGAGCCCCAATGGTTAATCCGTTATCGGAAATTATTTGTAACTTTCGACAAGTAGAACAATGAATGGAACAGGTAGACGGTTGAAATCTTTGTATACATTGCTTCTATATAGTCTAAGATTCATATATGCAAAGCATCCAAACAGTACAATTCGCCAATTTATTGTTGTTCAAATTTAAGTGAACAACGAGCCCCATTGTTAATCCTTTAAAGGAAATTATTTGTAAATTTCGACAAGTAGAACAATGATTGGAACACGTAGACGGTTGAAATCCTTGTATATATTGCGTTTATATAGTCTAAGAAACATATATGCAAAGCATCCAAACAGTACAATTCGCCAATTTTTTGTTCTTCAAGTTTAAGTGAACTACGAGCCCCAATGGTTAATCCGTTATCGGAAATTATTAGTAACTTTCGACAAGTAGAACAATGAATGGAACAGGTAGACGGTTGAAATCTTTGTATATATTGCTTCTATATAATCTAAGAAACATATATGCAAAGCATCCAAACAGTACCATTTGCCAATTTTTTGTTCTTCAAGTTTAAGTGAACAATGAGCCCCAATGATTAATCCTTTATCGGAAATTATTTGTAAATTTCGACAAGTAGAACAATGAATGGAACAGGTAGACGGTTGAAATCTTTGTATATATTGCTTCTATATAGTCTAAGAAACATATATGCAAAGCATCCAAACAGTACCAGTCGCCAATTTTTTGTTCTTCAGGTTTAAGTGAACAATGAGCCCCATTGTTAATCCTTTATCGGAAATTATTTGTAACTTTCGACCAGTAGAACAATGAATGGAACAGGTAGACGGTTGAAATCTTTGTATATATTGCTTCTATATAGTCTAAGAAACATATATGCAAAGCATCCAAACAGTACCAGTCGCCAATTTTTTGTTCTTCAAGTTTAAGTGAACAATGAGCCCCAATGGTTAATCCTTTATCGGTAATTATTTGTAACTTTCGACAAGTAGAACAATGAATGGAACAGGTAGACGGTTGAAATCCTTGTATATATTGCGTCTATATAGTCTAAGAAACATATATACAAAGCATCCAAACAGTACAATTCGCCAATTTTTTGTTCTTCAAGTTTAAGTGAACTACGAGCCCCATTGATAATCATGAAATGGAAATTATTTGTAACTTTCTACAAGTAGAACAATTAATAGTGCAGGTAGACCGGTGAAATCTTTCTATATATTGCATATAAATAGTCTAAGAAACATATATGCAAAGCATCCAAACAGTACCATTCGCCAATTTTTTGTTCTTCAAGTTTAAGTGAACTACGAGCCCCATTGTTAATCCTTTAAAGGAAATTATTTGTAAATTTCGACAAGTAGAACAATGAATGGAACAGGTAGACGGTTGAAATCCTTGTATATATTGCGTCTATATAGTCTAAGAAACATATATGCAAAGCATCCAAACAGTACAATTCGCCAATTTTTTGTTCTTCAAGTTTAAGTGAACTACGAGCCCCAATGGTTAATCCGTTATCGGAAATTATTAGTAACTTTCGACAAGTAGAACAATGAATGGAACAGGTAGACGGTTGAAATCTTTGTATATATTGCTTCTATATAGTCTAAGAAACTTATATGCAAAGCATCTAAACAGTAACATTCGCCAATTTTTTGTTCTTCAAGTTTAAGTGAACAATGAGCCCCATTGTCAATCCTATATCGGAAATTATTTGTAACTTTCGACAAGTAGAACAATGAATAGAACAGGTAGACGGTTGAAATCTTTGTATATGTTGCTTCTATTAAGTCTAAGAAACGTATATGCAAAGCATCCAAACAGTAACATTCGCCAATTTTTTTATCTTCAAGATTAAGTGAACAATGAGCCCCAATGGTTAATCCGTTTTCGGAAATTATTTGTGACTTTCGACAAGTAGAACAATGAATGGGACAGGTAGACGGTTGAAATCTTTGTATATATTGCTTCTATATAGTCTAAGATTCATATATGCAAAGCATCCAAACAGTACAATTCGCCAATTTATTGTTGTTCAAGTTTAAGTGAACAACGAGCCCCATTGTTAATCCTTTAAAGGAAATTATTTGTAAATTTCGACAAGTAGAACAATGATTGGAACACGTAGACGGTTGAAATCTTTGTATATATTGCTCCCATATAGTCTAAGAAACATGTACGCAAAGCATCCAAACAGTACCGTTCGACAATTTTTTGTTCTTCAGGTTTAAGTGAACAATGAGCCCCATTGTTAATCCTTTATCGGAAATTATTTGTAACTTTCGACCAGTAGAACAATGAATGGAACAGGTAGACGGTTGAAATCTTTGTATATATTGCTTCTATATAGTCTAAGAAACATATATGCAAAGCATCCAAACAGTACAATTCGCCAATTTTTTTATCTTCAAGTTTAAGTGAACAATGAGCCCCAATGGTTAATCCGTTATCGGAAATTATTTCTAACTTTCGACAAGTAGAACAATGAATGGATCAGGTAGACGGTTGAAATCTTTGTATATTTTGCGTCTATATAGTCTAAGAAACATGTACGCAAAGCATCCAAACAGTACCATGCGCCAATTTTTTGTTCTTCAAGTTTAAGTGAACAATGAGCCCCAATGGTTAATCCTTTATCGGAAATTATTTGTAACTTTCGACAAGTCGAACAATGAATGGAACAGGTAGACGGTTGAAATCTTTGTATATATTGCTTCTATATAGTCTAAGATTCATATATGCAAAGCATCCAAACAGTACAATTCGCCAATTTATTGTTGTTCAAGTTTAAGTGAACAACGAGCCCCATTGTTAATCCTTTAAAGGAAATTATTTGTAAATTTCGACAAGTAGAACAATGATTGGAACACGTAGACGGTTGAAATCTTTGTATATATTGCTCCCATATAGTCTAAGAAACATGTACGCAAAGCATCCAAACAGTACCGTTCGACAATTTTTTGTTCTTCAGGTTTAAGTGAACAATGAGCCCCATTGTTAATCCTTTATCGGAAATTATTTGTAAGTTTCGACAAGTAGAACAATGAATCGAACAGGTAGACGGTTGAAATCCTTGTATATATTGCTTCCATATAGTCTAAGAAACATGTATGCAAAGCATCCAAACAGTACCATTCGCCAATTCTTTGTCCTTCAAGTTTAAGTGAACAATGAGCCCCATTGTTAATCCTTTATCGGAAATTATTTGTAACTTTCGACAAGTAGAACAATGAATCGAACAGGTAGACGGTTGAAATCTTTGTATATATTGCTTCTATATAGTCTAAGAAACATATATGCAAAGCATCCAAACAGTACCATTCGCCAATTTTTTTTCTTCAAGTTTAAGTGAACAACGAGCCCCATTGTTAATCCTTTAAAGGAAATTATTTGTAAATTTCGACAAGTAGAACAATGATTGGAACACGTAGACGGTTGAAATCTTTGTATATATTGCTTCCATATAGTCTAAGAAACATGTACACAAAGCATCCAAACAGTACCATTCGCCAATTTTTTGTTCTTCAAGTTTAAGTGAACAATGAGCCCCAATGGTTAATCCTTTATCGGAAATTATCTGTAATTTTCGACAAGTAGAACAATGAATGGAACAGGTAGACGGTTGAAATCCTTGTATATATTGCTTCCATATAGTCTAAGAAACATGTATGCAAAGCATCCAAACAGTACCATTCGCCAATTCTTTGTCCTTCAAGTTTAAGTGAACAATGAGCCCCATTGTTAATCCTTTATCGGAAATTATTTGTAACTTTCGACAAGTAGAACAATGAATCGAACAGGTAGACGGTTGAAATCTTTGTATATATTGCTTCTATATAGTCTAAGAAACATATATGCAAAGCATCCAAACAGTACCATTCGCCAATTTTTTTTCTTCAAGTTTAAGTGAACAACGAGCCCCATTGTTAATCCTTTAAAGGAAATTATTTGTAAATTTCGACAAGTAGAACAATGATTGGAACACGTAGACGGTTGAAATCTTTGTATATATTGCTTCCATATAGTCTAAGAAACATGTACACAAAGCATCCAAACAGTACCATTCGCCAATTTTTTGTTCTTCAAGTTTAAGTGAACAATGAGCCCCAATGGTTAATCCTTTATCGGAAATTATCTGTAATTTTCGACAAGTAGAACAATGAATGGAACAGGTAGACGGTTGAAATCCTTGTATATATTGCTTCCATATAGTCTAAGAAACATGTATGCAAAGCATCCAAACAGTACCATTCGCCAATTCTTTGTCCTTCAAGTTTAAGTGAACAATGAGCCCCATTGTTAATCCTTTATCGGAAATTATTTGTAACTTTCGACAAGTAGAACAATGAATCGAACAGGTAGACGGTTGAAATCTTTGTATATATTGCTTCTATATAATATAAGAAACTGTAGGGTCAGAGATGGTGGAGAATACGGGGAGATCCGGTGCGAATAAGTACTGCCACGTTTCTTCGAAATATATATATATTGACACACTAAACTACACGCTTACACACTACTTGAATTTTAATTGACTATTATAGCTAATTGAAACTAAACTAAATGAAACTAAGTTAATGATATTTCGCCCGCCTCGCCTTAACTCTTTCGCCGCGCCTCAACCGTTTCGCCTGTACTCGCCGCCTGTTGCGAGCCGACTCTGCCGCAACCGTTCTTGACGCCCTTCGCAACGACCTACGGTTTCCGCACCGCGTTGCCGAAATTCGCGGGTCAACGCCCTGGCATCCGTTGCTAGGCTCCGCCATTGGTCTTAGGCAGCCGCACGCGTCTCCAACGCCGCGCGCTCGCAGCCCAACCGTCAAACCCGCGCGGTGCCTTCGCGACGCGTTTGCTTAGGTTCGCGGGCGTTGCCTTCTTGCCGCGTAACCGCTGTCGCCAGACGCGGGTACGGTCGCGATCGCGGTTACCGACATTCCATCCTACACCCGGCCCTCCTGGTTTAAGCATCTGGCCTCAGATGCTGCGTCTTCGTGGTCCACGTCCTCCCCGTCGGCTCCGCTGTCGGCCTCGATCCACGGCTTGAGATGATCGGCCACAGTGCACGTCTGATGCGGTCCCTGTTGAGCACCAATTTTTTCCACCATGTACCGATGATGTCTTAGTACCTTTGTAATTTTGTACGGTCCTAAGTACTTCGCGGCTAATTTTAGTCCCGGACCGAGCTGCGTTCGCTTTATCGCAACCAATTCGCCTTCGCGGTACGCCCTAGCCTCTTTTCGTTTCCGGTTATAGCTTTTACGGTTTTCCGCCTGGATTTTCGCGATGCTTCTTTTCGCCTCCGCTCTTTCCGTGTCTCGCCTCTCCTGGAACATCTCCGCCCATTCCTGCTCGAGCATCTCGCGGAGCGGCGCGTCTTCTCGCGTTCGCATCCGAGTTCCAAAAAACAATTGGAACGGCGTGGAATTAATACTGCGATGGTGTGCAGCGTTCAGGTACTTCTGTACCCCTTCCAGATGACGGTACCATTGCTCAGGCCTCGGCGCCGAGAGTTTCGTCAACAGCGGGATGAGCACCCGATTTACCCGCTCCGCCTGACCATTACCCCTTGGTACGCCCGTCGCGATCAGGGAATGCACGATTCGTTCCCGCGTGCAGTACTCTGTGAATTCCCGGGAAGTAAACGCGGTGCCTCTATCGGAAATAATTCGGCGCGGATTTCCGAACGTAACTGCCTGCTTTTCCAAGTGTCGAATGACTTCGCTCGAACTCGTCGTTTTTGTAGCGTACAACCACACGAACTTCGTAAAAGCGTCTACGACTACGAGGATATGTCGGTACGCCTTCTTAGTGGAGGTCAGCGGTCCCAGGTGGTCGACATGGAACGTATCGAGCGGTGTTTCGCCCTTATCAATTGGCGCGAGGAAGCCGTCCTGTTTGCCCGTTTTCCTCTCCGCCAAGATGCAGTCGACACAACTTCGGATTACTTTTTCAATTTTGGGCCGAAGGCCCTGAAACCAATAGTCCCGTTTAATCATGGCCTCGGTCTTGCCCGCTGCAAAGTGCCCCATGCCATGCACTCGCCGTATCAGTTGTGACTGCATGCTTTTTGGCACGATAAGTCTACTACCGTCTTCGACCACCTTGAACAGTAGACCTCCCTTAAGTAGATATCCGTCTATCTCCTCCCGCTCGGCCAATTTACGGATTCTATCTACACTCTCATCTTCGCGCTGCGCTTTCCCGATCCGCGCCGTCATGCTCTCATCGTCCTCGCTGACGACGAAACATGTCGACAACGGATTTCTACTTAGCGCATCGACATGCGCCATTTTCTTCCCCGCCCGATGTTCGATTTCGAAGTCGAACTCCTCCAGTAGCAGCGCCCAACGAGCTACTCGGACGCAGAGATCTCGCTTGTTCATCGTCATGGTGAACGCCTTGCAGTCTGTTACAATTTTGAAGCGGATTCCTAGTAGGTACACGCGGAATTTCTTTATAGCTTTCACTACCGCCAGTACTTCTAACTCGTAACTAGTGTACCTCTCTTCTGCGGGAGTCGTTTTGCCGCTTGCGTAGTACACCGGGTGTAATTCGCCATCCTCCCCGTCCCGCTGCAATAAGACCGCCCCGTACCCTAACATCGATGCATCGGTATGCAGTTCGGTGGGCGCATCTGTCCGATACAACCGTAGTACCGGGCTGCCGCTGAGGCTCGCCTTTAGCTCCCGGAACGCGCTCGTTTCTTTGTCGGTGAATTCGAACTTAGAGTTGTCCCGGAGTAGGTCAGTCAAGGGCCTCGCGATTACTGAATATCCTTGTATAAATTTTCGGAAATACCCCGTGAGCCCCAGAAAACTCTGCAGTTGCTTTCGCGTGGCCGGTTTCGGAAACTTCATCACGGCATTCGTTTTCCTTTCCGACGGACGAATTTTACCGCCTTCGATCCTATGCCCGAGAAATTCGACCCTGTCCTGTAAAATGCTGCATTTCTTCCAATTAATGCTCAAACCATACTCGCTCGCCACCTCTAACACCGCCTTGAGGTTCTGTACGCCTTCGACCAAGTCTTTAGAGGGTATAATTACATCGTCGATGTACACGAGTACGATTTTTCGCTTGATGAGGTCTCGAAATACCGCGTGAATAAATCTGGAGAACACAGCTGGCGAATTACAAAGTCCGAACGGTACTCTCAAAAATTCGTACTGTCCATCCGGTACTACGAAGGACGTGTATTTACGGCTTTCTCCGTCTACTGGTACATGGAAAAACCCGTTCTTGAGATCTAGTGTACTGAAAATCTTGGCCCCTTGCAATGCGTCCAGCTGGTCCTCCACCAGCGGCAAAGGGTACCGGTCCCTTACTACCTTCCGATTCAGTTTGCGATAATCTACGCACACGCGCGTTGAACCGTCTTTTTTCTTAACCAGAACGATTGGACTAGTGTACTCTGATAATGATGGCTGAATTATTTTATCCCGTAGCCACTCATCCATTTGCGCATTCACCGTATTCTTTTCTACGGCCGACAATCGCCGCGCCCTGTGGTAGACTGGTTCGTCATCCGTCACCACGATTTTCATTCTTACCCCCGCATCGCGCGTCTTTCCCGGAGCGTAATTTCGAATCGCCGCCCGTACTTCTCGCTCGACCCCGGTATCTTTAATATGTGTTAGGTCGACGCCGCCACCTTCTTCGTCGCACTCGATACGATAAATGTCCGGCAAGTCGCTGTTCCTTTCAATTCCGCGTACAATTTTCTCGAACGCGACTAACCCTTGCCTAATCGTAACGCTTACTGCGTTCAAGAAATCCGTCCCGACGAGTAGGTCGTGCTTCAGTAAAGTATCCGGTACTACGTGCACTACCGCCGAATACGAATTTCCGTCGGTGACTAGCTCGGCCGCGAATTTTCCAAGCGTTTTGTACGTCGTCGACCCTATGCCTCGAAAATGCACCTCGTCGCGTTCCAGCCGCGGCGCTCCAACTCTGACGTAACATTCCGTCCGCATCAGAGTCAAATCGCTCCCCGTGTCGACTAGCGCCGTTACTTCGCGACCGTTAATCCTCACCGTTTTCCAGGGCTTTTCCCTGGCGCTCCGCTCCACTAGGTTGGTACTCCGGACCTCCCTGACATCCCGCCTCGGACACACAGTTGAGACGTGTCCGTGTTCGCCGCACCGATAGCACCGCATCCCTTGCGATTTTGTGGGACAGTTCCTGCCCAGATGGCCTCCGATTCCGCAGTTGTAGCATTTGCTCGGCTCCGACCTGGCTGAATTTCCGACGTTCCATGGCGCGCCCGCCTTGATCTCCGGCCGACTCGGCTTCGTCTGTTGTCCCCGGAAGGTACTCACTGTACTTCTCGTTTCCGCTGGCAGCCACAGCCTCTCGAATGCGCGTAACAGTAACTCTGGTGCATTGAAACACTGAATCGTCGCTTGGTTCCTCAGCGACGGATCCGGGATTCCCTCGACTATGTAATCGACCAGCTCGACTTGGTCTTCCACCGGCACTCGACTCGCCAAAACGGTTTTGTCGTGGAAGTAGTCCTCGAAGGGCTCGCCCCTTTTCCAAGTGCGGTCTTGGAACTGCTTCCGTAGCAGCATCGTGCTCGGACGATGGTGGAACATTGTTTCTATTTTCCTAAGAAAATCGTCGATTCCCATCTCCAAAAACTCGGGGCGGTGGTCCACCCACTCTCGAGCTCTTCCCTGCAGCCTTAGCCCGATCAGGATTCTCGTCTCATCGTCGCTTAGCTGATAATTCCTTTGCAGGATTTTGACACGTTTTATCCACGCTGGCAGATTTTCCGACTTTCCGTCGAAATTTCCTAGTAACGCCGCGACCGTTTCTACTCCTACTCGCGGACGGTTAGCCACTGGGACGGGCTGCTCTAGATGCCCTGTGCGATTGC
Organism: Cerceris ruficornis; assembly: GCA_963989415.1. Lineage (NCBI taxonomy): Eukaryota > Metazoa > Arthropoda > Insecta > Hymenoptera > Crabronidae > Cerceris > Cerceris ruficornis. Next base: position 1,305,934 of record CAXDIW010000076.1, read on the forward strand.
TTTGTCTCAGTCGCAGCATCTCATTTTCGCGCCGTGTCACTTCCAGCTCCCGCTCCTTGAGTGCCAACTCACGACGAAGCAGATCCATCTCGTATTTTTCCCGCCGCCGGTCCTCATTTAAAAACGAGAACCCCGGCATGGGGCTTGGCTCGCTAATTCCTCTGCCAATGCCCTCTGTTTCGTCGGTAAACGGTGCAGAAGAAAACGTCTCCGGCTGCTCCGATTTCCCTTCCTCCAGCACGCTCGGCCAGCGTCCAGAAGCTTCGCTTTCTTGCCAGCGGGCCAGCAAGTCCGCCTTTGTTCCAGCCAAACTAAGTCCGCGCGTTTTCAATAAGTCTTTTAAATCGCTTACTAGTAGCGTGCTCGTGTCTTTGGCCGACATGGTCACTGCTTGCACTCTTTTCACACCGTTCTCACACGAAAGTTCCACTCGTTGATCGCTTTTAGGCTGTTTAGATCCCGGCTGAGCCCCCAAAATTATGTAGGATCAGAGATGGTGGAGAATACGGGGAGATCCGGTGCGAATAAGTACTGCCACGTTTCTTCGAAATATATATATATTGACACACTAAACTACACGCTTACACACTACTTGAATTTTAATTGACTATTATAGCTAATTGAAACTAAACTAAATGAAACTAAGTTAATGATATTTCGCCCGCCTCGCCTTAACTCTTTCGCCGCGCCTCAACCGTTTCGCCTGTACTCGCCGCCTGTTGCGAGCCGACTCTGCCGCAACCGTTCTTGACGCCCTTCGCAACGACCTACGGTTTCCGCACCGCGTTGCCGAAATTCGCGGGTCAACGCCCTGGCATCCGTTGCTAGGCTCCGCCATTGGTCTTAGGCAGCCGCACGCGTCTCCAACGCCGCGCGCTCGCAGCCCAACCGTCAAACCCGCGCGGTGCCTTCGCGACGCGTTTGCTTAGGTTCGCGGGCGTTGCCTTCTTGCCGCGTAACCGCTGTCGCCAGACGCGGGTACGGTCGCGATCGCGGTTACCGACATTCCATCCTACAAAACATATATGCAAAGCATCCAAACAGTACAATTCGCCAATTTCTTGTTCTTCAAGTTTAAGTAAACTAATATCCCCACTGTTAATCCCTTAACGGAAATTATTTGTAACTTTCGACAAGTAGAACAATGAATGGTACACGTAGACGGTTGAAATCTTTGTATATATTGCTTCCATATAGTCTAAGAAACATGTACGCAAAGCATCCAAACAGTACCATTCGCCAATTTTTTGGTCTTCAAGTTTAAGTGAACAATGAGCCCCAATGGTTAATCCTTTATCGGAAATTATTTGTAATTTTCGACAAGTCGAACAATGAATGGAACAGGTAGACGGTTGAAATATTTGTATATATTGCTTCTATATAATATAAGAAACATATATTCAAAGCATCCAAATAGTACCATTCGCCAATTTTTTGTTCTTCAAGTTTAAGTGAACTACGAGCCCCATTGTTTATAATTTAAACGAAATTATTTGTAAATTTCGGCAAGTAGAACAATGAATGGAATAGGTAGACGGTTGAAATCAATGTATATATTGCTTCTATATAGTCTAAGAAACATATATGCAAAGCATCCAAACAGTACAATTCGCCAATTTCTTGTTCTTCAAGTTTAAGTAAACTATGATCCCCATTGTTAATCCCTTAACGGAAATTATTTGTAACTTTCGACAAGTAGAATAATGAATGGAACAGGTAGACGGTTGAAATCTTTGTATATATTGCTTCTATAAAGTCTAAGAAACATATATGCAAATCATCCAAACAGTACCATTCGCCAATTTTTTGGTCTTCAAATTTAAGTGAACAATGAGCCCCAATGGTTAATCCTTTATCGGTAATTATTTGTAATTTTCGACAAGTAGAACAATGAATGGAACAGGTAGACTGTTGAAATCCTTGTATATATTGCTTCCATATAGTCTAAGAAACATGTACGCAAAGCATCCAAACAGTACCGTTCGCCAATTTGTTGGTCTTCAAGATTAAGTGAACAATGAGCCCCGATGGTTAATCCGTTATCGGAAATTATTTGTAACTTTCGGCAAGTAGAACAATGAATGGAACAGGTAGACGGTTGAAATCTTTGCATATATTGCTTCTATATAGTCTAAGAAACATATATGCAAAGCATCCAAACAGTACAATTCGCCAATTTATTGTTCTTCAAGTTTAAGTGAACAATGAGCCCCAATGATTAATCCTTTATCGGTAATTATTTGTAACTTTCTACAAGTAGAACAATGAATAGTACAGGTAGACGGGTGAAATCTTTCTATATATTGCTTATAAATGGTCTAAGAAACATGTACGCAAAGCATCCAAACAGTACCATTCGCCAATTTTTTGTTCTTCAAGTTTAAGTGAACAATGAGCCCCAATGGTTAATCCTTTATCGGAAATTATTTGTAACTTTCGGCAAGTAGAACAATGAATGGAACAGGTAGACGGTTGAAATCTTTGTATATATTGCTTCTATATAGTCTAAGAAACACATATGCAAAGCATCCAAACAGTACAATTCGCCAATTTATTATTCTTCAAGTTTAAGTGAACAACGAGCCCCATTGTTAATCCTTTAAAGGAAATTATTTGTAAATTTCGACAAGTAGAACAATGATTGGAACACGTAGACGGTTGAAATCTTTGTATATATTGCTTCCATATAGTCTAAGAAACATGTACGCAAAGCATCCAAACAGTACCATTCGCCAATTTTTTGTTCTTCAAGTTTAAGTGAACAATGAGACCCAATGGTTAATCCTTTATCGGAAATTATTTGTAACTTTCGGCAAGTAGAACAATGAATGGAACAGGTAGACGGTTGAAATCTTTGTATATATTGCTTCTATATAGTCTAAGAAACACATATGCAAAGCATCCAAACAGTAGAATTCGCCAATTTATTGTTCTTCAAATTTAAGTGAACAACGAGCCCCATTGTTAATCCTTTAAAGGAAATTATTTGTAAATTTCGACAAGTAGAACAATGATTGGAACACGTAGACGGTTGAAATCTTTGTATATATTGCTTCCATATAGTCTAAGAAACATGTGCGCAAAGCATCCAAACAGTACCGTTCGCCAATTTGTTGGTCTTCAAGATTAAGTGAACAATGAGCGCCAATGGTTAATCCGTAATCGGTAATTATTTGTAACTTTCGACAAGTAGAACAACGAATGGAACAGGTAGACGGTTGAAATCCTTGTATATATTGCTTCCATATAGTCTAAGAAACATGTACGCAAAGCATCCAAACAGTACCATTCGCCAATTTTTTGTCCTTCAAGTTTAAGTGAACAATGAGCCCCATTGTTAATCCTTTATCGGAAATTATTTGTAACTTTCGGCAAGTAGAACAATGAATGGAACAGGTAGACGGTTGAAATCTTTGTATATATTTCTTCTATATAGTCTAAGAAACATATATGCAAAGCATCCAAACAGTACAATTCGCCAATTTATTGTTCTTCAAGTTTAAGTGAACAACGAGCCCCATTGTTAATCCCTTAAAGGAAATTATTTGTAAATTTCGACAAGTAGAACAATGATTGGAACACGTAGACCGTTGAAATCTTTGTATATATTGCTTCCATATAGTCTAAGAAACATGTACGCAAAGCATCCAAATAGTACCATTCGCCAATTTTTTGGTCTTCAATTTTAAGTGAACAATGAGCCCCAATGGTTAATCCATTATCGGAAATTATTTGTAATTTTCGACAAGTAGAACAATGAATGGAACAGGTAGACGGTTGAAATATTTGTATATATTGCTTCTATATAGTATAAGAAACATATATGCAAAGCATCCAAACAGTACAATTCGCCAATTTTTTGTTCTTCAAGTTTAAGTAAACTACGATCCCCATTGTTAATCCCTTAACGGAAATTATTTGTAACTTTCGACAAGTAGAACAGTGAATGGAACAGGTAGACGGTTGAAATCTTTGTATATATTGCTTCTATATAGTATAAGAATCATATATGCAAAGCATCCAAACAGTACAATTCGCCAATTTTTTGTTCTTCAAGTTTAAGTGAACAATGAGCCCCAATGGTTAGTCCTTTATCGGTAATTATTTGTAACTTTCGACAAGTAGAACAATGAATGGAACAGGTAGACGGTTGAAATCATTGTAGATATTGCTTCCATATAGTTTAAGAAACATGTACGCAAAGCATCCAAACAGTACCATTCGCCAATTTTTTGTCCTTCAAGTTTAAGTGAACAATGAGCCCCATTGTTAATCCTTTATCGGAAATTATTTGTAACTTTCGACAAGTAGAACAATGAATGGAACAGGTAGACGGTTGAAATCTTTATATATATTGCTTCTATATAGTCTAAGAAACATATATGCAAAGCGTCCAAACAGTACAATTCGCCAATTATTTGATCTTCAATATTAAGTGAACTACGAGCCCCATTGTTAATACTTTAACGGAAATTATTTGTAACTTGCGACAAGTAGAACAATGAATGGAACAGGTAGCCGGTTGAAATCAATGTATATATTGCTTCTATATAGTCTAAGAAACATATGTGCAAAGCATCCAAACAGTACCATTCGCCAATTTTTTGTTCTTCAAGTTTAAGTGAGCGACGAGCCGCATTGTTAATCCTTTAAAGGAAATTATTTGTAAATTTCGACAAGTAGAACAATGATTGGAACACGTAGACGGTTGAAATGTTTGTATATATTGCTTCCATATAGTCTAAGAAACATGTACGCAAAGCATCCAAACAGTACCATTCGCCAATTTTTTGTTCTTCAAGTTTAAGTGAACAATGAGCCCCAATGGTTAATCCTTTATCGGAAATTATTTGTAATTTTCGACAAGTAGAACAATGAATGGAACTGGTAGACGGCTGAAATCTTTGTATATATTGCTTCTATATAATCTAAGAAACATATATGCAAAGCATCCAAACAGTACAATTCGCCAATTATTTGATCTTCAAGTTTAAGTAAAATACGATCCCCATTGTTAATCCTTTAAAGGAAATTATTTGTAAATTTCGACAAGTAGAACAATGAATGGAACAGGTAGACTGTTGAAATCATTGTATATATTGCTTCTATATAGTCTATGAAACATATATGCCAAGCGTCCAAACAGTACAATTCGCCAATTTTTTGTTCTTCAAGTTTAAGTGAACAATGAGCCCCAATGATTAATCCTTTATCGGTAATTATTTGTAACTTTCTACAAGTAGAACAATGAATAGTACAGGTAGACGGGTGAAATCTTTCTATATATTGCTTCTAAATGGTCTAAGAAACATCTATGCAAAGCATCCAAACAGTACAATTCGCCAATTTTTTGTTCTTCAAGTTTAAGTAAACTACGATCCCCATTGTTAATCCCTTAACGGAAATTATTTGTAACTTTCGACAAGTAGAACAATGATTGGAACACGTAGACGGTTGAAATCTTTGTATATATTGCTTCCATATAGTCTAAGAAACATGTACGCAAAGCATCCAAACAGTACCATTCGCCAATTTTTTGTTCTTCAAGTTTAAGTGAACAATGAGCCCCAATGGTTAATCCTTTATCGGAAATTATTTGTAACTTTCGGCAAGTAGAACAATGAATGGAACAGGTAGACGGTTGAAATCTTTGTATATATTGCTTCTATATAGTCTAAGAAACACATATGCAAAGCATCCAAACAGTACAATTCGCCAATTTATTATTCTTCAAGTTTAAGTGAACAACGAGCCCCATTGTTAATCCTTTAAAGGAAATTATTTGTAAATTTCGACAAGTAGAACAATGATTGGAACACGTAGACGGTTGAAATCTTTGTATATATTGCTTCTATATAGTATAAGAATCATATATGCAAAGCATCCAAACAGTACAATTCGCCAATTTTTTGTTCTTCAAGTTTAAGTGAACAATGAGCCCCAATGGTTAGTCCTTTATCGGTAATTATTTGTAACTTTCGACAAGTAGAACAATGAATGGAACAGGTAGACGGTTGAAATCATTGTAGATATTGCTTCCATATAGTTTAAGAAACATGTACGCAAAGCATCCAAACAGTACCATTCGCCAATTTTTTGTCCTTCAAGTTTAAGTGAACAATGAGCCCCATTGTTAATCCTTTATCGGAAATTATTTGTAACTTTCGACAAGTAGAACAATGAATGGAACAGGTAGACGGTTGAAATCTTTATATATATTGCTTCTATATAGTCTAAGAAACATATATGCAAAGCGTCCAAACAGTACAATTCGCCAATTATTTGATCTTCAATATTAAGTGAACTACGAGCCCCATTGTTAATACTTTAACGGAAATTATTTGTAACTTGCGACAAGTAGAACAATGAATGGAACAGGTAGCCGGTTGAAATCAATGTATATATTGCTTCTATATAGTCTAAGAAACATATGTGCAAAGCATCCAAACAGTACCATTCGCCAATTTTTTGTTCTTCAAGTTTAAGTGAGCGACGAGCCGCATTGTTAATCCTTTAAAGGAAATTATTTGTAAATTTCGACAAGTAGAACAATGATTGGAACACGTAGACGGTTGAAATGTTTGTATATATTGCTTCCATATAGTCTAAGAAACATGTACGCAAAGCATCCAAACAGTACCATTCGCCAATTTTTTGTTCTTCAAGTTTAAGTGAACAATGAGCCCCAATGGTTAATCCTTTATCGGAAATTATTTGTAATTTTCGACAAGTAGAACAATGAATGGAACTGGTAGACGGCTGAAATCTTTGTATATATTGCTTCTATATAATCTAAGAAACATATATGCAAAGCATCCAAACAGTACAATTCGCCAATTATTTGATCTTCAAGTTTAAGTAAAATACGATCCCCATTGTTAATCCTTTAAAGGAAATTATTTGTAAATTTCGACAAGTAGAACAATGAATGGAACAGGTAGACTGTTGAAATCATTGTATATATTGCTTCTATATAGTCTATGAAACATATATGCCAAGCGTCCAAACAGTACAATTCGCCAATTTTTTGTTCTTCAAGTTTAAGTGAACAATGAGCCCCAATGATTAATCCTTTATCGGTAATTATTTGTAACTTTCTACAAGTAGAACAATGAATAGTACAGGTAGACGGGTGAAATCTTTCTATATATTGCTTCTAAATGGTCTAAGAAACATCTATGCAAAGCATCCAAACAGTACAATGCGCCAATTTTTTGTTCTTCAAGTTTAAGTAAACTACGATCCCCATTGTTAATCCCTTAACGGAAATTATTTGTAACTTTCGACAAGTAGAACAATGATTGGAACACGTAGACGGTTGAAATCTTTGTATATATTGCTTCCATATAGTCTAAGAAACATGTACGCAAAGCATCCAAACAGTACCATTCGCCAATTTTTTGTTCTTCAAGTTTAAGTGAACAATGAGCCCCAATGGTTAATCCTTTATCGGAAATTATTTGTAACTTTCGGCAAGTAGAACAATGAATGGAACAGGTAGACGGTTGAAATCTTTGTATATATTGCTTCTATATAGTCTAAGAAACACATATGCAAAGCATCCAAACAGTACAATTCGCCAATTTATTATTCTTCAAGTTTAAGTGAACAACGAGCCCCATTGTTAATCCTTTAAAGGAAATTATTTGTAAATTTCGACAAGTAGAACAATGATTGGAACACGTAGACGGTTGAAATCTTTGTATATATTGCTTCCATATAGTCTAAGAAACATGTACGCAAAGCATCCAAACAGTACCGTTCGCCAATTTGTTGGTCTTCAAGATTAAGTGAACAATGAGCCCCAATGGTTAATCCGTAATCGGTAATTATTTGTAACTTTCGACAAGTAGAACAATGAATGGAACAGGTAGACGGTTGAAATCCTTGTATATATTGTTTCCATATAGTCTAAGAAACATGTACGCAAAGCATCCAAACAGTACCATTCGCCAATTTTTTGTCCTTCAAGTTTAAGTGAACAATGAGCCCCATTGTTAATCCTTTATCGGAAATTATTTGTAACTTTCGGCAAGTAGAACAATGAATGGAACAGGTAGACGGTTGAAATCTTTGTATATATTTCTTCTATATAGTCTAAGAAACATATATGCAAAGCATCCAAACAGTACAATTCGCCAATTTATTGTTCTTCAAGTTTAAGTGAACAACGAGCCCCATTGTTAATCCCTTAAAGGAAATTATTTGTAAATTTCGACAAGTAGAACAATGATTGGAACACGTAGACGGTTGAAATCTTTGTATATATTGCTTCCATATAGTCTAAGAAACATGTACGCAAAGCATCCAAACAGTACCATTCGCCAATTTTTTGGTCTTCAAGTTTAAGTGAACAATGAGCCCCAATGGTTAGTCCTTTATCGGTAATTATTTGTAACTTTCGACAAGTAGAACAATGAATGGAACAGGTAGACGGTTGAAATCATTGTAGATATTGCTTCCATATAGTTTAAGAAACATGTACGCAAAGCATCCAAACAGTACCATTCGCCAATTTTTTGTCCTTCAAGTTTAAGTGAACAATGAGCCCCATTGTTAATCCTTTATCGGAAATTATTTGTAACTTTCGACAAGTAGAACAATGAATGGAACAGGTAGACGGTTGAAATCTTTATATATATTCCTTCTATATAGTCTAAGAAACATATATGCAAAGCGTCCAAACAGTACAATTCGCCAATTATTTGATCTTCAATATTAAGTGAACTACGAGCCCCATTGTTAATACTTTAACGGAAATTATTTGTAACTTGCGACAAGTAGAACAATGAATGGAACAGGTAGCCGGTTGAAATCAATGTATATATTGCTTCTATATAGTCTAAGAAACATATGTGCAAAGCATCCAAACAGTACCATTCGCCAATTTTTTGTTCTTCAAGTTTAAGTGAACGACGAGCCGCATTGTTAATCCTTTAAAGGAAATTATTTGTAAATTTCGACAAGTAGAACAATGATTGGAACACGTAGACGGTTGAAATGTTTGTATATATTGCTTCCATATAGTCTAAGAAACATGTACGCAAAGCATCCAAACAGTACCATTCGCCAATTTTTTGTTCTTCAAGTTTAAGTGAACAATGAGCCCCAATGGTTAATCCTTTATCGGAAATTATTTGTAATTTTCGACAAGTAGAACAATGAATGGAACCGGTAGACGGCTGAAATCTTTGTATATATTGCTTCTATATAATCTAAGAAACATATATGCAAAGCATCCAAACAGTACAATTCGCCAATTATTTGATCTTCAAGTTTAAGTAAAATACGATCCCCATTGTTAATCCTTTAAAGGAAATTATTTGTAAATTTCGACAAGTAGAACAATGAATGGAACAGGTAGACTGTTGAAATCATTGTATATATTGCTTCTATATAGTCTATGAAACATATATGCCAAGCGTCCAAACAGTACAATTCGCCAATTATTTGATCTTCAAGTTTAAGTGAACTACGAGCCCCATTGTTAATACTTTAACGGAAATTATTTGTAACTTGCGACAAGTAGAACAATGAATGGAACAGGTAGACGGTTGAAATCTTTGTATATATTGCTTCCATATAGTGTAAGAAACATGTACGCAAAGCATCCAAACAGTACCATTCGCCAATTTTTTGTTCTTCAAGTTTAAGTGAACAATGAGCCCCATTGTTAATCCTTTAAAGGAAATTATTTGTAAATTTCGACAAGTAGAACAATGATTGGAACACGTAGACGGTTGAAATCTTTGTATATATTGCTTCCATATAGTCTAAGAAACATGTACGCAAAGCATCCAAACAGTACCATTCGCCAATTTTTTGGTCTTCAAGTTTAAGTGAACAATGAGCCCCAATGATTAATCCTTTATCGGTAATTATTTGTAACTTTCTACAAGTAGAACAATGAATAGTACAGGTAGACGGGTGAAATCTTTCTATATATTGCTTATAAATGGTCTATGAAACATCTATGCAAAGCATCCAAACAGTACAATTCGCCAATTTTTTGTTCTTCAAGTTTAAGTAAACTACGATCCCCATTGTTAATCCCTTAACGGAAATTATTTGTAACTTTCGACAAATAGAACAATGATTGGAACACGTAGACGGTTGAAATCTTTGTATATATTGCTTCCATATAGTCTAAGAAACATGTACGCAAAGCATCCAAACAGTACCATTCGCCAATTTTTTGTTCTTCAAGTTTAAGTGAACAATGAGCCCCAATGGTTAATCCTTTATCGGAAATTATTTGTAACTTTCGACAAGTAGAACAACGAATGGAACAGGTAGACGGTTGAAATCCTTGTATATATTGCTTCCATATAGTCTAAGAAACATGTACGCAAAGCATCCAAACAGTACCATTCGCCAATTTTTTGGTCTTCAAGTTTAAGTGAACAATGAGCCCCAATGGTTAATCCATTATCGGAAATTATTTGTAACTTTCGACAAGTAGAACAACGAATGGAACAGGTAGACGGTTGAAATCCTTGTATATATTGCTTCCATATAGTCTAAGAAACATGTACGCAAAGCATCCAAACAGTACCATTCGCCAATTTTTTGGTCTTCAAGTTTAAGTGAACAATGAGCTCCAATGGTTAATCCATTATCGGAAATTATTTGTAATTTTCGACAAGTAGAACAATGAATGGAACAGGTAGACGGTTGAAATATTTGTATATATTGCTTCTATATAGAATAAGAAACATATATGCAAAGCATCCAAACAGTACAATTCGCCAATTTTTTGTTCTTCAAGTTTAAGTGAACAATGAGCCTCAATGGTTAATCCGTTAACGGAAATTATTTGTAACTTTCGACAAGTAGAACAATGAATGGAACAGGTAGATGGCTGAAATCTTTGTATATATTGCTTCTATATAGTCTAAGAAACATATATGCAAAGCATCCAAAAAGTACAATTCGCCAATTTTTTGTTCTTCAAGTTTAAGTGAACAATGAGCCCCAATGATTAATCCTTTATCGGTAATTATTTGTAACTTTCGGCAAGTAGAACAATGAATGGAACAGGTAGACGGTTGAAATCTTTGTATATATTGCTTCTAAATGGTCTAAGAAACATCTATGCAAAGCATCCAAACAGTACAATTCGCCAATTTTTTGTTCTTCAAGTTTAAGTAAACTACGATCCCCATTGTTAATCCCTTAACGGAAATTATTTGTAACTTTTGACAAGTAGAACAATGATTGGAACACGTAGACGGTTGAAATCTTTGTATATATTGCTTCCATATAGTCTAAGAAACATGTACGCAAAGCATCCAAACAGTACCATTCGCCAATTTTTTGTTCTTCAAGTTTAAGTGAACAATGAGCCCCAATGGTTAATCCTTTATCGGAAATTATTTGTAACTTTCGGCAAGTAGAACAATGAATGGAACAGGTAGACGGTTGAAATCTTTGTATATATTGCTTCTATATAGTCTAAGAAACATATATGCAAAGCATCCAAACAGTACAATTCGCCAATTTATTGTTCTTCAAGTTTAAGTGAACAACGAGCCCCATTGTTAATCCTTTAAAGGAAATTATTTGTAAATTTCGACAAGTAGAACAATGATTGGAACACGTAGACGGTTGAAATATTTGTATATATTGCTTCCATATAGTCTAAGAAACATGTACGCAAAGCATCCAAACAGTACCGTTCGCCAATTTGTTGGTCTTCAAGATTAAGTGAACAATGAGCCCCAATGGTTAATCCTTTATCCGAAATTATTTGTAATTTTCGACAAGTAGAACAATGAATGGAACAGGTAGACGGTTGAAATCCTTGTATATATTGCTTCCATATAGTCTAAGAAACATGTACGCAAAGCATCCAAACAGTACCATTCGCCAATTTTTTGTCCTTCAAGTTTAAGTGAACAATGAGCCCCATTGTTAATCCTTTATCGGAAATTATTTGTAACTTTCGGCAAGTAGAACAATGAATGGAACAGGTAGACGGTTGAAATCTTTATATATATTGCTTCTATATAGTCTAAGAAACATATATGCAAAGCGTCCAAACAGTACAATTCGCCAATTATTTGATCTTCAATATTAAGTGAACTACGAGCCCCATTGTTAATACTTTAACGGAAATTATTTGTAACTTGCGACAAGTAGAACAATGAATGGAACAGGTAGCCGGTTGAAATCAATGTATATATTGCTTCTATATAGTCTAAGAAACATATGTGCAAAGCATCCAAACAGTACCATCCGCCAATTTTTTGTTCTTCAAGTTTAAGTGAACGACGAGCCGCATTGTTAATCCTTTAAAGGAAATTATTTGTAAATTTCGACAAGTAGAACAATGATTGGAACACGTAGACGGTTGAAATGTTTGTATATATTGCTTCCATATAGTCTAAGAAACATGTACGCAAAGCATCCAAACAGTACCATTCGCCAATTTTTTGTTCTTCAAGTTTAAGTGAACAATGAGCCCCAATGGTTAATCCTTTATCGGAAATTATTTGTAATTTTCGACAAGTAGAACAATGAATGGAACTGGTAGACGGCTGAAATCTTTGTATATATTGCTTCTATATAATCTAAGAAACATATATGCAAAGCATCCAAACAGTACAATTCGCCAATTATTTGATCTTCAAGTTTAAGTAAAATACGATCCCCATTGTTAATACTTTAAAGGAAATTATTTGTAAATTTCGACAAGTAGAACAATGAATGGAACAGGTAGACGGTTGAAATCTTTGTATATATTGCTTCTATATAGTCTAAGTAACATATATGCAAAGCATCCAAACAGTACCATTCGCCAATTTTTTGTTCTTCAAGTTTAAGTAAACTACGATCCCCATTGTTAATCCCTTAACGGAAATTATTTGTAACTTTCGACAAGTAGAACAATGATTGGAACACGTAGACGGTTGAAATCTTTGTATATATTGCTTCCATATAGTCTAAGAAACATGTACGCAAAGCATCCAAACAGTACCATTCGCCAATTTTTTGTTCTTCAAGTTTAAGTGAACAATGAGCCCCAATGGTTAATCCTTTATCGGAAATTATTTGTAACTTTCGGCAAGTAGAACAATGAATGGAACAGGTAGACGGTTGAAATCTTTGTATATATTGCTTCTATATAGTCTAAGAAACACATATGCAAAGCATCCAAACAGTACAATTCGCCAATTTATTATTCTTCAAGTTTAAGTGAACAACGAGCCCCATTGTTAATCCTTTAAAGGAAATTATTTGTAAATTTCGACAAGTAGAACAATGATTGGAACACGTAGACGGTTGAAATCTTTGTATATATTGCTTCCATATAGTCTAAGAAACATGTACGCAAAGCATCCAAACAGTACCGTTCGCCAATTTGTTGGTCTTCAAGATTAAGTGAACAATGAGCCCCAATGGTTAATCCGTAATCGGTAATTATTTGTAACTTTCGACAAGTAGAACAATGAATGGAACAGGTAGACGGTTGAAATCCTTGTATATATTGCTTCCATATAGTCTAAGAAACATGTACGCAAAGCATCCAAACAGTACCATTCGCCAATTTTTTGTCCTTCAAGTTTAAGTGAACAATGAGCCCCATTGTTAATCCTTTATCGGAAATTATTTGTAACTTTCGGCAAGTAGAACAATGAATGGAACAGGTAGACGGTTGAAATCTTTGTATATATTTCTTCTATATAGTTTAAGAAACATATATGCAAAGCATCCAAACAGTACAATTCGCCAATTTATTGTTCTTCAAGTTTAAGTGAACAACGAGCCCCATTGTTAATCCCTTAAAGGAAATTATTTGTAAATTTCGACAAGTAGAACAATGATTGGAACACGTAGACCGTTGAAATCTTTGTATATATTGCTTCCATATAGTCTAAGAAACATGTACGCAAAGCATCCAAATAGTACCATTCGCCAATTTTTTGGTCTTCAATTTTAAGTGAACAATGAGCCCCAATGGTTAATCCATTATCGGAAATTATTTGTAATTTTCGACAAGTAGAACAATGAATGGAACAGGTAGACGGTTGAAATATTTGTATATATTGCTTCTATATAGTATAAGAAACATATATGCAAAGCATCCAAACAGTACAATTCGCCAATTTTTTGTTCTTCAAGTTTAAGTAAACTACGATCCCCATTGTTAATCCCTTAACGGAAATTATTTGTAACTTTCGACAAGTAGAACAGTGAATGGAACAGGTAGACGGTTGAAATCTTTGTATATATTGCTTCTATATAGTATAAGAATCATATATGCAAAGCATCCAAACAGTACAATTCGCCAATTTTTTGTTCTTCAAGTTTAAGTGAACAATGAGCCCCAATGGTTAGTCCTTTATCGGTAATTATTTGTAACTTTCGACAAGTAGAACAATGAATGGAACAGGTAGACGGTTGAAATCTTTATATATATTCCTTCTATATAGTCTAAGAAACATATATGCAAAGCGTCCAAACAGTACAATTCGCCAATTATTTGATCTTCAATATTAAGTGAACTACGATCCCCATTGTTAATCCCTTAACGGAAATTATTTGTAAATTTCGACAAGTAGAACAGTGAATGGAACAGGTAGACGGTTGAAATCTTTGTATATATTGCTTCCATATAGTTTAAGAAACATGTACGCAAAGCATCCAAACAGTACCATTCGCCAATTTTTTGTCCTTCAAGTTTAAGTGAACAATGAGCCCCATTGTTAATCCTTTATCGGAAATTATTTGTAACTTTCGACAAGTAGAACAATGAATGGAACAGGTAGACGGTTGAAATCTTTATATATATTCCTTCTATATAGTCTAAGAAACATATATGCAAAGCGTCCAAACAGTACAATTCGCCAATTATTTGATCTTCAATATTAAGTGAACTACGAGCCCCATTGTTAATACTTTAACGGAAATTATTTGTAACTTGCGACAAGTAGAACAATGAATGGAACAGGTAGCCGGTTGAAATCAATGTATATATTGCTTCTATATAGTCTAAGAAACATATGTGCAAAGCATCCAAACAGTACCATTCGCCAATTTTTTGTTCTTCAAGTTTAAGTGAACCACGAGCCGCATTGTTAATCCTTTAAAGGAAATTATTTGTAAATTTCGACAAGTAGAACAATGATTGGAACACGTAGACGGTTGAAATGTTTGTATATATTGCTTCCATATAGTCTAAGAAACATGTACGCAAAGCATCCAAACAGTACCATTCGCCAATTTTTTGTTCTTCAAGTTTAAGTGAACAATGAGCCCCAATGGTTAATCCTTTATAGGAAATTATTTGTAATTTTCGACAAGTAGAACAATGAATGGAACTGGTAGACGGCTGAAATCTTTGTATATATTGCTTCTATATAATCTAAGAAACATATATGCAAAGCATCCAAACAGTACAATTCGCCAATTATTTGATCTTCAAGTTTAAGTAAAATACGATCCCCATTGTTAATCCTTTAAAGGAAATTATTTGTAAATTTCGACAAGTAGAACAATGAATGGAACAGGTAGACTGTTGAAATCATTGTATATATTGCTTCTATATAGTCTATGAAACATATATGCCAAGCGTCCAAACAGTACAATTCGCCAATTATTTGATCTTCAAGTTTAAGTGAACTACGAGCCCCATTGTTAATCCTTTAAAGGAAATTATTTGTAAATTTCGGCAAGTAGAACAATGAATGGAATAGGTAGACGGTTGAAATCATTGTATATATTGCTTCTATATAGTCTAAGAAACATATATGCAAATCATCCAAACAGTACAATTCGCCAATTTCTTGTTCTTCAAGTTTAAGTAAACTACGATCCCCATTGTTAATCCCTTAACGGAAATTATTTGTAACTTTCGACAAGTAGAACAATGAATGGAACAGGTAGACGGTTGAAATCTTTGTATATATTGCTTCTATATAGAATAAGAAACATATATGCAAAGCATCCAAACAGTACAATTCGCCAATTTTTTGTTCTTCAAGTTTAAGTAAACTACGATCCCCATTGTTAATCCCTTAACGGAAATTATTTGTAACTTTCGACAAGTAGAACAATGAATGGAACAGGTAGACGGTTGAAATCTTTGTATATATTGCTTCCATATAGTCTAAGAAACATGTACGCAAAGCATCCAAACAGTACCATTCGCCAATTTTTTGTTCTTCAAGTTTAAGTGAACAATGAGCCCCATTGTTAATCCTTTAAAGGAAATTATTTGTAAATTTCGACAAGTAGAACAATGATTGGAACACGTAGACGGTTGAAATCTTTGTATATATTGCTTCCATATAGTCTAAGAAACATGTACGCAAAGCATCCAAACAGTACCATTCGCCAATTTTTTGGTCTTCAAGTTTAAGTGAACAATGAGCCCCAATGATTAATCCTTTATCGGTAATTATTTGTAACTTTCTACAAGTAGAACAATGAATAGTACAGGTAGACGGGTGAAATCTTTCTATATATTGCTTATAAATGGTCTATGAAACATCTATGCAAAGCATCCAAACAGTACAATTCGCCAATTTTTTGTTCTTCAAGTTTAAGTAAACTACGATCCCCATTGTTAATCCCTTAACGGAAATTATTTGTAACTTTCGACAAGTAGAACAATGATTGGAACACGTAGACGGTTGAAATCTTTGTATATATTGCTTCCATATAGTCTAAGAAACATGTACGCAAAGCATCCAAACAGTACCATTCGCCAATTTTTTGTTCTTCAAGTTTAAGTGAACAATGAGCCCCAATGGTTAATCCTTTATCGGAAATTATTTGTAACTTTCGACAAGTAGAACAACGAATGGAACAGGTAGACGGTTGAAATCCTTGTATATATTGCTTCCATATAGTCTAAGAAACATGTACGCAAAGCATCCAAACAGTACCATTCGCCAATTTTTTGGTCTTCAAGTTTAAGTGAACAATGAGCCCCAATGGTTAATCCATTATCGGAAATTATTTGTAATTTTCGACAAGTAGAACAATGAATGGAACAGGTAGACGGTTGAAATATTTGTATATATTGCTTCTATATAGAATAAGAAACATATATGCAAAGCATCCAAACAGTACAATTCGCCAATTTTTTGTTCTTCAAGTTTAAGTAAACTACGATCCCCATTGTTAATCCCTTAACGGAAATTATTTGTAACTTTCGACAAGTAGAACAGTGAATGGAACAGGTAGACGGTTGAAATCTTTGTATATATTGCTTCTATATAGTATAAGAAACATATATGCAAAGCATCCAAACAGTACAATTCGCCAATTTTTTGTTCTTCAAGTTTAAGTGAACAATGAGCCTGAATGGTTAATCCGTTAACGGAAATTATTTGTAACTTTCGACAAGTAGAACAATGAATGGAACAGGTAGATGGCTGAAATCTTTGTATATATTGCTTCTATATAGTCTAAGAAACATATATGCAAAGCATCCAAACAGTACAATTCGCCAATTTTTTGTTCTTCAAGTTTAAGTGAACAATGAGCCCCAATGATTAATCCTTTATCGGTAATTATTTGTAACTTTCGGCAAGTAGAACAATGAATGGAACAGGTAGACGGTTGAAATCTTTGTATATATTGCTTCTAAATGGTCTAAGAAACATCTATGCAAAGCATCCAAACAGTACAATTCGCCAATTTTTTGTTCTTCAAGTTTAAGTAAACTACGATCCCCATTGTTAATCCCTTAACGGAAATTATTTGTAACTTTCGACAAGTAGAACAATGATTGGAACACGTAGACGGTTGAAATCCTTGTATATATTGCTTCCATATAGTCTAAGAAACATGTACGCAAAGCATCCAAACAGTACCATTCGCCAATTTTTTGTTCTTCAAGTTTAAGTGAACAATGAGCCCCAATGGTTAATCCTTTATCGGAAATTATTTGTAACTTTCGGCAAGTAGAACAATGAATGGAACAGGTAGACGGTTGAAATCTTTGTATATATTGCTTCTATATAGTCTAAGAAACATATATGCAAAGCATCCAAACAGTACAATTCGCCAATTTATTGTTCTTCAAGTTTAAGTGAACAACGAGCCCCATTGTTAATCCTTTAAAGGAAATTATTTGTAAATTTCGACAAGTAGAACAATGATTGGAACACGTAGACGGTTGAAATCTTTGTATATATTGCTTCCATATAGTCTAAGAAACATGTACGCAAAGCATCCAAACAGTACCGTTCGCCAATTTGTTGGTCTTCAAGATTAAGTGAACAATGAGCCCCAATGGTTAATCATTTATCCGAAATTATTTGTAATTTTCGACAAGTAGAACAATGAATGGAACAGGTAGACGGTTGAAATCCTTGTATATATTGCTTCCATATAGTCTAAGAAACATGTACGCAAAGCATCCAAACAGTACCATTCGCCAATTTTTTGTCCTTCAAGATTAAGTGAACAATGAGCCCCATTGTTAATCCTTTATCGGAAATTATTTGTAACTTTCGGCAAGTAGAACAATGAATGGAACAGGTAGACGGTTGAAATCTTTGTATATATTTCTTCTATATAGTCTAAGAAACATATATGCAAAGCATCCAAACAGTACAATTCGCCAATTTATTGTTCTTCAAGTTTAAGTGAACAACGAGCCCCATTGTTAATCCCTTAAAGGAAATTATTTGTAAATTTCGACAAGTAGAACAATGATTGGAACACGTAGACCGTTGAAATCTTTGTATATATTGCTTCCATATAGTCTAAGAAACATGTACGCAAAGCATCCAAATAGTACCATTCGCCAATTTTTTGGTCTTCAATTTTAAGTGAACAATGAGCCCCAATGGTTAATCCATTATCGGAAATTATTTGTAATTTTCGACAAGTAGAACAATGAATGGAACAGGTAGACGGTTGAAATATTTGTATATATTGCTTCTATATAGTATAAGAAACATATATGCAAAGCATCCAAACAGTACAATTCGCCAATTTTTTGTTCTTCAAGTTTAAGTAAACTACGATCCCCATTGTTAATCCCTTAACGGAAATTATTTGTAACTTTCGACAAGTAGAACAGTGAATGGAACAGGTAGACGGTTGAAATCTTTGTATATATTGCTTCTATATGGTATAAGAAACATATATGCAAAGCATCCAAACAGTACAATTCGCCAATTTTTTGTTCTTCAAGTTTAAGTGAACAATGAGCCCCAATGGTTAGTCCTTTATCGGTAAGTATTTGTAACTTTCGACAAGTAGAACAATGAATGGAACAGGTAGACGGTTGAAATCATTGTAGATATTGCTTCCATATAGCTTAAGAAACATGTACGCAAAGCATCCAAACAGTACCATTCGCCAATTTTTTGTCCTTCAAGTTTAAGTGAACAATGAGCCCCATTGTTAATCCTTTATCGGAAATTATTTGTAACTTTCGGCAAGTAGAACAATGAATGGAACAGGTAGACGGTTGAAATCTTTGTATATATTTCTTCTATATAGTCTAAGAAACATATATGCAAAGCATCCAAACAGTACAATTCGCCAATTTATTGTTCTTCAAGTTTAAGTGAACAACGAGCCCCATTGTTAATCCCTTACAGGAAATTATTTGTAAATTTCGACAAGTAGAACAATGATTGGAACACGTAGACCGTTGAAATCTTTGTATATATTGCTTCCATATAGTCTAAGAAACATGTACGCAAAGCATCCAAATAGTACCATTCGCCAATTTTTTGGTCTTCAATTTTAAGTGAACAATGAGCCCCAATGGTTAATCCATTATCGGAAATTATTTGTAATTTTCGACAAGTAGAACAATGAATGGAACAGGTAGACGGTTGAAATATTTGTATATATTGCTTCTATATAGTATAAGAAACATATATGCAAAGCATCCAAACAGTACAATTCGCCAATTTTTTGTTCTTCAAGTTTAAGTAAACTACGATCCCCATTGTTAATCCCTTAACGGAAATTATTTGTAACTTTCGACAAGTAGAACAGTGAATGGAACAGGTAGACGGTTGAAATCTTTGTATATATTGCTTCTATATGGTATAAGAAACATATATGCAAAGCATCCAAACAGTACAATTCGCCAATTTTTCGTTCTTCAAGTTTAAGTGAACAATGAGCCCCAATGGTTAGTCCTTTATCGGTAAGTATTTGTAACTTTCGACAAGTAGAACAATGAATGGAACAGGTAGACGGTTGAAATCATTGTAGATATTGCTTCCATATAGTTTAAGAAACATGTACGCAAAGCATCCAAACAGTACCATTCGCCAATTTTTTGTCCTTCAAGTTTAAGTGAACAATGAGCCCCATTGTTAATCCTTTATCGGAAATTATTTGTAACTTTCGACAAGTAGAACAATGAATGGAACAGGTAGACGGTTGAAATCTTTGTATATATTGCTTCTATATAGTCTAAGAAACATATATGCAAAGCATCCAAACAGTAAAATTTGCCAATTTCTTGTTCTTCAAGTTTAAGTAAACTACGATCCCCATTGTTAATGCCTTAACGGAAATTATTTGTAAATTTCGGCAAGTAGAACAATGAATGGAATAGGTAGACGGTTGAAATCATTGTATATATTGCTTCTAAATAGTCTAAGAAACATATATGCAAAGCATCCAAACAGTACCATTCGCCAATTTTTTGTTCTTCAAGTTTAAGTAAACTACGATCCCCATTGTTAATCC
The DNA here is from genome assembly GCA_963989415.1 of Cerceris ruficornis. Classification (NCBI taxonomy): domain Eukaryota; kingdom Metazoa; phylum Arthropoda; class Insecta; order Hymenoptera; family Crabronidae; genus Cerceris; species Cerceris ruficornis. Next base: position 1,326,613 of record CAXDIW010000076.1, read on the forward strand.
CTTAACGGAAATTATTTGTAACTTTCGACAAGTAGAACAATGAATGGAACAGGTAGACGGTTGAAATCATTGTATATATTGCTTCTATATAGTCTAAGAAACATATATGCAAAGCATCCAAACAGTACTATTCGACAATTTTTTGTTCTTCAAGTTTAGTGAACAATGAGCCCCAATGGTTAATCCTTTATCGGAAATTATTTGTAACTTGCGAGAAGTAGAACAATGAATGGAACTGGTAGCCGGTTGAAATCTTTGTATATATTGCATCTATGTAGTCTAAGAAACATATATGCAAAGCATCCAAACAGTACAATTCGCCAATTTTTTGTTCTTCAAGTTTAAGTGAACAATGAGCCCAAATGGTTAATCCGTTATCGGAAATTATTTGTAACTTTCGACAAGTAGAACAATGAATGGAACAGGTAGACGGTTGAAATCTTTGTATATATTGCTTCTAAATAGTCTAAGAAAAATATATGCAAAGCATCCAAACAGTACCATTCGCCAATTTTTTGTTCTTCATGTTTAAGTGAACTACGAGCCCCATTGTTAATCCTTTAAAGGAAATTATTTGTAAATTTCGGCAAGTAGAACAATGAATGGAATAGGTAGACGGTTGAAATCATTGTATATATTGCTTCTATATAGTCTAAGAAACATATATGCAAATCATCCAAACAGTACAATTCGCCAATTTCTTGTTCTTCAAGTTTAAGTAAACTACGATCCCCATTGTTAATCCCTTAACGGAAATTATTTGTAACTTTCGACAAGTAGAACAATGAATGGAACAGGTAGACGGTTGAAATCTTTGTATATATTGCTTCTATATAGAATAAGAAACATATATGCAAAGCATCCAAACAGTACAATTCGCCAATTTTTTGTTCTTCAAGTTTAAGTAAACTACGATCCCCATTGTTAATCCCTTAACGGAAATTATTTGTAACTTTCGACAAGTAGAACAGTGAATGGAACAGGTAGACGGTTGAAATCTTTGTATATATAGCTTCTATATAGTATAAGAAACATATATGCAAAGCATCCAAACAGTACAATTCGCCAATTTTTGTTCTTCAAGTTTAAGTAAACAATGAGCCTCAATGGTTAATCCGTTAACGGAAATTATTTGTAACTTTCGACAAGTAGAACAATGAATGGAACAGGTAGATGGCTGAAATCTTTGTATATATTGCTTCTATATAGTCTAAGAAACATATATGCAAAGCATCCAAACAGTACAATTCGCCAATTTTTTGTTCTTCAAGTTTAAGTGAACAATGAGCCCCAATGATTAATCCTTTATCGGTAATTATTTGTAACTTTCTACAAGTAGAACAATGAATAGTACAGGTAGACGGGTGAAATCTTTCTATATATTGCTGCTAAATGGTCTAAGAAACATCTATGCAAAGCATCCAAACAGTACAATTCGCCAATTTTTTGTTCTTCAAGTTTAAGTAAACTACGATCCCCATTGTTAATCCCTTAACGGAAATTATTTGTAACTTTCGACAAGTAGAACAATGATTGGAACACGTAGACGGTTGAAATCTTTGTATATATTGCTTCCATATAGTCTAAGAAACATGTACGCAAAGCATCCAAAAAAGTACCATTCGCCAATTTTTTGTTCTTCAAGTTTAAGTGAACAATGAGCCCCAATGGTTAATCCTTTATCGGAAATTATTTGTAACTTTCGGCAAGTAGAACAATGAATGGAACAGGTAGACGGTTGAAATCTTTGTATATATTGCTTCTATATAGTCTAAGAAACATATATGCAAAGCACCCAAACAGTACAATTCGCCAATTTATTGTTCTTCAAGTTTAAGTGAACAACGAGCCCCATTGTTAATCCTTTAAAGGAAATTATTTGTAAATTTCGACAAGTAGAACAATGATTGGAACACGTAGACGGTTGAAATCTTTGTATATATTGCTTCCATATAGTCTAAGAAACATGTACGCAAAGCATCCAAACAGTACCGTTCGCCAATTTGTTGGTCTTCAAGATTAAGTGAACAATGAGCCCCAATGGTTAATCCTTTATCCGAAATTATTTGTAATTTTCGACAAGTAGAACAATGAATGGAACAGGTAGACGGTTGAAATATTTGTATATATTGCTTCTATATAGTATAAGAAACATATATGCAAAGCATCCAAACAGTACAATTCGCCAATTATTTGTTCTTCAAGTTTAAGTAAACTACGATCCCCATTGTTAATCCCTTAACGGAAATTATTTGTAACTTTCGACAAGTAGAACAGTGAATGGAACAGGTAGACGGTTGAAATCTTTGTATATATTGCTTCTATATATTATAAGAAACATATATGCAAAGCATCCAAACAGTACAATTCGCCAATTTATTGTTCTTCAAGTTTAAGTGAACAACGAGCCCCATTGTTAATCCCTTAAAGGAAATTATTTGTAAATTTCGACAAGTAGAACAATGATTGGAACACGTAGACCGTTGAAATCTTTGTATATATTGCTTCCATATAGTCTAAGAAACATGTACGCAAAGCATCCAAATAGTACCATTCGCCAATTATTTGTTCTTCAAGTTTAAGTAAACTACGATCCCCATTGTTAATCCCTTAACGGAAATTATTTGTAACTTTCGACAAGTAGAACAGTGAATGGAACAGGTAGACGGTTGAAATCTTTGTATATATTGCTTCTATATAGTATAAGAAACATATATGCAAAGCATCCAAACAGTACAATTCGCCAATTTATTGTTCTTCAAGTTTAAGTGAACAACGAGCCCCATTGTTAATACTTTAACGGAAATTATTTCTAACTTGCGACAAGTAGAACAATGAATGGAACAGGTAGACGGTTGAAATCAATGTATATATTGCTTCTATATAGACTAAGAAACATATATGCAAAGCAACCAAACAGTACCATTCGCCACTTTTTTCTTCTGCAAGTTTAAGTGAACAACGAGCCCCATTGTTAATCCTTTAAAGGAAATTATTTGTAAATTTCGACAAGTAGAACAATGATTGGAACACGTAGACGGTTGAAATCTTTGTATATATTGCTTCCATATATTCTAAGAAACATGTACGCAAAGCATCCAAACATTACTATTCGCCAATTTTTTGTTCTTCAAGTTTAAGTGAACAATGAGCCCCAATGGTTAATCCTTTATCGGAAATTATTTGTAATTTTCGACAAGTAGAACAATGAATGGAACAGTTAGACGGTTGAAATATTTGTATATATTGCTTCTATATAATCTAAGAAACATATATGCAAAGCATCTAAACAGTAACAATCGCCAATTTTTTGATCTTCAAGTTTAAGTGAACTACGAGCCCCATTGTTAATCCTTTAAAGGAAATTATTTGTAAATTTCGACAAGTAGAACAATGAATGGATCATGTAGACGGTTGAAAAAATTGTATATATTGCTTCTATATAGTCTACGAAACATATATGCAAAGCATCCAAACAGTACAATTCGCCAATTTTTTGTTCTTCAAGTTTAAGTGAACTACGAGCCCCATTGTTATTCCTTTAAAGGAAATTATTTGTAAATTTCGACAAGTAGAACAATGAATGGATCATGTAGACGGTTGAAATATTTGTATATATTGCTTCTATATAATCTAAGAAACATATATGCAAAGCATCCAAACAGTACAATTCGACAATTCTTTGCTCTTCAAGTTTAAGTGAACTACGAGCCCCATTGTTAATCCTTTAAAGGAAATTATTTGTAAATTTCGGCAAGTAGAACAATGAATGGAATAGGTAGACGGTTGAAATCATTGTATATATTGCTTCTATATAGTCTAAGAAACATATATGCAAAGCATCCAAACAGTACTATTCGCCAATTTTTTGTTCTTCAAGTTTAAGTGAACAATGAGCCCCATTGTTAATCCTTTAAAGGATATTATTTGTAACTTTCGACAAGTAGAACAGTGAATGGAACAGGTAGACGGTTGAAATCTTTGTATATATTGCTTCTATATAGTCTAAGAAACATATATGCAAAGCATCCAAACAGTACCATTCGCCACCTTTTTGTTCTTCAAGTTTAAGTGAACAACGAGCCCCATTGTTAATACTTTAAAGGATATTATTTGTAACTTTCGACAAGTAGAACAATGAATGGAACAGGTAGACGGTTGAAATCTTTGTATATATTGCTTCTATATAGTCTAAGAAACATATATGCAAAGCATCCAAACAGTACAATTCGCCAATTTTTTGTTCTTCAAATTTAAGTAAACTAAGATCCCCATTGTTAATCCCTTAACGGAAATTATTTGTAACATTCGACAAGTAGAACAATGAATGGAACAGGTAGACGGTTGAAATCTTTGTATATATTGCTTCTATATAGTCTAAGAAACATATATGCAAAGCATCCAAACAGTACCATTCGCCACCTTTTTGTTCTTCAAGTTTAAGTGAACAACGAGCCCCATTGTTAATACTTTAAAGGAAATTATTTATAAATTTCGACAAGTAGAACAATGATTGGAACACGTAGACGGTTGAAATCTTTGTATATATTGCTTCCATATAGTCTAAGAAACATGTACGCAAAGCATCCAAACAGTACCATTCGCCAATTTTTTGTTCTTCAATTTTAAGTGAACTACGAGCCCCATTGTTAATCCTTTAACGGAAATTAATTGTAAATTTCGACAAGTAGAACAATGAATGGAACAGGTAGACGGTTGAAATCTTTGTATATATTGCTTCTATATAGTCTAAGAAACATATATGCAAAGCATCCAAACAGTACAATTCGCCAATTTTTTGTTCTTCAAGTTTAAGTAAACTACGATCCCCATTGTTAATCCCTTAACGGAAATTATTTGTAACATTCGACAAGTAGAACAATGAATGGAACAGGTAGACGGTTGAAATCTTTGTATATATTGCTTCTATATAGTCTAAGAAACATATATGCAAAGCATCCAAACAGTACCATTCGCCAATTTCTTGGTCTTCAAGTTTAAGTGAACAACGAGCCCCAATGGTTAATCCTTTATCGGAAATTATTTGTAAGTTTCGACAAGTAGAACAATGAATGGAACAGGTAGACGGTTGAAATCTTTGTATATATTGCTTCTATATGATCTAAGAAACATATATGCAAAGCATCCAAACAGTACCATTCGCCAATTTTTTGTTCTTCAAGTTTAAGTGAACAACGAGCCCCATTGATAATCATGAAACGGAAATTATTTGTAACTTTTTACAAGTAGAACAATGAATAGAACAGGTAGACGGTTGAAATCTTTGTATATGTTGCTTCTATATAGTCTAAGAAACCTATATGCAAAGCATCCAAACAGTACCATTCGCCAATTTTTTGGTCTTCCAGTTTAAGTGAACAATGAGCCCCTATGGTTAATCCTTTATCGGTAATTATTTGTAACTTTCGACAAGTAGAACAATGAATGGAACAGGTAGACGGTTGAAATCGTTGTATATATTGCGTCTATATAATCTAAGAAACATATACGCAAAGCATCCAAACAGTACCATTCGCCAATTTTTTGGTCTTCCAGTTTAAGTGAACAATGAGCCCCTATGGTTAATCCATTATCGGAAATTATTTGTAATTTTCGACAAGTAGAACAATGAATGGAACAGGTAGACGGTTGAAATATTTGTATATATTGCTTCTATTTAGTCTAAGAAACATATATGCAAAGCATCCAAACAGTACCATTCGCCACTTTTTTGTTCTTCAAGTTTAAGTGAACAACGAGCCCCAATGGTTAATCCTTTATCGGAAATTATTTGTAACTTTCGACAAGTAGAACAATGAATGGAACAGGTAGACGGTTGAAATCTTTGTATATATTGCTTCTATATAGTCTAAGAAACATATATGCAAAGCATCCAAACAGTAAAATTTGCCAATTTCTTGTTCTTCAAGTTTAAGTAAACTACGATCCCCATTGTTAATGCCTTAACGGAAATTATTTGTAAATTTCGGCAAGTAGAACAATGAATGGAATAGGTAGACGGTTGAAATCATTGTATATATTGCTTCTAAATAGTCTAAGAAACATATATGCAAAGCATCCAAACAGTACCATTCGCCAATTTTTTGTTCTTCAAGTTTAAGTAAACTACGATCCCCATTGTTAATCCCTTAACGGAAATTATTTGTAACTTTCGACAAGTAGAACAATGAATGGAACAGGTAGACGGTTGAAATCATTGTATATATTGCTTCTATATAGTCTAAGAAACATATATGCAAAGCATCCAAACAGTACCATTCGCCAATTTTTTGTTCTTCATGTTTAAGTGAACTACGAGCCCCATTGTTAATCCTTTAAAGGAAATTATTTGTAAATTTCGGCAAGTAGAACAATGAATGGAATAGGTAGACGGTTGAAATCATTGTATATATTGCTTCTATATAGTCTAAGAAACATATATGCAAATCATCCAAACAGTACAATTCGCCAATTTCTTGTTCTTCAAGTTTAAGTAAACTACGATCCCCATTGTTAATCCCTTAACGGAAATTATTTGTAACTTTCGACAAGTAGAACAATGAATGGAACAGGTAGACGGTTGAAATCTTTGTATATATTGCTTCTATATAGAATAAGAAACATATATGCAAAGCATCCAAACAGTACAATTCGCCAATTTTTTGTTCTTCAAGTTTAAGTAAACTACGATCCCCATTGTTAATCCCTTAACGGAAATTATTTGTAACTTTCGACAAGTAGAACAGTGAATGGAACAGGTAGACGGTTGAAATCTTTGTATATATTGCTTCTATATAGTATAAAAAACATATATGCAAAGCATCCAAACAGTACAATTCGCCAATTTTTGTTCTTCAAGTTTAAGTGAACAATGAGCCTCAATGGTTAATCCGTTAACGGAAATTATTTGTAACTTTCGACAAGTAGAACAATGAATGGAACAGGTAGATGGCTGAAATCTTTGTATATATTGCTTCTATATAGTCTAAGAAACATATATGCAAAGCATCCAAACAGTACAATTCGCCAATTTTTTGTTCTTCAAGTTTAAGTGAACAATGAGCCCCAATGATTAATCCTTTATCGGTAATTATTTGTAACTTTCTACAAGTAGAACAATGAATAGTACAGGTAGACGGGTGAAATCTTTCTATATATTGCTGCTAAATGGTCTAAGAAACATCTATGCAAAGCATCCAAACAGTACAATTCGCCAATTTTTTGTTCTTCAAGTTTAAGTAAACTACGATCCCCATTGTTAATCCCTTAACGGAAATTATTTGTAACTTTCGACAAGTAGAACAATGATTGGAACACGTAGACGGTTGAAATCTTTGTATATATTGCTTCCATATAGTCTAAGAAACATGTACGCAAAGCATCCAAACAGTACCATTCGCCAATTTTTTGTTCTTCAAGTTTAAGTGAACAATGAGCCCCAATGGTTAATCCTTTATCGGAAATTATTTGTAACTTTCGGCAAGTAGAACAATGAATGGAACAGGTAGACGGTTGAAATCTTTGTATATATTGCTTCTATATAGTCTAAGAAACATATATGCAAAGCACCCAAACAGTACAATTCGCCAATTTATTGTTCTTCAAGTTTAAGTGAACAACGAGCCCCATTGTTAATCCTTTAAAGGAAATTATTTGTAAATTTCGACAAGTAGAACAATGATTGGAACACGTAGACGGTTGAAATCTTTGTATATATTGCTTCCATATAGTCTAAGAAACATGTACGCAAAGCATCCAAACAGTACCGTTCGCCAATTTGTTGGTCTTCAAGATTAAGTGAACAATGAGCCCCAATGGTTAATCCTTTATCCGAAATTATTTGTAATTTTCGACAAGTAGAACAATGAATGGAACAGGTAGACGGTTGAAATATTTGTATATATTGCTTCTATATAGTATAAGAAACATATATGCAAAGCATCCAAACAGTACAATTCGCCAATTATTTGTTCTTCAAGTTTAAGTAAACTACGATCCCCATTGTTAATCCCTTAACGGAAATTATTTGTAACTTTCGACAAGTAGAACAGTGAATGGAACAGGTAGACGGTTGAAATCTTTGTATATATTGCTTCTATATATTATAAGAAACATATATGCAAAGCATCCAAACAGTACAATTCGCCAATTTATTGTTCTTCAAGTTTAAGTGAACAACGAGCCCCATTGTTAATCCCTTAAAGGAAATTATTTGTAAATTTCGACAAGTAGAACAATGATTGGAACACGTAGACCGTTGAAATCTTTGTATATATTGCTTCCATATAGTCTAAGAAACATGTACGCAAAGCATCCAAATAGTACCATTCGCCAATTATTTGTTCTTCAAGTTTAAGTAAACTACGATCCCCATTGTTAATCCCTTAACGGAAATTATTTGTAACTTTCGACAAGTAGAACAGTGAATGGAACAGGTAGACGGTTGAAATCTTTGTATATATTGCTTCTATATAGTATAAGAAACATATATGCAAAGCATCCAAACAGTACAATTCGCCAATTTATTGTTCTTCAAGTTTAAGTGAACAACGAGCCCCATTGTTAATACTTTAACGGAAATTATTTGTAACTTGCGACAAGTAGAACAATGAATGGATCATGTAGACGGTTGAAAAAATTGTATATATTGCTTCTATATAGTCTACGAAACATATATGCAAAGCATCCAAACAGTACAATTCGCCAATTTTTTGTTCTTCAAGTTTAAGTGAACTACGAGCCCCATTGTTATTCCTTTAAAGGAAATTATTTGTAAATTTCGACAAGTAGAACAATGAATGGATCATGTAGACGGTTGAAATATTTGTATATATTGCTTCTATATAATCTAAGAAACATATATGCAAAGCATCCAAACAGTACAATTCGACAATTCTTTGCTCTTCAAGTTTAAGTGAACTACGAGCCCCATTGTTAATCCTTTAAAGGAAATTATTTGTAAATTTCGGCGAGTAGAACAATGAATGGAATAGGTAGACGGTTGAAATCATTGTATATATTGCTTCTATATAGTCTAAGAAACATATATGCAAAGCATCCAAACAGTACTATTCGCCAATTTTTTGTTCTTCAAGTTTAAGTGAACAATGAGCCCCATTGTTAATCCTTTAAAGGATATTATTTGTAACTTTCGACAAGTAGAACAGTGAATGGAACAGGTAGACGGTTGAAATCTTTGTATATATTGCTTCTATATAGTCTAAGAAACATATATGCAAAGCATCCAAACAGTACCATTCGCCACCTTTTTGTTCTTCAAGTTTAAGTGAACAACGAGCCCCATTGTTAATACTTTAAAGGATATTATTTGTAACTTTCGACAAGTAGAACAATGAATGGAACAGGTAGACGGTTGAAATCTTTGTATATATTGCTTCTATATAGTCTAAGAAACATATATGCAAAGCATCCAAACAGTACAATTCGCCAATTTTTTGTTCTTCAAGTTTAAGTAAACTAAGATCCCCATTGTTAATCCCTTAACGGAAATTATTTGTAACATTCGACAAGTAGAACAATGAATGGAACAGGTAGACGGTTGAAATCTTTGTATATATTGCTTCTATATAGTCTAAGAAACATATATGCAAAGCATCCAAACAGTACCATTCGCCACCTTTTTGTTCTTCAAGTTTAAGTGAACAACGAGCCCCATTGTTAATACTTTAAAGGAAATTATTTATAAATTTCGACAAGTAGAACAATGATTGGAACACGTAGACGGTTGAAATCTTTGTATATATTGCTTCCATATAGTCTAAGAAACATGTACGCAAAGCATCCAAACAGTACCATTCGCCAATTTTTTGTTCTTCAAGTTTAAGTGAACTACGAGCCCCATTGTTAATCCTTTAACGGAAATTAATTGTAAATTTCGACAAGTAGAACAATGAATGGAACAGGTAGACGGTTGAAATCTTTGTATATATTGCTTCTATATAGTCTAAGAAACATATATGCAAAGCATCCAAACAGTACAATTCGCCAATTTTTTGTTCTTCAAGTTTAAGTAAACTACGATCCCCATTGTTAATCCCTTAACGGAAATTATTTGTAACATTCGACAAGTAGAACAATGAATGGAACAGGTAGACGGTTGAAATCTTTGTATATATTGCTTCTATATAGTCTAAGAAACATATATGCAAAGCATCCAAACAGTACCATTCGACAATTTTTTGTTCTTCAAGTTTAAGTAAACTACGATCCCCATTGTTAATCCCTTAACGGAAATTATTTGTAACATTCGACAAGTAGAACAATGAATGGAACAGGTAGACGGTTGAAATCATTGTATATATTGCTTCTATATAGTCTAAGAAACATATATGCAAAGCATCCAAACAGTACAATTCGCCAATTTTTTGTTCTTCAAGTTTAAGTAAACTACGATCCCCATTGTTAATCCCTTAACGGAAATTATTTGTAACTTTCGACAAGTAGAACAATGAATGGAACAGGTAGACGGTTGAAATCATTGTATATATTGCTTCTATATAGTCTAAGAAACATATATGCAAAGCATCCAAACAGTACCATTCGCCAATTTTTTGTTCTTCATGTTTAAGTGAACTACGAGCCCCATTGTTAATCCTTTAAAGGAAATTATTTGTAAATTTCGGCAAGTAGAACAATGAATGGAATAGGTAGACGGTTGAAATCATTGTATATATTGCTTCTATATAGTCTAAGAAACATATATGCAAATCATCCAAACAGTACAATTCGCCAATTTCTTGTTCTTCAAGTTTAAGTAAACTACGATCCCCATTGTTAATCCCTTAACGGAAATTATTTGTAACTTTCGACAAGTAGAACAATGAATGGAACAGGTAGACGGTTGAAATCTTTGTATATATTGCTTCTATATAGAATAAGAAACATATATGCAAAGCATCCAAACAGTACAATTCGCCAATTTTTTGTTCTTCAAGTTTAAGTAAACTACGATCCCCATTGTTAATCCCTTAACGGAAATTATTTGTAACTTTCGACAAGTAGAACAGTGAATGGAACAGGTAGACGGTTGAAATCTTTGTATATATTGCTTCTATATAGTATAAAAAACATATATGCAAAGCATCCAAACAGTACAATTCGCCAATTTTTGTTCTTCAAGTTTAAGTGAACAATGAGCCTCAATGGTTAATCCGTTAACGGAAATTATTTGTAACTTTCGACAAGTAGAACAATGAATGGAACAGGTAGATGGCTGAAATCTTTGTATATATTGCTTCTATATAGTCTAAGAAACATATATGCAAAGCATCCAAACAGTACAATTCGCCAATTTTTTGTTCTTCAAGTTTAAGTGAACAATGAGCCCCAATGATTAATCCTTTATCGGTAATTATTTGTAACTTTCTACAAGTAGAACAATGAATAGTACAGGTAGACGGGTGAAATCTTTCTATATATTGCTGCTAAATGGTCTAAGAAACATCTATGCAAAGCATCCAAACAGTACAATTCGCCAATTTTTTGTTCTTCAAGTTTAAGTAAACTACGATCCCCATTGTTAATCCCTTAACGGAAATTATTTGTAACTTTCGACAAGTAGAACAATGATTGGAACACGTAGACGGTTGAAATCTTTGTATATATTGCTTCCATATAGTCTAAGAAACATGTACGCAAAGCATCCAAACAGTACCATTCGCCAATTTTTTGTTCTTCAAGTTTAAGTGAACAATGAGCCCCAATGGTTAATCCTTTATCGGAAATTATTTGTAACTTTCGGCAAGTAGAACAATGAATGGAACAGGTAGACGGTTGAAATCTTTGTATATATTGCTTCTATATAGTCTAAGAAACATATATGCAAAGCACCCAAACAGTACAATTCGCCAATTTATTGTTCTTCAAGTTTAAGTGAACAACGAGCCCCATTGTTAATCCTTTAAAGGAAATTATTTGTAAATTTCGACAAGTAGAACAATGATTGGAACACGTAGACGGTTGAAATCTTTGTATATATTGCTTCCATATAGTCTAAGAAACATGTACGCAAAGCATCCAAACAGTACCGTTCGCCAATTTGTTGGTCTTCAAGATTAAGTGAACAATGAGCCCCAATGGTTAATCCTTTATCCGAAATTATTTGTAATTTTCGACAAGTAGAACAATGAATGGAACAGGTAGACGGTTGAAATATTTGTATATATTGCTTCTATATAGTATAAGAAACATATATGCAAAGCATCCAAACAGTACAATTCGCCAATTATTTGTTCTTCAAGTTTAAGTAAACTACGATCCCCATTGTTAATCCCTTAACGGAAATTATTTGTAACTTTCGACAAGTAGAACAGTGAATGGAACAGGTAGACGGTTGAAATCTTTGTATATATTGCTTCTATATATTATAAGAAACATATATGCAAAGCATCCAAACAGTACAATTCGCCAATTTATTGTTCTTCAAGTTTAAGTGAACAACGAGCCCCATTGTTAATCCCTTAAAGGAAATTATTTGTAAATTTCGACAAGTAGAACAATGATTGGAACACGTAGACCGTTGAAATCTTTGTATATATTGCTTCCATATAGTCTAAGAAACATGTACGCAAAGCATCCAAATAGTACCATTCGCCAATTATTTGTTCTTCAAGTTTAAGTAAACTACGATCCCCATTGTTAATCCCTTAACGGAAATTATTTGTAACTTTCGACAAGTAGAACAGTGAATGGAACAGGTAGACGGTTGAAATCTTTGTATATATTGCTTCTATATAGTATAAGAAACATATATGCAAAGCATCCAAACAGTACAATTCGCCAATTTATTGTTCTTCAAGTTTAAGTGAACAACGAGCCCCATTGTTAATACTTTAACGGAAATTATTTGTAACTTGCGACAAGTAGAACAATGAATGGATCATGTAGACGGTTGAAAAAATTGTATATATTGCTTCTATATAGTCTACGAAACATATATGCAAAGCATCCAAACAGTACAATTCGCCAATTTTTTGTTCTTCAAGTTTAAGTGAACTACGAGCCCCATTGTTATTCCTTTAAAGGAAATTATTTGTAAATTTCGACAAGTAGAACAATGAATGGATCATGTAGACGGTTGAAATATTTGTATATATTGCTTCTATATAATCTAAGAAACATATATGCAAAGCATCCAAACAGTACAATTCGACAATTCTTTGCTCTTCAAGTTTAAGTGAACTACGAGCCCCATTGTTAATCCTTTAAAGGAAATTATTTGTAAATTTCGGCGAGTAGAACAATGAATGGAATAGGTAGACGGTTGAAATCATTGTATATATTGCTTCTATATAGTCTAAGAAACATATATGCAAAGCATCCAAACAGTACTATTCGCCAATTTTTTGTTCTTCAAGTTTAAGTGAACAATGAGCCCCATTGTTAATCCTTTAAAGGATATTATTTGTAACTTTCGACAAGTAGAACAGTGAATGGAACAGGTAGACGGTTGAAATCTTTGTATATATTGCTTCTATATAGTCTAAGAAACATATATGCAAAGCATCCAAACAGTACCATTCGCCACCTTTTTGTTCTTCAAGTTTAAGTGAACAACGAGCCCCATTGTTAATACTTTAAAGGATATTATTTGTAACTTTCGACAAGTAGAACAATGAATGGAACAGGTAGACGGTTGAAATCTTTGTATATATTGCTTCTATATAGTCTAAGAAACATATATGCAAAGCATCCAAACAGTACAATTCGCCAATTTTTTGTTCTTCAAGTTTAAGTAAACTAAGATCCCCATTGTTAATCCCTTAACGGAAATTATTTGTAACATTCGACAAGTAGAACAATGAATGGAACAGGTAGACGGTTGAAATCTTTGTATATATTGCTTCTATATAGTCTAAGAAACATATATGCAAAGCATCCAAACAGTACCATTCGCCACCTTTTTGTTCTTCAAGTTTAAGTGAACAACGAGCCCCATTGTTAATACTTTAAAGGAAATTATTTATAAATTTCGACAAGTAGAACAATGATTGGAACACGTAGACGGTTGAAATCTTTGTATATATTGCTTCCATATAGTCTAAGAAACATGTACGCAAAGCATCCAAACAGTACCATTCGCCAATTTTTTGTTCTTCAAGTTTAAGTGAACTACGAGCCCCATTGTTAATCCTTTAACGGAAATTAATTGTAAATTTCGACAAGTAGAACAATGAATGGAACAGGTAGACGGTTGAAATCTTTGTATATATTGCTTCTATATAGTCTAAGAAACATATATGCAAAGCATCCAAACAGTACAATTCGCCAATTTTTTGTTCTTCAAGTTTAAGTAAACTACGATCCCCATTGTTAATCCCTTAACGGAAATTATTTGTAACATTCGACAAGTAGAACAATGAATGGAACAGGTAGACGGTTGAAATCTTTGTATATATTGCTTCTATATAGTCTAAGAAACATATATGCAAAGCATCCAAACAGTACCATTCGACAATTTTTTGTTCTTCAAGTTTAAGTAAACTACGATCCCCATTGTTAATCCCTTAACGGAAATTATTTGTAACATTCGACAAGTAGAACAATGAATGGAACAGGTAGACGGTTGAAATCATTGTATATATTGCTTCTATATAGTCTAAGAAACATATATGCAAAGCATCCAAACAGTACAATTCGCCAATTTTTTGTTCTTCAAGTTTAAGTAAACTACGATCCCCATTGTTAATCCCTTAACGGAAATTATTTGTAACTTTCGACAAGTAGAACAATGAATGGAACAGGTAGACGGTTGAAATCTTTGTATATATTGCTTCTATATAGTCTAAGAAACATATATGCAAAGCATCCAAACAGTACAATTCGCCAATTTTTTGTTCTTCAAGTTTAAGTGAACAATGAGCCCCATTGTTAATCCTTTAAAGGAAATTATTTGTAACTTTCGACAAGTAGAACAATGAATGGAACAGGTAGACGGTTGAAATCTTTGTATATATTGCTTCTATATAGTCTAAGAAACATATATGCAAAGCATCTAAACAGTACCATTCGCCAATTTTTTGTTCTTCAAGTTTAAGTGAACAACGAGCCCCATTGTTAATCCTTTAAAGGAAATTATGTGTAAATTTCTACAAGTAGAACAATGATTGGAACACGTAGACGGTTGAAATCTTTGTATATATTGCTTCCATATAGTCTAAGAAACATGTACGCAAAGCATCCAAACAGTACAATTCGCCAATTTTTTGTTCTTCAAGTTTAAGTGAACTACGATCCCCATTGTTAATCCCTTAACGGAAATTATTTGTAACTTTCGACAAGTAGAACAGTGAATGGAACAGGTAGACGGTTGAAATCTTTGTATATATTGCTTCTATATAGTCTAAGAAACATATATGCAAAGCATCCAAACAGTACCATTCGCCACCTTTTTGTTCTTCAAGTTTAAGTGAACAACGAGCCCCATTGTTAATACTTTAAAGGAAATTATTTATAAATTTCGACAAGTAGAACAATGATTGGAACACGTAGACGGTTGAAATCTTTGTATATATTGCTTCCATATAGTCTAAGAAACATGTACGCAAAGCATCCAAACAGTACCATTCGCCAATTTTTTGTTCTTCAAGTTTAAGTGAACTACGAGCCCCATTGTTAATCCTTTAACGGAAATTAATTGTAAATTTCGACAAGTAGAACAATGATTGGAACACGTAGACGGTTGAAATCTTTGTATATATTGCTTCTATATAGTCTAAGAAACATATATGCAAAGCATCCAAACAGTACAATTCGCCAATTTATTGTTCTTCAAGTTTAAGTGAACAACGAGCCCCATTGTTAATCCTTTAAAGGAAATTATTTGTAAATTTCGACAAGTAGAACAATGATTGGAACACGTAGACGGTTGAAATCTTTGTATATATTGCTTCTATATAGTCTAAGAAACATATATGCAAAGCATCCAAACAGTAAAATTTGCCAATTTCTTGTTCTTCAAGTTTAAGTAAACTACGATCCACATTGTTAATGCCTTAACGGAAATTATTTGTAAATTTCGGCAAGTAGAACAATGAATGGAATAGGTAGACGGTTGAAATCATTGTATATATTGCTTCTAAATAGTCTAAGAAACATATATGCAAAGCATCCAAACAGTACCATTCGCCAATTTTTTGTTCTTCAAGTTTAAGTAAACTACGATCCCCATTGTTAATCCCTTAACGGAAATTATTTGTAACTTTCGACAAGTAGAACAATGAATGGAACAGGTAGACGGTTGAAATCATTGTATATATTGCTTCTATATAGTCTAAGAAACATATATGCAAAGCATCCAAACAGTACAATTCGACAATTTTTTGTTCTTCAAGTTTAGTGAACAATGAGCCCCATTGTTAATCCTTTAAAGGAAATTATTTGTAACTTTCGACAAGTAGAACAATGAATGGAACAGGTAGACGGTTGAAATCATTGTATATATTGCTTCTATATAGTCTAAGAAACATATATGCAAAGCATCCAAACAGTACAATTCGCCAATTTTTTGTTCTTCAAGTTTAAGTGAACAATGAGCCCCATTGTTAATCCTTTATCGGAAATTATTTGTAACTTTCGGCAAGTAGAACAATGAATGGAACAGGTAGACGGTTGAAATCTTTGTATATATTGCTTCTATATAGTCTAAGAAACATATATGCAAAGCATCCAAACAGTACAATTCGCCAATTTATTGTTCTTCAAGTTTAAGTGAACAACGAGCCCCATTGTTAATCCTTTAAAGGAAATTATTTGTAAATTTCGACAAGTAGAACAATGATTGGAACACGTAGACGGTTGAAATCTTTGTATATATTGCTTCTATATAGTCTAAGAAACATATATGCAAATCATCCAAACAGTACAATTCGCCAATTTATTGTTCTTCAAGTTTAAGTGAACAACGAGCCCCATTGTTAATCCTTTAAAGGAAATTATTTGTAATTTTCGACAAGTAGAACAATGAATGGAAGAGGTAGACGGTTGAAATCTTTGTATATATTGCTTCTATATAGTCTAAAAACATATATGCTAAGCATCCAAACAGTACAATTCGCCAATTTTTTGTTCTTCAAGTTTAATTGAACAATGAGCCCCAATGGTTAATCCTTTATCGGAAATTATTTGTAACTTTCGGCAAGTAGAACAATGAATGGAACAGGTAGACTGTTGAAATTATTGTATATATTGCTTCTATATAGTCTAAGAAACATATATGCAAAGCATCCAAACAGTACAATTCGCCAATTTTTTGTTCTTCAAATTTAAGTGAACAATGAGCCCCATTGTTAATCCTTTAAAGGAAATTATTTCTAACTTTCGACAAGTAGAACAATGAATGGAACAGGTAGACGGTTGAAATCTTTGTATATATTGCTTCTATATAGTCTAAGAAACATATATGCAAAGCATCCAAACAGTAAAATTTGCCAATTTCTTGTTCTTCAAGTTTAAGTAAACTACGATCCCCATTGTTAATGCCTTAACGGAAATTATTTGTAAATTTCGGCAAGTAGAACAATGAATGGAATAGGTAGACGGTTGAAATCATTGTATATATTGCTTCTAAATAGTCTAAGAAACATATATGCAAAGCATCCAAACAGTACCATTCGCCAATTTTTTGTTCTTCAAGTTTAAGTAAACTACGATCCCCATTGTTAATCCCTTAACGGAAATTATTTGTAACTTTCGACAAGTAGAACAATGAATGGAACAGGTAGACGGTTGAAATCATTGTATATATTGCTACTATATAGTCTAAGAAACATATATGCAAAGCATCCAAACAGTACAATTCGACAATTTTTTGTTCTTCAAGTTTAGTGAACAATGAGCCCCAATGGTTAATCCTTTATCGGAAATTATTTGTAACTTGCGAGAAGTAGAACAATGAATGGAACTGGTAGCCGGTTGAAATCTTTGTATATATTGCTTCTATGTAGTCTAAGAAACATATATGCAAAGCATCCAAACAGTACAATTCGCCAATTTTTTGTTCTTCAAGTTTAAGTGAACAATGAGCCCAAATGGTTAATCCGTTATCGGAAATTATTTGTAACTTTCGACAAGTAGAACAATGAATGGAACAGGTAGACGGTTGAAATCTTTGTATATATTGCTTCTATATAGTCTAAGAAACATATATGCAAAGCATCCAAACAGTAAAATTTGCCAATTTCTTGTTCTTCAAGTTTAAGTAAACTACGATCCCCATTGTTAATGCCTTAACGGAAATTATTTGTAAATTTCGGCAAGTAGAACAATGAATGGAATAGGTAGACGGTTGAAATCATTGTATATATTGCTTCTAAATAGTCTAAGAAACATATATGCAAAGCATCCAAACAGTACCATTCGCCAATTTTTTGTTCTTCAAGTTTAAGTAAACTACGATCCCCATTGTTAATCCCTTAACGGAAATTATTTGTAACTTTCGACAAGTAGAACAATGAATGGAACAGGTAGACGGTTGAAATCATTGTATATATTGCTTCTATATAGTCTAAGAAACATATATGCAAAGCATCCAAACAGTACAATTCGACAATTTTTTGTTCTTCAAGTTTAGTGAACAATGAGCCCCAATGGTTAATCCTTTATCGGAAATTATTTGTAACTTGCGAGAAGTAGAACAATGAATGGAACTGGTAGCCGGTTGAAATCTTTGTATATATTGCATCTATGTAGTCTAAGAAACATATATGCAAAGCATCCAAACAGTACAATTCGCCAATTTTTTGTTCTTCAAGTTTAAGTGAACAATGAGCCCAAATGGTTAATCCGTTATCGGAAATTATTTGTAACTTTCGACAAGTAGAACAATGAATGGAACAGGTAGACGGTTGAAATCTTTGTATATATTGCTTCTATATAGTCTAAGAAAAATATATGCAAAGCATCCAAACAGTACCATTCGCCAATTTTTTGTTCTTCATGTTTAAGTGAACTACGAGCCCCATTGTTAATCCTTTAAAGGAAATTATTTGTAAATTTCGGCAAGTAGAACAATGAATGGAATAGGTAGACGGTTGAAATCATTGTATATATTGCTTCTATATAGTCTAAGAAACATATATGCAAATCATCCAAACAGTACAATTCGCCAATTTCTTGTTCTTCAAGTTTAAGTAAACTACGATCCCCATTGTTAATCCCTTAACGGAAATTATTTGTAACTTTCGACAAGTAGAACAATGAATGGAACAGGTAGACGGTTGAAATCTTTGTATATATTGCTTCTATATAGAATAAGAAACATATATGCAAAGCATCCAAACAGTACAATTCGCCAATTTTTTGTTCTTCAAGTTTAAGTAAACTACGATCCCCATTGTTAATCCCTTAACGGAAATTATTTGTAACTTTCGACAAGTAGAACAGTGAATGGAACAGGTAGACGGTTGAAATCTTTGTATATATTGCTTCTATATAGTATAAGAAACATATATGCAAAGCATTCAAACAGTACAATTCGCCAATTTTTTGTTCTTCAAGTTTAAGTGAACAATGAGCCTCAATGGTTAATCCGTTAACGGAAATTATTTGTAACTTTCGACAAGTAGAACAGTGAATGGAACAGGTAGACGGTTGAAATCTTTGTATATATTGCTTCTATATAGTATAAGAAACATATATGCAAAGCATCCAAACAGTACAATTCGCCAATTTTTTGTTCTTCAAGTTTAAGTGAACAATGAGCCTCAATGGTTAATCCGTTAACGGAAATTATTTGTAACTTTCGACAAGTAGAACAGTGAATGGAACAGGTAGACGGTTGAAATCTTTGTATATATTGCTTCTATATAGTATAAGAAACATATATGCAAAGCATCCAAACAGTACCATTCGCCAATTTTTTGTTCTTCAAGTTTAAGTGAACAACGAGCCCCATTGATAATCATGAAACGGAAATTATTTGTAACTTTTTACAAGTAGAACAATGAATAGAACAGGTAGACGGTTGAAATCTTTGTATATGTTGCTTCTATATAGTCTAAGAAACCTATATGCAAAGCATCCAAACAGTACCATTCGCCAATTTTTTGGTCTTCCAGTTTAAGTGAACAATGAGCCCCTATGGTTAATCCTTTATCGGTAATTATTTGTAACTTTCGACAAGTAGAACAATGAATGGAACAGGTAGACGGTTGAAATCGTTGTATATATTGCGTCTATATAATCTAAGAAACATATACGCAAAGCATCCAAACAGTACCATTCGCCAATTTTTTGGTCTTCCAGTTTAAGTGAACAATGAGCCCCTATGGTTAATCCATTATCGGAAATTATTTGTAATTTTCGACAAGTAGAACAATGAATGGAACAGGTAGACGGTTGAAATATTTGTATATATTGCTTCTATATAGTATAAGAAACATATATGCAAAGCATCCAAACAGTACAATTCGCCAATTTTTTGTTCTTCAAGTTTAAGTAAACTACGATCCCCATTGTTAATCCCTTAACGGAAATTATTTGTAACTTTCGACAAGTAGAAGAATGATTGGAACACGTAGACGGTTGAAATCTTTGTATATATTGCTTCCATATAGTCTAAGAAACATGTTCGCAAAGCATCCACACAGTACCATTCGCCAATTTTTTGTTCTTCAAGTTTAAGTGAACAATGAGCCCCATTGTTAATCCTTTATCGGAAATTATTTGTAACTTTCGGCAAGTAGAACAATGAATGGAACAGGTAGACGGTTGAAATCTTTGAATATATTGCTTCTATATAGTCTAAGAAACATATATGCAAAGCATCCAAACAGTACAATTCGCCAATTTATTGTTCTTCAAGTTTAAGTGAACAACGAGCCCCATTGTTAATCCTTTAAAGGAAATTATTTGTAAATTTCGACAAGTAGAACAATGATTGGAACACGTAGACGGTTGAAATCTTTGTATATATTGCTTCCATATAGTCTAAGAAACATGTACGCAAAGCATCCAAACAGTACCATTCGCCAATTTTTTGGTCTTCAAGTTTAAGTGAACAATGAGCCCCAATGGTTAATCCTTTATCGGAAATTATTTGTAACTTTCGGCAAGTAGAACAATAAATGGAACAGGTAGACGGTTGAAATCTTTGTATATATTGCTTCTATATAGTCTAAGAAACATATATGCAAATCATCCAAACAGTACAATTCGCCAATTTATTGTTCTTCAAGTTTAAGTGAACAACGAGCCCATTGTTAATCCTTTAAAGGAAATTATTTGTAATTTTCGACAAGTAGAACAATGAATGGAAGAGGTAGACGGTTGAAATCTTTGTATATATTGCTTCCATATAGTCTAAGAAACATGTACGCAAAGCATCCAAACAGTACCATTCGCCAATTTTTTGTTCTTCAAGTTTAAGTGAACAATGAGCCCCAATGGTTAATCCTTTATCGGAAATTATTTGTAACTTTCGGCAAGTAGAACAATGAATGGAACAGGTAGACGGTTGAAATCTTTGTATATATTGCTTCTATATAGTCTAAGAAACATATATGCAAAGCATCCAAACAGTACAATTCGCCAATTTATTGTTCTTCAAGTTTAAGTGAACAACGAGCCCCATTGTTAATCCTTTAAAGGAAATTATTTGTAAATTTCGACAAGTAGAACAATGATTGGAACACGTAGACGGTTGAAATCTTTGTATATATTGCTTCCATATAGTCTAAGAAACACGTACGCAAAGCATCCAAACAGTACCGTTCGCCAATTTGTTGGTCTTCAAGATTAAGTGAACAATGAGCCCCAATGGTTAATCCTTTATCCGAAATTATTTGTAATTTTCGACAAGTAGAACAATGAATGGAACAGGTAGACGGTTGAAATATTTGTATATATTGCTTCTATATAGTATAAGAAACATATATGCAAAGCATCCAAACAGTACAATTCGCCAATTATTTGTTCTTCAAGTTTAAGTAAACTACGATCCCCATTGTTAATCCCTTAACGGAAATTATTTGTAACTTTCGACAAGTAGAACAGTGAATGGAACAGGTAGACGGTTGAAATCTTTGTATATATTGCTTCTATATAGTATAAGAAACATATATGCAAAGCATCCAAACAGTACAATTCGCCAATTTATTGTTCTTCAAGTTTAAGTGAACAACGAGCCCCATTGTTAATCCCTTAAAGGAAATTATTTGTAAATTTCGACAAGTAGAACAATGATTGGAACACGTAGACCGTTGAAATCTTTGTATATATTGCTTCCATATAGTCTAAGAAACATGTACGCAAAGCATCCAAATAGTACCATTCGCCAATTATTTGTTCTTCAAGTTTAAGTAAACTACGATCCCCATTGTTAATCCCTTAACGGAAATTATTTGTAACTTTCGACAAGTAGAACAGTGAATGGAACAGGTAGACGGTTGAAATCTTTGTATATATTGCTTCTATATAGTATAAGAAACATATATGCAAAGCATCCAAACAGTACAATTCGCCAATTTATTGTTCTTCAAGTTTAAGTGAACAACGAGCCCCATTGTTAATCCTTTAACGGAAATTATTTGTAACTTGCGACAAGGAGAACAATGAATGGAACAGGTAGACGGTTGAAATCTTTGTATATATTGCTTCTATATAGTATAAGAAACATATATGCAAAGCATCCAAACAGCACCATTCGCCAATTTTTTGTTCTTCAAGTTTAAGTGAACAATGAGCCCCAATGGTTAATCCGTTATCGGAAATTATTTGTAACTTTCGACAAGTAGAACAATGAATGGAACAGGTAGATGGTTGAAATCTTTGTATATATTGCTTCTATATAGTCTAAAAACATATATGCTAAGCATCCAAACAGTACAATTCGCCAATTTTTTGTTCTTCAAGTTTAATTGAACAATGAGCCCCAATGGTTAATCCTTTATCGGAAATTATTTGTAACTTTCGGCAAGTAGAACAATGAATGGAACAGGTAGACTGTTGAAATTATTGTATATATTGCTTCTATATAGTCTAAGAAACATATATGCAAAGCATCCAAACAGTACAATTCGCCAATTTTTTGTTCTTCAAATTTAAGTGAACAATGAGCCCCATTGTTAATCCTTTAAAGGAAATTATTTCTAACTTTCGACAAGTAGAACAATGAATGGAACAGGTAGACGGTTGAAATCTTTGTATATATTGCTTCTATATAGTCTAAGAAACATATATGCAAATCATCCAAACAGTACAATTCGCCAATTTCTTGTTCTTCAAGTTTAAGTAAACTACGATCCCCATTGTTAATCCCTTAACGGAAATTATTTGTAACTTTCGACAAGTAGAACAATGAATGGAACAGGTAGACGGTTGAAATCTTTGTATATATTGCTTCTATATAGAATAAGAAACATATATGCAAAGCATCCAAACAGTACAATTCGCCAATTTTTTGTTCTTCAAGTTTAAGTAAACTACGATCCCCATTGTTAATCCCTTAACGGAAATTATTTGTAACTTTCGACAAGTAGAACAGTGAATGGAACAGGTAGACGGTTGAAATCTTTGTATATATTGCTTCTATATAGTATAAGAAACATATATGCAAAGCATCCAAACAGTACAATTCGCCAATTTTTTGTTCTTCAAGTTTAAGTGAACAATGAGCCTCAATGGTTAATCCGTTAACGGAAATTATTTGTAACTTTCGACAAGTAGAACAATGAATGGAACAGGTAGATGGCTGAAATCTTTGTATATATTGCTTCTATATAGTCTAAGAAACATATATGCAAAGCATCCAAACAGTACAATTCGCCAATTTTTTGTTCTTCAAGTTTAAGTGAACAATGAGCCCCAATGATTAATCCTTTATCGGTAATTATTTGTAACTTTCTACAAGTAGAACAATGAATAGTACAGGTAGACGGGTGAAATCTTTCTATATATTGCTTCTAAATGGTCTAAGAAACATCTATGCAAAGCATCCAAACAGTACAATTCGCCAATTTTTTGTTCTTCAAGTTTAAGTAAACTACGATCCCCATTGTTAATCCCTTATCGGAAATTATTTGTAACTTTCGACAAGTAGAACAATGATTGGAACACGTAGACGGTTGAAATCTTTGTATATATTGCTTCCATATAGTCTAAGAAACATGTACGCAAAGCATCCAAACAGTACCATTCGCCAATTTTTTGTTCTTCAAGTTTAAGTGAACAATGAGCCCCAATGGTTAATCCTTTATCGGAAATTATTTGTAACTTTCGGCAAGTAGAACAATGAATGGAACAGGTAGACGGTTGAAATCTTTGTATATATTGCTTCTATATAGTCTAAGAAACATATATGCAAAGCATCCAAACAGTACAATTCGCCAATTTATTGTTCTTCAAGTTTAAGTGAACAACGAGCCCCATTGTTAATCCTTTAAAGGAAATTATTTGTAAATTTCGACAAGTAGAACAATGATTGGAACACGTAGACGGTTGAAATCTTTGTATATATTGCTTCCATATAGTCTAAGAAACATGTACGCAAAGCATCCAAACAGTACCGTTCGCCAATTTGTTGGTCTTCAAGATTAAGTGAACAATGAGCCCCAATGGTTAATCCTTTATCCGAAATTATTTGTAATTTTCGACAAGTAGAACAATGAATGGAACAGGTAGATGGTTGAAATCTTTGTATATATTGCTTCTATATAGTCTAAGAAACATATATGCAAAGCATCCAAACAGTACCATTCGCCAATTTTTTGTTCTTCAAGTTTAAGTGAACTACGAGCCCCATTGTTAATCCTTTAAAGGAAATTATTTGTAAATTTCGACAAGTAGAACAATGAATGGAAAAGGTAGACGGTTGAAATCTTTGTATATATTGCTTCTATATAGTCTAAGAAACATATATGCAAAGCATCCAAACAGTACCATTCGCCACTTTTTTGTTCTTCAAGTTTAAGTGAACAACGAGCCCCAATGGTTAATCCTTTATCGGAAATTATTTGTAAGTTTCGACAAGTAGAACAATGAATGGAACAGGTAGACGGTTGAAATCTTTGTATATATTGCTTCTATATAGTCTAAGAAACATATATGCAAAGCATCCAAACAGTAAAATTTGCCAATTTCTTGTTCTTCAAGTTTAAGTAAACTACGATCCCCATTGTTAATGCCTTAACGGAAATTATTTGTAAATTTCGGCAAGTAGAACAATGAATGGAATAGGTAGACGGTTGAAATCATTGTATATATTGCTTCTAAATAGTCTAAGAAACATATATGCAAAGCATCCAAACAGTACCATTCGCCAATTTTTTGTTCTTCAAGTTTAAGTAAACTACGATCCCCATTGTTAATCCCTTAACGGAAATTATTTGTAACTTTCGACAAGTAGAACAATGAATGGAACAGGTAGACGGTTGAAATCATTGTATATATTGCTTCTATATAGTCTAAGAAACATATATGCAAAGCATCCAAACAGTACAATTCGACAATTTTTTGTTCTTCAAGTTTAGTGAACAATGAGCCCCATTGTTAATCCTTTAAAGGAAATTATTTGTAACTTTCGACAAGTAGAACAATGAATGGAACAGGTAGACGGTTGAAATCATTGTATATATTGCTTCTATATAGTCTAAGAAACATATATGCAAAGCATCCAAACCGTACAATTCGACAATTTTTTGTTCTTCAAGTTTAGTGAACAATGAGCCCCAATGGTTAATCCTTTATCGGAAATTATTTGTAAATTTCGACAAGTAGAACAATGATTGGAACACGTAGACGGTTGAAATCTTTGTATATATTGCTTCCATATAGTCTAAGAAACATGTACGCAAAGCATCCAAACAGTACCATTCGCCAATTTTTTGTTCTTCAAGTTTAAGTGAACAATGAGCCCCAATGGTTAATCCTTTATCGGAAATTATTTGTAATTTTCGACAAGTAGAACAATGAATGGAACAGGTAGACGGTTGAAATCTTTGTATATATTGCTTCTATATGATCTAAGAAACATATATGCAAAGCATCCCAACAGTACCATTCGCCAATTTTTTGTTCTTCAAGTTTAAGTGAACAACGAGCCCCATTGATAATCATGAAACGGAAATTATTTGTAACTTTTTACAAGTAGAACAATGAATAGAACAGGTAGACGGTTGAAATCTTTGTATATGTTGCTTCTATATAGTCTAAGAAACCTATATGCAAAGCATCCAAACAGTACCATTCGCCAATTTTTTGGTCTTCCAGTTTAAGTGAACAATGAGCCCCTATGGTTAATCCTTTATCGGTAATTATTTGTAACTTTCGACAAGTAGAACAATGAATGGAACAGGTAGACGGTTGAAATCGTTGTATATATTGCGTCTATATAATCTAAGAAACATATACGCAAAGCATCCAAACAGTACCATTCGCCAATTTTTTGGTCTTCCAGTTTAAGTGAACAATGAGCCCCTATGGTTAATCCATTATCGGAAATTATTTGTAATTTTCGACAAGTAGAACAATGAATGGAACAGGTAGACGGTTGAAATATTTGTATATATTGCTTCTATATAGTATAAGAAACATATATGCAAAGCATCCAAACAGTACAATTCGCCAATTTTTTGTTCTTCAAGTTTAAGTAAACTACGATCCCCATTGTTAATCCCTTAACGGAAATTATTTGTAACTTTCGACAAGTAGAACAATGATTGGAACACGTAGACGGTTGAAATCTTTGTATATATTGCTTCCATATAGTCTAAGAAACATGTTCGCAAAGCATCCACACAGTACCATTCGCCAATTTTTTGTTCTTCAAGTTTAAGTGAACAATGAGCCCCATTGTTAATCCTTTATCGGAAATTATTTGTAACTTTCGGCAAGTAGAACAATGAATGGAACAGGTAGACGGTTGAAATCTTTGTATATATTGCTTCTATATAGTCTAAGAAACATATATGCAAAGCATCCAAACAGTACAATTCGCCAATTTATTGTTCTTCAAGTTTAAGTGAACAACGAGCCCCATTGTTAATCCTTTAAAGGAAATTATTTGTAAATTTCGACAAGTAGAACAATGATTGGAACACGTAGACGGTTGAAATCTTTGTATATATTGCTTCCATATAGTCTAAGAAACATGTACGCAAAGCATCCAAACAGTACCATTCGCCAATTTTTTGGTCTTCAAGTTTAAGTGAACAATGAGCCCCAATGGTTAATCCTTTATCGGAAATTATTTGTAACTTTCGGCAAGTAGAACAATAAATGGAACAGGTAGACGGTTGAAATCTTTGTATATATTGCTTCTATATAGTCTAAGAAACATATATGCAAATTATCCAAACAGTACAATTCGCCAATTTATTGTTCTTCAAGTTTAAGTGAACAACGAGCCCCATTGTTAATCCTTTAAAGGAAATTATTTGTAATTTTCGACAAGTAGAACAATGAATGGAAGAGGTAGACGGTTGAAATCTTTGTATATATTGCTTCTATATAGTCTAAAAACATATATGCAAAGCATCCAAACAGTACAATTCGCCAATTTTTTGTTCTTCAAGTTTAATTGAACAATGAGCCCCAATGGTTAATCCTTTATCGGAAATTATTTGTAACTTTCGGCAAGTAGAACAATGAATGGAACAGGTAGACTGTTGAAATTATTGTATATATTGCTTCTATATAGTCTAAGAAACATATATGCAAAGCATCCAAACAGTACAATTCGCCAATTTTTTGTTCTTCAAATTTAAGTGAACAATGAGCCCCATTGTTAATGCCTTAACGGAAATTATTTGTAAATTTCGGCAAGTAGAACAATGAATGGAATGGGTAGACGGTTGAAATCATTGTATATATTGCTTCTAAATAGTCTAAGAAACATATATGCAAAGCATCCAAACAGTACCATTCGCCAATTTTTTGTTCTTCAAGTTTAAGTAAACTACGATCCCCATTGTTAATCCCTTAACGGAAATTATTTGTAACTTTCGACAAGTAGAACAATGAATGGAACAGGTAGACGGTTGAAATCATTGTATATATTGCTTCTATATAGTCTAAGAAACATACATGCAAAGCATCCAAACAGTACAATTCGACAATTTTTTGTTCTTCAAGTTTAGTGAACAATGAGCCCCAATGGTTAATCCTTTATCGGAAATTATTTGTAACTTGCGAGAAGTAGAACAATGAATGGAACTGGTAGCCGGTTGAAATCTTTGTATATATTGCTTCTATGTAGTCTAAGAAACATATATGCAAAGCATCCAAACAGTACAATTCGCCAATTTTTTGTTCTTCAAGTTTAAGTGAACAATGAGCCCAAATGGTTAATCCGTTATCGGAAATTATTTGTAACTTTCGACAAGTAGAACAATGAATGGAAAAGGTAGACGGTTGAAATCTTTGTATATATTGCTTCTGTTTAGTCTAAGAAACATATATGCAAAGCATCCAAACAGTACCATTCGCCACTTTTTTGTTCTTCAAGTTTAAGTGAACAACGAGCCCCAGTGGTTAATCCTTTATCGGAAATTATTTGTAACTTTCGACAAGTAGAACAATGAATGGAACAGGTAGACGGTTGAAATCTTTGTATATATTGCTTCCATATAGTCTAAGAAACATGTACGCAAAGCATCCAAATAGTACCATTCGCCAATTATTTGTTCTTCAAGTTTAAGTAAACTACGATCCCCATTGTTAATCCCTTAACGGAAATTATTTGTAACTTTCGACAAGTAGAACAGTGAATGGAACAGGTAGACGGTTGAAATCTTTGTATATATTGCTTCTATATAGTATAAGAAACATATATGCAAAGCATCCAAACAGTACAATTCGCCAATTTATTGTTCTTCAAGTTTAAGTGAACAACGAGCCCCATTGTTAATCCTTTAAAGGAAATTATTTGTAACTTTCGACAAGTAGAACAATGAATGGAACAGGTAGACGGTTGAAATCTTTGTATATATTGCTTCTATATAGTCTAAGAAAAATATATGCAAAGCATCCAAACAGTACCATTCGCCAATTTTTTGTACTTCATGTTTAAGTGAACTACGAGCCCCATTGTTAATCCTTTAAAGGAAATTATTTGTAAATTTCGGCAAGTAGAACAATGAATGGAATAGGTAGACGGTTGAAATCATTGTATATATTGCTTCTATATAGTCTAAGAAACATATATGCAAATCATCCAAACAGTACAATTCGCCAATTTCTTGTTCTTCAAGTTTAAGTAAACTACGATCCCCATTGTTAATCCCTTAACGGAAATTATTTGTAACTTTCGACAAGTAGAACAATGAATGGAACAGGTAGACGGTTGAAATCTTTGTATATATTGCTTCTATATAGTCTAAGAAACATATAAGCAAATCATCCAAACAGTACAATTCGCCAATTATTTGTTCTTCAAGTTTAAGTAAACTACGATCCCCATTGTTAATCCCTTAACGGAAATTATTAGTAAATTTCGACAAGTAGAACAGTGAATGGAACAGGTAGACGGTTGAAATCTTTGTATATATTGCTTCTATATAGTATAAGAAACATATATGCAAAGCAACCAAACAGTACAATTCGCCAATTTTTTGTTCTTCAAGTTTAAGTGAACAATGAGCCCCAATGGTTAATCCGTTATCGGAAATTATTTGTAACTTTCGACAAGTAGAACAATGAATGGAACAGGTAGACTGTTGAAATCTTTGTATATATTGCTTCTATATAGTCTAAGAAACATATATGCAAAGCATCCAAACAGTACAATTCGCCAATTATTTGTTCTTCAAGTTTAAGTAAACTACGATCCCCATTGTTAATCCCTTAACGGAAATTATTTGAAACTTTCGACAAGTAGAACAGTGAATGGAACAGGTAGACGGTTGAAATCTTTGTATATATTGCTTCTATATAGTATAAGAAACATCTGTGCAAATCATCCAAACAGTACATGTCGCCAATTTTTTGTTCTTCAAGTTTAAGTGAACAATGAGCCCCAATGGTTAATCCGTTATCGGAAATTATTTGTAACTTTCGACAAGTAGAACAATGAATGGAACAGGTAGATGGCTGAAATCTTTGTATATATTGCTTCTATATAGTCTAAGAAACATATATGCAAAGCATCCAAACAGTACAATTCGCCAATTTTTTGTTCTTCAAGTTTAAGTGAACAATGAGCCCCAATGATTAATCCTTTATCGGTAATTATTTGCAAATTTCGACAAATAGAACAATGATTGGAACACGTAGACGGTTGAAAACTTTGTATATATTGCTTCCACATAGTCTAAGAAACATGTACGCAAAGCATCCAAACAGTACCATTCGCCAATTTTTTGGTCTTCAAGTTTAAGTGAACAGCGAGCCCCATTGATAATCATGAAATGGCAATTATTTGTAACTTTCTACAAGTAGAACAATGAATAGTACAGGTAGACGGGTGAAATCTTTCTATATATTGCTTCTAAATAGTCTAAGAAACATCTATGCAAAGCATCCAAACAGTACCATTCGCCAATTTTTTGTTCTTCAAGTTTAAGTGAACTACGAGCCCCATTGTTAATCCTTTAAAGGAAATTATTTGTAAATTTCGACAAGTAGAACAATGAATGGAAAAGGTAGACGGTTGAAATCTTTGTATATATTGCTTCTATATAGTCTAAGAAACATATATGCAAAGCATCCAAACAGTACCATTCGCCACTTTTTTGTTCTTCAAGTTTAAGTGAACAACGAGCCCCAATGGTTAATCCTTTATCGGAAATTATTTGTAAGTTTCGACAAGTAGAACAATGAATGGAACAGGTAGACGGTTGAAATCTTTGTATATATTGCTTCTATATAGTCTAAGAAACATATATGCAAAGCATCCAAACAGTGAAATTTGCCAATTTCTTGTTCTTCAAGTTTAAGTAAACTACGATCCCCATTGTTAATTCCTTAACGGAAATTATTTGTAAATTTCGGCAAGTAGAACAATGAATGGAATAGGTAGACGGTTGAAATCATTGTATATATTGCTTCTATATGATCTAAGAAACATATATGCAAAGCATCCACCAGTACCATTCGCCAATTTTTTGTTCTTCAAGTTTAAGTGAACAACGAGCCCCATTGATAATCATGAAACGGAAATTATTTGTAACTTTTTACAAGTAGAACAATGAATAGAACAGGTAGACGGTTGAAATCTTTGTATATGTTGCTTCTATATAGTCTAAGAAACCTATATGCAAAGCATCCAAACAGTACCATTCGCCAATTTTTTGGTCTTCCAGTTTAAGTGAACAATGAGCCCCTATGGTTAATCCTTTATCGGTAATTATTTGTAACTTTCGACAAGTAGAACAATGAATGGAACAGGTAGACGGTTGAAATCGTTGTATATATGGTTGAAATCGTTGTATATATTGCGTCTATATAATCTAAGAAACATATACGCAAAGCATCCAAACAGTACCATTCGCCAATTTTTTGGTCTTCCAGTTTAAGTGAACAATGAGCCCCTATGGTTAATCCATTATCGGAAATTATTTGTAATTTTCGACAAGTAGAACAATGAATGGAACAGGTAGACGGTTGAAATATTTGTATATATTGCTTCTATATAGTATAAGAAACATATATGCAAAGCATCCAAACAGTACAATTCGCCAATTTTTTGTTCTTCAAGTTTAAGTAAACTACGATCCCCATTGTTAATCCCTTAACGGAAATTATTTGTAACTTTCGACAAGTAGAACAATGATTGGAACACGTAGACGGTTGAAATCTTTGTATATATTGCTTCCATATAGTCTAAGAAACATGTTCGCAAAGCATCCACACAGTACCATTCGCCAATTTTTTGTTCTTCAAGTTTAAGTGAACAATGAGCCCCATTGTTAATCCTTTATCGGAAATTATTTGTAACTTTCGGCAAGTAGAACAATGAATGGAACGGGTAGACGGTTGAAATCTTTGTATATATTGCTTCTATATAGTCTAAGAAACATATATGCAAAGCATCCAAACAGTACAATTCGCCAATTTATTGTTCTTCAAGTTTAAGTGAACAACGAGCCCCATTGTTAATCCTTTAAAGGAAATTATTTGTAAATTTCGACAAGTAGAACAATGATTGGAACACGTAGACGGTTGAAATCTTTGTATATATTGCTTCTATATAGTCTAAGAAACATATATGCAAAGCATCCAAACAGTAAAATTTGCCAATTTCTTGTTCTTCAAGTTTAAGTAAACTACGATCCACATTGTTAATGCCTTAACGGAAATTATTTGTAAATTTCGGCAAGTAGAACAATGAATGGAATAGGTAGACGGTTGAAATCATTGTATATATTGCTTCTAAATAGTCTAAGAAACATATATGCAAAGCATCCAAACAGTACCATTCGCCAATTTTTTGTTCTTCAAGTTTAAGTAAACTACGATCCCCATTGTTAATCCCTTAACGGAAATTATTTGTAACTTTCGACAAGTAGAACAATGAATGGAACAGGTAGACGGTTGAAATCATTGTATATATTGCTTCTATATAGTCTAAGAAACATATATGCAAAGCATCCAAACAGTACAATTCGACAATTTTTTGTTCTTCAAGTTTAGTGAACAATGAGCCCCATTGTTAATCCTTTAAAGGAAATTATTTGTAACTTTCGACAAGTAGAACAATGAATGGAACAGGTAGACGGTTGAAATCATTGTATATATTGCTTCTATATAGTCTAAGAAACATATATGCAAAGCATCCAAACAGTACAATTCGCCAATTTTTTGTTCTTCAAGTTTAAGTGAACAATGAGCCCCATTGTTAATCCTTTATCGGAAATTATTTGTAACTTTCGGCAAGTAGAACAATGAATGGAACAGGTAGACGGTTGAAATCTTTGTATATATTGCTTCTATATAGTCTAAGAAACATATATGCAAAGCATCCAAACAGTACAATTCGCCAATTTATTGTTCTTCAAGTTTAAGTGAACAACGAGCCCCATTGTTAATCCTTTAAACGAAATTATTTGTAAATTTCGACAAGTAGAACAATGATTGGAACACGTAGACGGTTGAAATCTTTGTATATATTGCTTCCATATAGTCTAAGAAACATGTACGCAAAGCATCCAAACAGTACCATTCGCCAATTTTTTGGTCTTCAAGTTTAACCACTTGCGCTATAAAGACGTGCCACGCACGTCGAGATGCTTTTGTTCCAAAACCGAAAGCGACGTGTATACCACGTCGATAGGCATTTAGCGCAGAAACAAAAGCGACGTGTGTGGCACGTCGGCTAACAGTTCAACCGTTCATTATTCGTGGAGCGCGGCACAGCTACCGAAAGTTAACTCGTGGAGCGCAGCACGGCTACCGAAAGTTAAATCGTAGCGCAAGTGGTTAAGTGAACAATGAGCCCCAATGGTTAATCCTTTATCGGAAATTATTTGTAACTTTCGGCAAGTAGAACAATAAATGGAACAGGTAGACGGTTGAAATCTTTGTATATATTGCTTCTATATAGTCTAAGAAACATATATGCAAATCATCCAAACAGTACAATTCGCCAATTTATTGTTCTTCAAGTTTAAGTGAACAACGAGCCCCATTGTTAATCCTTTAAAGGAAATTATTTGTAATTTTCGACAAGTAGAACAATGAATGGAAGAGGTAGACGGTTGAAATCTTTGTATATATTGCTTCTATATAGTCTAAAAACATATATGCTAAGCATCCAAACAGTACAATTCGCCAATTTTTTGTTCTTCAAGTTTAATTGAACAATGAGCCCCAATGGTTAATCCTTTATCGGAAATTATTTGTAACTTTCGGCAAGTAGAACAATGAATGGAACAGGTAGACTGTTGAAATTATTGTATATATTGCTTCTATATAGTATAAGAAACATATATGCAAAGCATCCAAACAGTACAATTCGCCAATTTTTTGTTCTTCAAGTTTAAGTGAACAATGAGCCTCAATGGTTAATCCGTTAACGGAAATTATTTGTAACTTTCGACAAGTAGAACAGTGAATGGAACAGGTAGACGGTTGAAATCTTTGTATATATTGCTTCTATATAGTATAAGAAACATATATGCAAAGCACCCAAACAGTACAATTCGCCAATTTTTTGTTCTTCAAGTTTAAGTGAACAATGAGCCTCAATGGTTAATCCGTTAACGGAAATTATTTGTAACTTTCGACAAGTAGAACAGTGAATGGAACAGGTAGACGGTTGAAATCTTTGTATATATTGCTTCTATATAGTATAAGAAACATATATGCAAAGCATCCAAACAGTACAATTCGCCAATTTTTTGTTCTTCAAGTTTAAGTGAACAATGAGCCTCAATGGTTAATCCGTTAACGGAAATTATTTGTAACTTTCGACAAGTAGAACAGTGAATGGAACAGGTAGACGGTTGAAATCTTTGTATATATTGCTTCTATATAGTATAAGAAACATATATGCAAAGCATCCAAACAGTACCATTCGCCAATTTTTTGTTCTTCAAGTTTAAGTGAACAACGAGCCCCATTGATAATCATGAAACGGAAATTATTTGTAACTTTTTACAAGTAGAACAATGAATAGAACAGGTAGACGGTTGAAATCTTTGTATATGTTGCTTCTATATAGTCTAAGAAACCTATATGCAAAGCATCCAAACAGTACCATTCGCCAATTTTTTGGTCTTCCAGTTTAAGTGAACAATGAGCCCCTATGGTTAATCCTTTATCGGTAATTATTTGTAACTTTCGACAAGTAGAACAATGAATGGAACAGGTAGACGGTTGAAATCGTTGTATATATTGCGTCTATATAATCTAAGAAACATATACGCAAAGCATCCAAACAGTACCATTCGCCAATTTTTTGGTCTTCCAGTTTAAGTGAACAATGAGCCCCTATGGTTAATCCATTATCGGAAATTATTTGTAATTTTCGACAAGTAGAACAATGAATGGAACAGGTAGACGGTTGAAATATTTGTATATATTGCTTCTATATAGTATAAGAAACATATATGCAAAGCATCCAAACAGTACAATTCGCCAATTTTTTGTTCTTCAAGTTTAAGTAAACTACGATCCCCATTGTTAATCCCTTAACGGAAATTATTTGTAACTTTCGACAAGTAGAAGAATGATTGGAACACGTAGACGGTTGAAATCTTTGTATATATTGCTTCCATATAGTCTAAGAAACATGTTCGCAAAGCATCCACACAGTACCATTCGCCAATTTTTTGTTCTTCAAGTTTAAGTGAACAATGAGCCCCATTGTTAATCCTTTATCGGAAATTATTTGTAACTTTCGGCAAGTAGAACAATGAATGGAACAGGTAGACGGTTGAAATCTTTGTATATATTGCTTCTATATAGTCTAAGAAACATATATGCAAAGCATCCAAACAGTACAATTCGCCAATTTATTGTTCTTCAAGTTTAAGTGAACAACGAGCCCCATTGTTAATCCTTTAAAGGAAATTATTTGTAAATTTCGACAAGTAGAACAATGATTGGAACACGTAGACGGTTGAAATCTTTGTATATATTGCTTCCATATAGTCTAAGAAACATGTACGCAAAGCATCCAAACAGTACCATTCGCCAATTTTTTGGTCTTCAAGTTTAAGTGAACAATGAGCCCCAATGGTTAATCCTTTATCGGAAATTATTTGTAACTTTCGGCAAGTAGAACAATAAATGGAACAGGTAGACGGTTGAAATCTTTGTATATATTGCTTCTATATAGTCTAAGAAACATATATGCAAATCATCCAAACAGTACAATTCGCCAATTTATTGTTCTTCAAGTTTAAGTGAACAACGAGCCCCATTGTTAATCCTTTAAAGGAAATTATTTGTAATTTTCGACAAGTAGAACAATGAATGGAAGAGGTAGACGGTTGAAATCTTTGTATATATTGCTTCTATATAGTCTAAAAACATATATGCTAAGCATCCAAACAGTACAATTCGCCAATTTTTTGTTCTTCAAGTTTAATTGAACAATGAGCCCCAATGGTTAATCCTTTATCGGAAATTATTTGTAACTTTCGGCAAGTAGAACAATGAATGGAACAGGTAGACTGTTGAAATTATTGTATATATTGCTTCTATATAGTCTAAGAAACATATATGCAAAGCATCCAAACAGTACAATTCGCCAATTTTTTGTTCTTCAAATTTAAGTGAACAATGAGCCCCATTGTTAATCCTTTAAAGGAAATTATTTCTAACTTTCGACAAGTAGAACAATGAATGGAACAGGTAGACGGTTGAAATCTTTGTATATATTGCTTCTATATAGTCTAAGAAACATATATGCAAATCATCCAAACAGTACAATTCGCCAATTTCTTGTTCTTCAAGTTTAAGTAAACTACGATCCCCATTGTTAATCCCTTAACGGAAATTATTTGTAACTTTCGACAAGTAGAACAATGAATGGAACAGGTAGACGGTTGAAATCTTTGTATATATTGCTTCTATATAGAATAAGAAACATATATGCAAAGCATCCAAACAGTACAATTCGCCAATTTTTTGTTCTTCAAGTTTAAGTAAACTACGATCCCCATTGTTAATCCCTTAACGGAAATTATTTGTAACTTTCGACAAGTAGAACAGTGAATGGAACAGGTAGACGGTTGAAATCTTTGTATATATTGCTTCTATATAGTATAAGAAACATATATGCAAAGCATCCAAACAGTACAATTCGCCAATTTTTGTTCTTCAAGTTTAAGTGAACAATGAGCCTCAATGGTTAATCCGTTAACGGAAATTATTTGTAACTTTCGACAAGTAGAACAATGAATGGAACAGGTAGATGGCTGAAATCTTTGTATATATTGCTTCTATATAGTCTAAGAAACATATATGCAAAGCATCCAAACAGTACCATTCGCCAATTTTTTGTTCTTCAAGTTTAAGTGAACTACGAGCCCCATTGTTAATCCTTTAAAGGAAATTATTTGTAAATTTCGACAAGTAGAACAATGAATGGAAAAGGTAGACGGTTGAAATCTTTGTATATATTGCTTCTATATAGTCTAAGAAACATATATGCAAAGCATCCAAACAGTACCATTCGCCAATTTTTTGGTCTTCAAGTTTAAGTGAACAATGAGCCCCAATGGTTAATCCTTTATCGGAAATTATTTGTAACTTTCGGCAAGTAGAACAATAAATGGAACAGGTAGACGGTTGAAATCTTTGTATATATTGCTTCTATATAGTCTAAGAAACATATATGCAAATTATCCAAACAGTACAATTCGCCAATTTATTGTTCTTCAAGTTTAAGTGAACAACGAGCCCCATTGTTAATCCTTTAAAGGAAATTATTTGTAATTTTCGACAAGTAGAACAATGAATGGAAGAGGTAGACGGTTGAAATCTTTGTATATATTGCTTCTATATAGTCTAAAAAC
This sequence comes from Cerceris ruficornis, assembly GCA_963989415.1. Lineage (NCBI taxonomy): Eukaryota > Metazoa > Arthropoda > Insecta > Hymenoptera > Crabronidae > Cerceris > Cerceris ruficornis. The sequence continues at coordinate 1,364,028 of CAXDIW010000076.1, forward strand.
ATATATGCAAAGCATCCAAACAGTACAATTCGCCAATTTTTTGTTCTTCAAGTTTAATTGAACAATGAGCCCCAATGGTTAATCCTTTATCGGAAATTATTTGTAACTTTCGGCAAGTAGAACAATGAATGGAACAGGTAGACTGTTGAAATTATTGTATATATTGCTTCTATATAGTCTAAGAAACATATATGCAAAGCATCCAAACAGTACAATTCGCCAATTTTTTGTTCTTCAAATTTAAGTGAACAATGAGCCCCATTGTTAATGCCTTAACGGAAATTATTTGTAAATTTCGGTAAGTAGAACAATGAATGGAATAGGTAGACGGTTGAAATCATTGTATATATTGCTTCTAAATAGTCTAAGAAACATATATGCAAAGCATCCAAACAGTACCATTCGCCAATTTTTTGTTCTTCAAGTTTAAGTAAACTACGATCCCCATTGTTAATCCCTTAACGGAAATTATTTGTAACTTTCGACAAGTAGAACAATGAATGGAACAGGTAGACGGTTGAAATCATTGTATATATTGCTTCTATATAGTCTAAGAAACATACATGCAAAGCATCCAAACAGTACAATTCGACAATTTTTTGTTCTTCAAGTTTAGTGAACAATGAGCCCCAATGGTTAATCCTTTATCGGAAATTATTTGTAACTTGCGAGAAGTAGAACAATGAATGGAACTGGTAGCCGGTTGAAATCTTTGTATATATTGCTTCTATGTAGTCTAAGAAACATATATGCAAAGCATCCAAACAGTACAATTCGCCAATTTTTTGTTCTTCAAGTTTAAGTGAACAATGAGCCCAAATGGTTAATCCGTTATCGGAAATTATTTGTAACTTTCGACAAGTAGAACAATGAATGGAAAAGGTAGACGGTTGAAATCTTTGTATATATTGCTTCTGTTTAGTCTAAGAAACATATATGCAAAGCATCCAAACAGTACCATTCGCCACTTTTTTGTTCTTCAAGTTTAAGTGAACAACGAGCCCCAGTGGTTAATCCTTTATCGGAAATTATTTGTAACTTTCGACAAGTAGAACAATGAATGGAACAGGTAGACGGTTGAAATCTTTGTATATATTGCTTCCATATAGTCTAAGAAACATGTACGCAAAGCATCCAAATAGTACCATTCGCCAATTATTTGTTCTTCAAGTTTAAGTAAACTACGATCCCCATTGTTAATCCCTTAACGGAAATTATTTGTAACTTTCGACAAGTAGAACAGTGAATGGAACAGGTAGACGGTTGAAATCTTTGTATATATTGCTTCTATATAGTATAAGAAACATATATGCAAAGCATCCAAACAGTACAATTCGCCAATTTATTGTTCTTCAAGTTTAAGTGAACAACGAGCCCCATTGTTAATCCTTTAAAGGAAATTATTTGTAACTTTCGACAAGTAGAACAATGAATGGAACAGGTAGACGGTTGAAATCTTTGTATATATTGCTTCTATATAGTCTAAGAAAAATATATGCAAAGCATCCAAACAGTACCATTCGCCAATTTTTTGTACTTCATGTTTAAGTGAACTACGAGCCCCATTGTTAATCCTTTAAAGGAAATTATTTGTAAATTTCGGCAAGTAGAACAATGAATGGAATAGGTAGACGGTTGAAATCATTGTATATATTGCTTCTATATAGTCTAAGAAACATATATGCAAATCATCCAAACAGTACAATTCGCCAATTTCTTGTTCTTCAAGTTTAAGTAAACTACGATCCCCATTGTTAATCCCTTAACGGAAATTATTTGTAACTTTCGACAAGTAGAACAATGAATGGAACAGGTAGACGGTTGAAATCTTTGTATATATTGCTTCTATATAGTCTAAGAAACATATAAGCAAATCATCCAAACAGTACAATTCGCCAATTATTTGTTCTTCAAGTTTAAGTAAACTACGATCCCCATTGTTAATCCCTTAACGGAAATTATTAGTAAATTTCGACAAGTAGAACAGTGAATGGAACAGGTAGACGGTTGAAATCTTTGTATATATTGCTTCTATATAGTATAAGAAACATATATGCAAAGCAACCAAACAGTACAATTCGCCAATTTTTTGTTCTTCAAGTTTAAGTGAACAATGAGCCCCAATGGTTAATCCGTTATCGGAAATTATTTGTAACTTTCGACAAGTAGAACAATGAATGGAACAGGTAGACTGTTGAAATCTTTGTATATATTGCTTCTATATAGTCTAAGAAACATATATGCAAAGCATCCAAACAGTACAATTCGCCAATTATTTGTTCTTCAAGTTTAAGTAAACTACGATCCCCATTGTTAATCCCTTAACGGAAATTATTTGAAACTTTCGACAAGTAGAACAGTGAATGGAACAGGTAGACGGTTGAAATCTTTGTATATATTGCTTCTATATAGTATAAGAAACATCTGTGCAAATCATCCAAACAGTACATGTCGCCAATTTTTTGTTCTTCAAGTTTAAGTGAACAATGAGCCCCAATGGTTAATCCGTTATCGGAAATTATTTGTAACTTTCGACAAGTAGAACAATGAATGGAACAGGTAGATGGCTGAAATCTTTGTATATATTGCTTCTATATAGTCTAAGAAACATATATGCAAAGCATCCAAACAGTACAATTCGCCAATTTTTTGTTCTTCAAGTTTAAGTGAACAATGAGCCCCAATGATTAATCCTTTATCGGTAATTATTTGCAAATTTCGACAAATAGAACAATGATTGGAACACGTAGACGGTTGAAAACTTTGTATATATTGCTTCCACATAGTCTAAGAAACATGTACGCAAAGCATCCAAACAGTACCATTCGCCAATTTTTTGGTCTTCAAGTTTAAGTGAACAGCGAGCCCCATTGATAATCATGAAATGGCAATTATTTGTAACTTTCTACAAGTAGAACAATGAATAGTACAGGTAGACGGGTGAAATCTTTCTATATATTGCTTCTAAATAGTCTAAGAAACATCTATGCAAAGCATCCAAACAGTACCATTCGCCAATTTTTTGTTCTTCAAGTTTAAGTGAACTACGAGCCCCATTGTTAATCCTTTAAAGGAAATTATTTGTAAATTTCGACAAGTAGAACAATGAATGGAAAAGGTAGACGGTTGAAATCTTTGTATATATTGCTTCTATATAGTCTAAGAAACATATATGCAAAGCATCCAAACAGTACCATTCGCCACTTTTTTGTTCTTCAAGTTTAAGTGAACAACGAGCCCCAATGGTTAATCCTTTATCGGAAATTATTTGTAAGTTTCGACAAGTAGAACAATGAATGGAACAGGTAGACGGTTGAAATCTTTGTATATATTGCTTCTATATAGTCTAAGAAACATATATGCAAAGCATCCAAACAGTGAAATTTGCCAATTTCTTGTTCTTCAAGTTTAAGTAAACTACGATCCCCATTGTTAATTCCTTAACGGAAATTATTTGTAAATTTCGGCAAGTAGAACAATGAATGGAATAGGTAGACGGTTGAAATCATTGTATATATTGCTTCTATATGATCTAAGAAACATATATGCAAAGCATCCACCAGTACCATTCGCCAATTTTTTGTTCTTCAAGTTTAAGTGAACAACGAGCCCCATTGATAATCATGAAACGGAAATTATTTGTAACTTTTTACAAGTAGAACAATGAATAGAACAGGTAGACGGTTGAAATCTTTGTATATGTTGCTTCTATATAGTCTAAGAAACCTATATGCAAAGCATCCAAACAGTACCATTCGCCAATTTTTTGGTCTTCCAGTTTAAGTGAACAATGAGCCCCTATGGTTAATCCTTTATCGGTAATTATTTGTAACTTTCGACAAGTAGAACAATGAATGGAACAGGTAGACGGTTGAAATCGTTGTATATATGGTTGAAATCGTTGTATATATTGCGTCTATATAATCTAAGAAACATATACGCAAAGCATCCAAACAGTACAATTCGCCAATTTTTTGGTCTTCCAGTTTAAGTGAACAATGAGCCCCTATGGTTAATCCATTATCGGAAATTATTTGTAATTTTCGACAAGTAGAACAATGAATGGAACAGGTAGACGGTTGAAATATTTGTATATATTGCTTCTATATAGTATAAGAAACATATATGCAAAGCATCCAAACAGTACAATTCGCCAATTTTTTGTTCTTCAAGTTTAAGTAAACTACGATCCCCATTGTTAATCCCTTAACGGAAATTATTTGTAACTTTCGACAAGTAGAACAATGATTGGAACACGTAGACGGTTGAAATCTTTGTATATATTGCTTCCATATAGTCTAAGAAACATGTTCGCAAAGCATCCACACAGTACCATTCGCCAATTTTTTGTTCTTCAAGTTTAAGTGAACAATGAGCCCCATTGTTAATCCTTTATCGGAAATTATTTGTAACTTTCGGCAAGTAGAACAATGAATGGAACGGGTAGACGGTTGAAATCTTTGTATATATTGCTTCTATATAGTCTAAGAAACATATATGCAAAGCATCCAAACAGTACAATTCTGCAATTTATTGTTCTTCAAGTTTAAGTGAACAACGAGCCCCATTGTTAATCCTTTAAAGGAAATTATTTGTAAATTTCGACAAGTAGAACAATGATTGGAACACGTAGACGGTTGAAATCTTTGTATATATTGCTTCTATATAGTCTAAGAAACATATATGCAAAGCATCCAAACAGTAAAATTTGCCAATTTCTTGTTCTTCAAGTTTAAGTAAACTACGATCCACATTGTTAATGCCTTAACGGAAATTATTTGTAAATTTCGGCAAGTAGAACAATGAATGGAATAGGTAGACGGTTGAAATCATTGTATATATTGCTTCTATATAGTATAAGAAACATATATGCAAAGCATCCAAACAGTACAATTCGCCAATTTTTTGTTCTTTAAGTTTAAGTAAACTACGATCCCCATTGTTAATCCCTTAACGGAAATTATTTGTAACTTTCGACAAGTAGAACAATGATTGGAACACGTAGACGGTTGAAATCTTTGTATATATTGCTTCCATATAGTCTAAGAAACATGTTCGCAAAGCATCCACACAGTACCATTCGCCAATTTTTTGTTCTTCAAGTTTAAGTGAACAATGAGCCCCATTGTTAATCCTTTATCGGAAATTATTTGTAACTTTCGGCAAGTAGAACAATGAATGGAACGGGTAGACGGTTGAAATCTTTGTATATATTGCTTCTATATAGTCTAAGAAACATATATGCAAAGCATCCAAACAGTACAATTCGCCAATTTATTGTTCTTCAAGTTTAAGTGAACAACGAGCCCCATTGTTAATCCTTTAAAGGAAATTATTTGTAAATTTCGACAAGTAGAACAATGATTGGAACACGTAGACGGTTGAAATCTTTGTATATATTGCTTCTATATAGTCTAAGAAACATATATGCAAAGCATCCAAACAGTAAAATTTGCCAATTTCTTGTTCTTCAAGTTTAAGTAAACTACGATCCACATTGTTAATGCCTTAACGGAAATTATTTGTAAATTTCGGCAAGTAGAACAATGAATGGAATAGGTAGACGGTTGAAATCATTGTATATATTGCTTCTAAATAGTCTAAGAAACATATATGCAAAGCATCCAAACAGTACCATTCGCCAATTTTTTGTTCTTCAAGTTTAAGTAAACTACGATCCCCATTGTTAATCCCTTAACGGAAATTATTTGTAACTTTCGACAAGTAGAACAATGAATGGAACAGGTAGACGGTTGAAATCATTGTATATATTGCTTCTATATAGTCTAAGAAACATATATGCAAAGCATCCAAACAGTACAATTCGACAATTTTTTGTTCTTCAAGTTTAGTGAACAATGAGCCCCATTGTTAATCCTTTAAAGGAAATTATTTGTAACTTTCGACAAGTAGAACAATGAATGGAACAGGTAGACGGTTGAAATCATTGTATATATTGCTTCTATATAGTCTAAGAAACATATATGCAAAGCATCCAAACAGTACAATTCGCCAATTTTTTGTTCTTCAAGTTTAAGTGAACAATGAGCCCCATTGTTAATCCTTTATCGGAAATTATTTGTAACTTTCGGCAAGTAGAACAATGAATGGAACAGGTAGACGGTTGAAATCTTTGTATATATTGCTTCTATATAGTCTAAGAAACATATATGCAAAGCATCCAAACAGTACAATTCGCCAATTTATTGTTCTTCAAGTTTAAGTGAACAACGAGCCCCATTGTTAATCCTTTAAAGGAAATTATTTGTAAATTTCGACAAGTAGAACAATGATTGGAACACGTAGACGGTTGAAATCTTTGTATATATTGCTTCCATATAGTCTAAGAAACATGTACGCAAAGCATCCAAACAGTACCATTCGCCAATTTTTTGGTCTTCAAGTTTAACCACTTGCGCTATAAAGACGTGCCACGCACGTCGAGATGCTTTTGTTCCAAAACCGAAAGCGACGTGTATACCACGTCGATAGGCATTTAGCGCAGAAACAAAAGCGACGTGTGTGGCACGTCGGCTAACAGTTCAACCGTTCATTATTCGTGGAGCGCGGCACAGCTACCGAAAGTTAACTCGTGGAGCGCAGCACGGCTACCGAAAGTTAAATCGTAGCGCAAGTGGTTAAGTGAACAATGAGCCCCAATGGTTAATCCTTTATCGGAAATTATTTGTAACTTTCGGCAAGTAGAACAATAAATGGAACAGGTAGACGGTTGAAATCTTTGTATATATTGCTTCTATATAGTCTAAGAAACATATATGCAAATCATCCAAACAGTACAATTCGCCAATTTATTGTTCTTCAAGTTTAAGTGAACAACGAGCCCCATTGTTAATCCTTTAAAGGAAATTATTTGTAATTTTCGACAAGTAGAACAATGAATGGAAGAGGTAGACGGTTGAAATCTTTGTATATATTGCTTCTATATAGTCTAAAAACATATATGCTAAGCATCCAAACAGTACAATTCGCCAATTTTTTGTTCTTCAAGTTTAATTGAACAATGAGCCCCAATGGTTAATCCTTTATCGGAAATTATTTGTAACTTTCGGCAAGTAGAACAATGAATGGAACAGGTAGACTGTTGAAATTATTGTATATATTGCTTCTATATAGTCTAAGAAACATATATGCAAAGCATCCAAACAGTACAATTCGCCAATTTTTTGTTCTTCAAATTTAAGTGAACAATGAGCCCCATTGTTAATCCTTTAAAGGAAATTATTTCTAACTTTCGACAAGTAGAACAATGAATGGAACAGGTAGACGGTTGAAATCTTTGTATATATTGCTTCTATATAGTCTAAGAAACATATATGCAAAGCATCCAAACAGTAAAATTTGCCAATTTCTTGTTCTTCAAGTTTAAGTAAACTACGATCCCCATTGTTAATGCCTTAACGGAAATTATTTGTAAAGGGTCTAGCAGGATAAGGGGGTCAAAAGTGCCCTTGAAGGTATTTTATTCCACGATGCGTCATTCGATAGGTAACCATAAGAAACCATTTTACACAAATTTTTAATCCGATAGCTTGATCGGGAGGGTAGTTATGGGGTAAATTCGAAAAACCGGTTTTTGCCCCATTTTCGCCACTTATTGATGTGTAAAAATGACGAAAAAATTTTGACACATTCTAAACATGATTGCACACTTTAGGAATGATTTTCAGATTCTTCCGATGCAAGTGTCACGCGCGAAAAATCAAAAACCGAAAAAAAATCGGAAAAATATAGATTTCGCACTGAAATCTTCAAGGTACAATTTTTAAATAATTCCAGTAAGTACCTGATGTTACCATTATTATGCTCAATTTTTTTCATATTTTTTTGATATGGTGCAACACTGTCGGAAAAATCAAAAACCGATTTCTGGGACGCATTTCGGGCTGAAACGCGATCAGTATTTCCTATCTTTGCATTATTTTAATTCAGTATGTTCATTTTATTACCTTTAATGTCTCTGAATACGAAAAGATACGTGTTAAGGAAGAGAATCAAGAAAATAAAGTAAATTGTTAATTGTATGCTCCTTATATGCTAGAACTTTGAAACTTCTTTCAAGAGATGAAATGGCGCAGTGGGTAGAGTGTCTGCCTGTGGAACCGCTGGAAACTTTTTGTCGCGGGTTCGAATCCCCATGGGGGACTTAATTTTTTTTTCTGTAATTTTTTTTTTAAATTATTAAACACATAGCAATAATCAATAGTCGCTTTAAGGTGTTTCACAGACATTTTTATGTCTTCAAAAAATATAAAACCAGCATGAAAATAATCATACGGTATGATTTTCCTAGTTATGCCATATTTTGCAATTATGAGTATTTTCAAACATTTTGTATGCTTAATAGATATTGGTTTATTATAATGCATGAAAATATATGTTAAATAATGAAGGGACATAATATTATATCTTGGAAAGTTATAACAAAGAGGAGGAAAGCAGTTTCTTCCTTTCTATAGATTATAACTTTTCATGATCCTTTTACATTTAACATACATTTTCAAATGTCTTAATAAATCGATGTTTATTCAATATACGAAATGTTTAAAAATACTAGTAATCGAAAATCGCGGCATTATTAAAAACAGTAGATATAATTATTTTTAAAAATATTTGTGAAACACCTTAAAGTGACTATTGATTATTGCTATGTGTTTAATAATTTAAAAAAAAAAATTACAGAAAAAAAAATTAAGTCCCCCATGGGGATTCGAACCCGCGACAAAAAGTTTCCAGCGGTTCCACAGGCAGACACTCTACCCACTGCGCCATTTCATCTCTTGAAGGAAGGTTCAAAGTTCTAGTATATAAGGAGCATAAAATTAACAATTTACTTTATTTTCTTGATTCTCTTCCTTAACACGTATCTTTTTGTATTCAGAGACATTAAAGGTAATAAAAAGAACATACTGTGTTAAAATAATGTAAAAATAGCAAATACTGATCGCGTTTCAGCCCGAAATGCGTCCCGGAAATCGGTTTTTGATTTTTCCGACAGTGTTGCACCATATCAAAAAAATATGAAAAAAATTGAGCATAATAATGGTAACATCAGGTACTTACTGGAATTATTTAAAAATTGTACCTTGAAGATTTCAGTGCAAAATCTATATTTTCCCGATTTTTTTTCGGTTTTTGATTTTTCGCGCGTGACACTTGCATCGGAAGAATCTGAAAATCATTCCTAAAGTGTGCAATCATGTTTAGAATGTGTCAGAATTTTTTCGTCATTTCTCCACATCAATAAGTGGCGAAAATGGGGCAAAAACCGGTTTTTCGAATTTACCCCATAACTACCCTCCCGGTCAAGCTATCGGATTAAAAATTTGTGCACAATGGTTTCTTATGGTTACCTATCGAATGACGCATCGTGCAATAAAATACCTTCAAGGGCACTTTTGACCCCCTTATCCTGCTAGACCCTTTCGGCAAGTAGAACAATGAATGGAATAGGTAGACGGTTGAAATCATTGTATATATTGCTTCTAAATAGTCTAAGAAACATATATGCAAAGCATCCAAACAGTACCATTCGCCAATTTTTTGTTCTTCAAGTTTAAGTAAACTACGATCCCCATTGTTAATCCCTTAACGGAAATTATTTGTAACTTTCGACAAGTAGAACAATGAATGGAACAGGTAGACGGTTGAAATCATTGTATATATTGCTACTATATTGTCTAAGAAACATATATGCAAAGCATCCAAACAGTACAATTCGACAATTTTTTGTTCTTCAAGTTTAGTGAACAATGAGCCCCAATGGTTAATCCTTTATCGGAAATTATTTGTAACTTGCGAGAAGTAGAACAATGAATGGAACTGGTAGCCGGTTGAAATCTTTGTATATATTGCTTCTATGTAGTCTAAGAAACATATATGCAAAGCATCCAAACAGTACAATTCGCCAATTTTTTGTTCTTCAAGTTTAAGTGAACAATGAGCCCAAATGGTTAATCCGTTATCGGAAATTATTTGTAACTTTCGACAAGTAGAACAATGAATGGAACAGGTAGACGGTTGAAATCTTTGTATATATTGCTTCTATATAGTCTAAGAAAAATATATGCAAAGCATCCAAACAGTACCATTCGCCAATTTTTTGTTCTTCATGTTTAAGTGAACTACGAGCCCCATTGTTAATCCTTTAAAGGAAATTATTTGTAAATTTCGGCAAGTAGAACAATGAATGGAATAGGTAGACGGTTGAAATCATTGTATATATTGCTTCTATATAGTCTAAGAAACATATATGCAAATCATCCAAACATTACAATTCGCCAATTTCTTGTTCTTCAAGTTTAAGTAAACTACGATCCCCATTGTTAATCCCTTAACGGAAATTATTTGTAACTTTCGACAAGTAGAACAATGAATGGAACAGGTAGACGGTTGAAATCTTTGTATATATTGCTTCTATATAGAATAAGAAACATATATGCAAAGCATCCAAACAGTACAATTCGCCAATTTTTTGTTCTTCAAGTTTAAGTAAACTACGATCCCCATTGTTAATCCCTGAACGGAAATTATTTGTAACTTTCGACAAGTAGAACAGTGAATGGAACAGGTAGACGGTTGAAATCTTTGTATATATTGCTTCCATATAGTCTAAGAAACATGTACGCAAAGCATCCAAACAGTACCATTCGCCAATTTTTTGTTCTTCAAGTTTAAGTGAACAATGAGCCCCAATGGTTAATCCTTTATCGGAAATTATTTGTAACTTTCGGCAAGTAGAACAATGAATGGAACAGGTAGACGGTTGAAATCTTTGTATATATTGCTTCTATATAGTCTAAGAAACATATATGCAAAGCATCCAAACAGTACAATTCGCCAATTTATTGTTCTTCAAGTTTAAGTGAACAACGAGCCCCATTGTTAATACTTTAAAGGAAATTATTTGTAAATTTCGACAAGTAGAACAATGATTGAACACGTAGACGGTTGAAATCTTTATATATATTGCTTCCATATAGTCTAAGAAACATGTACGCAAAGCATCCAAACAGTACCGTTCGCCAATTTGTTGGTCTTCAAGATTAAGTGAACAATGAGCCCCAAGGGTTAATCCGTAATCGGTAATTATTTGTAACTTTCGACAAGTAGAACAATGAATGGAACAGGTAGACGGTTGAAATCCTTGTATATATTGCTTCCATATAGTCTAAGAAACATGTACGCAAAGCATCCAAACAGTACCATTCGCTAATTTTTTGTCCTTCAAGTTTAAGTGAACAATGAGCCCCATTGTTAATCCTTTATCGGAAATTATTTGTAACTTTCGGCAAGTAGAACAATGAATGGAACAGGTAGACGGTTGAAATCTTTGTATATATTGCTTCTATATAGTCTAAGAAACATATATGCAAAGCATCCAAACAGTACAATTCGCCAATTTATTGTTCTTCAAGTTTAAGTGAACAACGAGCCCCATTGTTAATCCTTTAAAGGAAATTATTTGTAAATTTCGACAAGTAGAACAATGAATGGAACCGGTAGACGGTTGAAATCTTTGTATATATTGCTTCCATATAGTCTAAGAAACATGTACGCAAAGCATCCAAATAGTACCATTCGCCAATTATTTGTTCTTCAAGTTTAAGTAAACTACGATCCCCATTGTTAATCCCTTAACGGAAATTATTTGTAACTTTCGACAAGTAGAACAATGAATGGAAGAGGTAGACGGTTGAAATCTTTGTATATATTGCTTCTATATAGTCTAAAAACATATATGCAAAGCATCCAAACAGTACAATTCGCCAATTTTTTGTTCTTCAAGTTTAATTGAACAATGAGCCCCAATGGTTAATCCTTTATCGGAAATTATTTGTAACTTTCGGCAAGTAGAACAATGAATGGAACAGGTAGACGGTTGAAATCTTTGTATATATTGCATCTATATAGTCTAAGAAACATATATGCAAAGCATCCAAACAGTACAATTCGCCAATTTATTGTTCTTCAAGTTTAAGTGAACAACGAGCCCCATTGTTAATCCTTTAAAGGAAATTATTTGTAAATTTCGACAAGTAGAACAATGATTGGAACACGTAGACGGTTGAAATCTTTGTATATATTGCTTCCATATAGTCTAAGAAACATGTACGCAAAGCATCCAAACAGTACCGTTCGCCAATTTGTTGGTCTTCAAGATTAAGTGAACAATGAGCCCCAATGGTTAATCCTTTATCCGAAATTATTTGTAATTTTCGACAAGTAGAACAATGAATGGAACAGGTAGACGGTTGAAATATTTGTATATATTGCTTCTATATAGTATAAGAAACATATATGCAAAGCATCCAAACAGTACAATTCGCCAGTTATTTGTTCTTCAAGTTTAAGTAAACTACGATCCCCATTGTTAATCCCTTAACGGAAATTATTAGTAACTTTCGACAAGTAGAACAGTGAATGGAACAGGTAGACGGTTGAAATCTTTGTATATATTGCTTCTATATAGTATAAGAAACATATATGCAAAGCATCCAAACAGTACAATTCGCCAATTTTTTGTATCTTCAAGTTTAAGTGAACAATGAGCCCCAATGTTTAATCCGTTATCGGAAATTATTTGTAACTTTCGACAAGTAGAACAATGAATAGTACTGGTAGACGGGTGAAATCTTTCTATATATTGCTTCTAAATAGTCTAAGAAACATCTATGCAAAGCATCCAAACAGTACAATTCGCCAATTTTTTGTTCTTCAAGTTTAAGTAAACTACGATCCCCATTGTTAATCCCTTAACGGAAATTATTTGTAACTTTCGACAAGTAGAACAATGATTGGAACACGTAGACGGTTGAAATCTTTGTATATATTGCTTCCATATAGTCTAAGAAACATGTACGCAAAGCATCCAAACAGTACCATTCGCCAATTTTTTGTTCTTCAAGTTTAAGTGAACAATGAGCCCCAATGGTTAATCCTTTATCGGAAATTATTTGTAACTTTCGGCAAGTAGAACAATGAATGGAACAGGTAGACGGTTGAAATCTTTGTATATATTGCTTCTATATAGTCTAAGAAACATATATGCAAAGCATCCAAACAGTACAATTCGCCAATTTATTGTTCTTCAAGTTTAAGTGAACAACGAGCCCCATTGTTAATACTTTAAAGGAAATTATTTGTAAATTTCGACAAGTAGAACAATGATTGAACACGTAGACGGTTGAAATCTTTATATATATTGCTTCCATATAGTCTAAGAAACATGTACGCAAAGCATCCAAACAGTACCGTTCGCCAATTTGTTGGTCTTCAAGATTAAGTGAACAATGAGCCCCAAGGGTTAATCCGTAATCGGTAATTATTTGTAACTTTCGACAAGTAGAACAATGAATGGAACAGGTAGACGGTTGAAATCCTTGTATATATTGCTTCCATATAGTCTAAGAAACATGTACGCAAAGCATCCAAACAGTACCATTCGCTAATTTTTTGTCCTTCAAGTTTAAGTGAACAATGAGCCCCATTGTTAATCCTTTATCGGAAATTATTTGTAACTTTCGGCAAGTAGAACAATGAATGGAACAGGTAGACGGTTGAAATCTTTGTATATATTGCTTCTATATAGTCTAAGAAACATATATGCAAAGCATCCAAACAGTACAATTCGCCAATTTATTGTTCTTCAAGTTTAAGTGAACAACGAGCCCCATTGTTAATCCTTTAAAGGAAATTATTTGTAAATTTCGACAAGTAGAACAATGAATGGAACCGGTAGACGGTTGAAATCTTTGTATATATTGCTTCAATATAATCTAAGAAACATATATGCAAAGCATCCAAACAGTACCATTCGCCAATTTTTTGTTCTTCAAGTTTAAGTGAACTACGAGCCCCATTGTTAATACTTTAACGGAAATTATTTGTAACTTGCGAGAAGTAGAACAATGAATGGAACTGGTAGCCGGTTGAAATCAATGTATATATTGCTTCTATATAGTCTAAGAAACATATGTGCAAAGCATCCAAACAGTACCATTCGCCAATTTTTTGTTCTTCAAGTTTAAGTGAACGATGAGCCCCATTGTTAATCCTTTAAAGGAAATTATTTGTAAATTTCGACAAGTAAAACAATGAATGGAACAGGTAGACGGTTGAATTCTTTGTATATATTGCTTCTATATAGTCTAAGAAACATATATGCAAAGCATCCAAACAGTACAATTCGCCAATTTTTTGTTTCTCAAGTTTAAGTGAACAATGAGCCCCAATGGTTAATCGTTTATCGGAAATTATTTGTAATTTTCGACAAGTAGAACAATGAATGGGACAGGTAGACGGTTGAATTCTTTGTATATATTGCTTCTATATAGTCTAAGAAACATATATGCAAAGCATCCAAACAGTACAATTCGCCAATTTTTTGTTTCTCAAGTTTAAGTGAACAATGAGCCCCAATGGTTAATCGTTTATCGGAAATTATTTGTAATTTTCGACAAGTAGAACAATGAATGGGACAGGTAGACGGTTGAAATCTTTGTATATATTGCTTCCATATAGTCTAAGAAACATGTACGCAAAGCATCCAAACAGTACCGTTCGCCAATTTGTTGGTCTTCAAGATTAAGTGAACAATGAGCCCCAATGGTTAATCCGTAATCGGTAATTATTTGTAACTTTCGACAAGTAGAACAATGAATGGAACAGGTAGACGGTTGAAATCCTTGTATATATTGCTTCCATATAGTCTAAGAAACATGTACGCAAGGCATCCAAACAGTACCATTCGCCAATTTTTTGTTCTTCAAGGTTAAGTGAAAATTGAGCCCCATTGTTAATCCTTTATCGGAAATTATTTGTAACTTTCGACAAGTAAAACAATGAATGGAACAGGTAGACGGTTGAAAACTTTGTATATATTGCTTCTATATAGTCTAAGAAACATGTACGCAAAGCATCCAAACAGTACCATTCGCCAATTTTTTGTTCCTCAAATTTAAGCGAACAATGAGCCCCATTGTTGATCCTTTATCGGAAATTATTTGTAACTTTCGACAAGTAGAACAATGAATGGAACAGGTAGACGGGTGAAGTCTTTCTATATATTGCTTCTATATATTCTAAGAAACATATATGCAAAGCATCCAAACAGTACATTTCGCCAATTTTTTGTTCTTCAAGTTTAAGTGAACAACGAGCCTCATTGATAATCATGAAAGGGAAATTATTTGTAACTTTCTTCAAATAGAACAATGAATAGAACAGTTAGACTGTTGAAATCTTTGTATATATTGCTTCTATATAGTCTAAGAAACATATATGCAAAGCATCCAAACAGTACGATTCGCCAATTTTTTGTTCTTCAAGTTTAAGTGAACAACGAGCCCCATTGATAATCATGAAAAGGAAATTATTTGTAACTTTCTACAAGTATAACAATGAATAGAACAGGTAGACGGTTGAAATCTTTCTATATATTGCTTCTATATAGTCTAAGAAACATATATGCAAAGCATCCAAACAGTACAATTCGCCAATTTTTTGTTTCTCAAGTTTAAGTGAACTACGAGCCCCATTGTTAATCCTTTAACGGAAATTAATTGTGATTTTCTACAATTAGAACAATGAATGTATCAGGTAGACGGTTGAAATCATTGTATATATTACATCTATATAGTCTAAGAAACATATATGCAAAGCAGCCAAACAGTACCATTCGCTAATTTTTTGTTCTTCAAGTTTAAGTGAACTACGAGCCCCATTGTTAATCCTTTAACGGAAATTAATTGTAACTTTCTACAAGTAGAACAATGATTGGAACACGTAGACGGTTGAAATCTTTGTATATATTGCTTCCATATAGTCTAAGAAACATAATGCAAAGCATCCAAACAGTACAATTCGCCAATTTTTTGTTCTTCAAGTTTAAGTGAACAATGAGCCCCATTGATAATCATGAAAGGGAAATTATTTGTAACTTTCTTCAAATAGAACAATGAATAGAACAGTTAGACTGTTGAAATCTTTGTATATATTGCTTCTATATAGTCTAAGAAACATATATGCAAAGCATCCAAACAGTACGATTCGACAATTTTTTGTTCTTCAAGTTTAAGTGAACAACGAGCCCCATTGATAATCATGAAAAGGAAATTATTTGTAACTTTCTACAAGTAGAACAATGAATAGAACATGTAGACGGTTGAAATCTTTCTATATATTGCTTCTATATAGTCTAAAAAACATATATGCAAAGCATCCAAACAGTACCATTCGCCAATTTTTTGTTCTTCAAGGTTAAGTGAACAATGAGCCACATTGTTAATCCTTTATCGGAAACTATTTGTAACTTTCTACAAGTAGAACAATAATTGGAACACGTAGACGGTTGAAATCTTTGTATATATTGCTTCTATATAGTCTAAGAAACATATATGCAAAGCATCCAAACAGTACCATTCGCCAATTTTTTGTTCTTCAAGGTTAAGTGAACAATGAGCCACATTGTTAATCCTTTATCGGAAAATATTTGTAACTTTCTACAAGTAGAACAATAATTGGAACAGGTAGACGGTTGAAATCTTTGTATATGTTGCTTCTATATATTCTAAGAAACATATATGCAAATCATCCAAACAGTACATTTCGCCAATTTTTTGTTCTTCAAGTTTAAGTGAACAACGAGCCCCATTGATAATCATGAAAGGGAAATTATTTGTAACTTTCTTCAAATAGAACAATGAATAGAACAGTTAGACTGTTGAAATCTTTGTATATATTGCTTCTATATAGTCTAAGAAACATATATGCAAAGCATCCAAACAGTACGATTCGCCAATTTTTTGTTCTTCAAGTTTAAGTGAACAACGAGCCCCATTGATAATCATGAAAAGGAAATTATTTGTAACTTTCTACAAGTAGAACTATGAATAGAACAGGTAGACGGTTGAAATCTTTCTATATATTGCTTCTATATAGTCTAAGAAACATATATGCAAAGCATCCAAACAGTACAATTCGCCAATTTTTTGTTTTTCAAGTTTAAGTGAACTACGAGCCCCATTGTTAATCCTTTATCGGAAATTATTTGTAATTTTCGACAAGTAGAACAATGAATGGAACAGGTAGACGGTTGAAATCTTTGTATATATTGCTTCTATATAGTCTGAGAAACATATATGCAAAGCATCCAAACAGTACCATTCGCCAATTATTTCATCTTCATGTTTAAGTGAACTACGAGCCCCATTGTTAATACTTTAACGGAAATTATTTGTAACTTCCGACAAGTAGAACAATGAATGGAACAGGTAGACGGTTGAAATCAATGTATATATTGCTTCTATATAGTCTAAGAAACATATATGCAAAGCATCCAAACAGTACAATTCGCCAATTTTTTGTTTTTCAAGTTTAAGTGAACTACGAGCCCCATTGTTAATCCTTTAACGGAAATTAATTGTAATTTTCTACAATTAGAACAATGAATGGAACAGGTAGACGGTTGAAATCATTGTATATATTACATCTATATAGTCGAAGAAACATATATGCAAAGCACCCAAACAGTACCATTCGCCAATTTTTTGTTCTTCAAGTTTAAGTGAACTACGAGCCCTATTGTTAATCCTTTAAAGGAAATTATTTGTAAATTTCGGCAAGTAGAACAATGAATGGAATAGGTAGACTGTTGAAATCATTGTATATATTGCTTCTATATAGTCTAAGAAACATATATGCAAAGCATCCAAACAGTACAATTCGCCAATTTTTTGATCTTCAAGTTTAAGTGAACAGCGAGCTCCATTGATAATCATGAAATGGAAATTATTTGTAACTTTCTACAAGTAGAACAATGAATTGTACAGGTAGACGGGTGAAGTCTTTCTATATATTGCTTCTATATATTCTAAGAAACATATATGCAAAGCATCCAAACAGTACATTTCGCCAATTTTTTGTTCTTCAAGTTTAAGTGAACAACGAGCCTCATTGATAATCATGAAAGGGAAATTATTTGTAACTTTCTTCAAATAGAACAATGAATAGAACAGTTAGACTGTTGAAATCTTTGTATATATTGCTTCTATATAGTCTAAGAAACATATATGCAAAGCATCCAAACAGTACGATTCGCCAATTTTTTGTTCTTCAAGTTTAAGTGAACAACGAGCCCCATTGATAATCATGAAAAGGAAATTATTTGTAACTTTCTACAAGTATAACAATGAATAGAACAGGTAGACGGTTGAAATCTTTCTATATATTGCTTCTATATAGTTTAAGAAACATATATGCAAAGCATCCAAACAGTACAATTCGCCAATTTTTTGTTTCTCAAGTTTAAGTGAACTACGAGCCCCATTGTTAATCCTTTAACGGAAATTAATTGTGATTTTCTACAATTAGAACAATGAATGTATCAGGTAGACGGTTGAAATCATTGTATATATTACATCTATATAGTCTAAGAAACATATATGCAAAGCACCCAAACAGTACGATTCGCCAATTTTTTGTTCTTCAAGTTTAAGTGAACAACGAGCCCGATTGATAATCATGAAAAGGAAATTATTTGTAACTTTCTACAAGTATAACAATGAATAGAACAGGTAGACGGTTGAAATCTTTCTATATGTTGCTTCTATATAGTCTAAGAAACATATATGCAAAGCATCCAAACGGTACAATTCGCCAATTTTTTGTTTCTCAAGTTTAAGTGAACAACGAGCCCCATTGATAATCATGAAAAGGAAATTATTTGTAACTTTCTACAAGTAGAACTATGAATAGAACAGGTAGACGGTTGAAATCTTTCTATATATTGCTTCTATATAGTCTAAGAAACATATATGCAAAGCATCCAAACAGTACAATTCGCCAATTTTTTTTTTTCAAGTTTAAGTGAACTACGAGCCCCATTGTTAATCCTTTATCGGAAATTATTTGTAATTTTCGACAAGTAGAACAATGAATGGAACAGGTAGACGGTTGAAATCTTTGTATATATTGCTTCTATATAGTCTGAGAAACATATATGCAAAGCATCCAAACAGTACCATTCGCCAATTATTTCATCTTCATGTTTAAGTGAACTACGAGCCCCATTGTTAATACTTTAACGGAAATTATTTGTAACTTCCGACAAGTAGAACAATGAATGGAACAGGTAGACGGTTGAAATCAATGTATATATTGCTTCTATATAGTCTAAGAAACATATATGCAAAGCATCCAAACAGTACAATTCGCCAATTTTTTGTTCTTCAAGTCTAAGTGAACATTGAGCCCCAATGGTTAATCCTTTATCGGAAATTATTTGTAACTTTCGACAAGTAGAACAATGAATGGAACAGGTAGACGGTTGAAATCTTTGTATATATTGCTTCTATATAGTCTACGAAACAGATATGCAAAGCATCCAAACAGTACAATTCGCCAATTTTTTGTTCTTCAAGTTTAAGTGAACTACGAGCCCCATTGTTAATCCTTTAACGGAAATTAATTGTAACTTTCTACAAGTAGAACAATGATTGGAACACGTAGACGGTTGAAATCTTTGTATATATTGCTTCCATATAGTCTAAGAAACATAATGCAAAGCATCCAAACAGTACAATTCGCCAATTTTTTGTTCTTCAAGTTTAAGTGAACAATGAGCCCCATTGATAATCATGAAAGGGAAATTATTTGTAACTTTCTTCAAATAGAACAATGAATAGAACAGTTAGACTGTTGAAATCTTTGTATATATTGCTTCTATATAGTCTAAGAAATATATATGCAAAGCATCCAAACAGTACGATTCGACAATTTTTTGTACTTCAAGTTTAAGTGAACAACGAGCCCCATTGATAATCATGAAAAGGAAATTATTTGTAACTTTCTACAAGTAGAACAATGAATAGAACATGTAGACGGTTGAAATCTTTCTATATATTGCTTCTATATAGTCTAAAAAACATATATGCAAAGCATCCAAACAGTACCATTCGCCAATTTTTTGTTCTTCAAGGTTAAGTGAACAATGAGCCACATTGTTAATCCTTTATCGGAAACTATTTGTAACTTTCTACAAGTAGAACAATAATTGGAACACGTAGACGGTTGAAATCTTTGTATATATTGCTTCTATATAGTCTAAGAAACATATATGCAAAGCATCCAAACAGTACCATTCGCCAATTTTTTGTTCTTCAAGGTTAAGTGAACAATGAGCCACATTGTTAATCTTTTATCGGAAACTATTTGTAACTTTCTACAAGTAGAACAATAATTGGAACACGTAGACGGTTGAAATCTTTGTATATACTGCTTCTATATAGTCTGAGAAACATATATGCAAAGCATCCAAACAGTACAATTCGCCAATTTTTGGTTTTTCAAGTTTAATTGAACTACGAGCCCCATTGTTAATCCTTTAAAGGAAATTATTTGTAAATTTCGACAAGTAGAACAATGATTGGAACACGTAGACGGTTGAAATCTTTGTATATATTGCTTCCGTATAGTCTAAGAAACATATATGCAAGCATCCAAACAGTACAATTCGCCAATTTTTGGTTTTTCAAGTTTAATTGAACTACGAGCCCCATTGTTAATCCTTTAAAGGAAATTATTTGTAAATTTCGACAAGCAGAACAATGATTGGAACACGTAGACGGTTGAAATATTATTATATATTGCTTCCATATAGTCTAAGAAACATATATGCAAAGCATCCAAACAGTACCATTCGCCAATTTATTGTTCTTCAAGTTTAAGTGAACAACGAGCCCCATTGTTAATCCTTTAAAGGAAATTATTTGTAAATTTCGACAAGTAGAACAAAGATTGGTACACGTAGACGGTTGAAATCTTTGTATATATTGCTTCCGTATAGTCTAAGAAACATATATGCAAAGCATCCAAACAGTACCATTCGCCAATTTTTTGTTCTTCAAGGTTAAGTGAACAATGAGCCCGATTGTTAATCCTTTATCGGAAATTATTTGTAAATTTCGACAAGTAGAACAATGATTGGAACACGTGGACGGTTGAAATCTTTGTATATATTGCTTCCATATAGACTAAGAAACGTATATGCAAAGCATCCAAACAGTACAATTCGCCAATTTTTTTATCTTCAAGTTTAAGTGAACAATGAGCCCCAATGGTTAATCCGTTATCGGAAATTATTTGTAACTTTCGACCAGTAGAACAATGAATGGAACAGGTAGACGGTTGAAATCTTTGTATATATTGCTTCTATATAGTCTAAGAAACATATATGCAAAGCATCCAAACAGTAACATTCGCCAATTATTTCATCTTCATGTTTAAGTGAACTACGAGCCCCATTGTTAATACTTTAACGGAAATTATTTGTAACTTCCGACAAGTAGAACAATGAATGGAACAGGTAGACGGTTGAAATCAATGTATATATTGCTTCTATGTAGTCTAAGAAACATATATGCAAAGCATCCAAACAGTACAATTCGCCAATTGTTTGTTCTTCAAGTCTAAGTGAACATTGGGCCCCAATGGTTAATCCTTTATCGGAAATTATTTGTAACTTTCGACAAGTAGAACAATGAATGGAACAGGTAGACGGTTGAAATCTTTGTATATATTGCTTCTATATAGTCTACGAAACAGATATGCAAAGCATCCAAACAGTACAATTCGCCAATTTTTTGTTCTTCAAGTTTAAGTGAACTACGAGCCCCATTGTTAATCCTTTAACGGAAATTAATTGTAACTTTCTACAAGTAGAACAATGATTGGAACACGTAGACGGTTGAAATCTTTGTATATATTGCTTCCATATAGTCTAAGAAACATAATGCAAAGCATCCAAACAGTACAATTCGCCAATTTTTTGTTCTTCAAGTTTAAGTGAACAATGAGCCCCATTGATAATCATGAAAGGGAAATTATTTGTAACTTTCTTCAAATAGAACAATGAATAGTACAGTTAGACTGTTGAAATCTTTGTATATATTGCTTCTATATAGTCTAAGAAACATATATGCAAAGCATCCAAACAGTACGATTCGACAATTTTTTGTTCTTCAAGTTTAAGTGAACAACAAGCCCCATTGATAATCATGAAAAGGAAATTATTTGTAACTTTCTACAAGTAGAACAATGAATAGAACATGTAGACGGTTGAAATCTTTCTATATATTGCTTCTATATAGTCTAAAAAACATATATGCAAAGCATCCAAACAGTACCATTCGCCAATTTTTTGTTCTTCAAGGTTAAGTGAACAATGAGCCACATTGTTAATCCTTTATCGGAAACTATTTGTAACTTTCTACAAGTAGAACAATAATTGGAACACGTAGACGGTTGAAATCTTTGTATATATTGCTTCTATACAGTCTAAGAAACATATATGCAAAGCATCCAAACAGTACCATTCGCCAATTTTTTGTTCTTCAAGGTTAAGTGAACAATGAGCCACATTGTTAATCCTTTATCGGAAAATATTTGTAACTTTCTACAAGTAGAACAATAATTGGAACAGGTAGACGGTTGAAATCTTTGTATATGTTGCTTCTATATATTCTAAGAAACATATATGCAAAGCATCCAAACAGTACATTTCGCCAATTTTTTGTTCTTCAAGTTTAAGTGAACAACGAGCCCCATTGATAATCATGAAAGGGAAATTATTTGTAACTTTCTTCAAATAGAACAATGAATAGAACAGTTAGACTGTTGAAATCTTTGTATATATTGCTTCTATATAGTTTAAGAAACATATATGCAAAGCATCCAAACAGTACAATTCGCCAATTTTTTGTTTCTCAAGTTTAAGTGAACTACGAGCCCCATTGTTAATCCTTTAACGGAAATTAATTGTGATTTTCTACAATTAGAACAATGAATGTATCAGGTAGACGGTTGAAATCATTGTATATATTACATCTATATAGTCTAAGAAACATATATGCAAAGCACCCAAACAGTACGATTCGCCAATTTTTTGTTCTTCAAGTTTAAGTGAACAACGAGCCCCATTGATAATCATGAAAAGGAAATTATTTGTAACTTTCTACAAGTATAACAATGAATAGAACAGGTAGACGGTTGAAATCTTTCTATATATTGCTTCTATATAGTTTAAGAAACATATATGCAAAGCATCCAAACAGTACAATTCGCCAATTTTTTGTTTCTCAAGTTTAAGTGAACTACGAGCCCCATTGTTAATCCTTTAACGGAAATTAATTGTGATTTTCTACAATTAGAACAATGAATGTATCAGGTAGACGGTTGAAATCATTGTATATATTACATCTATATAGTCTAAGAAACATATATGCAAAGCACCCAAACAGTACGATTCGCCAATTTTTTGTTCTTCAAGTTTAAGTGAACAACGAGCCCGATTGATAATCATGAAAAGGAAATTATTTGTAACTTTCTACAAGTATAACAATGAATAGAACAGGTAGACGGTTGAAATCTTTCTATATGTTGCTTCTATATAGTCTAAGAAACATATATGCAAAGCATCCAAACGGTACAATTCGCCAATTTTTTGTTTCTCAAGTTTAAGTGAACAACGAGCCCCATTGATAATCATGAAAAGGAAATTATTTGTAACTTTCTACAAGTAGAACTATGAATAGAACAGGTAGACGGTTGAAATCTTTCTATATATTGCTTCTATATAGTCTAAGAAACATATATGCAAAGCATCCAAACAGTACAATTCGCCAATTTTTTGTTTTTCAAGTTTAAGTGAACTACGAGCCCCATTGTTAATCCTTTATCGGAAATTATTTGTAATTTTCGACAAGTAGAACAATGAATGGAACAGGTAGACGGTTGAAATCTTTGTATATATTGCTTCTATATAGTCTGAGAAACATATATGCAAAGCATCCAAACAGTACCATTCGCCAATTATTTCATCTTCATGTTTAAGTGAACTACGAGCCCCATTGTTAATACTTTAACGGAAATTATTTGTAACTTCCGACAAGTAGAACAATGAATGGAACAGGTAGACGGTTGAAATCAATGTATATATTGCTTCTATATAGTCTAAGAAACATATATGCAAAGCATCCAAACAGTACAATTCGCCAATTTTTTGTTCTTCAAGTCTAAGTGAACATTGAGCCCCAATGGTTAATCCTTTATCGGAAATTATTTGTAACTTTCGACAAGTAGAACAATGAATGGAACAGGTAGACGGTTGAAATCTTTGTATATATTGCTTCTATATAGTCTACGAAACAGATATGCAAAGCATCCAAACAGTACAATTCGCCAATTTTTTGTTCTTCAAGTTTAAGTGAACTACGAGCCCCATTGTTAATCCTTTAACGGAAATTAATTGTAACTTTCTACAAGTAGAACAATGATTGGAACACGTAGACGGTTGAAATCTTTGTATATATTGCTTCCATATAGTCTAAGAAACATAATGCAAAGCATCCAAACAGTACAATTCGCCAATTTTTTGTTCTTCAAGTTTAAGTGAACAATGAGCCCCATTGATAATCATGAAAGGGAAATTATTTGTAACTTTCTTCAAATAGAACAATGAATAGAACAGTTAGACTGTTGAAATCTTTGTATATATTGCTTCTATATAGTCTAAGAAATATATATGCAAAGCATCCAAACAGTACGATTCGACAATTTTTTGTTCTTCAAGTTTAAGTGAACAACGAGCCCCATTGATAATCATGAAAAGGAAATTATTTGTAACTTTCTACAAGTAGAACAATGAATAGAACATGTAGACGGTTGAAATCTTTCTATATATTGCTTCTATATAGTCTAAAAAACATATATGCAAAGCATCCAAACAGTACCATTCGCCAATTTTTTGTTCTTCAAGGTTAAGTGAACAATGAGCCACATTGTTAATCCTTTATCGGAAACTATTTGTAACTTTCTACAAGTAGAACAATAATTGGAACACGTAGACGGTTGAAATCTTTGTATATATTGCTTCTATATAGTCTAAGAAACATATATGCAAAGCATCCAAACAGTACCATTCGCCAATTTTTTGTTCTTCAAGGTTAAGTGAACAATGAGCCACATTGTTAATCTTTTATCGGAAACTATTTGTAACTTTCTACAAGTAGAACAATAATTGGAACACGTAGACGGTTGAAATCTTTGTATATACTGCTTCTATATAGTCTGAGAAACATATATGCAAAGCATCCAAACAGTACAATTCGCCAATTTTTGGTTTTTCAAGTTTAATTGAACTACGAGCCCCATTGTTAATCCTTTAAAGGAAATTATTTGTAAATTTCGACAAGTAGAACAATGATTGGAACACGTAGACGGTTGAAATCTTTGTATATATTGCTTCCGTATAGTCTAAGAAACATATATGCAAGCATCCAAACAGTACAATTCGCCAATTTTTGGTTTTTCAAGTTTAATTGAACTACGAGCCCCATTGTTAATCCTTTAAAGGAAATTATTTGTAAATTTCGACAAGCAGAACAATGATTGGAACACGTAGACGGTTGAAATATTATTATATATTGCTTCCATATAGTCTAAGAAACATATATGCAAAGCATCCAAACAGTACCATTCGCCAATTTATTGTTCTTCAAGTTTAAGTGAACAACGAGCCCCATTGTTAATCCTTTAAAGGAAATTATTTGTAAATTTCGACAAGTAGAACAAAGATTGGTACACGTAGACGGTTGAAATCTTTGTATATATTGCTTCCGTATAGTCTAAGAAACATATATGCAAAGCATCCAAACAGTACCATTCGCCAATTTTTTGTTCTTCAAGGTTAAGTGAACAATGAGCCCGATTGTTAATCCTTTATCGGAAATTATTTGTAAATTTCGACAAGTAGAACAATGATTGGAACACGTGGACGGTTGAAATCTTTGTATATATTGCTTCCATATAGACTAAGAAACGTATATGCAAAGCATCCAAACAGTACAATTCGCCAATTTTTTTATCTTCAAGTTTAAGTGAACAATGAGCCCCAATGGTTAATCCGTTATCGGAAATTATTTGTAACTTTCGACCAGTAGAACAATGAATGGAACAGGTAGACGGTTGAAATCTTTGTATATATTGCTTCTATATAGTCTAAGAAACATATATGCAAAGCATCCAAACAGTACCATTCGCCAATTATTTCATCTTCATGTTTAAGTGAACTACGAGCCCCATTGTTAATACTTTAACGGAAATTATTTGTAACTTCCGACAAGTAGAACAATGAATGGAACAGGTAGACGGTTGAAATCAATGTATATATTGCTTCTATGTAGTCTAAGAAACATATATGCAAAGCATCCAAACAGTACAATTCGCCAATTGTTTGTTCTTCAAGTCTAAGTGAACATTGGGCCCCAATGGTTAATCCTTTATCGGAAATTATTTGTAACTTTCGACAAGTAGAACAATGAATGGAACAGGTAGACGGTTGAAATCTTTGTATATATTGCTTCTATATAGTCTACGAAACAGATATGCAAAGCATCCAAACAGTACAATTCGCCAATTTTTTGTTCTTCAAGTTTAAGTGAACTACGAGCCCCATTGTTAATCCTTTAACGGAAATTAATTGTAACTTTCTACAAGTAGAACAATGATTGGAACACGTAGACGGTTGAAATCTTTGTATATATTGCTTCCATATAGTCTAAGAAACATAATGCAAAGCATCCAAACAGTACAATTCGCCAATTTTTTGTTCTTCAAGTTTAAGTGAACAATGAGCCCCATTGATAATCATGAAAGGGAAATTATTTGTAACTTTCTTCAAATAGAACAATGAATAGTACAGTTAGACTGTTGAAATCTTTGTATATATTGCTTCTATATAGTCTAAGAAACATATATGCAAAGCATCCAAACAGTACGATTCGACAATTTTTTGTTCTTCAAGTTTAAGTGAACAACGAGCCCCATTGATAATCATGAAAAGGAAATTATTTGTAACTTTCTACAAGTAGAACAATGAATAGAACATGTAGACGGTTGAAATCTTTCTATATATTGCTTCTATATAGTCTAAAAAACATATATGCAAAGCATCCAAACAGTACCATTCGCCAATTTTTTGTTCTTCAAGGTTAAGTGAACAATGAGCCACATTGTTAATCCTTTATCGGAAACTATTTGTAACTTTCTACAAGTAGAACAATAATTGGAACACGTAGACGGTTGAAATCTTTGTATATATTGCTTCTATACAGTCTAAGAAACATATATGCAAAGCATCCAAACAGTACCATTCGCCAATTTTTTGTTCTTCAAGGTTAAGTGAACAATGAGCCACATTGTTAATCCTTTATCGGAAAATATTTGTAACTTTCTACAAGTAGAACAATAATTGGAACAGGTAGACGGTTGAAATCTTTGTATATGTTGCTTCTATATATTCTAAGAAACATATATGCAAAGCATCCAAACAGTACATTTCGCCAATTTTTTGTTCTTCAAGTTTAAGTGAACAACGAGCCCCATTGATAATCATGAAAGGGAAATTATTTGTAACTTTCTTCAAATAGAACAATGAATAGAACAGTTAGACTGTTGAAATCTTTGTATATATTGCTTCTATATAGTCTAAGAAACATATATGCAAAGCATCCAAACAGTACGATTCGCCAATTTTTTGTTCTTCAAGTTTAAGTGAACAACGAGCCCCATTGATAATCATGATAAGGAAATTATTTGTAACTTTCTACAAGTAGAACTATGAATAGAACAGGTAGACGGTTGAAATCTTTCTATATATTGCTTCTATATAGTCTAAGAAACATATATGCAAAGCATCCAAACAGTACCATTCGCCAATTTTTTGTTCTTCAAGGTTAAGTGAACAATGAGCCACATTGTTAATCCTTTATCGGAAACTATTTGTAACTTTCTACAAGTAGAACAATAATTGGAACACGTAGACGGTTGAAATCTTTGTATATACTGCTTCTATATAGTCTGAGAAACAAATATGCAAAGCATCCAAACAGTACAATTCGCCAATTTTTGGTTTTTCAAGTTTAATTGAACTACGAGCCCCATTGTTAATCCTTTAAAGGAAATTATTTGTAAATTTCGACAAGTAGAACAATGATTGGAACACGTAGACGGTTGAAATCTTTGTATATATTGCTTCCGTATAGTCTAAGAAACATATATGCAAGCATCCAAACAGTACCATTCGCCAATTTTTTGTTCTTCAAGGTTAAGTGAACAATGAGCGCGATTGTTAATACTTTATCGCAAATTATTTGTAAATTTCGACAAGTAGAACAATGATTGGAACACGTGGACGGTTGAAATATTTGTATATATTGCTTCCATATAGTCTAAGAAACATATATGCAAAGCATCCAAACAGTACAATTCGCCAATTTTTTGTTCTTCAAGTTTAAGTGAACAACGAGCCCCATTGATAATCATGAAAGGGAAATTATTTGTAACTTTCTTCAAATAGAACAATGAATAGAACAGTTAGACTGTTGAAATCTTTGTATATATTGCTTCTATATAGTCTACGAAACATATATGCAACGCATTCAAACAGTACAATTCGCCAATTTTTTTGTTCTTCAAGTTTAAGTGAACTACGAGCCCCATTGTTAATCCTTTATCGGAAATTATTTGTAATTTTCGACAAGTAGAACAATGAATGGAACAGGTAGACGGTTGAAATCTTTGTATATATTGCTTCTATATAGTCTAAGAAACATATAAGCAAATCATCCAAACAGTACAATTCGCCAATTATTTGATCTTCAAGTTTAAGTGAACTACGAGCCCCATTGTTAATACTTTAACGGAAATTATTTGTAACTTGCGACAAGGAGAACAATGAATGGAACAGGTAGACGGTTGAAATCTTTGTATATATTGCTTCTATATAGTATAAGAAACATATATGCAAAGCATCCAAACAGCACCATTCGCCAATTTTTTGTTCTTCAAGTTTAAGTGAACAATGAGCCCCAATGGTTAATCCGTTATCGGAAATTATTTGTAACTTTCGACAAGTAGAACAATGAATGGAACAGGTAGATGGTTGAAATCTTTGTATATATTGCTTCTATATAGTCTAAGAAACATATATGCAAAGCATCCAAACAGTACCATTCGCCAATTTTTTGTTCTTCAAGTTTAAGTGAACTACGAGCCCCATTGTTAATCCTTTAAAGGAAATTATTTGTAAATTTCGACAAGTAGAACAATGAATGGAAAAGGTAGACGGTTGAAATCTTTGTATATATTGCTTCTATATAGTCTAAGAAACATATATGCAAAGCATCCAAACAGTACCATTCGCCACTTTTTTGTTCTTCAAGTTTAAGTGAACAACGAGCCCCAATGGTTAATCCTTTATCGGAAATTATTTGTAAGTTTCGACAAGTAGAACAATGAATGGAACAGGTAGACGGTTGAAATCTTTGTATATATTGCTTCTATGTAGTCTAAGAAACATATATGCAAAGCATCCAAACAGTAAAATTTGCCAATTTCTTGTTCTTCAAGTTTAAGTAAACTACGATCCCCATTGTTAATGCCTTAACGGAAATTATTTGTAAATTTCGGCAAGTAGAACAATGAATGGAATAGGTAGACGGTTGAAATCATTGTATATATTGCTTCTAAATAGTCTAAGAAACATATATGCAAAGCATCCAAACAGTACCATTCGCCAATTTTTTATTCTTCAAGTTTAAGTAAACTACGATCCCCATTGTTAATCCCTTAACGGAAATTATTTGTAACTTTCGACAAGTAGAACAATGAATGGAACAGGTAGACGGTTGAAATCATTGTATATATTGCTTCTATATAGTCTAAGAAACATATATGCAAAGCATCCAAACAGTACAATTCGACAATTTTTTGTTCTTCAAGTTTAGTGAACAATGAGCCCCATTGTTAATCCTTTAAAGGAAATTATTTGTAACTTTCGACAAGTAGAACAATGAATGGAACAGGTAGACGGTTGAAATCATTGTATATATTGCTTCTATATAGTCTAAGAAACATATATGCAAAGCATCCAAACAGTACAATTCGACAATTTTTTGTTCTTCAAGTTTAGTGAACAATGAGCCCCAATGGTTAATCCTTTATCGGAAATTATTTGTAATTTTCGACAAGTAGAACAATGAATGGAACAGGTAGACGGTTGAAATCTTTGTATATATTGCTTCTATATGATCTAAGAAACATATATGCAAAGCATCCAAACAGTACCATTCGCCAATTTTTTGTTCTTCAAGTTTAAGTGAACAACGAGCCCCATTGATAATCATGAAACGGAAATTATTTGTAACTTTTTACAAGTAGAACAATGAATAGAACAGGTAGACGGTTGAAATCTTTGTATATGTTGCTTCTATATAGTCTAAGAAACCTATATGCAAAGCATCCAAACAGTACCATTCGCCAATTTTTTGGTCTTCCAGTTTAAGTGAACAATGAGCCCCTATGGTTAATCCTTTATCGGTAATTATTTGTAACTTTCGACAAGTAGAACAATGAATGGAACAGGTAGACGGTTGAAATCGTTGTATATATTGCGTCTATATAATCTAAGAAACATATACGCAAAGCATCCAAACAGTACCATTCGCCAATTTTTTGGTCTTCCAGTTTAAGTG
This sequence comes from Cerceris ruficornis, assembly GCA_963989415.1. Taxonomy (NCBI): domain Eukaryota; kingdom Metazoa; phylum Arthropoda; class Insecta; order Hymenoptera; family Crabronidae; genus Cerceris; species Cerceris ruficornis. The sequence goes on from CAXDIW010000076.1 coordinate 1,394,636, forward strand.
AACAATGAGACCCTATGGTTAATCCATTATCGGAAATTATTTGTAATTTTCGACAAGTAGAACAATGAATGGAACAGGTAGACGGTTGAAATATTTGTATATATTGCTTCTATATAGTATAAGAAACATATATGCAAAGCATCCAAACAGTACAATTCGCCAATTTTTTGTTCTTCAAGTTTAAGTAAACTACGATCCCCATTGTTAATCCCTTAACGGAAATTATTTGTAACTTTCGACAAGTAGAACAATGATTGGAACACGTAGACGGTTGAAATCTTTGTATATATTGCTTCCATATAGTCTAAGAAACATGTTCGCAAAGCATCCACACAGTACCATTCGCCAATTTTTTGTTCTTCAAGTTTAAGTGAACAATGAGCCCCATTGTTAATCCTTTATCGGAAATTATTTGTAACTTTCGGCAAGTAGAACAATGAATGGAACAGGTAGACGGTTGAAATCTTTGTATATATTGCTTCTATATAGTCTAAGAAACATATATGCAAAGCATCCAAACAGTACATTTCGCCAATTTATTGTTCTTCAAGTTTAAGTGAACAACGAGCCCCATTGTTAATCCTTTAAAGGAAATTATTTGTAAATTTCGACAAGTAGAACAATGATTGAACACGTAGACGGTTGAAATCTTTGTATATATTGCTTCCATATAGTCTAAGAAACATGTACGCAAAGCATCCAAACTGTACCGTTCGCCAATTTGTTGGTCTTCAAGATTAAGTGAACAATGAGCACCAAGGGTTAATCCGTAATCGGTAATTATTTGTAACTTTCGACAAGCAGAACAATGATTGGAACACGTAGACGGTTGAAATCTTTGTATATATTGCTTCCATATAGTCTAAGAAACATGTACGCAAAGCATCCAAACAGTACCATTCGCCAATTTTTTGGTCTTCAAGTTTAAGTGAACAATGAGCCCCAATGGTTAATCCTTTATCGGAAATTATTTGTAACTTTCGGCAAGTAGAACAATGAATGGAACAGGTAGACGGTTGAAATCTTTGTATATATTGCTTCTATATAGTCTAAGAAACATATATGCAAATCATCCAAACAGTACAATTCGCCAATTTATTGTTCTTCAAGTTTAAGTGAACAACGAGCCCCATTGTTAATCCTTTAAAGGAAATTATTTGTAATTTTCGACAAGTAGAACAATGAATGGAAGAGGTAGACGGTTGAAATCTTTGTATATATTGCTTCTATATAGTCTAAAAACATATATGCAAAGCATCCAAACAGTACAATTCGCCAATTTTTTGTTCTTCAAGTTTAATTGAACAATGAGCCCCAATGGTTAATCCTTTATCGGAAATTATTTGTACCTTTCGGCAAGTAGAACAATGAATGGAACAGGTAGACGGTTGAAATCTTTGTATATATTGCTTCCATATAGTCTAAGAAACATAATGCAAAGCATCCAAACAGTACAATTCGCCAATTATTTGTTCTTCAAGTGTAAGTAAACTACGATCCCCATTGTTAATCCCTTAACGGAAATTATTAGTAACTTTCGACAAGTAGAACAGTGAATGGAACAGGTAGACGGTTGAAATCTTTGTATATATTGCTTCTATATAGTATAAGAAACATATATGCAAAGCAACCAAACAGTACAATTCGCCAATTTTTTGTTCTTCAAGTTTAAGTGAACAATGAGCCCCAATGGTTAATCCGTTATCGGAAATTATTTGTAACTTTCGACAAGTAGAACAATGAATGGAACAGGTAGACTGTTGAAATCTTTGTATATATTGCTTCTATATAGTCTAAGAAACATATATGCAAAGCATCCAAACAGTACAATTCGCCAATTATTTGTTCTTCAAGTTTAAGTAAACTACGATCCCCATTGTTAATCCCTTAACGGAAATTATTTGAAACTTTCGACAAGTAGAACAGTGAATGGAACAGGTAGACGGTTGAAATCTTTGTATATATTGCTTCTATATAGTATAAGAAACATCTGTGCAAATCATCCAAACAGTACATGTCGCCAATTTTTTGTTCTTCAAGTTTAAGTGAACAATGAGCCCCAATGGTTAATCCGTTATCGGAAATTATTTGTAACTTTCGACAAGTAGAACAATGAATGGAACAGGTAGATGGCTGAAATCTTTGTATATATTGCTTCTATATAGTCTAAGAAACATATATGCAAAGCATCCAAACAGTACAATTCGCCAATTTTTTGTTCTTCAAGTTTAAGTGAACAATGAGCCCCAATGATTAATCCTTTATCGGTAATTATTTGTAAATTTCGGCAAGTAGAACAATGAATGGAACAGGTAGACGGTTGAAATCATTGTATATATTGCTTCTATATAGTCTAAGAAACATATATGCAAAGCATCCAAACAGTACAATTCGACAATTTTTTGTTCTTCAAGTTTAGTGAACAATGAGCCCCATTGTTAATCCTTTAAAGGAAATTATTTGTAACTTTCGACAAGTAGAACAATGAATGGAACAGGTAGACGGTTGAAATCATTGTATATATTGCTTCTATATAGTCTAAGAAACATATATGCAAAGCATCCAAACAGTACAATTCGACAATTTTTTGTTCTTCAAGTTTAGTGAACAATGAGCCCCAATGGTTAATCCTTTATCGGAAATTATTTGTAAATTTCGACAAGTAGAAAAATGATTGGAACACGTAGACGGTTGAAGTCTTTGTATATATTGCTTCCATATAGTCTAAGAAACATGTACGCAAAGCATCCAAACAGTACCATTCGCCAATTTTTTGTTCTTCAAGTTTAAGTGAAAAATGAGCCCCAATGGTTAATCCTTTATCGGAAATTATTTGTAATTTTCGACAAGTAGAACAATGAATGGAACAGGTAGACGGTTGAAATCTTTGTATATATTGCTTCTATATGATCTAAGAAACATATATGCAAAGCATCCAAACAGTACCATTCGCCAATTTCTCGTTCTTCAAGTTTAAGTGAACAACGAGCCCCATTGATAATCATGAAACGGAAATTATTTGTAACTTTTTACAAGTAGAACAATGAATAGAACAGGTAGACGGTTGAAATCTTTGTATATGTTGCTTCTATATAGTCTAAGAAACCTATATGCAAAGCATCCAAACAGTACCATTCGCCAATTTTTTGGTCTTCCAGTTTAAGTGAACAATGAGCCCCTATGGTTAATCCTTTATCGGTAATTATTTGTAACTTTCGACAAGTAGAACAATGAATGGAACAGGTAGACGGTTGAAATCGTTGTATATATTGCGTCTATATAATCTAAGAAACATATACGCAAAGCATCCAAACAGTACCATTCGCCAATTTTTTGGTCTTCCAGTTTAAGTGAACAATGAGCCCCTATGGTTAATCCATTATCGGAAATTATTTGTAATTTTCGACAAGTAGAACAATGAATGGAACAGGTAGACGGTTGAAATATTTGTATATATTGCTTCCATATAGTCTCAGAAACATGTTCGCAAAGCATCCACACAGTACCATTCGCCAATTTTTTGTTCTTCAAGTTTAAGTGAACAATGAGCCCCATTGTTAATCCTTTATCGGAAATTATTTGTAACTTTCGGCAAGTAGAACAATGAATCGAACAGGTAGACGGTTGAAATCTTTGTATATATTGCTTCTATATAGTCTAAGAAACATATATGCAAAGCATCCAAACAGTACAATTCGCCAATTTATTGTTCTTCAAGTTTAAGTGAACAACGAGCCCCATTGTTAATCCTTTAAAGGAAATTATTTGTAAATTTCGACAAGTAGAACAATGATTGGAACACGTAGACGGTTGAAATCTTTGTATATATTGCTTCCATATAGTCTAAGAAACATGTACGCAAAGCATCCAAACAGTACCATTCGCCAATTTTTTGTTCTTCAAGTTTAAGTGAACAATGAGCCCCAATGGTTAATCCTTTATCGGAAATTATTTGTAATTTTCGACAAGTAGAACAATGAATGGAACAGGTAGACGGTTGAAATCTTTGTATATATTGCTTCTATATGATCTAAGAAACATATATGCAAAGCATCCAAACAGTACCATTCGCCAATTTTTTGTTCTTCAAGTTTAAGTGAACAACGAGCCCCATTGATAATCATGAAACGGAAATTATTTGTAACTTTTTACAAGTAGAACAATGAATAGAACAGGTAGACGGTTGAAATCTTTGTATATGTTGCTTCTATATAGTCTAAGAAACCTATATGCAAAGCATCCAAACAGTACCATTCGCCAATTTTTTGGTCTTCCAGTTTAAGTGAACAATGAGCCCCTATGGTTAATCCTTTATCGGTAATTATTTGTAACTTTCGACAAGTAGAACAATGAATGGAACAGGTAGACGGTTGAAATCGTTGTATATATTGCGTCTATATAATCTAAGAAACATATACGCAAAGCATCCAAACAGTACCATTCGCCAATTTTTTGGTCTTCCAGTTTAAGTGAACAATGAGCCCCTATGGTTAATCCATTATCGGAAATTATTTGTAATTTTCGACAAGTAGAACAATGAATGGAACAGGTAGACGGTTGAAATATTTGTATATATTGCTTCTATATAGTATAAGAAACATATATGCAAAGCATCCAAACAGTACAATTCGCCAATTTATTGTTCTTCAAGTTTAAGTAAACTACGATCCCCATTGTTAATCCCTTAACGGAAATTATTTGTAACTTTCGACAAGTAGAACAATGATTGGAACACGTAGACGGTTGAAATCTTTGTATATATTGCTTCCATATAGTCTAAGAAACATGTTCGCAAAGCATCCACACAGTACCATTCGCCAATTTTTTGTTCTTCAAGTTTAAGTGAACAATGAGCCCCTATGGTTAATCCTTTATCGGTAATTATTTGTAACTTTCGACAAGTAGAACAATGAATGGAACAGGTAGACGGTTGAAATCTTTGTATATGTTGCTTCTATATAGTCTAAGAAACCTATATGCAAAGCATCCAAACAGTACCATTCGCCAATTTTTTGGTCTTCCAGTTTAAGTGAACAATGAGCCCCTATGGTTAATCCTTTATCGGTAATTATTTGTAATTTTCGACAAGTAGAACAATGAATGGAAGAGGTAGACGGTTGAAATCTTTGTATATATTGCTTCTATATAGTCTAAAAACATATATGCAAAGCATCCAAACAGTACAATTCGCCAATTTTTTGTTCTTCAAGTTTAATTGAACAATGAGCCCCAATGGTTAATCCTTTATCGGAAATTATTTGTAACTTTCGGCAAGTAGAACAATGAATGGAACAGGTAGACGGTTGAAATCTTTGTATATATTGCATCTATATAGTCTAAGAAACATATATGCAAAGCATCCAAACAGTACAATTCGCCAATTTATTGTTCTTCAAGTTTAAGTGAACAACGAGCCCCATTGTTAATCCTTTAAAGGAAATTATTTGTAAATTTCGACAAGTAGAACAATGATTGGAACACGTAGACGGTTGAAATCTTTGTATATATTGCTTCCATATAGTCTAAGAAACATGTACGCAAAGCATCCAAACAGTACCGTTCGCCAATTTGTTGGTCTTCAAGATTAAGTGAACAATGAGCCCCAATGGTTAATCCTTTATCCGAAATTATTTGTAATTTTCGACAAGTAGAACAATGAATGGAACAGGTAGACGGTTGAAATATTTGTATATATTGCTTCTATATAGTCTAAGAAACATATATGCAAAGCATCCAAACAGTACAATTCGCCAATTATTTGTTCTTCAAGTTTAAGTAAACTACGATCCCCATTGTTAATCCCTTAACGGAAATTATTAGTAACTTTCGACAAGTAGAACAGTGAATGGAACAGGTAGACGGTTGAAATCTTTGTATATATTGCTTCTATATAGTCTAAGAAACATATATGCAAAGCATCCAAACAGTACAATTCGACAATTTTTTGTTCTTCAAGTTTAGTGAACAATGAGCCCCAATGGTTAATCCTTTATCGGAAATTATTTGTAAATTTCGACAAGTAGAAAAATGATTGGAACACGTAGACGGTTGAAGTCTTTGTATATATTGCTTCCATATAGTCTAAGAAACATGTACGCAAAGCATCCAAACAGTACCGTTCGCCAATTTTTTGTTCTCCAAGTTTAAGTGAACAATGAGCCCCAATGGTTAATCCTTTATCGGAAATTATTTGTAATTTTCGACAAGTAGAACAATGAATGGAACAGGTAGACGGTTGAAATCTTTGTATATATTGCTTCTATATGATCTAAGAAACATATATGCAAAGCATCCAAACAGTACCATTCGCCAATTTTTCGTTCTTCAAGTTTAAGTGAACAACGAGACCCATTGATAATCATGAAACGGAAATTATTTGTAACTTTTTACAAGTAGAACAATGAATAGAACAGGTAGACGGTTGAAATCTTTGTATATGTTGCTTCTATATAGTCTAAGAAACCTATATGCAAAGCATCCGAACAGTACCATTCGCCAATTTTTTGGTCTTCCAGTTTAAGTGAACAATGAGCCCCTATGGTTAATCCTTTATCGGTAATTATTTGTAACTTTCGACAAGTAGAACAATGAATGGAACAGGTAGACGGTTGAAATCGTTGTATATATTGCGTCTATATAATCTAAGAAACATATACGCAAAGCATCCAAACAGTACCATTCGCCAATTTTTTGGTCTTCCAGTTTAAGTGAACAATGAGCCCCTATGGTTAATCCATTATCGGAAATTATTTGTAATTTTCGACAAGTAGAACAATGAATGGAACAGGTAGACGGTTGAAATATTTGTATATATTGCTTCTATATAGTATAAGAAACATATATGCAAAGCATCCAAACAGTACAATTCGCCAATTTTTTGTTCTTCAAGTTTAAGTAAACTACGATCCCCATTGTTAATCCCTTAACGGAAATTATTTGTAACTTTCGACAAGTAGAACAATGATTGGAACACGTAGACGGTTGAAATCTTTGTATATATTGCTTCCATATAGTCTAAGGAACATGTTCGCAAAGCATCCACACAGTACCATTCGCCAATTTTTTGTTCTTCAAGTTTAAGTGAACAATGAGCCCCATTGTTAATCCTTTATCGGAAATTATTTGTAACTTTCGGCAAGTAGAACAATGAATCGAACAGGTAGACGGTTGAAATCTTTGTATATATTGCTTCTATATAGTCTAAGAAACATATATGCAAAGCATCCAAACAGTACAATTCGCCAATTTATTGTTCTTCAAGTTTAAGTGAACAACGAGCCCCATTGTTAATCCTTTAAAGGAAATTATTTGTAAATTTCGACAAGTAGAACAATGATTGGAACACGTAGACGGTTGAAATCTTTGTATATATTGCTTCCATATAGTCTAAGAAACATGTACGCAAAGCATCCAAACAGTACCATTCGCCAATTTTTTGTTCTTCAAGTTTAAGTGAACAATGAGCCCCAATGGTTAATCCTTTATCGGAAATTATTTGTAATTTTCGACAAGTAGAACAATGAATGGAACAGGTAGACGGTTGAAATCTTTGTATATATTGCTTCTATATGATCTAAGAAACATATATGCAAAGCATCCAAACAGTACCATTCGCCAATTTTTTGTTCTTCAAGTTTAAGTGAACAACGAGCCCCATTGATAATCATGAAACGGAAATTATTTGTAACTTTTTACAAGTAGAACAATGAATAGAACAGGTAGACGGTTGAAATCTTTGTATATGATGCTTCTATATAGTCTAAGAAACCTATATGCAAAGCATCCAAACAGTACCATTCGCCAATTTTTTGGTCTTCCAGTTTAAGTGAACAATGAGCCCCATTGTTAATCCTTTAAAGGAAATTATTTGTAAATTTCGACAAGTAGAACAATGATTGGAACACGTAGACGGTTGAAATCTTTGTATATATTGCTTCCATATAGTCTAAGAAACATGTACGCAAAGCATCCAAACAGTACCATTCGCCAATTTTTTGTTCTTCAAGTTTAAGTGAACAATGAGCCCCAATGGTTAATCCTTTATCGGAAATTATTTGTAATTTTCGACAAGTAGAACAATGAATGGAACAGGTAGACGGTTGAAATCTTTGTATATATTGCTTCTATATGATCTAAGAAACATATATGCAAAGCATCCAAACAGTACCATTCGCCAATTTTTTGTTCTTCAAGTTTAAGTGAACAACGAGCCCCATTGATAATCATGAAACGGAAATTATTTGTAACTTTTTACAAGTAGAACAATGAATAGAACAGGTAGACGGTTGAAATCTTTGTATATGATGCTTCTATATAGTCTAAGAAACCTATATGCAAAGCATCCAAACAGTACCATTCGCCAATTTTTTGGTCTTCCAGTTTAAGTGAACAATGAGCCCCTATGGTTAATCCTTTATCGGTAATTATTTGTAACTTTCGACAAGTAGAACAATGAATGGAACAGGTAGACGGTTGAAATCGTTGTATATATTGCGTCTATATAATCTAAGAAACATATACGCAAAGCATCCAAACAGTACCATTCGCCAATTTTTTGGTCTTCCAGTTTAAGTGAACAATGAGCCCCTATGGTTAATCCATTATCGGAAATTATTTGTAATTTTCGACAAGTAGAACAATGAATGGAACAGGTAGACGGTTGAAATATTTGTATATATTGCTTCTATATAGTATAAGAAACATATATGCAAAGCATCCAAACAGTACAATTCGCCAATTTTTTGTTCTTCAAGTTTAAGTAAACTACGATCCCCATTGTTAATCCCTTAACGGAAATTATTTGTAACTTTCGACAAGTAGAACAATGATTGGAACACGTAGACGGTTGAAATCTTTGTATATATTGCTTCCATATAGTCTAAGGAACATGTTCGCAAAGCATCCACACAGTACCATTCGCCAATTTTTTGTTCTTCAAGTTTAAGTGAACAATGAGCCCCATTGTTAATCCTTTATCGGAAATTATTTGTAACTTTCGGCAAGTAGAACAATGAATCGAACAGGTAGACGGTTGAAATCTTTGTATATATTGCTTCTATATAGTCTAAGAAACATATATGCAAAGCATCCAAACAGTACAATTCGCCAATTTTTTGTTCTTCAAGTTTAAGTGAACAATGAGCCCCAATGGTTAATCCTTTATCGGAAATTATTTGTAATTTTCGACAAGTAGAACAATGAATGGAACAGGTAGACGGTTGAAATCTTTGTATATATTGCTTCTATATGATCTAAGAAACATATATGCAAAGCATCCAAACAGTACCATTCGCCAATTTTTTGTTCTTCAAGTTTAAGTGAACAACGAGCCCCATTGATAATCATGAAACGGAAATTATTTGTAACTTTTTACAAGTAGAACAATGAATAGAACAGGTAGACGGTTGAAATCTTTGGATATGATGCTTCTATATAGTCTAAGAAACCTATATGCAAAGCATCCAAACAGTACCATTCGCCAATTTTTTGGTCTTCCAGTTTAAGTGAACAATGAGCCCCATTGTTAATCCTTTAAAGGAAATTATTTGTAAATTTCGACAAGTAGAACAATGATTGGAACACGTAGACGGTTGAAATCTTTGTATATATTGCTTCCATATAGTCTAAGAAACATGTACGCAAAGCATCCAAACAGTACCATTCGCCAATTTTTTGTTCTTCAAGTTTAAGTGAACAATGAGCCCCAATGGTTAATCCTTTATCGGAAATTATTTGTAATTTTCGACAAGTAGAACAATGAATGGAACAGGTAGACGGTTGAAATCTTTGTATATATTGCTTCTATATGATCTAAGAAACATATATGCAAAGCATCCAAACAGTACCATTCGCCAATTTTTTGTTCTTCAAGTTTAAGTGAACAACGAGCCCCATTGATAATCATGAAACGGAAATTATTTGTAACTTTTTACAAGTAGAACAATGAATAGAACAGGTAGACGGTTGAAATCTTTGTATATGATGCTTCTATATAGTCTAAGAAACCTATATGCAAAGCATCCAAACAGTACCATTCGCCAATTTTTTGGTCTTCCAGTTTAAGTGAACAATGAGCCCCTATGGTTAATCCTTTATCGGTAATTATTTGTAGCTTTCGACAAGTAGAACAATGAATGGAACAGGTAGACGGTTGAAATCGTTGTATATATTGCGTCTATATAATCTAAGAAACATATACGCAAAGCATCCAAACAGTACCATTCGCCAATTTTTTGGTCTTCCAGTTTAAGTGAACAATGAGCCCCTATGGTTAATCCATTATCGGAAATTATTTGTAATTTTCGACAAGTAGAACAATGAATGGAACAGGTAGACGGTTGAAATATTTGTATATATTGCTTCTATATAGTATAAGAAACATATATGCAAAGCATCCAAACAGTACAATTCGCCAATTTTTTGTTCTTCAAGTTTAAGTAAACTACGATCCCCATTGTTAATCCCTTAACGGAAATTATTTGTAACTTTCGACAAGTAGAACAATGATTGGAACACGTAGACGGTTGAAATCTTTGTATATATTGCTTCCATATAGTCTAAGAAACATGTTCGCAAAGCATCCACACAGTACCATTCGCCAATTTTTTGTTCTTCAAGTTTAAGTGAACAATGAGCCCCATTGTTAATCCTTTATCGGAAATTATTTGTAACTTTCGGCAAGTAGAACAATGAATGGAACAGGTAGACGGTTGAAATCTTTGTATATATTGCTTCTATATAGTCTAAGAAACATATATGCAAAGCATCCAAACAGTACAATTCGCCAATTTATTGTTCTTCAAGTTTAAGTGAACAACGAGCCCCATTGTTAATCCTTTAAAGGAAATTATTTGTAAATTTCGACAAGTAGAACAATGATTGGAACACGTAGACGGTTGAAATCTTTGTATATATTGCTTCCATATAGTCTAAGAAACATGTACGCAAAGCATCCAAACAGTACCATTCGCCAATTTTTTGGTCTTCAAGTTTAAGTGAACAATGAGCCCCAATGGTTAATCCTTTATCGGAAATTATTTGTAACTTTCGGCAAGTAGAACAATGAATGGAACAGGTAGACGGTTGAAATCTTTGTATATATTGCTTCTATATAGTCTAAGAAACATATATGCAAATCATCCAAACAGTACAATTCGCCAATTTATTGTTCTTCAAGTTTAAGTGAACAACGAGCCCCATTGTTAATCCTTTAAAGGAAATTATTTGTAATTTTCGACAAGTAGAACAATGAATGGAAGAGGTAGACGGTTGAAATCTTTGTATATATTGCTTCTATATAGTCTAAAAACATATATGCAAAGCATCCAAACAGTACAATTCGCCAATTTTTTGTTCTTCAAGTTTAATTGAACAATGAGCCCCAATGGTTAATCCTTTATCGGAAATTATTTGTAACTTTAGGCAAGTAGAACAATGAATGGAACAGGTAGACGGTTGAAATCTTTGTATATATTGCATCTATATAGTCTAAGAAACATATATGCAAAGCATCCAAACAGTACAATTCGCCAATTTATTGTTCTTCAAGTTTAAGTGAACAACGAGCCCCATTGTTAATCCTTTAAAGGAAATTATTTGTAAATTTCGACAAGTAGAACAATGATTGGAACACGTAGACGGTTGAATTCTTTGTATATATTGCTTCCATATAGTCTAAGAAACATGTACGCAAAGCATCCAAACAGTACCGTTCGCCAATTTGTTGGTCTTCAAGATTAAGTGAACAATGAGCCCCAAGGGTTAATCCGTAATCGGTAATTATTTGTAACTTTCGACAAGTAGAACAATGAATGGAACAGGTAGACGGTTGAAATCCTTGTATATGTTGCTTCCATATAGTCTAAGAAACATGTACGCAAAGCATCCAAACAGTACCATTCGCCAATTTTTTGTTCTTCAAGTTTAAGTGAACAATGAGCCCCAATGGTTAATCCTTTATCGGAAATTATTTGTAACTTTCGGCAAGTAGAACAATGAATGGAACAGGTAGACGGTTGAAATCTTTGTATATATTGCTTCTATATAGTCTAAGAAACATATATGCAAAGCATCCAAACAGTACAATTCGCCAATTTATTGTTCTTCAAGTTTAAGTGAACAACGAGCCCCATTGTTAATCCTTTAAAGGAAATTATTTGTAAATTTCGACAAGTGGAACAATGATTGGAACACGTAGACGGTTGAAATCTTTGTATATATTGCTTCCATATAGTCTAAGAAACATGTACGCAAAGCATCCAAACAGTACCATTCGCAAATTTTTTGGTCTTCAAGTTTAAGTGAACAATGAGCCCCAATGGTTAATCCTTTATCGGAAATTATTTGTAACTTTCGGCAAGTAGAACAATGAATGGAACAGGTAGACGGTTGAAATCTTTGTATATATTGCTTCTATATAGTCTAAGAAACATATATGCAAATCATCCAAACAGTACAATTCGCCAATTTATTGTTCTTCAAGTTTAAGTGAACAACGAGCCCCATTGTTAATCCTTTAAAGGAAATTATTTGTAATTTTCGACAAGTAGAACAATGAATGGAAGAGGTAGACGGTTGAAATCTTTGTATATATTGCTTCTATATAGTCTAAAAACATATATGCAAAGCATCCAAACAGTACAATTCGCCAATTTTTTGTTCTTCAAGTTTAATTGAACAATGAGCCCCAATGGTTAATCCTTTATCGGAAATTATTTGTAACTTTCGGCAAGTAGAACAATGAATGGAACAGGTAGACGGTTGAAATCTTTGTATATATTGCATCTATATAGTCTAAGAAACATATATGCAAAGCATCCAAGCAGTACAATTCGCCAATTTATTGTTCTTCAAGTTTAAGTGAACAACGAGCCCCATTGTTAATCCTTTAAAGGAAATTATTTGTAAATTTCGACAAGTGGAACAATGATTGGAACACGTAGACGGTTGAAATCTTTGTATATATTGCTTCCATATAGTCTAAGAAACATGTACGCAAAGCATCCAAACAGTACCATTCGCAAATTTTTTGGTCTTCAAGTTTAAGTGAACAATGAGCCCCAATGGTTAATCCTTTATCGGAAATTATTTGTAACTTTCGGCAAGTAGAACAGTGAATGGAACAGGTAGACGGTTGAAATCTTTGTATATATTGCTTCTATATAGTATAAGAAACATCTGTGCAAATCATCCAAACAGTACATGTCGCCAATTTTTTGTTCTTCAAGTTTAAGTGAACAATGAGCCCCAATGGTAAATCCGTTATCGGAAATTATTTGTAACTTTCGACAAGTAGAACAATGAATGGAACAGGTAGATGGCTGAAATTTTTGTATATATTGCTTCTATATAGTCTAAAAACATATATGCAAAGCATCCAAACAGTACAATTCGCCAATATTTTGTTCTTCAAGTTTAATTGAACAATGAGCCCCAATGGTTAATCCTTTATCGGAAATTATTTGTAACTTTCGGCAAGTAGAACAATGAATGGAACAGGTAGACGGTTGAAATCTTTGTATATATTGCTTCTATATAGTCTAAGAAACATATATGCAAAGCATCCAAACAGTACAATTCGCCAATTTATTGTTCTTCAAGTTTAAGTGAACAACGAGCCCCATTGTTAATCCTTTAAAGGAAATTATTTGTAAATTTCGACAAGTAGAACAATGATTGAACACGTAGACGGTTGAAATCTTTGTATATATTGCTTCCATATAGTCTAAGAAACATGTACGCAAGGCATCCAAACAGTACCGTTCGCCAATTTGTTGGCCTTCAAGATTAAGTGAACAATGAGCCCCAAGGGTTAATCCGTAATCGGTAATTATTTGTAACTTTCGACAAGTAGAACAATGAATGGAACAGGTAGACGGTTGAAATCCTTGTATATATTGCTTCCATATAGTCTAAGAAACATGTACGCAAAGCATCCAAACAGTACCATTCGCCAATTTTTTGTTCTTCAAGTTTAAGTGAACAATGAGCCCCAATGGTTAATCCTTTATCGGAAATTATTTGTAACTTTTGGCAAGTAGAACAATGAATGGAACAGGTAGACGGTTGAAATCTTTGTATATATTGCTTCTATATAGTCTAAGAAACATATATGCAAAGCATCCAAACAGTACAATTCGCCAATTTATTGTTCTTCAAGTTTAAGTGAACAACGAGCCCCATTGTTAATCCTTTAAAGGAAATTATTTGTAAATTTCGACAAGTAGAACAATGATTGGAACACGTAGACGGTTGAAATCTTTGTATATATTGCTTCCATATAGTCTAAGAAACATGTACGCAAAGCATCCAAACAGTACCATTCGCAAATTTTTTGGTCTTCAAGTTTAAGTGAACAATGAGCCCCAATGGTTAATCCTTTATCGGAAATTATTTGTAACTTTCGGCAAGTAGAACAATGAATGGAACAGGTAGACGGTTGAAATCTTTGTATACATTGCTTCTATATAGTCTAAGAAACATATATGCAAATCATCCAAACAGTACAATTCGCCAATTTATTGTTCTTCAAGTTTAAGTGAACAACGAGCCCCATTGTTAATCCTTTAAAGGAAATTATTTGTAATTTTCGACAAGTAGAACAATGAATGGAAGAGGTAGACGGTTGAAATCTTTGTATATATTGCTTCTATATAGTCTAAAAACATATATGCAAAGCATCCAAACAGTACAATTCGCCAATTTTTTGTTCTTCAAATTTAATTGAACAATGAGCCCCAATGGTTAATCCTTTATCGGAAATTATTTGTAACTTTCGGCAAGTAGAACAATGAATGGAACAGGTAGACGGTTGAAATCTTTGTATATATTGCATCTATATAGTCTAAGAAACATATATGCAAAGCATCCAAACAGTACAATTCGCCAATTTATTGTTCCTCAAGTTTAAGTGAACAACGAGCCCCATTGTTAATCCTTTAAAGGAAATTATTTGTAAATTTCGACAAGTAGAACAATGATTGGAACACGTAGACGGTTGAAATCTTTGTATATATTGCTTCCATATAGTCTAAGAAACATGTACGCAAAGCATCCAAACAGTACCGTTCGCCAATTTGTTGGTCTTCAAGATTAAGTGAACAATGAGCCCCAAGGGTTAATCCGTAATCGGTAATTATTTGTAACTTTCGACAAGTAGAACAATGAATGGAACAGGTAGACGGTTGAAATCCTTGTATATATTGCTTCCATATAGTCTAAGAAACATGTACGCAAAGCATCCAAACAGTACCATTCGCCAATTTTTTGTTCTTCAAGTTTAAGTGAACAATGAGCCCCAATGGTTAATCCTTTATCGGAAATTATTTGTAACTTTCGGCAAGTAGAACAATGAATGGAACAGGTAGACGGTTGAAATCTTTGTATATATTGCTTCTATATAGTCTAAGAAACATATATGCAAAGCATCCAAACAGTACAATTCGCCAATTTATTGTTCTTCAAGTTTAAGTGAACAACGAGCCCCATTGTTAATCCTTTAAAGGAAATTATTTGTAAATTTCGACAAGTGGAACAATGATTGGAACACGTAGACGGTTGAAATCTTTGTATATATTGCTTCCATATAGTCTAAGAAACATGTACGCAAAGCATCCAAACAGTACCATTCGCAAATTTTTTGGTCTTCAAGTTTAAGTGAACAATGAGCCCCAATGGTTAATCCTTTATCGGAAATTATTTGTAACTTTCGGCAAGTAGAACAATGAATGGAACAGGTAGACGGTTGAAATCTTTGTATATATTGCTTCTATATAGTCTAAGAAACATATATGCAAATCATCCAAACAGTACAATTCGCCAATTTATTGTTCTTCAAGTTTAAGTGAACAACGAGCCCCATTGTTAATCCTTTAAAGGAAATTATTTGTAATTTTCGACAAGTAGAACAATGAATGGAAGAGGTAGACGGTTGAAATCTTTGTATATATTGCTTCTATATAGTCTAAAAACATATATGCAAAGCATCCAAACAGTACAATTCGCCAATTTTTTGTTCTTCAAGTTTAATTGAACAATGAGCCCCAATGGTTAATCCTTTATCGGAAATTATTTGTAACTTTCGGCAAGTAGAACAATGAATGGAACAGGTAGACGGTTGAAATCTTTGTATATATTGCATCTATATAGTCTAAGAAACATATATGCAAAGCATCCAAACAGTACAATTCGCCAATTTATTGTTCTTCAAGTTTAAGTGAACAACGAGCCCCATTGTTAATCCTTTAAAGGAAATTATTTGTAAATTTCGACAAGTAGAACAATGATTGGAACACGTAGACGGTTGAAATCTTTGTATATATTGCTTCCATATAGTCTAAGAAACATGTACGCAAAGCATCCAAACAGTACCGTTCGCCAATTTGTTGGTCTTCAAGATTAAGTGAACAATGAGCCCCAATGGTTAATCCTTTATCCGAAATTATTTGTAATTTTCGACAAGTAGAACAATGAATGGAACAGGTAGACGGTTGAAATATTTGTATATATTGCTTCTATATAGTATAAGAAACATATATGCAAAGCATCCAAACAGTACAATTCGCCAATTATTTGTTCTTCAAGTTTAAGTAAACTACGATCCCCATTGTTAATCCCTTAACGGAAATTATTAGTAACTTTCGACAAGTAGAACAGTGAATGGAACAGGTAGACGGTTGAAATCTTTGTATATATTGCTTCTATATAGTATAAGAAACATATATGCAAAGCATCCAAACAGTACAATTCACCAATTTTTTGTATCTTCAAGTTTAAGTGAACAATGAGCCCCAATGGTTAATCCGTTATCGGAAATTATTTGTAACTTTCGACAAGTAGAACAATGAATGGAACAGGTAGACTGTTGAAATCTTTGTATATATTGCTTCTATATAGTCTAAGAAACATATATGCAAAGCATCCAAACAGTACAATTCGCCAATTATTTGCTCTTCAAGTTTAAGTAAACTACGATCCCCATTGTTAATCCCTTAACGGAAATTATTTGAAACTTTCGACAAGTAGAACAGTGAATGGAACAGGTAGACGGTTGAAATCTTCGTATATATTGCTTCTATATAGTATAAGAAACATCTGTGCAAATCATCCAAACAGTACATGTCGCCAATTTTTTGTTCTTCAAGTTAAAGTGAACAATGAGCCCCAATGGTTAATCCGTTATCGGAAATTATTTGTAACTTTCGACAAGTAGAACAATGAATGGAACAGGTAGATGGCTGAAATCTTTGTATATATTGCTTCTATATAGTCTAAGAAACATATATGCAAAGCATCCAAACAGTACAATTCGCCAATTTTTTGTTCTTCAAGTTTAAGTGAACAATGAGCCCCAATGATTAATCCTTTATCGGTAATTATTTGTAAATTTCGACAAATAGAACAATGATTGGAACACGTAGACGGTTGAAAACTTTGTATATATTGCTTCCACATAGTCTAAGAAACATGTACGCAAAGCATCCAAACAGTACCATTCGCCAATTTTTTGTCCTTCAAGTTTAAGTGAACAATGAGCCCCATTGTTAATCCTTCATCGGGAA
The DNA here is from genome assembly GCA_963989415.1 of Cerceris ruficornis. Taxonomy (NCBI): domain Eukaryota; kingdom Metazoa; phylum Arthropoda; class Insecta; order Hymenoptera; family Crabronidae; genus Cerceris; species Cerceris ruficornis. The sequence continues at coordinate 1,412,194 of CAXDIW010000076.1, forward strand.
TTATTTATAACTGTCGGCAAGTAGAACAATGAATGGAACAGGTAGACGGTTGAAATCTTTGTATATATTGCTTCTATATAGTCTAAGAAACATATATGCAAAGCATCCAAACAGTACAATTCGCCAATTTATTGTTCAAGTTTAAGTGAACAACGAGCCCCATTGTTAATCCTTTAAAGGAAATTATTTGTAAATTTCGACAGGTAGAACAATGATTGGAACACGTAGACGGTTGAAATCTTTGTATATATTGCTTGCATATAGTCTAAGAAACATGTACGCAAAGCATCCAAACAGTACAATTCGCCAATTTTTTGTTCTTCAAGTTTAATTGAACAATGAGCCCCAATGGTTAATCCTTTATCGGAAATTATTTGTAACTTTCGGCAAGTAGAACAATGAATGGAACAGGTAGACGGTTGAAATCTTTGTATATATTGCTTCTATATAGTCTAAGAAACATATATGCAAATCATCCAAACAGTACAATTCGCCAATTTATTGTTCTTCAAGTTTAAGTGAACAACGAGCCCCATTGTTAATCCTTTAAAGGAAATTATTTGTAATTTTCGACAAGTAGAACAATGAATGGAAGAGGTAGACGGTTGAAATCTTTGTATATATTGCTTCTATATAGTCTAAAAACATATATGCAAAGCATCCAAACAGTACAATTCGCCAATTTTTTGTTCTTCAAGTTTAATTGAACAATGAGCCCCAATGGTTAATCCTTTATCGGAAATTATTTGTAACTTTCGGCAAGTAGAACAATGAATGGAACAGGTAGACGGTTGAAATCTTTGTATATATTGCATCTATATAGTCTAAGAAACATATATGCAAAGCATCCAAACAGTACAATTCGCCAATTTATTGTTCTTCAAGTTTAAGTGAACAACGAGCCCCATTGTTAATCCTTTAAAGGAAATTATTTGTAAATTTCGACAAGTAGAACAATGATTGGAACACGTAGACGGTTGAAATCTTTGTATATATTGCTTCCATATAGTCTAAGAAACATGTACGCAAAGCATCCAAACAGTACCGTTCGCCAATTTGTTGGTCTTCAAGATTAAGTGAACAATGAGCCCCAATGGTTAATCCTTTATCCGAAATTATTTGTAATTTTCGACAAGTAGAACAATGAATGGAACAGGTAGACGGTTGAAATATTTGTATATATTGCTTCTATATAGTATAAGAAACATATATGCAAAGCATCCAAACAGTACAATTCGCCAATTATTTGTTCTTCAAGTTTAAGTAAACTACGATCCCCATTGTTAATCCCTTAACGGAAATTATTAGTAACTTTCGACAAGTAGAACAGTGAATGGAACAGGTAGACGGTTGAAATCTTTGTATATATTGCTTCTATATAGTATAAGAAACATATATGCAAAGCATCCAAACAGTACAATTCACCAATTTTTTGTATCTTCAAGTTTAAGTGAACAATGAGCCCCAATGGTTAATCCGTTATCGGAAATTATTTGTAACTTTCGACAAGTAGAACAATGAATGGAACAGGTAGACTGTTGAAATCTTTGTATATATTGCTTCTATATAGTCTAAGAAACATATATGCAAAGCATCCAAACAGTACAATTCGCCAATTATTTGCTCTTCAAGTTTAAGTAAACTACGATCCCCATTGTTAATCCCTTAACGGAAATTATTTGAAACTTTCGACAAGTAGAACAGTGAATGGAACAGGTAGACGGTTGAAATCTTTGTATATATTGCTTCTATATAGTATAAGAAACATCTGTGCAAATCATCCAAACAGTACATGTCGCCAATTTTTTGTTCTTCAAGTTAAAGTGAACAATGAGCCCCAATGGTTAATCCGTTATCGGAAATTATTTGTAACTTTCGACAAGTAGAACAATGAATGGAACAGGTAGATGGCTGAAATCTTTGTATATGTTGCTTCTATATAGTCTTTGAAACCTATATGCAAAGCATCTAAACAGTAACAATCGCCAATTTTTTGATCTTCAAATTTAAGTGAACAGCGAGCCCCATTGATAATCATGAAATGGAAATTATTTGTAACTTTCTACAAGTAGAACAATGAATGGTACAGGTAGACGGGTGAAATCTTTCTATATATTGCTTCTAAATAGTCTAAGAAACACATATGCAAAGCATCCAAACAGCACAATTCGCCAATTTTTTGTTCTTCAAGTTTAAGTGAACTACGAGCCCCATTGTTAATCCTTTAAAGGAAATTATTTGTAAATTTCGACAAGTAGAACAATGAATGGATCAGGTAGACGGTTGAAATCATTGTATATATTGTTTCTATATAGCCTACGAAACATATATGCAAAGCATCCAAACAGTACAATTTGCCAATTATTTGGTCTTCAAGTTTAAGTGAACTACGAGCCCCATTGTTAATCCTTTAAAGGAAATTATTTGTAAATTTCGGAAGGAGAACAATGAATGGAATAGGTAGACGGTTGAAATCTTTGTATATATTGCTTCTATATAATCTAAGAAACTAATATGCAAAGCATCCGAACAGTACCATTCGCCAATTTTTTGTTCTTCAAGTTTAAGTGAACAACGAGGCCCATTGATAATCATGAAACGGAAATTATTTCTAACTTTCGACAAGAAGAACAATGAATAGAACAGGTAGACGGTTGAAATCTTTGTATATGTTGCTTCTATATAGTCTTTGAAACCTATATGCAAAGCATCTAAACAGTAACATTCGTCAATTTTTTGATCTTCAAGCTTAAGTGAACAACGAGGCCCATTGATAATCATGAAACGGAAATTATTTCTAACTTTCTACAAGTAGAACAATGAATGGTACAGGTAGACGGGTGAAATCTTTCTATATATTGCTTCTAAATAGTCTAAGAAACACATATGCAAAGCATCCAAACAGCACAATTCGCCAATTTTTTGTTCTTCAAGTTTAAGTGAACTACGAGCCCCATTGTTAATCCTTTAAAGGAAATTATTTGTAAATTTCGACAAGTAGAACAATGAATGGATCACGTAGACGGTTGAAATCATTGTATATATTGTTTCTATATAGCCTACGAAACATATATGCAAAGCATCCAAACAGTACAATTTGCCAATTATTTGGTCTTCAAGTTTAAGTGAACTACGAGCCACATTGTTAATCCTTTAAAGGAAATTATTTGTAAATTTCGGAAGGAGAACAATGAATGGAATAGGTAGACGGTTGAAATCTTTGTATATATTGCTTCTATATAATATAAGAAACATATATGCAAAGCATCCGAACAGTACCATTCGCCAATTTTTTGTTCTTCAAGTTTAAGTGAACAATGAGCCCCAATGGTTAATCCGTTATCGGAAATTATTTGTAACTTTCGACAAGTAGAACAATCAATGGAACAGGTAGATGGTTGAAATCTTTGTATATATTGCTTCTATATAGTCTAAGAAACATATATGCAAAGCATCCAAACAGTACAATTCGCCAATTTATTGTTCTTCAAGTTTAAGTGAACAACGAGCCCCATTGTTAATCCTTTAAAGGAAATTATTTGTAAATTTCGACAAGTAGAACAATGAATGGAACAGGTAGACGGTTGAAATCTTTGTATATATTGCTTCTATGTAGTCTAAGAAACATATGTGCAAAGCATCCAAACAGTACCATTCGCCAATTTATTGTTCTTCAAGTTTAAGTGTACAATGAGCCCCAATGGTTAATCCTTTATCGGAAATTATTTGTAACTTACGACAAGTAGAACAATCAATGGAACAGGTAGATGGTTGAAATCTTTGTATATATTGCTTCCATACAGTCTAAGAAACATGTACGCAAAGCATCCAAACAGTACCATTCGCCAATTTTTTGTTCTTCAAGTTTAAGTGAACAACGAGCCCCATTGATAATCATGAAACGGAAATTATTTGTAACTTTCTACAAGTAGAACAATGAATAGAACAGGTAGACGGTTGAAATCTTTGTATATGATGCATCTATATAGTCTAAGAAACCTATATGCAAAGCATCTAAACAGTAACAATCGCCAATTTTTTGATCTTCAAGTTTAAGTGAACAGCGAGCCCCATTGTTAATCCTTTAAAGGAAATTATTTCTAAATTTCGACAAGTAGAACAATGAATGGAACAGGTAGGCGGTTGAAATCTTTGTATATATTGCTTCTATATAATCTAAGAAACATATATGCAAAGCATCCAAACAGTACCATTCGCCAATTTTTTGTTCTTCAATTTTAAGTGAACAATGAGCCCCATTGTTAATCCTTTATCGGAAATTATTTGTAACTTTCGACAAGTAGAACAATGAATGGAACAGGTAGACGGTTGAAATCATTGTATATATTGCTTCTATATAGTCTACGAAACATATATGCAAAGCATCCAAACAGTACAATTCGCCAATTATTTGTTCTTCAAGTTTAAGTGAACTACGAGCCCCATTGTTAATCCTTTAACGGAAATTAATTGTAACTTCCTAAAAGTAGAACAATGATTGGAACACGTAGACGGTTGAAATCTTTGTATATATTGCTTCCATATAGTCTAAGAACCATATATGCAAAGCATCCAAACAGTACCATTCGCCAATTTTTTGTTCTTCAAGTTTAAGTAAACTACGATCCCCATTGTTAATCCCTTAACGGAAATTGATTGTAACTTTCGACAAGTAGAATAATGAATGGAACAGGTAGACGGTTGAAATCATTGTATACATTGCTTCTATATAGTCTAAGAAACATATATGCAAAGCATCCAAACAGTACTATTCGCCAATTTTTTGTTCTTCAAGTTTAAGTGAACAATGAGCCCCAATGGTTAATCCTTTATCGGAAATTATTTGTAATTTTCGACGAGTAGAACAATGAATGGAACAGGTAGGCGGTTGAAATCTTTGTATATATTGCTTCTATATAATCTAAGAAACATATATGCAAAGCATCCAAACAGTACCATTCGCTAATTTTTTGTTCTTCAAGTTTAAGTAAACTACGATCCCCATTGTTAATCCCTTAACGGAAATTGTTTGTAACTTTCGACAAGTAGAACAATGAATGGAACAGGTAGACGGTTGAAATCAATGTATATATTGCTTCTATATAGTCTAAGAAACATATGTGCAAAGCATCCAAACAGTACCATTCGCCAATTTTTTGTTCTTCAAGTTTAAGTGAACAACGAGCCCCATTGATAATCATGAAACGGAAATTATTTGTAACTTTCGACATGTAGAACAATGAATGGAACAGGTAGATCGTTGAAATCTTTGTATATATTGCTTCTATATAGTCTAAGAAACATATATGCAAAGCATCCAAACAGTACATTTCGCCAATTTTTTGTTCTTCAAGTTTAAGTGATCTACGATACCCATTGATAATCATGAAAGGGAAATTATTTGTAACTTTCTACAAATAGAACAATGAATAGAACAGTTAGACTGTTGAAATCTTTGTATATATTGCTTCTATATAGTCTAAGAACCATTTATGCAAAGCATCCAAACAGTACAATTCGACAATTTTTTGTTCTTCAAGTTTAGTGAACAATGAGCCCCAATGGTTAATCCTTTATCGGAAATTATTTGTAATTTTCAACAAGTAGAACAATGAGTGGAACAGGTAGACGGTTGAAATCAATGTATATATTGCTTCAATATAGTCTAAGAAACATATATGCAAAGCATCCAAACAGTACCATTCGCCAATTTTTTGTTCTTAAAGTTTAAGTGAACAACGAGGCCCATTGATAATCATGAAACGGAAATTATTTCTAACTTTCGACAAGAAGAACAATGAATAGAACTGGTAGACGGTTGAAATCTTTGTATATGTTGCTTCTATATAGTCTTTGAAACCTATATGCAAAGCATCTAAACAGTAACATTCGCCAATTTTTTGATCTTCAAGCTTAAGTGAACAACGAGGCCCATTGATAATCATGAAACGGAAATTATTTCTAACTTTCTACAAGTAGAACAATGAATGGAACTGGTAGACGGTTGAAATCAATGTATATATTGCTTCTATATAGTCTACGAAACATATATGCAAAGCCTCCAAACAGTACATTTCGCCAATTTTTTGTTCTTCAAGTTTAAGTGATCTACGATACCCATTGATAATCATGAAAGGGAAATTATTTGTAACTTTCTACAAATAGAACAATGAATAGAACAGTTAGACTGTTGAAATCTTTGTATATATTGCTTCTATATAGTCTAAGAACCATATATGCAAAGCATCCAAACAGTACAATTCGACAATTTTTTGTTCTTCAAGTTTAAGTGAACTACGAGCCCCATTGTTAATCCTTTAACGGAAATTATTTGTAAATTTCGACAAGTAGAACAATGATTGGAACACGTAGACGGTTGAAATCTTAGTATATATTGCTTCCATATAGTCTAAGAAACATGTACGCAAAGCATCCAAACAGTACCATTCGCCAATTTTTTGTTCTTCAAGTTTAAGTGAACAATGAGACCCATTGTTAATCCTTTATCGGAAATTATTTGTAACTTTCGACAAGTAGAACAATGAATGGAACAGGTAGACGGTTGAAATCTTTGTATATATTGCTTCTATATAGTCTAAGAAACATATATGCAAAGCATCCAAACAGTACAATTCGCCAATTTTTTGTTCTTCAAGTTTAAGTGAACTACGAGCCCCATTGTTATTCCTTTAACGGAAATTAATTGTAACTTTCTACAAGTAGAACAATGATTGGAACACGTAGACGGTTGAAATCTTTGTATATATTGCTTCCATATAGTCTAAGAAACATGTACGCAAAGCATCCAAACAGTACCATTCGCCAATTTTTTGTTCTTCAAGTTTAAGTGAACAATGAGACCCATTGTTAATCCTTTGTCGGAAATTATTTGTAACTTTCGACAAGTAGAACAATGAATGGAACAGGTAGACGGTTGAAATCTTTGTATATATTGCTTCTATATAGCCTACGAACATATATGCAAAGCATCCAAACAGTACAATTCGCCAATTTTTTGTGCTTCAAGTTTAAGTAAACTACGATCCCCATTGTTAATCCCTTAACGGAAATTATTTGTAACTTTCGACAAGTAGAACAATGAATGGAACAGGTAGACGGTTGAAATCATTGTATATATTGCTTCTATATAGTCTAAGAAACATATATGCTAAGCATCCAAACAGTACAATTCGACAATTTTTTGTTCTTCAAGTTTAAGTGAACAATGAGCCCCAATGGTTAATCCTTTATCGGAAATTATTTGTAATTTTCGACAAGTAGAACAATGAATGGATCAGGTAGACGGTTGAAATCTTTGTATATATTGCTTCTATATAATCTAAAAACATATATGCAAAGCATCCATTCAGTACAATTCGCCAATTATTTCATCTTCAAGTTTAAGTGAACAATGAGCCCCAATGGTTAATCCTTTATCGGAAATTATTTGTAATTTTCGACAAGTAGAACAATGAATGGAACAGGTAGAAGGTTGAAATCATTGTATATATTGCTTCCATATAGTCTAAGAAACATATATGCAAAGCATCCAAACAGTACAATTCGCCTATTTTTTGTTTTTCAAGTTTAAGTGAACAATGAGCCCCAATGGTTAATCCTTTATCGGTAATTATTTGTAACTTTCGACAAGTAGAACAATGAATGGAACAGGTAGACGTTTGAAATCCTTGTATATATTGCGTCTATATAGTCTAAGAAACATATATGCAAGGCATCCAAACAGTACAATTCGCCAATTTATTGTTCTTCAAGTTTAAGTGAACAATGAGCCCCAATGGTTAATCCTTTATCGGTAATTATTTGTAACTTTCGACAAGTAGAACAATGAATGGAACAGGTAGACGGTTGAAATCATTGTATATATTGCGTCTATATAGTCTAAGAAACATATATGCAAAGCATCCAAACAGTACAATTCGCCAATTTTTTGTTCTTCAAGTTTAAGTGAACAATGAGCCCCAATGGTTAATCCTTTATCGGAAATTATTTGTAATTTTCGACAAGTAGAACAATGAATGGAACAGGTAGACGGTGGAAATCCTTGTATATATTGCTTCCATATAGTCTAAGAAACATATATGCAAAGCATCCAAACAGTACCATTCGCCAATCTTTTGTTCTTCAAGTTTAAGTGAACAATGAGCCCCATTGTTAATCCTTTATCGGAAATTATTTGTAACTTTCGACAAGTAGAACATTGAATGGAACAGGTAGGCGGTTGAAATCTTTGTATATATTGCTTCTATATAGTCTAAGAAACATATATGCAAAGCATCCAAACCGTACCATTCATCAATTTTTTGTTCTTCAAGTTTAAGTGAACAACGAGCCCCATTGTTAATCCTTTAAAGGAAATTATTTGTAAATTTCGACAAGTAGAACAATGATTGGAACACGTAGACGGTTGAAATCTTTGTATATATTGCTTCTATATAGTCTAAGAAACATATATGCAAAGCATCCAAACAGTACAATTCGCCAATTTATTGTTCTTCAAGTTTAAGTGAACAACGAGCCCCATTGTTAATCCTTTACAGGAAATTATGTTTAAATTTCGACAAGTAGAACAATGATTGGAACACGTAGACGGTTGAAATCTTTGTATATATTGCTTCCATATAGTCTAAGAAACATGTGCGCAAAGCATCCAAACAGTACCATTCGCCAATTTTTTGGTCTTCAAGTTTAAGTGAACAATGAGCCCCAATGGTTAATCCTTTATCGGAAATTATTTGTAATTTTCGACAAGTAGAACAATGAATGGAACAGGTAGACGGTGGAAATCCTTGTATATATTGCTTCCATATAGTCTAAGAAACATATATGCAAAGCATCCAAACAGTACCATTCGCCAATCTTTTGTTCTTCAAGTTTAAGTGAACAATGAGCCCCAATGGTTAATCCTTTATCGGAAATTATTTGTAACTTTCGACAAGTAGAACAATGAATAGAACAGGTAGACGGTTGAAATCTTTGTATATATTGCTTCTATATAGTATAAGAAACATATATGCAAATCATCCAAACAGTACAATTCGCCAATTATTTGATCTTCAAGTTTAAGTGAACTACGAGCCCCATTGTTAATACTTTAACGGAAATTATTTGTAACTTGCGACAAGTAGAACAATGAATGGAACAGGTAGACGGTTGAAATCAATGTATATATTGCTCCTATATAGTCTAAGAAACATATATGCAAAGCATCCAAACAGTACCATTCGCCAATTTTTTGATCTTCAAGTTTAAGTGAACAGCGAGCCCCATTGATAATCATGAAATGGAAATTATTTGTAACTTTCTACAAGTAGAACAATGAATAGTACAGGTAGACGGGTGAAATCTTTCTATATATTGCTTCTAAATAGTCTAAGAAACATATATGCAAAGCATCCAAACAGTACAATTCGCCAATTATTTCATCTTCATGTTTAAGTGAACTACGAGCCCCATTGTTAATACTTTAACGGAAATTATGTGTAACTTCCGGCAAGTAGAACAATGAATGGAACAGGTAGACGCTTGAAATCAATGTATATATTGCTTCTATATAGTCTAAGAAACATATATGCAAATCATCCAAACAGTACAATTCGCAAATTTTATGTTCTTCAAGTTTAAGTGAACAATGAGCCCCAATGGTTAATCCTTTATCGGTAATTATTTGTAACTTTCGACAAGTAGAACAATGAATGGAACAGGTAGACGGTTGAAATCATTGTATATATTGCGTCTATATAGTCTAAGAAACATATATGCAAAGCATCCAAACAGTACAATTCGCCAATTTTTTGTTCTTCAAATTTAAGTGAACAATGAGCCCCAATGGTTAATCCTTTATCGGAAATTATTTGTAAATTTCGACAAGTAGAACAATGAATGGAATAGGTAGACGGTTGAAATCTTTGTATATATTGCTTCTATATAGTCTAAGAAACATATATGCAAAGCATCCAAACAGTACAATTCGCCAATTTATTGTTCTTCAAGTTTAAGTGAACAACGAGCCCCATTGTTAATCCTTTACAGGAAATTATGTGTAAATTTCGACAAGTAGAACAATGATTGGAACACGTAGACGGTTGAAATCTTTGTATATATTGCTTCCATATAGTCTAAGAAACATGTGCGCAAAGCATCCAAACAGTACCATTCGCCAATTTTTTGGTCTTCAAGTTTAAGTGAACAATGAGCCCCAATGGTTAATCCTTTATCGGAAATTATTTGTAATTTTCGACAAGTAGAACAATGAATGGAACAGGTAGACGGTGGAAATCCTTGTATATATTGCTTCCATATAGTCTAAGAAACATATATGCAAAGCATCCAAACAGTACCATTCGCCAATCTTTTGTTCTTCAAGTTTAAGTGAACAATGAGCCCCATTGTTAATCCTTTATCGGAAATTATTTGTAACTTTCGACAAGTAGAACATTGAATGGAACAGGTAGGCGGTTGAAATCTTTGTATATATTGCTTCTATATAGTCTAAGAAACATATATGCAAAGCATCCAAACCGTACCATTCATCAATTTTTTGTTCTTCAAGTTTAAGTGAACAACGAGCCCCATTGTTAATCCTTTAAAGGAAATTATTTGTAAATTTCGACAAGTAGAACAATGATTGGAACACGTAGACGGTTGAAATCTTTGTATATATTGCTTCTATATAGTCTAAGAAACATATATGCAAAGCATCCAAACAGTACAATTCGCCAATTTATTGTTCTTCAAGTTTAAGTGAACAACGAGCCCCATTGTTAATCCTTTACAGGAAATTATGTTTAAATTTCGACAAGTAGAACAATGATTGGAACACGTAGACGGTTGAAATCTTTGTATATATTGCTTCCATATAGTCTAAGAAACATGTGCGCAAAGCATCCAAACAGTACCATTCGCCAATTTTTTGGTCTTCAAGTTTAAGTGAACAATGAGCCCCAATGGTTAATCCTTTATCGGAAATTATTTGTAATTTTCGACAAGTAGAACAATGAATGGAACAGGTAGACGGTGGAAATCCTTGTATATATTGCTTCCATATAGTCTAAGAAACATATATGCAAAGCATCCAAACAGTACCATTCGCCAATCTTTTGTTCTTCAAGTTTAAGTGAACAATGAGCCCCAATGGTTAATCCTTTATCGGAAATTATTTGTAACTTTCGACAAGTAGAACAATGAATAGAACAGGTAGACGGTTGAAATCTTTGTATATATTGCTTCTATATAGTATAAGAAACATATATGCAAATCATCCAAACAGTACAATTCGCCAATTATTTGATCTTCAAGTTTAAGTGAACTACGAGCCCCATTGTTAATACTTTAACGGAAATTATTTGTAACTTGCGACAAGTAGAACAATGAATGGAACAGGTAGACGGTTGAAATCAATGTATATATTGCTCCTATATAGTCTAAGAAACATATATGCAAAGCATCCAAACAGTACCATTCGCCAATTTTTTGATCTTCAAGTTTAAGTGAACAGCGAGCCCCATTGATAATCATGAAATGGAAATTATTTGTAACTTTCTACAAGTAGAACAATGAATAGTACAGGTAGACGGGTGAAATCTTTCTATATATTGCTTCTAAATAGTCTAAGAAACATATATGCAAAGCATCCAAACAGTACAATTCGCCAATTATTTCATCTTCATGTTTAAGTGAACTACGAGCCCCATTGTTAATACTTTAACGGAAATTATGTGTAACTTCCGGCAAGTAGAACAATGAATGGAACAGGTAGACGCTTGAAATCAATGTATATATTGCTTCTATATAGTCTAAGAAACATATATGCAAATCATCCAAACAGTACAATTCGCAAATTTTATGTTCTTCAAGTTTAAGTGAACAATGAGCCCCAATGGTTAATCCTTTATCGGTAATTATTTGTAACTTTCGACAAGTAGAACAATGAATGGAACAGGTAGACGGTTGAAATCATTGTATATATTGCGTCTATATAGTCTAAGAAACATATATGCAAAGCATCCAAACAGTACAATTCGCCAATTTTTTGTTCTTCAAATTTAAGTGAACAATGAGCCCCAATGGTTAATCCTTTATCGGAAATTATTTGTAAATTTCGACAAGTAGAACAATGAATGGAATAGGTAGACGGTTGAAATCTTTGTATATATTGCTTCTATATAGTCTAAGAAACATATATGCAAAGCATCCAAACAGTACAATTCGCCAATTTATTGTTCTTCAAGTTTAAGTGAACAACGAGCCCCATTGTTAATCCTTTACAGGAAATTATGTGTAAATTTCGACAAGTAGAACAATGATTGGAACACGTAGACGGTTGAAATCTTTGTATATATTGCTTCCATATAGTCTAAGAAACATGTGCGCAAAGCATCCAAACAGTACCATTCGCCAATTTTTTGGTCTTCAAGTTTAAGTGAACAATGAGCCCCAATGGTTAATCCTTTATCGGAAATTATTTGTAATTTTCGACAAGTAGAACAATGAATGGAACAGGTAGACGGTGGAAATCCTTGTATATATTGCTTCCATATAGTCTAAGAAACATATATGCAAAGCATCCAAACAGTACCATTCGCCAATCTTTTGTTCTTCAAGTTTAAGTGAACAATGAGCCCCATTGTTAATCCTTTATCGGAAATTATTTGTAACTTTCGACAAGTAGAACATTGAATGGAACAGGTAGGCGGTTGAAATCTTTGTATATATTGCTTCTATATAGTCTAAGAAACATATATGCAAAGCATCCAAACCGTACCATTCATCAATTTTTTGTTCTTCAAGTTTAAGTGAACAACGAGCCCCATTGTTAATCCTTTAAAGGAAATTATTTGTAAATTTCGACAAGTAGAACAATGATTGGAACACGTAGACGGTTGAAATCTTTGTATATATTGCTTCTATATAGTCTAAGAAACATATATGCAAAGCATCCAAACAGTACAATTCGCCAATTTATTGTTCTTCAAGTTTAAGTGAACAACGAGCCCCATTGTTAATCCTTTACAGGAAATTATGTTTAAATTTCGACAAGTAGAACAATGATTGGAACACGTAGACGGTTGAAATCTTTGTATATATTGCTTCCATATAGTCTAAGAAACATGTGCGCAAAGCATCCAAACAGTACCATTCGCCAATTTTTTGGTTTTCAAGTTTAAGTGAACAATGAGCCCCAATGGTTAATCCTTTATCGGAAATTATTTGTAATTTTCGACAAGTAGAACAATGAATGGAACAGGTAGACGGTGGAAATCCTTGTATATATTGCTTCCATATAGTCTAAGAAACATATATGCAAAGCATCCAAACAGTACCATTCGCCAATCTTTTGTTCTTCAAGTTTAAGTGAACAATGAGCCCCATTGTTAATCCTTTATCGGAAATTATTTGTAACTTTCGACAAGTAGAACATTGAATGGAACAGGTAGGCGGTTGAAATCTTTGTATATATTGCTTCTATATAGTCTAAGAAACATATATGCAAAGCATCCAAACCGTACCATTCATCAATTTTTTGTTCTTCATGTTTAAGTGAACAACGAGCCCCATTGTTAATCCTTTAAAGGAAATTATTTGTAAATTTCGACAAGTAGAACAATGATTGGAACACGTAGACGGTTGAAATCTTTGTATATATTGCTTCCATATAGTCTAAGAAACATGTACGCAAAGCATCCAAACAGTACCATTCGCCAATTTTTTGTTCTTCAAGTTTAAGTGAACAATGAGCCCCAATGGTTAATCCTTTATCGGAAATTATTTGTAACTTTCGACAAGTAGAACAATGAATAGAACAGGTAGACGGTTGAAATCTTTGTATATATTGCTTCTATATAGTATAAGAAACATATATGCAAATCATCCAAACAGTACAATTCGCCAATTATTTGATCTTCAAGTTTAAGTGAACTACGAGCCCCATTGTTAATACTTTAACGGAAATTATTTGTAACTTGCGACAAGTAGAACAATGAATGGAACAGGTAGACGGTTGAAATCAATGTATATATTGCTCCTATATAGTCTAAGAAACATATATGCAAAGCATCCAAACAGTACCATTCGCCAATTTTTTGATCTTCAAGTTTAAGTGAACAGCGAGCCCCATTGATAATCATGAAATGGAAATTATTTGTAACTTTCTACAAGTAGAACAATGAATAGTACAGGTAGACGGGTGAAATCTTTCTATATATTGCTTCTAAATAGTCTAAGAAACATATATGCAAAGCATCCAAACAGTACAATTCGCCAATTATTTCATCTTCATGTTTAAGTGAACTACGAGCCCCATTGTTAATACTTTAACGGAAATTATGTGTAACTTCCGGCAAGTAGAACAATGAATGGAACAGGTAGACGCTTGAAATCAATGTATATATTGCTTCTATATAGTCTAAGAAACATATATGCAAATCATCCAAACAGTACAATTCGCAAATTTTATGTTCTTCAAGTTTAAGTGAACAATGAGCCCCAATGGTTAATCCTTTATCGGTAATTATTTGTAACTTTCGACAAGTAGAACAATGAATGGAACAGGTAGACGGTTGAAATCATTGTATATATTGCGTCTATATAGTCTAAGAAACATATATGCAAAGCATCCAAACAGTACAATTCGCCAATTTTTTGTTCTTCAAGTTTAAGTGAACAATGAGCCCCAATGGTTAATCCTTTATCGGAAATTATTTGTAAATTTCGACAAGTAGAACAATGAATGGAATAGGTAGACGGTTGAAATCTTTGTATATATTGCTTCTATATAGTCTAAGAAACATATATGCAAAGCATCCAAACAGTACAATTCGCCAATTTATTGTTCTTCAAGTTTAAGTGAACAACGAGCCCCATTGTTAATCCTTTACAGGAAATTATGTGTAAATTTCGACAAGTAGAACAATGATTGGAACACGTAGACGGTTGAAATCTTTGTATATATTGCTTCCATATAGTCTAAGAAACATATATGCAAAGCATCCAAACAGTACCATTCGCCAATCTTTTGTTCTTCAAGTTTAAGTGAACAATGAGCCCCATTGTTAATCCTTTATCGGAAATTATTTGTAACTTTCGACAAGTAGAACATTGAATGGAACAGGTAGACGGTTGAAATCTTTGTATATATTGCTTCTATATAGTCTAAGAAACATATATGCAAAGCATCCAAACAGTACCATTCATCAATTTTTTGTTCTTCAAGTTTAAGTGAACAACGAGCCCCATTGTTAATCCTTTAAAGGAAATTATTTGTAAATTTCGACAAGTAGAACAATGATTGGAACACGTAGACGGTTGAAATCTTTGTATATATTGCTTCCATATAGTCTAAGAAACATGTACGCAAAGCATCCAAACAGTACCATTCGCCAATTTTTTGTTCTTCAAGTTAAAGTGAACAATGAGCCCCAATGGTTAATCCTTTATCGGAAATTATTTGTAATTTTCGACAAGTAGAACATGAATGGAACAGGTAGACGGTTGAAATCTTTATATATATTGCTTCTATATAATCTAAGAAACATATATGCAAACCATCCAAACAGTACCATTCGCCAATTTTTTGATCTTCAAGTTTAAGTGAACAGCGAGCCCCATTGATAATCATGAAATGGAAATTATTTGTAACTTTCTACAAGTAGAACAATGAATAGTACAGGTAGACGGGTGAAATCATTCTATATATTGCTTCTAAATAGTCTAAGAAACATATATGCAAAGCATCCAAACAGTACAATTCGCCAATTATTTCATCTTCATGTTTAAGTGAACTACGAGCCCCATTGTTAATACTTTAACGGAAATTATGTGTAACTTCCGGCAAGTAGAACAATGAATGGAACAGGTAGACGCTTGAAATCAATGTATATATTGCTTCTATATAGTCTAAGAAACATATATGCAAATCATCCAAACAGTACAATTCGCAAATTTTTTGTTCTTCAAGTTTAAGTGAACAATGAGCCCCAATGGTTAATCCTTTATCGGTAATTATTTGTAACTTTCGACAAGTAGAACAATGAATGGAACAGGTAGACGGTTGAAATCTTTGTATATATTGCTTCTATATAGTCTAAGAAACATATATGCAAAGCATCCAAACAGTACCATTCATCAATTTTTTGTTCTTCAAGTTTAAGTGAACAACGAGCCCCATTGTTAATCCTTTAAAGGAAATTATTTGTAAATTTCGACAAGTAGAACAATGATTGGAACACGTAGACGGTTGAAATCTTTGTATATATTGCTTCCACATAGTCTAAGAAACATGTGCGCAAAGCATCCAAACAGTACCATTCGCCAATTTTTTGGTCTTCAAGTTTAAGTGAACAATGAGCCCCAATGGTTAATCCTTTATCGGAAATTATTTGTAATTTTCGACAAGTAGAACAATGAATGGAACAGGTAGACGGTGGAAATCCTTGTATATATTGCGTCTATATAGTCTAAGAAACATATATGCAAAGCATCCAAACAGTACCATTCGCCAATTTTTTGTTCTTCAAGTTTAAGTGAACAATGAGCCCCATTGTTAATCCTTTATCGGAAATTATTTGTAACTTTCGACAAGTAGAACATTGAATGGAACAGGTAGACGGTTGAAATCTTTGTATATATTGCTTCTATATAGTCTAAGAAACATATATGCAAAGCATCCAAACAGTACCATTCATCAATTTTTTGTTCTTCAAGTTTAAGTGAACAACGAGCCCCATTGTTAATCCTTTAAAGGAAATTATTTGTAAATTTCGACAAGTAGAACAATGATTGGAACACGTAGACGGTTGAAATCTTTGTATATGTTGCTTCTATATAGTATAAGAAACATATATGCAAATCATCCAAACAGTACAATTCGCCAATTATTTGATCTTCAAGTTTAAGTGAACTACGAGCCCCATTGTTATTCATTTAACGGTAATTATTTCTAACTTTCGACAAGTAAAACAATGAATGGAACAGGTAGACGTTTGAAATCTTTGTATATATATTGCTTCTATATAGTCTAAGAAACATATATGCAAAGTATCCAAACAGTACAATTCGCCAATTTTTTGTTCTTCAAGTTTAAGTGAACAATGAGCCCCATTGTTAATCCTTTAACGGAAATTAATTGTAACTTTCTACAAGTAGAACAATGTTTGGAACACGTAGACGGTTGAAATCTTTGTATATATTGCTTCTATATATTCTAAGAAACATATATGCAAAGCATCCAAACAGTACCATTCGCCAATTTTTTGTTCTTCAAGTTTAAGTGAACAAGGAGCCCCATTGATAATCATGAAACGGAAATTATTTGTAACTTTCGACATGTAGAACAATGAATGGAACAGGTAGACGGTTGAAATCATTATATATATATATTGCTTCTATATAGTCTAAGAAACATATATGCATAGCATCCAAACAGTACAATTCGCCAATTTATTGTTCTTCAAGTTTAAGTGAACAACGAGCCCCATTGTTAATCCTTTAAAGGAAATTATTTATAACTTTCGACAAGTAGAACAAGGAATGGAACAGGTAGACGGTTGAAATCATTGTATATATTGCTTCTATATAGTCTAAGAAACATATGTGCAAAGCATCCAAACAGTACAATTCGCCAATTTATTGTTCTTCAAGTTTAAGTGAACTATGATCCCCATTGTTATTCCTTTAACGGTAATTATTTCTAACTTTCGACAAGTAAAACAATGAATGGAACAGGTAGACGTTTGAAATCTTTGTATATATATTGCTTCTATATAGTCTAAGAAACATATATGCAAAGTATCCAAACAGTACAATTCGCCAATTTTTTGTTCTTCAAGTTTAAGTGAACTACGAGCCCCATTGTTAATCCTTTAACGGAAATTAATTGTAATTTTCTACAAGTAGAACAATGAATGGAACAGGTTGACGATGGATATCATTGTATATATTGCTTCTATATAGTCTAAGAAACATATATGCAAAGCATCCAAATAGTACCATTCGATAATTTTTTGTTCTTCAAGTTTAAGTGAACTACGAGCCCCATTGTTAATCCTTTAAAGGAAATTATTTGTAAATTTCGACAAGTAGAACAATGAATGGAACAGGTAGAGGGATGAAATCTTTGTATATATTGCATCTATATAGTCTAAGAAACATATATGCAAAGCATCCAAACAGTACAAGTCGCCAATTCATTGTTCTTCAAGTTTAAGTGAACAACGAGCCCCATTGTTAATCCTTTAAAGGAAATTATTTGTAACTTTCGACAAGTAGAACAAGGAATGGAACAGGTAGACGGTTGATATCATTGTATATATTGCTTCTATATAGTCTAGGAAACATATGTGCAAAGCATCCAAACAGTAAAATTCGCCAATTTTTTGTTCTTCAAGTTTAAGTGAACAACGAGCCCCATTGTTAATCCTTTAAAGGAAATTATTTGTAATTTTCGACAAGTAGAACAAGGAATGGAACAGGTAGACGGTTGATATCATTGTATATATTGCTTCTATATAGTCTAGGAAACATATGTGCAAAGCATCCAAACAGTACAATTCGCCAATTTTTTGTTCTTCAAGTTTAAGTGAACTACGAGCCCCATTGTTAATTCTTTAAAGGAAATTAGTTGTAAATTTCGACAAGTAGAACAATGAATGGAACAGGTAGACTGTTGAAATCATTGTATATATTGCTTCTATATAGTCTAAGAAACATATGTGCAAAGCATCCAAACAGTACAATTCTCCAATTAATTGTTCTTCAAGTTTAAGTGAACTACGATCCCCATTGTTATTTATTTAACGGTAATTATTTCTAACTTTCGACAAGTAAAACAATGAACGGAACAGGTAGACGTTTGAAATCTTTGTATATATATTGCTTCTATATAGTCTAAGAAACATATATGCAAAGTATCCAAACAGTACAATTCGCCAATTTTTTGTTCTTCAAGTTTAAGTGAACAATGAGCCCCATTGTTAATCCTTTAACGGAAATTAATTGTAACTTTCTACAAGTATAACAATGATTGGAACACGTAGACGGTTGAAATCTTTGTATATATTGCTTCTATATATTCTAAGAAACATATATGCAAAGCATCCAAACAGTACCATTCGCCAATTTATTGTTCTTCAAGTTTAAGTGAACAAGGAGCCCCATTGATAATCATGAAACGGAAATTATTTGTAATTTTCGAAAAGTAGAACAATGATTGCAACACGTAGACGGTTGAAATCTTTGTATATATTGCTTCCATATAGTCTAAGAAACATGAACGCAAAGCATCCAAACAGTACCATTCGCCAATTTTTTGTTCTTCAAGTGTAAGTGAACAATGAGCCCCAATGGTTAATCCTTTATCGGAAATTATTTGTAATTTTCGACAAGTAGAACAATGAATGGAATAGGTAGACGGTTGAAATCTTTGTATATATTGCTTCTATATAGTCTAAGAAACATATATGCAAAGCATCCAAACAGTACAATTCGCCAATTTATTGTTCTTCAAGTTTAAGTGAACAACGAGCCCCATTGTTAATCCTTTACAGGAAATTATGTGTAAATTTCGACAAGTAGAACAATGATTGGAACACGTAGACGGTTGAAATCTTTGTATATATTGCTTCCATATAGTCTAAGAAACATGTGCGCAAAGCATCCAAACAGTACCATTCGCCAATTTTTTGGTCTTCAAGTTTAAGTGAACAATGAGCCCCAATGGTTAATCCTTTATCGGAAATTATTTGTAATTTTCGACAAGTAGAACAATGAATGGAACAGGTAGACGGTGGAAATCCTTGTATATATTGCTTCCATATAGTCTAAGAAACATATATGCAAAGCATTCAAACAGTACCATTCGCCAATCTTTTGTTCTTCAAGTTTAAGTGAACAATGAGCCCCATTGTTAATCCTTTATCGGAAATTATTTGTAACTTTCGACAAGTAGAACATTGAATGGAACAGGTAGGCGGTTGAAGTCTTTGTATATATTGCTTCTATATAGTCTAAGAAACATATATGCAAAGCATCCAAACAGTACCATTCATCAATTTTTTGTTCTTCAAGTTTAAGTGAACAACGAGCCCCATTGTTAATCCTTTAAAGGAAATTATTTGTAAATTTCGACAAGTAGAACAATGATTGGAACACGTAGACGGTTGAAATCTTTGTATATATTGCTTCCATATAGTCTAAGAAACATGTACGCAAAGCATCCAAACAGTACCATTCGCCAATTTTTTGTTCTTCAAGTTTAAGTGAACAATGAGCCCCAATGGTTAATCCTTTATCGGAAATTATTTGTAATTTTCGACAAGTAGAACAATGAATGGAACAGGTAGACGGTTGAAATCGTTGTATATATTGCTTCTATATAATCTAAGAAACATATATGCAAAGCATCCAAACAGTACCATTCGCCAATTTTTTGTTCTTCAAGTTTAAGTGAACAATGAGCCCCAATGGTTAATCCTTTATCGGAAATTATTTGTAATTTTCGACAAGTAGAACATTGAATGGAACAGGTAGACGGTTGAAATCTTTGTATTTATTGCTTCTATATAGTCTAAGAAAAATATATGCAAAGCATCCAAACAGTACCATTCGCCAATTTTTTGTTCTTCAAGTTTAAGTGAACAATGAGCCCCATTGTTAATCCTTTATCGGAAATTATTTGTAACTTTCGACAAGTAGAACATTGAATGGAACAGGTAGACGGTTGAAATCTTTGTATATATTGCTTCTATATAGTCTAAGAAACATATATGCAAAGCATCCAAACAGTACCATTCATCAATTTTTTGTTCTTCAAGTTTAAGTGAACAACGAGCCCCATTGTTAATCCTTTAAAGGAAATTATTTGTAAATTTCGACAAGTAGAACAATGATTGGAACACGTAGACGGTTGAAATCTTTGTATATATTGCTTCCATATAGTCTAAGAAACATGTACGCAAAGCATCCAAACAGTACCATTCGCCAATTTTTTGTTCTTCAAGTTAAAGTGAACAATGAGCCCCAATGGTTAATCCTTTATCGGAAATTATTTGTAATTTTCGACAAGTAGAACAATGAATAGAACAGGTAGACGGTTGAAATCTTTGTATATGTTGCTTCTATATAGTATAAGAAACATATATGCAAATCATCCAAACAGTACAATTCGCCAATTATTTGATCTTCACGTTTAAGTGAACTACGAGCCCCATTGTTAATACTTTAACGGAAATTATTTGTAACTTGCGACAAGTAGAACAATGAATGGAACAGGTAGACGGTTGAAATCAATGTATATATTGCTTCTATATAGTCTAAGAAACATATATGCAAAGCATCCAAACAGTACAATTCGCCAATTTTTTGTTCTTCAAGTTTAAGTGAACAACGAGCCCCATTGTTAATCCTTTAAGGAAATTATTTGTAACTTTCGACAAGTAGAACAAGGAATGGAACAGGTAGACGGTTGAAATCATTGTATATATTGCTTCTATATAGTCTAAGAAACATATGTGCAAAGCATCCAAACAGTACAATTCGCCAATTAATTGTTCTTCAAGTTTAAGTGAACTACGATCCCCATTGTTATTTATTTAACGGTAATTATTTCTAACTTTCGACAAGTAAAACAATGAATGGAACAGGTAGACGTTTGAAATCTTTGTATATATATTGCTTCTATATAGTCTAAGAAACATATATGCAAAGTATCCAAACAGTACAATTCGCCAATTTTTTGTTCTTCAAGTTTAAGTGAACAATGAGCCCCATTGTTAATCCTTTAACGGAAATTAATTGTAACTTTCTACAAGTACAACAATGTTTGGAACACGTAGACGGTTGAAATCTTTGTATATATTGCTTCTATATATTCTAAGAAACATATATGCAAAGCATCCAAACAGTACCATTCGCCAATTTTTTGTTCTTCAAGTTTAAGTGAACAAGGAGCCCCATTGATAATCATGAAACGGAAATTATTTGTAACTTTCGACATGTAGAACAATGAATGGAACAGGTAGACGGTTGAAATCATTATATATATATATATTGCTTCTATATAGTCTAAGAAACATATATGCATAGCATCCAAACAGTACAATTCGCCAATTTATTGTTCTTCAAGTTTAAGTGAACAACGAGCCCCATTGTTAATCCTTTAAAGGAAATTATTTATAACTTTCGACAAGTAGAACAAGGAATGGAACAGGTAGACGGTTGAAATCATTGTATATATTGCTTCTATATAGTCTAAGAAACATATGAGCAAAGCATCCAAACAGTACAATTCGCCAATTTATTGTTCTTCAAGTTTAAGTGAACTATGATCCCCATTGTTATTCCTTTAACGGTAATTATTTCTAACTTTCGACAAGTAAAACAATGAATGGAACAGGTAGACGTTTGAAATCTTTGTATATATATTGCTTCTATATAGTCTAAGAAACATATATGCAAAGTATCCAAACAGTACAATTCGCCAATTTTTTGTTCTTCAAGTTTAAGTGAACTACGAGCCCTATTGTTAATCCTTTAACGGAAATTAATTGTAATTTTCTACAAGTAGAACAATGAATGGAACAGGTTGACGATGGATATCATTGTATATATTGCTTCTATATAGTCTAAGAAACATATATGCAAAGCATCCAAATAGTACCATTCGATAATTTTTTGTTCTTCAAGTTTAAGTGAACTACGAGCCCCATTGTTAATACTTTAACGGAAATTATTTGTAACTTGCGACAAGTAGAACAATGAATGGAACAGGTAGACGGTTGAAATCAATGTATATATTGCTTCTATATAGTCTAAGAAACATATATGCAAAGCATCCAAACAGTACAATTCGCCAATTTTTTGTTCTTCAAGTTTAAGTGAACAACGAGCCCCATTGTTAATCCTTTAAGGAAATTATTTGTAACTTTCGACAAGTAGAACAAGGAATGGAACAGGTAGACGGTTGAAATCATTGTATATATTGCTTCTATATAGTCTAAGAAACATATGTGCAAAGCATCCAAACAGTACAATTCGCCAATTAATTGTTCTTCAAGTTTAAGTGAACTACGATCCCCATTGTTATTCATTTAACGGTAATTATTTCTAACTTTCGACAAGTAAAACAATGAATGGAACAGGTAGACGTTTGAAATCTTTGTATATATATTGCTTCTATATAGTCTAAGAAACATATATGCAAAGTATCCAAACAGTACAATTCGCCAATTTTTTGTTCTTCAAGTTTAAGTGAACAATGAGCCCCATTGTTAATCCTTTAACGGAAATTAATTGTAACTTTCTTCAAGTAGAACAATGTTTGGAACACGTAGACGGTTGAAATCTTTGTATATATTGCTTCTATATATTCTAAGAAACATATATGCAAAGCATCCAAACAGTACCATTCGCCAATTTTTTGTTCTTCAAGTTTAAGTGAACAACGAGCCCCATTGTTAATCCTTTAAAGGAAATTATTTGTAATTTTCGACAAGTAGAACAAGGAATGGAACAGGTAGACGGTTGATATCATTGTATATATTGCTTCTATATAGTCTAGGAAACATATGTGCAAAGCATCCAAACAGTACAATTCGCCAATTTTTTGTTCTTCAAGTTTAAGTGAACTACGAGCCCCATTGTTAATTCTTTAAAGGAAATTAGTTGTAAATTTCGACAAGTAGAACAATGAATGGAACAGGTAGACTGTTGAAATCATTGTATATATTGCTTC
Organism: Cerceris ruficornis; assembly: GCA_963989415.1. Lineage (NCBI taxonomy): Eukaryota > Metazoa > Arthropoda > Insecta > Hymenoptera > Crabronidae > Cerceris > Cerceris ruficornis. The sequence goes on from CAXDIW010000076.1 coordinate 1,435,937, forward strand.
TATATAGTCTAAGAAACATATGTGCAAAGCATCCAAACAGTACAATTCGCCAATTAATTGTTCTTCAAGTTTAAGTGAACTACGAGCCCCATTGTTAATTCTTTAAAGGAAATTAGTTGTAAATTTCGACAAGTAGAACAATGAATGGAACAGGTAGACTGTTGAAATCATTGTATATATTGCTTCTATATAGTCTAAGAAACATATGTGCAAAGCATCCAAACAGTACAATTCGCCAATTAATTGTTCTTCAAGTTTAAGTGAACTACGATCCCCATTGTTATTCATTTAACGGTAATTATTTCTAACTTTCGACAAGTAAAACAATGAATGGAACAGGTAGACGTTTGAAATCTTTGTATATATATTGCTTCTATATAGTCTAAGAAACATATTTGCAAAGTATCCAAACAGTACAATTCGCCAATTTTTTGTTCTTCAAGTTTAAGTGAACAATGAGCCCCATTGTTAATCCTTTAACGGAAATTAATTGTAACTTTCTACAAGTAGAACAATGATTGGAACACGTAGACGGTTGAAATCTTTGTATATATTGCTTCTATATATTCTAAGAAACATATATGCAAAGCATCCAAACAGTACCATTCGCCAATTTATTGTTCTTCAAGTTTAAGTGAACAAGGAGCCCCATTGATAATCATGAAACGGAAATTATTTGTAATTTTCGACAAGTAGAACAATGATTGGAACACGTAGACGGTTGAAATCTTTGTATATATTGCTTCCATATAGTCTAAGAAACATGAACGCAAAGCATCCAAACAGTACCATTCGCCAATTTTTTGTTCTTCAAGTGTAAGTGAACAATGAGCCCCAATGGTTAATCCTTTATCGGAAATTATTTGTAATTTTCGACAAGTAGAACAATGAATGGAATAGGTAGACGGTTGAAATCTTTGTATATATTGCTTCTATATAGTCTAAGAAACATATATGCAAAGCATCCAAACAGTACAATTCGCCAATTTATTGTTCTTCAAGTTTAAGTGAACAACGAGCCCCATTGTTAATCCTTTACAGGAAATTATGTGTAAATTTCGACAAGTAGAACAATGATTGGAACACGTAGACGGTTGAAATCTTTGTATATATTGCTTCCATATAGTCTAAGAAACATGTGCGCAAAGCATCCAAACAGTACCATTCGCCAATTTTTTGGTCTTCAAGTTTAAGTGAACAATGAGCCCCAATGGTTAATCCTTTATCGGAAATTATTTGTAATTTTCGACAAGTAGAACAATGAATGGAACAGGTAGACGGTGGAAATCCTTGTATATATTGCTTCCATATAGTCTAAGAAACATATATGCAAAGCATTCAAACAGTACCATTCGCCAATCTTTTGTTCTTCAAGTTTAAGTGAACAATGAGCCCCATTGTTAATCCTTTATCGGAAATTATTTGTAACTTTCGACAAGTAGAACATTGAATGGAACAGGTAGGCGGTTGAAATCTTTGTATATATTGCTTCTATATAGTCTAAAAACAAATATGCAAAGCATCCAAACAGTACAGTTCGCCAATTTTTTGTTCTTCAGGTTTAAGTAAACTACGATCCCCATTGTTAATCCCTTAACGGAAATTAATTGTAACTTTCTACAAGTAGAACAATTATTGGAACACGTAGACGGTGGAAATCTTTGTATATATTGCTTCCATATAGTCTAAGAAACATATATGCAAAGCAACCAAACAGTATAATTCGCCAATTTCTTGTTCTTCAAGTTTAAGTAAACTACGATCCCCATTGTTAATCCCTTAACGGAAATTATTTGTAACTTTCGACAAGTAGAACAATGAATGGAACAGGCAGACGGTTGAAATCTTTGTATATATTGCTTCTATATAGTCTGAGAAGCATATATGCAAAGCATCCAAACAGTACCATTCGCCAATTTTTTGTTCTTCAAGTTTAAGTGAACTACGAGCCCCATTGTTAATCCTTTAAAGGAAATTATTTGTAACTTTCGACAAGTAGAACAATGAATGGAACAGGCAGACGGTTGAAATCTTTGTATATATTGCTTCTATATAGTCTGAGAAGCATATATGCAAAGCATCCAAACAGTACCATTCGCCAATTTTTTGTTCTTCAAGTTTAAGTGAACTACGAGCCCCATTGTTAATCCTTTAAAGGAAATTATTTGTAAATTTCGACAAGTAGAACAATGAATGGAACAGGTAGACTGTTGAAATCATTGTATATATTGCTTCTATATAGTCTAAGAAACATATATGCAAAGCATCCAAACAGTACAATTCGCCAATTTTTTGTTCTTCAAGTTTAAGTGAACAATGAGCCCCATTGTTAATCCTGTAAAGGAAATTATTTGTAATTTTCGACAAGTAGAACAATGAATGGAACAGGTAGACGGTTGAAATCTTTGTATATATTGCTTCTATATAGTCTAAGAAACATATATGCAAAGCATCCAAACAGTACAATTCGCCAATTTTTTGTTCTTCAAGTTTAGGTGAACAATGAGCCCCAATGGTTAATCCTTTATCGGTAATTATTTGTAATTTTCGACAAGTAGAACAATGAATGAAACTGGTAGACGGTTGAAATCTTTGTATATATTGCTTCTATATAATCTAAGAAACATATATGCAAAGCATCTAAACAGTAACAATCGCCAATTTTTTGATCTTCAAGTTTAAGTGAACAGCGAGCCCCATTGATAATCATGAAATGGAAATTATTTGTAACTTTCTACAAGTAGAACAATGAATAGTACAGGTAGACGGGTGAAATCTTTCTATATATTGCTTCTAAATAGTCTAAGAAACATCTATGCAAAGCATCCAAACAGTACAATTCGCCAATTTTTTGTTCTTCAAGTTTAAGTAAACTACGATCCCCATTGTTAATCCCTTAACGGAAATTATTTGTAACTTTCGACAAGTAGAACAATGAATGCAACAGGTAGACGGTTGAAATCTTTGTATATATTGCTTCTATATAGTCTGAGAAGCATATATGCAAAGCATCCAAACAGTACCATTCGCCAATTTTTTGTTCTTCAAGTTTAAGTGAACTACGAGCCCCATTGTTAATCCTTTAAAGGAAATTATTTGTAAATTTCGACAAGTAGAACAATGAATGGAACAGGTAGACTGTTGAAATCATTGTATATATTGCTTCTATATAGTCTAAGAAACATATATGCAAAGCATCCAAACAGTACAATTCGCCAATTTTTTGTTCTTCAAGTTTAAGTGAACAATGAGCCCCATTGTTAATCCTGTAAAGGAAATTATTTGTAATTTTCGACAAGTAGAACAATGAATGGAACAGGTAGACGGTTGAAATCTTTGTATATATTGCTTCTATATAGTCTAAGAAACATATATGCAAAGCATCCAAACAGTACAATTCGCCAATTTTTTGTTCTTCAAGTTTAGGTGAACAATGAGCCCCAATGGTTAATCCTTTATCGGTAATTATTTGTAATTTTCGACAAGTAGAACAATGAATGAAACTGGTAGACGGTTGAAATCTTTGTATATATTGCTTCTATATAATCTAAGAAACATATATGCAAAGCATCTAAACAGTAACAATCGCCAATTTTTTGATCTTCAAGTTTAAGTGAACAGCGAGCCCCATTGATAATCATGAAATGGAAATTATTTGTAACTTTCTACAAGTAGAACAATGAATAGTACAGGTAGACGGGTGAAATCTTTCTATATATTGCTTCTAAATAGTCTAAGAAACATCTATGCAAAGCATCCAAACAGTACAATTCGCCAATTTTTTGTTCTTCAAGTTTAAGTAAACTACGATCCCCATTGTTAATCCCTTAACGGAAATTATTTGTAACTTTCGACAAGTAGAACAATGAATGCAACAGGTAGACGGTTGAAATCATTATATATATTGCTTCTATATAGTCTAAGAAACATATATGCAAAGCATCCAAACAGTACAATTCGCCAATTTTTTGTTCTTCAAGTTTAAGTAAACTACGATCCCCTTTGTTAATCCCTTAACGGAAATTATTTGTAACATTCGACAAGTAGAACAATGAATGGAACAGGTAGACGGTTGAAATCATTGTATATATTGCTTCTATATAGTCTAAGAAACATATATGCAAAGCATCCAAACAGTACAATTCGCCAATTTTTTGTTCTTCAAGTTTAAGTGAACAATGAGCCCCAATGGTTAATCCTTTATCGGTAATTATTTGTAACTTTCGACACGTAGAACAATGAATGGAACAGGTAGACGGTTGAAATCTTTGTATACATTGCTTCTATATAGTCTAAGAAACATATATGCAAAGCATCCAAACAGTACAATTCGCCAATTTTTTGTTCTTCAAGTTTAAGTGAACAGCGAGCCCCATTGATAATCATGAAATGGAAATTATTTGTAACTTGCGACAATTAGAACAATGAATGGAACAGGTAGCTGGTTGAAATCAATGTATATATTGCTTCTATATAGTCTAAGAAACATAGATGAAAAGCATCCAAACAGTACAATTCGCCAATTTTTTGTTCTTCAAGTTTAAGTGAACTACGATCCCCATTGTTAATCCCTTAACGGAAATTATTTGTAACTTTCGACAAGTAGAACAATGAATGGAACAGGTAGACGGTTGAAATCCTTGTATATATTGCTTCTATATAGTCTAAGAAACATATATGCAAAGCATCCAAACAGTACCATGCGCCAATTTTTTGTTTTTCAAGTTTAAGTGAACTACGAGCCCCATTGTTAATCCTTTATCGGAAATTATTTGTAACTTTCGACAAGTAGAACAATGAATGGAACTGGTAGACGGTTGAAATCATTGTATATATTGCTTCTATATAGTCTAAGAAACCTATATGCAAAGCATCTAAACAGTAACATTCGCCAATTTTTTGATCTTCAAGTTTAAGTGAACATTGAGCCCCATTGTTAATCCTTTATCGGAAATTGTTTGTAACTTTCGACAAGTAGAACAATGAATGGAACAGGTAGACGGTTGAAATCTTTGTATATATTGCTTCTATATAGTATAAGAAACATATATGCAAAGCATCCAAACAGTACAATTCGCCAATTTTTTGTTCTTCAAGTTTAAGTGAACAGCGAGCCCCATTGATAATCATGAAATGGAAATTATTTGTAACTTTCTACAAGTAGAACAATGAATAGTACATGTAGACGGGTGAAATCTTTGTATATATTGCTTCTAAATAGTCTAAGAAACATATATGCAAAGCATCCAAACAGTACAATTCGCCAATTTTTTGTTCTTCAAGTTTAAGTGAACTACGAGCCCCATTGTTAATCCTTTAAAGGAAATTATTTGTAAATTTCGACAAGTAGAACAATGAATGGATCATGTAGACGGTTGAAATCATTGTATATATTGCTTCTATATAGTCTGCGAAACAAATATGCAAAGCATCCAAACAGTACAATTCGCCAATTATTTCATCTTCAAGTTTAAGTGAACTACGAGCCCCATTGTTAATACTTTAACGGAAATTATTTGTAACTTGCGACAAGTAGAACAATGAGTGGAACAGGTAGACGGTTGAAATCAATGTATATATTGCTTCTATATAGTCTAAGAAACATATATGCAAAGCATCCAAACAGTACCATTCGCCAATTTTTTGTTCTTCAAGTTTAAGTGAACGACGAGCCCCAATGGTTAATCCTTTATCGGAAATTATCGGTAATTTTCGACAAGTAGAACAATGAATGGAACTGGTAGACGGTTGAAATCTTTGTATATATTGCTTCTATATAATCTAAGAAACATATATGCAAAGCATCTAAACAGTAACAATCGCCAATTTTATGATCTTCAAGTTTAAGTGAACAGCGAGCCCCATTGATAATCATGGAATAGAAATTATTTGTAACTTTCTACAAGTAGAACAATGAATAGTACAGGTAGACGGGTGAAATCTTTCTATATATTGCTTCTAAATAGTCTAAGAACACATCTATGCAAAGCATCCATACAGTACAATTCGCCAATTTTTTGTTCTTCAAGTTTAAGTGAACTACAAGCCAAATTGTTAATCCTTTAAAGGAAATTATTTGTAAATTTCGACAAGTAGAACAATGAATGGATCATGTAGACGGTTGAAATCATTGTATATATTGCTTCTATATAGTCTAAGAAACATATATGCAAAGCATCCAAACAGTACCAATCGCCAATTTTTTGTTCTTCAAGTTTAAGTGAACAATGAGCCCCATTGTTAATCCTTTATCGGAAATTATTTGTAACTTTCGACAAGTAGAACAATGAATGGAACAGGCAGACTGTTGAAATCATTGTATATATTGCTTCTAAATAGTCTAAGAAACATATATGCAAAGCGTCCAAACAGTACAATTCGCCAATTATTTGATCTTCAAGTTTAACTGAACTACGAGCCCCATTGTTAATACTTTAACGGAAATTATTTGTAAATTTCGACAAGTAGAACAATGAATGGAACAGGTAGCCGGTTGAAATCAATGTATATATTGCTTCTATATAGTCTACGAAACATATATGCAAATCATCCAAACAGTATAATTCGCCAATTATTTGATCTTCAAGTTTAAGTGAACTACGAGCCCCATTGTTAATACTTTAACGGAAATTATTTGTAACTTGCGACAAGTAGAACAATGAATGGAACAGGTAGACGGTTGAAATCTTTGTATATATTGCTTCTTAATAGTCTAAGAAACATATATGCAAAGCGTCCAAACAGTACAATTCGCCAATTATTTGATCTTCAAGTTTAAGTGAACTACGAGCCCCATTGTTGATCCTTTAAAGGAAATTATTTGTAAATTTCGACAAGTAGAACAATGAATGGAACAGGTAGCCGGTTGAAATCAATGTATATATTGCTTCTATATAGTCTAAGAAACATATATGCAAAGCATCCAAACAGTACAATTCGCCAATTTTTTTCTCTTCAAGTTTAAGTGAACAATGAGCCCCATTGTTAATCCTTTAAAGGAATTTATTTGTAACTTTCGACAAGTAGAACAATGAATGGAACACGTAGACGGTTGAAATCTTTGTATATATTGCTTCTATATAGTCTAAGAAACATATATGCAAAGCATCCAAACAGTACAATTCGCCAATTTTTTGTTCTTCAAGTTTAAGTGAACAATGAGCCCCAATGGTTAATCCTTTATCGGTAATTATTTGTAACTTTCGACAAGTAGAACAATGAATGGAACAGGTAGACGGTTGAAATCCTTGTATATATTGCGTCTATATAGTCTAAGAAACATATATGCAAAGCATCCAAACAGTACAATTCGCCAATTTTTTGTTCTTCAAGTTTAAGTGAACTACGAGCCCCATTGATAATCATGAAATGGAAATTATTTGTAACTTTCTACAAGTAGAACAATTAATAGTACAGGTAGACGGGTGAAATCTTTCTATATATTGCATACAAATAGTCTAAGAAACATATATGCAAAGCATCCAAACAGTACCATTCGCCAATTTTTTGTTCTTCAAGTTTAAGTGAACTACGAGCCCCATTGTTAATCCTTTAAAGGAAATTATTTGTAAATTTCGACAAGTAGAACAATGAATGGAACAGGTAGACGGTTGAAATCCTTGTATATATTGCGTCTATATAGTCTAAGAAACATATATGCAAAGCATCCAAACAGTACAATTCGCAAATTTTTTGTTCTTCAAGTTTAAGTGAACAATGAGCCCCAATGGTTAATCCTTTATCGGTAATTATTTGTAACTTTCGACAAGTAGAACAATGAATGGAACAGGTAGACTGTTGAAATCATTGTATATATTGCTTCTTAATAGTCTAAGAAACATATATGCAAAGCGTCCAAACAGTACAATTCGCCAATTATTTGATCTTCAAGTTTAAGTGAACTACGAGCCCCATTGTTAATACTTTAACGGAAATTATTTGTAACTTGCGACAAGTAGAACAATGAATGGAACAGGTAGCCGGTTGAAATCAATGTATATATTGCTTCTATATAGTCTAAGAAACATATATGCAAAGCATCCAAACAGTACAATTCGCCAATTTTTTTCTCTTCAAGTTTAAGTGAACAATGAGCCCCATTGTTAATCCTTTAAAGGAATTTATTTGTAACTTTCGACAAGTAGAACAATGAATGGAACACGTAGACGGTTGAAATCTTTGTATATATTGCTTCTATATAGTCTAAGAAACATATATGCAAAGCATCCAAACAGTACAATTCGCCAATTTTTTGTTCTTCAAGTTTAAGTGAACAATGAGCCCCAATGGTTAATCCTTTATCGGTAATTATTCGTAACTTTCGACAAGTAGAACAATGAATGGAACAGGTAGACGGTTGAAATCCTTGTATATATTGCGTCTATATAGTCTAAGAAACATATATGCAAAGCATCCAAACAGTACAATTCGCCAATTTTTTGTTCTTCAAGTTTAAGTGAACTACGAGCCCCATTGATAATCATGAAATGGAAATTATTTGTAACTTTCTACAAGTAGAACAATTAATAGTACAGGTAGACGGGTGAAATCTTTCTATATATTACATACAAATAGTCTAAGAAACATATATGCAAAGCATCCAAACAGTACCATTCGCCAATTTTTTGTTCTTCAAGATTAAGTGAACTACGAGCCCCATTGTTAATCCTTTAAAGGAAATAATTTGTAAATTTCGACAAGTAGAACAATGAATGGAACAGGTAGACGGTTGAAATCCTTGTATATATTGCTTCCATATAGTCTAAGAAACATGTACGCAAAGCATCCAAACAGTACCATTCGCCAATTTTTTGTTCTTCAAGTTTAAGTGAACAATGAGCCCCAATGGTTAATCCTTTATCGGAAATTATTTGTAAATTTCGACAAGTAGAACAATGAATGTAACAGGTAGACGGTTGAAATCTTTGTATATATTGCATCTATATAGTCTAAGAAACATATATGCAAAGCATCCAAACCGTACAATTCGCCAATTTTTTGTTCTTCAAGTTTAAGTGAACGATGAGCCCCAATGGTTAATCCTTTATCGGTAATTATTTGTAACTTTCGACAAGTAGAACAATGAATGGAACAGGTAGACGGTTGAAATCCTTGTATATATTGCTTCTATATAGTCTGTGAAACAAATATGCAAAGCATCCAAACAGTACAATTCGCCAATTATTTCATCTTCAAGTTTAAGTGAACTACGAGCCCCATTGTTAATACTTTAACGGAAATTATTTGTAACTTGCGACAAGTAGAACAATGAGTGGAACATGTAGACGGTTGAAATCAATGTATATATTGCTTCTATATAGTCTAAGAAACATATATGCAAAGCATCCAAACAGTACCATTCGCCAATTTTTGTTCTTCAAGTTTAAGTGAACAATGAGCCCCATTGTTAATCCTTTATCAGAAATTATTTGTAACTTTCGACAAGTAGAACAATGAATGGAACTGGTAGACGGTTGAAATCTTTTTATATATTGCTTCTATATAGTCTAAGAAACATATATGCAAAGCATCCAAACAGTACCAGTCGCCAATTTTTTGTTCTTCAAGTTTAAGTGAACAACGAGCCCCATTGTTAATCCTTTAAAGGAAATTATTTGTAAATTTCGACAAGTAGAACAATGAATGGAACAGGTAGACGGTTGAAATCTTTGTATATATTGCTTCTATATAATCTAAGAAACATATATGCAAAGCATCCAAACAGTACCATTTGCCAATTTTTTGTTCTTCAAGTTTAAGTGAACAATGAGCCCCAATGATTAATCCTTTATCGGAAATTATTTGTAAATTTCGACAAGTAGAACAATGAATGGAACAGGTAGCCGGTTGAAATCAATGTATATATTGCTTCTATATAGTCTAAGAAACATATATGCAAAGCATCCAAACAGTACAATTCGCCAATTTTTTTCTCTTCAAGTTTAAGTGAACAATGAGCCCCATTGTTAATCCTTTAAAGGAATTTATTTGTAACTTTCGACAAGTAGAACAATGAATGGAACACGTAGACGGTTGAAATCTTTGTATATATTGCTTCTATATAGTCTAAGAAACATATATGCAAAGCATCCAAACAGTACAATTCGCCAATTTTTTGTTCTTCAAGTTTAAGTGAACAATGAGCCCCAATGGTTAATCCTTTATCGGTAATTATTCGTAACTTTCGACAAGTAGAACAATGAATGGAACAGGTAGACGGTTGAAATCCTTGTATATATTGCGTCTATATAGTCTAAGAAACATATATGCAAAGCATCCAAACAGTACAATTCGCCAATTTTTTGTTCTTCAAGTTTAAGTGAACTACGAGCCCCATTGATAATCATGAAATGGAAATTATTTGTAACTTTCTACAAGTAGAACAATTAATAGTACAGGTAGACGGGTGAAATCTTTCTATATATTACATACAAATAGTCTAAGAAACATATATGCAAAGCATCCAAACAGTACCATTCGCCAATTTTTTGTTCTTCAAGATTAAGTGAACTACGAGCCCCATTGTTAATCCTTTAAAGGAAATAATTTGTAAATTTCGACAAGTAGAACAATGAATGGAACAGGTAGACGGTTGAAATCCTTGTATATATTGCTTCCATATAGTCTAAGAAACATGTACGCAAAGCATCCAAACAGTACCATTCGCCAATTTTTTGTTCTTCAAGTTTAAGTGAACAATGAGCCCCAATGGTTAATCCTTTATCGGAAATTATTTGTAAATTTCGACAAGTAGAACAATGAATGTAACAGGTAGACGGTTGAAATCTTTGTATATATTGCATCTATATAGTCTAAGAAACATATATGCAAAGCATCCAAACCGTACAATTCGCCAATTTTTTGTTCTTCAAGTTTAAGTGAACGATGAGCCCCAATGGTTAATCCTTTATCGGTAATTATTTGTAACTTTCGACAAGTAGAACAATGAATGGAACAGGTAGACGGTTGAAATCCTTGTATATATTGCTTCTATATAGTCTGTGAAACAAATATGCAAAGCATCCAAACAGTACAATTCGCCAATTATTTCATCTTCAAGTTTAAGTGAACTACGAGCCCCATTGTTAATACTTTAACGGAAATTATTTGTAACTTGCGACAAGTAGAACAATGAGTGGAACATGTAGACGGTTGAAATCAATGTATATATTGCTTCTATATAGTCTAAGAAACATATATGCAAAGCATCCAAACAGTACCATTCGCCAATTTTTGTTCTTCAAGTTTAAGTGAACAATGAGCCCCATTGTTAATCCTTTATCAGAAATTATTTGTAACTTTCGACAAGTAGAACAATGAATGGAACTGGTAGACGGTTGAAATCTTTTTATATATTGCTTCTATATAGTCTAAGAAACATATATGCAAAGCATCCAAACAGTACCAGTCGCCAATTTTTTGTTCTTCAAGTTTAAGTGAACAACGAGCCCCATTGTTAATCCTTTAAAGGAAATTATTTGTAAATTTCGACAAGTAGAACAATGAATGGAACAGGTAGACGGTTGAAATCTTTGTATATATTGCTTCTATATAATCTAAGAAACATATATGCAAAGCATCCAAACAGTACCATTTGCCAATTTTTTGTTCTTCAAGTTTAAGTGAACAATGAGCCCCAATGATTAATCCTTTATCGGAAATTATTTGTAAATTTCGACAAGTAGAACAATGAATGGAACAGGTAGACGGTTGAAATCTTTGTATATATTGCATCTATATAGTCTAAGAAACATATATGCAAAGCATCCAAACAGTACAATTCGCCAATTTTTTGTTCTTCAAGTTTAAGTGAACAATGAGCCCCAATGGTTAATCCTTTATCGGTAATTATTTGTAACTTTCGACAAGTAGAACAATGAATGGAACAGGTAGCTGGTTGAAATCAATGTATATATTGCTTCTATATAGTCTAAGAAACATATATGCAAAGCATCCAAACAGTACAATTCGCCAATTTTTGTATCTTCAAGTTTAAGTGAACAATGAGCCCCAATGGTTAATCCGTTATCGGAAATTATTTCTAACTTTCGACAAGTAGAACAATGAATGGAACAGGTAGACGGTTGAAATCTTTGTATATTTTGCGTCTATATAGTCTTAGAAACATGTACGCAAAGCATCCAAACAGTACCATGCGCCAATTTTTTGTTCTTCAAGTTTAAGTGAACAATGAGCCCCAATGGTTAATCCTTTATCGGAAATTATTTGTAACTTTCGACAAGTCGAACAATGAATGGAACAGGTAGACGGTTGAAGTATTTGTATATATTGCTTCTATATAATATAAGAAACATATATTCAAAGCATCCAAATAGTACCATTCGCCAATTTTTTGTTCTTCAAGTTTAAGTGAACTACGCGCCCCATTGTTAATCCTTTAAAGGAAATTATTTGTAAATTTCGGCAAGTAGAACAATGAATGGAATAGGTAGACGGTTGAAATCATTGTATATATTGCTTCTATATAGTCTAAGAAACATATATGCAAAGCATCCAAACAGTACAATTCGCCTATTCCTTGTTCTTCAAGTTTAAGTAAACTACGATCCCCATTGTTAATCCCTTAACGGAAATTATTTGTAACTTGCGACAAGTAGAACAATGAATGGAACAGGTAGACGGTTGAAATCAATGTATATATTGCTTCTATATAGTCTATGTAACATATCTGCAAAGCATCCAAACAGTACCATTCGCCACTTTTTTGTTCTTCAAGTTTAAGTGAACAGCGAGCCCCATTGATAATCATGAAATGGAAATTATTTGTAACTTTCTACAAGTAGAACAATGAATAGTACAGGTAGACGGGTGAAATCTTTCTATATATTGCTTCTAAATAGTCTAAGAAACATCTATGCAAAGCATCCAAACAGTACAATTCGCCAATTTTTTGTTCTTCAAGTTTATGTGAACTACGAGCCCCATTGTTAATCCTTTAACGGAAATTAATTATAAATTTCTACAAGTGGAACAATGAATCGAACAGGTAGACGGTTGAAATCTTTGTATATATTGCTTCTATATAATCTAAAAAACATATATGCAAAGCATCCAAACAGTACAATTCGCCAATTTTTGTTCTTCAAGTTTAAGTGAACAATGAGCCCCAATGGTTAGTCCTTTATCGGTAATTATTTGTAACTTTCGACAAGTAGAACAATGAATGGAACAGGTAGACGGTTGAAATCATTGTATATATTGCTTCCATATAGTTTAAGAAACATGTACGCAAAGCATCCAAACAGTACCATTCGCCAATTTTTTGTTCTTCAAGTTTAAGTAAACTACGATCCCCATTGTTAATCCCTTAACGGAAATTATTTGTAACTTTCGACAAGTAGAACAGTGAATGGAACAGGTAGACGGTTGAAATCTTTGTATATATTGCTTCTATATAATCTAAGAAACATATATGCAAAGCATCCAAACAGTACAATTCGCCAATTATTTCATCTTCAAGTTTAAGTGAACAACGAGCCCCATTGTTAATCCTTTAAAGGAAATTATTTGTAAATTTCGACAAGTAGAACAATGAATGGAACTGGTAGACGGTTGAAATCTTTGTATATGTTGCTTCTATATAGTCTAAGAAACCTATATGCGAAGCATCTAAACAGTAACATTCGCCAATTTTTTGATCTTCAAGTTTAAGTGAACAGCGAGCCCCATTGATAATCATGAAATGGAAATTATTTGTAACTTTCGACAAGTAGAACAGTGAATGGAACAGGTAGACTGTTGAAATCTTTGTATATATTGCTTCTATATAGTATCGGAAACATATATGCAAAGCATCCAAACAGTACAATTCGCCAATTTTTTGTTCTTCAAGTTTAAGTGAACAATGAGCCCCAATGGTTAATCCTTTATCGGAAATTATCTGTAATTTTCGACAAGTAGAACAATGAATGGAACAGGTAGACGGTTGAAATCCTTGTATATATTGCTTCCATATAGTCTAAGAAACATGTATGCAAAGCATCCAAACAGTACCATTCGCCAATTCTTTGTCCTTCAAGTTTAAGTGAACAATGAGCCCCATTGTTAATCCTTTATCGGAAATTATTTGTAACTTTCGACAAGTAGAACAATGAATCGAACAGGTAGACGGTTGAAATCTTTGTATATGTTGCTTCTATATAATCTAAGAAACATATATGCAAAGCATCCAAACAGTACAATTCGCCAATTTTTTGTTCTTCAAGTTTAAGTGAACAATGAGCCCCAATGGTTAATCCTTTATCGGAAATTATCTGTAATTTTCGACAAGTAGAACAATGAATGGAACTGGTAGACAGTTGAAATCTTTGTATATATTGCTTCTATATAATCTAAGAAACATATATGCAAAGCATCTAAACAGTAACAATCGCCAATTTTTTGATCTTCAAGTTTAAGTGAACAGCGAGCCCCATTAATAATCATGGAATAGAAATTATTTGTAACTTTCTACAAGTAGAACAATGAATAGTACAGGTAGACGGGTGAAATCTTTCTATATATTGCTTCTAAATAGTCTAAGAACACATCTATGCAAAGCATCCAAGCAGTACCATTCGCCAATTTTTTGTTCTTCAAGTTTAAGTGAACAATGAGCCCCATTGTTAATCGTTTATCGTAAATTATTTGTAACTTTCGACAAGTAGAACAATGAATGGAACAGGTAGACGGTTGAAATCTTTGTATATATTGCTTCTATATAGTCTAAGAAACATATATGCAAATCATCCAAACAGTACAAATCGCCAATTTATTGTTCTTCAAGTTTAAGTGAACAACGAGCCCCATTGTTAATCCTTTACAGGAAATTATGTGTAAATTTCGACAAGTAGAACAATGATTGGAACACGTAGACGGTTGAAATCTTTGTATATATTGCTTCCATATAGTCTAAGAAACATGTGCGCAAAGCATCCAAACAGTACCATTCGCCAATTTTTTGGTCTTCAAGTTTAAGTGAACAATGAGCCCCAATGGTTAATCCTTTATCGGAAATTATTTGTAATTTTCGACAAGTAGAACAATGAATGGAACAGGTAGACGGTGGAAATCCTTGTATATATTGCTTCCATATAGTCTAAGAAACAGATATGCAAAGCATTCAAACAGTACCATTCATCAATTTTTTGTTCTTCAAGTTTAAGTGAACAACGAGCCCCATTGTTAATCCTTTAAAGGAAATTATTTGTAAATTTCGACAAGTAGAACAATGATTGGAACACGTAGACGGTTGAAATCTTTGTATATATTGCTTCCATATAGTCTAAGAAACATGTACGCAAAGCATCCAAACAGTACCATTCGCCAATTTTTTGTTCTTCAAGTTTAAGTGAACAATGAGCCCCAATGGTTAATCCTTTATCGGAAATTATTTGTAATTTTCGACAAGTAGAACAATGAATGGAACAGGTAGACTGTTGAAATCGTTGTATATATTGCTTCTATATAATCTAAGAAACATATATGCAAAGCATCCAAACAGTACCATTCGCCAATTTTTTGTTCTTCAAGTTTAAGTGAACAATGAGCCCCAATGGTTAATCCTTTATCGGAAATTATTTGTAATTTTCGACAAGTAGAACATTGAATGGAACAGGTAGACGGTTGAAATCTTTGTATATATTGCTTCTATATAGTCTAATAAACATATATGCAAAGCATCCAAACAGTACCATTCGCCAATTTTTTGTTCTTCAAGTTTAAGTGAACAATGAGCCCCATTGTTAATCCTTTATCGGAAATTATTTGTAACTTTCGACAAGTAGAACATTGAATGGAACAGGTAGACGGTTGAAATCTTTGTATATATTGCTTCTATATAGTCTAAGAAACATATATGCAAAGCATCCAAACAGTACCATTCATCAATTTTTTGTTCTTCAAGTTTAAGTGAACAACGAGCCCCATTGTTAATCCTTTAAAGGAAATTATTTGTAAATTTCGACAAGTAGAACAATGATTGGAACACGTAGACGGTTGAAATCTTTGTATATGTTGCTTCTATATAGTATAAGAAACATATATGCAAATCATCCAAACAGTACAATTCGCCAATTATTTGATCTTCAAGTTTAAGTGAACTACGAGCCCCATTGTTATTCATTTAACGGTAATTATTTCTAACTTTCGACAAGTAAAACAATGAATGGAACAGGTAGACGTTTGAAATCTTTGTATATATATTGCTTCTATATAGTCTAAGAAACATATATGCAAAGTATCCAAACAGTACAATTCGCCAATTTTTTGTTCTTCAAGTTTAAGTGAACAATGAGCCCCATTGTTAATCCTTTAACGGAAATTAATTGTAACTTTCTACAAGTAGAACAATGTTTGGAACACGTAGACGGTTGAAATCTTTGTATATATTGCTTCTATATATTCTAAGAAACATATATGCAAAGCATCCAAACAGTACCATTCGCCAATTTTTTGTTCTTCAAGTTTAAGTGAACAAGGAGCCCCATTGATAATCATGAAACGGAAATTATTTGTAACTTTCGACATGTAGAACAATGAATGGAACAGGTAGACGGTTGAAATCATTATATATATATATTGCTTCTATATAGTCTAAGAAACATATATGCATAGCATCCAAACAGTACAATTCGCCAATTTATTGTTCTTCAAGTTTAAGTGAACAACGAGCCCCATTGTTAATCCTTTAAAGGAAATTATTTATAACTTTCGACAAGTAGAACAAGGAATGGAACAGGTAGACGGTTGAAATCATTGTATATATTGCTTCTATATAGTCTAAGAAACATATGTGCAAAGCATCCAAACAGTACAATTCGCCAATTTATTGTTCTTCAAGTTTAAGTGAACTATGATCCCCATTGTTATTCCTTTAACGGTAATTATTTCTAACTTTCGACAAGTAAAACAATGAATGGAACAGGTAGACGTTTGAAATCTTTGTATATATATTGCTTCTATATAGTCTAAGAAACATATATGCAAAGTATCCAAACAGTACAATTCGCCAATTTTTTGTTCTTCAAGTTTAAGTGAACTACGAGCCCCATTGTTAATCCTTTAACGGAAATTAATTGTAATTTTCTACAAGTAGAACAATGAATGGAACAGGTTGACGATGGATATCATTGTATATATTGCTTCTATATAGTCTAAGAAACATATATGCAAAGCATCCAAATAGTACCATTCGATAATTTTTTGTTCTTCAAGTTTAAGTGAACTACGAGCCCCATTGTTAATCCTTTAAAGGAAATTATTTGTAAATTTCGACAAGTAGAACAATGAATGGAACAGGTAGAGGGATGAAATCTTTGTATATATTGCATCTATATAGTCTAAGAAACATATATGCAAAGCATCCAAACAGTACAAGTCGCCAATTCATTGTTCTTCAAGTTTAAGTGAACAACGAGCCCCATTGTTAATCCTTTAAAGGAAATTATTTGTAACTTTCGACAAGTAGAACAAGGAATGGAACAGGTAGACGGTTGATATCATTGTATATATTGCTTCTATATAGTCTAGGAAACATATGTGCAAAGCATCCAAACAGTAAAATTCGCCAATTTTTTGTTCTTCAAGTTTAAGTGAACAACGAGCCCCATTGTTAATCCTTTAAAGGAAATTATTTGTAATTTTCGACAAGTAGAACAAGGAATGGAACAGGTAGACGGTTGATATCATTGTATATATTGCTTCTATATAGTCTAGGAAACATATGTGCAAAGCATCCAAACAGTACAATTCGCCAATTTTTTGTTCTTCAAGTTTAAGTGAACAACGAGCCCCATTGTTAATCCTTTAAGGAAATTATTTGTAACTTTCGACAAGTAGAACAAGGAATGGAACAGGTAGACGGTTGAAATCATTGTATATATTGCTTCTATATAGTCTAAGAAACATATGTGCAAAGCATCCAAACAGTACAATTCGCCAATTAATTGTTCTTCAAGTTTAAGTGAACTACGATCCCCATTGTTATTCATTTAACGGTAATTATTTCTAACTTTCGACAAGTAAAACAATGAATGGAACAGGTAGACGTTTGAAATCTTTGTATATATATTGCTTCTATATAGTCTAAGAAACATATATGCAAAGTATCCAAACAGTACAATTCGCCAATTTTTTGTTCTTCAAGTTTAAGTGAACAATGAGCCCCATTGTTAATCCTTTAACGGAAATTAATTGTAACTTTCTACAAGTAGAACAATGTTTGGAACACGTAGACGGTTGAAATCTTTGTATATATTGCTTCTATATATTCTAAGAAACATATATGCAAAGCATCCAAACAGTACCATTCGCCAATTTTTTGTTCTTCAAGTTTAAGTGAACAACGAGCCCCATTGTTAATCCTTTAAAGGAAATTATTTGTAATTTTCGACAAGTAGAACAAGGAATGGAACAGGTAGACGGTTGATATCATTGTATATATTGCTTCTATATAGTCTAGGAAACATATGTGCAAAGCATCCAAACAGTACAATTCGCCAATTTTTTGTTCTTCAAGTTTAAGTGAACTACGAGCCCCATTGTTAATTCTTTAAAGGAAATTAGTTGTAAATTTCGACAAGTAGAACAATGAATGGAACAGGTAGACTGTTGAAATCATTGTATATATTGCTTCTATATAGTCTAAGAAACATATGTGCAAAGCATCCAAACAGTACAATTCGCCAATTAATTGTTCTTCAAGTTTAAGTGAACTACGAGCCCCATTGTTAATTCTTTAAAGGAAATTAGTTGTAAATTTCGACAAGTAGAACAATGAATGGAACAGGTAGACTGTTGAAATCATTGTATATATTGCTTCTATATAGTCTAAGAAACATATGTGCAAAGCATCCAAACAGTACAATTCGCCAATTAATTGTTCTTCAAGTTTAAGTGAACTACGATCCCCATTGTTATTCATTTAACGGTAATTATTTCTAACTTTCGACAAGTAAAACAATGAATGGAACAGGTAGACGTTTGAAATCTTTGTATATATATTGCTTCTATATAGTCTAAGAAACATATTTGCAAAGTATCCAAACAGTACAATTCGCCAATTTTTTGTTCTTCAAGTTTAAGTGAACAATGAGCCCCATTGTTAATCCTTTAACGGAAATTAATTGTAACTTTCTACAAGTAGAACAATGATTGGAACACGTAGACGGTTGAAATCTTTGTATATATTGCTTCTATATATTCTAAGAAACATATATACAAAGCATCCAAACAGTACCATTCGCCAATTTATTGTTCTTCAAGTTTAAGTGAACAAGGAGCCCCATTGATAATCATGAAACGGAAATTATTTGTAATTTTCGACAAGTAGAACAATGATTGGAACACGTAGACGGTTGAAATCTTTGTATATATTGCTTCCATATAGTCTAAGAAACATGAACGCAAAGCATCCAAACAGTACCATTCGCCAATTTTTTGTTCTTCAAGTGTAAGTGAACAATGAGCCCCAATGGTTAATCCTTTATCGGAAATTATTTGTAATTTTCGACAAGTAGAACAATGAATGGAATAGGTAGACGGTTGAAATCTTTGTATATATTGCTTCTATATAGTCTAAGAAACATATATGCAAAGCATCCAAACAGTACAATTCGCCAATTTATTGTTCTTCAAGTTTAAGTGAACAACGAGCCCCATTGTTAATCCTTTACAGGAAATTATGTGTAAATTTCGACAAGTAGAACAATGATTGGAACACGTAGACGGTTGAAATCTTTGTATATATTGCTTCCATATAGTCTAAGAAACATGTGCGCAAAGCATCCAAACAGTACCATTCGCCAATTTTTTGGTCTTCAAGTTTAAGTGAACAATGAGCCCCAATGGTTAATCCTTTATCGGAAATTATTTGTAATTTTCGACAAGTAGAACAATGAATGGAACAGGTAGACGGTGGAAATCCTTGTATATATTGCTTCCATATAGTCTAAGAAACATATATGCAAAGCATTCAAACAGTACCATTCGCCAATCTTTTGTTCTTCAAGTTTAAGTGAACAATGAGCCCCATTGTTAATCCTTTATCGGAAATTATTTGTAACTTTCGACAAGTAGAACATTGAATGGAACAGGTAGGCGGTTGAAATCTTTGTATATATTGCTTCTATATAGTCTAAAAACAAATATGCAAAGCATCCAAACAGTACAATTCGCCAATTTTTTGTTCTTCAGGTTTAAGTAAACTACGATCCCCATTGTTAATCCCTTAACGGAAATTAATTGTAACTTTCTACAAGTAGAACAATGATTGGAACACGTAGACGGTGGAAATCTTTGTATATATTGCTTCCATATAGTCTAAGAAACATATATGCAAAGCAACCAAACAGTATAATTCGCCAATTTCTTGTTCTTCAAGTTTAAGTAAACTACGATCCCCATTGTTAATCCCTTAACGGAAATTATTTGTAACTTTCGACAAGTAGAACAATGAATGGAACAGGCAGACGGTTGAAATCTTTGTATATATTGCTTCTATATAGTCTGAGAAGCATATATGCAAAGCAGCCAAACAGTACCATTCGCCAATTTTTTGTTCTTCAAGTTTAAGTGAACTACGAGCCCCATTGTTAATCCCTTAACGGAAATTAATTGTAACTTTCTACAAGTAGAACAATGATTGGAACACGTAGACGGTGGAAATCTTTGTATATATTGCTTCCATATAGTCTAAGAAACATATATGCAAAGCAACCAAACAGTATAATTCGCCAATTTCTTGTTCTTCAAGTTTAAGTAAACTACGATCCCCATTGTTAATCCCTTAACGGAAATTATTTGTAACTTTCGACAAGTAGAACAATGAATGGAACAGGCAGACGGTTGAAATCTTTGTATATATTGCTTCTATATAGTCTGAGAAGCATATATGCAAAGCATCCAAACAGTACCATTCGCCAATTTTTTGTTCTTCAAGTTTAAGTGAACTACGAGCCCCATTGTTAATCCTTTAAAGGAAATTATTTGTAACTTTCGACAAGTAGAACAATGAATGGAACAGGCAGACGGTTGAAATCTTTGTATATATTGCTTCTATATAGTCTGAGAAGCATATATGCAAAGCATCCAAACAGTACCATTCGCCAATTTTTTGTTCTTCAAGTTTAAGTGAACTACGAGCCCCATTGTTAATCCTTTAAAGGAAATTATTTGTAAATTTCGACAAGTAGAACAATGAATGGAACAGGTAGACTGTTGAAATCATTGTATATATTGCTTCTATATAGTCTAAGAAACATATATGCAAAGCATCCAAACAGTACAATTCGCCAATTTTTTGTTCTTCAAGTTTAAGTGAACAATGAGCCCCATTGTTAATCCTGTAAAGGAAATTATTTGTAATTTTCGACAAGTAGAACAATGAATGGAACAGGTAGACGGTTGAAATCTTTGTATATATTGCTTCTATATAGTCTAAGAAACATATATGCAAAGCATCCAAACAGTACAATTCGCCAATTTTTTGTTCTTCAAGTTTAGGTGAACAATGAGCCCCAATGGTTAATCCTTTATCGGTAATTATTTGTAATTTTCGACAAGTAGAACAATGAATGAAACTGGTAGACGGTTGAAATCTTTGTATATATTGCTTCTATATAATCTAAGAAACATATATGCAAAGCATCTAAACAGTAACAATCGCCAATTTTTTGATCTTCAAGTTTAAGTGAACAGCGAGCCCCATTGATAATCATGAAATGGAAATTATTTGTAACTTTCTACAAGTAGAACAATGAATAGTACAGGTAGACGGGTGAAATCTTTCTATATATTGCTTCTAAATAGTCTAAGAAACATCTATGCAAAGCATCCAAACGGTACAATTCGCCAATTTTTTGTTCTTCAAGTTTAAGTAAACTACGATCCCCATTGTTAATCCCTTAACGGAAATTATTTGTAACTTTCGACAAGTAGAACAATGAATGCAACAGGTAGACGGTTGAAATCTTTGTATATATTGCTTCTATATAGTCTGAGAAGCATATATGCAAAGCATCCAAACAGTACCATTCGCCAATTTTTTGTTCTTCAAGTTTAAGTGAACTACGAGCCCCATTGTTAATCCTTTAAAGGAAATTATTTGTAAATTTCGACAAGTAGAACAATGAATGGAACAGGTAGACTGTTGAAATCATTGTATATATTGCTTCTATATAGTCTAAGAAACATATATGCAAAGCATCCAAACAGTACAATTCGCCAATTTTTTGTTCTTCAAGTTTAAGTGAACAATGAGCCCCATTGTTAATCCTGTAAAGGAAATTATTTGTAATTTTCGACAAGTAGAACAATGAATGGAACAGGTAGACGGTTGAAATCTTTGTATATATTGCTTCTATATAGTCTAAGAAACATATATGCAAAGCATCCAAACAGTACAATTCGCCAATTTTTTGTTCTTCAAGTTTAGGTGAACAATGAGCCCCAATGGTTAATCCTTTATCGGTAATTATTTGTAATTTTCGACAAGTAGAACAATGAATGAAACTGGTAGACGGTTGAAATCTTTGTATATATTGCTTCTATATAATCTAAGAAACATATATGCAAAGCATCTAAACAGTAACAATCGCCAATTTTTTGATCTTCAAGTTTAAGTGAACAGCGAGCCCCATTGATAATCATGAAATGGAAATTATTTGTAACTTTCTACAAGTAGAACAATGAATAGTACAGGTAGACGGGTGAAATCTTTCTATATATTGCTTCTAAATAGTCTAAGAAACATCTATGCAAAGCATCCAAACAGTACAATTCGCCAATTTTTTGTTCTTCAAGTTTAAGTAAACTACGATCCCCATTGTTAATCCCTTAACGGAAATTATTTGTAACTTTCGACAAGTAGAACAATGAATGCAACAGGTAGACGGTTGAAATCATTATATATATTGCTTCTATATAGTCTAAGAAACATATATGCAAAGCATCCAAACAGTACAATTCGCCAATTTTTTGTTCTTCAAGTTTAAGTAAACTACGATCCCCTTTGTTAATCCCTTAACGGAAATTATTTGTAACATTCGACAAGTAGAACAATGAATGGAACAGGTAGACGGTTGAAATCATTGTATATATTGCTTCTATATAGTCTAAGAAACATATATGCAAAGCATCCAAACAGTACAATTCGCCAATTTTTTGTTCTTCAAGTTTAAGTGAACAATGAGCCCCAATGGTTAATCCTTTATCGGTAATTATTTGTAACTTTCGACACGTAGAACAATGAATGGAACAGGTAGACGGTTGAAATCTTTGTATACATTGCTTCTATATAGTCTAAGAAACATATATGCAAAGCATCCAAACAGTACAATTCGCCAATTTTTTGTTCTTCAAGTTTAAGTGAACAGCGAGCCCCATTGATAATCATGAAATGGAAATTATTTGTAACTTGCGACAATTAGAACAATGATTGGAACACGTAGACGGTTGAAATCTTTGTATATATTGCTTCTATATAGTCTAAGAAACATATGTGCAAATCATCCAAACAGTACTATTCGCCAATTATTTGATCTTCAAGTTTATTTGAACTACGATCCCCATTGTTAATCCCTTAACGGAAATTATTTGTAACTTTCGACAAGTAGAACAATGAATGGAACAGGTAGACGGTTGAAATCCTTGTATATATTGCGTCTATATAATCTAAGAAACATATATGCAAAGCATCCAAACAGTACCATTCGCCAATTTTTTGTTCTTCAAGTTTAAGTGAACTGCGAGCCCCATTGTTAATCCTTTAAAGGAAATTATTTGTAAATTTCGACAAGTAGAACAATGAATGGAACAGGCAGACTGTTGAAATCTTTGTATATATTGCTTCCATCTAGTGGATGAAACAAATATGCAAAGCATCCAAACAGTACAATTCGCCAATTTTTTATTCTTCAAGTTTAAGTGAACTACGAGCCCCATTGATAATCATGAAATGGAAATTATTTGTAACTTTCTACAAGTAGAACAATTAATAGTACAGGTAGACGGGTGAAATCTTTCTATATATTGCATATAAATAGTCTAAGAAACATATATGCAAAGCATCCAAACAGTACCATTCGCCAATTTTTTGTTCTTCAAGTTTAAGTGAACTACGAGCCCCATTGTTAATCCTTTAAAGGAAATTATTTGTAAATTTCGACAAGTAGAACAATGAATGGAACAGGT
Organism: Cerceris ruficornis; assembly: GCA_963989415.1. Lineage (NCBI taxonomy): Eukaryota > Metazoa > Arthropoda > Insecta > Hymenoptera > Crabronidae > Cerceris > Cerceris ruficornis. The sequence continues at coordinate 1,460,126 of CAXDIW010000076.1, forward strand.
AGACGGTTGAAATCCTTGTATATATTGCGTCTATATAGTCTAAGAAACATATATGCAAAGCATCCAAACAGTACAATTCGCCAATTTTTTGTTCTTCAAGTTTAAGTAAACTACGATCCCCATTGTTAATCCCTTAACGGAAATTATTTGTAACTTTCGACAAGTAGAACAATGAATGGAACAGGTAGACGGGTGAAATCTTTCTATATATTGCATCTAAATAGTCTAAGAAACATATATGCAAAGCATCCAAAAAGTACCATTCGCCAATTTTTTGTTCTTCAAGTTTAAGTGAACTACGAGCCCCAATGGTTAATCCGTTATCGGAAATTATTAGTAACTTTCCACAAGTAGAACAATGAATAGAACAGGTAGACGGTTGAAATCTTTGTATATATTGCTTCTATATAGTCTAAGAAACTTATATGCAAAGCATCTAAACAGTAACATTCGCCAATTTTTTGTTCTTCAAGTTTAAGTGAACAATGAGCCCCATTGTTAATCCTATATCGGAAATTATTTGTAACTTTCGACAAGTAGAACAATGAATAGAACAGGTAGACGGTTGAAATCTTTGTATATATTGCGTCTATATAGTCTAAGAAACATATATGCAAAGCATCCAAACAGTACCATGCGCCAATTTTTTGTTTTTCAAGTTTAAGTGAACTACGAGCCCCATTGTTAATCCTTTATCGGAAATTATTTGTAACTTTCGACAAGTAGAACAATGAATGGAACTGGTAGACGGTTGAAATCATTGTATATATTGCTTCTATATAGTCTAAGAAACCTATATGCAAAGCATCTAAACAGTAACATTCGCCAATTTTTTGATCTTCAAGTTTAAGTGAACATTGAGCCCCATTGTTAATCCTTTATCGGAAATTGTTTGTAACTTTCGACAAGTAGAACAATGAATGGAACAGGTAGACGGTTGAAATCTTTGTATATATTGCTTCTATATAGTATAAGAAACATATATGCAAAGCATCCAAACAGTACAATTCGCCAATTTTTTGTTCTTCAAGTTTAAGTGAACAGCGAGCCCCATTGATAATCATGAAATGGAAATTATTTGTAACTTTCTACAAGTAGAACAATGAATAGTACATGTAGACGGGTGAAATCTTTGTATATATTGCTTCTAAATAGTCTAAGAAACATATATGCAAAGCATCCAAACAGTACAATTCGCCAATTTTTTGTTCTTCAAGTTTAAGTGAACTACGAGCCCCATTGTTAATCCTTTAAAGGAAATTATTTGTAAATTTCGACAAGTAGAACAATGAATGGATCATGTAGACGGTTGAAATCATTGTATATATTGCTTCTATATAGTCTGCGAAACAAATATGCAAAGCATCCAAACAGTACAATTCGCCAATTATTTCATCTTCAAGTTTAAGTGAACTACGAGCCCCATTGTTAATACTTTAACGGAAATTATTTGTAACTTGCGACAAGTAGAACAATGAGTGGAACAGGTAGACGGTTGAAATCAATGTATATATTGCTTCTATATAGTCTAAGAAACATATATGCAAAGCATCCAAACAGTACCATTCGCCAATTTTTTGTTCTTCAAGTTTAAGTGAACTACGAGCCCCATTGTTAATCCTTTAACGGTAATTAATTGTAACTTTCTACAAGTAGAACAATGATTGGAACACGTAGACGGTTGAAATCTTTGTATATATTGCTTCCATATAGTCTAAGAAACATATATGCAAAGCATCCAAACAGTACCATTCGCCAATTTTTTGTTCTTCAAGTTTAAGTGAACAATGAGCCCCAATGGTTAGTCCTTTATCGGTAATTATTTGTAACTTTCGACAAGTAGAACAATGAATGGAACAGGTAGACGGTTGAAATCATTGTATATATTGCTTCCATATAGTTTAAGAAACATGTACGCAAAGCATCCAAACAGTACCATTCGCCAATTTTTTGATCTTCAATTTTAAGTGAACTACGAGCCCCATTGTTAATACTTTAACGGAAATTATTTGTAACTTGCGACAAGTAGAACAATGAATGGAACATGTAGCCGGTTGAAATCAATGTATATATTGCTTCTATATAGTCTAAGAAACATATATGCAAAGCATCCAAACAGTACCATTCGCCAATTTTTTGTTCTTCAAGTTTAAGTGAACAATGAGCCCCAATGGTTAATCCTTTATCGGAAATTATCTGTAATTTTCGACAAGTAGAACAAGGAATGGAACTGGTAGACGGTTGAAATCTTTGTATATATTGCTGCTGTATAATCTAAGAAACATATATGCAAAGCATCTAAACAGTAACAATGGCCAATTTTTTTATCTTCAAGTTTAAGTGAACAGCGAGCCCCATTGATAATCATGGAATAGAAATTATTTGTAACTTTCTACAAGTAGAACAATGAATAGTACAGGTAGACGGGTGAAATCTTTCTATATATTGCTTCTAAATAGTCTAAGAACACATCTATGGAAAGCATCCAAACAGTACAATTCGCCAATTTTTTGTTCTTCAAGTTTAACTGAACTACGAGCCCCATTGTTAATCCTTTAATGGAAATTATTTATAAATTTCGACAAGTAGAACAATGAATGGAACAGGTAGACGGTTGAAATCATTGTATATATTGCTTCTATATAGTCTAAGAAACATGTACGCAAAGCATCCAAAGAGTACCATTCGCCAATTTTTTGTCCTTCAAGTTTAAGTGAACAATGAGCCCCATTGTTAATCCTTTATCGGAAATTATTTGTAACTTTCGACAAGTAGAACAATGAATCGAACAGGTAGACGGTCGAAATCTTTGTATATATTGCTTCTATATAATCTAAAAAACATATATGCAAAGCATCCAAACAGTACAATTCGCCAATTTTTTGTTCTTCAAGTTTAAGTGAACAATGAGCCCCAATGGTTAGTCCTTTATCGGTAATTATTTGTAACTTTCGACAAGTAGAACAATGAATGGAACAGGTAGCTGGTTGAAATCAATGTATATATTGCTTCTATATAGTCTAAGAAACATATATGCAAAGCATCCAAACAGTACCATTCGCCAATTTTTTGTTCTTCAAGTTTAAGTGAACGACGAGCCCCAATGGTTAATCCTTTATCGGAAATTATCGGTAATTTTCGACAAGTAGAACAATGAATGGAACTGGTAGACGGTTGAAATCTTTGTATATATTGCTTCTATATAATCTAAGAAACATATATGCAAAGCATCTAAACAGTAACAATCGCCAATTTTATGATCTTCAAGTTTAAGTGAACAGCGAGCCCCATTGATAATCATGGAATAGAAATTATTTGTAACTTTCTACAAGTAGAACAATGAATAGTACAGGTAGACGGGTGAAATCTTTCTATATATTGCTTCTAAATAGTCTAAGAACACATCTATGCAAAGCATCCATACAGTACAATTCGCCAATTTTTTGTTCTTCAAGTTTAAGTGAACTACAAGCCAAATTGTTAATCCTTTAAAGGAAATTATTTGTAAATTTCGACAAGTAGAACAATGAATGGATCATGTAGACGGTTGAAATCATTGTATATATTGCTTCTATATAGTCTAAGAAACATATATGCAAAGCATCCAAACAGTACCAATCGCCAATTTTTTGTTCTTCAAGTTTAAGTGAACAATGAGCCCCATTGTTAATCCTTTATCGGAAATTATTTGTAACTTTCGACAAGTAGAACAATGAATGGAACAGGCAGACTGTTGAAATCATTGTATATATTGCTTCTAAATAGTCTAAGAAACATATATGCAAAGCGTCCAAACAGTACAATTCGCCAATTATTTGATCTTCAAGTTTAACTGAACTACGAGCCCCATTGTTAATACTTTAACGGAAATTATTTGTAAATTTCGACAAGTAGAACAATGAATGGAACAGGTAGCCGGTTGAAATCAATGTATATATTGCTTCTATATAGTCTACGAAACATATATGCAAATCATCCAAACAGTATAATTCGCCAATTATTTGATCTTCAAGTTTAAGTGAACTACGAGCCCCATTGTTAATACTTTAACGGAAATTATTTGTAACTTGCGACAAGTAGAACAATGAATGGAACAGGTAGACGGTTGAAATCTTTGTATATATTGCTTCTTAATAGTCTAAGAAACATATATGCAAAGCGTCCAAACAGTACAATTCGCCAATTATTTGATCTTCAAGTTTAAGTGAACTACGAGCCCCATTGTTGATCCTTTAAAGGAAATTATTTGTAAATTTCGACAAGTAGAACAATGAATGGAACAGGTAGCCGGTTGAAATCAATGTATATATTGCTTCTATATAGTCTAAGAAACATATATGCAAAGCATCCAAACAGTACAATTCGCCAATTTTTTTCTCTTCAAGTTTAAGTGAACAATGAGCCCCATTGTTAATCCTTTAAAGGAATTTATTTGTAACTTTCGACAAGTAGAACAATGAATGGAACACGTAGACGGTTGAAATCTTTGTATATATTGCTTCTATATAGTCTAAGAAACATATATGCAAAGCATCCAAACAGTACAATTCGCCAATTTTTTGTTCTTCAAGTTTAAGTGAACAATGAGCCCCAATGGTTAATCCTTTATCGGTAATTATTTGTAACTTTCGACAAGTAGAACAATGAATGGAACAGGTAGACGGTTGAAATCCTTGTATATATTGCGTCTATATAGTCTAAGAAACATATATGCAAAGCATCCAAACAGTACAATTCGCCAATTTTTTGTTCTTCAAGTTTAAGTGAACTACGAGCCCCATTGATAATCATGAAATGGAAATTATTTGTAACTTTCTACAAGTAGAACAATTAATAGTACAGGTAGACGGGTGAAATCTTTCTATATATTGCATACAAATAGTCTAAGAAACATATATGCAAAGCATCCAAACAGTACCATTCGCCAATTTTTTGTTCTTCAAGTTTAAGTGAACTACGAGCCCCATTGTTAATCCTTTAAAGGAAATTATTTGTAAATTTCGACAAGTAGAACAATGAATGGAACAGGTAGACGGTTGAAATCCTTGTATATATTGCGTCTATATAGTCTAAGAAACATATATGCAAAGCATCCAAACAGTACAATTCGCAAATTTTTTGTTCTTCAAGTTTAAGTGAACAATGAGCCCCAATGGTTAATCCTTTATCGGTAATTATTTGTAACTTTCGACAAGTAGAACAATGAATGGAACAGGTAGACTGTTGAAATCATTGTATATATTGCTTCTTAATAGTCTAAGAAACATATATGCAAAGCGTCCAAACAGTACAATTCGCCAATTATTTGATCTTCAAGTTTAAGTGAACTACGAGCCCCATTGTTAATACTTTAACGGAAATTATTTGTAACTTGCGACAAGTAGAACAATGAATGGAACAGGTAGCCGGTTGAAATCAATGTATATATTGCTTCTATATAGTCTAAGAAACATATATGCAAAGCATCCAAACAGTACAATTCGCCAATTTTTTTCTCTTCAAGTTTAAGTGAACAATGAGCCCCATTGTTAATCCTTTAAAGGAATTTATTTGTAACTTTCGACAAGTAGAACAATGAATGGAACACGTAGACGGTTGAAATCTTTGTATATATTGCTTCTATATAGTCTAAGAAACATATATGCAAAGCATCCAAACAGTACAATTCGCCAATTTTTTGTTCTTCAAGTTTAAGTGAACAATGAGCCCCAATGGTTAATCCTTTATCGGTAATTATTTGTAACTTTCGACAAGTAGAACAATGAATGGAACAGGTAGACGGTTGAAATCCTTGTATATATTGCGTCTATATAGTCTAAGAAACATATATGCAAAGCATCCAAACAGTACAATTCGCCAATTTTTTGTTCTTCAAGTTTAAGTGAACTACGAGCCCCATTGATAATCATGAAATGGAAATTATTTGTAACTTTCTACAAGTAGAACAATTAATAGTACAGGTAGACGGGTGAAATCTTTCTATATATTACATACAAATAGTCTAAGAAACATATATGCAAAGCATCCAAACAGTACCATTCGCCAATTTTTTGTTCTTCAAGATTAAGTGAACTACGAGCCCCATTGTTAATCCTTTAAAGGAAATAATTTGTAAATTTCGACAAGTAGAACAATGAATGGAACAGGTAGACGGTTGAAATCCTTGTATATATTGCGTCTATATAGTCTATGAAACATATATGCAAAGCATCCAAACAGTACAATTCGCCAATTTTTTGTTCTTCAAGTTTAAGTAAACTACGATCCCCATTGTTAATCCCTTAACGGAAATTATTTGTAACTTTCGACAAGTAGAACAATGAATGGAAGAGGTAGACGGGTGAAATCTTTCTATATATTGCATCTAAATAGTCTAAGAAACATATATGCAAAGCATCCAAAAAGTACCATTCGCCAATTTTTTGTTCTTCAAGTTTAAGTGAACTACGAGCCCCAATGGTTAGTCCGTTATCGGAAATTATTTGTAACTTTCGACAAGTAGAACAATGAATGGAACAGGTAGACGGTTAAAATCTGTGTATTCATTGCTTCTATATAGTCTAAGATTCATATATGCAAAGCATCCAAACAGTACAATTCGCCAATTTATTGTTGTTCAAATTTAAGTGAACAACGAGCCCCATTGTTAATCCTTTAAAGGAAATTATTTGTAAATTTCGACAAGTAGAACAATGATTGGAACACGTAGACGGTTGAAATCTTTGTATATATTGCTTCCATATAGTCTAAGAAACATGTACGCAAAGCATCCAAACAGTACCATTCGCCAATTTTTTGTTGTTCAAGTTTAAGTGAACAATGAGCCCCAATGGTTAATCCTTTATCGGAAATTATTTGTAAATTTCGACAAGTAGAACAATGAATGTAACAGGTAGACGGTTGAAATCTTTGTATATATTGCATCTATATAGTCTAAGAAACATATATGCAAAGCATCCAAACCGTACAATTCGCCAATTTTTTGTTCTTCAAGTTTAAGTGAACGATGAGCCCCAATGGTTAATCCTTTATCGGTAATTATTTGTAACTTTCGACAAGTAGAACAATGAATGGAACAGGTAGACGGTTGAAATCCTTGTATATATTGCTTCTATATAGTCTGTGAAACAAATATGCAAAGCATCCAAACAGTACAATTCGCCAATTATTTCATCTTCAAGTTTAAGTGAACTACGAGCCCCATTGTTAATACTTTAACGGAAATTATTTGTAACTTGCGACAAGTAGAACAATGAGTGGAACATGTAGACGGTTGAAATCAATGTATATATTGCTTCTATATAGTCTAAGAAACGTATATGCAAAGCATCCAAACAGTACCATTCGCCAATTTTTGTTCTTCAAGTTTAAGTGAACAATGAGCCCCATTGTTAATCCTTTATCAGAAATTATTTGTAACTTTCGACAAGTAGAACAATGAATGGAACTGGTAGACGGTTGAAATCTTTTTATATATTGCTTCTATATAGTCTAAGAAACATATATGCAAAGCATCCAAACAGTACCAGTCGCCAATTTTTTGTTCTTCAAGTTTAAGTGAACAACGAGCCCCATTGTTAATCCTTTAAAGGAAATTATTTGTAAATTTCGACAAGTAGAACAATGAATGGAACAGGTAGACGGTTGAAATCTTTGTATATATTGCTTCTATATAATCTAAGAAACATATATGCAAAGCATCCAAACAGTACCATTTGCCAATTTTTTGTTCTTCAAGTTTAAGTGAACAATGAGCCCCAATGATTAATCCTTTATCGGAAATTATTTGTAAATTTCGACAAGTAGAACAATGAATGGAACAGGTAGACGGTTGAAATCTTTGTATATATTGCATCTATATAGTCTAAGAAACATATATGCAAAGCATCCAAACAGTACAATTCGCCAATTTTTTGTTCTTCAAGTTTAAGTGAACAATGAGCCCCAATGGTTAATCCTTTATCGGTAATTATTTGTAACTTTCGACAAGTAGAACAATGAATGGAACAGGTAGCTGGTTGAAATCAATGTATATATTGCTTCTATATAGTCTAAGAAACATATATGCAAAGCATCCAAACAGTACAATTCGCCAATTTTTGTATCTTCAAGTTTAAGTGAACAATGAGCCCCAATGGTTAATCCGTTATCGGAAATTATTTCTAACTTTCGACAAGTAGAACAATGAATGGAACAGGTAGACGGTTGAAATCTTTGTATATTTTGCGTCTATATAGTCTAAGAAACATGTACGCAAAGCATCCAAACAGTACCATGCGCCAATTTTTTGTTCTTCAAGTTTAAGTGAACAATGAGCCCCAATGGTTAATCCTTTATCGGAAATTATTTGTAACTTTCGACAAGTCGAACAATGAATGGAACAGGTAGACGGTTGAAGTATTTGTATATATTGCTTCTATATAATATAAGAAACATATATTCAAAGCATCCAAATAGTACCATTCGCCAATTTTTTGTTCTTCAAGTTTAAGTGAACTACGCGCCCCATTGTTAATCCTTTAAAGGAAATTATTTGTAAATTTCGGCAAGTAGAACAATGAATGGAATAGGTAGACGGTTGAAATCATTGTATATATTGCTTCTATATAGTCTAAGAAACATATATGCAAAGCATCCAAACAGTACAATTCGCCTATTCCTTGTTCTTCAAGTTTAAGTAAACTACGATCCCCATTGTTAATCCCTTAACGGAAATTATTTGTAACTTGCGACAAGTAGAACAATGAATGGAACAGGTAGACGGTTGAAATCAATGTATATATTGCTTCTATATAGTCTATGTAACATATCTGCAAAGCATCCAAACAGTACCATTCGCCACTTTTTTGTTCTTCAAGTTTAAGTGAACAGCGAGCCCCATTGATAATCATGAAATGGAAATTATTTGTAACTTTCTACAAGTAGAACAATGAATAGTACAGGTAGACGGGTGAAATCTTTCTATATATTGCTTCTAAATAGTCTAAGAAACATCTATGCAAAGCATCCAAACAGTACAATTCGCCAATTTTTTGTTCTTCAAGTTTATGTGAACTACGAGCCCCATTGTTAATCCTTTAACGGAAATTAATTATAAATTTCTACAAGTGGAACAATGAATCGAACAGGTAGACGGTTGAAATCTTTGTATATATTGCTTCTATATAATCTAAAAAACATATATGCAAAGCATCCAAACAGTACAATTCGCCAATTTTTGTTCTTCAAGTTTAAGTGAACAATGAGCCCCAATGGTTAGTCCTTTATCGGTAATTATTTGTAACTTTCGACAAGTAGAACAATGAATGGAACAGGTAGACGGTTGAAATCATTGTATATATTGCTTCCATATAGTTTAAGAAACATGTACGCAAAGCATCCAAACAGTACCATTCGCCAATTTTTTGTTCTTCAAGTTTAAGTAAACTACGATCCCCATTGTTAATCCCTTAACGGAAATTATTTGTAACTTTCGACAAGTAGAACAGTGAATGGAACAGGTAGACGGTGGAAATCCTTGTATATATTGCTTCCATATAGTCTAAGAAACATATATGCAAAGCATCCAAACAGTACAATTCGCCAATTTTTGTATCTTCAAGTTTAAGTGAACAATGAGCCCCATTGTTAATCCTTTATCAGAAATTATTTGTAACTTTCGACAAGTAGAACAATGAATGGAACTGGTAGACGGTTGAAATCTTTGTATATGTTGCTTCTATATAGTCTAAGAAACCTATATGCGAAGCATCTAAACAGTAACATTCGCCAATTTTTTGATCTTCAAGTTTAAGTGAACAGCGAGCCCCATTGATAATCATGAAATGGAAATTATTTGTAACTTTCGACAAGTAGAACAATTAATAGTACAGGTAGACGGGTGAAATCTTTCTATATATTACATACAAATAGTCTAAGAAACATATATGCAAAGCATCCAAACAGTACCATTCGCCAATTTTTTGTTCTTCAAGATTAAGTGAACTACGAGCCCCATTGTTAATCCTTTAAAGGAAATAATTTGTAAATTTCGACAAGTAGAACAATGAATGGAACAGGTAGACGGTTGAAATCCTTGTATATATTGCGTCTATATAGTCTATGAAACATATATGCAAAGCATCCAAACAGTACAATTCGCCAATTTTTTGTTCTTCAAGTTTAAGTGAACAATGAGCCCCAATGGTTAATCCTTTATCGGAAATTATCTGTAATTTTCGACAAGTAGAACAATGAATGGAACAGGTAGACGGTTGAAATCCTTGTATATATTGCTTCCATATAGTCTAAGAAACATGTATGCAAAGCATCCAAACAGTACCATTCGCCAATTCTTTGTCCTTCAAGTTTAAGTGAACAATGAGCCCCATTGTTAATCCTTTATCGGAAATTATTTGTAACTTTCGACAAGTAGAACAATGAATCGAACAGGTAGACGGTTGAAATCTTTGTATATGTTGCTTCTATATAATCTAAGAAACATATATGCAAAGCATCCAAACAGTACAATTCGCCAATTTTTTGTTCTTCAAGTTTAAGTGAACAATGAGCCCCAATGGTTAATCCTTTATCGGAAATTATCTGTAATTTTCGACAAGTAGAACAATGAATGGAACTGGTAGACAGTTGAAATCTTTGTATATATTGCTTCTATATAATCTAAGAAACATATATGCAAAGCATCTAAACAGTAACAATCGCCAATTTTTTGATCTTCAAGTTTAAGTGAACAGCGAGCCCCATTAATAATCATGGAATAGAAATTATTTGTAACTTTCTACAAGTAGAACAATGAATAGTACAGGTAGACGGGTGAAATCTTTCTATATATTGCTTCTAAATAGTCTAAGAACACATCTATGCAAAGCATCCAAGCAGTACCATTCGCCAATTTTTTGTTCTTCAAGTTTAAGTGAACAATGAGCCCCATTGTTAATCGTTTATCGTAAATTATTTGTAACTTTCGACAAGTAGAACAATGAATGGAACAGGTAGACGGTTGAAATCTTTGTATATATTGCTTCTACATAGTCTAAGAAACATATATGCAAATCATCCAAACAGTACAAATCGCCAATTTATTGTTCTTCAAGTTTAAGTGAACAACGAGCCCCATTGTTAATCCTTTACAGGAAATTATGTGTAAATTTCGACAAGTAGAACAATGATTGGAACACGTAGACGGTTGAAATCTTTGTATATATTGCTTCCATATAGTCTAAGAAACATGTGCGCAAAGCATCCAAACAGTACCATTCGCCAATTTTTTGGTCTTCAAGTTTAAGTGAACAATGAGCCCCAATGGTTAATCCTTTATCGGAAATTATTTGTAATTTTCGACAAGTAGAACAATGAATGGAACAGGTAGACGGTGGAAATCCTTGTATATATTGCTTCCATATAGTCTAAGAAACAGATATGCAAAGCATTCAAACAGTACCATTCGCCAATCTTTTGTTCTTCAAGTTTAAGTGAACAATGAGCCCCATTGTTAATCCTTTATCGGAAATTATTTGTAACTTTCGACAAGTAGAACATTGAATGGAACAGGTAGGCGGTTGAAATCTTTGTATATATTGCTTCTATATAGTCTAAGAAACATATATGCAAAGCATCCAAACAGTACCATTCATCAATTTTTTGTTCTTCAAGTTTAAGTGAACAACGAGCCCCATTGTTAATCCTTTAAAGGAAATTATTTGTAAATTTCGACAAGTAGAACAATGATTGGAACACGTAGACGGTTGAAATCTTTGTATATATTGCTTCCATATAGTCTAAGAAACATGTACGCAAAGCATCCAAACAGTACCATTCGCCAATTTTTTGTTCTTCAAGTTTAAGTGAACAATGAGCCCCAATGGTTAATCCTTTATCGGAAATTATTTGTAATTTTCGACAAGTAGAACAATGAATGGAACAGGTAGACTGTTGAAATCGTTGTATATATTGCTTCTATATAATCTAAGAAACATATATGCAAAGCATCCAAACAGTACCATTCGCCAATTTTTTGTTCTTCAAGTTTAAGTGAACAATGAGCCCCAATGGTTAATCCTTTATCGGAAATTATTTGTAATTTTCGACAAGTAGAACATTGAATGGAACAGGTAGACGGTTGAAATCTTTGTATATATTGCTTCTATATAGTCTAATAAACATATATGCAAAGCATCCAAACAGTACCATTCGCCAATTTTTTGTTCTTCAAGTTTAAGTGAACAATGAGCCCCATTGTTAATCCTTTATCGGAAATTATTTGTAACTTTCGACAAGTAGAACATTGAATGGAACAGGTAGACGGTTGAAATCTTTGTATATATTGCTTCTATATAGTCTAAGAAACATATATGCAAAGCATCCAAACAGTACCATTCATCAATTTTTTGTTCTTCAAGTTTAAGTGAACAACGAGCCCCATTGTTAATCCTTTAAAGGAAATTATTTGTAAATTTCGACAAGTAGAACAATGATTGGAACACGTAGACGGTTGAAATCTTTGTATATGTTGCTTCTATATAGTATAAGAAACATATATGCAAATCATCCAAACAGTACAATTCGCCAATTATTTGATCTTCAAGTTTAAGTGAACTACGAGCCCCATTGTTATTCATTTAACGGTAATTATTTCTAACTTTCGACAAGTAAAACAATGAATGGAACAGGTAGACGTTTGAAATCTTTGTATATATATTGCTTCTATATAGTCTAAGAAACATATATGCAAAGTATCCAAACAGTACAATTCGCCAATTTTTTGTTCTTCAAGTTTAAGTGAACAATGAGCCCCATTGTTAATCCTTTAACGGAAATTAATTGTAACTTTCTACAAGTAGAACAATGTTTGGAACACGTAGACGGTTGAAATCTTTGTATATATTGCTTCTATATATTCTAAGAAACATATATGCAAAGCATCCAAACAGTACCATTCGCCAATTTTTTGTTCTTCAAGTTTAAGTGAACAAGGAGCCCCATTGATAATCATGAAACGGAAATTATTTGTAACTTTCGACATGTAGAACAATGAATGGAACAGGTAGACGGTTGAAATCATTATATATATATATTGCTTCTATATAGTCTAAGAAACATATATGCATAGCATCCAAACAGTACAATTCGCCAATTTATTGTTCTTCAAGTTTAAGTGAACAACGAGCCCCATTGTTAATCCTTTAAAGGAAATTATTTATAACTTTCGACAAGTAGAACAAGGAATGGAACAGGTAGACGGTTGAAATCATTGTATATATTGCTTCTATATAGTCTAAGAAACATATGTGCAAAGCATCCAAACAGTACAATTCGCCAATTTATTGTTCTTCAAGTTTAAGTGAACTATGATCCCCATTGTTATTCCTTTAACGGTAATTATTTCTAACTTTCGACAAGTAAAACAATGAATGGAACAGGTAGACGTTTGAAATCTTTGTATATATATTGCTTCTATATAGTCTAAGAAACATATATGCAAAGTATCCAAACAGTACAATTCGCCAATTTTTTGTTCTTCAAGTTTAAGTGAACTACGAGCCCCATTGTTAATCCTTTAACGGAAATTAATTGTAATTTTCTACAAGTAGAACAATGAATGGAACAGGTTGACGATGGATATCATTGTATATATTGCTTCTATATAGTCTAAGAAACATATATGCAAAGCATCCAAATAGTACCATTCGATAATTTTTTGTTCTTCAAGTTTAAGTGAACTACGAGCCCCATTGTTAATCCTTTAAAGGAAATTATTTGTAAATTTCGACAAGTAGAACAATGAATGGAACAGGTAGAGGGATGAAATCTTTGTATATATTGCATCTATATAGTCTAAGAAACATATATGCAAAGCATCCAAACAGTACAAGTCGCCAATTCATTGTTCTTCAAGTTTAAGTGAACAACGAGCCCCATTGTTAATCCTTTAAAGGAAATTATTTGTAACTTTCGACAAGTAGAACAAGGAATGGAACAGGTAGACGGTTGATATCATTGTATATATTGCTTCTATATAGTCTAGGAAACATATGTGCAAAGCATCCAAACAGTAAAATTCGCCAATTTTTTGTTCTTCAAGTTTAAGTGAACAACGAGCCCCATTGTTAATCCTTTAAAGGAAATTATTTGTAATTTTCGACAAGTAGAACAAGGAATGGAACAGGTAGACGGTTGATATCATTGTATATATTGCTTCTATATAGTCTAGGAAACATATGTGCAAAGCATCCAAACAGTACAATTCGCCAATTTTTTGTTCTTCAAGTTTAAGTGAACTACGAGCCCCATTGTTAATTCTTTAAAGGAAATTAGTTGTAAATTTCGACAAGTAGAACAATGAATGGAACAGGTAGACTGTTGAAATCATTGTATATATTGCTTCTATATAGTCTAAGAAACATATGTGCAAAGCATCCAAACAGTACAATTCGCCAATTAATTGTTCTTCAAGTTTAAGTGAACTACGATCCCCATTGTTATTCATTTAACGGTAATTATTTCTAACTTTCGACAAGTAAAACAATGAATGGAACAGGTAGACGTTTGAAATCTTTGTATATATATTGCTTCTATATAGTCTAAGAAACATATATGCAAAGTATCCAAACAGTACAATTCGCCAATTTTTTGTTCTTCAAGTTTAAGTGAACAATGAGCCCCATTGTTAATCCTTTAACGGAAATTAATTGTAACTTTCTACAAGTAGAACAATGATTGGAACACGTAGACGGTTGAAATCTTTGTATATATTGCTTCTATATATTCTAAGAAACATATATGCAAAGCATCCAAACAGTACCATTCGCCAATTTATTGTTCTTCAAGTTTAAGTGAACAAGGAGCCCCATTGATAATCATGAAACGGAAATTATTTGTAATTTTCGAAAAGTAGAACAATGATTGCAACACGTAGACGGTTGAAATCTTTGTATATATTGCTTCCATATAGTCTAAGAAACATGAACGCAAAGCATCCAAACAGTACCATTCGCCAATTTTTTGTTCTTCAAGTGTAAGTGAACTACGAGCCCCATTGTTAATACTTTAACGGAAATTATTTGTAACTTGCGACAAGTAGAACAATGAATGGAACAGGTAGACGGTTGAAATCTTTGAATATATTGCTTCCATATAGTCTAAGAAACATATATGCAAAGCATCCAAACAGTACAAGTCGCCAATTCATTGTTCTTCAAGTTTAAGTGAACAACGAGCCCCATTGTTAATCCTTTAAAGGAAATTATTTGTATATTTCGACAAGTAGAACAGTGACTGGAACAGGTAGACGGTTGAAATCATTGTATATATTGCTTCTATATAGTCTAAGAAACATATATGCAAAGCATCCAAACAGTACCATTGGACAATTTTTTGTTCTTCAAGTTTAAGTGAAATACGAGCCCCATTGGTAATCATGAAACGGAAATTATTTGTAATTTTCTACAAGTAGAACAATGAATGGAACAGGTTGACGATGGATATCATAGTATATATTGCTTCTATATAGTCTAAGAAACATATGTGCAAAGCATCCAAACAGTACAATTCGCCAATTTATTGTTCTTCAAGTTTAAGTGAACTACGATCCCCATTGTTATTCCTTTAACGGAAATTATTTGTAACTTTCGACAAGTAAAACAATGAATGGAACAGGTAGACGGATGAAATCTTTGTATATATTGCTTCTATATAGTCTAAGAAACTTATATGCAAAGCATCCAAACAGTACCATTCGCCAATTTTTTGTTCGTCAAGTTTCAGTGATCAATGAGCCCCATTGTTAATCCTTTATCGGAAATTATTTGTAAATTTCGACAAGTAGAACAATGATTGGAACACGTAGACGTTTGAAATCTTTGTATATATTGCTTCCATATAGTCTAAGAAACATGTACGCAAAGCATCCAAACAGTACAATTCGCCAATTTTTTGTTCTTCAAGTTTAAGTGAACTACGAGCCCCATTGTTAATCCTTTAAAGGAAATTATTTGTAAATTTCGACAAGTAGAACAATGAATAGTACAGGTAGACGGGTGAAATCTTTCTATATATTGCTTCTAAATAGTCTAAGAAACATATATGCAAAGCATCCAAACAGTACCATTCGCCAATTTTTTGTTCTTCAAGGTTAAGTGAACAATGAGCCCCATTGTTAATCCTTTACAGGAAATTATTTGTAACTTTCGTCATGTAGAACAATGAATGGAACAGGTAGACGGTTGAAATATTTGTATATATTGCTTCCGTATAGTCTAAGAAACATATATGCAAAGCATCCAAACAGTACCATTCGCCAATTTTTTGTTCTTCAAGTTTAAGTGAACAACGAGCCCCATTGATAATCATGAAACGGAAATTATTTGTAACTTTCGACATGTAGAACAATGAATGGAACAGGTAAACGGTTGAAATAATTGTATATATTGCTTCCATATAGTCTAAGAAATATATATGCAAAGCATCCAAACAGTAACATTCGCCAATTTTTTTTCTTCAAGTTTAAGTGAACAATGAACCCCATTGTTAATCCTTTAACGGAAATTAATTGTAACTTTCTACAAGTAGAACAATGATTGGAAGACTTAGACGGTTGAAATCTTTGTATATATTGCTTCTATATAGTCTAAGAAACATATATGCAAAGCATCCAAAGAGTACCATTCGCCAATTTTTTGTTCTTCAAGTTTAAGTGAACAACGAGCCCCATTGATAATCATGAAACGGAAATTATTTGTAACGTTCGACATGTAGAACAATGAATGGAACAGGTAGACGGTTGAAATCATTATATATATATTGCTTCTATATAGTCTAAGAAACATATATGCATAGCATCCAAACAGTACAATTCGCCAATTTATTGTTCTTCAAGTTTAAGTGAACAGCGAGCCCCATTGATAATCATGAAATGGAAATTATTTGTGACTTTCTACAAGTCGAACAATGAATAGTACAGGTAGACGGGTGAAATCTTTCTATATATTGCTTCTAAATAGTCTAAGAAACATATTTGCGAATCATCCAAACAGTACCATTCGCCAATTTTTTGTTCTTCAAGTTTAAGTGAACAATGAGCCCCATTGTTAATCCTTTAACGGAAACTAATTGTAAATTTCTACAAGTAGAACAATGATTGGAACCCGTAGACGGTTGAAATCTTTGTATATATTGCTCCTATATAGTCTAAGAAACATATGTGCAAAGCATCCAAACAGTACCATTCGCCAATTTTTTGTTCTTCAAGTTTAAGTGAACAACGAGCCCCATCGATAATCATGAAACGGAAATTATTTGTAACTTTCGACATGTAGAACAATGAATGGAACAGGTAGACGGTTGAAATATTTGTATATATTGCTTCCGTATAGTCTAAGAAACATATATGCAAAGCATCCAAACAGTACCATTCGCCAATTTTTTGTTCTTCAAGGTTAAGCGAACAATGAGCCCCATTGTTAGTTCTTTATCGGAAATTATTTGTAACTTTCGACAAGTAGAACAATGAATGGAACAGGTAGACGGTTGAAATCTTTGAATATATTGCTTCTATATAGTCTAAGAAACATATGTGCAAAGCATCCAAACAATACAATTCGCCAATTTTTTGTTCTTGAAGTTTAAGTGAACAATGAACCCTAATGGTTAATCCTTTATCGGAAATTATTTGTAACTTTAGATAAGTAGAACATTGAATGGAACAGGTAGACGGTTGAAATCTTTGTATATATTGCTTCTATATATTGTAAGAAACATATATGCAAAGCATCCAAACAGTACAATTCGCCAATTTATTGTTCTTCAAGATTAAGTGAACAACGAGCCCCATTGTTAATCCTTTAAAGGAAATTATTTGTAAATTTCGACAAGTAGAACAATGATTGGAACACGTAGACGGTTGAAATCTTTGTATATATTGCTTCCATATAGTCTAAGAAACATGTACGCAAAGCATCCAAACAGTACCATTCGCCAATTTTTTGTTCTTCAAGTTTAAGTGAACAATGAGCCCCAATGGTTAATCCTTTATCGGAAATTATTTGTAATTTTCGACAAGTAGAACAATGAATGGAACAGGTAGACGGTGGAAATCCTTGTATATATTGCTTCCATATAGTCTAAGAAACATATATGCAAAGCATTCAAACAGTACCATTCGCCAATCTTTTGTTCTTCAAGTTTAAGTGAACAATGAGCCCCATTGTTAATCCTTTATCGGAAATTATTTGTAACTTTCGACAAGTAGAACATTGAATGGAACAGGTAGGCGGTTGAAATCTTTGTATATATTGCTTCTATATAGTCTAAGAAACATATATGCAAAGCATCCAAACAGTACCATTCATCAATTTTTTGTTCTTCAAGTTTAAGTGAACAATGAGCCCCAATGGTTAATCCTTTATCGGAAATTATCTGTAATTTTCGACAAGTAGAACAATGAATGGAACTGGTAGACAGTTGAAATCTTTGTATATATTGCTTCTATATAATCTAAGAAACATATATGCAAAGCATCTAAACAGTAACAATCGCCAATTTTTTGATCTTCAAGTTTAAGTGAACAGCGAGCCCCATTAATAATCATGGAATAGAAATTATTTGTAACTTTCTACAAGTAGAACAATGAATAGTACAGGTAGACGGGTGAAATCTTTCTATATATTGCTTCTAAATAGTCTAAGAACACATCTATGCAAAGCATCCAAGCAGTACCATTCGCCAATTTTTTGTTCTTCAAGTTTAAGTGAACAATGAGCCCCATTGTTAATCGTTTATCGTAAATTATTTGTAACTTTCGACAAGTAGAACAATGAATGGAACAGGTAGACGGTGGAAATCCTTGTATATATTGCTTCCATATAGTCTAAGAAACAGATATGCAAAGCATTCAAACAGTACCATTCGCCAATCTTTTGTTCTTCAAGTTTAAGTGAACAATGAGCCCCATTGTTAATCCTTTATCGGAAATTATTTGTAACTTTCGACAAGTAGAACAATGAATGGAACAGGTAGACGGTTGAAATCTTTGAATATATTGCTTCTATATAGTCTAAGAAACATATGTGCAAAGCATCCAAACAATACAATTCGCCAATTTTTTGTTCTTGAAGTTTAAGTGAACAATGAACCCTAATGGTTAATCCTTTATCGGAAATTATTTGTAACTTTAGATAAGTAGAACATTGAATGGAACAGGTAGACGGTTGAAATCTTTGTATATATTGCTTCTACATAGTCTAAGAAACATATATGCAAATCATCCAAACAGTACAAATCGCCAATTTATTGTTCTTCAAGTTTAAGTGAACAACGAGCCCCATTGTTAATCCTTTACAGGAAATTATGTGTAAATTTCGACAAGTAGAACAATGATTGGAACACGTAGACGGTTGAAATCTTTGTATATATTGCTTCCATATAGTCTAAGAAACATGTGCGCAAAGCATCCAAACAGTACCATTCGCCAATTTTTTGGTCTTCAAGTTTAAGTGAACAATGAGCCCCAATGGTTAATCCTTTATCGGAAATTATTTGTAATTTTCGACAAGTAGAACAATGAATGGAACAGGTAGACGGTGGAAATCCTTGTATATATTGCTTCCATATAGTCTAAGAAACAGATATGCAAAGCATTCAAACAGTACCATTCGCCAATCTTTTGTTCTTCAAGTTTAAGTGAACAATGAGCCCCATTGTTAATCCTTTATCGGAAATTATTTGTAACTTTCGACAAGTAGAACATTGAATGGAACAGGTAGGCGGTTGAAATCTTTGTATATATTGCTTCTATATAGTCTAAGAAACATATATGCAAAGCATCCAAACAGTACCATTCATCAATTTTTTGTTCTTCAAGTTTAAGTGAACAACGAGCCCCATTGTTAATCCTTTAAAGGAAATTATTTGTAAATTTCGACAAGTAGAACAATGATTGGAACACGTAGACGGTTGAAATCTTTGTATATATTGCTTCCATATAGTCTAAGAAACATGTACGCAAAGCATCCAAACAGTACCATTCGCCAATTTTTTGTTCTTCAAGTTTAAGTGAACAATGAGCCCCAATGGTTAATCCTTTATCGGAAATTATTTGTAATTTTCGACAAGTAGAACAATGAATGGAACAGGTAGACTGTTGAAATCGTTGTATATATTGCTTCTATATAATCTAAGAAACATATATGCAAAGCATCCAAACAGTACCATTCGCCAATTTTTTGTTCTTCAAGTTTAAGTGAACAATGAGCCCCAATGGTTAATCCTTTATCGGAAATTATTTGTAATTTTCGACAAGTAGAACATTGAATGGAACAGGTAGACGGTTGAAATCTTTGTATATATTGCTTCTATATAGTCTAATAAACATATATGCAAAGCATCCAAACAGTACCATTCGCCAATTTTTTGTTCTTCAAGTTTAAGTGAACAATGAGCCCCATTGTTAATCCTTTATCGGAAATTATTTGTAACTTTCGACAAGTAGAACATTGAATGGAACAGGTAGACGGTTGAAATCTTTGTATATATTGCTTCTATATAGTCTAAGAAACATATATGCAAAGCATCCAAACAGTACCATTCATCAATTTTTTGTTCTTCAAGTTTAAGTGAACAACGAGCCCCATTGTTAATCCTTTAAAGGAAATTATTTGTAAATTTCGACAAGTAGAACAATGATTGGAACACGTAGACGGTTGAAATCTTTGTATATGTTGCTTCTATATAGTATAAGAAACATATATGCAAATCATCCAAACAGTACAATTCGCCAATTATTTGATCTTCAAGTTTAAGTGAACTACGAGCCCCATTGTTATTCATTTAACGGTAATTATTTCTAACTTTCGACAAGTAAAACAATGAATGGAACAGGTAGACGTTTGAAATCTTTGTATATATATTGCTTCTATATAGTCTAAGAAACATATATGCAAAGTATCCAAACAGTACAATTCGCCAATTTTTTGTTCTTCAAGTTTAAGTGAACAATGAGCCCCATTGTTAATCCTTTAACGGAAATTAATTGTAACTTTCTACAAGTAGAACAATGTTTGGAACACGTAGACGGTTGAAATCTTTGTATATATTGCTTCTATATATTCTAAGAAACATATATGCAAAGCATCCAAACAGTACCATTCGCCAATTTTTTGTTCTTCAAGTTTAAGTGAACAAGGAGCCCCATTGATAATCATGAAACGGAAATTATTTGTAACTTTCGACATGTAGAACAATGAATGGAACAGGTAGACGGTTGAAATCATTATATATATATATTGCTTCTATATAGTCTAAGAAACATATATGCATAGCATCCAAACAGTACAATTCGCCAATTTATTGTTCTTCAAGTTTAAGTGAACAACGAGCCCCATTGTTAATCCTTTAAAGGAAATTATTTATAACTTTCGACAAGTAGAACAAGGAATGGAACAGGTAGACGGTTGAAATCATTGTATATATTGCTTCTATATAGTCTAAGAAACATATGTGCAAAGCATCCAAACAGTACAATTCGCCAATTTATTGTTCTTCAAGTTTAAGTGAACTATGATCCCCATTGTTATTCCTTTAACGGTAATTATTTCTAACTTTCGACAAGTAAAACAATGAATGGAACAGGTAGACGTTTGAAATCTTTGTATATATATTGCTTCTATATAGTCTAAGAAACATATATGCAAAGTATCCAAACAGTACAATTCGCCAATTTTTTGTTCTTCAAGTTTAAGTGAACTACGAGCCCCATTGTTAATCCTTTAACGGAAATTAATTGTAATTTTCTACAAGTAGAACAATGAATGGAACAGGTTGACGATGGATATCATTGTATATATTGCTTATATATAGTCTAAGAAACATATATGCAAAGCATCCAAATAGTACCATTCGATAATTTTTTGTTCTTCAAGTTTAAGTGAACTACGAGCCCCATTGTTAATCCTTTAAAGGAAATTATTTGTAAATTTCGACAAGTAGAACAATGAATGGAACAGGTAGAGGGATGAAATCTTTGTATATATTGCATCTATATAGTCTAAGAAACATATATGCAAAGCATCCAAACAGTACAAGTCGCCAATTCATTGTTCTTCAAGTTTAAGTGAACAACGAGCCCCATTGTTAATCCTTTAAAGGAAATTATTTGTAACTTTCGACAAGTAGAACAAGGAATGGAACAGGTAGACGGTTGATATCATTGTATATATTGCTTCTATATAGTCTAGGAAACATATGTGCAAAGCATCCAAACAGTAAAATTCGCCAATTTTTTGTTCTTCAAGTTTAAGTGAACAACGAGCCCCATTGTTAATCCTTTAAAGGAAATTATTTGTAATTTTCGACAAGTAGAACAAGGAATGGAACAGGTAGACGGTTGATATCATTGTATATATTGCTTCTATATAGTCTAGGAAACATATGTGCAAAGCATCCAAACAGTACAATTCGCCAATTTTTTGTTCTTCAAGTTTAAGTGAACTACGAGCCCCATTGTTAATTCTTTAAAGGAAATTAGTTGTAAATTTCGACAAGTAGAACAATGAATGGAACAGGTAGACTGTTGAAATCATTGTATATATTGCTTCTATATAGTCTAAGAAACATATGTGCAAAGCATCCAAACAGTACAATTCGCCAATTAATTGTTCTTCAAGTTTAAGTGAACTACGATCCCCATTGTTATTCATTTAACGGTAATTATTTCTAACTTTCGACAAGTAAAACAATGAATGGAACAGGTAGACGTTTGAAATCTTTGTATATATATTGCTTCTATATAGTCTAAGAAACATATATGCAAAGTATCCAAACAGTACAATTCGCCAATTTTTTGTTCTTCAAGTTTAAGTGAACAATGAGCCCCATTGTTAATCCTTTAACGGAAATTAATTGTAACTTTCTACAAGTAGAACAATGATTGGAACACGTAGACGGTTGAAATCTTTGTATATATTGCTTCTATATATTCTAAGAAACATATATGCAAAGCATCCAAACAGTACCATTCGCCAATTTATTGTTCTTCAAGTTTAAGTGAACAAGGAGCCCCATTGATAATCATGAAACGGAAATTATTTGTAATTTTCGAAAAGTAGAACAATGATTGCAACACGTAGACGGTTGAAATCTTTGTATATATTGCTTCCATATAGTCTAAGAAACATGAACGCAAAGCATCCAAACAGTACCATTCGCCAATTTTTTGTTCTTCAAGTGTAAGTGAACTACGAGCCCCATTGTTAATACTTTAACGGAAATTATTTGTAACTTGCGACAAGTAGAACAATGAATGGAACAGGTAGACGGTTGAAATCTTTGAATATATTGCTTCCATATAGTCTAAGAAACATATATGCAAAGCATCCAAACAGTACAAGTCGCCAATTCATTGTTCTTCAAGTTTAAGTGAACAACGAGCCCCATTGTTAATCCTTTAAAGGAAATTATTTGTATATTTCGACAAGTAGAACAGTGACTGGAACAGGTAGACGGTTGAAATCATTGTATATATTGCTTCTATATAGTCTAAGAAACATATATGCAAAGCATCCAAACAGTACCATTGGACAATTTTTTGTTCTTCAAGTTTAAGTGAAATACGAGCCCCATTGGTAATCATGAAACGGAAATTATTTGTAATTTTCTACAAGTAGAACAATGAATGGAACAGGTTGACGATGGATATCATAGTATATATTGCTTCTATATAGTCTAAGAAACATATGTGCAAAGCATCCAAACAGTACAATTCGCCAATTTATTGTTCTTCAAGTTTAAGTGAACTACGATCCCCATTGTTAATCCTTTAAAGGAAATTATTTGTAAATTTCGACAAGTAGAACAATGAATAGTACAGGTAGACGGGTGAAATCTTTCTATATATTGCTTCTAAATAGTCTAAGAAACATATATGCAAAGCATCCAAACAGTACCATTCGCCAATTTTTTGTTCTTCAAGGTTAAGTGAACAATGAGCCCCATTGTTAATCCTTTAAAGGAAATTATTTGTAACTTTCGTCATGTAGAACAATGAATGGAACAGGTAGACGGTTGAAATATTTGTATATATTGCTTCCGTATAGTCTAAGAAACATATATGCAAAGCATCCAAACAGTACCATTCGCCAATTTTTTGTTCTTCAAGTTTAAGTGAACAACGAGCCCCATTGATAATCATGAAACGGAAATTATTTGTAACTTTCGACATGTAGAACAATGAATGGAACAGGTAAACGGTTGAAATAATTGTATATATTGCTTCCATATAGTCTAAGAAATATATATGCAAAGCATCCAAACAGTAACATTCGCCAATTTTTTTTCTTCAAGTTTAAGTGAACAATGAACCCCATTGTTAATCCTTTAACGGAAATTAATTGTAACTTTCTACAAGTAGAACAATGATTGGAAGACTTAGACGGTTGAAATCTTTGTATATATTGCTTCTATATAGTCTAAGAAACATATATGCAAAGCATCCAAAGAGTACCATTCGCCAATTTTTTGTTCTTCAAGTTTAAGTGAACAACGAGCCCCATTGATAATCATGAAACGGAAATTATTTGTAACGTTCGACATGTAGAACAATGAATGGAACAGGTAGACGGTTGAAATCATTATATATATATTGCTTCTATATAGTCTAAGAAACATATATGCATAGCATCCAAACAGTACAATTCGCCAATTTATTGTTCTTCAAGTTTAAGTGAACAGCGAGCCCCATTGATAATCATGAAATGGAAATTATTTGTGACTTTCTACAAGTCGAACAATGAATAGTACAGGTAGACGGGTGAAATCTTTCTATATATTGCTTCTAAATAGTCTAAGAAACATATTTGCGAATCATCCAAACAGTACCATTCGCCAATTTTTTGTTCTTCAAGTTTAAGTGAACAATGAGCCCCATTGTTAATCTTTAACGGAAACTAATTGTAAATTTCTACAAGTAGAACAATGATTGGAACCCGTAGACGGTTGAAATCTTTGTATATATTGCTCCTATATAGTCTAAGAAACATATGTGCAAAGCATCCAAACAGTACCATTCGCCAATTTTTTGTTCTTCAAGTTTAAGTGAACAACGAGCCCCATCGATAATCATGAAACGGAAATTATTTGTAACTTTCGACATGTAGAACAATGAATGGAACAGGTAGACGGTTGAAATATTTGTATATATTGCTTCCGTATAGTCTAAGAAACATATATGCAAAGCATCCAAACAGTACCATTCGCCAATTTTTTGTTCTTCAAGGTTAAGCGAACAATGAGCCCCATTGTTAGTTCTTTATCGGAAATTATTTGTAACTTTCGACAAGTAGAACAATGAATGGAACAGGTAGACGGTTGAAATCTTTGAATATATTGCTTCTATATAGTCTAAGAAACATATGTGCAAAGCATCCAAACAATACAATTCGCCAATTTTTTGTTCTTGAAGTTTAAGTGAACAATGAACCCTAATGGTTAATCCTTTATCGGAAATTATTTGTAACTTTAGATAAGTAGAACATTGAATGGAACAGGTAGACGGTTGAAATCTTTGTATATATTGCTTCTATATATTGTAAGAAACATATATGCAAAGCATCCAAACAGTACAATTCGCCAATTTATTGTTCTTCAAGATTAAGTGAACAACGAGCCCCATTGTTAATCCTTTAAAGGAAATTATTTGTAAATTTCGACAAGTAGAACAATGATTGGAACACGTAGACGGTTGAAATCTTTGTATATATTGCTTCCATATAGTCTAAGAAACATGTACGCAAAGCATCCAAACAGTACCATTCGCCAATTTTTTGTTCTTCAAGTTTAAGTGAACAATGAGCCCCAATGGTTAATCCTTTATCGGAAATTATTTGTAATTTTCGACAAGTAGAACAATGAATGGAACAGGTAGACGGTGGAAATCCTTGTATATATTGCTTCCATATAGTCTAAGAAACATATATGCAAAGCATTCAAACAGTACCATTCGCCAATCTTTTGTTCTTCAAGTTTAAGTGAACAATGAGCCCCATTGTTAATCCTTTATCGGAAATTATTTGTAACTTTCGACAAGTAGAACATTGAATGGAACAGGTAGGCGGTTGAAATCTTTGTATATATTGCTTCTATATAGTCTAAGAAACATATATGCAAAGCATCCAAACAGTACCATTCATCAATTTTTTGTTCTTCAAGTTTAAGTGAACAACGAGCCCCATTGTTAATCCTTTAAAGGAAATTATTTGTAAATTTCGACAAGTAGAACAATGATTGGAACACGTAGACGGTTGAAATCTTTGTATATATTGCTTCTATATATTCTAAGAAACATATATGCAAAGCATCCAAACAGTACCATTCGCCAATTTATTGTTCTTCAAGTTTAAGTGAACAAGGAGCCCCATTGATAATCATGAAACGGAAATTATTTGTAATTTTCGAAAAGTAGAACAATGATTGCAACACGTAGACGGTTGAAATCTTTGTATATATTGCTTCCATATAGTCTAAGAAACATGAACGCAAAGCATCCAAACAGTACCATTCGCCAATTTTTTGTTCTTCAAGTGTAAGTGAACTACGAGCCCCATTGTTAATACTTTAACGGAAATTATTTGTAACTTGCGACAAGTAGAACAATGAATGGAACAGGTAGACGGTTGAAATCTTTGAATATATTGCTTCCATATAGTCTAAGAAACATATATGCAAAGCATCCAAACAGTACAAGTCGCCAATTCATTGTTCTTCAAGTTTAAGTGAACAACGAGCCCCATTGTTAATCCTTTAAAGGAAATTATTTGTATATTTCGACAAGTAGAACAGTGACTGGAACAGGTAGACGGTTGAAATCATTGTATATATTGCTTCTATATAGTCTAAGAAACATATATGCAAAGCATCCAAACAGTACCATTGGACAATTTTTTGTTCTTCAAGTTTAAGTGAAATACGAGCCCCATTGGTAATCATGAAACGGAAATTATTTGTAATTTTCTACAAGTAGAACAATGAATGGAACAGGTTGACGATGGATATCATAGTATATATTGCTTCTATATAGTCTAAGAAACATATGTGCAAAGCATCCAAACAGTACAATTCGCCAATTTATTGTTCTTCAAGTTTAAGTGAACTACGATCCCCATTGTTATTCCTTTAACGGAAATTATTTGTAACTTTCGACAAGTAAAACAATGAATGGAACAGGTAGACGGATGAAATCTTTGTATATATTGCTTCTATATAGTCTAAGAAACTTATATGCAAAGCATCCAAACAGTACCATTCGCCAATTTTTTGTTCGTCAAGTTTCAGTGATCAATGAGCCCCATTGTTAATCCTTTATCGGAAATTATTTGTAAATTTCGACAAGTAGAACAATGATTGGAACACGTAGACGTTTGAAATCTTTGTATATATTGCTTCCATATAGTCTAAGAAACATGTACGCAAAGCATCCAAACAGTACAATTCGCCAATTTTTTGTTCTTCAAGTTTAAGTGAACTACGAGCCCCATTGTTAATCCTTTAAAGGAAATTATTTGTAAATTTCGACAAGTAGAACAATGAATAGTACAGGTAGACGGGTGAAATCTTTCTATATATTGCTTCTAAATAGTCTAAGAAACATATATGCAAAGCATCCAAACAGTACCATTCGCCAATTTTTTGTTCTTCAAGGTTAAGTGAACAATGAGCCCCATTGTTAATCCTTTAAAGGAAATTATTTGTAACTTTCGTCATGTAGAACAATGAATGGAACAGGTAGACGGTTGAAATATTTGTATATATTGCTTCCGTATAGTCTAAGAAACATATATGCAAAGCATCCAAACAGTACCATTCGCCAATTTTTTGTTCTTCAAGTTTAAGTGAACAACGAGCCCCATTGATAATCATGAAACGGAAATTATTTGTAACTTTCGACATGTAGAACAATGAATGGAACAGGTAAACGGTTGAAATAATTGTATATATTGCTTCCATATAGTCTAAGAAATATATATGCAAAGCATCCAAACAGTAACATTCGCCAATTTTTTTTCTTCAAGTTTAAGTGAACAATGAACCCCATTGTTAATCCTTTAACGGAAATTAATTGTAACTTTCTACAAGTAGAACAATGATTGGAAGACTTAGACGGTTGAAATCTTTGTATATATTGCTTCTATATAGTCTAAGAAACATATATGCAAAGCATCCAAAGAGTACCATTCGCCAATTTTTTGTTCTTCAAGTTTAAGTGAACAACGAGCCCCATTGATAATCATGAAACGGAAATTATTTGTAACGTTCGACATGTAGAACAATGAATGGAACAGGTAGACGGTTGAAATCATTATATATATATTGCTTCTATATAGTCTAAGAAACATATATGCATAGCATCCAAACAGTACAATTCGCCAATTTATTGTTCTTCAAGTTTAAGTGAACAGCGAGCCCCATTGATAATCATGAAATGGAAATTATTTGTGACTTTCTACAAGTCGAACAATGAATAGTACAGGTAGACGGGTGAAATCTTTCTATATATTGCTTCTAAATAGTCTAAGAAACATATTTGCGAATCATCCAAACAGTACCATTCGCCAATTTTTTGTTCTTCAAGTTTAAGTGAACAATGAGCCCCATTGTTAATCCTTTAACGGAAATTAATTGTAAATTTCTACAAGTAGAACAATGATTGGAACCCGTAGACGGTTGAAATCTTTGTATATATTGCTCCTATATAGTCTAAGAAACATATGTGCAAAGCATCCAAACAGTACCATTCGCCAATTTTTTGTTCTTCAAGTTTAAGTGAACAACGAGCCCCATCGATAATCATGAAACGGAAATTATTTGTAACTTTCGACATGTAGAACAATGAATGGAACAGGTAGACGGTTGAAATATTTGTATATATTGCTTCCGTATAGTCTAAGAAACATATATGCAAAGCATCCAAACAGTACCATTCGCCAATTTTTTGTTCTTCAAGGTTAAGCGAACAATGAGCCCCATTGTTAGTTCTTTATCGGAAATTATTTGTAACTTTCGACAAGTAGAACAATGAATGGAACAGGTAGACGGTTGAAATCTTTGAATATATTGCTTCTATATAGTCTAAGAAACATATATGCAAAGCATCCAAACAGTACAATTCGCCAATTTTTTGTTCTTGAAGTTTAAGTGAACAATGAACCCTAATGGTTAATCCTTTATCGGAAATTATTTGTAACTTTAGATAAGTAGAACATTGAATGGAACAGGTAGACGGTTGAAATCTTTGTATATATTGCTTCTATATATTGTAAGAAACATATATGCAAAGCATCCAAACAGTACAATTCGCCAATTTATTGTTCTTCAAGATTAAGTGAACAACGAGCCCCATTGTTAATCCTTTAAAGGAAATTATTTGTAAATTTCGACAAGTAGAACAATGATTGGAACACGTAGACGGTTGAAATCTTTGTATATATTGCTTCCATATAGTCTAAGAAACATGTACGCAAAGCATCCAAACAGTACCATTCGCCAATTTTTTGTTCTTCAAGTTTAAGTGAACAATGAGCCCCAATGGTTAATCCTTTATCGGAAATTATTTGTAATTTTCGACAAGTAGAACAATGAATGGAACAGGTAGACGGTGGAAATCCTTGTATATATTGCTTCCATATAGTCTAAGAAACATATATGCAAAGCATTCAAACAGTACCATTCGCCAATCTTTTGTTCTTCAAGTTTAAGTGAACAATGAGCCCCATTGTTAATCCTTTATCGGAAATTATTTGTAACTTTCGACAAGTAGAACATTGAATGGAACAGGTAGGCGGTTGAAATCTTTGTATATATTGCTTCTATATAGTCTAAGAAACATATATGCAAAGCATCCAAACAGTACCATTCATCAATTTTTTGTTCTTCAAGTTTAAGTGAACAACGAGCCCCATTGTTAATCCTTTAAAGGAAATTATTTGTAAATTTCGACAAGTAGAACAATGATTGGAACACGTAGACGGTTGAAATCTTTGTATATATTGCTTCCATATAGTCTAAGAAACATGTACGCAAAGCATCCAAACAGTACCATTCGCCAATTTTTTGTTCTTCAAGTTTAAGTGAACAATGAGCCCCAATGGTTAATCCTTTATCGGAAATTATTTGTAATTTTCGACAAGTAGAACAATGAATGGAACAGGTAGACGGTTGAAATCGTTGTATATATTGCTTCTATATAATCTAAGAAACATATATGCAAAGCATCCAAACAGTACCATTCGCCAATTTTTTGTTCTTCAAGTTTAAGTGAACTACGAGCCCCATTGTTAATACTTTAACGGAAATTATTTGTAACTTGCGACAAGTAGAACAATGAATGGAACAGGTAGACGGTTGAAATCAATGTATATATTGCTTCTATATAGTCTAAGAAACATATATGCAAAGCATCCAAACAGTACAATTCGCCAATTTTTTGTTCTTCAAGTTTAAGTGAACAACGAGCCCCATTGTTAATCCTTTAAGGAAATTATTCGTAACTTTCGACAAGTAGAACAAGGAATGGAACAGGTAGACGGTTGAAATCATTGTATATATTGCTTCTATATAGTCTAAGAAACATATGTGCAAAGCATCCAAACAGTACAATTCGCCAATTAATTGTTCTTCAAGTTTAAGTGAACTACGATCCCCATTGTTATTCATTTAACGGTAATTATTTCTAACTTTCGACAAGTAAAACAATGAATGGAACAGGTAGACGTTTGAAATCTTTGTATATATATTGCTTCTATATAGTCTAAGAAACATATATGCAAAGTATCCAAACAGTACAATTCGCCAATTTTTTGTTCTTCAAGTTTAAGTGAACAACGAGCCCCATTGTTAATCCTTTAAAGGAAATTATTTGTAATTTTCGACAAGTAGAACAAGGAATGGAACAGGTAGACGGTTGATATCATTGTATATATTGCTTCTATATAGTCTAGGAAACATATGTGCAAAGCATCCAAACAGTACAATTCGCCAATTTTTTGTTCTTCAAGTTTAAGTGAACTACGAGCCCCATTGTTAATTCTTTAAAGGAAATTAGTTGTAAATTTCGACAAGTAGAACAATGAATGGAACAGGTAGACTGTTGAAATCATTGTATATATTGCTTCTATATAGTCTAAGAAACATATGTGCAAAGCATCCAAACAGTACAATTCGCCAATTAATTGTTCTTCAAGTTTAAGTGAACTACGATCCCCATTGTTATTCATTTAACGGTAATTATTTCTAACTTTCGACAAGTAAAACAATGAATGGAACAGGTAGACGTTTGAAATCTTTGTATATATATTGCTTCTATATAGTCTAAGAAACATATATGCAAAGTATCCAAACAGTACAATTCGCCAATTTTTTGTTCTTCAAGATTAAGTGAACAATGAGCCCCATTGTTAATCCTTTAACGGAAATTAATTGTAACTTTCTACAAGTAGAACAATGATTGGAACACGTAGACGGTTGAAATCTTTGTATATATTGCTTCTATATATTCTAAGAAACATATATGCAAAGCATCCAAACAGTACCATTCGCCAATTTATTGTTCTTCAAGTTTAAGTGAACAAGGAGCCA
The DNA here is from genome assembly GCA_963989415.1 of Cerceris ruficornis. Lineage (NCBI taxonomy): Eukaryota > Metazoa > Arthropoda > Insecta > Hymenoptera > Crabronidae > Cerceris > Cerceris ruficornis. The sequence continues at coordinate 1,491,740 of CAXDIW010000076.1, forward strand.
CATTGATAATCATGAAACGGAAATTATTTGTAACTTTCGACATGTAGAACAATGAATGGAACAGGTAGACGGTTGAAATCATTATATATATATATTGCTTCTATATAGTCTAAGAAACATATATGCATAGCATCCAAACAGTACAATTCGCCAATTTATTGTTCTTCAAGTTTAAGTGAACAACGAGCCCCATTGTTAATCCTTTAAAGGAAATTATTTATAACTTTCGACAAGTAGAACAAGGAATGGAACAGGTAGACGGTTGAAATATTTGTATATATTGCTTCCGTATAGTCTAATAAGCATATATGCAAAGCATCCAAACAGTACCATTCGCCAATTCTTTGTTCTTCAAGGTTAAGTGAACAATGAGCCCCATTGTTAATTCTTTATCGGAAATTATTTGTAACATTTGACAAGTAGAACAATGAATGGAACAGGTAGACGGTTGAAATCATTATATATATATATTGCTTCTATATAGTCTAAGAAAAATATATGCATAGCATCCAAACAGTACAATTCGCCAATTTATTGTTCTTCAAGTTTAAGTGAACAGCGAGCCCCATTGATAATCATGAAATGGAAATTATTTGTGACTTTCTACAAGTCGAACAATGAATAGTACAGGTAGACGGGTGAAATCTTTCTATATATTGCTTCTAAATAGTCTAAGAAACATATATGCAAATCATCCAAACAGTACAATTCGCCAATTATTTGATCTTCAAGTTTAAGTGAACTACGAGCCCCATTGTTAATACTTTAACGGAAATTATTTGTAACTTGCGACAAGTAGAACAATGAATGGAACAGGTAGACGGTTGAAATCTTTGAATATATTGCTTCCATATAGTCTAAGAAACATATATGCAAAGCATCCAAACAGTACCATTCGCCAATTTTTTGTTCTTCAAGGTTAAGTGAACAATGAGCCCCATTGTTAATCCTTTAAAGGAAATTATTTGTAACTTTCGTCATGTAGAACAATGAATGGAACAGGTAGACGGTTGAAATATTTGTATATATTGCTTCCGTATAGTCTAAGAAACATATATGCAAAGCATCCAAACAGTACCATTCGCCAATTTTTTGTTCTTCAAGTTTAAGTGAACAACGAGCCCCATTGATAATCATGAAACGGAAATTATTTGTAACTTTCGACATGTAGAACAATGAATGGAACAGGTAAACGGTTGAAATAATTGTATATATTGCTTCCATATAGTCTAAGAAATATATATGCAAAGCATCCAAACAGTAACATTCGCCAATTTTTTTTCTTCAAGTTTAAGTGAACAATGAACCCCATTGTTAATCCTTTAACGGAAATTAATTGTAACTTTCTACAAGTAGAACAATGATTGGAAGACTTAGACGGTTGAAATCTTTGTATATATTGCTTCTATATAGTCTAAGAAACATATATGCAAAGCATCCAAAGAGTACCATTCGCCAATTTTTTGTTCTTCAAGTTTAAGTGAACAACGAGCCCCATTGATAATCATGAAACGGAAATTATTTGTAACGTTCGACATGTAGAACAATGAATGGAACAGGTAGACGGTTGAAATCATAATATATATATTGCTTCTATATAGTCTAAGAAACATATATGCATAGCATCCAAACAGTACAATTCGCCAATTTATTGTTCTTCAAGTTTAAGTGAACAGCGAGCCCCATTGATAATCATGAAATGGAAATTATTTGTGACTTTCTACAAGTCGAACAATGAATAGTACAGGTAGACGGGTGAAATCTTTCTATATATTGCTTCTAAATAGTCTAAGAAACATATTTGCGAATCATCCAAACAGTACCATTCGCCAATTTTTTGTTCTTCAAGTTTAAGTGAACAATGAGCCCCATTGTTAATCCTTTAACGGAAATTAATTGTAAATTTCTACAAGTAGAACAATGATTGGAACCCGTAGACGGTTGAAATCTTTGTATATATTGCTCCTATATAGTCTAAGAAACATATGTGCAAAGCATCCAAACAGTACCATTCGCCAATTTTTTGTTCTTCAAGTTTAAGTGAACAACGAGCCCCATCGATAATCATGAAACGGAAATTATTTGTAACTTTCGACATGTAGAACAATGAATGGAACAGGTAGACGGTTGAAATATTTGTATATATTGCTTCCGTATAGTCTAAGAAACATATATGCAAAGCATCCAAACAGTACCATTCGCCAATTTTTTGTTCTTCAAGGTTAAGCGAACAATGAGCCCCATTGTTAGTTCTTTATCGGAAATTATTTGTAACTTTCGACAAGTAGAACAATGAATGGAACAGGTAGACGGTTGAAATCTTTGAATATATTGCTTCTATATAGTCTAAGAAACATATATGCAAAGCATCCAAACAGTACAATTCGCCAATTTTTTGTTCTTGAAGTTTAAGTGAACAATGAACCCTAATGGTTAATCCTTTATCGGAAATTATTTGTAACTTTAGATAAGTAGAACATTGAATGGAACAGGTAGACGGTTGAAATCTTTGTATATATTGCTTCTATATATTGTAAGAAACATATATGCAAAGCATCCAAACAGTACAATTCGCCAATTTATTGTTCTTCAAGATTAAGTGAACAACGAGCCCCATTGTTAATCCTTTAAAGGAAATTATTTGTAAATTTCGACAAGTAGAACAATGATTGGAACACGTAGACGGTTGAAATCTTTGTATATATTGCTTCCATATAGTCTAAGAAACTTGTACGCAAAGCATCCAAACAGTACCATTCGCCATTTTTTGTTCTTCAAGTTTAAGTGAACAATGAGCCCCAATGGTTAATCCTTTATCGGAAATTATTTGTAATTTTCGACAAGTAGAACAATGATTGGAACACGTAGACGGTTGAAATCTTTGTATATATTGCTTCCATATAGTCTAAGAAACATATATGCAAAGCATCCAAACAGTACCATTCGCCAATTCTTTGTTCTTCAAGGTTAAGTGAACAATGAGCCCATTGTTAATTCTTTATCGGAAATTATTTGTAACATTTGATAAGTAGAACAATGAATGGAACAGGTAGACGGTTGAAATCATTATATATATATATATATTGCTTCTATATAGTCTAAGAAAAATATATGCATAGCATCCAAACAGTACAATTCGCCAATTTATTGTCCTTCAAGTTTAAGTGAACAGCGAGCCCCATTGATAATCATGAAATGGAAATTATTTGTGACTTTCTACAAGTCGAACAATGAATAGTACAGGTAGACGGGTGAAATCTTTCTATATATTGCTTCTAAATAGTCTAAGAAACATATTTGCAAATCATCCAAACAGTACCATTCGCCAATTTTTTGTTCTTCAAGTTTAAGTGAACAATGAGCCCCATTGTTAATCCTTTAACGGAAATTAATTGTAAATTTCTACAAGTAGAACAATGATTGGAACCCGTAGACGGTTGAAATCTTTGTATATATTGCTCCTATATAGTCTAAGAAACATATGTGCAAAGCATCCAAACAGTACCATTCGCCAATTTTTTGTTCTTCAAGTTTAAGTGAACAACGAGCCCCAATGGTTAATCCTTTATCGGAAATTATTTGTAATTTTCGACAAGTAGAACAATGAATGGATCAGGTAGACGGTTGAAATCTTTGTATATATTGCTTCTATATAATCTAAGAAACATATATGCAAAGCATCCAAACAGTCCAATTCGCCAATTTTTTGTTCTTCAAGTTTAAGTGAACTACGAGCCCCATTGTTAATCCTTTAACGGAAATTAATTGTAACTTTCTACAAGTAGAACAATGATTGGAACACGTAGACGCTTGAAATCTTTGTATATATTGCTTCTATATAGCCTACGAAACATATATGCAAAGCATCCAAACAGTACAATTCGCCAATTTTTTGTTCTTCAAGTTTAAGTGAACTACGAGCCCCATTGTTAATCTTTAACGGAAATTAATTGTAACTTTCTACAAGTAGAACAATGATTGGAACACGTAGACGGTTGAAATCTTTGTATATATTGCTTCCATATAGTCTAAGAAACATATATGAAAAGCAACCAAACAGTACCATTCGCCAATTTTTTGATCTTCAGGTTTAAGTGAACAGCGAGCCCCATTGATAATCATGAAATGGAAATTATTTGTAACATTCTACAAGTAGAACAATGAATAGTACAGGTAGACGGGTGAAATCTTTCTATATATTGCTTCTAATTAGTCTAAGAAACATCTATGCAAAGCATCCAAACAGTACAATTCGCCAATTTTTTGTTCTTCAAGTTTAAGTGAACTACGAGCCCCATTGTTAATCCTTTAAAGGAAATTATTTGTAAATTTCGACAAGTAGAACAATGAATGGAACAGGTAGCCGGTTGAAATCAATGTATATATTGCTTCTATATAGTCTAAGAAACATATATGCAAAGCATCCAAACAGTACAATTCGCCAATTCATTGTTCTTCAAGTTTAAGTTAACAACGAGCCCCATTGTTAATCCTTTAAAGGAAATTATGTGTAAATTTCGACAAGTAGAACAATGATTGGAACACGTAGACGGTTGAAATCTTTGTATATATTGCTTCCATATAGTCTAAGAAACATGTACGCAAAGCATCCAAACAGTACCATTCGCCAATTTTTTGTTCTTCAAGTTTAAGTGAACAATGAGCCCCAATGGTTAATCCGTTATCGGAAATTATTTGTAACTTTCGACAAGTAGAACAATGAATGGAACAGGTAGACGGTTGAAATCTTTGTATATATTGCTTCTATATAGTCTAAGAAACATATATGCAAAGCATCCAAACAGTACCATTCGCCAATTTTTTGTTCTTCAAGTTTAAGTGAACTACGAGCCCCATTGTTAATCCTTTAAAGGAAATTATCTGTAAATTTCGACAAGTAGAACAATGAATGGAACAGGTAGACGGTTGAAATCATTGTATATATTGCTACCATATAGTCTAAGAAACATGTACGCAAAGCATCCAAACAGTACCATTCGCCAATTTTTTGTCCTTCAAGTTTAAGTGAACAATGAGCCCCATTGTTAATCCTTTATCGGAAATTATTTGTAACTTTCGACAAGTAAAACAATGAATGGAAAAGGTAGACGGTTGAAATCTTTATATATATTGCTTCTATATAGTCTAAAAACAAATATGCAAAGCATCCAAACAGTACAATTCGCCAATTTTTTGTTCTTCAAGTTTAAGTAAACTACGATCCCCATTGTTAATCCCTTAACGGAAATTATTTGTAACTTTCGACAAGTAGAACAATGAATGGAACAGGTAGACGGTTGAAATCTTTGTATATATTGCTTCTAAATAGTCTAAGAAGCATATATGCAAAGCATCCAAACAGTACCATTCGCCAATTTTTTGTTCTTCAAGTTTAAGTGAACTACGAGCCCCATTGTTAATCCTTTAAAGGAAATTATTTGTAAATTTCGACAAGTAGAACAATGAATGGAACAGGCAGACGGTTGAAATCTTTGTATATATTGCTTCTATATAGTCTGAGAAGCATATATGCAAAGCATCCAAACAGTACCATTCGCCAATTTTTTGTTCTTCAAGTTTAAGTGAACTACGAGCCCCATTGTTAATCCTTTAAAGGAATTTATTTGTAAATTTCGACAAGTAGAACAATGAATGGAACAGGTAGACTGTTGAAATCATTGTATATATTGCTTCTATATAGTCTAAGAAACATATATGCAAAGCATCCAAACAGTACAATTCGCCAATTTTTTGTTCTTCAAGTTTAAGTGAACAATGAGCCCCATTGTTAATCCTGTAAAGGAAATTATTTGTAATTTTCGACAAGTAGAACAATGAATGGAACAGGTAGACGGTTGAAATCTTTGTATATATTGCTTCTATATAGTCTAAGAAACATATATGCAAAGCATCCAAACAGTACAATTCGCCAATTTTTTGTTCTTCAAGTTTAGGTGAACAATGAGCCCCAATGGTTAATCCTTTATCGGTAATTATTTGTAATTTTCGACAAGTAGAACAATGAATGAAACTGGTAGACGGTTGAAATCTTTGTATATATTGCTTCTATATTATCTAAGAAACATATATGCAAAGCATCTAAACAGTAACAATCGCCAATTTTTTGATCTTCAAGTTTAAGTGAACAGCGAGCCCCATTGATAATCATGAAATGGAAATTATTTGTAACTTTCTACAAGTAGAACAATGAATAGTACAGGTAGACGGGTGAAATCTTTCTATATATTGCTTCTAAATAGTCTAAGAAACATCTATGCAAAGCATCCAAACAGTACAATTCGCCAATTTTTTGTTCTTCAAGTTTAAGTAAACTACGATCCCCATTGTTAATCCCTTAACGGAAATTATTTGTAACTTTCGACAAGTAGAACAATGAATGGAACAGGTAGACGGTTGAAATCATTATATATATTGCTTCTATATAGTCTAAGAAACATATATGCAAAGCAACCAAACAGTACCATTCGCCAATTTTTTGATCTTCAGGTTTAAGTAAACTACGATCCCCATTGTTAATCCCTTAACGGAAATTAATTGTAACTTTCTACAAGTAGAACAATGATTGGAACACGTAGACGGTTGAAATCTTTGTATATATTGCTTCTATATAGTCTAAGAAACATATGTGCAAATCATCCAAACAGTACTATTCGCCAATTATTTGATCTTCAAGTTTAAGTGAACTACGATCCCCATTGTTAATCCCTTAACGGAAATTATTTGTAACTTTCGACAAGTAGAACAGTGAATGGAACAGGTAGACGGTTGAAATCAATGTATATATTGCTTCTTTATAGTCTAAGAAACATATATGCAAAGCATCCATACAGTACCATTCGCCACTTTTTTGTTCTTCAAGTTTAAGTGAACAACGAGCCCCATTGTTAATCCTTTAAAGGAAATTATTTGTAAATTTCGACAAGTAGAACAATGATTGGAACACGTAGACGGTTGAAATCTTTGTATATATTGCTTCCATATAGTCTAAGAAAAATGTACGCAAAGCATCCAAACAGTACAATTCGCCAAATTTTTGTTCTTCAAGTTTAAGTGAACTACGATCCCCATTGTTAATCCCTTAACGGAAATTATTTGTAACTTTCGACAAGTAGAACAGTGAATGGAACAGGTAGACGGTTGAAATCTTTGTATATATTGCTACTATATAGTATAAGAAACATATATGCAAAGCATCCAAACAGTACAATTCGCCAATTTTTTGGTCTTCAAGTTTAAGTGAACAATGAGCCCCAATGGTTAATCCGTTATCGGAAATTATTTGTAACTTTCGACAAGTAGAACAATGAATGGAACAGGTAGACGGTTGAAATCTTTGTATATATTGCTTCTATATAGTCTAAGAAACATATATGCAAAGCATCCAAACAGTACCATTCGCCAATTTTTTGTTCTTCAAGTTTAAGTGAACTACGTGCCCCATTGTTAATCCTTTAAAGGAAATTATTTGTAAATTTCGACTAGTAGAACAATGAATGGAACAGGTAGACGATTGAAATCTTTGTATACATTGCTTCTATATAGTCTAAGAAACATATATGCAAAGCATCCAAACAGTACAATTCGCCAATTTTTTGTTCTTCAAGTTTAAGTGAACAATGAGCCCCAATGGTTAATCCTTTATCGGTAATTATTTGTAACTTTCGACAAGTAGAACAATGAATGGAACAGGTAGACGATTGAAATCTTTGTATACATTGCTTCTATATAGTCTAAGAAACATATATGCAAAGCATCCAAACAGTACAATTCGCCAATTTTTTGTTCTTCAAGTTTAAGTAAAATACGATCCCCATTGTTAATCCCTTAACGGAAATTATTTGTAACTTTCGACAAGTAGAACAATGAATGGAACAGGTAGACGGTTGAAATCTTTGTATATATTGCTTCTATATAGTCTAAGAAGCATATATGCAAAGCATCCAAACAGTACCATTCGCCAATTTTTTGTTCTTCAAGTTTAAGTGAACTACGAGCCCCATTGTTAATCCTTTAAAGGAAATTATTTGTAAATTTCGACAAGTAGAACAATGAATGGAACAGGTAGGCTGTTGAAATCATTGTATATATTGCTTCTATATAGTCTAAGAAACATATATGCAAAGCATCCAAACAGTACAATTCGCCAATTTTTTGTTCTTCAAGTTTAAGTGAACAATGAGCCCCATTGTTAATCCTTTAAAGGAAATTATTTGTAACTTTCGACAAGTAGAACAATGAATGGAACAGGTAGACGGTTGAAATCTTTGTATATATTGCTTCTATATAGTCTAAGAAACATAAATGCAAAGCATCCAAACAGTACAATTCGCCAATTTTTTGTTCTTCAAGTTTAGGTGAACAATGAGCCCCAATGGTTAATCCTTTATCGGTAATTATTTGTAATTTTCGACAAGTAGAACAATGAATGAAACTGGTAGACGGTTGAAATCTTTGTATATATTGCTTCTATATAATCTAAGAAACATCTATGCAAAGCATCCAAACAGTACAATTCGCCAATTTTTTGTTCTTCAAGTTTAAGTAAACTACGATCCCCATTGTTAATCCCTTAACGGAAATTATTTGTAACTTTCGACAAGTAGAACAATGAATGGAACAGGTAGACGGTTGAAATCATTATATATATTGCTTCTATATAGTCTAAGAAACATATATGCAAAGCATCCACACAGTACAATTCGCCAATTTTTTGTTCTTCAAGTTTAAGTAAACTACGATCCCCTTTGTTAATCCCTTAACGGAAATTATTTGTAACATTCGACAAGTAGAACAATGAATGGAACAGGTAGACGGTTGAAATCATTGTATATATTGCTTCTATATAGTCTAAGAAACATATATGCAAAGCATCCAAACAGTACAATTCGCCAATTTTTTGTTCTTCAAGTTTAAGTGAACTACGAGCCCCATTGTTAATCCTTTAAAGGAAATTATGTGTAAATTTCGACAAGTAGAACAATGATTGGAACACGTAGACGGCTGAAATCTTTGTATATATTGCTTCCATATAGTCTAAGAAACATGTACGCAAAGCATTCAAACAGTACCATTCGCCAATTTTTTGGTCTTCAGGTTTAAGTAAACTACGATCCGCATTGTTAATCCCTTAACGGAAATTAATTGTAACTTTCTACAAGTAGAACAATGATTGGAACACGTAGACGGTTGAAATCTTTGTATATATTGCTTCCATATAGTCTAAGAAACATATATGCAAAGCAACCAAACAGTACCATTCGCCAATTTTTTGATCTTCAGGTTTAAGTGAACAGCGAGCCCCATTGATAATCATGAAACTGCAATTATTTGTAACTTTCTACAAGTAGAACAATGAAGAGTACAGGTAGACGGGTGAAATCTTTCTATATATTGCTTCTAAATAGTCTAAGAAACATATATGCAAAGCATCCAAACAGTACAATTCGCCAATTTTTTGTTCTTCAAGTTTAAGTGAACTACGAGCCCCATTGTTAATCATTTAAAGGAAATTATTTGTAAATTTCGACAAGTAAAACAATAAATAGATCAGGTAGACGGTTGAAACCATTGTATATATTGCTTCTATATAGCCTACGAAACATATATGCAAAGCATCCAAACAGTACAATTTGCCAATTTTTCGTTCTTCAAGTTTAAGTGAAGTACGAGTCCCATTGTTAATCCTTTAACGGAAATTAATTGTAACTTTCTACAAGCAGAACAATGATTGGAACACGCAGACGGTTGAAATCTTTGTATATATTGCTTCCATATAGTCTAAGAAACATATATGCAAAGCATCCAAACAGTACCATTCGCCAATTTTTTGTTCTTCAAGTTTAAGTGAACAATGAGCCCCATTGTTAATCTTTTATCGGAAATTATTTGTAACTTTCGACAAGTAGAACATTGAATGGAACAGGTAGACGGTTGAAACCTTTGTATATATTGCTTCTATATAGTATAAGAAACATATATGCAAAGCATCCAAACAGTACAATTCGCCAATTTTTTATTCTTCAAGTTTAAGTGAACAATGAGCCCCAATGGTTAATCCGTTATCGGAAATTATTTGTAACCTTCAACAAGTAGAACAATGAATGGAACAGGTAGACGGTTGAAATCTTTGTATATGTTGCTTCTATATAGTCTAAGAAACCTATATGCAAAGCATCTGAACTGTAACAATCGCCAATTTTTTGATCTTCAAGTTTAAGTGAACAGCGAGCCCCATTGATAATCATGAAATGAAAATTATTTGTAACTTTCTACAAGTAGAACAATGAATAGTACAGGTAGACGGGTGAAATCTTTCTATATATTGCTTCTAAATAGTCTAAGAAACATCTATGCAAAGCATCCAAACAGTACAATTCGCCAATTATTTCATCTTCATGTTTAAGTGAACTACGAGCCCCATTGATAATCATGTAATGGAAATTATTTGTAACTTTCTACAAGTAGAACAATGAATAGTACAGGTAGACGGTTGAAATCTTTGTATATATTGCTTCTATATAGTCTAAGAAACATATATGTAAAGCATCCAAACAGTACAATTCGCCAATTTTTTGTTCTTCAAGTTAATGTGAACTACGAGCCCCATTGTTAATCCTTTATCCGTAATTATTTGTAACTTTCGACAAGTAGAACAATGAATGGAACAGGTAGACGGTTGAAATCCTTGTATATATTACGCCTATATAGTCTAAGAAACATATATGCAAAGCATCCAAACAGTACAATTCGCCAATTTATTTTTCTTCAAGTTTAAGTGAACAACGAGCCCCATTGTTAATCTTTTAAAGGAAATTATTTGTAAATTTCGACAAGTAGAACAATGAATGGAACAGGTAGACGGTTGAAATCTTTGTATATATTGCTTGTATATAATCTAAGAAACATATATGCAAAGCATCCAAACAGTACCATTCGCCAATTTTTTGTTCTTCAAGTTTAAGTGAACAATGAGCCCCAATGGTTAATCCGTTATCGGAAATTATTTGTAACTTTCGACAAGTAGAACAATGAATGGAACAGGTAGACGGTTGAAATCTTTGTATATATTGCTTCTATGTAGTGTAAGAAACATATATGCAAAGCATCCAAACAGTACCATTCGCCAATTTTTTGTTCTTCAAGTTTAAGTGAACTACGAGCCCCATTGTTAATCCTTTAAAGGAAATTATTTGTAAATTTCGACTAGTAGAACAATGAATGGAACAGGTAGACGATTGAAATCTTTGTATACATTGCTTCTATATAGTCTAAGAAACATATATGCAAAGCATCCAAACAGTACATTTCGCCAATTTTTTGTTCTTCAAGTTTAAGTGAACAATGAGCCCCAATGGTTAATCCTTTATCGGTAATTATTTGTAACTTTCGACAAGTAGAACAATGAATGGAACAGGTAGACGGTTGAAATCCTTGTATATATTGCGTCTATATAATCTAAGAAACATATATGCAAAGCATCCAAACAGTACCATTCGCCAATTTTTTGTTCTTCAAGTTTAAGTGAACTACGAGCCCCATTGTTAATCCTTTAAAGGAAATTATTTGTAAATTTCGACAAGTAGAACAATGAATGGAACAGGCAGACTGTTGAAATCTTTGTATATATTGCTTCCATCTAGTGTAAGAAACAAATATGCAAAGCATCCAAACAGTACAATTCGCCAATTTTTTATTCTTCAAGTTTAAGTGAACTACGAGCCCCATTGATAATCATGAAATGGAAATTATTTGTAACTTTCTACAAGTAGAACAATTAATAGTACAGGTAGACGGGTGAAATCTTTCTATATATTGCATATAAATAGTCTAAGAAACATATATGCAAAGCATCCAAACAGTACCATTCGCCAATTTTTTGTTCTTCAAGTTTAAGTGAACTACGAGCCCCATTGTTAATCCTTTAAAGGAAATTATTTGTAAATTTCGACAAGTAGAACAATGAATGGAACAGGTAGACGGTTGAAATCCTTGTATATATTGCGTCTATATAGTCTAAGAAACATATATGCAAAGCATCCAAACAGTACAATTCGCCAATTTTTTGTTCTTCAAGTTTAAGTAAACTACGATCCCCATTGTTAATCCCTTAACGGAAATTATTTGTAACTTTCGACAAGTAGAACAATGAATGGAACAGGTAGACGGGTGAAATCTTTCTATATATTGCATCTAAATAGTCTAAGAAACATATATGCAAAGCATCCAAAAAGTACCATTCGCCAATTTTTTGTTCTTCAAGTTTAAGTGAACTACGAGCCCCAATGGTTAATCCGTTATCGGAAATTATTAGTAACTTTCCACAAGTAGAACAATGAATGGAACAAGTAGACGGTTGAAATCTTTGTATATATTGCTTCTATATAGTCTAAGAAACTTATATGCAAAGCATCTAAACAGTAACATTCGCCAATTTTTTGTTCTTCAAGTTTAAGTGAACAATGAGCCCCATTGTTAATCCTATATCGGAAATTATTTGTAACTTTCGACAAGTAGAACAATGAATAGAACAGGTAGACGGTTGAAATCTTTGTATATATTGCGTCTATATAGTCTAAGAAACATATATGCAAAGCATCCAAACAGTACCATGCGCCAATTTTTTGTTTTTCAAGTTTAACTGAACTACGAGCCCCATTGTTAATCCTTTATCGGAAATTATTTGTAACTTTCGACAAGTAGAACAATGAATGGAACTGGTAGACGGTTGAAATCATTGTATATATTGCTTCTATATAGTCTAAGAAACCTATATGCAAAGCATCTAAACAGTAACATTCGCCAATTTTTTGATCTTCAAGTTTAAGTGAACATTGTGCCCCATTGTTAATCCTTTATCGGAAATTGTTTGTAACTTTCGACAAGTAGAACAATGAATGGAACAGGTAGACGGTTGAAATCTTTGTATATATTGCTTCTATATAGTATAAGAAACATATATGCAAAGCATCCAAACAGTACAATTCGCCAATTTTTTGTTCTTCAAGTTTAAGTGAACAGCGAGCCCCATTGATAATCATGAAATGGAAATTATTTGTAACTTTCTACAAGTAGAACAATGAATAGTACATGTAGACGGGTGAAATCTTTGTATATATTGCTTCTAAATAGTCTAAGAAACATATATGCAAAGCATCCAAACAGTACAATTCGCCAATTTTTTGTTCTTCAAGTTTAAGTGAACTACGAGCCCCATTGTTAATCCTTTAAAGGAAATTATTTGTAAATTTCGACAAGTAGAACAATGAATGGATCATGTAGACGGTTGAAATCATTGTATATATTGCTTCTATATAGTCTGCGAAACAAATATGCAAAGCATCCAAACAGTACAATTCGCCAATTATTTCATCTTCAAGTTTAAGTGAACTACGAGCCCCATTGTTAATACTTTAACGGAAATTATTTGTAACTTGCGACAAGTAGAACAATGAGTGGAACAGGTAGACGGTTGAAATCAATGTATATATTGCTTCTATATAGTCTAAGAAACATATATGCAAAGCATCCAAACAGTACCATTCGCCAATTTTTTGTTCTTCAAGTTTAAGTGAACTACGAGCCCCATTGTTAATCCTTTAACGGTAATTAATTGTAACTTTCTACAAGTAGAACAATGATTGGAACACGTAGACGGCTGAAATCTTTGTCTATATTGCTTCCATATAGTCTAAGAAACATATATGCAAAGCATCCAAACAGTACCATTCGCCAATTTTTTGTTCTCCAAGTTTAAGTGAACAATGAGCCCCAATGGTTAGTCCTTTATCGGTAATTATTTGTAACTTTCGACAAGTAGAACAATGAATGGAACAGGTAGACGGTTGAAATCATTGTATATATTGCTTCCATATAGTTTAAGAGACATGTACGCAAAGCATCCAAACAGTACCATTCGCCAATTTTTTGATCTTCAATTTTAAGTGAACTACGAGCCCCATTGTTAATACTTTAACGGAAATTATTTGTAACTTGCGACAAGTAGAACAATGAATGGAACATGTAGCCGGTTGAAATCAATGTATATATTGCTTCTATATAGTCTAAGAAACATATATGCAAAGCATCCAAACAGTACCATTCGCCAATTTTTTGTTCTTCAAGTTTAAGTGAACAATGAGCCCCAATGGTTAATCCTTTATCGGAAATTATCTGTAATTTTCGACAAGTAGAACAAGGAATGGAACTGGTAGACGGTTGAAATCTTTGTATATATTGCTGCTGTATAATCTAAGAAACATATATGCAAAGCATCTAAACAGTAACAATGGCCAATTTTTTTATCTTCAAGTTTAAGTGAACAGCGAGCCCCATTGATAATCATGGAATAGAAATTATTTGTAACTTTCTACAAGTAGAACAATGAATAGTACAGGTAGACGGGTGAAATCTTTCTATATATTGCTTCTAAATAGTCTAAGAACACATCTATGCAAAGCATCCAAACAGTACAATTCGCCAATTTTTTGTTCTTCAAGTTTAAGTGAACTACGAGCCCCATTGTTAATCCTTTAATGGAAATTATTTATAAATTTCGACAAGTAGAACAATGAATGGAACAGGTAGACGGTTGAAATCATTGTATATATTGCTTCTATATAGTCTAAGAAACATGTACGCAAAGCATCCAAAGAGTACCATTCGCCAATTTTTTGTCCTTCAAGTTTAAGTGAACAATGAGCCCCATTGTTAATCCTTTATCGGAAATTATTTGTAACTTTCGACAAGTAGAACAATGAATCGAACAGGTAGACGGTTGAAATCTTTGTATATATTGCTTCTATATAATCTAAAAAACATATATGCAAAGCATCCAAACAGTACAATTCGCCAATTTTTTGTTCTTCAAGTTTAAGTGAACTACAAGCCAAATTGTTAATCCTTTAAAGGAAATTATTTGTAAATTTCGACAAGTAGAACAATGAATGGATCATGTAGACGGTTGAAATCATTGTATATATTGCTTCTATATAGTCTAAGAAACATATATGCAAAGCATCCAAACAGTACCAATCGCCAATTTTTTGTTCTTCAAGTTTAAGTGAACAATGAGCCCCATTGTTAATCCTTTATCGGAAATTATTTGTAACTTTCGACAAGTAGAACAATGAATGGAACAGGCAGACTGTTGAAATCATTGTATATATTGCTTCTAAATAGTCTAAGAAACATATATGCAAAGCGTCCAAACAGTACAATTCGCCAATTATTTGATCTTCAAGTTTAACTGAACTACGAGCCCCATTGTTAATACTTTAACGGAAATTATTTGTAAATTTCGACAAGTAGAACAATGAATGGAACAGGTAGCCGGTTGAAATCAATGTATATATTGCTTCTATATAGTCTACGAAACATATATGCAAATCATCCAAACAGTATAATTCGCCAATTATTTGATCTTCAAGTTTAAGTGAACTACGAGCCCCATTGTTAATACTTTAACGGAAATTATTTGTAACTTGCGACAAGTAGAACAATGAATGGAACAGGTAGACGGTTGAAATCAATGTATATATTGCTTCTTTATAGTCTAAGAAACATATATGCAAAGCATCCATACAGTACCATTCGCCACTTTTTTGTTCTTCAAGTTTAAGTGAACAACGAGCCCCATTGTTAATCCTTTAAAGGAAATTATTTGTAAATTTCGACAAGTAGAACAATGATTGGAACACGTAGACTGTTGAAATCTTTGTATATATTGCTTCTTAATAGTCTAAGAAACATATATGCAAAGCGTCCAAACAGTACAATTCGCCAATTATTTGATCTTCAAGTTTAAGTGAACTACGAGCCCCATTGTTAATCCTTTAAAGGAAATTATTTGTAAATTTCGACAAGTAGAACAATGAATGGAACAGGTAGCCGGTTGAAATCAATGTATATATTGCTTCTATATAGTCTAAGAAACATATATGCAAAGCATCCAAACAGTACAATTCGCCAATTTTTTTCTCTTCAAGGTTAAGTGAACAATGAGCCCCATTGTTAATCCTTTAAAGGAATTTATTTGTAACTTTCGACAAGTAGAACAATGAATGGAACACGTAGACGGTTGAAATCTTTGTATATATTGCTTCTATATAGTCTAAGAAACATATATGCAAAGCATCCAAACAGTACAATTCGCCAATTTTTTGTTCTTCAAGTTTAAGTGAACAATGAGCCCCAATGGTTAATCCTTTATCGGTAATTATTTGTAACTTTCGACAAGTAGAACAATGAATGGAACAGGTAGACGGTTGAAATCCTTGTATATATTGCGTCTATATAGTCTAAGAAACATATATGCAAAGCATCCAAACAGTACAATTCGCCAATTTTTTGTTCTTCAAGTTTAAGTGAACTACGAGCCCCATTGATAATCATGAAATGGAAATTATTTGTAACTTTCTACAAGTAGAACAATTAATAGTACAGGTAGACGGGTGAAATCTTTCTATATATTACATACAAATAGTCTAAGAAACATATATGCAAAGCATCCAAACAGTACCATTCGCCAATTTTTTGTTCTTCAAGATTAAGTGAACTACGAGCCCCATTGTTAATCCTTTAAAGGAAATAATTTGTAAATTTCGACAAGTAGAACAATGAATGGAACAGGTAGACGGTTGAAATCCTTGTATATATTGCGTCTATATAGTCTATGAAACATATATGCAAAGCATCCAAACAGTACAATTCGCCAATTTTTTGTTCTTCAAGTTTAAGTAAACTACGATCCCCATTGTTAATCCCTTAACGGAAATTATTTGTAACTTTCGACAAGTAGAACAATGAATGGAAGAGGTAGACGGGTGAAATCTTTCTATATATTGCATCTAAATAGTCTAAGAAACATATATGCAAAGCATCCAAAAAGTACCATTCGCCAATTTTTTGTTCTTCAAGTTTAAGTGAACTACGAGCCCCAATGGTTAGTCCGTTATCGGAAATTATTTGTAACTTTCGACAAGTAGAACAATGAATGGAACAGGTAGACGGTTGAAATCAATGTATATATTGCTTCTTTATAGTCTAAGAAACATATATGCAAAGCATCCATACAGTACCATTCGCCACTTTTTTGTTCTTCAAGTTTAAGTGAACAACGAGCCCCATTGTTAATCCTTTAAAGGAAATTATTTGTAAATTTCGACAAGTAGAACAATGATTGGAACACGTAGACGGTTGAAATCTTTGTATATATTGCTTCTATATAGTCTAAGAAACATATATGCAAAGCATCCAAACAGTACAATTCGCTAATTTTTTTCTCTTCAAGTTTAAGTGAACAATGAGCCCCATTGTTAATCCTTTAAAGGAATTTATTTGTAACTTTCGACAAGTAGAACAATGAATGGAACACGTAGACGGTTGAAATCTTTGTATATATTGCTTCTATATAATCGAAAAAACATATATGCAAAGCATCCAAACAGTACAATTCGCCAATTTTTTGTTCTTCAAGTTTAAGTGAACAATGAGCCCCAATGGTTAGTCCTTTATCGGTAATTATTTGTAACTTTCGACAAGTAGAACAATGAATGGAACAGGTAGACGGTTGAAATCATTGTATATATTGCTTCCATATAGTTTAAGAAACATGTACGCAAAGCATCCAAACAGTACCATTCGCCAATTTTTTGTTCTTCAAGTTTAAGTAAACTACGATCCCCATTGTTAATCCCTTAACGGAAATTATTTGTAACTTTCGACAAGTAGAACAGTGAATGGAACAGGTAGACGGTTGAAATCTTTGTATATATTGCTTCTATATAATCTAAGAAACATATATGCAAAGCATCCAAACAGTACAATTCGCCAATTATTTCATCTTCAAGTTTAAGTGAACAACGAGCCCCATTGTTAATCCTTTAAAGGAAATTATTTGTAAATTTCGACAAGTAGAACAATGAATGGAACTGGTAGACGGTTGAAATCTTTGTATATGTTGCTTCTATATAGTCTAAGAAACCTATATGCGAAGCATCTAAACAGTAACATTCGCCAATTTTTTGATCTTCAAGTTTAAGTAAACTACGATCCCCATTGTTAATCCCTTAACGGAAATTATTTGTAACTTTCGACAAGTAGAACAATGAATGGAACAGGTAGACGGGTGAAATCTTTCTATATATTGCTTCTATATAGTCTAAGAAACCTATATGCAAAGCATCTAAACAGTAACATTCGCCAATTTTTTGTTCTTCAAGTTTAAGTGAACAATGAGCCCCATTGTTAATCCTATATCGGAAATTATTTGTAACTTTCGACAAGTAGAACAATGAATAGAACAGGTAGACGGTTGAAATCTTTGTATATATTGCGTCTATATAGTCTAAGAAACATATATGCAAAGCATCCAAACAGTACCATGCGCCAATTTTTTGTTTTTCAAGTTTAAGTGAACTACGAGCCCCATTGTTAATCCTTTATCGGAAATTATTTGTAACTTTCGACAAGTAGAACAATGAATGGAACTGGTAGACGGATGAAATCATTGTATATATTGCTTCTATATAGTCTAAGAAACCTATATGCAAAGCATCTAAACAGTAACATTCGCCAATTTTTTGATCTTCAAGTTTAAGTGAACATTGTGCCCCATTGTTAATCCTTTATCGGAAATTGTTTGTAACTTTCGACAAGTAGAACAATGAATGGAACAGGTAGACGGTTGAAATCTTTGTATATATTGCTTCTATATAGTATAAGAAACATATATGCAAAGCATCCAAACAGTACAATTCGCCAATTTTTTGTTCTTCAAGATTAAGTGAACAGCGAGCCCCATTGATAATCATGAAATGGAAATTATTTGTAACTTTCTACAAGTAGAACAATGAATAGTACATGTAGACGGGTGAAATCTTTGTATATATTGCTTCTAAATAGTCTAAGAAACATATATGCAAAGCATCCAAACAGTACAATTCGCCAATTTTTTGTTCTTCAAGTTTAAGTGAACTACGAGCCCCATTGTTAATCCTTTAAAGGAAATTATTTGTAAATTTCGACAAGTAGAACAATGAATGGATCATGTAGACGGTTGAAATCATTGTATATATTGCTTCTATATAGTCTGCGAAACAAATATGCAAAGCATCCAAACAGTACAATTCGCCAATTATTTCATCTTCAAGTTTAAGTGAACTACGAGCCCCATTGTTAATACTTTAACGGAAATTATTTGTAACTTGCGACAAGTAGAACAATGAGTGGAACAGGTAGACGGTTGAAATCAATGTATATATTGCTTCTATATAGTCTAAGAAACATATATGCAAAGCATCCAAACAGTACCATTCGCCAATTTTTTGTTCTTCAAGTTTAAGTGAACTACGAGCCCCATTGTTAATCCTTTAACGGTAATTAATTGTAACTTTCTACAAGTAGAACAATGATTGGAACACGTAGACGGTTGAAATCTTTGTCTATATTGCTTCCATATAGTCTAAGAAACATATATGCAAAGCATCCAAACAGTACCATTCGCCAATTTTTTGTTCTTCAAGTTTAAGTGAACAATGAGCCCCAATGGTTAGTCCTTTATCGGTAATTATTTGTAACTTTCGACAAGTAGAACAATGAATGGAACAGGTAGCCGGTTGAAATCAATGTATATATTGCTTCTATATAGTCTAAGAAACATATATGCAAAGCATCCAAACAGTACCCTTCGCCAATTTTTTGTTCTTCAAGTTTAAGTGAACTACGAGCCCCATTGTTAATCCTTTAACGGTAATTAATTGTAACTTTCTACAAGTAGAACAATGATTGGAACACGTAGACGGTTGAAATCATTGTATATATTGCTTCCATATAGTTTAAGAAACATGTACGCAAAGCATCCAAACAGTACCATTCGCCAATTTTTTGATCTTCAATTTTAAGTGAACTACGAGCCCCATTGTTAATACTTTAACGGAAATTATTTGTAACTTGCGACAAGTAGAACAATGAATGGAACATGTAGCCGGTTGAAATCAATGTATATATTGCTTCTATATAGTCTAAGAAACATATATGCAAAGCATCCAAACAGTACCATTCGCCAATTTTTTGTTCTTCAAGTTTAAGTGAACAATGAGCCCCAATGGTTAATCCTTTATCGGAAATTATCTGTAATTTTCGACAAGTAGAACAAGGAATGGAACTGGTAGACGGTTGAAATCTTTGTATATATTGCTGCTGTATAATCTAAGAAACATATATGCAAAGCATCTAAACAGTAACAATGGCCAATTTTTTTATCTTCAAGTTTAAGTGAACAGCGAGCCCCATTGATAATCATGGAATAGAAATTATTTGTAACTTTCTACAAGTAGAACAATGAATAGTACAGGTAGACGGGTGAAATCTTTCTATATATTGCTTCTAAATAGTCTAAGAACACATCTATGCAAAGCATCCAAACAGTACAATTCGCCAATTTTTTGTTCTTCAAGTTTAAGTGAACTACGAGCCCCATTGTTAATCCTTTAATGGAAATTATTTATAAATTTCGACAAGTAGAACAATGAATGGAACAGGTAGACGGTTGAAATCATTGTATATATTGCTTCTATATAGTCTAAGAAACATGTACGCAAAGCATCCAAAGAGTACCATTCGCCAATTTTTTGTCCTTCAAGTTTAAGTGAACAATGAGCCCCATTGTTAATCCTTTATCGGAAATTATTTGTAACTTTCGACAAGTAGAACAATGAATCGAACAGGTAGACGGTTGAAATCTTTGTATATATTGCTTCTATATAATCTAAAAAACATATATGCAAAGCATCCAAACAGTACAATTCGCCAATTTTTTGTTCTTCAAGTTTAAGTGAACAATGAGCCCCAATGGTTAGTCCTTTATCGGTAATTATTTGTAACTTTCGACAAGTAGAACAATGAATGGAACAGGTAGCTGGTTGAAATCAATGTATATATTGCTTCTATATAGTCTAAGAAACATATATGCAAAGCATCCAAACAGTACCATTCGCCAATTTTTTGTTCTTCAAGTTTAAGTGAACGACGAGCCCCAATGGTTAATCCTTTATCGGAAATTATCGGTAATTTTCGACAAGTAGAACAATGAATGGAACTGGTAGACGGTTGAAATCTTTGTATATATTGCTTCTATATAATCTAAGAAACATATATGCAAAGCATCTAAACAGTAACAATCGCCAATTTTTTGATCTTCAAGTTTAAGTGAACAGCGAGCCCCATTGATAATCATGGAATAGAAATTATTTGTAACTTTCTACAAGTAGAACAATGAATAGTACAGGTAGACGGGTGAAATCTTTCTATATATTGCTTCTAAATAGTCTAAGAACACATCTATGCAAAGCATCCATACAGTACAATTCGCCAATTTTTTGTTCTTCAAGTTTAAGTGAACTACAAGCCAAATTGTTAATCCTTTAAAGGAAATTATTTGTAAATTTCGACAAGTAGAACAATGAATGGATCATGTAGACGGTTGAAATCATTGTATATATTGCTTCTATATAGTCTAAGAAACATATATGCAAAGCATCCAAACAGTACCAATCGCCAATTTTTTGTTCTTCAAGTTTAAGTGAACAATGAGCCCCATTGTTAATCCTTTATCGGAAATTATTTGTAACTTTCGACAAGTAGAACAATGAATGGAACAGGCAGACTGTTGAAATCATTGTATATATTGCTTCTAAATAGTCTAAGAAACATATATGCAAAGCGTCCAAACAGTACAATTCGCCAATTATTTGATCTTCAAGTTTAACTGAACTACGAGCCACATTGTTAATACTTTAACGGAAATTATTTGTAAATTTCGACAAGTAGAACAATGAATGGAACAGGTAGCCGGTTGAAATCAATGTATATATTGCTTCTATATAGTCTACGAAACATATATGCAAATCATCCAAACAGTATAATTCGCCAATTATTTGATCTTCAAGTTTAAGTGAACTACGAGCCCCATTGTTAATACTTTAACGGAAATTATTTGTAACTTGCGACAAGTAGAACAATGAATGGAACAGGTAGACGGTTGAAATCAATGTATATATTGCTTCTTTATAGTCTAAGAAACATATATGCAAAGCATCCATACAGTACCATTCGCCACTTTTTTGTTCTTCAAGTTTAAGTGAACAACGAGCCCCATTGTTAATCCTTTAAAGGAAATTATTTGTAAATTTCGACAAGTAGAACAATGATTGGAACACGTAGACGGTTGAAATCTTTGTATATATTGCTTCTTAATAGTCTAAGAAACATATATGCAAAGCGTCCAAACAGTACAATTCGCCAATTATTTGATCTTCAAGTTTAAGTGAACTACGAGCCCCATTGTTAATCCTTTAAAGGAAATTATTTGTAAATTTCGACAAGTAGAACAATGAATGGAACAGGTAGCCGGTTGAAATCAATGTATATATTGCTTCTATATAGTCTAAGAAACATATATGCAAAGCATCCAAACAGTACAATTCGCCAATTTTTTTCTCTTCAAGTTTAAGTGAACAATGAGCCCCATTGTTAATCCTTTAAAGGAAATTATTTGTAAATTTCGACAAGTAGAACAGTGAATGGAACAGGTAGACGGTTGAAATCTTTGTATATATTGCTTCTATATAATCTAAGAAACATATATGCAAAGCATCCAAACAGTACAATTCGCCAATTTTTTGTTCTTCAAGTTTAAGTAAACTACGATCCCCATTGTTAATCCCTTAACGGAAATTATTTGTAACTTTCGACAAGTAGAACAGTGAATGGAACAGGTAGACGGTTGAAATCTTTGTATATATTGCTTCTATATAATCTAAGAAACATATATGCAAAGCATCCAAACAGTACAATTCGCCAATTATTTCATCTTCAAGTTTAAGTGAACAACGAGCCCCATTGTTAATCCTTTAAAGGAAATTATTTGTAAATTTCGACAAGTAGAACAATGAATGGAACTGGTAGACGGTTGAAATCTTTGTATATGTTGCTTCTATATAGTCTAAGAAACCTATATGCGAAGCATCTAAACAGTAACATTCGCCAATTTTTTGATCTTCAAGTTTAAGTGAACAGCGAGCCCCATTGATAATCATGAAATGGAAATTATTTGTAACTTTCGACAAGTAGAACAGTGAATGGAACAGGTAGACTGTTGAAATCTTTGTATATGTTGCTTCTATATAGTATCGGAAACATATATGCAAAGCATCCAAACAGTACAATTCGCAAATTTTTTGTTCTTCAAGTTTAAGTGAACAATGAGCCCCAATGGTTAATCCTTTATCGGAAATTATCTGTAATTTTCGACAAGTAGAACAATGAATGGAACAGGTAGACGGTTGAAATCCTTGTATATATTGCTTCCATATAGTCTAAGAAACATGTATGCAAAGCATCCAAACAGTACCATTCGCCAATTCTTTGTCCTTCAAGTTTAAGTGAACAATGAGCCCCATTGTTAATCCTTTATCGGAAATTATTTGTAACTTTCGACAAGTAGAACAATGAATCGAACAGGTAGACGGTTGAAATCTTTGTATATGTTGCTTCTATATAATCTAAGAAACATATATGCAAAGCATCCAAACAGTACAATTCGCCAATTTTTTGTTCTTCAAGTTTAAGTGAACAATGAGCCCCAATGGTTAATCCTTTATCGGAAATTATCTGTAATTTTCGACAAGTAGAACAATGAATGGAACTGGTAGACAGTTGAAATCTTTGTATATATTGCTTCTATATAATCTAAGAAACATATATGCAAAGCATCTAAACAGTAACAATCGCCAATTTTTTGATCTTCAAGTTTAAGTGAACAGCGAGCCCCATTAATAATCATGGAATAGAAATTATTTGTAACTTTCTACAAGTAGAACAATGAATAGTACAGGTAGACGGGTGAAATCTTTCTATATATTGCTTCTAAATAGTCTAAGAACACATCTATGCAAAGCATCCAAGCAGTACCATTCGCCAATTTTTTGTTCTTCAAGTTTAAGTGAACAATGAGCCCCATTGTTAATCGTTTATCGTAAATTATTTGTAACTTTCGACAAGTAGAACAATGAATGGAACAGGTAGACGGTTGAAATCTTTGTATATATTGCTTCTATATAGTCTAAGAAACATATATGCAAATCATCCAAACAGTACAAATCGCCAATTTATTGTTCTTCAAGTTTAAGTGAACAACGAGCCCCATTGTTAATCCTTTACAGGAAATTATGTGTAAATTTCGACAAGTAGAACAATGATTGGAACACGTAGACGGTTGAAATCTTTGTATATATTGCTTCCATATAGTCTAAGAAACATGTGCGCAAAGCATCCAAACAGTACCATTCGCCAATTTTTTGGTCTTCAAGTTTAAGTGAACAATGAGCCCCAATGGTTAATCCTTTATCGGAAATTATTTGTAATTTTCGACAAGTAGAACAATGAATGGAACAGGTAGACGGTGGAAATCCTTGTATATATTGCTTCCATATAGTCTAAGAAACAGATATGCAAAGCATTCAAACAGTACCATTCGCCAATCTTTTGTTCTTCAAGTTTAAGTGAACAATGAGCCCCATTGTTAATCCTTTATCGGAAATTATTTGTAACTTTCGACAAGTAGAACATTGAATGGAACAGGTAGGCGGTTGAAATCTTTGTATATATTGCTTCTATATAGTCTAAGAAACATATATGCAAAGCATCCAAACAGTACCATTCATCAATTTTTTGTTCTTCAAGTTTAAGTGAACAACGAGCCCCATTGTTAATCCTTTAAAGGAAATTATTTGTAAATTTCGACAAGTAGAACAATGATTGGAACACGTAGACGGTTGAAATCTTTGTATATATTGCTTCCATATAGTCTAAGAAACATGTACGCAAAGCATCCAAACAGTACCATTCGCCAATTTTTTGTTCTTCAAGTTTAAGTGAACAATGAGCCCCAATGGTTAATCCTTTATCGGAAATTATTTGTAATTTTCGACAAGTAGAACAATGAATGGAACAGGTAGACTGTTGAAATCGTTGTATATATTGCTTCTATATAATCTAAGAAACATATATGCAAAGCATCCAAACAGTACCATTCGCCAATTTTTTGTTCTTCAAGTTTAAGTGAACAATGAGCCCCAATGGTTAATCCTTTATCGGAAATTATTTGTAATTTTCGACAAGTAGAACATTGAATGGAACAGGTAGACGGTTGAAATCTTTGTATATATTGCTTCTATATAGTCTAATAAACATATATGCAAAGCATCCAAACAGTACCATTCGCCAATTTTTTGTTCTTCAAGTTTAAGTGAACAATGAGCCCCATTGTTAATCCTTTATCGGAAATTATTTGTAACTTTCGACAAGTAGAACATTGAATGGAACAGGTAGACGGTTGAAATCTTTGTATATATTGCTTCTATATAGTCTAAGAAACATATATGCAAAGCATCCAAACAGTACCATTCATCAATTTTTTGTTCTTCAAGTTTAAGTGAACAACGAGCCCCATTGTTAATCCTTTAAAGGAAATTATTTGTAAATTTCGACAAGTAGAACAATGATTGGAACACGTAGACGGTTGAAATCTTTGTATATGTTGCTTCTATATAGTATAAGAAACATATATGCAAATCATCCAAACAGTACAATTCGCCAATTATTTGATCTTCAAGTTTAAGTGAACTACGAGCCCCATTGTTATTCATTTAACGGTAATTATTTCTAACTTTCGACAAGTAAAACAATGAATGGAACAGGTAGACGTTTGAAATCTTTGTATATATATTGCTTCTATATAGTCTAAGAAACATATATGCAAAGTATCCAAACAGTACAATTCGCCAATTTTTTGTTCTTCAAGTTTAAGTGAACAATGAGCCCCATTGTTAATCCTTTAACGGAAATTAATTGTAACTTTCTACAAGTAGAACAATGTTTGGAACACGTAGACGGTTGAAATCTTTGTATATATTGCTTCTATATATTCTAAGAAACATATATGCAAAGCATCCAAACAGTACCATTCGCCAATTTTTTGTTCTTCAAGTTTAAGTGAACAAGGAGCCCCATTGATAATCATGAAACGGAAATTATTTGTAACTTTCGACATGTAGAACAATGAATGGAACAGGTAGACGGTTGAAATCATTATATATATATATTGCTTCTATATAGTCTAAGAAACATATATGCATAGCATCCAAACAGTACAATTCGCCAATTTATTGTTCTTCAAGTTTAAGTGAACAACGAGCCCCATTGTTAATCCTTTAAAGGAAATTATTTATAACTTTCGACAAGTAGAACAAGGAATGGAACAGGTAGACGGTTGAAATCATTGTATATATTGCTTCTATATAGTCTAAGAAACATATGTGCAAAGCATCCAAACAGTACAATTCGCCAATTTATTGTTCTTCAAGTTTAAGTGAACTATGATCCCCATTGTTATTCCTTTAACGGTAATTATTTCTAACTTTCGACAAGTAAAACAATGAATGGAACAGGTAGACGTTTGAAATCTTTGTATATATATTGCTTCTATATAGTCTAAGAAACATATATGCAAAGTATCCAAACAGTACAATTCGCCAATTTTTTGTTCTTCAAGTTTAAGTGAACTACGAGCCCCATTGTTAATCCTTTAACGGAAATTAATTGTAATTTTCTACAAGTAGAACAATGAATGGAACAGGTTGACGATGGATATCATTGTATATATTGCTTCTATATAGTCTAAGAAACATATATGCAAAGCATCCAAATAGTACCATTCGATAATTTTTTGTTCTTCAAGTTTAAGTGAACTACGAGCCCCATTGTTAATCCTTTAAAGGAAATTATTTGTAAATTTCGGCAAGTAGAACAATGAATGGAACAGGTAGAGGGATGAAATCTTTGTATATATTGCATCTATATAGTCTAAGAAACATATATGCAAAGCATCCAAACAGTACAAGTCGCCAATTCATTGTTCTTCAAGTTTAAGTGAACAACGAGCCCCATTGTTAATCCTTTAAAGGAAATTATTTGTAACTTTCGACAAGTAGAACAAGGAATGGAACAGGTAGACGGTTGATATCATTGTATATATTGCTTCTATATAGTCTAGGAAACATATGTGCAAAGCATCCAAACAGTAAAATTCGCCAATTTTTTGTTCTTCAAGTTTAAGTGAACAACGAGCCCCATTGTTAATCCTTTAAAGGAAATTATTTGTAATTTTCGACAAGTAGAACAAGGAATGGAACAGGTAGACGGTTGATATCATTGTATATATTGCTTCTATATAGTCTAGGAAACATATGTGCAAAGCATCCAAACAGTACAATTCGCCAATTTTTTGTTCTTCAAGTTTAAGTGAACTACGAGCCCCATTGTTAATTCTTTAAAGGAAATTAGTTGTAAATTTCGACAAGTAGAACAATGAATGGAACAGGTAGACTGTTGAAATCATTGTATATATTGCTTCTATATAGTCTAAGAAACATATGTGCAAAGCATCCAAACAGTACAATTCGCCAATTAATTGTTCTTCAAGTTTAAGTGAACTACGATCCCCATTGTTATTCATTTAACGGTAATTATTTCTAACTTTCGACAAGTAAAACAATGAATGGAACAGGTAGACGTTTGAAATCTTTGTATATATATTGCTTCTATATAGTCTAAGAAACATATATGCAAAGTATCCAAACAGTACAATTCGCCAATTTTTTGTTCTTCAAGTTTAAGTGAACAATGAGCCCCATTGTTAATCCTTTAACGGAAATTAATTGTAACTTTCTACAAGTAGAACAATGATTGGAACACGTAGACGGTTGAAATCTTTGTATATATTGCTTCTATATATTCTAAGAAACATATATGCAAAGCATCCAAACAGTACCATTCGCCAATTTATTGTTCTTCAAGTTTAAGTGAACAAGGAGCCCCATTGATAATCATGAAACGGAAATTATTTGTAATTTTCGAAAAGTAGAACAATGATTGCAACACGTAGACGGTTGAAATCTTTGTATATATTGCTTCCATATAGTCTAAGAAACATGAACGCAAAGCATCCAAACAGTACCATTCGCCAATTTTTTGTTCTTCAAGTGTAAGTGAACTACGAGCCCCATTGTTAATACTTTAACGGAAATTATTTGTAACTTGCGACAAGTAGAACAATGAATGGAACAGGTAGACAGTTGAAATCTTTGAATATATTGCTTCCATATAGTCTAAGAAACATATATGCAAAGCATCCAAACAGTACAAGTCGCCAATTCATTGTTCTTCAAGTTTAAGTGAACAACGAGCCCCATTGTTAATCCTTTAAAGGAAATTATTTGTATATTTCGACAAGTAGAACAGTGACTGGAACAGGTAGACGGTTGAAATCATTGTATATATTGCTTCTATATAGTCTAAGAAACATATATGCAAAGCATCCAAACAGTACCATTGGACAATTTTTTGTTCTTCAAGTTTAAGTGAAATACGAGCCCCATTGGTAATCATGAAACGGAAATTATTTGTAATTTTCTACAAGTAGAACAATGAATGGAACAGGTTGACGATGGATATCATAGTATATATTGCTTCTATATAGTCTAAGAAACATATGTGCAAAGCATCCAAACAGTACAATTCGCCAATTTATTGTTCTTCAAGTTTAAGTGAACTACGATCCCCATTGTTATTCCTTTAACGGAAATTATTTGTAACTTTCGACAAGTAAAACAATGAATGGAACAGGTAGACGGATGAAATCTTTGTATATATTGCTTCTATATAGTCTAAGAAACTTATATGCAAAGCATCCAAACAGTACCATTCGCCAATTTTTTGTTCGTCAAGTTTCAGTGATCAATGAGCCCCATTGTTAATCCTTTATCGGAAATTATTTGTAAATTTCGACAAGTAGAACAATGATTGGAACACGTAGACGTTTGAAATCTTTGTATATATTGCTTCCATATAGTCTAAGAAACATGTACGCAAAGCATCCAAACAGTACAATTCGCCAATTTTTTGTTCTTCAAGTTTAAGTGAACTACGAGCCCCATTGTTAATCCTTTAAAGGAAATTATTTGTAAATTTCGACAAGTAGAACAATGAATAGTACAGGTAGACGGGTGAAATCTTTCTATATATTGCTTCTAAATAGTCTAAGAAACATATATGCAAAGCATCCAAACAGTACCATTCGCCAATTTTTTGTTCTTCAAGGTTAAGTGAACAATGAGCCCCATTGTTAATCCTTTAAAGGAAATTATTTGTAACTTTCGTCATGTAGAACAATGAATGGAACAGGTAGACGGTTGAAATATTTGTATATATTGCTTCCGTATAGTCTAAGAAACATATATGCAAAGCATCCAAACAGTACCATTCGCCAATTTTTTGTTCTTCAAGTTTAAGTGAACAACGAGCCCCATTGATAATCATGAAACGGAAATTATTTGTAACTTTCGACATGTAGAACAATGAATGGAACAGGTAAACGGTTGAAATAATTGTATATATTGCTTCCATATAGTCTAAGAAATATATATGCAAAGCATCCAAACAGTAACATTCGCCAATTTTTTTTCTTCAAGTTTAAGTGAACAATGAACCCCATTGTTAATCCTTTAACGGAAATTAATTGTAACTTTCTACAAGTAGAACAATGATTGGAAGACTTAGACGGTTGAAATCTTTGTATATATTGCTTCTATATAGTCTAAGAAACATATATGCAAAGCATCCAAAGAGTACCATTCGCCAATTTTTTGTTCTTCAAGTTTAAGTGAACAACGAGCCCCATTGATAATCATGAAACGGAAATTATTTGTAACGTTCGACATGTAGAACAATGAATGGAACAGGTAGACGGTTGAAATCATTATATATATATTGCTTCTATATAGTCTAAGAAACATATATGCATAGCATCCAAACAGTACAATTCGCCAATTTATTGTTCTTCAAGTTTAAGTGAACAGCGAGCCCCATTGATAATCATGAAATGGAAATTATTTGTGACTTTCTACAAGTCGAACAATGAATAGTACAGGTAGACGGGTGAAATCTTTCTATATATTGCTTCTAAATAGTCTAAGAAACATATTTGCGAATCATCCAAACAGTACCATTCGCCAATTTTTTGTTCTTCAAGTTTAAGTGAACAATGAGCCCCATTGTTAATCCTTTAACGGAAACTAATTGTAAATTTCTACAAGTAGAACAATGATTGGAACCCGTAGACGGTTGAAATCTTTGTATATATTGCTCCTATATAGTCTAAGAAACATATGTGCAAAGCATCCAAACAGTACCATTCGCCAATTTTTTGTTCTTCAAGTTTAAGTGAACAACGAGCCCCATCGATAATCATGAAACGGAAATTATTTGTAACTTTCGACATGTAGAACAATGAATGGAACAGGTAGACGGTTGAAATATTTGTATATATTGCTTCCGTATAGTCTAAGAAACATATATGCAAAGCATCCAAACAGTACCATTCGCCAATTTTTTGTTCTTCAAGGTTAAGCGAACAATGAGCCCCATTGTTAGTTCTTTATCGGAAATTATTTGTAACTTTCGACAAGTAGAACAATGAATGGAACAGGTAGACGGTTGAAATCTTTGAATATATTGCTTCTATATAGTCTAAGAAACATATATGCAAAGCATCCAAACAGTACAATTCGCCAATTTTTTGTTCTTGAAGTTTAAGTGAACAATGAACCCTAATGGTTAATCCTTTATCGGAAATTATTTGTAACTTTAGATAAGTAGAACATTGAATGGAACAGGTAGACGGTTGAAATCTTTGTATATATTGCTTCTATATATTGTAAGAAACATATATGCAAAGCATCCAAACAGTACAATTCGCCAATTTATTGTTCTTCAAGATTAAGTGAACAACGAGCCCCATTGTTAATCCTTTAAAGGAAATTATTTGTAAATTTCGACAAGTAGAACAATGATTGGAACACGTAGACGGTTGAAATCTTTGTATATATTGCTTCCATATAGTCTAAGAAACATGTACGCAAAGCATCCAAACAGTACCATTCGCCAATTTTTTGTTCTTCAAGTTTAAGTGAACAATGAGCCCCAATGGTTAATCCTTTATCGGAAATTATTTGTAATTTTCGACAAGTAGAACAATGAATGGAACAGGTAGACGGTGGAAATCCTTGTATATATTGCTTCCATATAGTCTAAGAAACATATATGCAAAGCATTCAAACAGTACCATTCGCCAATCTTTTGTTCTTCAAGTTTAAGTGAACAATGAGCCCCATTGTTAATCCTTTATCGGAAATTATTTGTAACTTTCGACAAGTAGAACATTGAATGGAACAGGTAGGCGGTTGAAATCTTTGTATATATTGCTTCTATATAGTCTAAGAAACATATATGCAAAGCATCCAAACAGTACCATTCATCAATTTTTTGTTCTTCAAGTTTAAGTGAACAACGAGCCCCATTGTTAATCCTTTAAAGGAAATTATTTGTAAATTTCGACAAGTAGAACAATGATTGGAACACGTAGACGGTTGAAATCTTTGTATATATTGCTTCTATATATTCTAAGAAACATATATGCAAAGCATCCAAACAGTACCATTCGCCAATTTATTGTTCTTCAAGTTTAAGTGAACAAGGAGCCCCATTGATAATCATGAAACGGAAATTATTTGTAATTTTCGAAAAGTAGAACAATGATTGCAACACGTAGACGGTTGAAATCTTTGTATATATTGCTTCCATATAGTCTAAGAAACATGAACGCAAAGCATCCAAACAGTACCATTCGCCAATTTTTTGTTCTTCAAGTGTAAGTGAACTACGAGCCCCATTGTTAATACTTTAACGGAAATTATTTGTAACTTGCGACAAGTAGAACAATGAATGGAACAGGTAGACGGTTGAAATCTTTGAATATATTGCTTCCATATAGTCTAAGAAACATATATGCAAAGCATCCAAACAGTACAAGTCGCCAATTCATTGTTCTTCAAGTTTAAGTGAACAACGAGCCCCATTGTTAATCCTTTAAAGGAAATTATTTGTATATTTCGACAAGTAGAACAGTGACTGGAACAGGTAGACGGTTGAAATCATTGTATATATTGCTTCTATATAGTCTAAGAAACATATATGCAAAGCATCCAAACAGTACCATTGGACAATTTTTTGTTCTTCAAGTTTAAGTGAAATACGAGCCCCATTGGTAATCATGAAACGGAAATTATTTGTAATTTTCTACAAGTAGAACAATGAATGGAACAGGTTGACGATGGATATCATAGTATATATTGCTTCTATATAGTCTAAGAAACATATGTGCAAAGCATCCAAACAGTACAATTCGCCAATTTATTGTTCTTCAAGTTTAAGTGAACTACGATCCCCATTGTTATTCCTTTAACGGAAATTATTTGTAACTTTCGACAAGTAAAACAATGAATGGAACAGGTAGACGGATGAAATCTTTGTATATATTGCTTCTATATAGTCTAAGAAACTTATATGCAAAGCATCCAAACAGTACCATTCGCCAATTTTTTGTTCGTCAAGTTTCAGTGATCAATGAGCCCCATTGTTAATCCTTTATCGGAAATTATTTGTAAATTTCGACAAGTAGAACAATGATTGGAACACGTAGACGTTTGAAATCTTTGTATATATTGCTTCCATATAGTCTAAGAAACATGTACGCAAAGCATCCAAACAGTACAATTCGCCAATTTTTTGTTCTTCAAGTTTAAGTGAACTACGAGCCCCATTGTTAATCCTTTAAAGGAAATTATTTGTAAATTTCGACAAGTAGAACAATGAATAGTACAGGTAGACGGGTGAAATCTTTCTATATATTGCTTCTAAATAGTCTAAGAAACATATATGCAAAGCATCCAAACAGTACCATTCGCCAATTTTTTGTTCTTCAAGGTTAAGTGAACAATGAGCCCCATTGTTAATCCTTTAAAGGAAATTATTTGTAACTTTCGTCATGTAGAACAATGAATGGAACAGGTAGACGGTTGAAATATTTGTATATATTGCTTCCGTATAGTCTAAGAAACATATATGCAAAGCATCCAAACAGTACCATTCGCCAATTTTTTGTTCTTCAAGTTTAAGTGAACAACGAGCCCCATTGATAATCATGAAACGGAAATTATTTGTAACTTTCGACATGTAGAACAATGAATGGAACAGGTAAACGGTTGAAATAATTGTATATATTGCTTCCATATAGTCTAAGAAATATATATGCAAAGCATCCAAACAGTAACATTCGCCAATTTTTTTTCTTCAAGTTTAAGTGAACAATGAACCCCATTGTTAATCCTTTAACGGAAATTAATTGTAACTTTCTACAAGTAGAACAATGATTGGAAGACTTAGACGGTTGAAATCTTTGTATATATTGCTTCTATATAGTCTAAGAAACATATATGCAAAGCATCCAAAGAGTACCATTCGCCAATTTTTTGTTCTTCAAGTTTAAGTGAACAACGAGCCCCATTGATAATCATGAAACGGAAATTATTTGTAACGTTCGACATGTAGAACAATGAATGGAACAGGTAGACGGTTGAAATCATTATATATATATTGCTTCTATATAGTCTAAGAAACATATATGCATAGCATCCAAACAGTACAATTCGCCAATTTATTGTTCTTCAAGTTTAAGTGAACAGCGAGCCCCATTGATAATCATGAAATGGAAATTATTTGTGACTTTCTACAAGTCGAACAATGAATAGTACAGGTAGACGGGTGAAATCTTTCTATATATTGCTTCTAAATAGTCTAAGAAACATATTTGCGAATCATCCAAACAGTACCATTCGCCAATTTTTTGTTCTTCAAGTTTAAGTGAACAATGAGCCCCATTGTTAATCCTTTAACGGAAATTAATTGTAAATTTCTACAAGTAGAACAATGATTGGAACCCGTAGACGGTTGAAATCTTTGTATATATTGCTCCTATATAGTCTAAGAAACATATGTGCAAAGCATCCAAACAGTACCATTCGCCAATTTTTTGTTCTTCAAGTTTAAGTGAACAACGAGCCCCATCGATAATCATGAAACGGAAATTATTTGTAACTTTCGACATGTAGAACAATGAATGGAACAGGTAGACGGTTGAAATATTTGTATATATTGCTTCCGTATAGTCTAAGAAACATATATGCAAAGCATCCAAACAGTACCATTCGCCAATTTTTTGTTCTTCAAGGTTAAGCGAACAATGAGCCCCATTGTTAGTTCTTTATCGGAAATTATTTGTAACTTTCGACAAGTAGAACAATGAATGGAACAGGTAGACGGTTGAAATCTTTGAATATATTGCTTCTATATAGTCTAAGAAACATATATGCAAAGCATCCAAACAGTACAATTCGCCAATTTTTTGTTCTTGAAGTTTAAGTGAACAATGAACCCTAATGGTTAATCCTTTATCGGAAATTATTTGTAACTTTAGATAAGTAGAACATTGAATGGAACAGGTAGACGGTTGAAATCTTTGTATATATTGCTTCTATATATTGTAAGAAACATATATGCAAAGCATCCAAACAGTACAATTCGCCAATTTATTGTTCTTCAAGATTAAGTGAACAACGAGCCCCATTGTTAATCCTTTAAAGGAAATTATTTGTAAATTTCGACAAGTAGAACAATGATTGGAACACGTAGACGGTTGAAATCTTTGTATATATTGCTTCCATATAGTCTAAGAAACATATATGCAAAGCATTCAAACAGTACCATTCGCCAATCTTTTGTTCTTCAAGTTTAAGTGAACAATGAGCCCCATTGTTAATCCTTTATCGGAAATTATTTGTAACTTTCGACAAGTAGAACATTGAATGGAACAGGTAGGCGGTTGAAATCTTTGTATATATTGCTTCTATATAGTCTAAGAAACATATATGCAAAGCATCCAAACAGTACCATTCATCAATTTTTTGTTCTTCAAGTTTAAGTGAACAACGAGCCCCATTGTTAATCCTTTAAAGGAAATTATTTGTAAATTTCGACAAGTAGAACAATGATTGGAACACGTAGACGGTTAAAATCTTTGTATATATTGCTTCCATTTAGTCTAAGAAACATGTACGCAAAGCATCCAAACAGTACCATTCGCCAATTTTTTGTTCGTCAAGTTTAAGTGAACAATGAGCCCCAATGGTTAATCCTTTATCGGAAATTATTTGTAATTTTCGACAAGTAGAACAATGAATGGAACAGGTAGACGGTTGAAATCGTTGTATATATTGCTTCTATATAATCTAAGAAACATATATGCAAAGCATCCAAACAGTACCATTCGCCAATTTTTTGTTCTTCAAGTTTAAGTGAACTACGAGCCCCATTGTTAATACTTTAACGGAAATTATTTGTAACTTGCGACAAGTAGAACAATGAATGGAACAGGTAGACGGTTGAAATCAATGTATATATTGCTTCTATATAGTCTAAGAAACATATATGCAAAGCATCCAAACAGTACAATTCGCCAATTTTTTGTTCTTCAAGTTTAAGTGAACAACGAGCCCCATTGTTAATCCTTTAAGGAAATTATTCGTAACTTTCGACAAGTAGAACAAGGAATGGAACAGGTAGACGGTTGAAATCATTGTATATATTGCTTCTATATAGTCTAAGAAACATATGTGCAAAGCATCCAAACAGTACAATTCGCCAATTAATTGTTCTTCAAGTTTAAGTGAACTACGATCCCCATTGTTATTCATTTAACGGTAATTATTTCTAACTTTCGACAAGTAAAACAATGAATGGAACAGGTAGACGTTTGAAATCTTTGTATATATATTGCTTCTATATAGTCTAAGAAACATATATGCAAAGTATCCAAACAGTACAATTCGCCAATTTTTTGTTCTTCAAGATTAAGTGAACAATGAGCCCCATTGTTAATCCTTTAACGGAAATTAATTGTAACTTTCTACAAGTAGAACAATGATTGGAACACGTAGACGGTTGAAATCTTTGTATATATTGCTTCTATATATTCTAAGAAACATATATGCAAAGCATCCAAACAGTACCATTCGCCAATTTATTGTTCTTCAAGTTTAAGTGAACAAGGAGCCACATTGATAATCATGAAACGGAAATTATTTGTAACTTTCGACATGTAGAACAATGAATGGAACAGGTAGACGGTTGAAATCATTATATATATATATTGCTTCTATATAGTCTAAGAAACATATATGCATAGCATCCAAACAGTACAATTCGCCAATTTATTGTTCTTCAAGTTTAAGTGAACAACGAGCCCCATTGTTAATCCTTTAAAGGAAATTATTTATAACTTTCGACAAGTAGAACAAGGAATGGAACAGGTAGACGGTTGAAATATTTGTATATATTGCTTCCGTATAGTCTAATAAGCATATATGCAAAGCATCCAAACAGTACCATTCGCCAATTCTTTGTTCTTCAAGGTTAAGTGAACAATGAGCCCCATTGTTAATTCTTTATCGGAAATTATTTGTAACATTTGACAAGTAGAACAATGAATGGAACAGGTAGACGGTTGAAATCATTATATATATATATTGCTTCTATATAGTCTAAGAAAAATATATGCATAGCATCCAAACAGTACAATTCGCCAATTTATTGTTCTTCAAGTTTAAGTGAACAGCGAGCCCCATTGATAATCATGAAATGGAAATTATTTGTGACTTTCTACAAGTCGAACAATGAATAGTACAGGTAGACGGGTGAAATCTTTCTATATATTGCTTCTAAATAGTCTAAGAAACATATATGCAAATCATCCAAACAGTACAATTCGCCAATTATTTGATCTTCAAGTTTAAGTGAACTACGAGCCCCATTGTTAATACTTTAACGGAAATTATTTGTAACTTGCGACAAGTAGAACAATGAATGGAACAGGTAGACGGTTGAAATCTTTGAATATATTGCTTCCATATAGTCTAAGAAACATATATGCAAAGCATCCAAACAGTACCATTCGCCAATTTTTTGTTCTTCAAGGTTAAGTGAACAATGAGCCCCATTGTTAATCCTTTAAAGGAAATTATTTGTAACTTTCGTCATGTAGAACAATGAATGGAACAGGTAGACGGTTGAAATATTTGTATATATTGCTTCCGTATAGTCTAAGAAACATATATGCAAAGCATCCAAACAGTACCATTCGCCAATTTTTTGTTCTTCAAGTTTAAGTGAACAACGAGCCCCATTGATAATCATGAAACGGAAATTATTTGTAACTTTCGACATGTAGAACAATGAATGGAACAGGTAAACGGTTGAAATAATTGTATATATTGCTTCCATATAGTCTAAGAAATATATATGCAAAGCATCCAAACAGTAACATTCGCCAATTTTTTTTCTTCAAGTTTAAGTGAACAATGAACCCCATTGTTAATCCTTTAACGGAAATTAATTGTAACTTTCTACAAGTAGAACAATGATTGGAAGACTTAGACGGTTGAAATCTTTGTATATATTGCTTCTATATAGTCTAAGAAACATATATGCAAAGCATCCAAAGAGTACCATTCGCCAATTTTTTGTTCTTCAAGTTTAAGTGAACAACGAGCCCCATTGATAATCATGAAACGGAAATTATTTGTAACGTTCGACATGTAGAACAATGAATGGAACAGGTAGACGGTTGAAATCATAATATATATATTGCTTCTATATAGTCTAAGAAACATATATGCATAGCATCCAAACAGTACAATTCGCCAATTTATTGTTCTTCAAGTTTAAGTGAACAGCGAGCCCCATTGATAATCATGAAATGGAAATTATTTGTGACTTTCTACAAGTCGAACAATGAATAGTACAGGTAGACGGGTGAAATCTTTCTATATATTGCTTCTAAATAGTCTAAGAAACATATTTGCGAATCATCCAAACAGTACCATTCGCCAATTTTTTGTTCTTCAAGTTTAAGTGAACAATGAGCCCCATTGTTAATCCTTTAACGGAAATTAATTGTAAATTTCTACAAGTAGAACAATGATTGGAACCCGTAGACGGTTGAAATCTTTGTATATATTGCTCCTATATAGTCTAAGAAACATATGTGCAAAGCATCCAAACAGTACCATTCGCCAATTTTTTGTTCTTCAAGTTTAAGTGAACAACGAGCCCCATCGATAATCATGAAACGGAAATTATTTGTAACTTTCGACATGTAGAACAATGAATGGAACAGGTAGACGGTTGAAATATTTGTATATATTGCTTCCGTATAGTCTAAGAAACATATATGCAAAGCATCCAAACAGTACCATTCGCCAATTTTTTGTTCTTCAAGGTTAAGCGAACAATGAGCCCCATTGTTAGTTCTTTATCGGAAATTATTTGTAACTTTCGACAAGTAGAACAATGAATGGAACAGGTAGACGGTTGAAATCTTTGAATATATTGCTTCTATATAGTCTAAGAAACATATATGCAAAGCATCCAAACAGTACAATTCGCCAATTTTTTGTTCTTGAAGTTTAAGTGAACAATGAACCCTAATGGTTAATCCTTTATCGGAAATTATTTGTAACTTTAGATAAGTAGAACATTGAATGGAACAGGTAGACGGTTGAAATCTTTGTATATATTGCTTCTATATATTGTAAGAAACATATATGCAAAGCATCCAAACAGTACAATTCGCCAATTTATTGTTCTTCAAGATTAAGTGAACAACGAGCCCCATTGTTAATCCTTTAAAGGAAATTATTTGTAAATTTCGACAAGTAGAACAATGATTGGAACACGTAGACGGTTGAAATCTTTGTATATATTGCTTCCATATAGTCTAAGAAACTTGTACGCAAAGCATCCAAACAGTACCATTCGCCATTTTTTGTTCTTCAAGTTTAAGTGAACAATGAGCCCCAATGGTTAATCCTTTATCGGAAATTATTTGTAATTTTCGACAAGTAGAACAATGATTGGAACACGTAGACGGTTGAAATCTTTGTATATATTGCTTCCATATAGTCTAAGAAACATATATGCAAAGCATCCAAACAGTACCATTCGCCAATTCTTTGTTCTTCAAGGTTAAGTGAACAATGAGCCCCATTGTTAATTCTTTATCGGAAATTATTTGTAACATTTGATAAGTAGAACAATGAATGGAACAGGTAGACGGTTGAAATCATTATATAAATATATATATTGCTTCTATATAGTCTAAGAAAAATATATGCATAGCATCCAAACAGTACAATTCGCCAATTTATTGTCCTTCAAGTTTAAGTGAACAGCGAGCCCCATTGATAATCATGAAATGGAAATTATTTGTGACTTTCTACAAGTCGAACAATGAATAGTACAGGTAGACGGGTGAAATCTTTCTATATATTGCTTCTAAATAGTCTAAGAAACATATTTGCAAATCATCCAAACAGTACCATTCGCCAATTTTTTGTTCTTCAAGTTTAAGTGAACAATGAGCCCCATTGTTAATCCTTTAACGGAAATTAATTGTAAATTTCTACAAGTAGAACAATGATTGGAACCCGTAGACGGTTGAAATCTTTGTATATATTGCTCCTATATAGTCTAAGAAACATATGTGCAAAGCATCCAAACAGTACCATTCGCCAATTTTTTGTTCTTCAAGTTTAAGTGAACAACGAGCCCCAATGGTTAATCCTTTATCGGAAATTATTTGTAATTTTCGACAAGTAGAACAATGAATGGATCAGGTAGACGGTTGAAATCTTTGTATATATTGCTTCTATATAATCTAAGAAACATATATGCAAAGCATCCAAACAGTCCAATTCGCCAATTTTTTGTTCTTCAAGTTTAAGTGAACTACGAGCCCCATTGTTAATCCTTTAACGGAAATTAATTGTAACTTTCTACAAGTAGAACAATGATTGGAACACGTAGACGCTTGAAATCTTTGTATATATTGCTTCTATATAGCCTACGAAACATATATGCAAAGCATCCAAACAGTACAATTCGCCAATTTTTTGTTCTTCAAGTTTAAGTGAACTACGAGCCCCATTGTTAATCTTTAACGGAAATTAATTGTAACTTTCTACAAGTAGAACAATGATTGGAACACGTAGACGGTTGAAATCTTTGTATATATTGCTTCCATATAGTCTAAGAAACATATATGAAAAGCAACCAAACAGTACCATTCGCCAATTTTTTGATCTTCAGGTTTAAGTGAACAGCGAGCCCCATTGATAATCATGAAATGGAAATTATTTGTAACATTCTACAAGTAGAACAATGAATAGTACAGGTAGACGGGTGAAATCTTTCTATATATTGCTTCTAATTAGTCTAAGAAACATCTATGCAAAGCATCCAAACAGTACAATTCGCCAATTTTTTGTTCTTCAAGTTTAAGTGAACTACGAGCCCCATTGTTAATCCTTTAAAGGAAATTATTTGTAAATTTCGACAAGTAGAACAATGAATGGAACAGGTAGCCGGTTGAAATCAATGTATATATTGCTTCTATATAGTCTAAGAAACATATATGCAAAGCATCCAAACAGTACAATTCGCCAATTCATTGTTCTTCAAGTTTAAGTTAACAACGAGCCCCATTGTTAATCCTTTAAAGGAAATTATGTGTAAATTTCGACAAGTAGAACAATGATTGGAACACGTAGACGGTTGAAATCTTTGTATATATTGCTTCCATATAGTCTAAGAAACATGTACGCAAAGCATCCAAACAGTACCATTCGCCAATTTTTTGTTCTTCAAGTTTAAGTGAACAATGAGCCCCAATGGTTAATCCGTTATCGGAAATTATTTGTAACTTTCGACAAGTAGAACAATGAATGGAACAGGTAGACGGTTGAAATCTTTGTATATATTGCTTCTATATAGTCTAAGAAACATATATGCAAAGCATCCAAACAGTACCATTCGCCAATTTTTTGTTCTTCAAGTTTAAGTGAACTACGAGCCCCATTGTTAATCCTTTAAAGGAAATTATCTGTAAATTTCGACAAGTAGAACAATGAATGGAACAGGTAGACGGTTGAAATCATTGTATATATTGCTACCATATAGTCTAAGAAACATGTACGCAAAGCATCCAAACAGTACCATTCGCCAATTTTTTGTCCTTCAAGTTTAAGTGAACAATGAGCCCCATTGTTAATCCTTTATCGGAAATTATTTGTAACTTTCGACAAGTAAAACAATGAATGGAAAAGGTAGACGGTTGAAATCTTTATATATATTGCTTCTATATAGTCTAAAAACAAATATGCAAAGCATCCAAACAGTACAATTCGCCAATTTTTTGTTCTTCAAGTTTAAGTAAACTACGATCCCCATTGTTAATCCCTTAACGGAAATTATTTGTAACTTTCGACAAGTAGAACAATGAATGGAACAGGTAGACGGTTGAAATCTTTGTATATATTGCTTCTAAATAGTCTAAGAAGCATATATGCAAAGCATCCAAACAGTACCATTCGCCAATTTTTTGTTCTTCAAGTTTAAGTGAACTACGAGCCCCATTGTTAATCCTTTAAAGGAAATTATTTGTAAATTTCGACAAGTAGAACAATGAATGGAACAGGCAGACGGTTGAAATCTTTGTATATATTGCTTCTATATAGTCTGAGAAGCATATATGCAAAGCATCCAAACAGTACCATTCGCCAATTTTTTGTTCTTCAAGTTTAAGTGAACTACGAGCCCCATTGTTAATCCTTTAAAGGAATTTATTTGTAAATTTCGACAAGTAGAACAATGAATGGAACAGGTAGACTGTTGAAATCATTGTATATATTGCTTCTATATAGTCTAAGAAACATATATGCAAAGCATCCAAACAGTACAATTCGCCAATTTTTTGTTCTTCAAGTTTAAGTGAACAATGAGCCCCATTGTTAATCCTGTAAAGGAAATTATTTGTAATTTTCGACAAGTAGAACAATGAATGGAACAGGTAGACGGTTGAAATCTTTGTATATATTGCTTCTATATAGTCTAAGAAACATATATGCAAAGCATCCAAACAGTACAATTCGCCAATTTTTTGTTCTTCAAGTTTAGGTGAACAATGAGCCCCAATGGTTAATCCTTTATCGGTAATTATTTGTAATTTTCGACAAGTAGAACAATGAATGAAACTGGTAGACGGTTGAAATCTTTGTATATATTGCTTCTATATTATCTAAGAAACATATATGCAAAGCATCTAAACAGTAACAATCGCCAATTTTTTGATCTTCAAGTTTAAGTGAACAGCGAGCCCCATTGATAATCATGAAATGGAAATTATTTGTAACTTTCTACAAGTAGAACAATGAATAGTACAGGTAGACGGGTGAAATCTTTCTATATATTGCTTCTAAATAGTCTAAGAAACATCTATGCAAAGCATCCAAACAGTACAATTCGCCAATTTTTTGTTCTTCAAGTTTAAGTAAACTACGATCCCCATTGTTAATCCCTTAACGGAAATTATTTGTAACTTTCGACAAGTAGAACAATGAATGGAACAGGTAGACGGTTGAAATCATTATATATATTGCTTCTATATAGTCTAAGAAACATATATGCAAAGCATCCAAACAGTACAATTCGCCAATTTTTTGTTCTTCAAGTTTAAGTAAACTACGATCCCCTTTGTTAATCCCTTAACGGAAATTATTTGTAACATTCGACAAGTAGAACAATGAATGGAACAGGTAGACGGTTGAAATCATTGTATATATTGCTTCTATATAGTCTAAGAAACATATATGCAAAGCATCCAAACAGTACAATTCGCCAATTTTTTGTTCTTCAAGTTTAAGTGAACAATGAGCCCCAATGGTTAATCCTTTATCGGTAATTATTTGTAACTTTCGACACGTAGAACAATGAATGGAACAGGTAGACGGTTGAAATCTTTGTATACATTGCTTCTATATAGTCTAAGAAACATATATGCAAAGCATCCAAACAGTACAATTCGCCAATTTTTTGTTCTTCAAGATTAAGTGAACAGCGAGCCCCATTGATAATCATGAAATGGAAATTATTTGTAACTTGCGACAATTAGAACAATGAATGGAACAGGTAGCTGGTTGAAATCAATGTATATATTGCTTCTATATAGTCTAAGAAACATAGATCAAAAGCATCCAAACAGTACAATTCGCCAATTTTTTGTTCTTCAAGTTTAAGTGAACTACGATCCCCATTGTTAATCCCTTAACGGAAATTATTTGTAACTTTCGACAAGTAGAACAGTGAATGGAACAGGTAGACGGTTGAAATCCTTGTATATATTGCTTCTATATAGTCTAAGAAACATATATGCAAAGCAACCAAACAGTACCATTCGCCAATTTTTTGATCTTCAGGTTTAAGTAAACTACGATCCCCATTGTTAATCCCTTAACGGAAATTAATTGTAACTTTCTACAAGTAGAACAATGATTGGAACACGTAGACGGTTGAAATCTTTGTATATATTGCTTCTATATAGTCTAAGAAACATATGTGCAAATCATCCAAACAGTACTATTCGCCAATTATTTGATCTTCAAGTTTAAGTGAACTACGATCCCCATTGTTAATCCCTTAACGGAAATTATTTGTAACTTTCGACAAGTAGAACAGTGAATGGAACAGGTAGACGGTTGAAATCAATGTATATATTGCTTCTTTATAGTCTAAGAAACATATATGCAAAGCATCCATACAGTACCATTCGCCACTTTTTTGTTCTTCAAGTTTAAGTGAACAACGAGCCCCATTGTTAATCCTTTAAAGGAAATTATTTGTAAATTTCGACAAGTAGAACAATGATTGGAACACGTAGACGGTTGAAATCTTTGTATATATTGCTTCCATATAGTCTAAGAAAAATGTACGCAAAGCATCCAAACAGTACAATTCGCCAAATTTTTG
Organism: Cerceris ruficornis; assembly: GCA_963989415.1. Lineage (NCBI taxonomy): Eukaryota > Metazoa > Arthropoda > Insecta > Hymenoptera > Crabronidae > Cerceris > Cerceris ruficornis. The sequence goes on from CAXDIW010000076.1 coordinate 1,535,687, forward strand.
TTCTTCAAGTTTAAGTGAACTACGATCCCCATTGTTAATCCCTTAACGGAAATTATTTGTAACTTTCGACAAGTAGAACAGTGAATGGAACAGGTAGACGGTTGAAATCTTTGTATATATTGCTACTATATAGTATAAGAAACATATATGCAAAGCATCCAAACAGTACAATTCGCCAATTTTTTGGTCTTCAAGTTTAAGTGAACAATGAGCCCCAATGGTTAATCCGTTATCGGAAATTATTTGTAACTTTCGACAAGTAGAACAATGAATGGAACAGGTAGACGGTTGAAATCTTTGTATATATTGCTTCTATATAGTCTAAGAAACATATATGCAAAGCATCCAAACAGTACCATTCGCCAATTTTTTGTTCTTCAAGTTTAAGTGAACTACGAGCCCCATTGTTAATCCTTTAAAGGAAATTATTTGTAAATTTCGACTAGTAGAACAATGAATGGAACAGGTAGACGATTGAAATCTTTGTATACATTGCTTCTATATAGTCTAAGAAACATATATGCAAAGCATCCAAACAGTACAATTCGCCAATTTTTTGTTCTTCAAGTTTAAGTGAACAATGAGCCCCAATGGTTAATCCTTTATCGGTAATTATTTGTAACTTTCGACAAGTAGAACAATGAATGGAACAGGTAGACGATTGAAATCTTTGTATACATTGCTTCTATATAGTCTAAGAAACATATATGCAAAGCATCCAAACAGTACAATTCGCCAATTTTTTGTTCTTCAAGTTTAAGTAAAATACGATCCCCATTGTTAATCCCTTAACGGAAATTATTTGTAACTTTCGACAAGTAGAACAATGAATGGAACAGGTAGACGGTTGAAATCTTTGTATATATTGCTTCTATATAGTCTAAGAAGCATATATGCAAAGCATCCAAACAGTACCATTCGCCAATTTTTTGTTCTTCAAGTTTAAGTGAACTACGAGCCCCATTGTTAATCCTTTAAAGGAAATTATTTGTAAATTTCGACAAGTAGAACAATGAATGGAACAGGTAGGCTGTTGAAATCATTGTATATATTGCTTCTATATAGTCTAAGAAACATATATGCAAAGCATCCAAACAGTACAATTCGCCAATTTTTTGTTCTTCAAGTTTAAGTGAACAATGAGCCCCATTGTTAATCCTTTAAAGGAAATTATTTGTAACTTTCGAAAAGTAGAACAATGAATGGAACAGGTAGACGGTTGAAATCTTTGTATATATTGCTTCTATATAGTCTAAGAAACATAAATGCAAAGCATCCAAACAGTACAATTCGCCAATTTTTTGTTCTTCAAGTTTAGGTGAACAATGAGCCCCAATGGTTAATCCTTTATCGGTAATTATTTGTAATTTTCGACAAGTAGAACAATGAATGAAACTGGTAGACGGTTGAAATCTTTGTATATATTGCTTCTATATAATCTAAGAAACATCTATGCAAAGCATCCAAACAGTACAATTCGCCAATTTTTTGTTCTTCAAGTTTAAGTAAACTACGATCCCCATTGTTAATCCCTTAACGGAAATTATTTGTAACTTTCGACAAGTAGAACAATGAATGGAACAGGTAGACGGTTGAAATCATTATATATATTGCTTCTATATAGTCTAAGAAACATATATGCAAAGCATCCACACAGTACAATTCGCCAATTTTTTGTTCTTCAAGTTTAAGTAAACTACGATCCCCTTTGTTAATCCCTTAACGGAAATTATTTGTAACATTCGACAAGTAGAACAATGAATGGAACAGGTAGACGGTTGAAATCATTGTATATATTGCTTCTATATAGTCTAAGAAACATATATGCAAAGCATCCAAACAGTACAATTCGCCAATTTTTTGTTCTTCAAGTTTAAGTGAACTACGAGCCCCATTGTTAATCCTTTAAAGGAAATTATGTGTAAATTTCGACAAGTAGAACAATGATTGGAACACGTAGACGGCTGAAATCTTTGTATATATTGCTTCCATATAGTCTAAGAAACATGTACGCAAAGCATTCAAACAGTACCATTCGCCAATTTTTTGGTCTTCAGGTTTAAGTAAACTACGATCCGCATTGTTAATCCCTTAACGGAAATTAATTGTAACTTTCTACAAGTAGAACAATGATTGGAACACGTAGACGGTTGAAATCTTTGTATATATTGCTTCCATATAGTCTAAGAAACATATATGCAAAGCAACCAAACAGTACCATTCGCCAATTTTTTGATCTTCAGGTTTAAGTGAACAGCGAGCCCCATTGATAATCATGAAATTGCAATTATTTGTAACTTTCTACAAGTAGAACAATGAAGAGTACAGGTAGACGGGTGAAATCTTTCTATATATTGCTTCTAAATAGTCTAAGAAACATATATGCAAAGCATCCAAACAGTACAATTCGCCAATTTTTTGTTCTTCAAGTTTAAGTGAACTACGAGCCCCATTGTTAATCATTTAAAGGAAATTATTTGTAAATTTCGACAAGTAAAACAATAAATAGATCAGGTAGACGGTTGAAACCATTGTATATATTGCTTCTATATAGCCTACGAAACATATATGCAAAGCATCCAAACAGTACAATTTGCCAATTTTTCGTTCTTCAAGTTTAAGTGAAGTACGAGTCCCATTGTTAATCCTTTAACGGAAATTAATTGTAACTTTCTACAAGCAGAACAATGATTGGAACACGCAGACGGTTGAAATCTTTGTATATATTGCTTCCATATAGTCTAAGAAACATATATGCAAAGCATCCAAACAGTACCATTCGCCAATTTTTTGTTCTTCAAGTTTAAGTGAACAATGAGCCCCATTGTTAATCTTTTATCGGAAATTATTTGTAACTTTCGACAAGTAGAACATTGAATGGAACAGGTAGACGGTTGAAACCTTTGTATATATTGCTTCTATATAGTATAAGAAACATATATGCAAAGCATCCAAACAGTACAATTCGCCAATTTTTTATTCTTCAAGTTTAAGTGAACAATGAGCCCCAATGGTTAATCCGTTATCGGAAATTATTTGTAACCTTCAACAAGTAGAACAATGAATGGAACAGGTAGACGGTTGAAATCTTTGTATATGTTGCTTCTATATAGTCTAAGAAACCTATATGCAAAGCATCTAAACTGTAACAATCGCCAATTTTTTGATCTTCAAGTTTAAGTGAACAGCGAGCCCCATTGATAATCATGAAATGAAAATTATTTGTAACTTTCTACAAGTAGAACAATGAATAGTACAGGTAGACGGGTGAAATCTTTCTATATATTGCTTCTAAATAGTCTAAGAAACATCTATGCAAAGCATCCAAACAGTACAATTCGCCAATTATTTCATCTTCATGTTTAAGTGAACTACGAGCCCCATTGATAATCATGTAATGGAAATTATTTGTAACTTTCTACAAGTAGAACAATGAATAGTACAGGTAGACGGTTGAAATCTTTGTATATATTGCTTCTATATAGTCTAAGAAACATATATGCAAAGCATCCAAACAGTACAATTCGCCAATTTCTTGTTCTTCAAGTTTAAGTAAACTACGATCCCCATTGTTAATCCCTTAACGGAAATTATTTGTAACTTTCGACAAGTAGAACAATGAATGGAACAGGTGGACGGTTGAAATCTTTGTATATATTGTTTCTATATAGTCTAAGAAACATATATGCAAAGCATCCAAACAGTACAATTCGCCAATTTTTTGTTCTTCAAGTTTAAGTGAACTACGAGCCCCATTGTTAATCCTTTAAAGGAAATTATGTGTAAATTTCGACAAGTAGAACAATGATTGGAACACGTAGACGGCTGAAATCTTTGTATATATTGCTTCCATATAGTCTAAGAAACATGTACGCAAAGCATTCAAACAGTACCATTCGCCAATTTTTTGGTCTTCAGGTTTAAGTAAACTACGATCCGCATTGTTAATCCCTTAACGGAAATTAATTGTAACTTTCTACAAGTAGAACAATGATTGGAACACGTAGACGGTTGAAATCTTTGTATATATTGCTTCCATATAGTCTAAGAAACATATATGCAAAGCAACCAAACAGTACCATTCGCCAATTTTTTGATCTTCAGGTTTAAGTGAACAGCGAGCCCCATTGATAATCATGAAATTGCAATTATTTGTAACTTTCTACAAGTAGAACAATGAAGAGTACAGGTAGACGGGTGAAATCTTTCTATATATTGCTTCTAAATAGTCTAAGAAACATATATGCAAAGCATCCAAACAGTACAATTCGCCAATTTTTTGTTCTTCAAGTTTAAGTGAACTACGAGCCCCATTGTTAATCATTTAAAGGAAATTATTTGTAAATTTCGACAAGTAAAACAATAAATAGATCAGGTAGACGGTTGAAACCATTGTATATATTGCTTCTATATAGCCTACGAAACATATATGCAAAGCATCCAAACAGTACAATTTGCCAATTTTTCGTTCTTCAAGTTTAAGTGAAGTACGAGTCCCATTGTTAATCCTTTAACGGAAATTAATTGTAACTTTCTACAAGCAGAACAATGATTGGAACACGCAGACGGTTGAAATCTTTGTATATATTGCTTCCATATAGTCTAAGAAACATATATGCAAAGCATCCAAACAGTACCATTCGCCAATTTTTTGTTCTTCAAGTTTAAGTGAACAATGAGCCCCATTGTTAATCTTTTATCGGAAATTATTTGTAACTTTCGACAAGTAGAACATTGAATGGAACAGGTAGACGGTTGAAACCTTTGTATATATTGCTTCTATATAGTATAAGAAACATATATGCAAAGCATCCAAACAGTACAATTCGCCAATTTTTTATTCTTCAAGTTTAAGTGAACAATGAGCCCCAATGGTTAATCCGTTATCGGAAATTATTTGTAACCTTCAACAAGTAGATAAATGAATGGAACAGGTAGACGGTTGAAATCTTTGTATATGTTGCTTCTATATAGTCTAAGAAACCTATATGCAAAGCATCTAAACTGTAACAATCGCCAATTTTTTGATCTTCAAGTTTAAGTGAACAGCGAGCCCCATTGATAATCATGAAATGAAAATTATTTGTAACTTTCTACAAGTAGAACAATGAATAGTACAGGTAGACGGGTGAAATCTTTCTATATATTGCTTCTAAATAGTCTAAGAAACATCTATGCAAAGCATCCAAACAGTACAATTCGCCAATTATTTCATCTTCATGTTTAAGTGAACTACGAGCCCCATTGATAATCATGTAATGGAAATTATTTGTAACTTTCTACAAGTAGAACAATGAATAGTACAGGTAGACGGTTGAAATCTTTGTATATATTGCTTCTATATAGTCTAAGAAACATATATGTAAAGCATCCAAACAGTACAATTCGCCAATTTTTTGTTCTTCAAGTTAATGTGAACTACGAGCCCCATTGTTAATCCTTTATCCGTAATTATTTGTAACTTTCGACAAGTAGAACAATGAATGGAACAGGTAGACGGTTGAAATCCTTGTATATATTACGCCTATATAGTCTAAGAAACATATATGCAAAGCATCCAAACAGTACAATTCGCCAATTTATTTTTCTTCAAGTTTAAGTGAACAACGAGCCCCATTGTTAATCTTTTAAAGGAAATTATTTGTAAATTTCGACAAGTAGAACAATGAATGGAACAGGTAGACGGTTGAAATCTTTGTATATATTGCTTGTATATAATCTAAGAAACATATATGCAAAGCATCCAAACAGTACCATTCGCCAATTTTTTGTTCTTCAAGTTTAAGTGAACAATGAGCCCCAATGGTTAATCCGTTATCGGAAATTATTTGTAACTTTCGACAAGTAGAACAATGAATGGAACAGGTAGACGGTTGAAATCTTTGTATATATTGCTTCTATGTAGTGTAAGAAACATATATGCAAAGCATCCAAACAGTACCATTCGCCAATTTTTTGTTCTTCAAGTTTAAGTGAACTACGAGCCCCATTGTTAATCCTTTAAAGGAAATTATTTGTAAATTTCGACTAGTAGAACAATGAATGGAACAGGTAGACGATTGAAATCTTTGTATACATTGCTTCTATATAGTCTAAGAAACATATATGCAAAGCATCCAAACAGTACATTTCGCCAATTTTTTGTTCTTCAAGTTTAAGTGAACAATGAGCCCCAATGGTTAATCCTTTATCGGTAATTATTTGTAACTTTCGACAAGTAGAACAATGAATGGAACAGGTAGACGGTTGAAATCCTTGTATATATTGCGTCTATATAATCTAAGAAACATATATGCAAAGCATCCAAACAGTACCATTCGCCAATTTTTTGTTCTTCAAGTTTAAGTGAACTACGAGCCCCATTGTTAATCCTTTAAAGGAAATTATTTGTAAATTTCGACAAGTAGAACAATGAATGGAACAGGCAGACTGTTGAAATCTTTGTATATATTGCTTCCATCTAGTGTAAGAAACAAATATGCAAAGCATCCAAACAGTACAATTCGCCAATTTTTTATTCTTCAAGTTTAAGTGAACTACGAGCCCCATTGATAATCATGAAATGGAAATTATTTGTAACTTTCTACAAGTAGAACAATTAATAGTACAGGTAGACGGGTGAAATCTTTCTATATATTGCATATAAATAGTCTAAGAAACATATATGCAAAGCATCCAAACAGTACAATTTGCCAATTTTTCGTTCTTCAAGTTTAAGTGAAGTACGAGTCCCATTGTTAATCCTTTAACGGAAATTAATTGTAACTTTCTACAAGCAGAACAATGATTGGAACACGCAGACGGTTGAAATCTTTGTATATATTGCTTCCATATAGTCTAAGAAACATATATGCAAAGCATCCAAACAGTACCATTCGCCAATTTTTTGTTCTTCAAGTTTAAGTGAACAATGAGCCCCATTGTTAATCTTTTATCGGAAATTATTTGTAACTTTCGACAAGTAGAACATTGAATGGAACAGGTAGACGGTTGAAACCTTTGTATATATTGCTTCTATATAGTATAAGAAACATATATGCAAAGCATCCAAACAGTACAATTCGCCAATTTTTTATTCTTCAAGTTTAAGTGAACGATGAGCCCCAATGGTTAATCCGTTATCGGAAATTATTTGTAACCTTCAACAAGTAGAACAATGAATGGAACAGGTAGACGGTTGAAATCTTTGTATATGTTGCTTCTATATAGTCTAAGAAACCTATATGCAAAGCATCTAAACTGTAACAATCGCCAATTTTTTGATCTTCAAGTTTAAGTGAACAGCGAGCCCCATTGATAATCATGAAATGAAAATTATTTGTAACTTTCTACAAGTAGAACAATGAATAGTACAGGTAGACGGGTGAAATCTTTCTATATATTGCTTCTAAATAGTCTAAGAAACATCTATGCAAAGCATCCAAACAGTACAATTCGCCAATTATTTCATCTTCATGTTTAAGTGAACTACGAGCCCCATTGATAATCATGTAATGGAAATTATTTGTAACTTTCTACAAGTAGAACAATGAATAGTACAGGTAGACGGTTGAAATCTTTGTATATATTGCTTCTATATAGTCTAAGAAACATATATGCAAAGCATCCAAACAGTACAATTCGCCAATTTCTTGTTCTTCAAGTTTAAGTAAACTACGATCCCCATTGTTAATCCCTTAACGGAAATTATTTGTAACTTTCGACAAGTAGAACAATGAATGGAACAGGTGGACGGTTGAAATCTTTGTATATATTGTTTCTATATAGTCTAAGAAACATATATGCAAAGCATCCAAACAGTACAATTCGCCAATTTTTTGTTCTTCAAGTTTAAGTGAACTACGAGCCCCATTGTTAATCCTTTAAAGGAAATTATGTGTAAATTTCGACAAGTAGAACAATGATTGGAACACGTAGACGGCTGAAATCTTTGTATATATTGCTTCCATATAGTCTAAGAAACATGTACGCAAAGCATTCAAACAGTACCATTCGCCAATTTTTTGGTCTTCAGGTTTAAGTAAACTACGATCCGCATTGTTAATCCCTTAACGGAAATTAATTGTAACTTTCTACAAGTAGAACAATGATTGGAACACGTAGACGGTTGAAATCTTTGTATATATTGCTTCCATATAGTCTAAGAAACATATATGCAAAGCAACCAAACAGTACCATTCGCCAATTTTTTGATCTTCAGGTTTAAGTGAACAGCGAGCCCCATTGATAATCATGAAATTGCAATTATTTGTAACTTTCTACAAGTAGAACAATGAAGAGTACAGGTAGACGGGTGAAATCTTTCTATATATTGCTTCTAAATAGTCTAAGAAACATATATGCAAAGCATCCAAACAGTACAATTCGCCAATTTTTTGTTCTTCAAGTTTAAGTGAACTACGAGCCCCATTGTTAATCATTTAAAGGAAATTATTTGTAAATTTCGACAAGTAAAACAATAAATAGATCAGGTAGACGGTTGAAACCATTGTATATATTGCTTCTATATAGCCTACGAAACATATATGCAAAGCATCCAAACAGTACAATTTGCCAATTTTTCGTTCTTCAAGTTTAAGTGAAGTACGAGTCCCATTGTTAATCCTTTAACGGAAATTAATTGTAACTTTCTACAAGCAGAACAATGATTGGAACACGCAGACGGTTGAAATCTTTGTATATATTGCTTCCATATAGTCTAAGAAACATATATGCAAAGCATCCAAACAGTACCATTCGCCAATTTTTTGTTCTTCAAGTTTAAGTGAACAATGAGCCCCATTGTTAATCTTTTATCGGAAATTATTTGTAACTTTCGACAAGTAGAACATTGAATGGAACAGGTAGACGGTTGAAACCTTTGTATATATTGCTTCTATATAGTATAAGAAACATATATGCAAAGCATCCAAACAGTACAATTCGCCAATTTTTTATTCTTCAAGTTTAAGTGAACAATGAGCCCCAATGGTTAATCCGTTATCGGAAATTATTTGTAACCTTCAACAAGTAGAACAATGAATGGAACAGGTAGACGGTTGAAATCTTTGTATATGTTGCTTCTATATAGTCTAAGAAACCTATATGCAAAGCATCTAAACTGTAACAATCGCCAATTTTTTGATCTTCAAGTTTAAGTGAACAGCGAGCCCCATTGATAATCATGAAATGAAAATTATTTGTAACTTTCTACAAGTAGAACAATGAATAGTACAGGTAGACGGGTGAAATCTTTCTATATATTGCTTCTAAATAGTCTAAGAAACATCTATGCAAAGCATCCAAACAGTACAATTCGCCAATTATTTCATCTTCATGTTTAAGTGAACTACGAGCCCCATTGATAATCATGTAATGGAAATTATTTGTAACTTTCTACAAGTAGAACAATGAATAGTACAGGTAGACGGTTGAAATCTTTGTATATATTGCTTCTATATAGTCTAAGAAACATATATGTAAAGCATCCAAACAGTACAATTCGCCAATTTTTTGTTCTTCAAGTTAATGTGAACTACGAGCCCCATTGTTAATCCTTTATCCGTAATTATTTGTAACTTTCGACAAGTAGAACAATGAATGGAACAGGTAGACGGTTGAAATCCTTGTATATATTACGCCTATATAGTCTAAGAAACATATATGCAAAGCATCCAAACAGTACAATTCGCCAATTTATTTTTCTTCAAGTTTAAGTGAACAACGAGCCCCATTGTTAATCTTTTAAAGGAAATTATTTGTAAATTTCGACAAGTAGAACAATGAATGGAACAGGTAGACGGTTGAAATCTTTGTATATATTGCTTGTATATAATCTAAGAAACATATATGCAAAGCATCCAAACAGTACCATTCGCCAATTTTTTGTTCTTCAAGTTTAAGTGAACAATGAGCCCCAATGGTTAATCCGTTATCGGAAATTATTTGTAACTTTCGACAAGTAGAACAATGAATGGAACAGGTAGACGGTTGAAATCTTTGTATATATTGCTTCTATGTAGTGTAAGAAACATATATGCAAAGCATCCAAACAGTACCATTCGCCAATTTTTTGTTCTTCAAGTTTAAGTGAACTACGAGCCCCATTGTTAATCCTTTAAAGGAAATTATTTGTAAATTTCGACTAGTAGAACAATGAATGGAACAGGTAGACGATTGAAATCTTTGTATACATTGCTTCTATATAGTCTAAGAAACATATATGCAAAGCATCCAAACAGTACATTTCGCCAATTTTTTGTTCTTCAAGTTTAAGTGAACAATGAGCCCCAATGGTTAATCCTTTATCGGTAATTATTTGTAACTTTCGACAAGTAGAACAATGAATGGAACAGGTAGACGGTTGAAATCCTTGTATATATTGCGTCTATATAATCTAAGAAACATATATGCAAAGCATCCAAACAGTACCATTCGCCAATTTTTTGTTCTTCAAGTTTAAGTGAACTACGAGCCCCATTGTTAATCCTTTAAAGGAAATTATTTGTAAATTTCGACAAGTAGAACAATGAATGGAACAGGCAGACTGTTGAAATCTTTGTATATATTGCTTCCATCTAGTGTAAGAAACAAATATGCAAAGCATCCAAACAGTACAATTCGCCAATTTTTTATTCTTCAAGTTTAAGTGAACTACGAGCCCCATTGATAATCATGAAATGGAAATTATTTGTAACTTTCTACAAGTAGAACAATTAATAGTACAGGTAGACGGGTGAAATCTTTCTATATATTGCATATAAATAGTCTAAGAAACATATATGCAAAGCATCCAAACAGTACCATTCGCCAATTTTTTGTTCTTCAAGTTTAAGTGAACTACGAGCCCCATTGTTAATCCTTTAAAGGAAATTATTTGTAAATTTCGACAAGTAGAACAATGAATGGAACAGGTAGACGGTTGAAATCCTTGTATATATTGCGTCTATATAGTCTAAGAAACATATATGCAAAGCATCCAAACAGTACAATTCGCCAATTTTTTGTTCTTCAAGTTTAAGTAAACTACGATCCCCATTGTTAATCCCTTAACGGAAATTATTTGTAACTTTCGACAAGTAGAACAATGAATGGAACAGGTAGACGGGTGAAATCTTTCTATATATTGCATCTAAATAGTCTAAGAAACATATATGCAAAGCATCCAAAAAGTACCATTCGCCAATTTTTTGTTCTTCAAGTTTAAGTGAACTACGAGCCCCAATGGTTAATCCGTTATCGGAAATTATTAGTAACTTTCCACAAGTAGAACAATGAATGGAACAAGTAGACGGTTGAAATCTTTGTATATATTGCTTCTATATAGTCTAAGAAACTTATATGCAAAGCATCTAAACAGTAACATTCGCCAATTTTTTGTTCTTCAAGTTTAAGTGAACAATGAGCCCCATTGTTAATCCTATATCGGAAATTATTTGTAACTTTCGACAAGTAGAACAATGAATAGAACAGGTAGACGGTTGAAATCTTTGTATATATTGCGTCTATATAGTCTAAGAAACATATATGCAAAGCATCCAAACAGTACCATGCGCCAATTTTTTGTTTTTCAAGTTTAACTGAACTACGAGCCCCATTGTTAATCCTTTATCGGAAATTATTTGTAACTTTCGACAAGTAGAACAATGAATGGAACTGGTAGACGGTTGAAATCATTGTATATATTGCTTCTATATAGTCTAAGAAACCTATATGCAAAGCATCTAAACAGTAACATTCGCCAATTTTTTGATCTTCAAGTTTAAGTGAACATTGTGCCCCATTGTTAATCCTTTATCGGAAATTGTTTGTAACTTTCGACAAGTAGAACAATGAATGGAACAGGTAGACGGTTGAAATCTTTGTATATATTGCTTCTATATAGTATAAGAAACATATATGCAAAGCATCCAAACAGTACAATTCGCCAATTTTTTGTTCTTCAAGTTTAAGTGAACAGCGAGCCCCATTGATAATCATGAAATGGAAATTATTTGTAACTTTCTACAAGTAGAACAATGAATAGTACATGTAGACGGGTGAAATCTTTGTATATATTGCTTCTAAATAGTCTAAGAAACATATATGCAAAGCATCCAAACAGTACAATTCGCCAATTTTTTGTTCTTCAAGTTTAAGTGAACTACGAGCCCCATTGTTAATCCTTTAAAGGAAATTATTTGTAAATTTCGACAAGTAGAACAATGAATGGATCATGTAGACGGTTGAAATCATTGTATATATTGCTTCTATATAGTCTGCGAAACAATTATGCAAAGCATCCAAACAGTACAATTCGCCAATTATTTCATCTTCAAGTTTAAGTGAACTACGAGCCCCATTGTTAATACTTTAACGGAAATTATTTGTAACTTGCGACAAGTAGAACAATGAGTGGAACAGGTAGACGGTTGAAATCAATGTATATATTGCTTCTATATAGTCTAAGAAACATATATGCAAAGCATCCAAACAGTACCATTCGCCAATTTTTTGTTCTTCAAGTTTAAGTGAACTACGAGCCCCATTGTTAATCCTTTAACGGTAATTAATTGTAACTTTCTACAAGTAGAACAATGATTGGAACACGTAGACGGCTGAAATCTTTGTCTATATTGCTTCCATATAGTCTAAGAAACATATATGCAAAGCATCCAAACAGTACCATTCGCCAATTTTTTGTTCTTCAAGTTTAAGTGAACAATGAGCCCCAATGGTTAGTCCTTTATCGGTAATTATTTGTAACTTTCGACAAGTAGAACAATGAATGGAACAGGTAGACGGTTGAAATCATTGTATATATTGCTTCCATATAGTTTAAGAGACATGTACGCAAAGCATCCAAACAGTACCATTCGCCAATTTTTTGATCTTCAATTTTAAGTGAACTACGAGCCCCATTGTTAATACTTTAACGGAAATTATTTGTAACTTGCGACAAGTAGAACAATGAATGGAACATGTAGCCGGTTGAAATCAATGTATATATTGCTTCTATATAGTCTAAGAAACATATATGCAAAGCATCCAAACAGTACCATTCGCCAATTTTTTGTTCTTCAAGTTTAAGTGAACAATGAGCCCCAATGGTTAATCCTTTATCGGAAATTATCTGTAATTTTCGACAAGTAGAACAAGGAATGGAACTGGTAGACGGTTGAAATCTTTGTATATATTGCTGCTGTATAATCTAAGAAACATATATGCAAAGCATCTAAACAGTAACAATGGCCAATTTTTTTATCTTCAAGTTTAAGTGAACAGCGAGCCCCATTGATAATCATGGAATAGAAATTATTTGTAACTTTCTACAAGTAGAACAATGAATAGTACAGGTAGACGGGTGAAATCTTTCTATATATTGCTTCTAAATAGTCTAAGAACACATCTATGCAAAGCATCCAAACAGTACAATTCGCCAATTTTTTGTTCTTCAAGTTTAAGTGAACTACGAGCCCCATTGTTAATCCTTTAATGGAAATTATTTATAAATTTCGACAAGTAGAACAATGAATGGAACAGGTAGACGGTTGAAATCATTGTATATATTGCTTCTATATAGTCTAAGAAACATGTACGCAAAGCATCCAAAGAGTACCATTCGCCAATTTTTTGTCCTTCAAGTTTAAGTGAACAATGAGCCCCATTGTTAATCCTTTATCGGAAATTATTTGTAACTTTCGACAAGTAGAACAATGAATCGAACAGGTAGACGGTTGAAATCTTTGTATATATTGCTTCTATATAATCTAAAAAACATATATGCAAAGCATCCAAACAGTACAATTCGCCAATTTTTTGTTCTTCAAGTTTAAGTGAACTACAAGCCAAATTGTTAATCCTTTAAAGGAAATTATTTGTAAATTTCGACAAGTAGAACAATGAATGGATCATGTAGACGGTTGAAATCATTGTATATATTGCTTCTATATAGTCTAAGAAACATATATGCAAAGCATCCAAACAGTACCAATCGCCAATTTTTTGTTCTTCAAGTTTAAGTGAACAATGAGCCCCATTGTTAATCCTTTATCGGAAATTATTTGTAACTTTCGACAAGTAGAACAATGAATGGAACAGGCAGACTGTTGAAATCATTGTATATATTGCTTCTAAATAGTCTAAGAAACATATATGCAAAGCGTCCAAACAGTACAATTCGCCAATTATTTGATCTTCAAGTTTAACTGAACTACGAGCCCCATTGTTAATACTTTAACGGAAATTATTTGTAAATTTCGACAAGTAGAACAATGAATGGAACAGGTAGCCGGTTGAAATCAATGTATATATTGCTTCTATATAGTCTACGAAACATATATGCAAATCATCCAAACAGTATAATTCGCCAATTATTTGATCTTCAAGTTTAAGTGAACTACGAGCCCCATTGTTAATACTTTAACGGAAATTATTTGTAACTTGCGACAAGTAGAACAATGAATGGAACAGGTAGACGGTTGAAATCAATGTATATATTGCTTCTTTATAGTCTAAGAAACATATATGCAAAGCATCCATACAGTACCATTCGCCACTTTTTTGTTCTTCAAGTTTAAGTGAACAACGAGCCCCATTGTTAATCCTTTAAAGGAAATTATTTGTAAATTTCGACAAGTAGAACAATGATTGGAACACGTAGACTGTTGAAATCTTTGTATATATTGCTTCTTAATAGTCTAAGAAACATATATGCAAAGCGTCCAAACAGTACAATTCGCCAATTATTTGATCTTCAAGTTTAAGTGAACTACGAGCCCCATTGTTAATCCTTTAAAGGAAATTATTTGTAAATTTCGACAAGTAGAACAATGAATGGAACAGGTAGCCGGTTGAAATCAATGTATATATTGCTTCTATATAGTCTAAGAAACATATATGCAAAGCATCCAAACAGTACAATTCGCCAATTTTTTTCTCTTCAAGTTTAAGTGAACAATGAGCCCCATTGTTAATCCTTTAAAGGAATTTATTTGTAACTTTCGACAAGTAGAACAATGAATGGAACACGTAGACGGTTGAAATCTTTGTATATATTGCTTCTATATAGTCTAAGAAACATATATGCAAAGCATCCAAACAGTACAATTCGCCAATTTTTTGTTCTTCAAGTTTAAGTGAACAATGAGCCCCAATGGTTAATCCTTTATCGGTAATTATTTGTAACTTTCGACAAGTAGAACAATGAATGGAACAGGTAGACGGTTGAAATCCTTGTATATATTGCGTCTATATAGTCTAAGAAACATATATGCAAAGCATCCAAACAGTACAATTCGCCAATTTTTTGTTCTTCAAGTTTAAGTGAACTACGAGCCCCATTGATAATCATGAAATGGAAATTATTTGTAACTTTCTACAAGTAGAACAATTAATAGTACAGGTAGACGGGTGAAATCTTTCTATATATTACATACAAATAGTCTAAGAAACATATATGCAAAGCATCCAAACAGTACCATTCGCCAATTTTTTGTTCTTCAAGATTAAGTGAACTACGAGCCCCATTGTTAATCCTTTAAAGGAAATAATTTGTAAATTTCGACAAGTAGAACAATGAATGGAACAGGTAGACGGTTGAAATCCTTGTATATATTGCGTTTATATAGTCTATGAAACATATATGCAAAGCATCCAAACAGTACAATTCGCCAATTTTTTGTTCTTCAAGTTTAAGTAAACTACGATCCCCATTGTTAATCCCTTAACGGAAATTATTTGTAACTTTCGACAAGTAGAACAATGAATGGAAGAGGTAGACGGGTGAAATCTTTCTATATATTGCATCTAAATAGTCTAAGAAACATATATGCAAAGCATCCAAAAAGTACCATTCGCCAATTTTTTGTTCTTCAAGTTTAAGTGAACTACGAGCCCCAATGGTTAGTCCGTTATCGGAAATTATTTGTAACTTTCGACAAGTAGAACAATGAATGGAACAGGTAGACGGTTGAAATCAATGTATATATTGCTTCTTTATAGTCTAAGAAACATATATGCAAAGCATCCATACAGTACCATTCGCCACTTTTTTGTTCTTCAAGTTTAAGTGAACAACGAGCCCCATTGTTAATCCTTTAAAGGAAATTATTTGTAAATTTCGACAAGTAGAACAATGATTGGAACACGTAGACGGTTGAAATCTTTGTATATATTGCTTCTATATAGTCTAAGAAACATATATGCAAAGCATCCAAACAGTACAATTCGCTAATTTTTTTCTCTTCAAGTTTAAGTGAACAATGAGCCCCATTGTTAATCCTTTAAAGGAATTTATTTGTAACTTTCGACAAGTAGAACAATGAATGGAACACGTAGACGGTTGAAATCTTTGTATATATTGCTTCTATATAATCGAAAAAACATATATGCAAAGCATCCAAACAGTACAATTCGCCAATTTTTTGTTCTTCAAGTTTAAGTGAACAATGAGCCCCAATGGTTAGTCCTTTATCGGTAATTATTTGTAACTTTCGACAAGTAGAACAATGAATGGAACAGGTAGACGGTTGAAATCATTGTATATATTGCTTCCATATAGTTTAAGAAACATGTACGCAAAGCATCCAAACAGTACCATTCGCCAATTTTTTGTTCTTCAAGTTTAAGTAAACTACGATCCCCATTGTTAATCCCTTAACGGAAATTATTTGTAACTTTCGACAAGTAGAACAGTGAATGGAACAGGTAGACGGTTGAAATCTTTGTATATATTGCTTCTATATAATCTAAGAAACATATATGCAAAGCATCCAAACAGTACAATTCGCCAATTATTTCATCTTCAAGTTTAAGTGAACAACGAGCCCCATTGTTAATCCTTTAAAGGAAATTATTTGTAAATTTCGACAAGTAGAACAATGAATGGAACTGGTAGACGGTTGAAATCTTTGTATATGTTGCTTCTATATAGTCTAAGAAACCTATATGCGAAGCATCTAAACAGTAACATTCGCCAATTTTTTGATCTTCAAGTTTAAGTAAACTACGATCCCCATTGTTAATCCCTTAACGGAAATTATTTGTAACTTTCGACAAGTAGAACAATGAATGGAACAGGTAGACGGGTGAAATCTTTCTATATATTGCTTCTATATAGTCTAAGAAACCTATATGCAAAGCATCTAAACAGTAACATTCGCCAATTTTTTGTTCTTCAAGTTTAAGTGAACAATGAGCCCCATTGTTAATCCTATATCGGAAATTATTTGTAACTTCCGACAAGTAGAACAATGAATAGAACAGGTAGACGGTTGAAATCTTTGTATATATTGCGTCTATATAGTCTAAGAAACATATATGCAAAGCATCCAAACAGTACCATGCGCCAATTTTTTGTTTTTCAAGTTTAAGTGAACTACGAGCCCCATTGTTAATCCTTTATCGGAAATTATTTGTAACTTTCGACAAGTAGAACAATGAATGGAACTGGTAGACGGATGAAATCATTGTATATATTGCTTCTATATAGTCTAAGAAACCTATATGCAAAGCATCTAAACAGTAACATTCGCCAATTTTTTTATCTTCAAGTTTAAGTGAACATTGTGCCCCATTGTTAATCCTTTATCGGAAATTGTTTGTAACTTTCGACAAGTAGAACAATGAATGGAACAGGTAGACGGTTGAAATCTTTGTATATATTGCTTCTATATAGTATAAGAAACATATATGCAAAGCATCCAAACAGTACAATTCGCCAATTTTTTGTTCTTCAAGTTTAAGTGAACAGCGAGCCCCATTGATAATCATGAAATGGAAATTATTTGTAACTTTCTACAAGTAGAACAATGAATAGTACATGTAGAAGGGTGAAATCTTTGTATATATTGCTTCTAAATAGTCTAAGAAACATATATGCAAAGCATCCAAACAGTACAATTCGCCAATTTTTTGTTCTTCAAGTTTAAGTGAACTACGAGCCCCATTGTTAATCCTTTAAAGGAAATTATTTGTAAATTTCGACAAGTAGAACAATGAATGGATCATGTAGACGGTTGAAATCATTGTATATATTGCTTCTATATAGTCTGCGAAACAAATATGCAAAGCATCCAAACAGTACAATTCGCCAATTATTTCATCTTCAAGTTTAAGTGAACTACGAGCCCCATTGTTAATACTTTAACGGAAATTATTTGTAACTTGCGACAAGTAGAACAATGAGTGGAACAGGTAGACGGTTGAAATCAATGTATATATTGCTTCTATATAGTCTAAGAAACATATATGCAAAGCATCCAAACAGTACCATTCGCCAATTTTTTGTTCTTCAAGTTTAAGTGAACTACGAGCCCCATTGTTAATCCTTTAACGGTAATTAATTGTAACTTTCTACAAGTAGAACAATGATTGGAACACGTAGACGGTTGAAATCTTTGTCTATATTGCTTCCATATAGTCTAAGAAACATATATGCAAAGCATCCAAACAGTACCATTCGCCAATTTTTTGTTCTTCAAGTTTAAGTGAACAATGAGCCCCAATGGTTAGTCCTTTATCGGTAATTATTTGTAACTTTCGACAAGTAGAACAATGAATGGAACAGGTAGCCGGTTGAAATCAATGTATATATTGCTTCTATATAGTCTAAGAAACATATATGCAAAGCATCCAAACAGTACCATTCGCCAATTTTTTGTTCTTCAAGTTTAAGTGAACTACGAGCCCCATTGTTAATCCTTTAACGGTAATTAATTGTAACTTTCTACAAGTAGAACAATGATTGGAACACGTAGACGGTTGAAATCATTGTATATATTGCTTCCATATAGTTTAAGAAACATGTACGCAAAGCATCCAAACAGTACCATTCGCCAATTTTTTGATCTTCAATTTTAAGTGAACTACGAGCCCCATTGTTAATACTTTAACGGAAATTATTTGTAACTTGCGACAAGTAGAACAATGAATGGAACATGTAGCCGGTTGAAATCAATGTATATATTGCTTCTATATAGTCTAAGAAACATATATGCAAAGCATCCAAACAGTACCATTCGCCAATTTTTTGTTCTTCAAGTTTAAGTGAACAATGAGCCCCAATGGTTAATCCTTTATCGGAAATTATCTGTAATTTTCGACAAGTAGAACAAGGAATGGAACTGGTAGACGGTTGAAATCTTTGTATATATTGCTGCTGTATAATCTAAGAAACATATATGCAAAGCATCTAAACAGTAACAATGGCCAATTTTTTTATCTTCAAGTTTAAGTGAACAGCGAGCCCCATTGATAATCATGGAATAGAAATTATTTGTAACTTTCTACAAGTAGAACAATGAATAGTACAGGTAGACGGGTGAAATCTTTCTATATATTGCTTCTAAATAGTCTAAGAACACATCTATGCAAAGCATCCAAACAGTACAATTCGCCAATTTTTTGTTCTTCAAGTTTAAGTGAACTACGAGCCCCATTGTTAATCCTTTAATGGAAATTATTTATAAATTTCGACAAGTAGAACAATGAATGGAACAGGTAGACGGTTGAAATCATTGTATATATTGCTTCTATATAGTCTAAGAAACATGTACGCAAAGCATCCAAAGAGTACCATTCGCCAATTTTTTGTCCTTCAAGTTTAAGTGAACAATGAGCCCCATTGTTAATCCTTTATCGGAAATTATTTGTAACTTTCGACAAGTAGAACAATGAATCGAACAGGTAGACGGTTGAAATCTTTGTATATATTGCTTCTATATAATCTAAAAAACATATATGCAAAGCATCCAAACAGTACAATTCGCCAATTTTTTGTTCTTCAAGTTTAAGTGAACAATGAGCCCCAATGGTTAGTCCTTTATCGGTAATTATTTGTAACTTTCGACAAGTAGAACAATGAATGGAACAGGTAGCTGGTTGAAATCAATGTATATATTGCTTCTATATAGTCTAAGAAACATATATGCAAAGCATCCAAACAGTACCATTCGCCAATTTTTTGTTCTTCAAGTTTAAGTGAACGACGAGCCCCAATGGTTAATCCTTTATCGGAAATTATCGGTAATTTTCGACAAGTAGAACAATGAATGGAACTGGTAGACGGTTGAAATCTTTGTATATATTGCTTCTATATAATCTAAGAAACATATATGCAAAGCATCTAAACAGTAACAATCGCCAATTTTTTGATCTTCAAGTTTAAGTGAACAGCGAGCCCCATTGATAATCATGGAATAGAAATTATTTGTAACTTTCTACAAGTAGAACAATGAATAGTACAGGTAGACGGGTGAAATCTTTCTATATATTGCTTCTAAATAGTCTAAGAACACATCTATGCAAAGCATCCATACAGTACAATTCGCCAATTTTTTGTTCTTCAAGTTTAAGTGAACTACAAGCCAAATTGTTAATCCTTTAAAGGAAATTATTTGTAAATTTCGACAAGTAGAACAATGAATGGATCATGTAGACGGTTGAAATCATTGTATATATTGCTTCTATATAGTCTAAGAAACATATATGCAAAGCATCCAAACAGTACCAATCGCCAATTTTTTGTTCTTCAAGTTTAAGTGAACAATGAGCCCCATTGTTAATCCTTTATCGGAAATTATTTGTAACTTTCGACAAGTAGAACAATGAATGGAACAGGCAGACTGTTGAAATCATTGTATATATTGCTTCTAAATAGTCTAAGAAACATATATGCAAAGCGTCCAAACAGTACAATTCGCCAATTATTTGATCTTCAAGTTTAACTGAACTACGAGCCACATTGTTAATACTTTAACGGAAATTATTTGTAAATTTCGACAAGTAGAACAATGAATGGAACAGGTAGCCGGTTGAAATCAATGTATATATTGCTTCTATATAGTCTACGAAACATATATGCAAATCATCCAAACAGTATAATTCGCCAATTATTTGATCTTCAAGTTTAAGTGAACTACGAGCCCCATTGTTAATACTTTAACGGAAATTATTTGTAACTTGCGACAAGTAGAACAATGAATGGAACAGGTAGACGGTTGAAATCAATGTATATATTGCTTCTTTATAGTCTAAGAAACATATATGCAAAGCATCCATACAGTACCATTCGCCACTTTTTTGTTCTTCAAGTTTAAGTGAACAACGAGCCCCATTGTTAATCCTTTAAAGGAAATTATTTGTAAATTTCGACAAGTAGAACAATGATTGGAACACGTAGACGGTTGAAATCTTTGTATATATTGCTTCTTAATAGTCTAAGAAACATATATGCAAAGCGTCCAAACAGTACAATTCGCCAATTATTTGATCTTCAAGTTTAAGTGAACTACGAGCCCCATTGTTAATCCTTTAAAGGAAATTATTTGTAAATTTCGACAAGTAGAACAATGAATGGAACAGGTAGCCGGTTGAAATCAATGTATATATTGCTTCTATATAGTCTAAGAAACATATATGCAAAGCATCCAAACAGTACAATTCGCCAATTTTTTTCTCTTCAAGTTTAAGTGAACAATGAGCCCCATTGTTAATCCTTTAAAGGAATTTATTTGTAACTTTCGACAAGTAGAACAATGAATGGAACACGTAGACGGTTGAAATCTTTGTATATATTGCTTCTATATAGTCTAAGAAACATATATGCAAAGCATCCAAACAGTACAATTCGCCAATTTTTTGTTCTTCAAGTTTAAGTGAACAATGAGCCCCAATGGTTAATCCTTTATCGGTAATTATTTGTAACTTTCGACAAGTAGAACAATGAATGGAACAGGTAGACGGTTGAAATCCTTGTATATATTGCGTCTATATAGTCTAAGAAACATATATGCAAAGCATCCAAACAGTACAATTCGCCAATTTTTTGTTCTTCAAGTTTAAGTGAACTACGAGCCCCATTGATAATCATGAAATGGAAATTATTTGTAACTTTCTACAAGTAGAACAATTAATAGTACAGGTAGACGGGTGACATCTTTCTATATATTACATACAAATAGTCTAAGAAACATATATGCAAAGCATCCAAACAGTACCATTCGCCAATTTTTTGTTCTTCAAGATTAAGTGAACTACGAGCCCCATTGTTAATCCTTTAAAGGAAATAATTTGTAAATTTCGACAAGTAGAACAATGAATGGAACAGGTAGACGGTTGAAATCCTTGTATATATTGCGTCTATATAGTCTATGAAACATATATGCAAAGCATCCAAACAGTACAATTCGCCAATTTTTTGTTCTTCAAGTTTAAGTAAACTACGATCCCCATTGTTAATCCCTTAACGGAAATTATTTGTAACTTTCGACAAGTAGAACAATGAATGGAAGAGGTAGACGGGTGAAATCTTTCTATATATTGCATCTAAATAGTCTAAGAAACATATATGCAAAGCATCCAAAAAGTACCATTCGCCAATTTTTTGTTCTTCAAGTTTAAGTGAACTACGAGCCCCAATGGTTAGTCCGTTATCGGAAATTATTTGTAACTTTCGACAAGTAGAACAATGAATGGAACAGGTAGACGGTTGAAATCAATGTATATATTGCTTCTTTATAGTCTAAGAAACATATATGCAAAGCATCCATACAGTACCATTCGCCACTTTTTTGTTCTTCAAGTTTAAGTGAACAACGAGCCCCATTGTTAATCCTTTAAAGGAAATTATTTGTAAATTTCGACAAGTAGAACAATGATTGGAACACGTAGACGGTTGAAATCTTTGTATATATTGCTTCTATATAGTCTAAGAAACATATATGCAAAGCATCCAAACAGTACAATTCGCCAATTTTTTTCTCTTCAAGTTTAAGTGAACAATGAGCCCCATTGTTAATCCTTTAAAGGAATTTATTTGTAACTTTCGACAAGTAGAACAATGAATGGAACACGTAGACGGTTGAAATCTTTGTATATATTGCTTCTATATAATCTAAAAAACATATATGCAAAGCATCCAAACAGTACAATTCGCCAATTTTTTGTTCTTCAAGTTTAAGTGAACAATGAGCCCCAATGGTTAGTCCTTTATCGGTAATTATTTGTAACTTTCGACAAGTAGAACAATGAATGGAACAGGTAGACGGTTGAAATCATTGTATATATTGCTTCCATATAGTTTAAGAAACATGTACGCAAAGCATCCAAACAGTACCATTCGCCAATTTTTTGTTCTTCAAGTTTAAGTAAACTACGATCCCCATTGTTAATCCCTTAACGGAAATTATTTGTAACTTTCGACAAGTAGAACAGTGAATGGAACAGGTAGACGGTTGAAATCTTTGTATATATTGCTTCTATATAATCTAAGAAACATATATGCAAAGCATCCAAACAGTACAATTCGCCAATTATTTCATCTTCAAGTTTAAGTGAACAACGAGCCCCATTGTTAATCCTTTAAAGGAAATTATTTGTAAATTTCGACAAGTAGAACAATGAATGGAACTGGTAGACGGTTGAAATCTTTGTATATGTTGCTTCTATATAGTCTAAGAAACCTATATGCGAAGCATCTAAACAGTAACATTCGCCAATTTTTTGATCTTCAAGTTTAAGTGAACAGCGAGCCCCATTGATAATCATGAAATGGAAATTATTTGTAACTTTCGACAAGTAGAACAGTGAATGGAACAGGTAGACTGTTGAAATCTTTGTATATATTGCTTCTATATAGTATCGGAAACATATATGCAAAGCATCCAAACAGTACAATTCGCCAATTTTTTGTTCTTCAAGTTTAAGTGAACAATGAGCCCCATTGTTAATCGTTTATCGTAAATTATCTGTAATTTTCGACAAGTAGAACAATGAATGGAACAGGTAGACGGTTGAAATCCTTGTATATATTGCTTCCATATAGTCTAAGAAACATGTATGCAAAGCATCCAAACAGTACCATTCGCCAATTCTTTGTCCTTCAAGTTTAAGTGAACAATGAGCCCCATTGTTAATCCTTTATCGGAAATTATTTGTAACTTTCGACAAGTAGAACAATGAATCGAACAGGTAGACGGTTGAAATCTTTGTATATGTTGCTTCTATATAATCTAAGAAACATATATGCAAAGCATCCAAACAGTACAATTCGCCAATTTTTTGTTCTTCAAGTTTAAGTGAACAATGAGCCCCAATGGTTAATCCTTTATCGGAAATTATCTGTAATTTTCGACAAGTAGAACAATGAATGGAACTGGTAGACAGTTGAAATCTTTGTATATATTGCTTCTATATAATCTAAGAAACATATATGCAAAGCATCTAAACAGTAACAATCGCCAATTTTTTGATCTTCAAGTTTAAGTGAACAGCGAGCCCCATTAATAATCATGGAATAGAAATTATTTGTAACTTTCTACAAGTAGAACAATGAATAGTACAGGTAGACGGGTGAAATCTTTCTATATATTGCTTCTAAATAGTCTAAGAACACATCTATGCAAAGCATCCAAACAGTACAATTCGCCAATTTTTTGTTCTTCAAGTTTATGTGAACTACGAGCCCCATTGTTAATCCTTTAACGGAAATTAATTGTAACTTTCTACAAGTAGAACAATGATTGGAACACGTAGACGGTTGAAATCTTTGTATATATTGCTTCCATATAGTCTAAGAAACATATATGCAAAGCATCC
The DNA here is from genome assembly GCA_963989415.1 of Cerceris ruficornis. Lineage (NCBI taxonomy): Eukaryota > Metazoa > Arthropoda > Insecta > Hymenoptera > Crabronidae > Cerceris > Cerceris ruficornis. The sequence goes on from CAXDIW010000076.1 coordinate 1,560,242, forward strand.
AAACAGTACCATTCGCCAATTTTTTGTTCTTCAAGTTTAAGTGAACAATGAGACCCATTGTTAATCCTTTATCGGAAATTATTTGTAACTTTCGACAAGTAGATCAATGAATGGAACAGGTAGACGGTTGAAATCAATGTATATATTGCTTCTATATAGTCTAAGAAACACATATGCAAAGCATCCAAACAGTACCATTCGCCAATTTTTTGTTCTTCAAGTTTAAGTGAACAATGAGCCCCATTGTTAATCGTTTATCGTAAATTATTTGTAACTTTCGACAAGTAGAACAATGAATGGAACAGGTAGACGGTTGAAATCCTTGTATATATTGCTTCCATATAGTCTAAGAAACCTGTACGCAAAGCATCCAAACAGTACCATTCGCCAATTTTTTGTCCTTCAAGTTTAAGTGAACAATGAGCCCCATTGTTAATCCTTTATCGGAAATTATTTGTAACTTTCGAAAAGTGGAACAATGAATCGAACAGGTAGCTGGTTGAAATCTTTGTATATATTGCTTCTATATAATCTAAAAAACATATATGCAAAGCATCCAAACAGTACAATTCGCCAATTTTTTGTTCTTCAAGTTTAAGTGAACAATGAGCCCCAATGGTTAGTCCTTTATCGGTAATTATTTGTAACTTTCGACAAGTAGAACAATGAATGGAACAGGTAGACGGTTGAAATCATTGTATATATTGCTTCCATATAGTTTAAGAAACATGTACGCAAAGCATCCAAACAGTACCATTCGCCAATTTTTTGTTCTTCAAGTTTAAGTAAACTACGATCCCCATTGTTAATCCCTTAACGGAAATTATTTGTAACTTTCGACAAGTAGAACAGTGAATGGAACAGGTAGACGGTTGAAATCTTTGTATATATTGCTTCTATATAGTATCGGAAACATATATGCAAAGCATCCAAACAGTACAATTCGCCAATTTTTTGTTCTTCAAGTTTAAGTGAACAATGAGCCCCAATGGTTAATCCGTTATCGGAAATTATTTGTAGGTTTCGACAAGTAGAACAAAGAATGGAACAGGTAGACGGTTGAAATCTTTGTATATATTGCTTCTATATAATCTAAGAAACATATATGCAAAGCATCTAAACAGTAACAATCGCCAATTTTTTGATCTTCAAGTTTAAGTGAACAGCGAGCCCCATTGATAATCATGAAATGGAAATTATTTGTAACTTTCTGCAAGTAGAACAATGAATAGTACAGGTAGACGGGTGAAATCTTTCTATATATTGCTTCTAAATAGTCTAAGAAACATCTATGCAAAGCATCCAAACAGTACAATTCGCCAATTTTTTGTTCTTCAAGTTTATGTGAACTACGAGCCCCATTGTTAATCCCTTATCGGAAATTATTTGTAACTTGCGACAAGTAGAACAATGAATGGAACACGTAGACAGTTGAAATCTTTGTATATATTGCTTCTATATAGTCTAAGAAACATATATGCAAAGCATCCAAACAGTACCATTCGCCAATTTTTTGTTCTTCAAGTTTAAGTGAACAATGAGCCCCATTGTTAATCCTTTATCGGAAATTATTTGTAACTTTCGACAAGTAGAACAATGAATGGAACAGGTAGACGGTTGAAATCCTTTTATATATTGCTTCCATATAGTCTAAGAAACATGTACGCAAAGCATCCAAACAGTACCATTCGCCAATCTTTTGTCCTTCAAGTTTAAGTGAACAATGAGCCCCATTGTTAATCCTTTATCGGAAATTATTTGTAATTTTCGACAAGTAGAACAATGAATCGAACAGGTAGACGGTTGAAATCTTTGTATATATTGCTTCTATATAATCTAAAAGACATATATGCAAAGCATCCAAACAGTACAATTCGCCAATTTTTTGTTCTTCAAGTTTAAGTGAACAATGAGCCCCAATGGTTAATCCTTTATCGGTAATTATTTGTAACTTTCGACAAGTAGAACAATGAATGGAACAGGTAGACGGTTGAAATCCTTGTATATATTGCTTCTATATAGTCTAAGAAACATATATGCAAAGCATCCAAACAGTACCATTCGCCAATTTTTTGGTCTTCAAGTTTAAGTGAACAATGAGCCCCAATGGTTAATCCTTTATCGGAAATTATTTGTAATTTTCGACAAGTCGAACAATGAATGGAACTGGTAGACGGTTGAAATATTTGTATATATTGCTTCTATATAATATAAGAAACATATATTCAAAGCATCCAAATAGTACCATTCGCCAATTTTTTGTTCTTCAAGTTTAAGTGAACTACGAGCCCCATTGTTAATCCTTTAAAGGAAATTATTTGTAAATTTCGGCAAGTAGAACAATGAATGGAATAGGTAGACGGTTGAAATCATTGTATATATTGCTTCTATATAGTCTAAGAAACATATATGCAAAGCATCCAAACAGTACAATTCGCCATTTTCTTGTTCTTCAAGTTTAAGTAAACTAATATCCCCACTGTTAATCCCTTAACGGAAATTATTTGTAACTTTCGACAAGTAGAACAATGAATGGAACAGGTAGACGGTTGAAATCAATGTATATATTGCTTCTATATAATCTAAGAAACATATATGCAAAGCATCCAAACAGTACAATTCGCCAATTATTTCATCTTCAAGTTTAAGTGAACTACGAGGCCCATTGTTAATCCTTTAAAGGAAATTATTTGTAAATTTCGGCAAGTAGAACAATGAATGGAATAGGTAGACGGTTGAAATCATTGTATATATTGCTTCTATATAGTCTAAGAAACATATATGCAAAGCATCCAAACAGTACAATTCGCCAATTTCTTGTTCTTCAAGTTTAAGTAAACTAATATCCCCACTGTTAATCCCTTAACGGAAATTATTTGTAACTTTCGACAAGTAGAACAATGAATGGAACAGGTAGACGGTTGAAATCAATGTATATATTGCTTCTATATAATCTAAGAAACATATATGCAAAGCATCCAAACAGTACAATTCGCCAATTATTTCATCTTCAAGTTTAAGTGAACTACGAGGCCCATTGTTAATCCTTTAAAGGAAATTATTTGTAAATTTCGGCAAGTAGAACAATGAATGGAAGAGGTAGACGGTTGAAATCTTTGTATATATTGCTTCTATATAATCTAAGAAACATATATGCAAAGCATCCAAACAGTACAATTCGCCAATTTTTTGTTCTTCAAGTTTAAGTGAACTACGATCCCCATTGTTAATCCCTTAACGGAAATTATTTGTAAATTTTCGACAAGTAGAACAATGAATGGAACAGGTAGACGGTTGAAATCATTGTATATATTCGTTCTATATAGTCTAAGAAACATATATGCAAAGCATCCTAACAGTGCAATTCGCCAATTTTTTGTTCTTCAAGTTTAAGTGAACAATGAGCCCCATTGTTAATCCTTTAAAGGAAATTATTTGTAAATTTCGACAAGTAGAACAATGATTGGAAACGTAGACGGTTGAAATCTTTGTATATATTGCTTCCATATAGTCTAAGAAACATGTACGCAAAGCATCCAAACAGTACCATTCGCCAATTTTTTGTTCTTCAAGTTTAAGTGAACAATGAGCCCCAATGGTTAATCCTTTATCGGAAATTATTTGTAACTTTCGACAAGTAGAACAATGAATGGAACAGGTAGACGGTTGAAATCTTTGTATATATTGCTTCTATATAGTCTAAGAAATATATATGCAAAGCATCTAAACAGTAACAATCGCCAATTTTTTGATCTTCAAGTTTAAGTGAACAGCGAGCCCCATTGATAATCATGAAATGGAAATTATTTGTAACTTTCTACAAGTAGAACAATGAATAGTACAGGTAGACAGGTGAAATCTTTCTGTATATTGCTTCTAAATAGTCTAAGCGACATATATGCAAAGCATCCAAACAGTACAATTCGCCAATTTTTTGTTCTTCAAGTTTAAGTGAACTACGAGCCCCATTGTTAATCCTTTAAAGGAAATTATTTGTAAATTTCGACAAGTAGAACAATGAGTAGTACCGGTAGACGGGTGAAATCTTTTTATATATTGCTTCTAAATAGTCTAAGAAACATATATGCAAAGCATCCAAACAGTACAATTCGCCAATTTTTTGTTCTTTAAGTTTAAGTGAACTACGAGCCCCATTGTTCATCCTTTAAAGGGAATTATTTGTAACTTTCGACAAATAGAACAATGAATGGAACAGGTAGACGGTTGAAATCTTTGTATATATAGCTTCTATATAGTCTAAGAAACATATATGCAAAGCATCCAAACAGTACAATTCGCCAATTTATTGTTCTTCAAGTTTAAGTGTACAACGAGCCCCATTGTTAATCCTTTAAAGGAAATTATTTGTAACTTTCGACAAATAGAACAATGAATGGAACAGGTAGACGGTTGAAATCTTTGTATATATTGCTTCTATATAGTCTAAGATACATATATGCAAAGCATCCAAACAGTACAATTCGTCAATTTATTGTTCTTCAAGTTTAAGTGTACAACGAGCCCCATTGTTAATCCTTTAAAGGAAATTATTTGTAAATTTCGACAAGTAGAAAAATGAATGGAATAGGTAGACGGTTGAAATCATTGTATATATTGCTTCTATATAGTCTAAGAAACATATATGCAAAGCATCCAAACAGTACAATTCGCCAATTTTTTGTTCTTCAAGTTTAAGTGAACAATGAGCCCCAATGGTTAATCCTTTATCGGAAATTATTTGTAACTTTCGACAAGTAGAACAATGAATGGAACAGGTAGACGGTTGAAATCTTTGTATATATTGCTTCTATATAGTCTAAGAAACATATATGCAAAGCATCCAAACAGTACCATTCGCCAATTTTTTGTTCTTCAACTTTAAGTGAACAACGAGCCCCATTGTTAATCCATTGAAGGAAATTATTTGTAAATTTTCGCCAAGTAGAACAATGAATGGAACAGGTAGACTGTTGAAATCATTGTATATATTGCTTCTATATAGTCTAAGAAACATATATGCATAGCGTCCAAACAGTACAATTCGCCAATTTTTTGCTCTTCAACTTTAAGTGAACTACGAGCCCCATTGTTAATCCTTTAAAGGAAATTATTTGTAAATTTCGGCAAGTAGAACAATGAATGGAATAGGTAGACGGTTGAAATCATTGTATATATTGGTTCTATATAGTCTAAGAAACATATATGCAAAGCATCCAAACAGTACAATTCGCCAATTTCTTGTTCTTCAAGTTTAAGTAAACTACGATCCCCATTGTTAATCCCTTAACGGAAATTATTTGTAAATTTACGCCAAGTAGAACAATGAATGGAACAGGTAGACTGTTGAAATCATTGTATATATTGCTGCTATATAGTCTAAGAAACATATATGCAAAGCATCCAAACAGTACAATTCGCCAATTTCTTGTTCTACATGTTTAAGTAAACTACGATCCCCATTGTTAATCCCTTAACGGAAATTATTTGTAACTTTCGACAAGTAGAACAATGAATGGAACAGGTAGACGGTTGAAATCATTGTATATATTGCTTCTATATAGTCTAAGAAACATATCTGCAAATCATCCAAACAGTACAATTCGCCAATTATTTGATCTTCAAGTTTAAGTGAACTACGAGCCCCATTGTTAATACTTTAACGGAAATTATTTGTAACTTGCGACAAGTAGAACAATGAATGGAACAGATAGACGGTTGAAATCAATGTATATATTGCTTCTATATAGTCTAAGAAATATATATGCAAAGCATCCAAACAGTTCCATTCGCCAATTTTTTCTTCTTCAAGTTTAAGTGAACAACAAGCCCCATTGTTAATCCTTTAAAGGAAATTATTTGTAGATTTCGACAAGTAGAACAATGATTGGAACACGTAGACGGTTGAAATCTTTGTATATATAGCTTCCATATAGTCTAAGAAACATGTACGCAAAGCATCCAAACTGTACCATTCGCCAATTTTTTGTTCTTCAAGTGTAAGTGAACAATGAGCCCCAATGGTTAATCCTTTATCGGAAATTATTTGTAATTTTCGACAAGTAGAACAATGAATGGAACAGGTAGACGGTTGAAATCTGTGTATATATTGCTTCTAAATAATCTAAGAAACACATATGCAAAGCATCCAAACAGTACCATTCGCCAATTTTTTGTTCTTCAAGTTTAAGTGAACAGCGAGCCCCATTGATAATCATGAAATGGAAATTATTTGTAATTTTCTACAAGTAGAACAATGAATAGTACAGGTGGACGGTTGAAATCTTTGTATATATTGCTTCCATATAGTCTAAGAAACATGTTCGCAAAGCATCCAAACAGTACCATTCGCCAATTTTTTGTTCTTCAAGTTTAAGTGAACAATGAGCCCCAATGGTTAATCCTTTATCGGAAATTATTTGTAATTTTCGACAAGTAGAACAATGATTGGAACAGGTAGACGGTTGGAATCTTTGTATATATTGCTTCTATATAGTCTAAGATACATATATGCAAAGCATCCAAACAGTACAATTCGCCAATTTATTTTTCTTCAAGTTTAAGTGAACTACGATCCCCATGGTTAATCCTTTAACGGAAATTATTTGTAACTTTCGACAAGTAGAACAATGAATGGAACAGGTAGGCGGTTGAAATCTTTGTATATATTGCTTCTATATAGTCTAAGAAACATATATGCAAAGCATCCAAACAGTACCTTTCGCCAATTTTTTGTTCTTCAAGTTTAAGTGAACAACGAGCCCCATTGATAATCATGAAACGGAAATTATTTGTAACTTTCTACAAGTAGAACAATGAATGGAACTGGTAGACGGTTGAAATCATTGTATATATTGCTTCTATATAGTCTAAGAAACATATATGCAAAGCATCCAAACAGTACAATTCGCCAATTTTTTGTTCTTCAAGTTTAGTGAACAATGAGCCCCAATGGTTAATCCTTTATCGGAAATTATTTGTAACTTTCGACAAGTAGAACAATGAATGGAACAGGTAGACGGTTGAAATCTTTGTATATATTGCTTCTATATAGTCTAAGAAATATATATGCAAAGCATCTAAACAGTAACAATCGCCAATTTTTTGATCTTCAAGTTTAAGTGAACAGCGAGCCCCATTGATAATCATGAAATGGAAATTATTTGTAACTTTCTACAAGTAGAACAATGAATAGTACAGGTAGACAGGTGAAATCTTTCTGTATATTGCTTCTAAATAGTCTAAGCGACATATATGCAAAGCATCCAAACAGTACAATTCGCCAATTTTTTGTTCTTCAAGTTTAAGTGAACTACGAGCCCCATTGTTAATCCTTTAAAGGAAATTATTTGTAAATTTCGACAAGTAGAACAATGAGTAGTACCGGTAGACGGGTGAAATCTTTTTATATATTGCTTCTAAATAGTCTAAGAAACATATATGCAAAGCATCCAAACAGTACAATTCGCCAATTTTTTGTTCTATAAGTTTAAGTGAACTACGAGCCCCATTGTTAATCCTTTAAAGGGAATTATTTGTAACTTTCGACAAATAGAACAATGAATGGAACAGGTAGACGGTTGAAATCTTTGTATATATTGCTTCTATATAGTCTAAGAAACATATATGCAAAGCATCCAAACAGTACAATTCGCCAATTTATTGTTCTTCAAGTTTAAGTGTACAACGAGCCCCATTGTTAATCCTTTAAAGGAAATTATTTGTAACTTTCGACAAATAGAACAATGAATGAAACAGGTAGACGGTTGAAATCTTTGTATATATTGCTTCTATATAGTCTAAGAAACATATATGCAAAGCATCCAAACAGTACAATTCGTCAATTTATTGTTCTTCAAGTTTAAGTGTACAACGAGCCCCATTGTTAATCCTTTAAAGGAAATTATTTTTAAATTTCGACAAGTAGAAAAATGAATGGAATAGGTAGACGGTTGAAATCATTGTATATATTGCTTCTATATAGTCTAAGAAACATATATGCAAAGCATCCAAACAGTACAATTCGCCAATTTTTTGTTCTTCAAGTTTAAGTGTACAACGAGCCCCATTGTTAATCCTTTAAAGGAAATTATTTGTAACTTTCGACAAATAGAACAATGAATGGAACAGGTAGACGGTTGAAATCCTTGCATATATTGCTTCTATATAGTCTACGAAACATATATGCAAAGCATCCAAACAGTACAATTCGCCAATTTTTTGTTCTTCAAGTTTAAGTGAACTACGTGCCCCATTGTTAATCCTTTAACGGAAATTAATTGTAACTTTCTACAAGTAGAACAATGATTGGAACACGTAGACGGTTGAAATCTTTGTATATGTTGCTTCCATATAGTCTAAGAAACATATATGCAAAGCATCCAAACAGTACCATTCGCCAATTTTTTGTCCTTCAAGTTTAAGTGAACAATGAGCCCCAATGGTTAATCCTTTATCCGTAATTATTTGTAACTTTCGACAAGTAGAACAATGAATGGAACAGGTAGACGGTTGAAATCCTTGTATATATTAAGTCTATATAGTCTAAGAAACATATATGCAAAGCATCCAAACAGTACAATTCGCCAATTTATTGTTCTTCAAGTTTAAGTGAACAACGAGCCCCATTGTTAATCCTTTAAAGGAAATTATTTGTAAATTTCGACAAGTAGAACAATGAATGGAACAGGTAGACGGTTGAAATCTTTGTATATATTGCTTTTATATAATATAAGAAACATATATTCAAAGCATCCAAACAGTACCATTCGCCAATTTTTTGTTCTTCAAGATTAAGTGAACAACGAGCCCCATTGTTATTCCATTAAAGGAAATTATTTGTAATTTTCGACAAGTAGAACAATGAATGGAACAGGTAGACGGTTGAAATCAATGTATATATTGCTTCTATATAGTCTAAGAAACATATATGCAAAGCATCCAAACAGTACCATTCGCCAATTTTTTGTTCTTCAAGATTAAGTGATCAACGAGCCCCATTGTTATTCCATTAAAGGAAATTATTTGTAATTTTCGACAAGTAGAACAAAGAATAGAACAGTTAGACGGTTGAAATATTTGTTTATATTGCTTCTATATAGTCTAAGAAACATATATGCAAAGCATCCCAACAGTACCATTCGCCAATTTTTTGGTCTTCAACTTTAAGTGAACAATGAGCCCCAATGGTTAATCCTTTATCGGAAATTATTTGTAATTTTCGACAAGTAGAACAATGAATGGAACAGGTAGACGGTTGAAATATTTGTATATATTGCTTCTATATAATATAAGAAACATATATTCAAAGCATCCAAACAGTACCATTCGCCAATTTTTTGGTCTTCAACTTTAAGTGAACAATGAGCCCCAATGGTTAATCCTTTATCGGAAATTATTTGTAATTTTCGACAAGTAGAACAATGAATGGAACAGGTAGACGGTTGAAATATTTGTATATATTGCGTCTATATATTCTAAGAAACATATAGGCAAAGCATCCAAACAGTACCATTCGCCAATTTTTTGTTCTTCAAGTTTAAGTGAACTACGAGCCCCATTGTTAATCCTTTAAAGGAAATTATTTGTAAATTTCGACAAGTAGAACTATGAATGGAACAGGTAGACGGTTGAAATCAATGTATATATTCCTTCTATATAGTCTAAGAAACATATATGCAAAGCATCCAAACAGTACAATTCGCCAATTTATTGTTCTTCAAGTTTAAGTGAACAACGAGCCCCATTGTTAATCCTTTAAAGGAAATTATTTGTAAATTTCGACAAGTAGAACAATGAATGGAACAGGTAGACGGTTGAAATCTTAGTATATATTGCGTCTATATAGTCTAAGAACCATATATGCAAAGCATCCAAACAGTACCATTCGCCAATTTTTTGTTCTTCAAGTTTAAGTGAACTACGAGCCCCATTGTTAATCCTTTAAAGGAAATTATTTCTAAATTTCGACAAGTAGAACAATGATTGGAACACGTAGACGGTTGAAATCTTTGTATATATTGCTACCATATAGTCTAAGAAACATGTACGCAAAGCATCCAAACAGTACCATTCGCCAATTTTTTGTTCTTCAAGTTTAAGTGAACAATGAGCCCCAATGGTTAATCCTTTATCGGAAATTATTTGTAATTTTCGACAAGTAGAACAATGAATGGAACAGGTAGACGGTTGAAATCTTTGTATATATTGCATCTATATAATCTAAGAAACATATATGCAAAGCATCTAAACAGTAACAATCCCCAATTTTTTGATCTTCAAGTTTAAGTGAACAGCGAGCCCCATTGATAATCATGAAATGGAAATTATTTGTAACTTTCTACAAGTAGAACAATGAATAGTACAGGTAGACGGGTGAAATCTTTCTATATATTGCTTCTAAATAGTCTATGAAACATATATGCAAAGCATCCAAACAGTACAATTCGCCAATTTGTTGTTCTTCAAGTTTAAGTGAACAATGAGCCCCATTGTTAATCCTTTATCGGAAATTATTTGTAACTTTCGACAAGTAGTACAATGAATGGAACTGGTAAACGGTTGAAATCTTTTTATATATTGCTTCTAAATAGTCTAAGAAACATATATGCAAAGTATCCAAACAGTACAATTCGCCAATTTTTTGTTCTTCAAGTTTCAGTGAACAACGAGCCCCAATGGTTAATCCTTTATCGGAAATTATTTGTAATTTTCGACAAGTAGAACAATGAATGGAACAGGTAGACGGTTGAAATCTTTGTATATATTGCTTCTATATAATCTAAGAAACATATATGCAAAGCATCTAAACAGTAACAATCGCCAATTTTTTGATCTTCAAGTTTAAGTGAACAGCGAGCCCCATTGATAATCATGTAATGGAAATTATTTGTAACTTTCTACAAGTAGAACAATGAATAGAACGGGTAGACGGTTGAAATCATTGTATATATTGCGTCTATATAGTCTAAGAAACATATATGCAAAGCATCCAAACAGTACAATTCGCCAATTTTTTGTTCTTCAAGTTTAAGTGAACTACGTGCCCCATTGTTAATCCTTTAACGGAAATTAATTGTAACTTTCTACAAGTAGAACAATGATTGGAACACGTAGACGGTTGAAATCTTTGTATATATTGCTTCCATATAGTCTAAGAAACATATATGCAAAGCATCCAAACAGTACCATTCGCCAATTATTTGTTCTTCAAGTTTAAGTGAACTACGAGCTCCATTGATAATCATGAAACGGAAATTATTTGTAAGTTTCTACAAGTAGAACAATGAATAGAACGGGTAGACGGTTGAAATCATTGTATATATTGCGTCTATATAGTCTAAGAAACATATATGCAAAGCATCCAAACAGTACCATTCGCCAATTTTTTGTTCTTCAAGTTTAAGTGAACAATGAGCCCCAATGGTTAATCCTTTATCGGTAATTATTTGTAACTTTCGACAAGTAGAACAATGAATGGAACAGGTAGGCGGTTGAAATCCTTGTATATATTGCTTCTATATAGTCTACGAAACATATATGCAAAGCATCCAAACAGTACAATTCGCCAATTTTTTGTTCTTCAAGTTTAAGTGAACTACGTGCCCCATTGTTAATCCTTTAACGGAAATTAATTGTAAATTTCTACAAGTAGAACAATGATTGGAACAAGTAGACGGTTGAAATCTTTGTATATATTGCTTCCATATAGTCTAAGAAACATATATGCAAAGCATCCAAACAGTACCATTCGCCAATTTTTTGTCCTTCAAGTTTAAGTGAACAATGAGCCCCATTGTTAATCCTTTATCGGAAATTATTTGTAACTTTCGACAAGTAGAACAATGAATGGAACAGGTAGACGGTTGAAATCCTTGTATATATTGCTTCTATACAGTCTACGAAACATATATGCAAAGCATCCAAACAGTACCATTCGCCAATTTTTTGTACTTCAAGTTTAAGTGAACAACGAGCCCCAATGGTTAATCCTTTATCGGAAATTATTTGTAATTTTCGACAAGTAGAACAATGAATGGAACAGGTAGACGGTTGAAATCTTTGTATATATTGCTTCTATATAATCTAAGAAACATATATGCAAAGCATCTAAACAGTAACAATCGCCAATTTTTTGATCTTTAAGTTTAAGTGAACAGCGGGCCCCATTGATAATCATGTAATGGAAATTATTTGTAACTTTCTACAAGTAGAACAATGAATAGTACAGGTAGACGGTTGAAATCTTTGTATATATTGCTTCTATATAGTCTAAGAAACATATATGCAAAGCATCCAAACAGTACAATTCGCCAATTTTTTGTTCTTCAAGTTTAAGTGAACTACGAGCCCCATTGTTAATCCTTTATCCGTAATTATTTGTAACTTTCGACAAGTAGAACAATGAATGGAACAGGTAGACGGTTGAAATCCTTGCATATATTGCTTCTATATAGTCTACGAAACATATATGCAAAGCATCCAAACAGTACAATTCGCCAATTTTTTGTTCTTCAAGTTTAAGTGAACTACGTGCCCCATTGTTAATCCTTTAACGGAAATTAATTGTAACTTTCTACAAGTAGAACAATGATTGGAACACGTAGACGGTTGAAATCTTTGTATATATTGCTTCCATATAGTCTAAGAAACATATATGCAAAGCATCCAAACAGTACCATTCGCCAATTTTTTGTCCTTCAAGTTTAAGTGAACAATGAGCCCCATTGATAATCATGAAACGGAAATTATTTGTAAGTTTCTACAAGTAGAACAATGAATAGAACGGGTAGACGGTTGAAATCATTGTATATATTGCGTCTATATAATCTAAGAAACATATATGCAAAGCATCTAAACAGTAACACTCGCCAATTTTTTGATCTTTAAGTTTAAGTGAACAGCGAGCCCCATTGATAATCATGTAATGGAAATTATTTGTAACTTTCTACAAGTAGAACAATGAATAGTACAGGTAGACGGTTGAAATCTTTGTATATATTGCTTCTATATAGTCTAAGAAACATATATGCAAAGCATCCAAACAGTACAATTCGCCAATTTTTTGTTCTTCAAGTTTAAGTGAACTACGAGCCCCATTGTTAATCCTTTATCCGTAATTATTTGTAACTTTCGACAAGTAGAACAATGAATGGAACAGGTAGACGGTTGAAATCCTTGCATATATTGCTTCTATATAGTCTACGAAACATATATGCAAAGCATCCAAACAGTACAATTCGCCAATTTTTTGTTCTTCAAGTTTAAGTGAACTACGTGCCCCATTGTTAATCCTTTAACGGAAATTAATTGTAACTTTCTACAAGTAGAACAATGATTGGAACACGTAGACGGTTGAAATCTTTGTATATATTGCTTCCATATAGTCTAAGAAACATATATGCAAAGCATCCAAACAGTACCATTCGCCAATTTTTTGTCCTTCAAGTTTAAGTGAACTACGAGCCCCATTGTTAATCCTTTAAAGGAAATTATTTCTAAATTTCGACAAGTAGAACAATGAATGGAACAGGTAGACGGTTGAAATCAATGTATATATTGCTTCTATATAGTCTAAGAAACATATATGCAAAGCATCCAAACAGTACCATTCGCCAATTTTTTGTACTTCAAGTTTAAGTGAACAACGAGCCCCAATGGTTAATCCTTTATCGGAAATTATTTGTAATTTTCGACAAGTAGAACAATGAATGGAACAGGTAGACGGTTGAAATCTTTGTATATATTGCTTCTATATAATCTAAGAAACATATATGCAAAGCATCTAAACAGTAACACTCGCCAATTTTTTGATCTTTAAGTTTAAGTGAACAGCGGGCCCCATTGATAATCATGTAATGGAAATTATTTGTAACTTTCTACAAGTAGAACAATGAATAGTACAGGTAGACGGTTGAAATCTTTGTATATATTGCTTCTATATAGTCTAAGAAACATATATGCAAAGCATCCAAACAGTACAATTCGCCAATTTTTTGTTCTTCAAGTTTAAGTGAACTACGAGCCCCATTGTTAATCCTTTATCCGTAATTATTTGTAACTTTCGACAAGTAGAACAATGAATGGAACAGGTAGACGGTTGAAATCCTTGCATATATTGCTTCTATATAGTCTACGAAACATATATGCAAAGCATCCAAACAGTACAATTCGCCAATTTTTTGTTCTTCAAGTTTAAGTGAACTACGTGCCCCATTGTTAATCCTTTAACGGAAATTAATTGTAACTTTCTACAAGTAGAACAATGATTGGAACACGTAGACGGTTGAAATCTTTGTATATATTGCTTCCATATAGTCTAAGAAACATATATGCAAAGCATCCAAACAGTACCATTCGCCAATTTTTTGTCCTTCAAGTTTAAGTGAACAATGAGCCCCATTGATAATCATGAAACGGAAATTATTTGTAAGTTTCTACAAGTAGAACAATGAATAGAACGGGTAGACGGTTGAAATCATTGTATATATTGCGTCTATATAGTCTAAGAAACATATATGCAAAGCATCCAAACAGTACCATTCGCCAATTTTTTGTTCTTCAAGTTTAAGTGAACAATGAGCCCCAATGGTTAATCCTTTATCGGTAATTATTTATAACTTTCGACAAGTAGAACAATGAATGGAACAGGTAGGCGGTTGAAATCCTTGTATATATTGCTTCTATATAGTCTACGAAACATATATGCAAAGCATCCAAACAGTACAATTCGCCAATTTTTTGTTCTTCAAGTTTAAGTGAACTACGTGCCCCATTGTTAATCCTTTAACGGAAATTAATTGTAAATTTCTACAAGTAGAACAATGATTGGAACAAGTAGACGGTTGAAATCTTTGTATATATTGCTTCCATATAGTCTAAGAAACATATATGCAAAGCATCCAAACAGTACCATTCGCCAATTTTTTGTCCTTCAAGTTTAAGTGAACAATGAGCCCCATTGTTAATCCTTTATCGGAAATTATTTGTAACTTTCGACAAGTAGAACAATGAATGGAACAGGTAGACGGTTGAAATCCTTGTATATATTGCTTCTATACAGTCTACGAAACATATATGCAAAGCATCCAAACAGTACAATTCCCCAATTTTTTGTTCTTCAAGTTTAAGTGAACTACGAGCCCCATTGTTAATCCTTTAAAGGAAATTATTTCTAAATTTCGACAAGTAGAACAATGAATGGAACAGGTAGACGGTTGAAATCAATGTATATATTGCTTCTATATAGTCTAAGAAACATATATGCAAAGCATCCAAACAGTACCATTCGCCAATTTTTTGTACTTCAAGTTTAAGTGAACAACGAGCCCCAATGGTTAATCCTTTATCGGAAATTATTTGTAATTTTCGACAAGTAGAACAATGAATGGAACAGGTAGACGGTTGAAATCTTTGTATATATTGCTTCTATATAATCTAAGAAACATATATGCAAAGCATCTAAACAGTAACACTCGCCAATTTTTTGATCTTTAAGTTTAAGTGAACAGCGAGCCCCATTGTTAATCCTTTAAAGGAAATTATTTGTAAATTTCGACAAGTAGAACAATGAATGGAACAGGTAGACGGTTGAAATCAATGTATATATTGCTTCTATATAGTCTAAGAAACATATATGCAAAGCATCCAAACAGTACCATTCGCCAATTTTTTGTCCTTCAAGTTTAAGTGAACAATGAGCCCCATTGTTAATCCTTTATCGGAAATTATTTGTAACTTTCGACAAGTAGAACAATGAATGGAACAGGTAGACGGTTGAAATCCTTGTATATATTGCTTCTATACAGTCTACGAAACATATATGCAAAGCATCCAAACAGTACAATTCGCCAATTTATTGTTCTTCAAGTTTAAGTGAACAACGAGCCCCATTGTTAATCCTTTAAAGGAAATTATTTGTAAATTTCGACAAGTAGAACAATGAATGGAACAGGTAGACGGTTGAAATCTTTGTATATATTGCTTTTATATAATATAAGAAACATATATTCAAAGCATCCAAACAGTAGCATTCACCAATTTTTTGTTCTTCAAGTTTAAGTGAACTACGTGCCCCATTGTTAATCCTTTAACGGAAATTAATTGTAACTTTCTACAAGTAGAACAATGATTGGAACACGTAGACGGTTGAAATCTTTGTATATATTGCTTCCATATAGTCTAAGAAACATATATGCAAAGCATCCAAACAGTACCATTCGCCAATTTTTTGTTCTTCAAGTTTAAGTGAACTACGAACCCCATTGTTAATCCTTTATCGGAAATTATTTGTAACTTTCGACAAGTAGAACAATGAATGGAACAGGTAGACGGTTGAAATCTTTGTATATATTGCGTCTATATAGTCTAAGAAACATATAGGCAAAGCATCCAAACAGTACCATTCGCCAATTTTTTGTTCTTCAAGTTTAAGTGAACTACGAGCCCCATTGTTAATCCTTTAAAGGAAATTATTTCTAAATTTCGTCAAGTAGAACAATGAATGGAACAGGTAGACGGTTGAAATCAATGTATATATTGCTTCTATATAGTCTAAGAAACATATATGCAAAGCATCCAAACAGTACCATTCGCCAATTTTTTGTACTTCAAGTTTAAGTGAACAACGAGCCCCAATGGTTAATCCTTTATCGGAAATTATTTGTAATTTTCGACAAGTAGAACAATGGATGGAACAGGTAGACGGTTGAAATCTTTGTATATATTGCTTCTATATAATCTAAGAAACATATATGCAAAGCATCTAAACAGTAACACTCGCCAATTTTTTGATCTTTAAGTTTAAGTGAACAGCGAGCCCCATTGATAATCATGTAATGGAAATTATTTGTAACTTTCTACAAGTAGAACAATGAATAGTACAGGTAGACGGTTGAAATCTTTGTATATATTGCTTCTATATAGTCTAAGAAACATATATGCAAAGCATCCAAACAGTACAATTCGCCAATTTTTTGTTCTTCAAGTTTAAGTGAACTACGAGCCCCATTGTTAATCCTTTATCCGTAATTATTTGTAACTTTCGACAAGTAGAACAATGAATGGAACAGGTAGACGGTTGAAATCCTTGCATATATTGCTTCTATATAGTCTACGAAACATATATGCAAAGCATCCAAACAGTACAATTCGCCAATTTTTTGTTCTTCAAGTTTAAGTGAACTACGTGCCCCATTGTTAATCCTTTAACGGAAATTAATTGTAACTTTCTACAAGTAGAACAATGATTGGAACACGTAGACGGTTGAAATCTTTGTATATATTGCTTCCATATAGTCTAAGAAACATATATGCAAAGCATCCAAACAGTACCATTCGCCAATTTTTTGTCCTTCAAGTTTAAGTGAACAATGAGCCCCATTTTTAATCCTTTATCGGAAATTATTTGTAACTTTCGACAAGTAGAACAATGAATGGAACAGGTAGACGGTTGAAATCTTTGTATATATTGCTTCTATATAGTCTAAGAAACATATATGCAAAGCATCCAAACAGTACAATTCGCCAATTTTTTGTTCTTCAAGTTTAAGTGAACAATGAGCCCCAATGGTTAATCCTTTATCCGTAATTATTTGTAACTTTCGACAAGTAGAACAATGAATGGAACAGGTAGACGGTTGAAATCTTTGTATATATTGCTTCTATATAGTCTAAGAAACATATATGCAAAGCATCCAAACAGTACAATTCGCCAATTTATTGTTCTTCAAGTTTAAGTGAACAACGAGCCCCATTGTTAATCCTTTAAAGGAAATTATTTGTAAATTTCGACAAGTAGAACAATGAATGGAACAGGTAGACGGTTGAAATCTTAGTATATATTGCGTCTATATAGTCAAAGAACCATATATGCAAAGCATCCAAACAGTACCATTCGCCAATTTTTTGTTCTTCAAGTTTAAGTGAACTACGAGCCCCATTGTTAATCCTTTAAAGGAAATTATTTCTAAATTTCGACAAGTAGAACAATGATTGGAACACGTAGACGGTTGAAATCTTTGTATATATTGCTTCCATATAGTCTAAGAAACATGTACGCAAAGCATCCAAACAGTACCATTCGCCAATTTTTTGTTCTTCAAGTTTAAGTGAACAATGAGCCCCAATGGTTAATCCTTTATCGGAAATTATTTGTAATTTTCGACAAGTAGAACAATGAATGGAACAGGTAGACGGTTGAAATCTTTGTATATATTGCATCTATATAATCTAAGAAACATATATGCAAAGCATCTAAACAGTAACAATCGCCAATTTTTTGATCTTCAAGTTTAAGTGAACAGCGAGCCCCATTGATAATCATGAAATGGAAATTATTTGTAACTTTCTACAAGTAGAACAATGAATAGTACAGGTAGACGGGTGAAATCTTTCTATATATTGCCTCTAAATAGTCTATGAAACATATATGCAAAGCATCCAAACAGTACAATTCGCCAATTTTTTGTTCTTCAAGTTTAAGTGAACAATGAGCCCCATTGTTAATCCTTTATCGGAAATTATTTGTAACTTTCGACAAGTAGAACAATGAATGGAACTGGTAAACGGTTGAAATCTTTTTATATATTGCTTCTAAATAGTCTAAGAAACATATATGCAAAGTATCCAAACAGTACAATTCGCCAATTTTTTGTTCTTCAAGTTTAAGTGAACTACGAGCCCCATTGTTAATCATTTATCCGTAATTATTTGCAACTTTCGACAAGTAGAACAATGAATGGAACAGGTAGACGGTTGAAATCCTTGTATATATTGCTTCTATATAGTCTACGAAACATATATGCAAAGCATCCAAACAGTACAATTCGCCAATTCTTTGTTCTTCAAGTTTAAGTGAACAATGAGCCCCAATGGTTAATCCTTTATCCGTAATTATTTGTAACTTTCGACAAGTAGAACAATGAATGGAACAGGTAGGCGGTTGAAATCCTTGTATATATTAAGTCTATATAGTCTAAGAAACATATATGCAAAGCATCCAAACAGTACTATTCGCCAATTTATTGTTCTTCAAGTTTAAGTGAACAACGAGCCCCATTGTTAATCCTTTAAAGGAAATTATTTGTAAATTTCGACAAGTAGAACAATGAATGGAACAGGTAGACGGTTGAAATCTTTGTATATATTGCTTTTATATAATATAAGAAACATATATTCAAAGCATCCAAACAGTACCATTCACCAATTTTTTGTTCTTCAAGTTTAAGTGAACTACGTGCCCCATTGTTAATCCTTTAACGGAAATTAATTGTAACTTTCTACAAGTAGAACAATGATTGGAACACGTAGACGGTTGAAATCTTTGTATATATTGCTTCCATATAGTCTAAGAAACATATATGCAAAGCATCCAAACAGTACCATTCGCCAATTTTTTGTCCTTCAAGTTTAAGTGAACAATGAGCCCCATTGTTAAACCTTTATCGGAAATTATTTGTAACTTTCGACAAGTAGAACAATGAATGGAACAGGTAGACGGTTGAAATCTTTGTATATATTGCTTCTATATAGTCTAAGAAACATATATGCAAAGCATCCAACCAGTACAATTCGCCAATTTTTTGTTCTTCAAGTTTAAGTGAACAATGAGCCCCAATGGTTAATCCTTTATCCGTAATTATTTGTAACTTTCGACAAGTAGAACAATGAATGGAACAGGTAGACGGTTGAAATCCTTGTATATATTAAGTCTATATAGTCTAAGAAACATATATGCAAAGCATCCAAACAGTACAATTCGCCAATTTATTGTTCTTCAAGTTTAAGTGAACAACGAGCCCCATTGTTAATCCTTTAAAGGAAATTATTTGTAAATTTCGACAAGTAGAACAATGAATGGAACAGGTAGACGGTTGAAATCTTTGTATATATTGCTTTTATATAATATAAGAAACATATATTCAAAGCATCCAAACAGTACCATTCGCCAATTTTTTGTTCTTCAAGATTAAGTGAACAACGAGCCGCATTGTTATTCCATTAAAGGAAATTATTTGTAATTTTCGACAAGTAGAACAATGAATGGAACAGGTAGACGGTTGAAATCTTTGTATATATTGCTTCTATATAGTCTAAGAAACATATATGCAAAGCATCCAAACAGTACAATTCGCCAATTTTTTGTTCTTCAAGTTTAAGTGAACAATGAGCCCCAATGGTTAATCCTTTATCCGTAATTATTTGTAACTTTCGACAAGTAGAACAATGAATGGAACAGGTAGACGGTTGAAATCTTTGTATATATTGCTTCTATATAGTCTAAGAAACATATATGCAAAGCATCCAAACAGTACAATTCGCCAATTTATTGTTCTTCAAGTTTAAGTGAACAACGAGCCCCATTGTTAATCCTTTAAAGGAAATTATTTGTAAATTTCGACAAGTAGAACAATGAATGGAACAGGTAGACGGTTGAAATCTTAGTATATATTGCGTCTATATAGTCAAAGAACCATATATGCAAAGCATCCAAACAGTACCATTCGCCAATTTTTTGTTCTTCAAGTTTAAGTGAACTACGAGCCCCATTGTTAATCCTTTAAAGGAAATTATTTCTAAATTTCGACAAGTAGAACAATGATTGGAACACGTAGACGGTTGAAATCTTTGTATATATTGCTTCCATATAGTCTAAGAAACATGTACGCAAAGCATCCAAACAGTACCATTCGCCAATTTTTTGTTCTTCAAGTTTAAGTGAACAATGAGCCCCAATGGTTAATCCTTTATCGGAAATTATTTGTAATTTTCGACAAGTAGAACAATGAATGGAACAGGTAGACGGTTGAAATCTTTGTATATATTGCATCTATATAATCTAAGAAACATATATGCAAAGCATCTAAACAGTAACAATCGCCAATTTTTTGATCTTCAAGTTTAAGTGAACAGCGAGCCCCATTGATAATCATGAAATGGAAATTATTTGTAACTTTCTACAAGTAGAACAATGAATAGTACAGGTAGACGGGTGAAATCTTTCTATATATTGCCTCTAAATAGTCTATGAAACATATATGCAAAGCATCCAAACAGTACAATTCGCCAATTTTTTGTTCTTCAAGTTTAAGTGAACAATGAGCCCCATTGTTAATCCTTTATCGGAAATTATTTGTAACTTTCGACAAGTAGAACAATGAATGGAACTGGTAAACGGTTGAAATCTTTTTATATATTGCTTCTAAATAGTCTAAGAAACATATATGCAAAGTATCCAAACAGTACAATTCGCCAATTTTTTGTTCTTCAAGTTTAAGTGAACTACGAGCCCCATTGTTAATCATTTATCCGTAATTATTTGCAACTTTCGACAAGTAGAACAATGAATGGAACAGGTAGACGGTTGAAATCCTTGTATATATTGCTTCTATATAGTCTACGAAACATATATGCAAAGCATCCAAACAGTACAATTCGCCAATTCTTTGTTCTTCAAGTTTAAGTGAACAATGAGCCCCAATGGTTAATCCTTTATCCGTAATTATTTGTAACTTTCGACAAGTAGAACAATGAATGGAACAGGTAGGCGGTTGAAATCCTTGTATATATTAAGTCTATATAGTCTAAGAAACATATATGCAAAGCATCCAAACAGTACTATTCGCCAATTTATTGTTCTTCAAGTTTAAGTGAACAACGAGCCCCATTGTTAATCCTTTAAAGGAAATTATTTGTAAATTTCGACAAGTAGAACAATGAATGGAACAGGTAGACGGTTGAAATCTTTGTATATATTGCTTTTATATAATATAAGAAACATATATTCAAAGCATCCAAACAGTACCATTCACCAATTTTTTGTTCTTCAAGTTTAAGTGAACTACGTGCCCCATTGTTAATCCTTTAACGGAAATTAATTGTAACTTTCTACAAGTAGAACAATGATTGGAACACGTAGACGGTTGAAATCTTTGTATATATTGCTTCCATATAGTCTAAGAAACATATATGCAAAGCATCCAAACAGTACCATTCGCCAATTTTTTGTCCTTCAAGTTTAAGTGAACAATGAGCCCCATTGTTAAACCTTTATCGGAAATTATTTGTAACTTTCGACAAGTAGAACAATGAATGGAACAGGTAGACGGTTGAAATCTTTGTATATATTGCTTCTATATAGTCTAAGAAACATATATGCAAAGCATCCAACCAGTACAATTCGCCAATTTTTTGTTCTTCAAGTTTAAGTGAACAATGAGCCCCAATGGTTAATCCTTTATCCGTAATTATTTGTAACTTTCGACAAGTAGAACAATGAATGGAACAGGTAGACGGTTGAAATCCTTGTATATATTAAGTCTATATAGTCTAAGAAACATATATGCAAAGCATCCAAACAGTACAATTCGCCAATTTATTGTTCTTCAAGTTTAAGTGAACAACGAGCCCCATTGTTAATCCTTTAAAGGAAATTATTTGTAAATTTCGACAAGTAGAACAATGAATGGAACAGGTAGACGGTTGAAATCTTTGTATATATTGCTTTTATATAATATAAGAAACATATATTCAAAGCATCCAAACAGTACCATTCGCCAATTTTTTGTTCTTCAAGATTAAGTGAACAACGAGCCGCATTGTTATTCCATTAAAGGAAATTATTTGTAATTTTCGACAAGTAGAACAATGAATGGAACAGGTAGACGGTTGAAATCAATGTATATATTGCTTCTATATAGTCTAAGAAACATATATGCAAAGCATCCAAACAGTACCATTCGCCAATTTTTTGTTCTTCAAGGTTAAGTGATCAACGAGCCCCATTGCTATTCCATTAAAGGAAATTATTTGTAATTTTCGACAAGTAGAACAAAGAATAGAACAGTTAGACGGTTGAAATATTTGTATATATTGCTTCTATATAGTCTAAGAAACATATATGCAAAGCATCCAAACAGTACAATTCGCCAATTTTTTGTTCTTCAAGTTTAAGTGAACAATGAGCCCCAATGGTTAATCCTTTAAAGGAAATTATTTGTAAATTTCGACAAGTAGAACAATGAATGGAACAGGTAGACGGTTGAAATCTTTGTATATATTGCTTTTATATAATATAAGAAACATATATTCAAAGCATCCAAACAGTACCATTCGCCAATTTTTTGTTCTTCAAGATTAAGTGAACAACGAGCCCCATTGTTATTCCATTAAAGGAAATTATTTGTAATTTTCGACAAGTAGAACAATGAATGGAACAGGTAGACGGTTGAAATCAATGTATATATTGCTTCTATATAGTCTAAGAAACATATATGCAAAGCATCCACCAGTACCATTCGCCAATTTTTTGTTCTTCAAGATTAAGTGATCAACGAGCCCCAATGGTTAATCCTTTATCGGAAATTATTTGTAACTTTCGACAAGTAGAACAATGAATGGAACAGGTAGACGGTTGAAATCCTTGTATATATTAAGTCTATATAGTCTAAGAAACATATATGCAAAGCATCTAAACAGTAACAATCGCCAATTTTTTGATCTTCAAGTTTAAGTGAACAGCGAGCCCCATTGATAATCATGAAATGGAAATTATTTGTAACTTTCTACAAGTAGAACAATGAATAGTACAGGTAGACGGGTGAAATCTTTCTATATATTGCTTCTAAATAGTCTATGAAACATATATGCAAAGCATCCAAACAGTACAATTCGCCAATTTTTTGTTCTTCAAGTTTAAGTGAACAATGAGCCCCATTGTTAATCCTTTATCGGAAATTATTTGTAATTTTCGACAAGTAGAACAATGAATGGAACAGGTAGACGGTTGAAATCTTTGTATATATTGCATCTATATAATCTAAGAAACATATATGCAAAGCATCCAAACAGTACCAGTCGCCAATTTTTTGTTCTTCAAGTTTAAGTGAACAACGAGCCCCATTGATAATCATGAAACGGAAATTATTTGTAACTTTCGACAAGTAGAACAATGAATGGAACAGGTAGACGGTTGAAATATTTGTATATATTGCTTCCGTATAGTCTAAGAAACATATATGCAAATCATCCAAACAGTTCCGTTCGCCAATTTTTATTCTTCAAGTTTAAGTAAACAACGAGCCCCAATGGTTAATCCTTTATCGGAAATTATTTGTAATTTTCGACAAGTAGAACAATGATTTGAACACGTAGACGGCTGAAATCTTTGTATATATTGCTTCCATATAGTCTAAGAAACATATATGCAAAGCATCCAAACAGTACCATTCGCCAATTTTTTGTTCTTCAAGTTTAAGTGAACAATGAGCCCCATTCTTAATCCTTTATCGGAAATTATTTGTAACTTTCGACAAGTAGAACAATGAATGGAACAGGTAGACGGTTGAAATCTTTTTATATATTGCTTGTATATAGTCTAAGAAACATATATGCAAAGCATCCAAACAGTACAATTCGCCAATTTTTTGTTCTTCAAGTTTAAGTGAACAATGAGCCCCATTGTTAATCCTTTATCGGAAATTATTTGTAACTTTCGACAAGTAGAACAATGAATGGAACTGGTAGACGGTTGAAATCATTGTATATATTGCTTCTATATAGTCTAAGAAACATATTTGCATATCATCCAAACAGTACAATTCGCCAATTATTTGATCTTCAAGTTTAAGTGAACTACGAGCCCCATTGTTAATACTTTAACGGAAATTATTTGTAACTTGCGACAAGTAGAACAATGAATGGAACAGGTAGACGGTTGAAATCAATGTATATATTGCTTCTATATAGTCTAAGAAACATATATGCAAAGCATCCAAAGAGTACCATTCGCCAATTTTTTGTTCTTCAAGTCTAAGTGAACAACGAGCCCCATTGTTAATCCTTTAAAGGAAATTATTTGTAAATTTCGAAAAGTAGAACAATGATTGAAACACGTGGACGGTTGAAATCTATGTATATATTGCTTCCATATAGTCTAAGAAACATGTACGCAAAGCATCCAAACAGTATCATTCGCCAATTTATTGTTCTTCAAGTTTAAGTGAACAACGAGCCCCATTGTTAATCCTTTAAAGGAAATTATTTGTAAATTTCGACAAGTAGAACAATGAATGGAACAGGTAGACGGTTGAAATCTTTGTATATATTGCTTTTATATAATATAAGAAACATATATTCAAAGCATCCAAACAGTACCATTCGCCAATTTTTTGTTCTTCAAGATTAAGTGATCAACGAGCCCCATTGTTAATCCTTTATCGGAAATTATTTGTAACTTTCGACAAGTAGAACAATGAATGGAACTGGTAGACGGTTGAAATCATTGTATATATTGCTTCTATATAGTCTAAGAAACATATTTGCATATCATCCAAACAGTACAATTCGCCAATTATTTGATCTTCAAGTTTAAGTGAACTACGAGCCCCATTGTTAATACTTTAACGGAAATTATTTGTAACTTGCGACAAGTAGAACAATGAATGGAACAGGTAGACGGTTGAAATCAATGTATATATTGCTTCTATATAGTCTACGAAACATATATGCAAAGCATCCAAACAGTACAATTCGCCAATTTTTTGTTCTTCAAGTTTAAGTGAACAATGAGCCCCAATGGTTAATCCTTTATCCGTAATTATTTGTAACTTTCGACAAGTTGAACAATGAATGGAACAGGTAGGCGGTTGAAATCCTTGTATATATTAAGTCTATATAGTCTAAGAAACATATATGCAAAGCATCCAAACAGTACTATTCGCCAATTTATTGTTCTTCAAGTTTAAGTGAACAACGAGCCCCATTGTTAATCCTTTAACGGAAATTAATTGTAACTTTCTACAAGTAGAACAATGATTGGAACAAGTAGACGGTTGAAATCTTTGTATATATTGCTTCCATATAGTCTAAGAAACATATATGCAAAGCATCCAAACAGTACCATTCGCCAATTTATTGTTCTTCAAGTTTAAGTGAACAACGAGCCCCATTGTTAATCCTTTAAAGGAAATTATTTGTAAATTTCGACAAGTAGAACAATGAATGGAACAGGTAGACGGTTGAAATCTTAGTATATATTGCGTGTATATAGTCTAAGAACCATATATGCAAAGCATCCAAACAGTACCATTCGCCAATTTTTTGTTCTTCAAGTTTAAGTGAACTACGAGCCCCATTGTTAATCCTTTAAAGGAAATTATTTCTAAATTTCGACAAGTAGAACAATGATTGGAACACGTAGACGGTTGAAATCTTTGTATATATTGCTTCCATATAGTCTAAGAAACATGTACGCAAATCATCCAAACAGTACCATTCGCCAATTTTTTGTTCTTCAAGTTTAAGTGAACAATGAGCCCCAATGGTTAATCCTTTATCGGAAATTATTTGTAATTTTCGACAAGTAGAACAATGAATGGAACAGGTAGACGGTTGAAATCTTTGTATATATTGCATCTATATAATCTAAGACACATATATGCAAAGCATCTAAACAGTAACAATCGCCAATTTTTTGATCTTCAAGTTTAAGTGAACAGCGAGCCCCATTGATAATCATGAAATGGAAATTATTTGTAACTTTCTAGAAGTAGAACAATGAATAGTACAGGTAGACGGGTGAAATCTTTCTATATATTGCTTCTAAATAGTCTATGAAACATATATGCAAAGTATCCAAACAGTACAATTCGCCAATTTTTTGTTCTTCAAGTTTAAGTGAACAACGAGCCCCAATGGTTAATCCTTTATCGGAAATTATTTGTAATTTTCGACAAGTAGAACAATGAATGGAACAGGTAGACGGTTGAAATCTTTGTATATATTGCTTCTATATAATCTAAGAAACATATATGCAAAGCATCTAAACAGTAACAATCGCCAATTTTTTGATCTTCAAGTTTAAGTGAACAGCGAGCCCCATTGATAATCATGTAATGGAAATTATTTGTAACTTTCTACAAGTAGAACAATGAATAGTACAGGTAGACGGTTGAAATCTTTGTATATATTGCTTCTATATAGTCTAAGAAACATATATGCAAAGCATCCAAACAGTACAATTCGCCAATTTTTTGTTCTTCAAGTTTAAGTGAACTACGAGCCCCATTGTTAATCCTTTATCCGTAATTATTTGTAACTTTCGACAAGTAGAACAATGAATGGAACAGGTAGACGGTTGAAATCCTTGTATATATTGCTTCTATATAGTCTACGAAACATATATGCAAAGCATCCAAACAGTACAATTCGCCAATTTTTTGTTCTTCAAGTTTAAGTGAACTACGTGCCCCATTGTTAATCCTTTAACGGAAATTAATTGTAACTTTCTACAAGTAGAACAATGATTGGAACAAGTAGACGGTTGATATCTTTGTATATATTGCTTCCATATAGTCTAAGAAACATATATGCAAAGCATCCAAACAGTACCATTCGCCAATTTTTTGTCCTTCAAGTTGAAGTGAACAATGAGCCCCATTGTTAATCCTTTATCGGAAATTATTTGTAACTTTCGACAAGTAGAACAATGAATGGAACAGGTAGACGGTTGAAATCAATGTATATATTGCTTCTATATAGTCTACGAAACATATATGCAAAGCATCCAAACAGTACAATTCGCCAATTTTTTGTTCTTCAAGTTTAAGTGAACTACGAGCCCCATTGTTAATCCTTTATCGGAAATTATATGTAACTTTCGACAAGTAGAACAAAGAATAGAACAGTTAGACGGTTGAAATATTTGTATATATTGCTTCTATATAGTCTAAGAAACATATATGCAAAGCATCCAAACAGTACAATTCGCCAATTTTTTGTTCTTAAAGTTTAAGTGAACAATGAGCCCCAATGGTTAATCCTTTATCCGTAATTATTTGTAACTTTCGACAAGTAGAACAATGAATGGAACAGGTAGACGGTTGAAATCCTTGTATATATTAAGTCTATATAGTCTAAGAAACATATATGCAAAGCATCCAAACAGTACAATTCGCCAATTTATTGTTCTTCAAGTTTAAGTGAACAACGAGCCCCATTGTTAATCCTTTAAAGGAAATTATTTGTAAATTTCGACAAGTAGAACAATGAATGGAACAGGTAGACGGTTGAAATCTTTGTATATATTGCTTTTATATAATATAAGAAACATATATTCAAAGCATCCGAACAGTACCATTCGCCAATTTTTTGTTCTTCAAGATTAAGTGAACAACGAGTCCCATTGTTATTCCATTAAAGGAAATTATTTGTAATTTTCGACAAGTAGAACAATGAATGGAACAGGTAGACGGTTGAAATCAATGTATATATTGCTTCTATATAGTCTAAGAAACATATATGCAAAGCATCCAAACAGTACCATTCGCCAATTTTTTGTTCTTCAAGATTAAGTGAACAACGAGCCCCATTGTTAATCCTTTAAAGGAAATTATTTGTAAATTTCGACAAGTAGAACAATGAATGGAACAGGTAGACGGTTGAAATCTTTGTATATATTGCTTTTATATAATATAAGAAACATATATTCAAAGCATCCGAACAGTACCATTCGCCAATTTTTTGTTCTTCAAGATTAAGTGATCAACGAGCCCCATTGTTATTCAATTAAAGGAAATTATTTGTAATTTTCGACAAGTAGAACAAAGAATAGAACAGTTAGACGGTTGAAATATTTGTATATATTGCTTCTATATAGTCTAAGAAACATATATGCAAAGCATCCCAACAGTAACATTCGCCAATTTTTTGGTCTTCAACTTTAAGTGAACAATGAGCCCCAATGGTTAATCCTTTATCGGAAATTATTTGTAATTTTCGACAAGTAGAACAATGAATGGAACAGGTAGACGGTTGAAATATTTGTATATATTGCTTCTATATAATATAAGAAACATATATTCAAAGCATCCAAACAGTACCATTCGCCAATTTCTTGGTCTTCAACTTTAAGTGAACAATGAGCCCCAATGGTTAATCCTTTATCGGAAATTATTTGTAATTTTCGACAAGTAGAACAATGAATGGAACAGGTAGACGGTTGAAATATTTGTATATATTGCGTCTATATAGTCTAAGAAACATATAGGCAAAGCATCCAAACAGTACAATTCGCCAATTTTTTGTTCTTCAAGTTTAAGTGAACTACGAGCCCCATTGTTAATCCTTTAAAGGAAATTATTTGTAAATTTCGACAAGTAGAACATTGAATGGAACAGGTAGACGGTTGAAATCAATGTATATATTGCTTCTATATAGTCTAAGAAACATATATGCAAAGCATCCAAACAGTACCATTCGCCAATTTTTTGTTCTTCAAGTTTAAGTGAACTACGAGCCCCATTGTTAATCCTTTAAAGGAAATTATTTCTAAATTTCGACAAGTAGAACAATGATTGGAACACGTAGACGGTTGAAATCTTTGTATATATTGCTTCTATATAGTCTAAGAAACATATATGCAAAGCATCTAAACAGTAACAATAGCCAATTTTTTGATCTTCAAGTTTAAGTGAACAGCGAGCCCCATTGATAATCATGTAATGGAAATTATTTGTAACTTTCGACAAGTAGGACAATGAATGGAACAGGTAGACGGTTGAAATCCTTGCATATATTGCTTCTATATAGTCTACGAAACATATATGCAAAGCATCCAAACAGTACAATTCGCCAGTTTTTTGTTCTTCAAGTTTAAGTGAACTACGTGCCCCATTGTTAATCCTTTAACGGAAATTAATTGTAACTTTCTACAAGTAGAACAATGATTGGAACACGTAGACGGTTGAAATATTTGTATATATTGCTTCCATATAGTCTAAGAAACATATATGCAAAGCATCCAAACAGTACCATTCGCCAATTTTTTGTCTTTCAAGTTTAAGTGAACAATGAGCCCCATTGTTAATCCTTTATCCGTAATTATTTGTAACTTTCGACAAGTAGAACAATGAATGGAACAGGTAGACGGTTGAAATCCTTGCATATATTGCTTCTATATAGTCTACGAAACATATATGCAAAGCATCCAAACAGTACAATTCGCCAATTTTTTGTTCTTCAAGTTTAAGTGAACTACGTGCCCCATTGTTAATCCTTTAACGGAAATTAATTGTAACTTTCTACAAGTAGAACAATGATTGGAACACGTAGACGGTTGAAATATTTGTATATATTGCTTCCATATAGTCTAAGAAACATATATGCAAAGCATCCAAACAGTACCATTCGCCAATTTTTTGGTCTTCAACTTTAAGTGAACAATGAGCCCCTATGGTTAATACTTTATCGGAAATTATTTGTAATTTTCGACTAGTAGAACAATGAATGGAACAGGTAGACGGTTGAAATCAATGTATATATTGCTTCTATATAGTCTAAGAAACATATATGCAAAGCATCCCAACAGTACCATTCGCCAATTTTTTGGTCTTCAACTTTAAGTGAACAATGAGCCCCTATGGTTAATACTTTATCGGAAATTATTTGTAATTTTCGACTAGTAGAACAATGAATGGAACAGGTAGACGGTTGAAATATTTGTATATATTGCTTCTGTATAATATAAGAAACATATATTCAAAGCATCCAAACAGTACCATTCGCCAATTTTTTGGTCTTCAACTTTAAGTGAACAATGAGCCCCAATGGTTAATCCTTTATCGGAAATTATTTGTAATTTTCGACAAGTAGAACAATGAATGGAACAGGTAGACGGTTGAAATATTTGTATATATTGCGTCTATATAGTCTAAGAAACATATAGGCAAAGCATCCAAACAGTACCATTCGCCAATTTTTTGTTCTTCAAGTTTAAGTGAACTACGAGCCCCATTGTTAATCCTTTAAAGGAAATTATTTGTAAATTTCGACAAGTAGAACAATGAATGGAACAGGTAGACGGTTGAAATCAATGTATATATTGCTTCTATATAGTCTAAGAAACAAATATGCAAAGCATCCAAACAGTACCATTCGCCAATTTTTTGTTCTTCAAGATTAAGTGATCAACGAGCCCCAATGGTTAATCCTTTATCGGAAATTATTTGTAACTTTCGACAAGTAGAACAATGAATGGAACAGGTAGACGGTTGAAATCCTTGTATATATTAAGTCTATATAGTCTAAGAAACATATATGCAAAGCATCTAAACAGTAACAATCGCCAATTTTTTGATCTTCAAGTTTAAGTGAACAGCGAGCCCCATTGATAATCATGAAATGGAAATTATTTGTAACTTTCTACAAGTAGAACAATGAATAGTACAGGTAGACGGGTGAAATCTTTCTATATATTGCTTCTAAATAGTCTATGAAACATATATGCAAAGCATCCAAACAGTACCATTCGCCAATTTTTTGTCCTTCAAGTTTAAGTGAACAATGAGCCCCATTGTTAATCCTTTATCGGAAATTATTTGTAACTTTCGACAAGTAGAACAATGAATGGAACAGGTAGACGGTTGAAATCAATGTATATATTGCTTCTATATAGTCTACGAAACATATATGCAAAGCATCCAAACAGTACAATTCGCCAATTTTTTGTTCTTCAAGTTTAAGTGAACTACGAGCCCCATTGTTAATCCTTTATCGGAAATTATATGTAACTTTCGACAAGTAGAACAAAGAATAGAACAGTTAGACGGTTGAAATATTTGTATATATTGCTTCTATATAGTCTAAGAAACATATATGCAAAGCATCCAAACAGTACAATTCGCCAATTTTTTGTTCTTCAAGTTTAAGTGAACTACGAGCCCCATTGTTAATCCTTTATCCGTAATTATTTGTAACTTTCGACAAGTAGAACAATGAATGGAACAGGTAGACGGTTGAAATCCTTGTATATATTGCTTCTATATAGTCTACGAAACATATATGCAAAGCATCCAAACAGTACAATTCGCCAATTTTTTGTTCTTCAAGTTTAAGTGAACTACGTGCCCCATTGTTAATCCTTTAACGGAAATTAATTGTAACTTTCTACAAGTAGAACAATGATTGGAACAAGTAGACGGTTGAAATCTTTGTATATATTGCTTCCATATAGTCTAAGAAACATATATGCAAAGCATCCAAACAGTACCATTCGCCAATTTTTTGTCCTTCAAGTTTAAGTGAACAATGAGCCCCAATGGTTAATCCTTTATCGGAAATTATTTGTAATTTTCGACAAGTAGAACAATGAATGGAACAGGTAGACGGTTGAAATATTTGTATATATTGCGTCTATATAGTCTGAGAAACATATATGCAAAGCATCCAAACAGTACAATTCGCCAATTTTTTGTTCTTCAAGTTTAAGTGAACAATGAGCCCCAATGGTTAATCCTTTATCGGAAATTATTTGTAATTTTCGACAAGTAGAACAATGAATGGAACAGGTAGACGGTTGAAATCATTGTATATATTGCTTTAATATAATATAAGAAACATATATTCAAAGCATCCAAACAGTACCATTCGCCAATTTTTTGTTCTTCAAGATTAAGTGAACAACGAGCCCCATTGTTATTCCATTAAAGGAAATTATTTGTAATTTTCGACAAGTAGAACAATGAATGGAACAGGTAGACGGTTGAAATCAATGTATATATTGCTTCTATATAGTCTAAGAAACATATATGCAAAGCATCCAAACAGTACCATTCGCCAATTTTTTGTTCTTCAAGATTAAGTGATCAACGAGCCCCATTGTTATTCCATTAAAGGAAATTATTTGTAATTTTCGACAAGTAGAACAAAGAATAGAACAGTTAGACGGTTGAAATATTTGTATATATTGCTTCTATATTGTCTAAGAAACATATATGCAAAGCATCCCAACAGTACCATTCGCCAATTTTTTGGTCTTCAACTTTAAGTGAACAATGAGCCCCTATGGTTAATACTTTATCGGAAATTATTTGTAATTTTCGACTAGTAGAACAATGAATGGAACAGGTAGACGGTTGAAATATTTGTATATATTGCTTCTGTATAATATAAGAAACATATATTCAAAGCATCCAAACAGTACCATTCGCCAATTTTTTGGTTTTCAACTTTAAGTGAACAATGAGCCCCAATGGTTAATCCTTTATCGGAAATTATTTGTAATTTTCGACAAGTAGAACAATGAATGGAACAGGTAGACGGTTGAAATATTTGTATATATTGCGTCTATATAGTCTAAGAAACATATAGGCAAAGCATCCAAACAGTACCATTCGCCAATTTTTTGTTCTTCAAGTTTAAGTGAACTACGAGCCCCATTGTTAATCCTTTAAAGGAAATTATTTGTAAATTTCGACAAGTAGAACAATGAATGGAACAGGTAGACGGTTGAAATCAATGTATATATTGCTTCTATATAGTCTAAGAAACATATATGCAAAGCATCCAAACAGTACCATTCGCCAATTTTTTGTTCTTCAAGTTTAAGTGAACTACGAGCCCCATTGTTAATCCTTTAAAGGAAATTATTTCTAAATTTCGACAAGTAGAACAATGATTGGAACACGTAGACGGTTGAAATCTTTGTATATATTGCTTCTATATAGTCTAAGAAACATATATGCAAAGCATCCAAACAGTACAATTCGCCAATTTATTGTTCTTCAAGTTTAAGTGAACAACGAGCCCCATTGTTAATCCTTTAAAGGAAATTATTTGTAAATTTCGACAAGTAGAACAATGAATGGAACAGGTAGACGGTTGAAATCTTAGTATATATTGCGTGTATATAGTCTAAGAACCATATATGCAAAGCATCCAAACAGTACCATTCGCCAATTTTTTGTTCTTCAAGTTTAAGTGAACTACGAGCCCCATTGTTAATCCTTTAAAGGAAATTATTTCTAAATTTCGACAAGTAGAACAATGATTGGAACACGTAGACGGTTGAAATCTTTGTATATATTGCTTCCATATAGTCTAAGAAACATGTACGCAAATCATCCAAACAGTACCATTCGCCAATTTTTTGTTCTTCAAGTTTAAGTGAACAATGAGCCCCAATGGTTAATCCTTTATCGGAAATTATTTGTAATTTTCGACAAGTAGAACAATGAATGGAACAGGTAGACGGTTGAAATCTTTGTATATATTGCATCTATATAATCTAAGACACATATATGCAAAGCATCTAAACAGTAACAATCGCCAATTTTTTGATCTTCAAGTTTAAGTGAACAGCGAGCCCCATTGATAATCATGAAATGGAAATTATTTGTAACTTTCTACAAGTAGAACAATGAATAGTACAGGTAGACGGGTGAAATCTTTCTATATATTGCTTCTAAATAGTCTATGAAACATATATGCAAAGTATCCAAACAGTACAATTCGCCAATTTTTTGTTCTTCAAGTTTAAGTGAACAACGAGCCCCAATGGTTAATCCTTTATCGGAAATTATTTGTAACTTTCGACAAGTAGAACAATGAATGGAACAGGTAGACGGTTGAAATCTTTGTATATATTGCTTCTATATAATCTAAGAAACATATATGCAAAGCATCTAAACAGTAACAATCGCCAATTTTTTGATCTTCAAGTTTAAGTGAACAGCGAGCCCCATTGATAATCATGTAATGGAAATTATTTGTAACTTTCTACAAGTAGAACAATGAATAGTACAGGTAGACGGTTGAAATCTTTGTATATATTGCTTCTATATAGTCTAAGAAACATATATGCAAAGCATCCAAACAGTACAATTCGCCAATTTTTTGTTCTTCAAGTTTAAGTGAACTACGAGCCCCATTGTTAATCCTTTATCCGTAATTATTTGTAACTTTCGACAAGTAGAACAATGAATGGAACAGGTAGACGGTTGAAATCCTTGTATATATTGCTTCTATATAGTCTACGAAACATATATGCAAAGCATCCAAACAGTACAATTCGCCAATTTTTTGTTCTTCAAGTTTAAGTGAACTACGTGCCCCAATGTTAATCCTTTAACGGAAATTAATTGTAACTTTCTACAAGTAGAACAATGATTGGAACAAGTAGACGGTTGAAATCTTTGTATATATTGCTTCCATATAGTCTAAGAAACATATATGCAAAGCATCCAAACAGTACCATTCGCCAATTTTTTGTCCTTCAAGTTTAAGTGAACAATGAGCCCCATTGTTAATCCTTTATCGGAAATTATTTGTAACTTTCGACAAGTAGAACAATGAATGGAACAGGTAGACGGTTGAAATCAATGTATATATTGCTTCTATATAGTCTACGAAACATATATGCAAAGCATCCAAACAGTACAATTCGCCAATTTTTTGTTCTTCAAGTTTAAGTGAACTACGAGCCCCATTGTTAATCCTTTATCGGAAATTATATGTAACTTTCGACAAGTAGAACAAAGAATAGAACAGTTAGACGGTTGAAATATTTGTATATATTGCCTCTATATAGTCTAAGAAACATATATGCAAAGCATCCAAACAGTACAATTCGCCAATTTTTTGTTCTTAAAGTTTAAGTGAACAATGAGCCCCAATGGTTAATCCTTTATCCGTAATTATTTGTAACTTTCGACAAGTAGAACAATGAATGGAACAGGTAGACGGTTGAAATCCTTGTATATATTAAGTCTATATAGTCTAAGAAACATATATGCAAAGCATCCAAACAGTACAATTCGCCAATTTATTGTTCTTCAAGTTTAAGTGAACAACGAGCCCCATTGTTAATCCTTTAAAGGAAATTATTTGTAAATTTCGACAAGTAGAACAATGAATGGAACAGGTAGACGGTTGAAATCTTTGTATATATTGCTTTTATATAATATAAGAAACATATATTCAAAGCATCCGAACAGTACCATTCGCCAATTTTTTGTTCTTCAAGATTAAGTGAACAACGAGCCCCATTGTTATTCCATTAAAGGAAATTATTTGTAATTTTCGACAAGTAGAACAATGAATGGAACAGGTAGACGGTTGAAATCAATGTATATATTGCTTCTATATAGTCTAAGAAACATATATGCAAAGCATCCAAACAGTACCATTCGCCAATTTTTTGTTCTTCAAGATTAAGTGATCAACGAGCCCCATTGTTATTCAATTAAAGGAAATTATTTGTAATTTTCGACAAGTAGAACAAAGAATAGAACAGTTAGACGGTTGAAATATTTGTATATATTGCTTCTATATAGTCTAAGAAACATATATGCAAAGCATCCCAACAGTACCATTCGCCAATTTTTTGGTCTTCAACTTTAAGTGAACAATGAGCCCCAATGGTTAATCCTTTATCGGAAATTATTTGTAATTTTCGACAAGTAGAACAATGAATGGAACAGGTAGACGGTTGAAATATTTGTATATATTGCTTCTATATAATATAAGAAACATATATTCAAAGCATCCAAACAGTACCATTCGCCAATTTTTTGGTCTTCAACTTTAAGTGAACAATGAGCCCCAATGGTTAATCCTTTATCGGAAATTATTTGTAATTTTCGACAAGTAGAACAATGAATGGAACAGGTAGACGGTTGAAATATTTGTATATATTGCGTCTATATAGTCTAAGAAACATATAGGCAAAGCATCCAAACAGTACCATTCGCCAATTTTTTGTTCTTCAAGTTTAAGTGAACTACGAGCCCCATTGTTAATCCTTTAAAGGAAATTATTTGTAAATTTCGACAAGTAGAACAATGAATGGAACAGGTAGACGGTTGAAATCAATGTATATATTGCTTCTATATAGTCTAAGAAACATATATGCAAAGCATCCAAACAGTACCATTCGCCAATTTTTTGTCCTTCAAGTTTAAGTGAACAATGAGCCCCAATGGTTAATCCTTTATCCGTAATTATTTGTAACTTTCGACAAGTAGAACAATGAATGGAACAGGTAGACGGTTGATATCCTTGTATATATTAAGTCTATATAGTCTAAGAAACATATATGCAAAGCATCCAAACAGTACAATTCGCCAATTTATTGTTCTTCAAGTTTAAGTGAACAACGAGCCCCATTGATAATCCTTTAAAGGAAATTATTTGTAAATTTCGACAAGTAGAACAATGAATGGAACAGGTAGACGGTTGAAATCTTTGTATATATTGCTTTTATATAATATAAGAAACATATATTCAAAGCATCCAAACAGTACCATTCGCCAATTTTTTGTTCTTCAAGATTAAGTGAACAACGAGCCCCATTGTTATTCCATTAAAGGAAATTATTTGTAATTTTCGACAAGTAGAACAATGAATGGAACAGGTAGACGGTTGAAATCATTGTATATATTGCTTCTATATAGTCTAAGAAACATATATGCAAAGCATCCAAACAGTACAATTCGCCAATTTTTTGTTCTTCAAGTTTAAGTGAACAATGAGCCCCAATGGTTAATCCTTTATCCGTAATTATTTGTAACTTTCGACAAGTAGAACAATGAATGGAACAGGTAGGCGGTTGAAATCCTTGTATATATTAAGTCTATATAGTCTAAGAAACATATATGGAAAGCATCCAAACAGTACAATTCGCCAATTTATTGTTCTTCAAGTTTAAGTGAACAACGAGCCCCATAGTTAATCCTTTAAAGGAAATTATTTGTACATTTCGACAAGTAGAACAATGAATGGAACAGGTAGACGGTTGAAATCTTTGTATATATTGCGTCTATATAGTCTAAGAAACATATAGGCAAAGCATCCAAACAGTACCATTCGCCAATTTTTTGTTCTTCAAGTTTAAGTGAACAATGAGCCCCAATGGTTAATCCTTTATCGGAAATTATTTGTAATTTTCGACAAGTAGAACAATGAATGGAACAGGTAGACGGTTGAAATCTTTGTATATATTGCATCTATATAATCTAAGAAACATATATGCAAAGCATCTAAACAGTAACAATCGCCAATTTTTTGATCTTCAAGTTTAAGTGAACAGCGAGCCCCATTGATAATCATGAAATGGAAATTATTTGTAACTTTCTACAAGTAGAACAATGAATAGTACAGGTAGACGGGTGAAATCTTTCTATATATTGCTTCTAAATAGTCTATGAAACATATATGCAAAGCATCCAAACAGTACAATTCGCCAATTTTTTGTTCTTCAAGTTTAAGTGAACAATGAGCCCCATTGTTAATCCTTTATCGGAAATTATTTGTAACTTTCGACAAGTAGAACAATGAATGGAACTGGTAAACGGTTGAAATCTTTTTATATATTGCTTCTAAATAGTCTAAGAAACATATATGCAAAGTATCCAAACAGTACAATTCGCCAATTTTTTGTTCTTCAAGTTTAAGTGAACAACGAGCCCCAATGGTTAATCCTTTATCGGAAATTATTTGTAATTTTCGACAAGTAGAACAATGAATGGAACAGGTAGACGGTTGAAATCTTTGTATATATTGCTTCTATATAATCTAAGAAACATATATGCAAAGCATCTAAACAGTAACAATCGCCAATTTTTTGATCTTCAAGTTTAAGTGAACAGCGAGCCCCATTGATAATCATGTAATGGAAATTATTTGTAACTTTCTACAAGTAGAACAATGAATAGTACAGGTAGACGGTTGAAATCAATGTATATATTGCTTCTATATAGTCTAAGAAACATATATGCAAAGCATCCAAACAGTACCATTCGCCAATTTTTTGTTCTTCAAGATTAAGTGATCAACGAGCCCCATTGCTATTCCATTAAAGGAAATTATTTGTAATTTTCGACAAGTAGAACAAAGAATAGAACAGTTAGACGGTTGAAATATTTGTATATATTGCTTCTATATAGTCTAAGAAACATATATGCAAAGCATCCAAACAGTACAATTCGCCAATTTTTTGTTCTTCAAGTTTAAGTGAACAATGAGCCCCAATGGTTAATCCTTTATCCGTAATTATTTGTAACTTTCGACAAGTAGAACAATGAATGGAACAGGTAGACGGTTGAAATCCTTGTATATATTAAGTCTATATAGTCTAAGAAACATATATGCAAAGCATCCAAACAGTACAATTTGCCAATTTATTGTTCTTCAAGTTTAAGTGAACAACGAGCCCCATTGTTAATCCTTTAAAGGAAATTATTTGTAAATTTCGACAAGTAGAACAATGAATGGAACAGGTAGACGGTTGAAATCTTTGTATATATTGCTTTTATATAATATAAGAAACATATATTCAAAGCATCCAAACAGTACCATTCGCCAATTTTTTGTTCTTCAAGATTAAGTGAACAACGAGCCCCATTGTTATTCCATTAAAGGAAATTATTTGTAATTTTCGACAAGTAGAACAATGAATGGAACAGGTAGACGGTTGAAATCTTTGTATATATTGCTTCTATATAGTCTAAGAAACATATATGCAAAGCATCCAAACAGTACAATTCGCCAATTTTTTGTTCTTCAAGTTTAAGTGAACAATGAGCCCCAATGGTTAATCCTTTATCCGTAATTATTTGTAACTTTCGACAAGTAGAACAATGAATGGAACAGGTAGACGGTTGAAATCCTTGTATATATTAAGTCTATATAGTCTAAGAAACATATATGCAAAGCATCCAAACAGTACAATTCGCCAATTTTTTGTTCTTCAAGTTTAAGTAAAATACGATCCCCATTGTTAATCCCTTAACGGAAATTATTTGTAACTTTCGACAAGTAGAACAATGAATGGAACAGGTAGACGGTTGAAATCTTTGTATATATTGCTTCTATATAGTCTAAGAAGCATATATGCAAAGCATCCAAACAGTACCATTCGCCAATTTTTTGTTCTTCAAGTTTAAGTGAACTACGAGCCCCATTGTTAATCCTTTAAAGGAAATTATTTCTAAATTTCGACAAGTAGAACAATGATTGGAACACGTAAACGGTTGAAATCTTTGTATATATTGCTTCCATATAGTCTAAGAAACATGTACGCAAAGCATCCAAACAGTACCATTCGCCAATTTTTTGTTCTTCAAGTTTAAGTGAACAATGGGCCCCAATGGTTAATCCTTTATCGGAAATTATTTGTAATTTTCGACAAGTAGAACAATGAATGGAACAGGTAGACGGTTGAAATCTTTGTATATATTGCATCTATATAATCTAAGAAACATATATGCAAAGCATCTAAACAGTAACAATCGCCAATTTTTTGATCTTCAAGTTTAAGTGAACAGCGAGCCCCATTGATAATCATGAAATGGAAATTATTTGTAACTTTCTACAAGTAGAACATTGAATAGTACAGGTAGACGGGTGAAATCTTTCTATATATTGCTTCTACATAGTCTATGAAACATATATGCAAAGCATCCAAACAGTACAATTCGCCAATTTTTTGTTCTTCAAGTTTAAGTGAAGAATGAGCCCCATTGTTAATCCTTTATCGGAAATTATTTGTAACTTTCGACAAGTAGAACAATGAATGGAACTGGTAGACGGTTGAAATCTTTTTATATATTGCTTCTAAATAGTCTAAGAAACATATATGCAAAGTATCCAAACAGTACAATTCGCCAATTTTTTGTTCTTCAAGTTTAAGTGAACAACGAGCCCCAATGGTTAATCCTTTATCGGAAATTATTTGTAACTTCCGACAAGTAGAAAAATGAATGGAACAGATAGACTGTTGAAATCTTTGTATATATTGCGTCTATATAGTCTAAGAAACATATATGCAAAGCATCCAAACAGTACCATTCGCCAATTTTTTGTTCTTCAAGTTTAAGTGAACTACGAGCCCCATTGTTAATCCTTTAAAGGAAATTATTTGTAAATTTCGACAAGTAGAACAATGAATGGAACAGGTAGGCGGTTGAAATCAATGTATATATTGCTTCTATATAGTCTAAGAAACCTATATGCAAAGCATCTAAACAGTAACAATCGCCAATTTTTTGATCTTCAAGTTTAAGTGTACAGCGAGCCCCATTGATAATCATGAAATGGAAATTATTTGTAACTTTCTACAAGTAGAACAATGAATAGTACAGGTAGACGGGTTAAATCTTTCTATATATTGCTTCTAAGTAGTCTAAGAAACATATATGCAAAGCATCCAAATAGTACAATTCGCCATTTTTTT
Source organism: Cerceris ruficornis (assembly GCA_963989415.1). Taxonomy (NCBI): domain Eukaryota; kingdom Metazoa; phylum Arthropoda; class Insecta; order Hymenoptera; family Crabronidae; genus Cerceris; species Cerceris ruficornis. Next base: position 1,601,244 of record CAXDIW010000076.1, read on the forward strand.
GTTCTTCAAGTTTAAGTGAACTACCAGCCCCATTGTTAATCCTTTAAAGGAAATTATTTGTAACTTTCTACAAGTAGAACAATGATTGGAACACGTAGACGGTTGAAATCTTTGTATATATTGCTTCCATATAGTCTAAGAAACATGTACGCAAAGCATCCAAACAGTACAATTCGCCAATTTTTTGTTCTTCAAGTTTAAGTGAACTACGAGCCCCATTATTAATCCTTCAACGGAAATTAATTGTAACTTTCTACAAGTAGAACAATGATTGAAACACGTAGACGGTTGAAATCTTTGTATATATTGCTTCCATATAGTCTAAGAAACATATATGCAGAGCATCCAAACAGTACCATTCGCCAATTTTTTGTTCTTCAAGGTTAAGTGAACAATGAGCCCGATTGTTAATACTTTATCCGAAATTATTTGTAAATTTCGACAAGTAGAACAATGATTGGAACACGTGGACGGTTGAAATCTTTGTATATATTGCTTCTATATGATCTAAGAGAAACATATGCAAAGCATCCAAACAGTACAATTCGCCAATTATTTCATCTTCATGATTAAATGAACTACGAGCCCCATTGTTAATCCTTTAAAGGAAATTATTTGTAAATTTCGACAAGTAGAACAATGAATGGAACAGGTAGACGGTTGAAATCTTTGTATATATTGCTTCTATATAGTCTAAAAAACATATATGCAAAGCATCCAAACAGTACAGTTCGCCAATTTATTGTTCTTCAAGTTTAAGTGAACAACGAGCCCCATTGTTAATCCTTTAAAGGAAATTATGTGTAAATTTCGACAAGTAGAACAATGATTGGAACACGTAGACGGTTGAAATCATTGTATATATTGCTTCCATATAGTCTAAGAAACATGTACGCAAAGCATCCAAACAGTACCATTCGCCAATTTTTTGGTCTTCAAGTTTAAGTGAACAACGAGCCCCATTATTAATCCTTCAACGGAAATTAATTGTAACTTTCTACAAGTAGAACAATGATTGAAACACGTAGACGGTTGAAATCTTTGTATATATTGCTTCCATATAGTCTAAGAAACATATATGCAGAGCATCCAAACAGTACCATTCGCCAATTTTTTGTTCTTCAAGTTTAAGTGAACTACGAGCCCCATTGTTAATCCTTTAAAGGAAATTATTTGTAAATTTCAACAATTAGAACAATGAATGGATCATGTAGACGGTTGAAATCATTGTATATATTGCTTCTATGTAGTCTACGAAACATATATGGAAAGCATCCAAACAGTACAATTCGCCAATTTTTTGTTCTTCAAGTTTAAGTGAACTACGAGCCCCATTATTAATCCTTCAACGGAAATTAATTGTAACTTTCTACAAGTAGAACAATGATTGGAACACGTAGACGGTTGAAATCTTTGTATATATTGCTTCCATATAGTCTAAGAAACATATATGCAGAGCATCCAAACAGTACCATTCGCCAATTTTTTGTTCTTCAAGTTTAAGTGAACTACGAGCCCCATTGTTAATCCTTTAAAGGAAATTATTTGTAAATTTCGAAAAGCAGAACAATGATTGGAACACGTAGACGGTTGAAATCTTTGTATATATTGCTTCTATATAGTCTAAGAAACATATCTGCGTATCATCCAAACAGTACAATTCGCCAATTATTTGATCTTCAAGTTTAAGTGAACTACGAGCCCCATTGTTAATCCTTTAAAGGAAATTATTTGTAAATTTCGAAAAGTAGAACAATGATTGGAACACGTAGACGGTTGAAATCTTTGTATATATTGCTTCCATATAGTCTAAGAAACATGTACGCAAAGCATCCAAACAGTACCATTCGCCAATTTTTTGTTCTTCAAGTTTAAGTGAACTACGAGCCCCATTGTTAATCCTTTAAAGGAAATTATTTGTAAATTTCGGCAAGTAGAACAATGAATGGAACACGTAGACGGTTGAAATCTTTGTATATATTGCTTCCATATAGTCTAAGAAACATATATGCAGAGCATCCAAACAGTACCAGTCGCCAATTTTTTGTTCTTCAAGTTTAAGTGAACAACGAGCCCCATTGATAATCATGAAACGGAGATTATTTGTAACTTTCTACAAGTAGAACAATGAATAGAACAGGTAGACGGTTGAAATCTTTGTATATGTTGCTTCTATATAGTCTAAGAAACCTATATGAAAAGTGTTGGAGTACAACGATGAAATGCTCAACTGCCGCTGAGCAAACGATAACGGCGACTTTCAAAACATTGTTTGACACCAAAGCAGAGCCGACTTCGTGCTGTAAAACCGTTTCAAGTTCAGTTCCAGAGTCAAAGCCGCAGAGAGCAGATTAAACGTTATTTTTCACTATTTCTTATTCTTTTCTTTATATTTCTAAGCAGCTTAATATAATTGCATCTAAATTAATAAAACCATTTTAAACAAAATTCCATCAAAAAGCATCTACACAGAAACAATCGCCAATTTTTTGATCTTCAAGTTTAAGTGAACAGCGAGCCCCATTGATAATCATGAAATGGAAAATATTTGTAACTTTCTACAAGTAGAACAATGAATTGTACAGGTAGACGGGTGAAGTCTTTCTATATATTGCTTCTATATATTCTAAGAAACATATATGCAAAGCATCCAAACAGTACATTTCGCCAATTTTTTGTTCTTCAAGTTTAAGTGAACTAAGAGCCCCATTGTTAATCCTTTAAAGGAAATTATTTGTAATTTTCTACAATTAGAACAATGAATGGAACAGGTAGACGGTTGAAATCTTTGTATATATTGTTTTTATATAGTCTAAGAAACATACCTGCAAAGGATCCAAATAGTACCATTCGCGAATTTATTGTTCTTCAAGTTTAAGTGAACAACGAGCCCCATTGATAATCATGAAAGGGAAATTATTTGTAACTTTCTACAAATAGAACAATGAATCGATCAGTTAGACTGTTGAAATCTTTGTATATATTGCTTCTATATAGTCTAAGATACAGTTATGCAAAGCATCGAAACAGTACAATTCGCCAATTATTTGTTCTTCAAGTTTAAGTGAACTACGATCCCCAATGTTAATCCTTTAACGGAAATTGTTTGTAAATTTCGACAAGTAGAACAATGAATGGAAAAGGTAGACTGTTGAAATCATTGTATATATTGCTTCTATATAGTCTAAGAAACATATATGCAAAGCATCCAAACAGTACAATTCGCCAATTTTTTGTTCTTCAAGTTTAAGTGAACAATGAGCCCCAATGGTTAATCCTTTATCCGTAATTATTTGTAACTTTCGACAAGTAGAACAATGAATGGAACAGGTAGGCGGTTGAAATCCTTGTATATATTAAGTCTATATAGTCTAAGAAACATATATGGAAAGCATCCAAACAGTACAATTCGCCAATTTATTGTTCTTCAAGTTTAAGTGAACAACGAGCCCCATAGTTAATCCTTTAAAGGAAATTATTTGTAAATTTCGACAAGTAGAACAATGAATGGAACAGGTAGACGGTTGAAATCTTTGTATATATTGCGTCTATATAGTCTAAGAAACATATAGGCAAAGCATCCAAACAGTACCATTCGCCAATTTTTTGTTCTTCAAGTTTAAGTGAACAATGAGCCCCAATGGTTAATCCTTTATCGGAAATTATTTGTAATTTTCGACAAGTAGAACAATGAATGGAACAGGTAGACGGTTGAAATCTTTGTATATATTGCATCTATATAATCTAAGAAACATATATGCAAAGCATCTAAACAGTAACAATCGCCAATTTTTTGATCTTCAAGTTTAAGTGAACAGCGAGCCCCATTGATAATCATGAAATGGAAATTATTTGTAACTTTCTACAAGTAGAACAATGAATAGTACAGGTAGACGGGTGAAATCTTTCTATATATTGCTTCTAAATAGTCTATGAAACATATATGCAAAGCATCCAAACAGTACAATTCGCCAATTTTTTGTTCTTCAAGTTTAAGTGAACAATGAGCCCCATTGTTAATCCTTTATCGGAAATTATTTGTAACTTTCGACAAGTAGAACAATGAATGGAACTGGTAAACGGTTGAAATCTTTTTATATATTGCTTCTAAATAGTCTAAGAAACATATATGCAAAGTATCCAAACAGTACAATTCGCCAATTTTTTGTTCTTCAAGTTTAAGTGAACAACGAGCCCCAATGGTTAATCCTTTATCGGAAATTATTTGTAATTTTCGACAAGTAGAACAATGAATGGAACAGGTAGACGGTTGAAATCTTTGTATATATTGCTTCTATATAATCTAAGAAACATATATGCAAAGCATCTAAACAGTAACAATCGCCAATTTTTTGATCTTCAAGTTTAAGTGAACAGCGAGCCCCATTGATAATCATGTAATGGAAATTATTTGTAACTTTCTACAAGTAGAACAATGAATAGTACAGGTAGACGGTTGAAATCAATGTATATATTGCTTCTATATAGTCTAAGAAACATATATGCAAAGCATCCAAACAGTACCATTCGCCAATTTTTTGTTCTTCAAGATTAAGTGATCAACGAGCCCCATTGCTATTCCATTAAAGGAAATTATTTGTAATTTTCGACAAGTAGAACAAAGAATAGAACAGTTAGACGGTTGAAATATTTGTATATATTGCTTCTATATAGTCTAAGAAACATATATGCAAAGCATCCAAACAGTACAATTCGCCAATTTTTTGTTCTTCAAGTTTAAGTGAACAATGAGCCCCAATGGTTAATCCTTTATCCGTAATTATTTGTAACTTTCGACAAGTAGAACAATGAATGGAACAGGTAGACGGTTGAAATCCTTGTATATATTAAGTCTATATAGTCTAAGAAACATATATGCAAAGCATCCAAACAGTACAATTTGCCAATTTATTGTTCTTCAAGTTTAAGTGAACAACGAGCCCCATTGTTAATCCTTTAAAGGAAATTATTTGTAAATTTCGACAAGTAGAACAATGAATGGAACAGGTAGACGGTTGAAATCTTTGTATATATTGCTTTTATATAATATAAGAAACATATATTCAAAGCATCCAAACAGTACCATTCGCCAATTTTTTGTTCTTCAAGATTAAGTGAACAACGAGCCCCATTGTTATTCCATTAAAGGAAATTATTTGTAATTTTCGACAAGTAGAACAATGAATGGAACAGGTAGACGGTTGAAATCTTTGTATATATTGCTTCTATATAGTCTAAGAAACATATATGCAAAGCATCCAAACAGTACAATTCGCCAATTTTTTGTTCTTCAAGTTTAAGTGAACAATGAGCCCCAATGGTTAATCCTTTATCCGTAATTATTTGTAACTTTCGACAAGTAGAACAATGAATGGAACAGGTAGACGGTTGAAATCCTTGTATATATTAAGTCTATATAGTCTAAGAAACATATATGCAAAGCATCCAAACAGTACAATTCGCCAATTTTTTGTTCTTCAAGTTTAAGTAAAATACGATCCCCATTGTTAATCCCTTAACGGAAATTATTTGTAACTTTCGACAAGTAGAACAATGAATGGAACAGGTAGACGGTTGAAATCTTTGTATATATTGCTTCTATATAGTCTAAGAAGCATATATGCAAAGCATCCAAACAGTACCATTCGCCAATTTTTTGTTCTTCAAGTTTAAGTGAACTACGAGCCCCATTGTTAATCCTTTAAAGGAAATTATTTCTAAATTTCGACAAGTAGAACAATGATTGGAACACGTAAACGGTTGAAATCTTTGTATATATTGCTTCCATATAGTCTAAGAAACATGTACGCAAAGCATCCAAACAGTACCATTCGCCAATTTTTTGTTCTTCAAGTTTAAGTGAACAATGAGCCCCAATGGTTAATCCTTTATCGGAAATTATTTGTAATTTTCGACAAGTAGAACAATGAATGGAACAGGTAGACGGTTGAAATCTTTGTATATATTGCATCTATATAATCTAAGAAACATATATGCAAAGCATCTAAACAGTAACAATCGCCAATTTTTTGATCTTCAAGTTTAAGTGAACAGCGAGCCCCATTGATAATCATGAAATGGAAATTATTTGTAACTTTCTACAAGTAGAACATTGAATAGTACAGGTAGACGGGTGAAATCTTTCTATATATTGCTTCTACATAGTCTATGAAACATATATGCAAAGCATCCAAACAGTACAATTCGCCAATTTTTTGTTCTTCAAGTTTAAGTGAAGAATGAGCCCCATTGTTAATCCTTTATCGGAAATTATTTGTAAATTTCGACAAGTAGAACAATGAATGGAACTGGTAGACGGTTGAAATCTTTTTATATATTGCTTCTAAATAGTCTAAGAAACATATATGCAAAGTATCCAAACAGTACAATTCGCCAATTTTTTGTTCTTCAAGTTTAAGTGAACAACGAGCCCCAATGGTTAATCCTTTATCGGAAATTATTTGTAACTTCCGACAAGTAGAAAAATGAATGGAACAGATAGACTGTTGAAATCTTTGTATATATTGCGTCTATATAGTCTAAGAAACATATATGCAAAGCATCCAAACAGTACCATTCGCCAATTTTTTGTTCTTCAAGTTTAAGTGAACTACGAGCCCCATTGTTAATCCTTTAAAGGAAATTATTTGTAAATTTCGACAAGTAGAACAATGAATGGAACAGGTAGGCGGTTGAAATCAATGTATATATTGCTTCTATATAGTCTAAGAAACCTATATGCAAAGCATCTAAACAGTAACAATCGCCAATTTTTTGATCTTCAAGTTTAAGTGTACAGCGAGCCCCATTGATAATCATGAAATGGAAATTATTTGTAACTTTCTACAAGTAGAACAATGAATAGTACAGGTAGACGGGTTAAATCTTTCTATATATTGCTTCTAAGTAGTCTAAGAAACATATATGCAAAGCATCCAAATAGTACAATTCGCCATTTTTTTGTTCTTCAAGTTTAAGTGAACTACCAGCCCCATTGTTAATCCTTTAAAGGAAATTATTTGTAACTTTCTACAAGTAGAACAATGATTGGAACACGTAGACGGTTGAAATCTTTGTATATATTGCTTCCATATAGTCTAAGAAACATGTACGCAAAGCATCCAAACAGTACAATTCGCCAATTTTTTGTTCTTCAAGTTTAAGTGAACTACGAGCCCCATTATTAATCCTTCAACGGAAATTAATTGTAACTTTCTACAAGTAGAACAATGATTGAAACACGTAGACGGTTGAAATCTTTGTATATATTGCTTCCATATAGTCTAAGAAACATATATGCAGAGCATCCAAACAGTACCATTCGCCAATTTTTTGTTCTTCAAGGTTAAGTGAACAATGAGCCCGATTGTTAATACTTTATCCGAAATTATTTGTAAATTTCGACAAGTAGAACAATGATTGGAACACGTGGACGGTTGAAATCTTTGTATATATTGCTTCTATATGATCTAAGAGAAACATATGCAAAGCATCCAAACAGTACAATTCGCCAATTATTTCATCTTCATGATTAAATGAACTACGAGCCCCATTGTTAATCCTTTAAAGGAAATTATTTGTAAATTTCGACAAGTAGAACAATGAATGGAACAGGTAGACGGTTGAAATCTTTGTATATATTGCTTCTATATAGTCTAAAAAACATATATGCAAAGCATCCAAACAGTACAGTTCGCCAATTTATTGTTCTTCAAGTTTAAGTGAACAACGAGCCCCATTGTTAATCCTTTAAAGGAAATTATGTGTAAATTTCGACAAGTAGAACAATGATTGGAACACGTAGACGGTTGAAATCATTGTATATATTGCTTCCATATAGTCTAAGAAACATGTACGCAAAGCATCCAAACAGTACCATTCGCCAATTTTTTGGTCTTCAAGTTTAAGTGAACAACGAGCCCCATTATTAATCCTTCAACGGAAATTAATTGTAACTTTCTACAAGTAGAACAATGATTGAAACACGTAGACGGTTGAAATCTTTGTATATATTGCTTCCATATAGTCTAAGAAACATATATGCAGAGCATCCAAACAGTACCATTCGCCAATTTTTTGTTCTTCAAGTTTAAGTGAACTACGAGCCCCATTGTTAATCCTTTAAAGGAAATTATTTGTAAATTTCAACAATTAGAACAATGAATGGAACAGGTAGACGGTTGAAATCTTTGTATATATTGCATCTATATAATCTAAGAAACATATATGCAAAGCATCTAAACAGTAACAATCGCCAATTTTTTGATCTTCAAGTTTAAGTGAACAGCGAGCCCCATTGATAATCATGAAATGGAAATTATTTGTAACTTTCTACAAGTAGAACATTGAATAGTACAGGTAGACGGGTGAAATCTTTCTATATATTGCTTCTACATAGTCTATGAAACATATATGCAAAGCATCCAAACAGTACAATTCGCCAATTTTTTGTTCTTCAAGTTTAAGTGAAGAATGAGCCCCATTGTTAATCCTTTATCGGAAATTATTTGTAAATTTCGACAAGTAGAACAATGAATGGAACTGGTAGACGGTTGAAATCTTTTTATATATTGCTTCTAAATAGTCTAAGAAACATATATGCAAAGTATCCAAACAGTACAATTCGCCAATTTTTTGTTCTTCAAGTTTAAGTGAACAACGAGCCCCAATGGTTAATCCTTTATCGGAAATTATTTGTAACTTCCGACAAGTAGAAAAATGAATGGAACAGATAGACTGTTGAAATCTTTGTATATATTGCGTCTATATAGTCTAAGAAACATATATGCAAAGCATCCAAACAGTACCATTCGCCAATTTTTTGTTCTTCAAGTTTAAGTGAACTACGAGCCCCATTGTTAATCCTTTAAAGGAAATTATTTGTAAATTTCGACAAGTAGAACAATGAATGGAACAGGTAGGCGGTTGAAATCAATGTATATATTGCTTCTATATAGTCTAAGAAACCTATATGCAAAGCATCTAAACAGTAACAATCGCCAATTTTTTGATCTTCAAGTTTAAGTGTACAGCGAGCCCCATTGATAATCATGAAATGGAAATTATTTGTAACTTTCTACAAGTAGAACAATGAATAGTACAGGTAGACGGGTTAAATCTTTCTATATATTGCTTCTAAGTAGTCTAAGAAACATATATGCAAAGCATCCAAATAGTACAATTCGCCATTTTTTTGTTCTTCAAGTTTAAGTGAACTACCAGCCCCATTGTTAATCCTTTAAAGGAAATTATTTGTAACTTTCTACAAGTAGAACAATGATTGGAACACGTAGACGGTTGAAATCTTTGTATATATTGCTTCCATATAGTCTAAGAAACATGTACGCAAAGCATCCAAACAGTACAATTCGCCAATTTTTTGTTCTTCAAGTTTAAGTGAACTACGAGCCCCATTATTAATCCTTCAACGGAAATTAATTGTAACTTTCTACAAGTAGAACAATGATTGAAACACGTAGACGGTTGAAATCTTTGTATATATTGCTTCCATATAGTCTAAGAAACATATATGCAGAGCATCCAAACAGTACCATTCGCCAATTTTTTGTTCTTCAAGGTTAAGTGAACAATGAGCCCGATTGTTAATACTTTATCCGAAATTATTTGTAAATTTCGACAAGTAGAACAATGATTGGAACACGTGGACGGTTGAAATCTTTGTATATATTGCTTCTATATGATCTAAGAGAAACATATGCAAAGCATCCAAACAGTACAATTCGCCAATTATTTCATCTTCATGATTAAATGAACTACGAGCCCCATTGTTAATCCTTTAAAGGAAATTATTTGTAAATTTCGACAAGTAGAACAATGAATGGAACAGGTAGACGGTTGAAATCTTTGTATATATTGCTTCTATATAGTCTAAAAAACATATATGCAAAGCATCCAAACAGTACAGTTCGCCAATTTATTGTTCTTCAAGTTTAAGTGAACAACGAGCCCCATTGTTAATCCTTTAAAGGAAATTATGTGTAAATTTCGACAAGTAGAACAATGATTGGAACACGTAGACGGTTGAAATCATTGTATATATTGCTTCCATATAGTCTAAGAAACATGTACGCAAAGCATCCAAACAGTACCATTCGCCAATTTTTTGGTCTTCAAGTTTAAGTGAACAACGAGCCCCATTATTAATCCTTCAACGGAAATTAATTGTAACTTTCTACAAGTAGAACAATGATTGAAACACGTAGACGGTTGAAATCTTTGTATATATTGCTTCCATATAGTCTAAGAAACATATATGCAGAGCATCCAAACAGTACCATTCGCCAATTTTTTGTTCTTCAAGTTTAAGTGAACTACGAGCCCCATTGTTAATCCTTTAAAGGAAATTATTTGTAAATTTCAACAATTAGAACAATGAATGGATCATGTAGACGGTTGAAATCATTGTATATATTGCTTCTATGTAGTCTACGAAACATATATGGAAAGCATCCAAACAGTACAATTCGCCAATTTTTTGTTCTTCAAGTTTAAGTGAACTACGAGCCCCATTATTAATCCTTCAACGGAAATTAATTGTAACTTTCTACAAGTAGAACAATGATTGGAACACGTAGACGGTTGAAATCTTTGTATATATTGCTTCCATATAGTCTAAGAAACATATATGCAGAGCATCCAAACAGTACCATTCGCCAATTTTTTGTTCTTCAAGTTTAAGTGAACTACGAGCCCCATTGTTAATCCTTTAAAGGAAATTATTTGTAAATTTCGAAAAGCAGAACAATGATTGGAACACGTAGACGGTTGAAATCTTTGTATATATTGCTTCTATATAGTCTAAGAAACATATCTGCGTATCATCCAAACAGTACAATTCGCCAATTATTTGATCTTCAAGTTTAAGTGAACTACGAGCCCCATTGTTAATCCTTTAAAGGAAATTATTTGTAAATTTCGAAAAGTAGAACAATGATTGGAACACGTAGACGGTTGAAATCTTTGTATATATTGCTTCCATATAGTCTAAGAAACATGTACGCAAAGCATCCAAACAGTACCATTCGCCAATTTTTTGTTCTTCAAGTTTAAGTGAACTACGAGCCCCATTGTTAATCCTTTAAAGGAAATTATTTGTAAATTTCGGCAAGTAGAACAATGAATGGAACACGTAGACGGTTGAAATCTTTGTATATATTGCTTCCATATAGTCTAAGAAACATATATGCAGAGCATCCAAACAGTACCAGTCGCCAATTTTTTGTTCTTCAAGTTTAAGTGAACAACGAGCCCCATTGATAATCATGAAACGGAGATTATTTGTAACTTTCTACAAGTAGAACAATGAATAGAACAGGTAGACGGTTGAAATCTTTGTATATGTTGCTTCTATATAGTCTAAGAAACCTATATGAAAAGTGTTGGAGTACAACGATGAAATGCTCAACTGCCGCTGAGCAAACGATAACGGCGACTTTCAAAACATTGTTTGACACCAAAGCAGAGCCGACTTCGTGCTGTAAAACCGTTTCAAGTTCAGTTCCAGAGTCAAAGCCGCAGAGAGCAGATTAAACGTTATTTTTCACTATTTCTTATTCTTTTCTTTATATTTCTAAGCAGCTTAATATAATTGCATCTAAATTAATAAAACCATTTTAAACAAAATTCCATCAAAAAGCATCTACACAGAAACAATCGCCAATTTTTTGATCTTCAAGTTTAAGTGAACAGCGAGCCCCATTGATAATCATGAAATGGAAAATATTTGTAACTTTCTACAAGTAGAACAATGAATTGTACAGGTAGACGGGTGAAGTCTTTCTATATATTGCTTCTATATATTCTAAGAAACATATATGCAAAGCATCCAAACAGTACATTTCGCCAATTTTTTGTTCTTCAAGTTTAAGTGAACTAAGAGCCCCATTGTTAATCCTTTAAAGGAAATTATTTGTAATTTTCTACAATTAGAACAATGAATGGAACAGGTAGACGGTTGAAATCTTTGTATATATTGTTTTTATATAGTCTAAGAAACATACCTGCAAAGGATCCAAATAGTACCATTCGCGAATTTATTGTTCTTCAAGTTTAAGTGAACAACGAGCCCCATTGATAATCATGAAAGGGAAATTATTTGTAACTTTCTACAAATAGAACAATGAATCGATCAGTTAGACTGTTGAAATCTTTGTATATATTGCTTCTATATAGTCTAAGATACAGTTATGCAAAGCATCGAAACAGTACAATTCGCCAATTTTTTGTTCTTCAAGTTTAAGTGAACTACGAGCCCCATTGTTAATCCTTTAAAGGAAATTATTTGTAAATTTCGGCAAGTAGAACAATGATTGGAACACGTAGACGGTTGAAATCTTTGTATATATTGCTTCCATATAGTCTAAGAAACATATATGCAGAGCATCCAAACAGTACCATTCGCCAATTTTTTGTTCTTCAAGTTTAAGTGAACTACGAGCCCCATTGTTAATCCTTTAAAGGAAATTATTTGTAAATTTCGAAAAGCAGAACAATGATTGGAACACGTAGACGGTTGAAATCTTTGTATATATTGCTTCTATATAGTCTAAGAAACATATCTGCGTATCATCCAAACAGTACAATTCGCCAATTATTTGATCTTCAAGTTTAAGTGAACTACGAGCCCCATTGTTAATCCTTTAAAGGAAATTATTTGTAAATTTCGAAAAGTAGAACAATGATTGGAACACGTAGACGGTTGAAATCTTTGTATATATTGCTTCCATATAGTCTAAGAAACATGTACGCAAAGCATCCAAACAGTACCATTCGCCAATTTTTTGTTCTTCAAGTTTAAGTGAACTACGAGCCCCATTGTTAATCCTTTAAAGGAAATTATTTGTAAATTTCGGCAAGTAGAACAATGAATGGAACACGTAGACGGTTGAAATCTTTGTATATATTGCTTCCATATAGTCTAAGAAACATATATGCAGAGCATCCAAACAGTACCAGTCGCCAATTTTTTGTTCTTCAAGTTTAAGTGAACAACGAGCCCCATTGATAATCATGAAACGGAGATTATTTGTAACTTTCTACAAGTAGAACAATGAATAGAACAGGTAGACGGTTGAAATCTTTGTATATGTTGCTTCTATATAGTCTAAGAAACCTATATGAAAAGTGTTGGAGTACAACGATGAAATGCTCAACTGCCGCTGAGCAAACGATAACGGCGACTTTCAAAACATTGTTTGACACCAAAGCAGAGCCGACTTCGTGCTGTAAAACCGTTTCAAGTTCAGTTCCAGAGTCAAAGCCGCAGAGAGCAGATTAAACGTTATTTTTCACTATTTCTTATTCTTTTCTTTATATTTCTAAGCAGCTTAATATAATTGCATCTAAATTAATAAAACCATTTTAAACAAAATTCCATCAAAAAGCATCTACACAGAAACAATCGCCAATTTTTTGATCTTCAAGTTTAAGTGAACAGCGAGCCCCATTGATAATCATGAAATGGAAAATATTTGTAACTTTCTACAAGTAGAACAATGAATTGTACAGGTAGACGGGTGAAGTCTTTCTATATATTGCTTCTATATATTCTAAGAAACATATATGCAAAGCATCCAAACAGTACATTTCGCCAATTTTTTGTTCTTCAAGTTTAAGTGAACTAAGAGCCCCATTGTTAATCCTTTAAAGGAAATTATTTGTAATTTTCTACAATTAGAACAATGAATGGAACAGGTAGACGGTTGAAATCTTTGTATATATTGTTTTTATATAGTCTAAGAAACATACCTGCAAAGGATCCAAATAGTACCATTCGCGAATTTATTGTTCTTCAAGTTTAAGTGAACAACGAGCCCCATTGATAATCATGAAAGGGAAATTATTTGTAACTTTCTACAAATAGAACAATGAATCGATCAGTTAGACTGTTGAAATCTTTGTATATATTGCTTCTATATAGTCTAAGATACAGTTATGCAAAGCATCGAAACAGTACAATTCGCCAATTATTTGTTCTTCAAGTTTAAGTGAACTACGATCCCCAATGTTAATCCTTTAACGGAAATTGTTTGTAAATTTCGACAAGTAGAACAATGAATGGAAAAGGTAGACTGTTGAAATCATTGTATATATTGCTTCTATATAGTCTAAGAAACATATATGCAAAGCATCCAAACAGTACAATTCGCCAATTTTTTGATCTTCAAGTTTAAGTGAACAGCGAGCTCCATTGATAATCATGAAATGGAAATTATTTGTAACTTTCTACAAGTAGAACAATGAATAGTACAGGTAGACGGGTGAAGTCTTTATATATATTGCTTCTATATAGTCTAAGAAACATATATGCAAAGCATCCAAACAGTACAATTCGCCAATTTTTTGTTCTTCAAGTTTAAGTGAACAACGAGACCCATTGTTAATCCTTTATCGGTAATTATTTGTAACTTTCGACAAGTAGAACAATGAATGGAACAGGTAGACGGTTGAAATCCTTGTATATATTGCGTCTATATAATCTACGAAACATATATGCAAAGCATCCAAACAGTACCATTCGCCAATTTTTTGTTCTTCAAGTTTAAGTGAACTACGAGCCCCATTGTTAATCCTTTATCGGAAATTATTTGTAACTTTCGACAAGTAGAACAATGAATGGAACAGGTGGACGGTTGAAATCTTTGTAAATATTGCTTCTATATAGTCTAAGAAACATATATGCAAAGCATCCAAACAGTACCATTCGCCAATTTTTTGTTCTTCAAGGTTAAGTGAAAAATGAGCCCCATTGTTAATCCTTTATCGGAAATTATTTGTAACTTTCGACAAGTAGAACAATGAATGGAACAGGTAGACGGTTGAAAACTTTGTATATATTGCTTCTATATAGTCTAAGAAACATGTACGCAAAGCATCCAAACAGTACCATTCGCCAATTTTTTGTTCCTCAAGTTTAAGTGAACAATGAGCCCCATTGTTGATCCTTTATCGGAAATTATTTGTAAATTTCGGCAAGTAGAACAATGAATGGAATAGGTAGACTGTTGAAATCATTGTATATATTGCTTTTATATAGTCTAAGAAACATATATGCAAAGCATCCAAACAGTACAATTCGCCAATTTTTTGATCTTCAAGTTTAAGTGAACAGCGAGCTCCATTGATAATCATGAAATGGAAATTATTTGTAACTTTCTACAAGTAGAACAATGAATAGTACAGGTAGACGGGTGAAGTCTTTTTATATATTGCTTCTATATAGTCTACGAAACATATATGCAAACCATCCAAACAGTACAATTCGCCAATTTTTTGTTCTTCAAGTTTAAGTGAACAACGAGCCCCATTGATAATCATGAAACGGAAATTATTTGTAACTTTCTACAAGTAGAACAATGAATTGTACAGGTAGACGGGTGAAGTCTTTCTATATATTGCTTCTATATATTCTAAGAGCCATATATGCAAAGCATCCAAACAGTACCATTCGCCAATTTTTTGTTCTTCAAGTTTAAGTGAACAACGAGCCCCAATGGTTAATCCTTTATCGGAAATTATTTGTAATTTTCGACAAGTAGAACAATGATTGGAACACGTAGACGGTTGAAATATTTGTATATATTGCTTCCATATAGTCTAAGAAACATATATGCAAAGCATCCAAACAGTACCATTCGCCAATTTTTTGTTCTTCAAGGTTAAGTGAACAATGAGCCCCATTGTTAATCCTTTATCGGAAATTATTTGTAAATTTCGGCAAGTAGAACAATGAATGGAATAGGTAGACGGTTGAAATCTTTGTATATATTGCTTCTATATAATCTAAGAAACATATATGCAAAGCATCCAAACAGTACCATTCGCCAATTTTTTGTTCTTCAAGTTTAATTGAACAACGAGCCCCATTGATAATCATGAAACGGAAATTATTTGTACCTTTCTACAAGTAGAACAATGAATAGAACAGGTAGACGGTTGAAATCTTTGTATATGTTGCTTCTACATAGTCTAAGAAACCTATATGAAAAGCATCTAAACAGTAACAATCGCCAATTTTTCGATCTTCAAGTTTAAGTGAACAGCGAGCCCCATTGATAATCATGAAATGGAAATTATTTGTAACTTTCTACAAGTAGAACAATGAATAGTAAAGGTAGTCGGGTGAAATCTTTCTATATATTGCTTCTAAATAGTCTAAGAAACATATATGCAAAGCATCCAAACAGTACAATTCGCCAATTTTTTGTTCTTCAAGTTTAATTGAACTACGAGCCCCATTGTTAATCCTTTAAAGGAAATTATTTGAAAATTTCGACAAGTAGAACAATGAATGTATCATGTAGACGGTTGAAATCATTGTATATATTGCTTCCATATAGTCTAAGAAACATATATGCAAAGCATCCAAACAGTACAATTCGACAATTTTTTGTTCTTCAAGTTTAGTGAACAATGAGCCCCAATGGTTAATCCTTTATCGAAAATTATTTGTAATTTTCGACATGTAGAACAATGAATGGAACAGATTGACGGGTGAAATCTTTCTATATATTGCTTCTAAATAGTCTAAGAAACATATATGCAAAGCATCCAAACAGTACAATTCGCCAATTTTTTGTTCTTCAAGTTTAAGTGAACTACGAGCCCCATTGTTAATCCTTTAAAGGTAATTATTTGAAAATTTCGACAAGTAGAACAATGAATGTATCATGTAGACGGTTGAAATCATTGTATATATTGCTTCTATATAGTCTAAGAAACATATATGCAAAGCATCCAAACAGTACAATTCGACAATTTTTTGTTCTTCAAGTTTAGTGAACAATGAGCCCCAATGGTTAATCCTTTATCGGAAATTATTTGTAATTTTCGACATGTAGAACAATGAATGGAACAGGTAGACGGTTGAAATCTTTGTATATATTGCTTCTATATAGTCTGAGAAACCTATATGAAAAGCATCTAAACAGTAACAATCGCCAATTTTTTGATCTTCAAGTTTAAGTGAACAGCGAGCCCCATTGATAATCCTTTAAAGGAAATTATTTGTAAATTTCGACAAGTAGAACAATGAATGGAACAGATAGACTGTTGAAATCATTGTATATATTGATTCTATATAGTCTAAGAAACATATATGCATAGCGTCCAAACAACACAATTCGCCAATTTTTTGCTCTTCAAGTTTAAGTGAACTACGAGCCCCATTGTTAATCCTTTAAAGGAAATTATTTGTAAATTTCGGCAAGTAGAACAATGAATGGAATAGGTAGACGGTTGAAATCTTTGTATATATTGCTTCTATATAATCTAAGAAACATATATGCAAAGCATCCAAACAGTACCATTCGCCAATTTTTTGTTCTTCAAGTTTAAGTGAACAACGAGCCCCATTGATAATCATGAAACGGAAATTATTTGTAACTTTCTACAAGTAGAACAATGAATAGAACAGGTAGACGGTTGAAATCTTTGTATATGTTGCTTCTATATAGTCTAAGAAACCTACATGAAAAGCATCTAAACAGTAACAATCGCCAATTTTTTGATCTTCAAGTTTAAGTGAACAGCGAGCCCCATTGATAATCATGAAATGGAAATTATTTGTAACTTTCTACAAGTAGAACAATGAATAGTACCGGTAGTCGGGTGAAATGTTTCTATATATTGCTTCTAAATAGTCTAAGAAACATATATGCAAAGCATCCAAACAGTACAATTCGCCAATTTTTTGTTCTTCAAGTTTAAGTAAACTACGAGCCCCATTGTTAATCCTTTAAAGGAAATTATTTGTAAATTTCGACAAATAGAACAATGAATGGAACAGGTAGACGGTTGAAATCATTGTATATATTGCTTCTATAAAGTCTAAGAAACATTTATGCAAAGCATCCAAACAGTACAATTCGACAATTTTTGTTCTTCAAGTTTAGTGAACAATGAGCCCCAATGGTTAATCCTTTATCGGAAATTATTTGTAATTTTCGACATATAGAACAATGAATGGAACAGGTAGACGGTTGAAATCTTTGTATATATTGCTTCTATATAATCTAAGAAACATATATGCAAAGCATCCAAACAGTACAATTCGCCAATTATTTCATCTTCATGTTTAAGTGAACTACGAGCCCCATTGTTAATACTTTAACGGAAATTATTTGTAACTTCCGACAAGTAGAACAATGAATGGAACAGGTAGACGGTTGAAATCAATGTATATATTGCTTCTATATAGTCTAAGAAACATATATGCAAAGCATCCAAACAGTAACATTCGCCAATTTTTTGTTCGTCAAGTTTAAGTGAACAACGAGCCGCATTGTTAATCCTTTAAAGGAAATTATTTGTAATTTTCGAAAAGTAGAACAGTGAGAGGAACAGGTAGACGGTTGAAATCTTTGTATATATTGCTTCCATATAGTCTAAGAAACATGTACGCAAAGCATCCAAACAGTACCATTCGCCAATTTTTTGTTCTCCAAGTTTAAGTAAACTACAATCCCCATTGTTAATCCCTTAACGGAAATTATTTGTAACTTTCGACAAGTAGAACAGTGAATGGAACAGGTAGACGGTTGAAATCTTTGTATATATTGCTTCTATATAGTCTAAGAAACATATATGCAAAGCATCCAAACAGTACAATTCGCCAATTTTTTGTTCTTCAAGTTTAAGTGAACAATGAGCCCCAATGGTTAATCCTTTATCGGTAATTATTTGTAACTTTCGACAAGTAGAACAATGAATGGAACAGGTAGACGGTTAAAATCCTTGTATACATTGCTTCCATATAGTCTAAGAAACATGTACGCAAAGCATCCAAACAGTACCATTCGCCAATTTTTTATCCTTCAAGTTTAAGTGAACAATGAGCCCCATTGTTAATCCTTTATCGGAAATTATTTCTAACTTTCGACAAGTAGAACAATGAATCGAACAGGTAGACGGTTGAAATCTTTGTATCTATTGCTTCTATATAGTATAAGAAACATATATGCAAAGCATCCAATCAGTACAATTCGCCAATTTGTTGTTCTTCAAGTTTAAGTAAACTACGATCCCCATTGTGAATCCCTTAACGGAAATTATTTGTAACTTTCGACAAGTAGAACAATGAATGGATCAGGTAGACGGTTGAAATCATTGTATATATTGCTTCTATATAACCTACGAATCATATATGCAAAGCATCCAAACAGTACAATTCGCCAATTTTTTGTTCTTCAAGTTTAAGTGAACTACGATCCCCATTGTTAATCCTTTAACGGAAATTAATTGTAACTTTCTACAAGTAGAACATTGATTGGAACACGTAGACGGTTGAAATCTTTGTATATATTGCTTCCATATAGTCTAAGAAACATATATGCAAAGCATCCAAACAGTACCATTCGCCAATTTTTTGTACTTCAAGTTTAAGTGAACAATGAGCCCCATTGTTAATCCTTTATCGGAAATTATTTGTAACTTTCGACAAGTTGAACATTGAATGGAACAGGTAGACGGTTGAAATCTTTGTATCTATTGCTTCTATATAGTATAAGAAACATATATGCAAAGCATGCAAACAGTACCATTCGCCAATTTTTTGTTCTTCAAGTTTAAGTGAACTGCGAGCTCCATTGTTAATCCTTTAAAGGAAATTATTTGTAACTTTCGACAAGTAGAACAATGAATGGAAGAGGTAGACTGTTGAAATCATTGTATATATTGCTTCTATATAGTCTAAGAAACATATATGCAAAGCATCGAAACAGTAACATTCGCCAATTTTTTGTTCTTCAAGTTTAAGTGAACAATGAGCCCCATTGTTAATCCTTTAAAGGAAATTATTTGTAAATTTCGGCAAGTAGAACAATGAATGGAATAGGTAGACGGTTGAATTCTTTGTATATATTGCTTCTATATAATCTAAGAAACATATATGCAAAGCATCCAAACAGTACCATTCGCCAATTTTTTGTTCTTCAAGTTTAAGTGAACAACGAGCCCCATTGTTAATCCTTTAAAGGAAATTATTTGTAAATTTCGACAAGTAGAACAATGAATGGAACAGGTAGACGGTTGAAATCTTTGTATATATTGCTTCTATATAGTCTAAAAAACATATATGCAAAGCATCCAAACAGTACAGTTCGCCAATTTATTGTTCTTCAAGTTTAAGTGAACAACGAGCCCCATTGTTAATCCTTTAAAGGAAATTATGTGTAAATTTCGACAAGTAGAACAATGATTGGAACACGTAGACGGTTGAAATCATTGTATATATTGCTTCCATATAGTCTAAGAAACATGTACGCAAAGCATCCAAACAGTACCATTCGCCAATTTTTTGGTCTTCAAGTTTAAGTGAACTACGAGCCCCATTGTTAATACTTTAACGGAAATTATTTGTAACTTGCGACAAGTAGAACAATGAATGGAACAGGTAGCCGGTTGAAATCAATGTATATATTGCTTCTAAATAGTCTAAGAAACAGATATGCAAAGCATCCAAACAGTACAATTCGCCAATTTTTTGTTCTTCGAGTTTAAGTGAACTACGAGCCCCATTGTTAATCCTTTAACGGAAATTAATTGTAACTTTCTACAAGTAGAACAATGATTGGAACACGTAGACGGTTGAAATCTTTGTATATATTGCTTCTATATAATCTAAGAAACATATATGCAAAGCATCCAAACAGTACCATTCGCCAATTTTTTGTTCTTCAAGTTTAAGTGAACAGCGAGCCCCATTGATAATCATGAAACGGAAATTATTTGTAACTTTCTACAAGTAGAACAATGAATCGAACAGGTAGACGGTTGAAATCTTTGTATATGTTGCTTCTATATAGTCTAAGAAACATATATGCAAAGCGTCCAAACAGTACAATTCGCCAATTATTTGATCTTCAAGTTTAAGTGAACTACGAGCCCCATTGTTAATACTTTAACGGAAATTATTTGTAACTTGCGACAAGTAGAACAATGAATGGAACAGGTAGCCGGTTGAAATCAATGTATATATTGCTTCTATATAGTCTAAGAAACATATATGCAAAGCATCCAAACAGTACAATTCGCCAATTTCTTGTTCTTCAAGTTTAAGTAAACTACGAGCCCCATTGTTAATACTTTAACGGAAATTATTTGTAACTTGCGACAAGTAGAACAATGAATGGAACAGGTAGACGGTTGAAATCAATGTATATATTGCTTCTATATAGTCTAAGAAACATGTATGCAAAGCATCCAAACAGTACCATTCGCCACTTTTTTGTTCTTCAAGTTTAAGTGAACAACGAGCCCCATTGTTAATCCTTTAAAGGAAATTATTTGTAAATTTCGACAAGTAGAACAATGATTGGAACACGTAGACTGTTGAAATCTTTGTATATATTGCTCCCATATAAAATGTAAGAAACATGTACGCAAAGCATCCAAACAGTACCATTCGCCAATTTTTTGTTCTTCAAGTTTAAGTGAACAACGAGCCCCATTGTTAATCCTTTAAAGGAAATTATTTGTAAATTTCGACAAGTAGAACAATGAATGGAACAGGTAGACGGTTGAAATCTTTGTATATATTGCTTCTATATAGTCTAAAAAACATATATGCAAAGCATCCAAACAGTACAGTTCGCCAATTTATTGTTCTTCAAGTTTAAGTGAACAACGAGCCCCATTGATAATCATGAAACGGAAATTATTTGTAACTTTCTACAAGTAGAACAATGAATCGAACAGGTAGACGGTTGAAATCTTTGTATATGTTGCTTCTATATAGTCTAAGAAACATATATGCAAAGCGTCCAAACAGTACAATTCGCCAATTATTTGATCTTCAAGTTTAAGTGAACAACGAGCCCCATTGTTAATCCTTTAAAGGAAATTATTTGTAAATTTCGACAAGTAGAACAATGATTGGAACACGTAGACTGTTGAAATCTTTGTATATATTGCTCCCATATAGTCTAAGAAACATGTACGCAAAGCATCCAAACAGTACAATTCGCCAATTTCTTGTTCTTCAAGTTTAAGTAAACTACGATCCCGATTGTTAATCCCTTAACGGAAATTATTTGTAACTTTCGACAAGTAGAACAATGAATGGAACAGGTAGACGGTTGAAATCTTTGTATATATTGCTTCCATATAGTCTAAGAAACATGTACGCAAAGCATCCAAACAGTACCATTCGCCAATTTTTTGTTCTCCAAGTTTAAGTAAACTACGATCCCCATTGTTAATCCCTTAACGGAAATTATTTGTAACTTTCGACAAGTAGAACAGTGAATGGAACAGGTAGACGGTTGAAATCTTTGTATATATTGCTTCTATATAGTCTAAGAAACATATATGCAAAGCATCCAAACAGTACAATTCGCCAATTTTTTGTTCTTCAAGTTTAAGTGAACAATGAGCCCCAATGGTTAATCCTTTATCGGTAATTATTTGTAACTTTCGACAATTAGAACAATGAATGGAACAGGTAGACGGTTGAAATCCTTGTATACATTGCTTCCATATAGTCTAAGAAACATGTACGCAAAGCATCCAAACAGTACCATTCGCCAATTTTTTATCCTTCAAGTTTAAGTGAACAATGAGCCCCATTGTTAATCCTTTATCGGAAATTATTTCTAACTTTCGACAAGTAGAACAATGAATCGAACAGGTAGACGGTTGAAATCTTTGTATCTGTTGCTTCTATATAGTATAAGAAACATATATGCAAAGCATCCAAACAGTACAATTCGCCAATTTTTTGTTCTTCAAGTTTAAGTAAACTACGATCCCCATTGTTAATCCCTTAACGGAAATTATTTGTAACTTTCGACAAGTAGAACAATGAATGGATCAGGTAAACGGTTGAAATCATTGTATATATTGCTTCTATATAACCTACGAAACATATATGCAAAGCATCCAAACAGTACAATTCGCCAATTTTTTGTTATTCAAGTTTAAGTGAACTACGATCCCCATTGTTAATCCTTTAACGGAAATTAATTGTAACTTTCTACAAGTAGAACATTGATTGGAACACGCAGACGGTTGAAATCTTTGTATATATTGCTTCCATATAGTCTAAGAAACATATATGCAAAGCATCCAAACAGTACCATTCGCCAATTTTTTGTTCTTCAAGTTTAAGTGTACAATGAGCCCCATTGTTAATCCTTTATCGGAAATTATTTGTAACTTTCGACAAGTTGAACATTGAATGGAACAGGTAGACGGTTGAAATCTTTGTATCTATTGCTTCTATATAGTATAAGAAACATATATGCAAAGCATCCAAACAGTACCTTTCGCCAATTTTTTGTTCTTCAAGTTTAAGTGAACTGCGAGCTCCATTGTTAATCCTTTAAAGGAAATTATTTGTAACTTTCGACAAGTAGAACAATGAATGGAACAGGTAGACGGTTGAAATCTTTGTATATATTGCTTCTATATAGTCTAGGAAACATATATGCAAAGCATCCAAACAGTACAATTCGCCAATTTTTTGTTTTTCAAGTTTAAGTGAACTGCGAGCTCCATTGTTAATCCTTTAAAGGAAATTATTAGTAACTTTCGACAAGTAGAACAATGAATCGAGCAGGTAGACGGTTGAAATCTTTGTATATATTGCTTCTATATAGTCTAAGAAACATATATGCAAAGCATCCAAACAGTACCATTCGCCAATTTTTTGTTCTCCAAGTTTAAGTAAACTACGATCCCCATTGTTAATCCCTTAACGGAAATTATTTGTAACTTTCGACAAGTAGAACAGTGAATGGAACAGGTAGACGGTTGAAATCTTTGTATATATTGCTTCTATATAGTCTAAGAAACATATATGCAAAGCATCCAAACAGTACAATTCGCCAATTTTTTGTTCTTCAAGTTTAAGTGAACAATGAGCCCCAATGGTTAATCCTTTATCGGTAATTATTTGTAACTTTCGACAATTAGAACAATGAATGGAACAGGTAGACGGTTGAAATCCTTGTATACATTGCTTCCATATAGTCTAAGAAACATGTACGCAAAGCATCCAAACAGTACCATTCGCCAATTTTTTATCCTTCAAGTTTAAGTGAACAATGAGCCCCATTGTTAATCCTTTATCGGAAATTATTTCTAAATTTCGACAAGTAGAACAATGAATCGAACAGGTAGACGGTTGAAATCTTTGTATCTATTGCTTCTATATAGTATAAGAAACATATATGCAAAGCATCCAAACAGTACAATTCGCCAATTTTTTGTTCTTCAAGTCTAAGTAAACTACGATCCCCATTGTTAATCCCTTAACGGAAATTATTTGTAACATTCGACAAGTAGAACAATGAATGGAACATGTAGACGGTTGAAATCCTTGTTTATATTGCTTCCATATAGTCTAAGAAACATGTACGCAAAGCATCCAAACAGTACCATTCGCCAATTTTTTGTCCTTCAAGTTTAAGTGAACTACGAGCCCCATTATTAATCCTTTAACGGAAATTAATTGTAACTTTCTACAAGTAGAACAATGATTGGAACACGTAGACGGTTGAAATCTTTGTATATATTGCTTCCATATAGTCTAAGAAACATATATGCAAAGCATCCGAACAGTACCATTCGCCAATTTTTTGTTCTTCAAGTTTAAGTGAACAATGAGCCCCAATGGTTAATCCTTTATCGGAAATTATTTGTAACTTTCGACAAGTAGAACAATGAATGGAACAGGTAGACGGTTGAAATCTTTGTATATATTGCTTCTATATAGTCTAAGAAACATATATGCAAAGCATCCAAACAGTACAATTCGCCAATTTATTGTTCTTCAAGTTTAAGTTAACAACGAGCCCCATTGTTAATCCTTTAAAGGAAATTATTTGTAAATTTCAACAAGTAGAACAATGAATGGAACAGGTAGACGGTTGAAATCTTTGTATATATTGCTTCTATATAGTATAAGAAACATATATGCAAAGCATCCAAACAGTACAATTCGCCAATTTATTGTTCTTCAAGTTTAAGTTAACAACGAGCCCCATTGTTAATCCTTTAAAGGAAATTATTTGTAACTTTCGACAAGTAGAACAATGAATGGAACAGGTAGACGGTTGAAATCTTTGTATATATTGCTTCTATATAGTCTAAGAAACATATATGCAAAGCATCCAAACAGTACAATTCGACAATTTTTTGCTCTTCAAGTTTAAGTGAACTACGAGCCCCATTGTTAATCCTTTAAAGGAAATTATTTGTAAATTTCGGCAAGTAGAACAATGAATGGAATAGGTAGACGGTTGAAATCATTGTATATATTGCTTCTATATAGTCTAAGAAACATATATGCAAAGCATCCAAACAGTACAATTCGCCAATTTTTTGTTCTTCAAGTCTAAGTAAACTACGATCCCCATTGTTAATCCCTTAACGGAAATTATTTGTAACATTCGACAAGTAGAACAATGAATGGAACAGGTAGACGGTTGAAATCATTGTATATATTGCTTCTATATAGTCTAAGAAACATATATGCAAAGCATCCAAACAGTACAATTCGCCAATTTTTTGTTCTTCAAGTTTAAGTGAACAATGAGCCCCATTGTTAATCCTTTAAAGGAAATTATTTGTAACTTTCGACAAGTAGAACATTGAATGGAACAGGTAGACGGTTGAAATCTTTGTATCTATTGCTTCTATATAGTATAAGAAACATATATGCAAAGCATCCAAACAGTACCATTCGCCAATTTTTTGTTCTTCAAGTTTAAGTGAACTACGAGCCCCATTGTTAATCCTTTAAAGGAAATTATTTGTAACTTTCGACAAGTAGAACAATGAATGGAACAGGTAGACAGTTGAAATCATTGTATATATTGCTTCTATATAGTCTAAGAAACATATATGCAAAGCATCCAAACAGTACAATTCGCCAATTATTTCATCTTCAAGTTTAAGTGAACAACGAGCCCCATTGTTAATCCTTTAAAGGAAATTATTTGTAAATTTCGACAAGTAGAACAATGAATGGAACAGGTAGACGGTTGAAATCTTTGTATATATTGCTTCTATATAGTCTAAAAAACATATATGCAAAGCATCCAAACAGTACAGTTCGCCAATTTTTTGTCCTTCAAGTTTAAGTGAACTACGAGCCCCATTATTAATCCTTTAACGGAAATTAATTGTAACTTTCTACAAGTAGAACAATGATTGGAACACGTAGACGGTTGAAATCTTTGTATATATTGCTTCCATATAGTCTAAGAAACATATATGCAAAGCATCCGAACAGTACCATTCGCCAATTTTTTGTTCTTCAAGTTTAAGTGAACAATGAGCCCCAATGGTTAATCCTTTATCGGAAATTATTTGTAACTTTCGACAAGTAGAACAATGAATGGAACAGGTAGACGGTTGAAATCTTTGTATATATTGCTTCTATATAGTCTAAGAAACATATATGCAAAGCATCCAAACAGTACAATTCGCCAATTTATTGTTCTTCAAGTTTAAGTTAACAACGAGCCCCATTGTTAATCCTTTAAAGGAAATTATTTGTAAATTTCAACAAGTAGAACAATGAATGGAACAGGTAGACGGTTGAAATCTTTGTATATATTGCTTCTATATAGTATAAGAAACATATATGCAAAGCATCCAAACAGTACAATTCGCCAATTTATTGTTCTTCAAGTTTAAGTTAACAACGAGCCCCATTGTTAATCCTTTAAAGGAAATTATTTGTAACTTTCGACAAGTAGAACAATGAATGGAACAGGTAGACGGTTGAAATCTTTGTATATATTGCTTCTATATAGTCTAAGAAACATATATGCAAAGCATCCAAACAGTACAATTCGACAATTTTTTGCTCTTCAAGTTTAAGTGAACTACGAGCCCCATTGTTAATCCTTTAAAGGAAATTATTTGTAAATTTCGGCAAGTAGAACAATGAATGGAATAGGTAGACGGTTGAAATCATTGTATATATTGCTTCTATATAGTCTAAGAAACATATATGCAAAGCATCCAAACAGTACAATTCGCCAATTTTTTGTTCTTCGAGATTAAGTGAACTACGAGCCCCATTGTTAATCCTTTAACGGAAATTAATTGTAACTTTCTACAAGTAGAACAATGAATGGAACAGGTAGACGGTTGAAATCATTGTATATATTGCTTCTATATAGTCTAAGAAACATATATGCAAAGCATCCAAACAGTACAATTCGCCAATTTTTTGTTCTTCAAGTTTAAGTGAACAATGAGCCCCATTGTTAATCCTTTAAAGGAAATTATTTGTAACTTTCGACAAGTAGAACATTGAATGGAACAGGTAGACGGTTGAAATCTTTGTATCTATTGCTTCTATATAGTATAAGAAACATATATGCAAAGCATCCAAACAGTACCATTCGCCAATTTTTTGTTCTTCAAGTTTAAGTGAACTACGAGCCCCATTGTTAATCCTTTAAAGGAAATTATTTGTAACTTTCGACAAGTAGAACAATGAATGGAACAGGTAGACAGTTGAAATCATTGTATATATTGCTTCTATATAGTCTAAGAAACATATATGCAAAGCATCCAAACAGTACAATTCGCCAATTATTTCATCTTCAAGTTTAAGTGAACAACGAGCCCCATTGTTAATCCTTTAAAGGAAATTATTTGTAAATTTCGACAAGTAGAACAATGAATGGAACAGGTAGACGGTTGAAATCTTTGTATATATTGCTTCTATATAGTCTAAAAAACATATATGCAAAGCATCCAAACAGTACAGTTCGCCAATTTATTGTTCTTCAAGTTTAAGTGAACAACGAGCCCCATTGTTAATCCTTTAAAGGAAATTATGTGTAAATTTCGACAAGTAGAACAATGATTGGAACACGTAGACGGTTGAAATCATTGTATATATTGCTTCCATATAGTCTAAGAAACATGTACGCAAAGCATCCAAACAGTACCATTCGCCAATTTTTTGGTCTTCAAGTTTAAGTGAACTACGAGCCCCATTGTTAATACTTTAACGGAAATTATTTGTAACTTGCGACAAGTAGAACAATGAATGGAACAGGTAGCCGGTTGAAATCAATGTATATATTGCTTCTAAATAGTCTAAGAAACAGATATGCAAAGCATCCAAACAGTACAATTCGCCAATTTTTTGTTCTTCGAGATTAAGTGAACTACGAGCCCCATTGTTAATCCTTTAACGGAAATTAATTGTAACTTTCTACAAGTTGAACAATGATTGGAACACGTAGACGGTTGAAATCTTTGTATATATTGCTTCTATATAATCTAAGAAACATATATGCAAAGCATCCAAACAGTACCATTCGCCAATTTTTTGTTCTTCAAGTTTAAGTGAACAGCGAGCCCCATTGATAATCATGAAACGGAAATTATTTGTAACTTTCTACAAGTAGAACAATGAATCGAACAGGTAGACGGTTGAAATCTTTGTATATGTTGCTTCTATATAGTCTAAGAAACATATGTGCAAAGCGTCCAAACAGTACAATTCGCCAATTATTTGATCTTCAAGTTTAAGTGAACAACGAGCCCCATTGTTAATCCTTTAAAGGAAATTATTTGTAAATTTCGACAAGTAGAACAATGATTGGAACACGTAGACTGTTGAAATCTTTGTATATATTGCTCCCATATAGTCTAAGAAACATGTACGCAAAGCATCCAAACAGTACAATTCGCCAATTTCTTGTTCTTCAAGTTTAAGTAAACTACGATCCCGATTGTTAATCCCTTAACGGAAATTATTTGTAACTTTCGACAAGTAGAACAATGAATGGAACAGGTAGACGGTTGAAATCTTTGTATATATTGCTTCCATATAGTCTAAGAAACATGTACGCAAAGCATCCAAACAGTACCATTCGCCAATTTTTTGTTCTCCAAGTTTAAGTAAACTACGATCCCCATTGTTAATCCCTTAACGGAAATTATTTGTAACTTTCGACAAGTAGAACAGTGAATGGAACAGGTAGACGGTTGAAATCTTTGTATATATTGCTT
This sequence comes from Cerceris ruficornis, assembly GCA_963989415.1. NCBI lineage: Eukaryota > Metazoa > Arthropoda > Insecta > Hymenoptera > Crabronidae > Cerceris > Cerceris ruficornis. The sequence goes on from CAXDIW010000076.1 coordinate 1,630,248, forward strand.
CTATATAGTCTAAGAAACATATATGCAAAGCATCCAAACAGTACAATTCGCCAATTTTTTGTTCTTCAAGTTTAAGTGAACAATGAGCCCCAATGGTTAATCCTTTATCGGTAATTATTTGTAACTTTCGACAATTAGAACAATGAATGGAACAGGTAGACGGTTGAAATCCTTGTATACATTGCTTCCATATAGTCTAAGAAACATGTACGCAAAGCATCCAAACAGTACCATTCGCCAATTTTTTATCCTTCAAGTTTAAGTGAACAATGAGCCCCATTGTTAATCCTTTATCGGAAATTATTTCTAACTTTCGACAAGTAGAACAATGAATCGAACAGGTAGACGGTTGAAATCTTTGTATCTGTTGCTTCTATATAGTATAAGAAACATATATGCAAAGCATCCAAACAGTACAATTCGCCAATTTTTTGTTCTTCAAGTTTAAGTAAACTACGATCCCCATTGTTAATCCCTTAACGGAAATTATTTGTAACTTTCGACAAGTAGAACAATGAATGGATCAGGTAAACGGTTGAAATCATTGTATATATTGCTTCTATATAACCTACGAAACATATATGCAAAGCATCCAAACAGTACAATTCGCCAATTTTTTGTTATTCAAGTTTAAGTGAACTACGATCCCCATTGTTAATCCTTTAACGGAAATTAATTGTAACTTTCTACAAGTAGAACATTGATTGGAACACGCAGACGGTTGAAATCTTTGTATATATTGCTTCCATATAGTCTAAGAAACATATATGCAAAGCATCCAAACAGTACCATTCGCCAATTTTTTGTTCTTCAAGTTTAAGTGTACAATGAGCCCCATTGTTAATCCTTTATCGGAAATTATTTGTAACTTTCGACAAGTTGAACATTGAATGGAACAGGTAGACGGTTGAAATCTTTGTATCTATTGCTTCTATATAGTATAAGAAACATATATGCAAAGCATCCAAACAGTACCTTTCGCCAATTTTTTGTTCTTCAAGTTTAAGTGAACTGCGAGCTCCATTGTTAATCCTTTAAAGGAAATTATTTGTAACTTTCGACAAGTAGAACAATGAATGGAACAGGTAGACGGTTGAAATCTTTGTATATATTGCTTCTATATAGTCTAGGAAACATATATGCAAAGCATCCAAACAGTACAATTCGCCAATTTTTTGTTTTTCAAGTTTAAGTGAACTGCGAGCTCCATTGTTAATCCTTTAAAGGAAATTATTAGTAACTTTCGACAAGTAGAACAATGAATCGAGCAGGTAGACGGTTGAAATCTTTGTATATATTGCTTCTATATAGTCTAAGAAACATATATGCAAAGCATCCAAACAGTACCATTCGCCAATTTTTTGTTCTCCAAGTTTAAGTAAACTACGATCCCCATTGTTAATCCCTTAACGGAAATTATTTGTAACTTTCGACAAGTAGAACAGTGAATGGAACAGGTAGACGGTTGAAATCTTTGTATATATTGCTTCTATATAGTCTAAGAAACATATATGCAAAGCATCCAAACAGTACAATTCGCCAATTTTTTGTTCTTCAAGTTTAAGTGAACAATGAGCCCCAATGGTTAATCCTTTATCGGTAATTATTTGTAACTTTCGACAATTAGAACAATGAATGGAACAGGTAGACGGTTGAAATCCTTGTATACATTGCTTCCATATAGTCTAAGAAACATGTACGCAAAGCATCCAAACAGTACCATTCGCCAATTTTTTATCCTTCAAGTTTAAGTGAACAATGAGCCCCATTGTTAATCCTTTATCGGAAATTATTTCTAACTTTCGACAAGTAGAACAATGAATCGAACAGGTAGACGGTTGAAATCTTTGTATCTATTGCTTCTATATAGTATAAGAAACATATATGCAAAGCATCCAAACAGTACAATTCGCCAATTTTTTGTTCTTCAAGTTTAAGTAAACTACGATCCCCATTGTTAATCCCTTAACGGAAATTATTTGTAACTTTCGACAAGAAGAACAATGAATGGATCAGGTAAACGGTTGAAATCATTGTATATATTGCTTCTATATAACCTACGAAACATATATGCAAAGCATCCAAACAGTACAATTCGCCAATTTTTTGTTATTCAAGTTTAAGTGAACTACGATCCCCATTGTTAATCCTTTAACGGAAATTATTTGTAACTTTCTACAAGTAGAACATTGATTGGAACACGCAGACGGTTGAAATCTTTGTATATATTGCTTCCATATAGTCTAAGAAACATATATGCAAAGCATCCTAACAGTACCATTCGCCAATTTTTTGTTCTTCAAGTTTAAGTGTACAATGAGCCCCATTGTTAATCCTTTATCGGAAATTATTTGTAACTTTCGACAAGTTGAACATTGAATGGAACAGGTAGACGGTTGAAATCTTTGTATCTATTGCTTCTATATAGTATAAGAAACATATATGCAAAGCATCCAAACAGTTCCTTTCGCCAATTTTTTGTTCTTCAAGTTTAAGTGAACTGCGAGCTCCATTGTTAATCCTTTAAAGGAAATTATTTGTAACTTTCGACAAGTAGAACAATGAATGGAACAGGTAGACTGTTGAAATCATTGTATATATTGCTTCTATATAGTCTAAGAAACATATATGCAAAGCATCCAAACAGCACAATTCGCCAATTATTTCATCTTCAAGTTTAAGTGAACTACGAGCCCCATTGTTAATCCTTTATCGGAAATTCTTTGTAACTTTCGACAAGTAGAACAATGAATGGAACATGTAGACGGTTGAAATCCTTGTTTATATTGCTTCCATATAGTCTAAGAAACATGTACGCAAAGCATCCAAACAGTACCATTCGCCAATTTTTTGTCCTTCAAGTTTAAGTGAACAATGAGCCCCATTGTTAATCCTTTATCGGAAATTATTTGTAACTTTCGACAAATAGAACAATGAATGGAACAGGTAGACGGTTGAAATCTTTGTATATATTGCTTCTATATAGTCTAAGAAACATATATGCAAAGCATGCAAACAGTACAATTCGCCAATTTTTTGTTCTTCAAGTTTAAGTGAACTACGAGCCCCATTATTAATCCTTTACCGGAAATTAATTGTAACTTTCTACAAGTAGAACAATGATTGGAACACGTAGACGGTTGAAATCTTTGTATATATTGCTTCCATATAGTCTAAGAAACATATATGCAAAGCATCCGAACAGTACCATTCGCCAATTTTTTGTTCTTCAAGTTTAAGTGAACAATGAGCCCCAATGGTTAATCCTTTATCGGAAATTATTTGTAACTTTCGACAAGTAGAACAATGAATGGAACAGGTAGACGGTTGAAATCTTTGTATATATTGCTTCTATATAGTCTAAGAAACATATATGCAAAGCATCCAAACAGTACAATTCGCCAATTTATTGTTCTTCAAGTTTAAGTTAACAACGAGCCCCATTGTTAATCCTTTAAAGGAAATTATTTGTAAATTTCAACAAGTAGAACAATGAATGGAACAGGTAGACGGTTGAAATCTTTGTATATATTGCTTCTATATAGTATAAGAAACATATATGCAAAGCATCCAAACAGTACAATTCGCCAATTTCTTGTTCTTCAAGTTTAAGTAAACTACGATCCCCATTGTTAATCCCTTAACGGATATTATTTGTAACTTTCGACAAGTAGAACAATGAATGGAACAGGTAGACGGTTGAAATCATTGTATATATTGCTTCTATATAGTCTAAGAAACATATATGCAAAGCATCCAAACAGTACAATTCGACAATTTTTTGCTCTTCAAGTTTAAGTGAACTACGAGCCCCATTGTTAATCCTTTAAAGGAAATTATTTGTAAATTTCGGCAAGTAGAACAATGAATGGAACAGGTAGACGGTTGAAATCATTGTATATATTGCTTCTATATAGTCTAAGAAACATATATGCAAAGCATCCAAACAGTACAATTCGCCAATTTTTTGTTCTTCAAGTCTAAGTAAACTACGATCCCCATTGTTAATCCCTTAACGGAAATTATTTGTAACATTCGACAAGTAGAACAATGAATGGAACAGGTAGACGGTTGAAATCATTGTATATATTGCTTCTATATAGTCTAAGAAACATATATGCAAAGCATCCAAACAGTACAATTCGCCAATTTTTTGTTCTTCAAGTTTAAGTGAACAATGAGCCCCATTGTTAATCCTTTAAAGGAAATTATTTGTAACTTTCGACAAGTAGAACATTGAATGGAACAGGTAGACGGTTGAAATCTTTGTATCTATTGCTTCTATATAGTATAAGAAACATATATGCAAAGCATCCAAACAGTACCATTCGCCAATTTTTTGTTCTTCAAGTTTAAGTGAACTACGAGCCCCATTGTTAATCCTTTAAAGGAAATTATTTGTAACTTTCGACAAGTAGAACAATGAATGGAACAGGTAGACTGTTGAAATCATTGTATATATTGCTTCTATATAGTCTAAGAAACATATATGCAAAGCATCCAAACAGTACAATTCGCCAATTATTTCATCTTCAAGTTTAAGTGAACTACGAGACCCATTGTTAACACTTTAACGGAAATTATTTGTAACTTGCGACAAGTAGAACAATGAGTGGAACAGGTAGACGGTTGAAATCAATGTATATATTGCTTCTATATAGTCTAAGAAACATATATGCAAAGCATCCAAACAGTACAATTCGCCAATTTCTTGTTCTTCAAGTTTAAGTAAACTACGAGCCCCATTGTTAATACTTTAACGGAAATTATTTGTAACTTGCGACAAGTAGAACAATGAATGGAACAGGTAGACGGTTGAAATCAATGTATATATTGCTTCTATATAGTCTAAGAAACATGTATGCAAAGCATCCAAACAGTACCATTCGCCACTTTTTTGTTCTTCAAGTTTAAGTGAACAACGAGCCCCATTGTTAATCCCTTAACGGAAATTATTTGTAACTTTCGACAAGTAGAACAATGAATGGAACAGGTAGACGGTTGAAATCTTTGTATATATTGCTTCTATATAGTCTAAGAAACATATATGCAAAGCATGCAAACAGTACAATTCGCCAATTTTTTGTTCTTCAAGTTTAAGTGAACTACGAGCCCCATTATTAATCCTTTAACGGAAATTAATTGTAACTTTCTACAAGTAGAACAATGATTGGAACACGTAGACGTTTGAAATCTTTGTATATATTGCTTCCATATAGTCTAAGAAACATATATGCAAAGCATCCGAACAGTACCATTCGCCAATTTTTTGTTCTTCAAGTTTAAGTGAACAATGAGCCCCAATGGTTAATCCTTTATCGGAAATTATTTGTAACTTTCGACAAGTAGAACAATGAATGGAACAGGTAGACGGTTGAAATCTTTGTATATATTGCTTCTATATAGTCTAAGAAACATATATGCAAAGTATCCAAACAGTACAATTCGCCAATTTATTGTTCTTCAAGTTTAAGTTAACAACGAGCCCCATTGTTAATCCTTTAAAGGAAATTATTTGTAAATTTCAACAAGTAGAACAATGAATGGAACAGGTAGACGGTTGAAATCTTTGTATATATTGCTTCTATATAGTATAAGAAACATATATGCAAAGCATCCAAACAGTACAATTCGCCAATTTTTTGTTCTTCAAGTTTAAGTAAACTACGATCCCCATTGTTAATCCCTTAACGGAAATTATTTGTAACATTCGACAAGTAGAACAATGAATGGAACAGGTAGACGGTTGAAATCATTGTATATATTGCTTCTATATAGTCTAAGAAACATATATGCAAAGCATCCAAACAGTACAATTCGCCAATTTTTTGTTCTTCAAGTTTAAGTGAACAATGAGCCCCATTGTTAATCCTTTAAAGGAAATTATTTGTAACTTTCGACAAGTAGAACAATGAATGGAACAGGTAGACGGTTGAAATCTTTGTATATGTTGCTTCTATATAGTCTAAGAAACATATATGCAAAGCATCCAAACAGTACCATTCGCCAATTTTTTGTTCTTCAAGTTTAAGTGAACAATGAGCCCCATTGTTAATCCTTTATCGGAAATTATTTGTAACTTTCGACAAGTACAACAATGAATGGAACAGGTAGACGGTTGAAATCTTTGTATATATTGCTTCTATATAGTCTAAGAAACATATATGCAAAGCATCCAAACAGTACAATTCGCCAATTTTTTGTTCTTCAAGTTTAAGTAAACTACGATCCCCATTGTTAATACCTTAACGGAAATTATTTGTAACTTTCGACAAGTAGAACAATGAATCGAACAGGTAGACGGTTGAAATCTTTGTATATATTGCTTCTATATAGTCTAAGAAACATATATGCAAAGCATCCAAACAGTACCATTCGCCAATTTTTTGTTCATCAACTTTAAGTGAACAATGAGCCCCATTGTTAATCCTTTATCGGAAATTGTTTGTAACTTTCGACAAGTAGAACATTGAATGGAACAGGTAGACGGTTGAAATCTTTGTATCTATTGCTTCTATATAGTATAAGAAACATATATGCAAAGCATCCAAACAGTACCATTCGCCAATTTTTTGTTCTTCAAGTTTAAGTGAACTACGAGCCCCATTGTTAATCCTTTAAAGGAAATTATTTGTAACTTTCGACAAGTAGAACAATGAATGGAACAGGTAGACTGTTGAAATCATTGTATATATTGCTTCTATATAGTCTAAGAGACATATATGCAAAGCATCCAAACAGTACAATTCGCCAATTATTTCATCTTCATGTTTAAGTGAACTACGAGCCCCATTGTTAATACTTTAACGGAAATTATTTGTAACTTCCGACAAGTAGAACAATGAATGGAACAGGTAGACGGTTGAAATCATTGTATATATTGATTCTATATAGTCTAAGAAACATATATGCATAGCGTCCAAACAACACAATTCGCCAATTTTTTGCTCTTCAAGTTTAAGTGAACTACGAGCCCCATTGTTAATCCTTTAAAGGAAATTATTTGTAAATTTCGGCAAGTAGAACAATGAATGGAATAGGTAGACGGTTGAAATCTTTGTATATATTGCTTCTATATAATCTAAGAAACATATATGCAAAGCATCCAAACAGTACCATTCGCCAATTTTTTGTTCTTCAAGTTTAAGTGAACAACGAGCCCCATTGATAATCATGAAACGGAAATTATTTGTAACTTTCTACAAGTAGAACAATGAATAGAACAGGTAGACGGTTGAAATCTTTGTATATGTTGCTTCTATATAGTCTAAGAAACCTACATGAAAAGCATCTAAACAGTAACAATCGCCAATTTTTTGATCTTCAAGTTTAAGTGAACAGCGAGCCCCATTGATAATCATGAAATGGAAATTATTTGTAACTTTCTACAAGTAGAACAATGAATAGTACCGGTAGTCGGGTGAAATGTTTCTATATATTGCTTCTAAATAGTCTAAGAAACATATATGCAAAGCATCCAAACAGTACAATTCGCCAATTTTTTGTTCTTCAAGTTTAAGTAAACTACGAGCCCCATTGTTAATCCTTTAAAGGAAATTATTTGTAAATTTCGACAAATAGAACAATGAATGGAACAGGTAGACGGTTGAAATCATTGTATATATTGCTTCTATAAAGTCTAAGAAACATTTATGCAAAGCATCCAAACAGTACAATTCGACAATTTTTGTTCTTCAAGTTTAGTGAACAATGAGCCCCAATGGTTAATCCTTTATCGGAAATTATTTGTAATTTTCGACATATAGAACAATGAATGGAACAGGTAGACGGTTGAAATCTTTGTATATATTGCTTCTATATAATCTAAGAAACATATATGCAAAGCATCCAAACAGTACAATTCGCCAATTATTTCATCTTCATGTTTAAGTGAACTACGAGCCCCATTGTTAATACTTTAACGGAAATTATTTGTAACTTCCGACAAGTAGAACAATGAATGGAACAGGTAGACGGTTGAAATCAATGTATATATTGCTTCTATATAGTCTAAGAAACATATATGCAAAGCATCCAAACAGTAACATTCGCCAATTTTTTGTTCTTCAAGTTTAAGTGAACAATGAGCCCCATTGTTAATCCTTTATCGGAAATTATTTGTAACTTTCGACAAGTAGAACAATGAATAGAACTAGTAGACGGTTGAAATCTTTGTATATGTTGCTTCTATATAGTCTAAGAAACATATATGCAAATCATCCAAACAGTACAAATCGCCAATTTATTGTTCTTCAAGTTTAAGTGAACAACGAGCCCATTGTTAATCCTTTAAAGGAAATTATTTGTAAATTTCGACAAGTAGAACAATGAATGGAACAGGTAGACGGTTGAAATCTTTGTATATATTGCTTCTATATAGTCTAAGAAACATATATGCAAAGCATCCAAACAGTACAATTCGCCAATTTTTTGTTTTTCAAGTTTAATTGAACTACGAGCCCCATTGTTAATCCTTTGAAGGAAATTATTTGTAAATTTCGACAAGTAGAACAATGAATGGATCATGTAGACGGTTGAAATCAATGTATATATTGCTTCTATATAGTCTAAGAAACATATATGCAAAGCATCCAAACAGTAACATTCGCCAATTTTTTGTTCTTCAAGTTTAAGTGAACAATGAGCCCCATTGTTAATCCTTTAAAGGAAATTATTTGTAAATTTCGGCAAGTAGAACAATGAATGGAATAGGTAGACGGTTGAAATCTTTGTATATATTGCTTCTATATAATCTAAGAAACATATATGCAAAGCATCCAAACAGTACCATTCGCCAATTTTTTGTTCTTCAAGTTTAAGTGAACAATGAGCCCCAATGGTTAATCCTTTATCGGAAATTATTTGTAACTTTCGACAAGTAGAACAATGAATGGAACAGGTAGACGGTTGAAATCTTTGTATATATTGCTTCTATATAGTCTAGGAAACATATATGCAAAGCATCCAAACAGTACAATTCGCCAATTTTTTGTTTTTCAAGTTTAAGTGAACTGCGAGCTCCATTGTTAATCCTTTAAAGGAAATTATTAGTAACTTTCGACAAGTAGAACAATGAATCGAGCAGGTAGACGGTTGAAATCTTTGTATATATTGCTTCTATATAGTCTAAGAAACATATATGCAAAGCATCCAAACAGTACCATTCGCCAATTTTTTGTTCTCCAAGTTTAAGTAAACTACGATCCCCATTGTTAATCCCTTAACGGAAATTATTTGTAACTTTCGACAAGTAGAACAGTGAATGGAACAGGTAGACGGTTGAAATCTTTGTATATATTGCTTCTATATAGTCTAAGAAACATATATGCAAAGCATCCAAACAGTACAATTCGCCAATTTTTTGTTCTTCAAGTTTAAGTGAACAATGAGCCCCAATGGTTAATCCTTTATCGGTAATTATTTGTAACTTTCGACAATTAGAACAATGAATGGAACAGGTAGACGGTTGAAATCCTTGTATACATTGCTTCCATATAGTCTAAGAAACATGTAAGCAAAGCATCCAAACAGTACCATTCGCCAATTTTTTATCCTTCAAGTTTAAGTGAACAATGAGCCCCATTGTTAATCCTTTATCGGAAATTATTTCTAACTTTCGACAAGTAGAACAATGAATCGAACAGGTAGACGGTTGAAATCTTTGTATCTATTGCTTCTATATAGTATAAGAAACATATATGCAAAGCATCCAAACAGTACAATTCGCCAATTTTTTGTTCTTCAAGTTTAAGTAAACTACGATCCCCATTGTTAATCCCTTAACGGAAATTATTTGTACCTTTCGACAAGTAGAACAATGAATGGATCAGGTAGACGGTTGAAATCATTGTATATATTGCTTCTATATAACCTACGAAACATATATGCAAAGCATCCAAACAGTACAATTCGCCAATTTTTTGTTATTCAAGTTTAAGTGAACTACGATCCCCATTGTTAATCCTTTAACGGAAATTAATTGTAACTTTCTACAAGTAGAACATTGATTGGAACACGCAGACGGTTGAAATCTTTGTATATATTGCTTCCATATAGTCTAAGAAACATATATGCAAAGCATCCAAACAGTACCATTCGCCAATTTTTTGTTCTTCAAGTTTAAGTGTACAATGAGCCCCATTGTTAATCCTTTATCGGAAATTATTTGTAACTTTCGACAAGTTGAACATTGAATGGAACAGGTAGACGGTTGAAATCTTTGTATCTATTGCTTCTATATAGTATAAGAAACATATATGCAAAGCATCCAAACAGTTCCTTTCGCCAATTTTTTGTTCTTCAAGTTTAAGTGAACTGCGAGCTCCATTGTTAATCCTTTAAAGGAAATTATTTGTAACTTTCGACAAGTAGAACAATGAATGGAACAGGTAGACTGTTGAAATCATTGTATATATTGCTTCTATATAGTCTAAGAAACATATATGCAAAGCATCCAAACAGTACAATTCGCCAATTATTTCATCTTCAAGTTTAAGTGAACTACGAGCCCCATTGTTAATCCTTTATCGGAAATTCTTTGTAACTTTCGACAAGTAGAACAATGAATGGAACAGGTAGACGGTTGAAATCCTTGTTTATATTGCTTCCATATAGTCTAAGAAACATGTACGCAAAGCATCCAAACAGTACCATTCGCCAATTTTTTGTCCTTCAAGTTTAAGTGAACAATGAGCCCCATTGTTAATCCTTTATCGGAAATTATTTGTAACTTTCGACAAATAGAACAATGAATGGAACAGGTAGACGGTTGAAATCTTTGTATATATTGCTTCTATATAGTCTAAGAAACATATATGCAAAGCATGCAAACAGTACAATTCGCCAATTTTTTGTTCTTCAAGTTTAAGTGAACTACGAGCCCCATTATTAATCCTTTAACGGAAATTAATTGTAACTTTCTACAAGTAGAACAATGATTGGAACACGTAGACGGTTGAAATCTTTGTATATATTGCTTCCATATAGTCTAAGAAACATATATGCAAAGCATCCGAACAGTACCATTCGCCAATTTTTTGTTCTTCAAGTTTAAGTGAACAATGAGCCCCAATGGTTAATCCTTTATCGGAAATTATTTGTAACTTTCGACAAGTAGAACAATGAATGGAACAGGTAGACGGTTGAAATCTTTGTATATATTGCTTCTATATAGTCTAAGAAACATATATGCAAAGCATCCAAACAGTACAATTCGCCAATTTATTGTTCTTCAAGTTTAAGTTAACAACGAGCCCCATTGTTAATCCTTTAAAGGAAATTATTTGTAAATTTCAACAAGTAGAACAATGAATGGAACAGGTAGACGGTTGAAATCTTTGTATATATTGCTTCTATATAGTATAAGAAACATATATGCAAAGCATCCAAACAGTACAATTCGCCAATTTTTTGTTCTTCAAGTTTAAGTAAACTACGATCCCCATTGTTAATCCCTTAACGGATATTATTTGTAACTTTCGACAAGTAGAACAATGAATGGAACAGGTAGACGGTTGAAATCATTGTATATATTGCTTCTATATAGTCTAAGAAACATATATGCAAAGCATCCAAACAGTACAATTCGACAATTTTTTGCTCTTCAAGTTTAAGTGAACTACGAGCCCCATTGTTAATCCTTTAAAGGAAATTATTTGTAAATTTCGGCAAGTAGAACAATGAATGGAATAGGTAGACGGTTGAAATCATTGTATATATTGCTTCTATATAGTCTAAGAAACATATATGCAAAGCATCCAAACAGTACAATTCGCCAATTTTTTGTTCTTCAAGTCTAAGTAAACTACGATCCCCATTGTTAATCCCTTAACGGAAATTATTTGTAACATTCGACAAGTAGAACAATGAATGGAACAGGTAGACGGTTGAAATCATTGTATATATTGCTTCTATATAGTCTAAGAAACATATATGCAAAGCATCCAAACAGTACAATTCGCCAATTTTTTGTTCTTCAAGTTTAAGTGAACAATGAGCCCCATTGTTAATCCTTTAAAGGAAATTATTTGTAACTTTCGACAAGTAGAACATTGAATGGAACAGGTAGACGGTTGAAATCTTTGTATCTATTGCTTCTATATAGTATAAGAAACATATATGCAAAGCATCCAAACAGTACCATTCGCCAATTTTTTGTTCTTCAAGTTTAAGTGAACTACGAGCCCCATTGTTAATCCTTTAAAGGAAATTATTTGTAACTTTCGACAAGTAGAACAATGAATGGAACAGGTAGACTGTTGAAATCATTGTATATATTGCTTCTATATAGTCTAAGAAACATATATGCAAAGCATCCAAACAGTACAATTCGCCAATTTTTTGTTCTTCAAGTCTAAGTAAACTACGATCCCCATTGTTAATCCCTTAACGGAAATTATTTGTAACATTCGACAAGTAGAACAATGAATGGAACAGGTAGACGGTTGAAATCATTGTATATATTGCTTCTATATAGTCTAAGAAACATATATGCAAAGCATCCAAACAGTACAATTCGCCAATTTTTTGTTCTTCAAGTTTAAGTGAACAATGAGCCCCATTGTTAATCCTTTAAAGGAAATTATTTGTAACTTTCGACAAGTAGAACATTGAATGGAACAGGTAGACGGTTGAAATCTTTGTATCTATTGCTTCTATATAGTATAAGAAACATATATGCAAAGCATCCAAACAGTACCATTCGCCAATTTTTTGTTCTTCAAGTTTAAGTGAACTACGAGCCCCATTGTTAATCCTTTAAAGGAAATTATTTGTAACTTTCGACAAGTAGAACAATGAATGGAACAGGTAGACTGTTGAAATCATTGTATATATTGCTTCTATATAGTCTAAGAAACATATATGCAAAGCATCCAAACAGTACAATTCGCCAATTATTTCATCTTCAAGTTTAAGTGAACTACGAGACCCATTGTTAACACTTTAACGGAAATTATTTGTAACTTGCGACAAGTAGAACAATGAGTGGAACAGGTAGACGGTTGAAATCAATGTATATATTGCTTCTATATAGTCTAAGAAACATATATGCAAAGCATCCAAACAGTACAATTCGCCAATTTCTTGTTCTTCAAGTTTAAGTAAACTACGAGCCCCATTGTTAATACTTTAACGGAAATTATTTGTAACTTGCGACAAGTAGAACAATGAATGGAACAGGTAGACGGTTGAAATCAATGTATATATTGCTTCTATATAGTCTAAGAAACATGTATGCAAAGCATCCAAACAGTACCATTCGCCACTTTTTTGTTCTTCAAGTTTAAGTGAACAACGAGCCCCATTGTTAATCCTTTAAAGGAAATTATTTGTAAATTTCGACAAGTAGAACAATGATTGGAACACGTAGACTGTTGAAATCTTTGTATATATTGCTCCCATATAGTCTAAGAAACATGTACGCAAAGCATCCAAACAGTACAATTCGCCAATTTCTTGTTCTTCAAGTTTAAGTGAACAATGAGCCCCAATGGTTAATCCTTTATCGGTAATTATTTGTAACTTTCGACAATTAGAACAATGAATGGAACAGGTAGACGGTTGAAATCTTTGTATATATTGCTTCCATATAGTCTAAGAAACATGTACGCAAAGCATCCAAACAGTACCATTCGCCAATTTTTTGTTCTCCAAGTTTAAGTAAACTACGATCCCCATTGTAAATCCCTTAACGGAAATTATTTGTAACTTTCGACAAGTAGAACAGTGAATGGAACAGGTAGACGGTTGAAATCTTTGTATATATTGCTTCTATATAGTCTAAGAAACATATATGCAAAGCATCCAAACAGTACAATTCGCCAATTTTTTATCCTTCAAGTTTAAGTGAACAATGAGCCCCATTGTTAATCCTTTATCGGAAATTATTTCTAACTTTCGACAAGTAGAACAATGAATCGAACAGGTAGACGGTTGAAATCTTTGTATCTATTGCTTCTATATAGTATAAGAAACATATATGCAAAGCATCCAAACAGTACAATTCGCCAATTTTTTGTTCTTCAAGTTTAAGTAAACTACGATCCCCATTGTTAATCCCTTAACGGAAATTATTTGTAACTTTCGACAAGTAGAACAATGAATGGATCAGGTAAACGGTTAAAATCATTGTATATATTGCTTCTATATAACCTACGAAACATATATGCAAAGCATCCAAACAGTACAATTCGCCAATTATTTCATCTTCAAGTTTAAGTGAACTACGAGCCCCATTGTTAATCCTTTATCGGAAATTCTTTGTAACTTTCGACAAGTAGAACAATGAATGGAACAGGTAGACGGTTGAAATCCTTGTTTATATTGCTTCCATATAGTCTAAGAAACATGTACGCAAAGCATCCAAACAGTACCATTCGCCAATTTTTTGTCCTTCAAGTTTAAGTGAACAATGAGCCCCATTGTTAATCCTTTATCGGAAATTATTTGTAACTTTTGACAAATAGAACAATGAATGGAACAGGTAGACGTTTGAAATCTTTGTATATATTGCTTCCATATAGTCTAAGAAACATATATGCAAAGCATCCGAACAGTACCATTCGCCAATTTTTTGTTCTTCAAGTTTAAGTGAACAATGAGCCCCAATGGTTAATCCTTTATCGGAAATTATTTGTAACTTTCGACAAGTAGAACAATGAATGGAACAGGTAGACGGTTGAAATCTTTGTATATATTGCTTCTATATAGTCTAAGAAACATATATGCAAAGCATCCAAACAGTACAATTCGCCAATTTATTGTTCTTCAAGTTTAAGTTAACAACGAGCCCCATTGTTAATCCTTTAAAGGAAATTATTTGTAAATTTCAACAAGTAGAACAATGAATGGAACAGGTAGACGGTTGAAATCTTTGTATATATTGCTTCTATATAGTATAAGAAACATATATGCAAAGCATCCAAACAGTACAATTCGCCAATTTTTTGTTCTTCAAGTTTAAGTAAACTACGATCACCATTGTTAATCCCTTAACGGAAATTATTTGTAACATTCGACAAGTAGAACAATGAATGGAACAGGTAGACGGTTGAAATCATTGTATATATTGCTTCTATATAGTCTACGAAACATATATGCAAAGCATCCAAACAGTACCATTCGCCAATTTTTTGTCCTTCAAGTTTAAGTGAACAATGAGCCCCATTGTTAATCCTTTATCGGAAATTATTTGTAACTTTCGACAAGTAGAACAATGAATAGAACTAGTAGACGGTTGAAATCTTTGTATATGTTGCTTCTATATAGTCTAAGAAACATATATGCAAATCATCCAAACAGTACAAATCGCCAATTTATTGTTCTTCAAGTTTAAGTGAACAACGAGCCCATTGTTAATCCTTTAAAGGAAATTATTTGTAAATTTCGACAAGTAGAACAATGAATGGAACAGGTAGACGGTTGAAATCTTTGTATATATTGCTTCTATATAGTCTAAGAAACATATATGCAAAGCATCCAAACAGTACAATTCGCCAATTTTTTGTTTTTCAAGTTTAATTGAACTACGAGCCCCATTGTTAATCCTTTGAAGGAAATTATTTGTAAATTTCGACAAGTAGAACAATGAATGGATCATGTAGACGGTTGAAATCAATGTATATATTGCTTCTATATAGTCTAAGAAACATATATGCAAAGCATCCAAACAGTAACATTCGCCAATTTTTTGTTCTTCAAGTTTAAGTGAACAATGAGCCCCATTGTTAATCCTTTAAAGGAAATTATTTGTAAATTTCGGCAAGTAGAACAATGAATGGAATAGGTAGACGGTTGAAATCTTTGTATATATTGCTTCTATATAATCTAAGAAACATATATGCAAAGCATCCAAACAGTACCATTCGCCAATTTTTTGTTCTTCAAGTTTAAGTGAACAATGAGCCCCAATGGTTAATCCTTTATCGGAAATTATTTGTAACTTTCGACAAGTAGAACAATGAATGGAACAGGTAGACGGTTGAAATCTTTGTATATATTGCTTCTATATAGTCTAAAAAACATATATGCAAAGCATCCAAACAGTACAGTTCGCCAATTTATTGTTCTTCAAGTTTAAGTGAACAACGAGCCCCATTGTTAATCCTTTAAAGGAAATTATGTGTAAATTTCGACAAGTAGAACAATGATTGGAACACGTAGACGGTTGAAATCATTGTATATATTGCTTCCATATAGTCTAAGAAACATGTACGCAAAGCATCCAAACAGTACCATTCGCCAATTTTTTGGTCTTCAAGTTTAAGTGAACAACGAGCCCCATTGATAATCATGAAACGGACATTATTTGTAACTTTCTACAAGTAGAACAATGAATAGAACAGGTAGACGGTTGAAATCTTTGTATATGTTGCTTCTATATTGTCTAAGAAACCTATATGCAAAGCATCTAAACAGTAACAATCGCCAATTTTTTGATCTTCAAGTTTAAGTGAACAGCGAGCCCCATTGATAATCATGAAATGGAAATTAATTGTAACTTTCTACAAGTAGAACAATGAATAGTACAGATAGACGGGTGAAATCTTTCTATATATTGCTTCTAAATAGTCTAAGAAACAGATATGCAAAGCATCCAAACAGTACAATTCGCCAATTTTTTGTTCTTCGAGTTTAAGTGAACTACGAGCCCCATTGTTAATCCTTTAACGGAAATTAATTGTAACTTTCTACAAGTAGAACAATGATTGGAACACGTAGACGGTTGAAATCTTTGTATATATTGCTTCTATATGATCTAAGAAACATATATGCAAAGCATCCAAACAGTACCATTCGCCAATTTTTTGTTCTTCAAGTTTAAGTGAACAGCGAGCCCCATTGATAATCATGAAACGGAAATTATTTGTAACTTTCTACAAGTAGAACAATGAATCGAATAGGTAGACGGTTGAAATCTTTGTATATGTTGCTTCTATATAGTCTAAGAAACATATATGCAAAGCGTCCAAACAGTACAATTCGCCAATTATTTGATCTTCAAGTTTAAGTGATCTACGAGCCCCATTGTTAATACTTTAACGGAAATTATTTGTAACTTGCGACAAGTAGAACAATGAATGGAACAGGTAGCCGGTTGAAATCAATGTATATATTGCTTCTATATAGTCTAAGAAACATATATGCAAAGCATCCAAACAGTACAATTCGCCAATTTCTTGTTCTTCAAGTATAAGTAAACTACGAGCCCCATTGTTAATACTTTAACGGAAATTATTTGTAACTTGCGACAAGTAGAACAATGAATGGAACAGGTAGACGGTTGAAATCAATGTATATATTGCTTCTATATAGTCTAAGGAACATGTATGCAAAGCATCCAAACAGTACCATTCGCCACTTTGTTGTTCTTCAAGTTTAAGTGAACAACGAGCCCCATTGTTAATCCTTTAAAGGAAATTATTTGTAATTTTCGAAAAGTAGAACAGTGAGAGGAACAGGTAGACGGTTGAAATCTTTGTATATATTGCTTCCATATAGTCTAAGAAACATGTACGCAAAGCATCCAAACAGTACCATTCGCCAATTTTTTGTTCTCCAAGTTCAAGTAAACTACGATCCCCATTGTTAATCCCTTAACGGAAATTATTTGTAACTTTCGACAAGTAGAACAGTGAATGGAACAGGTAGACGGTTGAAATCTTTGTATATATTGCTTCTATATAGTCTAAGAAACATATATGCAAAGCATCCAAACAGTACAATTCGCCAATTTTTTGTTCTTCAAGTTTAAGTGAACAATGAGCCCCAATGGTTAATCCTTTATCGGTAATTATTTGTAACTTTCGACAAGTAGAACAATGAATGGAACAGGTAGACGGTTAAAATCCTTGTATACATTGCTTCCATATAGTCTAAGAAACATGTACGCAAAGCATCCAAACAGTACCATTCGCCAATTTTTTGTTCTTCAAGTTTAAGTGAACTGCGAGCTCCATTGTTAATCCTTTAAAGGAAATTATTTGTAACTTTCGACAAGTAGAACAATGAATGGAAGAGGTAGACTGTTGAAATCATTGTATATATTGCTTCTATATAGTCTAAGAAACATATATGCAAAGCATCGAAACAGTAACATTCGCCAATTTTTTGTTCTTCAAGTTTAAGTGAACAATGAGCCCCATTGTTAATCCTTTAAAGGAAATTATTTGTAAATTTCGGCAAGTAGAACAATGAATGGAATAGGTAGACGGTTGAAATCTTTGTATATATTGCTTCTATATAATCTAAGAAACATATATGCAAAGCATCCAAACAGTACCATTCGCCAATTTTTTGTTCTTCAAGTTTAAGTGAACAACGAGCCCCATTGTTAATCCTTTAAAGGAAATTATTTGTAAATTTCGACAAGTAGAACAATGAATGGAACAGGTAGACGGTTGAAATCTTTGTATATATTGCTTCTATATAGTCTAAAAAACATATATGCAAAGCATCCAAACAGTACAGTTCGCCAATTTATTGTTCTTCAAGTTTAAGTGAACAACGAGCCCCATTGTTAATCCTTTAAAGGAAATTATGTGTAAATTTCGACAAGTAGAACAATGATTGGAACACGTAGACGGTTGAAATCATTGTATATATTGCTTCCATATAGTCTAAGAAACATGTACGCAAAGCATCCAAACAGTACCATTCGCCAATTTTTTGGTCTTCAAGTTTAAGTGAACTACGAGCCCCATTGTTAATACTTTAATGGAAATTATTTGTAACTTGCGACAAGTAGAACAATGAATGGAACAGGTAGCCGGTTGAAATCAATGTATATATTGCTTCTAAATAGTCTAAGAAACAGATATGCAAAGCATCCAAACAGTACAATTCGCCAATTTTTTGTTCTTCGAGTTTAAGTGAACTACGAGCCCCATTGTTAATCCTTTAACGGAAATTAATTGTAACTTTCTACAAGTAGAACAATGAATGGAATAGGTAGACGGTTGAAATCTTTGTATATATTGCTTCTATATAATCTAAGAAACATATATGCAATGCATCCAAACAGTACCATTCGCCAATTTTTTGTTCTTCAAGTTTAAGTGAACAATGAGCCCCAATGGTTAATCCTTTATCGGAAATTATTTGTAACTTTCGACAAGTAGAACAATGAATGGAACAGGTAGACGGTTGAAATCTTTGTATATATTGCTTCTATATAGTCTAAAAAACATATATGCAAAGCATCCAAACAGTACAGTTCGCCAATTTATTGTTCTTCAAGTTTAAGTGAACAACGAGCCCCATTGTTAATCCTTTAAAGGAAATTATGTGTAAATTTCGACAAGTAGAACAATGATTGGAACACGTAGACGGTTGAAATCATTGTATATATTGCTTCCATATAGTCTAAGAAACATGTACGCAAAGCATCCAAACAGTACCATTCGCCAATTTTTTGGTCTTCAAGTTTAAGTGAACAACGAGCCCCATTGATAATCATGAAACGGACATTATTTGTAACTTTCTACAAGTAGAACAATGAATAGAACAGGTAGACGGTTGAAATCTTTGTATATGTTGCTTCTATATTGTCTAAGAAACCTATATGCAAAGCATCTAAACAGTAACAATCGCCAATTTTTTGATCTTCAAGTTTAAGTGAACAGCGAGCCCCATTGATAATCATGAAATGGAAATTAATTGTAACTTTCTACAAGTAGAACAATGAATAGTACAGATAGACGGGTGAAATCTTTCTATATATTGCTTCTAAATAGTCTAAGAAACAGATATGCAAAGCATCTAAACAGTACAATTCGCCAATTTTTTGTTCTTCGAGTTTAAGTGAACTACGAGCCCCATTGTTAATCCTTTAACGGAAATTAATTGTAACTTTCTACAAGTAGAACAATGATTGGAACACGTAGACGGTTGAAATCTTTGTATATATTGCTTCTATATAATCTAAGAAACATATATGCAAAGCATCCAAACAGTACCATTCGCCAATTTTTTGTTCTTCAAGTTTAAGTGAACAGCGAGCCCCATTGATAATCATGAAACGGAAATTATTTGTAACTTTCTACATGTAGAACAATGAATCGAATAGGTAGACGGTTGAAATCTTTGTATATGTTGCTTCTATATAGTCTAAGAAACATATATGCAAAGCGTCCAAACAGTACTATTCGCCAATTATTTGATCTTCAAGTTTAAGTGAACTACGAGCCCCATTGTTAATACTTTAACGGAAATTATTTGTAACTTGCGACAAGTAGAACAATGAATGGAACAGGTAGCCGGTTGAAATCAATGTATATATTGCTTCTATATAGTCTAAGAAACATATATGCAAAGCATCCAAACAGTACAATTCGCCAATTTCTTGTTCTTCAAGTATAAGTAAACTACGAGCCCCATTGTTAATACTTTAACGGAAATTATTTGTAACTTGCGACAAGTAGAACAATGAATGGAACAGGTAGACGGTTGAAATCAATGTATATATTGCTTCTATATAGTCTAAGAAACATGTATGCAAAGCATCCAAACAGTACCATTCGCCACTTTTTTGTTCTTCAAGTTTAAGTGAACAACGAGCCCCATTGTTAATCCTTTAAAGGAAATTATTTGTAATTTTCGAAAAGTAGAACAGTGAGAGGAACAGGTAGACGGTTGAAATCTTTGTATATATTGCTTCCATATAGTCTAAGAAACATGTACGCAAAGCATCCAAACAGTACCATTCGCCAATTTTTTGTTCTCCAAGTTCAAGTAAACTACGATCCCCATTGTTAATCCCTTAACGGAAATTATTTGTAACTTTCGACAAGTAGAACAATGATTGGAACACGTAGACGGTTGAAATCATTGTATATATTGCTTCCATATAGTCTAAGAAACATGTACGCAAAGCATCCAAACAGTACCATTCGCCAATTTTTTGGTCTTCAAGTTTAAGTGAACTACGAGCCCCATTGTTAATACTTTAATGGAAATTATTTGTAACTTGCGACAAGTAGAACAATGAATGGAACAGGTAGCCGGTTGAAATCAATGTATATATTGCTTCTAAATAGTCTAAGAAACAGATATGCAAAGCATCCAAACAGTACAATTCGCCAATTTTTTGTTCTTCGAGTTTAAGTGAACTACGAGCCCCATTGTTAATCCTTTAACGGAAATTAATTGTAACTTTCTACAAGTAGAACAATGAATGGAATAGGTAGACGGTTGAAATCTTTGTATATATTGCTTCTATATAATCTAAGAAACATATATGCAATGCATCCAAACAGTACCATTCGCCAATTTTTTGTTCTTCAAGTTTAAGTGAACAATGAGCCCCAATGGTTAATCCTTTATCGGAAATTATTTGTAACTTTCGACAAGTAGAACAATGAATGGAACAGGTAGACGGTTGAAATCTTTGTATATATTGCTTCTATATAGTCTAAAAAACATATATGCAAAGCATCCAAACAGTACAGTTCGCCAATTTATTGTTCTTCAAGTTTAAGTGAACAACGAGCCCCATTGTTAATCCTTTAAAGGAAATTATGTGTAAATTTCGACAAGTAGAACAATGATTGGAACACGTAGACGGTTGAAATCATTGTATATATTGCTTCCATATAGTCTAAGAAACATGTACGCAAAGCATCCAAACAGTACCATTCGCCAATTTTTTGGTCTTCAAGTTTAAGTGAACAACGAGCCCCATTGATAATCATGAAACGGACATTATTTGTAACTTTCTACAAGTAGAACAATGAATAGAACAGGTAGACGGTTGAAATCTTTGTATATGTTGCTTCTATATTGTCTAAGAAACCTATATGCAAAGCATCTAAACAGTAACAATCGCCAATTTTTTGATCTTCAAGTTTAAGTGAACAGCGAGCCCCATTGATAATCATGAAATGGAAATTAATTGTAACTTTCTACAAGTAGAACAATGAATAGTACAGATAGACGGGTGAAATCTTTCTATATATTGCTTCTAAATAGTCTAAGAAACAGATATGCAAAGCATCTAAACAGTACAATTCGCCAATTTTTTGTTCTTCGAGTTTAAGTGAACTACGAGCCCCATTGTTAATCCTTTAACGGAAATTAATTGTAACTTTCTACAAGTAGAACAATGATTGGAACACGTAGACGGTTGAAATCTTTGTATATATTGCTTCTATATAATCTAAGAAACATATATGCAAAGCATCCAAACAGTACCATTCGCCAATTTTTTGTTCTTCAAGTTTAAGTGAACAGCGAGCCCCATTGATAATCATGAAACGGAAATTATTTGTAACTTTCTACATGTAGAACAATGAATCGAATAGGTAGACGGTTGAAATCTTTGTATATGTTGCTTCTATATAGTCTAAGAAACATATATGCAAAGCGTCCAAACAGTACTATTCGCCAATTATTTGATCTTCAAGTTTAAGTGAACTACGAGCCCCATTGTTAATACTTTAACGGAAATTATTTGTAACTTGCGACAAGTAGAACAATGAATGGAACAGGTAGCCGGTTGAAATCAATGTATATATTGCTTCTATATAGTCTAAGAAACATATATGCAAAGCATCCAAACAGTACAATTCGCCAATTTCTTGTTCTTCAAGTATAAGTAAACTACGAGCCCCATTGTTAATACTTTAACGGAAATTATTTGTAACTTGCGACAAGTAGAACAATGAATGGAACAGGTAGACGGTTGAAATCAATGTATATATTGCTTCTATATAGTCTAAGAAACATGTATGCAAAGCATCCAAACAGTACCATTCGCCACTTTTTTGTTCTTCAAGTTTAAGTGAACAACGAGCCCCATTGTTAATCCTTTAAAGGAAATTATTTGTAATTTTCGAAAAGTAGAACAGTGAGAGGAACAGGTAGACGGTTGAAATCTTTGTATATATTGCTTCCATATAGTCTAAGAAACATGTACGCAAAGCATCCAAACAGTACCATTCGCCAATTTTTTGTTCTCCAAGTTCAAGTAAACTACGATCCCCATTGTTAATCCCTTAACGGAAATTATTTGTAACTTTCGACAAGTAGAACAGTGAATGGAACAGGTAGACGGTTGAAATCTTTGTATATATTGCTTCTATATAGTCTAAGAAACATATATGCAAAGCATCCAAACAGTACAATTCGCCAATTTTTTGTTCTTCAAGTTTAAGTGAACAATGAGCCCCAATGGTTAATCCTTTATCGGTAATTATTTGTAACTTTCGACAAGTAGAACAATGAATGGAACAGGTAGACGGTTAAAATCCTTGTATACATTGCTTCCATATAGTCTAAGAAACATGTACGCAAAGCATCCAAACAGTACCATTCGCCAATTTTTTATCCTTCAAGTTTAAGTGAACAATGAGCCCCATTGTTAATCCTTTATCGGAAATTATTTCTAACTTTCGACAAGTAGAACAATGAATCGAACAGGTAGACGGTTGAAATCTTTGAATATATTGCTTCTATATAGTCTAAGAAACATATCTGCGTATCATCCAAACAGTACAATTCGCCACTTTTTTGTTCTTCAAGTTTAAGTGAACAACGAGCCCCATTGTTAATCCTTTAAAGGAAATTATTTGTAAATTTCGACAAGTAGAACAATGATTGGAACACGTAGACTGTTGAAATCTTTGTATATATTGCTCCCATATAAAATGTAAGAAACATGTACGCAAAGCATCCAAACAGTACAATTCGCCAATTTCTTGTTCTTCAAGTTTAAGTAAACTACGATCCCGATTGTTAATCCCTTAACGGAAATTATTTGTAACTTTCGACAAGTAGAACAATGAATGGAACAGGTAGACGGTT
Source organism: Cerceris ruficornis (assembly GCA_963989415.1). Taxonomy (NCBI): domain Eukaryota; kingdom Metazoa; phylum Arthropoda; class Insecta; order Hymenoptera; family Crabronidae; genus Cerceris; species Cerceris ruficornis. The sequence continues at coordinate 1,654,047 of CAXDIW010000076.1, forward strand.
GAAAGCATTGTATATATTGCTTCTATATAGTCTAAGAAACATATATGCAGAGCATCCAGACAGTACCATTCGCCAATTTTTTGTTCTTCAAGTTTAAGTGAACAGCGAGCCCCATTGATAATCATGAAACGGAAATTATTTGTAACTTTCTACAAGTAGAACAATGAATCGAACAGGTAGACGGTTGAAATCTTTGTATATGTTGCTTCTATATAGTCTAAGAAACATATATGCAAAGTGTCCAAACAGTACAATTCGCCAATTATTTGATCTTCAAGTTTAAGTGAACTACGAGCCCCATTGTTAATACTTTAACGGAAATTATTTGTAACTTGCGACAAGTAGAACAATGAATGGAACAGGTAGCCGGTTGAAATCAATGTATATATTGCTTCTATATAGTCTAAGAAACATATATGCAAAGCATCCAAACAGTACAATTCGCCAATTTCTTGTTCTTCAAGTTTAAGTAAACTACGAGCCCCATTGTTAATACTTTAACGGAAATTATTTGTAACTTGCGACAAGTAGAACAATGAATGGAACAGGTAGACGGTTGAAATCAATGTATATATTGCTTCTATATAGTCTAAGAAACATGTATGCAAAGCATCCAAACAGTACCATTCGCCACTTTTTTGTTCTTCAAGTTTAAGTGAACAACGAGCCCCATTGTTAATCCTTTAAAGGAAATTATTTGTAAATTTCGACAAGTAGAACAATGATTGGAACACGTAGACTGTTGAAATCTTTGTATATATTGCTCCCATATAAAATGTAAGAAACATGTACGCAAAGCATCCAAACAGTACCATTCGCCAATTTTTTGTTCTTCAAGTTTAAGTGAACAACGAGCCCCATTGTTAATCCTTTAAAGGAAATTATTTGTAAATTTCGACAAGTAGAACAATGAATGGAACAGGTAGACGGTTGAAATCTTTGTATATATTGCTTCTATATAGTCTAAAAAACATATATGCAAAGCATCCAAACAGTACAGTTCGCCAATTTATTGTTCTTCAAGTTTAAGTGAACAACGAGCCCCATTGTTAATCCTTTAAAGGAAATTATGTGTAAATTTCGACAAGTAGAACAATGATTGGAACACGTAGACGGTTGAAATCATTGTATATATTGCTTCCATATAGTCTAAGAAACATGTACGCAAAGCATCCAAACAGTACCATTCGCCAATTTTTTGGTCTTCAAGTTTAAGTGAACTACGAGCCCCATTGTTAATACTTTAACGGAAATTATTTGTAACTTGCGACAAGTAGAACAATGAATGGAACAGGTAGCCGGTTGAAATCAATGTATATATTGCTTCTAAATAGTCTAAGAAACAGATATGCAAAGCATCCAAACAGTACCATTCGCCAATTTTTTGTTCTTCAAGTTTAAGTGTACAATGAGCCCCATTGTTAATCCTTTATCGGAAATTATTTGTAACTTTCGACAAGTTGAACATTGAATGGAACAGGTAGACGGTTGAAATCTTTGTATCTATTGCTTCTATATAGTATAAGAAACATATATGCAAAGCATCCAAACAGTACCTTTCGCCAATTTTTTGTTCTTCAAGTTTAAGTGAACTGCGAGCTCCATTGTTAATCCTTTAAAGGAAATTATTTGTAACTTTCGACAAGTAGAACAATGAATGGAACAGGTAGACTGTTGAAATCATTGTATATATTGCTTCTATATAGTCTAAGAAACATTTATGCAAAGTATCCAAACAGTACAATTCGCCAATTTTTTGTTCTTCAAGTTTAAGTAAACTACGATCCCCATTGTTAATCCCTTAACGGAAATTATTTCTAACTTTCGACAAGTAGAACAGTGAATGGAACAGGTAGACGGTTGAAATCTTTGTATATATTGCTTCTATATAGTCTAGGAAACATATATGCAAAGCATCCAAACAGTACAATTCGCCAATTTTTTGTTTTTCAAGTTTAAGTGAACTGCGAGCTCCATTGTTAATCCTTTAAAGGAAATTATTAGTAACTTTCGACAAGTAGAACAATGAATCGAGCAGGTAGACGGTTGAAATCTTTGTATATATTGCTTCTATATAGTCTAAGAAACATATATGCAAAGCATCCAAACAGTACCATTCGCCAATTTTTTGTTCTCCAAGTTTAAGTAAACTACGATCCCCATTGTTAATCCCTTAACGGAAATTATTTGTAACTTTCGACAAGTAGAACAGTGAATGGAACAGGTAGACGGTTGAAATCTTTGTATATATTGCTTCTATATAGTCTAAGAAACATATATGCAAAGCATCCAAACAGTACAATTCGCCAATTTTTTGTTCTTCAAGTTTAAGTGAACAATGAGCCCCAATGGTTAATCCTTTATCGGTAATTATTTGTAACTTTCGACAATTAGAACAATGAATGGAACAGGTAGACGGTTGAAATCCTTGTATACATTGCTTCCATATAGTCTAAGAAACATGTACGCAAAGCATCCAAACAGTACCATTCGCCAATTTTTTATCCTTCAAGTTTAAGTGAACAATGATCCCCATTGTTAATCCTTTATCGGAAATTATTTCTAACTTTCGACAAGTAGAACAATGAATCGAACAGGTAGACGGTTGAAATCTTTGTATCTATTGCTTCTATATAGTATAAGAAACATATATGCAAAGCATCCAAACAGTACAATTCGCCAATTTTTTGTTCTTCAAGTTTAAGTAAACTACGATCCCCATTGTTAATCCCTTAACGGAAATTATTTGTAACTTTCGACAAGTAGAACAATGAATGGATCAGGTAAACGGTTGAAATCATTGTATATATTGCTTCTATATAACCTACGAAACATATATGCAAAGCATCCAAACAGTACAATTCGCCAATTTTTTGTTATTCAAGTTTAAGTGAACTACGATCCCCATTGTTAATCCTTTAACGGAAATTAATTGTAACTTTCTACAAGTAGAACATTGATTGGAACACGCTGACGGTTGAAATCTTTGTATATATTGCTTCCATATAGTCTAAGAAACATATATGCAAAGCATCCAAACAGTACCATTCGCCAATTTTTTGTTCTTCAAGTTTAAGTGTACAATGAGCCCCATTGTTAATCCTTTATCGGAAATTATTTGTAACTTTCGACAAGTTGAACATTGAATGGAACAGGTAGACGGTTGAAATCTTTGTATCTATTGCTTCTATATAGTATAAGAAACATATATGCAAAGCATCCAAACAGTTCCTTTCGCCAATTTTTTGTTCTTCAAGTTTAAGTGAACTGCGAGCTCCATTGTTAATCCTTTAAAGGAAATTATTTGTAACTTTCGACAAGTAGAACAATGAATGGAACAGGTAGACTGTTGAAATCATTGTATATATTGCTTCTATATAGTCTAAGAAACATATATGCAAAGCATCCAAACAGTACAATTCGCCAATTATTTCATCTTCAAGTTTAAGTGAACTACGAGCCCCATTGTTAATCCTTTATCGGAAATTCTTTGTAACTTTCGACAAGTAGAACAATGAATGGAACAGGTAGACGGTTGAAATCCTTGTTTATATTGCTTCCATATAGTCTAAGAAACATGTACGCAAAGCATCCAAACAGTACCATTCGCCAATTTTTTGTCCTTCAAGTTTAAGTGAACAATGAGCCCCATTGTTAATCCTTTATCGGAAATTATTTGTAACTTTCGACAAATAGAACAATGAATGGAACAGGTAGACGGTTGAAATCTTTGTATATATTGCTTCTATATAGTCTAAGAAACATATATGCAAAGCATGCAAACAGTACAATTCGCCAATTTTTTGTTCTTCAAGTTTAAGTGAACTACGAGCCCCATTATTAATCCTTTAACGGAAATTAATTGTAACTTTCTACAAGTAGAACAATGATTGGAACACGTAGACGGTTGAAATCTTTGTATATATTGCTTCCATATAGTCTAAGAAACATATATGCAAAGCATCCGAACAGTACCATTCGCCAATTTTTTGTTCTTCAAGTTTAAGTGAACAATGAGCCCCAATGGTTAATCCTTTATCGGAAATTATTTGTAACTTTCGACAAGTAGAACAATGAATGGAACAGGTAGACGGTTGAAATCTTTGTATATATTGCTTCTATATAGTCTAAGAAACATATATGCAAAGCATCCAAACAGTACAATTCGCCAATTTTTTGTTCTTCAAGTTTAAGTGAACAATGAGCCCCAATGGTTAATCCTTTATCGGTAATTATTTGTAACTTTCGACAATTAGAACAATGAATGGAACAGGTAGACGGTTGAAATCCTTGTATACATTGCTTCCATATAGTCTAAGAAACATGTACGCAAAGCATCCAAACAGTACCATTCGCCAATTTTTTATCCTTCAGGTTTAAGTGAACAATGAGCCCCATTGTTAATCCTTTATCGGAAATTATTTCTAACTTTCGACAAGTAGAACAATGAATCGAACAGGTAGACGGTTGAAATCTTTGTATCTATTGCTTCTATATAGTATAAGAAACATATATGCAAAGCATCCAAACAGTACAATTCGCCAATTTTTTGTTCTTCAAGTTTAAGTAAACTACGATCCCCATTGTTAATCCCTTAACGGAAATTATTTGTAACTTTCGACAAGTAGAACAATGAATGGATCAGGTAAACGGTTGAAATCATTGTATATATTGCTTCTATATAACCTACGAAACATATATGCAAAGCATCCAAACAGTACAATTCGCCAATTATTTCATCTTCAAGTTTAAGTGAACTACGAGCCCCATTGTTAATCCTTTATCGGAAATTCTTTGTAACTTTCGACAAGTAGAACAATGAATGGAACAGGTAGACGGTTGAAATCCTTGTTTATATTGCTTCCATATAGTCTAAGAAACATGTACGCAAAGCATCCAAACAGTACCATTCGCCAATTTTTTGTCCTTCAAGTTTAAGTGAACAATGAGCCCCATTGTTAATCCTTTATCGGAAATTATTTGTAACTTTTGACAAATAGAACAATGAATGGAACAGGTAGACGGTTGAAATCTTTGTATATATTGCTTCTATATAGTCTAAGAAACATATATGCAAAGCATGCAAACAGTACAATTCGCCAATTTTTTGTTCTTCAAGTTTAAGTGAACTACGAGCCCCATTATTAATCCTTTAACGGAAATTAATTGTAACTTTCTACAAGTAGAACAATGATTGGAACACGTAGACGTTTGAAATCTTTGTATATATTGCTTCCATATAGTCTAAGAAACATATAGTCAAAGCATCCGAACAGTACCATTCGCCAATTTTTTGTTCTTCAAGTTTAAGTGAACAATGAGCCCCAATGGTTAATCCTTTATCGGAAATTATTTGTAACTTTCGACAAGTAGAACAATGAATGGAACAGGTAGACGGTTGAAATCTTTGTATATATTGCTTCTATATAGTCTAAGAAACATATATGCAAAGCATCCAAACAGTACAATTCGCCAATTTATTGTTCTTCAAGTTTAAGTTAACAACGAGCCCCATTGTTAATCCTTTAAAGGAAATTATTTGTAAATTTCAACAAGTAGAACAATGAATGGAACAGGTAGACGGTTGAAATCTTTGTATATATTGCTTCTATATAGTATAAGAAACATATATGCAAAGCATCCAAACAGTACAATTCGCCAATTTTTTGTTCTTCAAGTTTAAGTAAACTACGATCCCCATTGTTAATCCCTTAACGGAAATTATTTGTAACTTTCGACAAGTAGAACAATGAATGGAACAGGTAGACGGTTGAAATCATTGTATATATTGCTTCTATATAGTCTAAGAAACATATATGCAAAGCATCCAAACAGTACAATTCGACAATTTTTTGCTCTTCAAGTTTAAGTGAACTACGAGCCCCATTGTTAATCCTTTAAAGGAAATTATTTGTAAATTTCGGCAAGTAGAACAATGAATGGAATAGGTAGACGGTTGAAATCATTGTATATATTGCTTCTATATAGTCTAAGAAACATATATGCAAAGCATCCAAACAGTACAATTCGCCAATTTTTTGTTCTTCAAGTCTAAGTAAACTACGATCCCCATTGTTAATCCCTTAACGGAAATTATTTGTAACATTCGACAAGTAGAACAATGAATGGAACAGGTAGACGGTTGAAATCATTGTATATATTGCTTCTATATAGTCTAAGAAACATATATGCAAAGCATCCAAACAGTACAATTCGCCAATTTTTTGTTCTTCAAGTTTAAGTGAACAATGAGCCCCATTGTTAATCCTTTAAAGGAAATTATTTGTAACTTTCGACAAGTAGAACAATGAATGGAACAGGTAGACGGTTGAAATCTTTGTATATATTGCTTCTATATAGTCTAAGAAACATATATGCAAAGCATCCAAACAGTACCATTCGCCAATTTTTTGTTCTTCAAGTTTAAGTGAACAATGAGCCCCATTGTTAATCCTTTATCGGAAATTATTTGTAACTTTCGACAAGTACAACAATGAATGGAACAGGTAGACGGTTGAAATCTTTGTATATATTGCTTCTATATAGTCTAAGAAACATATATGCAAAGCATCCAAACAGTACAATTTGCCAATTTTTTGTTCTTCAAGTTTAAGTAAACTACGATCCCCATTGTTAATACCTTAACGGAAATTATTTGTAACTTTCGACAAGTAGAACAATGAATCGAACAGGTAGACGGTTGAAATCTTTGTATATATTGCTTCTATATAGTCTAAGAAACATATATGCAAAGCATCCAAACAGTACCATTCGCCAATTTTTTGTTCATCAACTTTAAGTGAACAATGAGCCCCATTGTTAATCCTTTATCGGAAATTGTTTGTAACTTTCGACAAGTAGAACATTGAATGGAACAGGTAGACGGTTGAAATCTTTGTATCTATTGCTTCTATATAGTATAAGAAACATATATGCAAAGCATCTAAACAGTACCATTCGCCAATTTTTTGTTCATCAACTTTAAGTGAACAATGAGCCCCATTGTTAATCCTTTATCGGAAATTGTTTGTAACTTTCGACAAGTAGAACAATGAATGGAACAGGTAGACTGTTGAAATCATTGTATATATTGCTTCTATATAGTCTAAGAGACATATATGCAAAGCATCCAAACAGTACAATTCGCCAATTATTTCATCTTCAAGTTTAAGTGAACTACGAGACCCATTGTTAACACTTTAACGGAAATTATTTGTAACTTGCGACAAGTAGAACAATGAGTGGAACAGGTAGACGGTTGAAATCAATGTATATATTGCTTCTATATAGTCTAAGAAACATATATGCAAAGCATCCAAACAGTACCATTCGCCAATTTTTTGTTCTTCAAGTTTAAGTGAACTACGAGCCCCATTGTTAATCCTTTAACGGAAATTAATTGTAACTTTCTACAAGTAGAACAATGAATGGATCAGGTAGACGGTTGAAATCATTGTATATATTGCTTCTATATAACCTACGAACCATATATGCAAAGCATCCAAACAGTACAATACGCCAATTTTTTGTTCTTCAAGTTTAAGTGAACTACGAGCCCCATTGTTAATCCTTTGAGGGAAATTAATTGTAACTTTCTACAAGTAGAACAATGATTGGAACCCGCAGACGGTTGAAATCTTTGTATATATTGCTTCCATATAGTCTAAGAAACATATATGCAAAGCATCCGAACAGTACCATTCGCCAATTTTTTGTTCTTCAAGTTTAAGTGAACAATGAGCCCCAATGGTTAATCCTTTATCGGAAATTATTTGTAACTTTCGACAAGTAGAACAATGAATGGAACAGGTAGACGGTTGAAATCTTTGTATATATTGCTTCTATATAGTCTAAGAAACATATATGCAAAGCATCCAAACAGTACAATTCGCCAATTTATTGTTCTTCAAGTTTAAGTTAACAACGAGCCCCATTGTTAATCCTTTAAAGGAAATTATTTGTAAATTTCAACAAGTATAACAATGAATGGAACAGGTAGACGGTTGAAATCTTTGTATATATTGCTTCTATATAGTATAAGAAACATATATGCAAAGCATCCAAACAGTACAATTCGCCAATTTTTTGTTCTTCAAGTTTAAGTAAACTACGATCCCCATTGTTAATCCCTTAACGGAAATTATTTGTAACTTTCGACAAGTAGAACAATGAATGGAACAGGTAGACGGTTGAAATCATTGTATATATTGCTTCTATATAGTCTAAGAAACATATATGCAAAGCATCCAAACAGTACAATTCGACAATTTTTTGCTCTTCAAGTTTAAGTGAACTACGAGCCCCATTGTTAATCCTTTAAAGGAAATTATTTGTAAATTTCGGCAAGTAGAACAATGAATGGAATAGGTAGACGGTTGAAATCATTGTATATATTGCTTCTATATAGTCTAAGAAACATATATGCAAAGCATCCAAACAGTACAATTCGCCAATTTTTTGTTCTTCAAGTCTAAGTAAACTACGATCCCCATTGTTAATCCCTTAACGGAAATTATTTGTAACATTCGACAAGTAGAACAATGAATGGAACAGGTAGACGGTTGAAATCATTGTATATATTGCTTCTATATAGTCTAAGAAACATATATGCAAAGCATCCAAACAGTACAATTCGCCAATTTTTTGTTCTTCAAGTTTAAGTGAACAATGAGCCCCATTGTTAATCCTTTAAAGGAAATTATTTGTAACTTTCGACAAGTAGAACAATGAATGAAACAGGTAGACGGTTGAAATCTTTGTATATATTGCTTCTATATAGTCTAAGAAACATATATGCAAAGCATCCAAACAGTACCATTCGCCAATTTTTTGTTCTTCAAGTTTAAGTGAACAATGAGCCCCATTGTTAATCCTTTATCGGAAATTATTTGTAACTTTCGACAAGTACAACAATGAATGGAACAGGTAGACGGTTGAAATCTTTGTATATATTGCTTCTATATAGTCTAAGAAACATATATGCAAAGCATCCAAACAGTACAATTCGCCAATTTTTTGTTCTTCAAGTTTAAGTAAACTACGATCCCCATTGTTAATACCTTAACGGAAATTATTTGTAACTTTCGACAAGTAGAACAATGAATGGAACATGTAGACGGTTGAAATCATTGTATATATTGCTTCTATATAGTCTAAGAAACATATATGCAAAGCATCCAAACAGTACAATTCGCCAATTTTTTGTACTTCAAGTTTAAGTGAACTACGAGCCCCATTGTTAATCCTTTGACGGAAATTATTTCTAACTTTCGACAAGTAGAACAATGAATGGAACAGGTAGAGGGTTGAAATCATTGTATATATTGCTTCTATATAGTCTAAGAAACATATATGCAAAGCATCCAAACAGTACAATTCGCCAATTTTTTGTTCTTCAAGTTTAAGTAAACTACGATCCCCATTGTTAATCCCTTAACGGAAATTAATTGTAAATTTCGACAAGTAGAACAATGATTGGAACACGTAGACGGTTGAAATCTTTGTATATAATGCTTCCATATAGTCTAAGAAACATGTACGCAAAGCATCCAAACATTTCCATTCGCCAATTTTTTGTTCTTCAAGTTTAAGTGAACAATGAGCCCCAATGGTTAATCCTTTATCGGAAATTATTTGTAATTTTCGACAAGTAGAACAATGAATGGAACAGGTAGACGGTTGAAATCTTTTTATATATTGCTTCTATATAGTCTAAGAAACATATATGCAAAGCATCCGAACAGTACCAGTCGCCAATTTTTTGTTCTTCAAGTTTAAGTGAACAACGAGGCCCATTGATAATCATGAAACGGAAATTATTTGTAACTTTCGACAAGAAGAACAATGAATAGAACAGGTAGACGGTTGAAATCTTTGTATATGTTGCTTCTATATAGACTAAGAAACCTATATGCAAAGCATCTAAACAGTAACATTCGCCAATTTTTTGATCTTCAAGTTTAAGTGAACAGCGAGCCCCATTGATAATAATGAAATGGAAATTATTTGTAACTTTCTACAAGTAGAACAATGAATAGTACAGGTAGACGGGTGAAATCTATCTATATATTACTTCTAAATAATCTAAGAAACACATATGTAAAGCATCCAAATAGCACAATTCGCCATTTTGTTGTTCTTCAAGTTTAAGTGAATTACGAGCCCCATTGTTAATCCTTTAAAGGAAATTATTTGTAAATTTCCACAAGTAGAACAATGAATGGATCAGGTAGACGGTTGAAATCATTGTATATATTGCTTCCATATAGTCTAAGAAACATGTACGCAAAGCATCCAAACAGTACCATTCGCTAATTTATTGATCTTCAAGTTTAAGTGAACAATGAGCCCCATGGTTAATCCTTTAAAGGAAATTATTTGTAAATTTCCACAAGTAGAACAATGAATGGATCAGGTAGACGGTTGAAATCATTGTATATATTGCTTCCATATAGTCTAAGAAACATGTACGCAAAGCATCCAAACAGTACCATTCGCTAATTTATTGATCTTCAAGTTTAAGTGAACAATGAGCCCCATGGTTAATCCTTTATCGGAAATTATTTGTAACTTTCGACAAGTAGAACAATGAATGGAACAGGTAGACGGTTGAAATCTTTGTATATATTGCTTCTATATAATCTAAGAAACATATATGCAAAGCATCCAAACAGTACAATTCGCCAATTTTTTGTTCTTCAAGTTTAATGGAACAATGAGCCACATTGTTAATCCTTTAAAGGAAATTATTTGTAATTTTCGACAAGTAGAACAGTGAATGGAACTGGTAGACGGTTGAAATCTTTTTATATATTGCTTCTATATAGTCTAAGAAACATATATGCAAAGCATCCGAACAGTACCAGTCGCCAATTTTTTGTTCTTCAAGTTTAAGTGAACAACGAGCCCCAATGGTTAATCCTTTATCGGAAATTATTTGTAACTTCCGACAAGTAGAACAATGAATGGAACAGGTAGACGGTTGAAATCTTTGTATATATTGCGTTTATATAGTCTAAGAAACATATATGCAAAGCATCCAAACAGTACCAGTCGCCAATTTTTTGTTCTTCTAGTTTAAGTGAACAGCGAGCCCCATTGATAATAATGAAATGGAAATTATTTGTAACTTTCTACAAGTAGAACAATGAATAGTACAGGTAGACGGGTGAAATCTTTCTATATATTGCTTCTAAATAATCTAAGAAACACATATGTAAAGCATCCAAATAGCACAATTCGCCATTTTGTTGTTCTTCAAGTTTAAGTGAACTACGAGCCCCATTGTTAATCCTTTAAAGGAAATTATTTGTAAATTTCCACAAGTAGAACAATGAATGGATCAGGTAGACGGTTGAAATCATTGTATATATTGCTTCTATATAGTCTAAGAAACATATATGCAAAGCATCCAAACAGTACAATTCGCCAATTTATTGTTCTTCAAGTTTAAGTGAACAACGAACCCCATTGTTAATCCTTTAAAGGAAATTATTTGTAAATTTCGACAAGTAGAACAATGATTGGAACACGTAGACGGTTGAAATCTTTGTATATATTGCTTCTATATAGTCTAAGAAACATATATGCAAAGCATCCAAATAGTACAATTCGCCAATTTTTTGTTCTTCAAGTTTAAGTGAACAATGAGCCCCGTTGTTAATCCTTTATCGGAAGTTATTTGTAATTTTCGACAAGTAGAACAATGAATGGAACAGGTAGACGGTTGAAATCATTGTATATATTGCTTCTATATAGTCTAAGAAACATATATGCAAAGCATCCAAATAGTACAATTCGACAATTTTTTGTTCTTCAAGTTTAAGTGAACAATGAACCCCAATGGTTAATCCTTTATCGGAAATTATTTGTAATTTTCGACAAGTAGAACAATGAATGGAACAGGTAGACGGTTGAAATCTTTGTATATATTGCTACGATATAATCTAAGAAACATATATGCAAAGCATCCGAACAGTACCATTCGCCAATTTTTTGATCTTCAAGTTTAAGTGAACTACGAGCCCCATTGTTAATCCTTTAAAGGAAATTATTTGTAAATTTCGACAAGTAGAACAATGATTGGAACACGTAGACGGTTGAAATCTTTGTATATATTGCTACGATATAATCTAAGAAACATATATGCAAAGCATCCGAACAGTACCATTCGCCAATTTTTTGATCTTCAAGTTTAAGTGAACTACGAGCCCCATTGTTAATCCTTTAAAGGAAATTATTTGTAAATTTCAACAAGTAGAACAATGAATGGAACAGGTATACTGTTGAAATCATTGTATATATTGCTTCTGTATAGTCTAAGAAACATATATGCAAAGCATCCAAACAGTACCATTCGCCAATTTTTGTTCTTCAAGTTCAAGTGAACTACGAGCCCCATTGTTAATCCTTTAAAGGAAATTATTTGTAAATTTCAACAAGTAGAACAATGAATGGAACAGGTAGACTGTTGAAATCATTGTATATATTGCTTCTGTATAGTCTAAGAAACATATATGCAAAGAATCCAAACAGTACAATTCGCCAATTATTTGATCTTCAAGTTTAAGTGAACTACGAGCTCCATTGATAATCATGAAACGGAAATTATTTGTAAGTTTCTACAAGTAGAACAATGAATAGAACGGGTAGACGGTTGAAATCATTGTATATATTGCGTCTATATAGTCTAAGAAACATATATGCAAAGCATCCAAACAGTACCATTCGCCAATTTTTTGTTCTTCAAGTTTAAGTGAACAATGAGCCCCAATGGTTAATCCTTTATCGGTAATTATTTGTAACTTTCGACAAGTAGAACAATGAATGGAACAGGTAGACGGTTGAAATCCTTGTATATATTGCGTCTATATAGTCTAAGAAACATATATGCAAAGCATCCAAACAGTACCATTCGCCAATTTTTTGTTGTTCAAGTTTAAGTGAACAACGAGCACCATTGTTAATCCTTTAAAGGAAATTATTTGTAAATTTCAACAAGTAGAACAATGATTGGAACAGGTAGACTGTTGAAATCATTGTATATATTGCTTCTGTATAGTCTAAGAAACATATATGCAAAGCATCCAAACAGTACCATTCGCCAATTTTTGTTCTTCAAGTTCAAGTGAACTACGAGCCCCATTGTTAATCCTTTAAAGGAAATTATTTGTAAATTTCGACAAGTAGAACAATGATTGGAACACGTAGACGGTTGAAATCTTTGTATATATTGCTTCCATATAGTCTAAGAAACATATATGCAAAGCATCCAAACAGTACTATTCGCCAATTTTTTGTTCTTCAAGTTTAAGTGAACAATGAGACCCATTGTTAATCCTTTATCGGAAATTATTTGTAACTTTCGACAAGTGGAACAATGAATGGAACAGGTAGACGGTTGAAATCATTGTATATATTGCTTCTATATAGTCTAAGAAACATATATGCAAAGCATCCAAACAGTACCATTCGCCAATTTTTTGTTCTTCAAGTTTAAGTGAACAATGAGCCCCAATGGTTAATCCTTTATCGGTAATTATTTGTAACTTTCGACAAGAAGAACAATGAATGGAACAGGTAGACGGTTGAAATCCTTGTATATATTGCGTCTATATAGTCTAAGAAACATATATGCAAGGCATCCAAACAGTACAATTCGCCAATTTATTGTTCTTCAAGTTCAAGTGAACTACGAGCCCCATTGTTAATCCTTTAAAGGAAATTATTTGTAAATTTCGACAAGTAGAACAATGATTGGAACACGTAGACGGTTGAAATCTTTGTATATATTGCTTCCATATAGTCTAAGAAACATATATGCAAAGCATCCAAACAGTACCATTCGCCAATTTTTTGTTCTTCAAGTTTAAGTGAACTACGAGCCCCGTTGTTAATCCTTTAAAGGAAATTATTTGTAACTTTCGACAAGTAGAACAATGAATGGAACAGGTAGACGGTTGAAATCTTTGTATATATTGCTTCTATATAGTCTAAGAAACATATATGCAAAGCATCCAAACAGTACAATTCGCCAATTTTTTGTTCCTCCAGTTTAAGTGAACAATGAGCCCCAATGGTTAATCCTTTATCGGAAATTATTTGTAACTTTCGACAAGTAGAACAATGAATGGAACAGGTAGACAGTTGAAATCTTTGTATATATTGCTTCTATATAGTCTAAGAAACATATGTGCAAAGCATCCAAACAGTACAATTCGCCAATTATTTCATCTTCATGTTTAAGTGAACAGCGAGCCCCATTGATAATCATGAAATGGAAATTATTTGTAACTTTCGACAAGTACAACAATGAATGGAACAGGTAGACGGTTGAAATCTTTGTATATATTGCTTCTATATAGTCTAAGAAACATATATGCAAAGCATCCAAACAGTACAATTCGCCAATTTTTTGTTCTTCAAGTTTAAGTAAACTACGATCCCCATTGTTAATACCTTAACGGAAATTATTTGTAACTTTCGACAAGTAGAACAATGAATGGAACATGTAGACGGTTGAAATCATTGTATATATTGCTTCTATATAGTCTAAGAAACATATATGCAAAGCATCCAAACAGTACAATTCGCCAATTTTTTGTATTTCAAGTTTAAGTGAACTACGAGCCCCATTGTTAATCCTTTGACGGAAATTATTTCTAACTTTCGACAAGTAGAACAATGAATGGAACAGGTAGAGGGTTGAAATCATTGTATATATTGCTTCTATATAGTCTAAGAAACATATATGCAAAGCATCCAAACAGTACAATTCGCCAATTTTTTGTTCTTCAAGTTTAAGTAAACTACGATCCCCATTGTTAATCCCTTAACGGAAATTAATTGTAAATTTCGACAAGTAGAACAGTGATTGGAACACGTAGACGGTTGAAATCTTTGTATATAATGCTTCCATATAGTCTAAGAAACATGTACGCAAAGCATCCAAACATTTCCATTCGCCAATTTTTTGTTCTTCAAGTTTAAGTGAACAATGAGCCCCAATGGTTAATCCTTTATCGGAAATTATTTGTAATTTTCGACAAGTAGAACAATGAATGGAACAGGTAGACGGTTGAAATCTTTGTATATATTGCTTCTGTATAGTCTAAGAAACATATATGCAAAGCATCCAAACAGTACAATTCGCCAATTTATTGTTCTTCAAGTTTAAGTGAACAACGAGCCCCATTGTTAATCCTTTAAAGGAAATTATTTGTAACTTTCGACACGTAGAACAATGAATGGAACAGGTATACTGTTGAAATCTTTGTATATATTGCTTCTATATAGTCTAAGAAACCTATATGCAAAGCATCTAAACAGTAACAATCGCCAATTTTTTGATCTTCAAGTTTAAGTGAACAGCGAGCCCCATTGATAATCATGAAATGGAAATTATTTGTAACTTTCTACAAGTAGAACAATGAATAGTACAGGTAGACGGGTGAAATCTTTCTATATATTGCTTCTAAATAGTCTAAGAAACATATATGCAAAGCATCCAAATAGTACAACTCGCGAATTTTTTGTTCTTCAAGTTTAAGTGAACAATGAGCCCCAATGGTTAATCCTTTATCGGTAATTATTTGTAACTTTCGACAAGTAGAACAATGAATGGAACAGGTAGACGGTTGAAATCCTTGTATATATTGCGTCTATATAGTCTAAGAAACATATATGCAAAACATCCAAACAGTACAATTCGCCAATTTATTGTTCTTCAAGTTAAAGTGAACAACGAGCCCCATTGTTAATCCTTTAAAGGAAATTATTTGTAAATTTCGACAAGTAGAAAAATGAATGGAACACGTAGACGGTTGAAATCTTTGTATATAATGCTTCCATATAGTCTAAGAAACATGTACGCAAAGCATCCAAACATTTCCATTCGCCAATTTTTTGTTCTTCAAGTTTAAGTGAACAATGAGCCCCAATGGTTAATCCTTTATCGGAAATTATTTGTAATTTTCGACAAGTAGAACAATGAATGGAACAGGTAGACGGTTGAAATCTTTGTATATATTGCTTCTGTATAGTCTAAGAAACATATATGCAAAGCATCCAAACAGTACAATTCGCCAATTTATTGTTCTTCAAGTTTAAGTGAACAACGAGCCCCATTGTTAATCCTTTAAAGGAAATTATTTGTAACTTTCGACACGTAGAACAATGAATGGAACAGGTATACTGTTGAAATCTTTGTATATATTGCTTCTATATAGTCTAAGAAACCTATATGCAAAGCATCTAAACAGTAACAATCGCCAATTTTTTGATCTTCAAGTTTAAGTGAACAGCGAGCCCCATTGATAATCATGAAATGGAAATTATTTGTAACTTTCTACAAGTAGAACAATGAATAGTACAGGTAGACGGGTGAAATCTTTCTATATATTGCTTCTAAATAGTCTAAGAAACATATATGCAAAGCATCCAAATAGTACAACTCGCGAATTTTTTGTTCTTCAAGTTTAAGTGAACAATGAGCCCCAATGGTTAATCCTTTATCGGTAATTATTTGTAACTTTCGACAAGTAGAACAATGAATGGAACAGGTAGACGGTTGAAATCCTTGTATATATTGCGTCTATATAGTCTAAGAAACATATATGCAAAACATCCAAACAGTACAATTCGCCAATTTATTGTTCTTCAAGTTAAAGTGAACAACGAGCCCCATTGTTAATCCTTTAAAGGAAATTATTTGTAAATTTCGACAAGTAGAAAAATGAATGGAACAGGTAGACGGTTGAAATCTTTGTATATATTGCTTCTATATAGTCTAAGAAACATATATGCAAAACATCCAAACAGTACAATTCGCCAATTTATTGTTCTTCAAGTTTAAGTGAACAACGAGCCCCATTGTTAATCCTTTAAAGGAAATTATTTGTAAATTTCGACAAGTAGAAAAATGAATGGAACAGGTAGACGGTTGAAATCTTTGTATATATTGCTTCTATATAGTCTAAGAAACATATATGCAAAGAATCCAAACAGTACAATTCGCCAATTTTTTGTACTTCAAGTTTAAGTGAACAATGAGCCCCATTGTTAACCCTTTATCGGAAATTATTTGTAACTTTTGACAAGTAGAACAATGAATGGAACAGGTATACTGTTGAAATCTTTGTATATATTGCTTCTATATAGTCAAAGAAACCTATTTGCAAAGCATCTAAACAGTAACAATCGCCAATTTTTTGATCTTCAAGTTTAAGTGAACAGCGAGCCCCATTGATAATCATGAAATGGAAATTATTTGTAACTTTCTACAAGTAGAACAATGAATAGTACAGGTAGACGGGTGAAATCTTTCTATATATTGCTTCTAAATAGTCTAAGAAACATATATGCAAAGCATCCAAATAGTACAACTCGCGAATTTTTTGTTCTTCAAGTTTAAGTGAACAATGAGCCCCAATGGTTAATCCTTTATCGGTAATTATTTGTAACTTTCGACAAGTAGAACAATGAATGGAACAGGTAGACGGTTGAAATCCTTGTATATATTGTGTCTATATAGTCTAAGAAACATATATGCAAAGCATCCAAACAGTACAATTCGCAAATTTATTGTTCTTCAAGTTTAAGTGAACAACGAGCCCCATTGTTAATCCTTTAATGGAAATTATTTGTAACTTTCGACAAGTAGAACAATGAATGGAACAGGTATACTGTTGAAATCTTTGTATATATTGCTTCTATATAGTCTAAGAAACCTATATGCAAAGCATCTAAACAGTAACAATCGCCAATTTTTTGATCTTCAAGTTTAAGGGAACAGCGAGCCCCATTGATAATCATGAAATGGAAATTATTTGTAACTTTCTACAAGTAGAACAATGAATAGTACAGGTAGAAGTGTGAAATCTTTCTATATATTGCTTCTAAATAGTCTAAGAAACATATATGCAAAGCATCCAAATAGTACAATTCGCGAATTTTTTGTTCTTCAAGTTTAAGTGAACAATGAGCCCCAATGGTTAATCCTTTATCGGTAATTATTTGTAACTTTCGACAAGTAGAACAATGAATGGAACAGGTAGACGGTTGAAATCCTTGTATATATTGCGTCTATATAGTCTAAGAAACATATATGCAAAGCATCCAAACAGTAAAATTCGCCAATTTATTGTTCTTCAATTTTAAGTGAACAACGAGCCCCATTGTTAATCCTTTAAAGGAAATTATTTGTAAATTTCGACAAGTAGAAAAATGAATGGAACAGGTAGACGGTTGAAATCTTTGTATATATTGCTTCTATATAGTCTAAGAAACATATATGCAAAGCATCCAAACAGTACCATTCGCCAATTTTTTGTTCTTCAAGTTTAAGTGAACTACGAGCCCCATTGTTAATCCTTTGACGGAAACTATTTGTAACTTTCGAGAAGTAGAACAATGAATGGAACAGGTAGACGGTTGAAATCATTGTATATATTACTTCTATATAGTCTAAGAAACA
Source organism: Cerceris ruficornis (assembly GCA_963989415.1). Classification (NCBI taxonomy): domain Eukaryota; kingdom Metazoa; phylum Arthropoda; class Insecta; order Hymenoptera; family Crabronidae; genus Cerceris; species Cerceris ruficornis. Next base: position 1,672,519 of record CAXDIW010000076.1, read on the forward strand.
TATATGCAAAGCATCCAAACAGTACAATTCGCCAATATATTGTTCTTCAAGTTTAAGTGAACAACGAGCCCCATTGTTAATCCTTTAAAGGAAATTATTTGTAAATTTCGACAAGTAGAACAATGATTGGAACACGTAGACGGTTGAAATCTTTGTATATAATGCTTCCATATAGTCTAAGAAACATGTACGCAAAGCATCCAAACATTACTATTCGCCAATTTTTTGTTCTTCAAGTTTAAGTGAACAATGAGCCCCATTGTTAACCCTTTATCGGAAATTATTTGTAACTTTTGACAAGTAGAACAATGAATGGAACAGGTATACTGTTGAAATCTTTGTATATATTGCTTCTATATAGTCAAAGAAACCTATTTGCAAAGCATCTAAACAGTAACAATCGCCAATTTTTTGATCTTCAAGTTTAAGTGAACAGCGAGCCCCATTGATAATCATGAAATGGAAATTATTTGTAACTTTCTACAAGTAGAACAATGAATAGTACAGGTAGACGGGTGAAATCTTTCTATATATTGCTTCTAAATAGTCTAAGAAACATATATGCAAAGCATCCAAATAGTACAACTCGCGAATTTTTTGTTCTTCAAGTTTAAGTGAACAATGAGCCCCAATGGTTAATCCTTTATCGGTAATTATTTGTAACTTTCGACAAGTAGAACAATGAATGGAACAGGTAGACGGTTGAAATCCTTGTATATATTGTGTCTATATAGTCTAAGAAACATATATGCAAAGCATCCAAACAGTACAATTCGCAAATTTATTGTTCTTCAAGTTTAAGTGAACAACGAGGCCCATTGATAATCATGAAACGGAAATTATTTGTAACTTTCGACAAGAAGAACAATGAATAGAACAGGTAGACGGTTGAAATCTTTGTATATGTTGCTTCTATATAGACTAAGAAACCTATATGCAAAGCATCTAAACAGTAACATTCGCCAATTTTTTGATCTTCAAGTTTAAGTGAACACCGAGCCCCATTGATAATAATGAAATGGAAATTATTTGTAACTTTCTACAAGTAGAACAATGAATAGTACAGGTAGACGGGTGAAATCTATCTATATATTACTTCTAAATAATCTAAGAAACACATATGTAAAGCATCCAAATAGCACAATTCGCCATTTTGTTGTTCTTCAAGTTTAAGTGAATTACGAGCCCCATTGTTAATCCTTAAAAGGAAATTATTTGTAAATTTCCACAAGTAGAACAATGAATGGATCAGGTAGACGGTTGAAATCATTGTATATATTGCTTCTATATAGTCTAAGAAACATATATGCAAAGCATCCAAACAGTACAATTCGCCAATTTATTGTTCTTCAAGTTTAAGTGAACAACGAGCCCCATTGTTAATCCTTTAAAGGAAATTATTTGTAAATTTCGACAAGTAGAACAATGATTGGAACACGTAGACGGTTGAAATCTTTGTATATATTGCTTCTATATAGTCTAAGAAACATATATGCAAAGCATCCAAATAGTACAATTCGCCAATTTTTTGTTCTTCAAGTTTAAGTGAACAATGAGCCCCGTTGTTAATCCTTTATCGGAAGTTATTTGTAATTTTCGACAAGTAGAACAATGAATGGAACAGGTAGACGGTTGAAATCATTGTATATATTGCTTCTATATAGTCTAAGAAACATATATGCAAAGCATCCAAATAGTACAATTCGACAATTTTTTGTTCTTCAAGTTTAAGTGAACAATGAACCCCAATGGTTAATCCTTTATCGGAAATTATTTGTAATTTTCGACAAGTAGAACAATGAATGGAACAGGTAGACGGTTGAAATCTTTGTATATATTGCTACGATATAATCTAAGAAACATATATGCAAAGCATCCGAACAGTACCATTCGCCAATTTTTTGATCTTCAAGTTTAAGTGAACTACGAGCCCCATTGTTAATCCTTTAAAGGAAATTATTTGTAAATTTCGACAAGTAGAACAATGATTGGAACACGTAGACGGTTGAAATCTTTGTATATATTGCTACGATATAATCTAAGAAACATATATGCAAAGCATCCGAACAGTACCATTCGCCAATTTTTTGATCTTCAAGTTTAAGTGAACTACGAGCCCCATTGTTAATCCTTTAAAGGAAATTATTTGTAAATTTCAACAAGTAGAACAATGAATGGAACAGGTATACTGTTGAAATCATTGTATATATTGCTTCTGTATAGTCTAAGAAACATATATGCAAAGCATCCAAACAGTACCATTCGCCAATTTTTGTTCTTCAAGTTCAAGTGAACTACGAGCCCCATTGTTAATCCTTTAAAGGAAATTATTTGTAAATTTCAACAAGTAGAACAATGAATGGAACAGGTAGACTGTTGAAATCATTGTATATATTGCTTCTGTATAGTCTAAGAAACATATATGCAAAGAATCCAAACAGTACAATTCGCCAATTATTTGATCTTCAAGTTTAAGTGATCTACGAGCCCCATTGTTAATACTTTAACGGAAATTATTTGTAACTTGCGACAAGTAGAACAATGAATGGAACAGGTAGACTGTTGAAATCATTGTATATATTGCTTCTGTATAGTCTAAGAAACATATATGCAAAGAATCCAAACAGTACAATTCGCCAATTATTTGATCTTCAAGTTTAAGTGAACTACGAGCTCCATTGATAATCATGAAACGGAAATTATTTGTAAGTTTCTACAAGTAGAACAATGAATAGAACGGTTAGACGGTTGAAATCATTGTATATATTGCGTCTATATAGTCTAAGAAACATATATGCAAAGCATCCAAACAGTACCATTCGCCAATTTTTTGTTCTTCAAGTTTAAGTGAACAATGAGCCCCAATGGTTAATCCTTTATCGGTAATTATTTGTAACTTTCGACAAGTAGAACAATGAATGGAACAGGTAGACGGTTGAAATCCTTGTATATATTGCGTCTATATAGTCTAAGAAACATATATGCAAAGCATCCAAACAGTACCATTCGCCAATTTTTTGTTGTTCAAGTTTAAGTGAACAACGAGCCCCATTGTTAATCCTTTAAAGGAAATTATTTGTAAATTTCAACAAGTAGAACAATGATTGGAACAGGTAGACTGTTGAAATCATTGTATATATTGCTTCTGTATAGTCTAAGAAACATATATGCAAAGCATCCAAACAGTACCATTCGCCAATTTTTGTTCTTCAAGTTCAAGTGAACTACGAGCCCCATTGTTAATCCTTTAAAGGAAATTATTTGTAAATTTCGACAAGTAGAACAATGATTGGAACACGTAGACGGTTGAAATCTTTGTATATATTGCTTCCATATAGTCTAAGAAACATATATGCAAAGCATCCAAACAGTACTATTCGCCAATTTTTTGTTCTTCAAGTTCAAGTGAACTACGAGCCCCATTGTTAATCCTTTAAAGGAAATTATTTGTAAATTTCGACAAGTAGAACAATGATTGGAACACGTAGACGGTTGAAATCTTTGTATATATTGCTTCTATATAGTCTAAGAAACATATATGCAAAGCATCCAAACAGTACAATTCGCCAATTTTTTGTTCCTCCAGTTTAAGTGAACAATGAGCCCCAATGGTTAATCCTTTATCGGAAATTATTTGTAACTTTCGACAAGTAGAACAATGAATGGAACAGGTAGACAGTTGAAATCTTTGTATATATTGCTTCTATATAGTCTAAGAAACATATGTGCAAAGCATCCAAACAGTACAATTCGCCAATTATTTCATCTTCAAGTTTAAGTGAACAGCGAGCCCCATTGATAATCATGAAATGGAAATTATTTGTAACTTTCTACAAGTAGAACAATGAATAGTACCGGTAGACGGGTGAAATGTTTCTATATATTGCTTCTAAGTAGTCTAAGAAACATATATGCAAAGCGTCCAAACAGTACAATTCGCCAATTTTTTGCTCTTCAAGTTTAAGTGAACTACGAGCCCCATTGTTAATCCTTTAACGGAAATTAATTGTAACTTTCTACAAGTAGAACAATGATTGGAACACGTAGACGGTTGAAATCTTTGTATATATTGCTTCCATATAGTCTAAGAAACATATATGCAAAGCATCCAAACAGTACCATTCGCCAATTTCTTGTCCTTCAAGTTTAAGTGAACAATGAGCCCCATTGTTAATCCTTTATCGGAAATTATTTGTAACTTTCGACAAGTAGAACAATGAATGGAACAGGTAGACGGTTGAAATCATTGCATATATTGCTTCTATATAGTCTAAGAAACATATATGCAAAGCATCCAAACAGTACAATTCGCCAATTTATTGTTCTTCAAATTTAAGTGAACTACGAGTCCCATTGTTAATACTTTAACGGAAATTATTTGTAACTTGCGACAAGTAGAACAATTAATGGAACAGGTAGACGGTTGAAATCATTGTATATATTGCTTCTATATAGTCTAAGAAACATATATGCAAAGCATCCAAACAGTACAATTCGCCAATTTATTGTTCTTCAAATTTAAGTGAACTACGAGTCCCATTGTTAATACTTTAACGGAAATTATTTGTAACTTGCGACAAGTAGAACAATGAATGGAACAGGTAGACGGTTGAAATCCTTGTATATATTGCGTCTATATAGTCTAAGAAACATATATGCAAAGCATCCAAACAGTACCATTCGCCAATTTTTTGTTCTTCAAGTTTAAGTGAACTACGAGCCCCATCGTTAATACTTTAACGGAAATTAATTGTAACTTTCGACAAGTAGAACAATGAATGGAACAGGTAGACGGTTGAAATCCTTGTATATATTGCGTCTATATAGTCTAAGAAACATATATGCAAAGCATCCAAACAGTACCATTCGCCAATTTTTTGTTGTTCAAGTTTAAGTGAACAACGAGCCCCATTGTTAATCCTTTAAAGGAAATTATTTGTAAATTTCAACAAGTAGAACAATGATTGGAACAGGTAGACTGTTGAAATCATTGTATATATTGCTTCTGTATAGTCTAAGAAACATATATGCAAAGCATCCAAACAGTACCATTCGCCAATTTTTGTTCTTCAAGTTCAAGTGAACTACGAGCCCCATTGTTAATCCTTTAAAGGAAATTATTTGTAAATTTCGACAAGTAGAACAATGATTGGAACACGTAGACGGTTGAAATCTTTGTATATATTGCTTCTATATAGTCTAAGAAACATATATGCAAAGCATCCAAACAGTACCATTCATCAATTTTTTGTTCTTCAAGTTTAAGTGAACAACGAGCCCCATTGTTAATCCTTTAAAGGAAATTATTTGTAACTTTCGACAAGTAGAACAATGAATGGAACAGGTAGACGGTTGAAATCTTTGTATATATTGCTTCTATATAGTCTAAGAAACATATATGCAAAGCATCCAAACAGTACAATTCGCCAATTTTTTGTTCCTCCAGTTTAAGTGAACAATGAGCCCCAATGGTTAATCCTTTATCGGAAATTATTTGTTACTTTCGACAAGTAGAACAATGAATGGAACAGGTAGACAGTTGAAATCTTTGTATATATTGCTTCTATATAGTCTAAGAAACATATGTGCAAAGCATCCAAACAGTACAATTCGCCAATTATTTCATCTTCAAGTTTAAGTGAACAGCGAGCCCCATTGATAATCATGAAATGGAAATTATTTGTAACTTTCTACAAGTAGAACAATGAATAGTACCGGTAGACGGGTGAAATGTTTCTATATATTGCTTCTAAGTAGTCTAAGAAACATATATGCAAAGCGTCCAAACAGTACAATTCGCCAATTTTTTGCTCTTCAAGTTTAAGTGAACTACGAGCCCCATTGTTAATCCTTTAACGGAAATTAATTGTAACTTTCTACAAGTAGAACAATGATTGGAACACGTAGACGGTTGAAATCTTTGTATATATTGCTTCCATATAGTCTAAGAAACATATATGCAAAGCATCCAAACAGTACAATTCGCCAATTTATTGTTCTTCAAATTTAAGTGAACTACGAGCCCCATTGTTAATACTTTAACGGAAATTATTTGTAACTTGCGACAAGTAGAACAAGGAATGGAACAGGTAGACGGTTGAAATCCTTGTATATATTGCTACTATATAATCTAAGAAACATATATGCAAAGCATCCGAACAGTATCATTCGCCAATTTTTTGATCTTCAAGTTTAAGTGAACTACGAGCCCCATTGTTAATCCTTTATCGGAAATTATTTGTAAATTTCGACAAGTAGAACAATGAATGGATCAGGTAGACGGTTGAAATCATTGTATATATTGCTTCTATATAGTCTAAGAAACATATATGCAAAGCATCCAAACAGTACAATTCGCCAATTTATTGTTCTTCAAGTTTAAGTGAACAACGAGCCCCATTGTTAATCCTTTAAAGGAAATTATTTGTAAATTTCGACAAGTAGAACAATGATTGGAACACGTAGACGGTTGAAATCTTTGTATATATTGCTTCTATATAGTCTAAGAAACATATATGCAAAGCATCCAAATAGTACAATTCGCCAATTTTTTGTTCTTCAAGTTTAAGTGAACAATGAGCCCCGTTGTTAATCCTTTATCGGAAGTTATTTGTAATTTTCGACAAGTAGAACAATGAATGGAACAGGTAGACGGTTGAAATCATTGTATATATTGCTTCTATATAGTCTAAGAAACATATATGCAAAGCATCCAAATAGTACAATTCGACAATTTTTTGTTCTTCAAGTTTAAGTGAACAATGAACCCCAATGGTTAATCCTTTATCGGAAATTATTTGTAATTTTCGACAAGTAGAACAATGAATGGAACAGGTAGACGGTTGAAATCTTTGTATATATTGCTACGATATAATCTAAGAAACATATATGCAAAGCATCCGAACAGTACCATTCGCCAATTTTATGATCTTCAAGTTTAAGTGAACTACGAGCCCCATTGTTAATCCTTTAAAGGAAATTATTTGTAAATTTCGACAAGTAGAACAATGATTGGAACACGTAGACGGTTGAAATCTTTGTATATATTGCTACGATATAATCTAAGAAACATATATGCAAAGAATCCAAACAGTACAATTCGCCAATTAATTGATCTTCAAGTTTAAGTGAACTACGAGCTCCATTGATAATCATGAAACGGAAATTATTTGTAAGTTTCTACAAGTAGAACAATGAATAGAACGGGTAGACGGTTGAAATCATTGTATATATTGCGTCTATATAGTCTAAGAAACATATATGCAAAGCATCCAAACAGTACCATTCGCCAATTTTTTGTTCTTCAAGTTTAAGTGAACAATGAGCCCCAATGGTTAATCCTTTATCGGTAATTATTTGTAACTTTCGACAAGTAGAACAATGAATGGAACAGGTAGACGGTTGAAATCCTTGTATATATTGCGTCTATATAGTCTAAGAAACATATATGCAAAGCATCCAAACAGTACCATTCGCCAATTTTTTGTTGTTCAAGTTTAAGTGAACAACGAGCCCCATTGTTAATCCTTTAAAGGAAATTATTTGTAAATTTCAACAAGTAGAACAATGATTGGAACAGGTAGACTGTTGAAATCATTGTATATATTGCTTCTGTATAGTCTAAGAAACATATATGCAAAGCATCCAAACAGTACCATTCGCCAATTTTTGTTCTTCAAGTTCAAGTGAACTACGAGCCCCATTGTTAATCCTTTAAAGGAAATTATTTGCAAATTTCGACAAGTAGAACAATGATTGGAACACGTAGACGGTTGAAATCTTTGTATATATTGCTTCCATATAGTCTAAGAAACATATATGCAAAGCATCCAAACAGTACTATTCGCCAATTTTTTGTTCTTCAAGTTTAAGTGAACAATGAGACCCATTGTTAATCCTTTATCGGAAATTATTTGTAACTTTCGACAAGTAGAACAATGAATGGAACAGGTAGACGGTTGAAATCATTGTATATATTGCTTCTATATAGTCTAAGAAACATATATGCAAAGCATCCAAACAGTACCATTCGCCAATTATTTCATCTTCAAGTTTAAGTGAACAGCGAGCCCCATTGATAATCATGAAATGGAAATTATTTGTAACTTTCTACAAGTAGAACAATGAATAGTACCGGTAGACGGGTGAAATGTTTCTATATATTGCTTCTAAGTAGTCTAAGAAACATATATGCAAAGAATCCAAACAGTACAATTCGCCAATTATTTGATCTTCAAGTTTAAGTGATCTACGAGCCCCATTGTTAATACTTTAACGGAAATTATTTGTAACTTGCGACAAGTAGAACAATGAATGGAACAGGTAGACTGTTGAAATCATTGTATATATTGCTTCTGTATAGTCTAAGAAACATATATGCAAAGAATCCAAACAGTACAATTCGCCAATTATTTGATCTTCAAGTTTAAGTGAACTACGAGCTCCATTGATAATCATGAAACGGAAATTATTTGTAAGTTTCTACAAGTAGAACAATGAATAGAACGGTTAGACGGTTGAAATCATTGTATATATTGCGTCTATATAGTCTAAGAAACATATATGCAAAGCATCCAAACAGTACCATTCGCCAATTTTTTGTTCTTCAAGTTTAAGTGAACAATGAGCCCCAATGGTTAATCCTTTATCGGTAATTATTTGTAACTTTCGACAAGTAGAACAATGAATGGAACAGGTAGACGGTTGAAATCCTTGTATATATTGCGTCTATATAGTCTAAGAAACATATATGCAAAGCATCCAAACAGTACCATTCGCCAATTTTTTGTTGTTCAAGTTTAAGTGAACAACGAGCCCCATTGTTAATCCTTTAAAGGAAATTATTTGTAAATTTCAACAAGTAGAACAATGATTGGAACAGGTAGACTGTTGAAATCATTGTATATATTGCTTCTGTATAGTCTAAGAAACATATATGCAAAGCATCCAAACAGTACCATTCGCCAATTTTTGTTCTTCAAGTTCAAGTGAACTACGAGCCCCATTGTTAATCCTTTAAAGGAAATTATTTGTAAATTTCGACAAGTAGAACAATGATTGGAACACGTAGACGGTTGAAATCTTTGTATATATTGCTTCCATATAGTCTAAGAAACATATATGCAAAGCATCCAAACAGTACTATTCGCCAATTTTTTGTTCTTCAAGTTCAAGTGAACTACGAGCCCCATTGTTAATCCTTTAAAGGAAATTATTTGTAAATTTCGACAAGTAGAACAATGATTGGAACACGTAGACGGTTGAAATCTTTGTATATATTGCTTCTATATAGTCTAAGAAACATATATGCAAAGCATCCAAACAGTACAATTCGCCAATTTTTTGTTCCTCCAGTTTAAGTGAACAATGAGCCCCAATGGTTAATCCTTTATCGGAAATTATTTGTAACTTTCGACAAGTAGAACAATGAATGGAACAGGTAGACAGTTGAAATCTTTGTATATATTGCTTCTATATAGTCTAAGAAACATATGTGCAAAGCATCCAAACAGTACAATTCGCCAATTATTTCATCTTCAAGTTTAAGTGAACAGCGAGCCCCATTGATAATCATGAAATGGAAATTATTTGTAACTTTCTACAAGTAGAACAATGAATAGTACCGGTAGACGGGTGAAATGTTTCTATATATTGCTTCTAAGTAGTCTAAGAAACATATATGCAAAGCGTCCAAACAGTACAATTCGCCAATTTTTTGCTCTTCAAGTTTAAGTGAACTACGAGCCCCATTGTTAATCCTTTAACGGAAATTAATTGTAACTTTCTACAAGTAGAACAATGATTGGAACACGTAGACGGTTGAAATCTTTGTATATATTGCTTCCATATAGTCTAAGAAACATATATGCAAAGCATCCAAACAGTACCATTCGCCAATTTCTTGTCCTTCAAGTTTAAGTGAACAATGAGCCCCATTGTTAATCCTTTATCGGAAATTATTTGTAACTTTCGACAAGTAGAACAATGAATGGAACAGGTAGACGGTTGAAATCATTGCATATATTGCTTCTATATAGTCTAAGAAACATATATGCAAAGCATCCAAACAGTACAATTCGCCAATTTATTGTTCTTCAAATTTAAGTGAACTACGAGTCCCATTGTTAATACTTTAACGGAAATTATTTGTAACTTGCGACAAGTAGAACAATTAATGGAACAGGTAGACGGTTGAAATCATTGTATATATTGCTTCTATATAGTCTAAGAAACATATATGCAAAGCATCCAAACAGTACAATTCGCCAATTTATTGTTCTTCAAGTTTAAGTGAACAACGAGCCCCATTGTTAATCCTTTAAAGGAAATTATTTGTAAATTTCGACAAGTAGAACAATGATTGGAACACGTAGACGGTTGAAATCTTTGTATATATTGCTTCTATATAGTCTAAGAAACATATATGCAAAGCATCCAAATAGTACAATTCGCCAATTTTTTGTTCTTCAAGTTTAAGTGAACAATGAGCCCCGTTGTTAATCCTTTATCGGAAGTTATTTGTAATTTTCGACAAGTAGAACAATGAATGGAACAGGTAGACGGTTGAAATCATTGTATATATTGCTTCTATATAGTCTAAGAAACATATATGCAAAGCATCCAAATAGTACAATTCGACAATTTTTTGTTCTTCAAGTTTAAGTGAACAATGAACCCCAATGGTTAATCCTTTATCGGAAATTATTTGTAATTTTCGACAAGTAGATCAATGAATGGAACAGGTAGACGGTTGAAATCTTTGTATATATTGCTACGATATAATCTAAGAAACATATATGCAAAGCATCCGAACAGTACCATTCGCCAATTTTATGATCTTCAAGTTTAAGTGAACTACGAGCCCCATTGTTAATCCTTTAAAGGAAATTATTTGTAAATTTCGACAAGTAGAACAATGATTGGAACACGTAGACGGTTGAAATCTTTGTATATATTGCTTCCATATAGTCTAAGAAACTTGTACGCAAAGCATCCAAACAGTACCATTCGCCATTTTTTGTTCTTCAAGTTTAAGTGAACAATGAGCCCCAATGGTTAATCCTTTATCGGAAATTATTTGTAATTTTCGACAAGTAGAACAATGATTGGAACACGTAGACGGTTGAAATCTTTGTATATATTGCTTCCATATAGTCTAAGAAACATATATGCAAAGCATCCAAACAGTACCATTCGCCAATTCTTTGTTCTTCAAGGTTAAGTGAACAATGAGCCCCATTGTTAATTCTTTATCGGAAATTATTTGTAATTTTCGACAAGTAGAACAATGAATGGAACAGGTAGACGGTTGAAATCTTTGTATATATTGCTTCTGTATAGTCTAAGAAACATATATGCAAAGCATCCAAACAGTACAATTCGCCAATTTATTGTTCTTCAAGTTTAAGTGAACAACGAGCCCCATTGTTAATCCTTTAAAGGAAATTATTTGTAACTTTCGACACGTAGAACAATGAATGGAACAGGTATACTGTTGAAATCTTTGTATATATTGCTTCTATATAGTCTAAGAAACCTATATGCAAAGCATCTAAACAGTAACAATCGCCAATTTTTGTTCTTCAAGTTCAAGTGAACTACGAGCCCCATTGTTAATCCTTTAAAGGAAATTATTTGCAAATTTCGACAAGTAGAACAATGATTGGAACACGTAGACGGTTGAAATCTTTGTATATATTGCTTCCATATAGTCTAAGAAACATATATGCAAAGCATCCAAACAGTACTATTCGCCAATTTTTTGTTCTTCAAGTTTAAGTGAACAATGAGACCCATTGTTAATCCTTTATCGGAAATTATTTGTAACTTTCGACAAGTAGAACAATGAATGGAACAGGTAGACGGTTGAAATCATTGTATATATTGCTTCTATATAGTCTAAGAAACATATATGCAAAGCATCCAAACAGTACCATTCGCCAATTTTTTGTTCTTCAAGTTTAAGTGAACAATGAGCCCCAATGGTTAATCCTTTATCGGTAATTATTTGTAACTTTCGACAAGAAGAACAATGAATGGAACAGGTAGACGGTTGAAATCCTTGTATATATTGCGTCTATATAGTCTAAGAAACATATATGCAAGGCATCCAAACAGTACAATTCGCCAATTTATTGTTCTTCAAGTTCAAGTGAACTACGAGCCCCATTGTTAATCCTTTAAAGGAAATTATTTGTAAATTTCGACAAGTAGAACAATGATTGGAACACGTAGACGGTTGAAATCTTTGTATATATTGCTTCCATATAGTCTAAGAAACATATATGCAAAGCATCCAAACAGTACCATTCGCCAATTTTTTGTTCTTCAAGTTTAAGTGAACTACGAGCCCCGTTGTTAATCCTTTAAAGGAAATTATTTGTAACTTTCGACAAGTAGAACAATGAATGGAACAGGTAGACGGTTGAAATCTTTGTATATATTGCTTCTATATAGTCTAAGAAACATATATGCAAAGCATCCAAACAGTACAATTCGCCAATTTTTTGTTCCTCCAGTTTAAGTGAACAATGAGCCCCAATGGTTAATCCTTTATCGGAAATTATTTGTAACTTTCGACAAGTAGAACAATGAATGGAACAGGTAGACAGTTGAAATCTTTGTATATATTGCTTCTATATAGTCTAAGAAACATATGTGCAAAGCATCCAAACAGTACAATTCGCCAATTATTTCATCTTCAAGTTTAAGTGAACAGCGAGCCCCATTGATAATCATGAAATGGAAATTATTTGTAACTTTCGACAAGTACAACAATGAATGGAACAGGTAGACGGTTGAAATCTTTGTATATATTGCTTCTATATAGTCTAAGAAACATATATGCAAAGCATCCAAACAGTACAATTCGCCAATTTTTTGTTCTTCAAGTTTAAGTAAACTACGATCCCCATTGTTAATACCTTAACGGAAATTATTTGTAACTTTCGACAAGTAGAACAATGAATGGAACATGTAGACGGTTGAAATCATTGTATATATTGCTTCTATATAGTCTAAGAAACATATATGCAAAGCATCCAAACAGTACAATTCGCCAATTTTTTGTACTTCAAGTTTAAGTGAACTACGAGCCCCATTGTTAATCCTTTGACGGAAATTATTTCTAACTTTCGACAAGTAGAACAATGAATGGAACAGGTAGAGGGTTGAAATCATTGTATATATTGCTTCTATATAGTCTAAGAAACATATATGCAAAGCATCCAAACAGTACAATTCGCCAATTTTTTGTTCTTCAAGTTTAAGTAAACTACGATCCCCATTGTTAATCCCTTAACGGAAATTAATTGTAAATTTCGACAAGTAGAACAATGATTGGAACACGTAGACGGTTGAAATCTTTGTATATAATGCTTCCATATAGTCTAAGAAACATGTACGCAAAGCATCCAAACATTTCCATTCGCCAATTTTTTGTTCTTCAAGTTTAAGTGAACAATGAGCCCCAATGGTTAATCCTTTATCGGAAATTATTTGTAATTTTCGACAAGTAGAACAATGAATGGAACAGGTAGACGGTTGAAATCTTTGTATATATTGCTTCTGTATAGTCTAAGAAACATATATGCAAAGCATCCAAACAGTACAATTCGCCAATTTATTGTTCTTCAAGTTTAAGTGAACAACGAGCCCCATTGTTAATCCTTTAAAGGAAATTATTTGTAACTTTCGACACGTAGAACAATGAATGGAACAGGTATACTGTTGAAATCTTTGTATATATTGCTTCTATATAGTCTAAGAAACCTATATGCAAAGCATCTAAACAGTAACAATCGCCAATTTTTTGATCTTCAAGTTTAAGTGAACAGCGAGCCCCATTGATAATCATGAAATGGAAATTATTTGTAACTTTCTACAAGTAGAACAATGAATAGTACAGGTAGACGGGTGAAATCTTTCTATATATTGCTTCTAAATAGTCTAAGAAACATATATGCAAAGCATCCAAATAGTACAACTCGCGAATTTTTTGTTCTTCAAGTTTAAGTGAACAATGAGCCCCAATGGTTAATCCTTTATCGGTAATTATTTGTAACTTTCGACAAGTAGAACAATGAATGGAACAGGTAGACGGTTGAAATCCTTGTATATATTGCGTCTATATAGTCTAAGAAACATATATGCAAAACATCCAAACAGTACAATTCGCCAATTTATTGTTCTTCAAGTTTAAGTGAACAACGAGCCCCATTGTTAATCCTTTAAAGGAAATTATTTGTAAATTTCGACAAGTAGAAAAATGAATGGAACAGGTAGACGGTTGAAATCTTTGTATATATTGCTTCTATATAGTCTAAGAAACATATATGCAAAACATCCAAACAGTACAATTCGCCAATTTATTGTTCTTCAAGTTTAAGTGAACAACGAGCCCCATTGTTAATCCTTTAAAGGAAATTATTTGTAAATTTCGACAAGTAGAAAAATGAATGGAACAGGTAGACGGTTGAAATCTTTGTATATATTGCTTCTATATAGTCTAAGAAACATATATGCAAAGAATCCAAACAGTACAATTCGCCAATTTTTTGTACTTCAAGTTTAAGTGAACAATGAGCCCCATTGTTAACCCTTTATCGGAAATTATTTGTAACTTTTGACAAGTAGAACAATGAATGGAACAGGTATACTGTTGAAATCTTTGTATATATTGCTTCTATATAGTCAAAGAAACCTATTTGCAAAGCATCTAAACAGTAACAATCGCCAATTTTTTGATCTTCAAGTTTAAGTGAACAGCGAGCCCCATTGATAATCATGAAATGGAAATTATTTGTAACTTTCTACAAGTAGAACAATGAATAGTACAGGTAGACGGGTGAAATCTTTCTATATATTGCTTCTAAATAGTCTAAGAAACATATATGCAAAGCATCCAAATAGTACAACTCGCGAATTTTTTGTTCTTCAAGTTTAAGTGAACAATGAGCCCCAATGGTTAATCCTTTATCGGTAATTATTTGTAACTTTCGACAAGTAGAACAATGAATGGAACAGGTAGACGGTTGAAATCCTTGTATATATTGTGTCTATATAGTCTAAGAAACATATATGCAAAGCATCCAAACAGTACAATTCGCAAATTTATTGTTCTTCAAGTTTAAGTGAACAACGAGCCCCATTGTTAATCCTTTAATGGAAATTATTTGTAACTTTCGACAAGTAGAACAATGAATGGAACAGGTATACTGTTGAAATCTTTGTATATATTGCTTCTATATAGTCTAAGAAACCTATATGCAAAGCATCTAAACAGTAACAATCGCCAATTTTTTGATCTTCAAGTTTAAGGGAACAGCGAGCCCCATTGATAATCATGAAATGGAAATTATTTGTAACTTTCTACAAGTAGAACAATGAATAGTACAGGTAGAAGTGTGAAATCTTTCTATATATTGCTTCTAAATAGTCTAAGAAACATATATGCAAAGCATCCAAATAGTACAATTCGCGAATTTTTTGTTCTTCAAGTTTAAGTGAACAATGAGCCCCAATGGTTAATCCTTTATCGGTAATTATTTGTAACTTTCGACAAGTAGAACAATGAATGGAACAGGTAGACGGTTGAAATCCTTGTATATATTGCGTCTATATAGTCTAAGAAACATATATGCAAAGCATCCAAACAGTAAAATTCGCCAATTTATTGTTCTTCAATTTTAAGTGAACAACGAGCCCCATTGTTAATCCTTTAAAGGAAATTATTTGTAAATTTCGACAAGTAGAAAAATGAATGGAACACGTAGACGGTTGAAATCTTTGTATATAATGCTTCCATATAGTCTAAGAAACATGTACGCAAAGCATCCAAACATTACTATTCGCCAATTTTTTGTTCTTCAAGTTTAAGTGAACAATGAGCCCCAATGGTTAATCCTTTATCGGAAATTATTTGTAACTTGCGACAAGTAGAACAATGAATGGAACAGGTAGACGGTTGAAATCTTTATATATATTGCTTCTGTATAGTCTAAGAAACATATATGCAAAGCATCCCAACAGTACAATTCGCCAATTTATTGTTCTTCAAGTTTAAGTGAACAACGAGCCCCATTGTTAATCCTTTAAAGGAAATTATTTGTAAATTTCGACAAGTAGAACAATGATTGGAACACGTAGACGGTTGAAATCTTTGAATATATTGCTTCCATATAGTCTAAAAAACATACATCCAAAGCATCCAAACAGTCCCATTCGCCAATTTTTTGTTCTTCAAGATTAAGTGAACAATGAGCCCCATTGTTAATCCTTTATCGGAAATTATTTGTAACTTTCTACAAGTAGAACAATGAATAGAACAGGTAGACAGGTGAAATCTTTCTATATATTGCTTCTATATAGTCTAAGAAACATATATGCAAAGCATCCAAACAGTACAATTCGCTAATTTATTGATCTTCAAGTTTAAGTGAACAATGAGCCCCATGGTTAATCCTTTATCGGAAATTATTTGTAACTTTCGACAAGTAGAACAATGAATGGAACAGGTAGACGGTTGAAATCTTCGTATATATTGCTTCTATATAATCTAAGAAACATATATGCAAAGCATCCAAACAGTACAATTCGCCAATTTTTTGTTCTTCAAGTTTAAGTGAACAATGAGCCACATTGTTAATCCTTTAAAGGAAATTATTTGTAATTTTCGACAAGTAGAACAGTGAATGGAACTGGTAGACGGTTGAAATCTTTTTATATATTGCTTCTATATAGTCTAAGAAACATATATGCAAAGCATCCGAACAGTACCAGTCGCCAATTTTTTGTTCTTCAAGTTTAAGTGAACAACGAGGCCCATAGATAATCATGAAACGGAAATTATTTGTAACTTTCGACAAGAAGAACAATGAATAGAACAGGTAGACGGTTGAAATCTTTGTATATGTTGCTTCTATATAGACTAAGAAACCTATATGCAAAGCATCTAAACAGTAACATTCGCCAATTTTTTGATCTTCAAGTTTAAGTGAACTACGAGCCCCATTGTTAATCCTTTAAAGGAAATTATTTGTAAATTTCGACAAGTAGAACAATGATTGGAACAGGTATACTGTTGAAATCATTGTATATATTGCTTCTGTATAGTCTAAGAAACATATATGCAAAGCATCCAAACAGTACCATTCGCCAATTTTTGTTCTTCAAGTTCAAGTGAACTACGAGCCCCATTGTTAATCCTTTAAAGGAAATTATTTGTAAATTTCAACAAGTAGAACAATGAATGGAACAGGTAGACTGTTGAAATCATTGTATATATTGCTTCTGTATAGTCTAAGAAACATATATGCAAAGAATCCAAACAGTACAATTCGCCAATTATTTGATCTTCAAGTTTAAGTGATCTACGAGCCCCATTGTTAATACTTTAACGGAAATTATTTGTAACTTGCGACAAGTAGAACAATGAATGGAACAGGTAGACTGTTGAAATCATTGTATATATTGCTTCTGTATAGTCTAAGAAACATATATGCAAAGAATCCAAACAGTACAATTCGCCAATTATTTGATCTTCAAGTTTAAGTGAACTACGAGCTCCATTGATAATCATGAAACGGAAATTATTTGTAAGTTTCTACAAGTAGAACAATGAATAGAACGGTTAGACGGTTGAAATCATTGTATATATTGCGTCTATATAGTCTAAGAAACATATATGCAAAGCATCCAAACAGTACCATTCGCCAATTTTTTGTTCTTCAAGTTTAAGTGAACAATGAGCCCCAATGGTTAATCCTTTATCGGTAATTATTTGTAACTTTCGACAAGTAGAACAATGAATGGAACAGGTAGACGGTTGAAATCTTTGTATATATTGCTTCTGTATAGTCTAAGAAACATATATGCAAAGCATCCAAACAGTACAATTCGCCAATTTATTGTTCTTCAAGTTTAAGTGAACAACGAGCCCCATTGTTAATCCTTTAAAGGAAATTATTTGTAACTTTCGACACGTAGAACAATGAATGGAACAGGTATACTGTTGAAATCTTTGTATATATTGCTTCTATATAGTCTAAGAAACCTATATGCAAAGCATCTAAACAGTAACAATCGCCAATTTTTTGATCTTCAAGTTTAAGTGAACAGCGAGCCCCATTGATAATCATGAAATGGAAATTATTTGTAACTTTCTACAAGTAGAACAATGAATAGTACAGGTAGACGGGTGAAATCTTTCTATATATTGCTTCTAAATAGTCTAAGAAACATATATGCAAAGCATCCAAATAGTACAACTCGCGAATTTTTTGTTCTTCAAGTTTAAGTGAACAATGAGCCCCAATGGTTAATCCTTTATCGGTAATTATTTGTAACTTTCGACAAGTAGAACAATGAATGGAACAGGTAGACGGTTGAAATCCTTGTATATATTGCGTCTATATAGTCTAAGAAACATATATGCAAAACATCCAAACAGTACAATTCGCCAATTTATTGTTCTTCAAGTTTAAGTGAACAACGAGCCCCATTGTTAATCCTTTAAAGGAAATTATTTGTAAATTTCGACAAGTAGAAAAATGAATGGAACAGGTAGACGGTTGAAATCTTTGTATATATTGCTTCTATATAGTCTAAGAAACATATATGCAAAACATCCAAACAGTACAATTCGCCAATTTATTGTTCTTCAAGTTTAAGTGAACAACGAGCCCCATTGTTAATCCTTTAAAGGAAATTATTTGTAAATTTCGACAAGTAGAAAAATGAATGGAACAGGTAGACGGTTGAAATCTTTGTATATATTGCTGCTATATAGTCTAAGAAACATATATGCAAAGAATCCAAACAGTACAATTCGCCAATTTTTTGTACTTCAAGTTTAAGTGAACAATGAGCCCCATTGTTAACCCTTTATCGGAAATTATTTGTAACTTTTGACAAGTAGAACAATGAATGGAACAGGTATACTGTTGAAATCTTTGTATATATTGCTTCTATATAGTCAAAGAAACCTATTTGCAAAGCATCTAAACAGTAACAATCGCCAATTTTTTGATCTTCAAGTTTAAGTGAACAGCGAGCCCCATTGATAATCATGAAATGGAAATTATTTGTAACTTTCTACAAGTAGAACAATGAATAGTACAGGTAGACGGGTGAAATCTTTCTATATATTGCTTCTAAATAGTCTAAGAAACATATATGCAAAGCATCCAAATAGTACAACTCGCGAATTTTTTGTTCTTCAAGTTTAAGTGAACAATGAGCCCCAATGGTTAATCCTTTATCGGTAATTATTTGTAACTTTCGACAAGTAGAACAATGAATGGAACAGGTAGACGGTTGAAATCCTTGTATATATTGTGTCTATATAGTCTAAGAAACATATATGCAAAGCATCCAAACAGTACAATTCGCAAATTTATTGTTCTTCAAGTTTAAGTGAACAACGAGCCCCATTGTTAATCCTTTAATGGAAATTATTTGTAACTTTCGACAAGTAGAACAATGAATGGAACAGGTATACTGTTGAAATCTTTGTATATATTGCTTCTATATAGTCTAAGAAACCTATATGCAAAGCATCTAAACAGTAACAATCGCCAATTTTTTGATCTTCAAGTTTAAGGGAACAGCGAGCCCCATTGATAATCATGAAATGGAAATTATTTGTAACTTTCTACAAGTAGAACAATGAATAGTACAGGTAGAAGTGTGAAATCTTTCTATATATTGCTTCTAAATAGTCTAAGAAACATATATGCAAAGCATCCAAATAGTACAATTCGCGAATTTTTTGTTCTTCAAGTTTAAGTGAACAATGAGCCCCAATGGTTAATCCTTTATCGGTAATTATTTGTAACTTTCGACAAGTAGAACAATGAATGGAACAGGTAGACGGTTGAAATCCTTGTATATATTGCGTCTATATAGTCTAAGAAACATATATGCAAAGCATCCAAACAGTAAAATTCGCCAATTTATTGTTCTTCAATTTTAAGTGAACAACGAGCCCCATTGTTAATCCTTTAAAGGAAATTATTTGTAAATTTCGACAAGTAGAAAAATGAATGGAACACGTAGACGGTTGAAATCTTTGTATATAATGCTTCCATATAGTCTAAGAAACATGTACGCAAAGCATCCAAACATTACTATTCGCCAATTTTTTGTTCTTCAAGTTTAAGTGAACAATGAGCCCCAATGGTTAATCCTTTATCGGAAATTATTTGTAACTTGCGACAAGTAGAACAATGAATGGAACAGGTAGACGGTTGAAATCTTTATATATATTGCTTCTGTATAGTCTAAGAAACATATATGCAAAGCATCCCAACAGTACAATTCGCCAATTTATTGTTCTTCAAGTTTAAGTGAACAACGAGCCCCATTGTTAATCCTTTAAAGGAAATTATTTGTAAATTTCGACAAGTAGAACAATGATTGGAACACGTAGACGGTTGAAATCTTTGAATATATTGCTTCCATATAGTCTAAAAAACATACATCCAAAGCATCCAAACAGTCCCATTCGCCAATTTTTTGTTCTTCAAGATTAAGTGAACAATGAGCCCCATTGTTAATCCTTTATCGGAAATTATTTGTAACTTTCTACAAGTAGAACAATGAATAGAACAGGTAGACAGGTGAAATCTTTCTATATATTGCTTCTATATAGTCTAAGAAACATATATGCAAAGCATCCAAACAGTACAATTCGCTAATTTATTGATCTTCAAGTTTAAGTGAACAATGAGCCCCATGGTTAATCCTTTATCGGAAATTATTTGTAACTTTCGACAAGTAGAACAATGAATGGAACAGGTAGACGGTTGAAATCTTCGTATATATTGCTTCTATATAATCTAAGAAACATATATGCAAAGCATCCAAACAGTACAATTCGCCAATTTTTTGTTCTTCAAGTTTAAGTGAACAATGAGCCACATTGTTAATCCTTTAAAGGAAATTATTTGTAATTTTCGACAAGTAGAACAGTGAATGGAACTGGTAGACGGTTGAAATCTTTTTATATATTGCTTCTATATAGTCTAAGAAACATATATGCAAAGCATCCGAACAGTACCAGTCGCCAATTTTTTGTTCTTCAAGTTTAAGTGAACAACGAGGCCCATAGATAATCATGAAACGGAAATTATTTGTAACTTTCGACAAGAAGAACAATGAATAGAACAGGTAGACGGTTGAAATCTTTGTATATGTTGCTTCTATATAGACTAAGAAACCTATATGCAAAGCATCTAAACAGTAACATTCGCCAATTTTTTGATCTTCAAGTTTAAGTGAACTACGAGCCCCATTGTTAATCCTTTAAAGGAAATTATTTGTAAATTTCGACAAGTAGAACAATGATTGGAACAGGTATACTGTTGAAATCATTGTATATATTGCTTCTGTATAGTCTAAGAAACATATATGCAAAGCATCCAAACAGTACCATTCGCCAATTTTTGTTCTTCAAGTTCAAGTGAACTACGAGCCCCATTGTTAATCCTTTAAAGGAAATTATTTGTAAATTTCAACAAGTAGAACAATGAATGGAACAGGTAGACTGTTGAAATCATTGTATATATTGCTTCTGTATAGTCTAAGAAACATATATGCAAAGAATCCAAACAGTACAATTCGCCAATTATTTGATCTTCAAGTTTAAGTGATCTACGAGCCCCATTGTTAATACTTTAACGGAAATTATTTGTAACTTGCGACAAGTAGAACAATGAATGGAACAGGTAGACTGTTGAAATCATTGTATATATTGCTTCTGTATAGTCTAAGAAACATATATGCAAAGAATCCAAACAGTACAATTCGCCAATTATTTGATCTTCAAGTTTAAGTGAACTACGAGCTCCATTGATAATCATGAAACGGAAATTATTTGTAAGTTTCTACAAGTAGAACAATGAATAGAACGGGTAGACGGTTGAAATCATTGTATATATTGCGTCTATATAGTCTAAGAAACATATATGCAAAGCATCCAAACAGTACCATTCGCCAATTTTTTGTTCTTCAAGTTTAAGTGAACAATGAGCCCCAATGGTTAATCCTTTATCGGTAATTATTTGTAACTTTCGACAAGTAGAACAATGAATGGAACAGGTAGACGGTTGAAATCCTTGTATATATTGCGTCTATATAGTCTAAGAAACATATATGCAAAGCATCCAAACAGTACCATTCGCCAATTTTTTGTTGTTCAAGTTTAAGTGAACAACGAGCCCCATTGTTAATCCTTTAAAGGAAATTATTTGTAAATTTCAACAAGTAGAACAATGATTGGAACAGGTAGACTGTTGAAATCATTGTATATATTGCTTCTGTATAGTCTAAGAAACATATATGCAAAGCATCCAAACAGTACCATTCGCCAATTTTTGTTCTTCAAGTTCAAGTGAACTACGAGCCCCATTGTTAATCCTTTAAAGGAAATTATTTGTAAATTTCGACAAGTAGAACAATGATTGGAACACGTAGACGGTTGAAATCTTTGTATATATTGCTTCCATATAGTCTAAGAAACATATATGCAAAGCATCCAAACAGTACTATTCGCCAATTTTTTGTTCTTCAAGTTCAAGTGAACTACGAGCCCCATTGTTAATCCTTTAAAGGAAATTATTTGTAAATTTCGACAAGTAGAACAATGATTGGAACACGTAGACGGTTGAAATCTTTGTATATATTGCTTCCATATAGTCTAAGAAACATATATGCAAAGCATCCAAACAGTACCATTCGCCAATTTTTTGTTCTTCAAGTTTAAGTGAACTACGAGCCCCGTTGTTAATCCTTTAAAGGAAATTATTTGTAACTTTCGACAAGTAGAACAATGAATGGAACAGGTAGACGGTTGAAATCTTTGTATATATTGCTTCTATATAGTCTAAGAAACATATATGCAAAGCATCCAAACAGTACAATTCGCCAATTTTTTGTTCCTCCAGTTTAAGTGAACAATGAGCTCCAATGGTTAATCCTTTATCGGAAATTATTTGTAACTTTCGACAAGTAGAACAATGAATGGAACAGGTAGACAGTTGAAATCTTTGTATATATTGCTTCTATATAGTCTAAGAAACATATGTGCAAAGCATCCAAACAGTACAATTCGCCAATTATTTCATATTCAAGTTTAAGTGAACAGCGAGCCCCATTGATAATCATGAAATGGAAATTATTTGTACCTTTCTACAAGTAGAACAATGAATAGTACCGGTAGACGGGTGAAATGTTTCTATATATTGTTTCTAAGTAGTCTAAGAAACATATATGCAAAGCGTCCAAACAGTACAATTCGCCAATTTTTTGCTCTTCAAGTTTAAGTGAACTACGAGCCCCATTGTTAATCCTTTAACGGAAATTAATTGTAACTTTCTACAAGTAGAACAATGATTGGAACACGTAGACGGTTGAAATCTTTGTATATATTGCTTCCATATAGTCTAAGAAACATATATGCAAAGCATCCAAACAGTACCATTCGCCAATTTCTTGTCCTTCAAGTTTAAGTGAACAATGAGCCCCATTGTTAATCCTTTATCGGAAATTATTTGTAACTTTCGACAAGTAGAACAATGAATGGAACAGGTAGACGGTTGAAATCATTGCATATATTGCTTCTATATAGTCTAAGAAACATATATGCAAAGCATCCAAACAGTACAATTCGCCAATTTATTGTTCTTCAAATTTAAGTGAACTACGAGTCCCATTGTTAATACTTTAACGGAAATTATTTGTAACTTGCGACAAGTAGAACAATGAATGGAACAGGTAGACGGTTGAAATCCTTGTATATATTGCGTCTATATAGTCTAAGAAACATATATGCAAAGCATCCAAACAGTACCATTCGCCAATTTTTTGTTCTTCAAGTTTAAGTGAACAATGAGCCCCAATGGTTAATCCTTTATCGGTAATTATTTGTAACTTTCGACAAGAAGAACAATGAATGGAACAGGTAGACGGTTGAAATCCTTGTATATATTGCGTCTATATAGTCTAAGAAACATATATGCAAGGCATCCAAACAGTACAATTCGCCAATTTATTGTTCTTCAAGTTCAAGTGAACTACGAGCCCCATTGTTAATCCTTTAAAGGAAATTATTTGTAACTTTCGACAAGTAGAACAATGAATGGAACAGGTAGACAGTTGAAATCTTTGTATATATTGCTTCTATATAGTCTAAGAAACATATGTGCAAAGCATCCAAACAGTACAATTCGCCAATTATTTCATCTTCAAGTTTAAGTGAACAGCGAGCCCCATTGATAATCATGAAATGGAAATTATTTGTAACTTTCTACAAGTAGAACAATGAATAGTACCGGTAGACGGGTGAAATGTTTCTATATATTGCTTCTAAGTAGTCTAAGAAACATATATGCAAAGCGTCCAAACAGTACAATTCGCCAATTTTTTGTTCTTCAAATTTAAGTGAACTACGAGTCCCATTGTTAATACTTTAACGGAAATTACTTGTAACTTGCGACAAGTAGAACAATTAATGGAACAGGTAGACGGTTGAAATCATTGTATATATTGCTTCTATATAGTCTAAGAAACATATATGCAAAGCATCCAAACAGTACAATTCGCCAATTTATTGTTCTTCAAATTTAAGTGAACTACGAGTCCCATTGTTAATACTTTAACGGAAATTATTTGTAACTTGCGACAAGTAGAACAATGAATGGAACAGGTAGACGGTTGAAATCCTTGTTTATATTGCGTCTATATAGTCTAAGAAACATATATGCAAAGCGCCCAAACAGTACCATTCGCCAATTTTTTGTTCTTCAAGTTTAAGTGAACTACGAGCCCCATCGTTAATACTTTAACGGAAATTAATTGTAACTTGCGACAAGTATAACAATGAATGGAACAGGTAGACGGTTGAAATCAATGTATATATTGCTTATATATAGTCTAAGAAACATATATGCAAAGCATCCAAACAGTACCATTCGCCAATTTTTGTTCATCAAGTTTACGTGAACTACGAGCCCCATTGTTAATCCTTTAAAGGAAATTATTTGTAACTTGCGACAAGTAGAACAATCAATGGAACAGTTAGACGATTGAAATCAATGTATATATTGCTTCTATATAGTCTAAGAAACATATATGCAAAGCATCCAAACAGTACCATTCATCAATTTTTTGTTCTTCAAGTTTAAGTGAACAACGAGCCCCATTGTTAATCCTTTAAAGGAAATTATTTGTAACTTTCGACAAGGAGAACAATGAATGGAACAGGTAGACGGTTGAAATCTTTGTATATATTGCTTCTATATAGTCTAAGAAACATATATGCAAAGCATCCAAACAGTACAATTCGCCAATTTTTTGTTCCTCCAGTTTAAGTGAACAATGAGCCCCAATGGTTAATCCTTTATCGGAAATTATTTGTAACTTTCGACAAGTAGAACAATGAATGGAACAGGTAGACAGTTGAAATCTTTGTATATATTGCTTCTATATAGTCTAAGAAACATATGTGCAAAGCATCCAAACAGTACAATTCGCCAATTATTTCATCTTCAAGTTTAAGTGAACAGCGAGCCCCATTGATAATCATGAAATGGAAATTATTTGTAACTTTCTACAAGTAGAACAATGAATAGTACCGGTAGACGGGTGAAATGTTTCTATATATTGCTTCTAAGTAGTCTAAGAAACATATATGCAAAGCGTCCAAACAGTACAATTCGCCAATTTTTTGCTCTTCAAGTTTAAGTGAACTACGAGCCCCATTGTTAATCCTTTAACGGAAATTAATTGTAACTTTCTACAAGTAGAACAATGATTGGAACACGTAGACGGTTGAAATCTTTGTATATATTGCTTCCATATAGTCTAAGAAACATATATGCAAAGCATCCGAACAGTACCATTCGCCAATTTCTTGTCCTTCAAGTTTAAGTGAACAATGAGCCCCATTGTTAATCCTTTATCGGAAATTATTTGTAACTTTCGACAAGTAGAACAATGAATGGAACAGGTAGACGGTTGAAGTCATTGCATATATTGCTTCTATATAGTCTAAGAAACATATATGCAAAGCATCCAAACAGTACCATTCGCCAATTTTTTGTTCTTCAAGTTTAAGTGAACTACGAGCCCCATCGTTAATACTTTAACGGAAATTAATTGTAACTTGCGACAAGTATAACAATGAATGGAACAGGTAGACGGTTGAAATCAATGTATATATTGCTTATATATAGTCTAAGAAACATATATGCAAAGCATCCAAACAGTACCATTCGCCAATTTTTGTTCTTCAAGTTTACGTGAACTACGAGCCCCATTGTTAATCCTTTAAAGGAAATTATTTGTAACTTGCGACAAGTAGAACAATCAATGGAACAGTTAGACGATTGAAATCAATGTATATATTGCTTCTATATAGTCTAAGAAACATATATGCAAAGCATCCAAACAGTACCATTCATCAATTTTTTGTTCTTCAAGTTTAAGTGAACAACGAGCCCCATTGTTAATCCTTTAAAGGAAATTATTCGTAAATTTCGACAAGTAGAACAATGATTGGAACACGTAGACGGTTGAAATCTTTGTATATATTGCTTCCATATAGTCTATGAAACATGTACGCAAAGCATCCAAACAGTACCATTCGTCAATTTTTTGTTCTTCAAGTTTAAGTGAACAATGAGCCCCAATGGTTAATCCTTTATCGGAAATTATTTGTAACTTTCGACAAGTAGAACAATGAATGGATCAGGTAGAGGGTTGAAATCATTGTATATATTGCTTCTATATAGTCTAAGAAGAATATCTGCATATCATCCAAACAGTAAAATTCGCCAATTATTTGTTCTTCAAGTTTACGTGAACTACGAGCCCCATTGTTAATCCTTTAAAGGAAATTATTTATAACTTGCGACAAGTAGAACAATGAATAGTACAGGTAGACGGGTGAAATCTTTCTATATATTGCTTCTAAATAGTCTAAGAAACATATATGCAAAGCATCCAAACAGTACAATTCGCCAATTTTTTGTTCTTCAAGTTTAAGTGAACAATGAGCCCCAATGGTTAATCCTTTATCGGAAATTATTTGTAACTTTCGACAAGTAGAACAATGAATGAAACAGTTAGACGGTTGAAATCTTTGTATATGTTGCTTCTATATAGTCCAAGAAACATATATGCAAAGCATCCAAACAGTACCATTCATCAATTTTTTGTTCTTCAAGTTTAAGTGAACAACGAGCCCCATTGTTAATCCTTTAAAGGAAAATATTCGTAAATTTCGACAAGTAGAACAATGATTGGAACACGTAGACGGTTGAAATCTTTGTATATATTGCTTCCATATAGTCTATGAAACATATATGCAAAGCATCCAAACAGTACCATTCGTCAATTTTTTGTTCTTCAAGTTTAAGTGAACAATGAGCCCCAATGGTTAATCCTTTATCGGAAATTATTTGTAACTTTCGACAAGTAGAACAATGAATGGATCAGGTAGAGGGTTGAAATCATTGTATATATTGCTTCTATATAGTCTAAGAAACATATCTGCATATCATCCAAACAGTAAAATTCGCCAATTATTTGTTCTTCAAGTTTACGTGAACTACGAGCCCCATTGTTAATCCTTTAAAGGAAATTATTTGTAACTTGCGACGAGTAGAACAATGAATAGTACAGGTAGACGGGTGAAATCTTTCTATATATTGCTTCTAAATAGTCTAAGAAACATATATGCAAAGCATCCAAACAGTACAATTCGCCAATTTTTTGTTCTTCAAGTTTAAGTGAACAATGAGCCCCAATGGTTAATCCTTTATCGGAAATTATTTGTAACTTTCGACAAGTAGAACAATGAATGAAACAGTTAGACGGTTGAAATCTTTGTATATGTTGCTTCTATATAGTCTAAGAAACCGATATGCAAAGCATCTAAACAGTAACAATCGCCAATTTTTTGATCTTCAAGTTTAAGTGAACAGCGAGCCCCATTGATAATCATGAAATGGAAATTATTTGTAACTTTCTACAAGTAGAACAATGAATAGTGCAGGTAGACGGGTGAAATCTTTCTATATACTGCTTCTAAATAGTCTAAGAAACATATATGCAAAGCATCCAAACAGTACAATTCGCCAATTATTTGATCTTCAAGTTTAAGTTAACTACGAGCCCCATTGTTAATCCTTTAAAGGAAATTATTTGTAACTTGCGACAAGTAGAACAATGAATAGTACAGGTAGACGGGTGAAATCTTTCTATATATTGCTTCTAAATAGTCTAAGAAACATATATGCAAAGCATCCAAACAGTACAATTCGCCAATTTTTTGTTCTTCAAGTTTAAGTGAACAATGAGCCCCAATGGTTAATCCTTTATCGGAAATTATTTGTAAATTTCGACAAGTAGAACAATGAATGGATCATGTAGACGGTTGAAATCATTGTATATATTGCTTCTATATAGTCTACGAAACATATATGCAAAGCATCTAAACAGTAACAATCGCCAATTTTTTGATCTTCAAGTTTAAGTGAACTTCGAGCCCCATTGTTAATCCTTTAACGGAAATTAATTGTAACTTTCTACAAGTAGAACAATGATTGGAACACGTAGACGGTTGAAATCTTTGTATATATTGCTTCTATATAATCTAAGAAACATATATGCAAAGCATCCAAACAGTACAATTCGCCAATTTTTTGTTCTTCCAGTTTAAGTGAACAATGAGACCCATTGTTAATCCTTTATCGGAAATTATTTGTAACTTTCGACAAGTAGAACAATGAATGGAACAGGTAGACGGTTGAAATCATTGTATATATTGCTTCTATATAGTCTAAGAAACATATCTGCATATCATCCAAACAGTAAAATTCGCCAATTATTTGATCTTCAAGTTTAAGTGAACTACGAGCCGCATTGTTAATACTTTAACGGAAATTATTTGTAACTTGCGACAAGTAGAACAATGAATGGAACAGGTAGACGGTTGAAATCAATGTATATATTGCTTCTAAATAGTCTAAGAAACATATCTGCATATCATCCAAACAGTACAATTCGCCAATTATTTGATCTTCAAGTTTAAGTGAACTACGAGCCCCATTGTTAATACTTTAACGGAAATTATTTGTAAATTTCGACAAGTAGAACAATGATTGGAACACGTAGACGGTTGAAATCTTTGTATATATTGCTTCCATATAGTCTAAGAAACATGTACGCAAAGCATCCAAACAGTACTATTCGCCAATTTTTTGTTCTTCAAGTTTAAGTGAACAATGAGCCCCAATGGTTAATACTTTATCGGAAATTATTTGTAATTTTCGACAAGTAGAACAATGAATGGAACATGTAAACGGTTGAAATCTTTGTATATATTGCTTCTATATAGTCTAAGAAACATATATGCAAAGCATCCAAACAGTACAATTCGCCAATTTTTTGATCTTCAAGTTTAAGTGAACAGCGAGCTCCACTGATTATCATGAAATGGAAATTATTTGTAACTTTCTACAAGTTGAACAATGAATAGTACAGGTAGACGGGTGAAGTCTTTATATATATTGCTTCTATATAGTCTAAGAAACATATATGCAAATCATCCAAACAGTACAATTCGCCAATTTATTGTTCTTCAAGTTTAAGTGAACAATGAGCCCCAATGTTAATCCTTTAACGGAAATTATTTGTAAATTTCGACAAGTAGAACAATGAATGGAACAGGTAGACGGTTGAAATCTTTGTATATATTGCTTCTATATAATCAAAGAAACATGTATGCAAATCATCCAAACAGTACCATTCGCCAATTTTTTGTTCTTCAAGTTTAAGTGAACAACGAGCCCCATTGTTAATCCTTTAAAGGAAATTATTTGTAAATTTCGACAAGTAGAACACTGAATGGAACAGGTAGACTGTTGAAATCATTGTATATATTGCTTCTATATAGTCTAAGAAACATATATGCAAAGCATCCATATAGTACAATTCGACAATTTTTTGTTCTTCAAGTTTAAGTGAACAATGAGCCCCATTGTTAATCCTTTATCGGAAATTATTTGTAACTTTCGACAAGTAGAACAGTGAATGGAACAGGTAGACGGTTGAAATCTTTGTATATATTGCTTCTATATAGTATAAGAAACATATATGCAAAGCATCCAAACAGTACCATTCGCCAATTTTTTGTTCTTCAAGTTTAAGTGAACTACGAGCCCCATTGTTAATCCTTTAAAGGAAATTATTTGTAACTTGCGACAAGTAGAACAATCAATGGAACAGTTAGACGATTGAAATCAATGTATATATTGCTTCTATATAGTCTAAGAAACATATATGCAAAGCATCCAAACAGTACCATTCATCAATTTTTTGTTCTTCAAGTTTAAGTGAACAACGAGCCCCATTGTTAATCCTTTAAAGGAAATTATTTGTAACTTTCGACAAGTAGAACAATGAATGGAACAGGTAGACGGTTGAAATCTTTGTATATATTGCTTCTATATAGTCTAAGAAACATATATGCAAAGCATCCAAACAGTACAATTCGCCAATTTTTTGTTCCTCCAGTTTAAGTGAACAATGAGCCCCAATGGTTAATCCTTTATCGGAAATTATTTGTAACTTTCGACAAGTAGAACAATGAATGGAACAGGTAGACGGTTGAAATCTTTGTATATATTGCTTCTATATAGTCTAAGAAACATATATGCAAAGCATCCAAACAGTACAATTCGCCAATTTATTGTTCTTCAAATTTAAGTGAACTACGAGTCCCATTGTTAATACTTTAGCGGAAATTATTTGTAACTTGCGACAAGTAGAACAATGACTGGAACAGGTAGACGGTTGAAATCATTGTATATATTGCTTCTATATAGTCTAAGAAACATATATGCAAAGCATCCAAACAGTACAATTCGCCAATTTATTGTTCTTCAAATTTAAGTGAACTACGAGTCCCATTGTTAATACTTTAACGGAAATTATTTGTAACTTGCGACAAGTAGAACAATGAATGGAACAGGTAGACGGTTGAAATC
This sequence comes from Cerceris ruficornis, assembly GCA_963989415.1. Lineage (NCBI taxonomy): Eukaryota > Metazoa > Arthropoda > Insecta > Hymenoptera > Crabronidae > Cerceris > Cerceris ruficornis. The sequence goes on from CAXDIW010000076.1 coordinate 1,703,568, forward strand.
CTTGTATATATTGCGTCTATATAGTCTAAGAAACATATATGCAAAGCATCCAAACAGTACCATTCGCCAATTTTTTGTTCTTCAAGTTTAAGTGAACTACGAGCCCCATCGTTAATACTTTAACGGAAATTAATTGTAACTTGCGACAAGTATAACAATGAATGGAACAGGTAGACGGTTGAAATCAATGTATATATTGCTTATATATAGTCTAAGAAACATATATGCAAAGCATCCAAACAGTACCATTCGCCAATTTTTGTTCTTCGAGTTTACGTGAACTACGAGCCCCATTGTTAATCCTTTAAAGGAAATTATTTGTAACTTGCGACAAGTAGAACAATCAATGGAACAGTTAGACGATTGAAATCAATGTATATATTGCTTCTATATAGTCTAAGAAACATATATGCAAAGCATCCAAACAGTACCATTCATCAATTTTTTGTTCTTCAAGTTTAAGTGAACAACGAGCCCCATTGTTAATCCTTTAAAGGAAATTATTCGTAAATTTCGACAAGTAGAACAATGATTGGAACACGTAGACGGTTGAAATCTTTGTATATATTGCTTCCATATAGTCTATGAAACATGTACGCAAAGCATCCAAACAGTACCATTCGTCAATTTTTTGTTCTTCAAGTTTAAGTGAACAATGAGCCCCAATGGTTAATCCTTTATCGGAAATTATTTGTAACTTTCGACAAGTAGAACAATGAATGGATCAGGTAGAGGGTTGAAATCATTGTATATATTGCTTCTATATAGTCTAAGAAACATATCTGCATATCATCCAAACAGTAAAATTCGCCAATTATTTGTTCTTCAAGTTTACGTGAACTACGAGCCCCATTGTTAATCCTTTAAAGGAAATTATTTGTAACTTGCGACAAGTAGAACAATGAATAGTACAGGTAGACGGGTGAAATCTTTCTATATATTGCTTCTAAATAGTCTAAGAAACATATGAGCAAAGCATCCAAACAGTACAATTCGCCAATTTTTTGTTCTTCAAGTTTAAGTGAACAATGAGCCCCAATGGTTAATCCTTTATCGGAAATTATTTGTAACTTTCGACAAGTAGAACAATGAATGGATCAGGTAGAGGGTTGAAATCATTGTATATATTGCTTCTATATAGTCTAAGAAACATATCTGCATATCATCCAAACAGTAAAATTCGCCAATTATTTGTTCTTCAAGTTTACGTGAACTACGAGCCCCATTGTTAATCCTTTAAAGGAAATTATTTGTAACTTGCGACAAGTAGAACAATGAATAGTACAGGTAGACGGGTGAAATCTTACTATATATTGCTTCTAAATAGTCTAAGAAACATGTATGCAAAGCATCCAAACAGTACAATTCGCCAATTTTTTGTTCTTCAAGTTTAAGTGAACAATGAGCCCCAATGGTTAATCCTTTATCGGAAATTATTTGTAACTTTCGACAAGTAAAACAATGAATGGAACAGGTAGACGGTTGAAATCCTTGTATATATTGCGTCTATATAGTCAAAGAAACATATATGCAAAGCATCCAAACAGTACAATTCGCCAATTTTTTGCTCTTCAAGTTTAAGTGAACTACGAGCCCCATTGTTAATCCTTTATCGGAAATTATTTGTAATTTTCGACAAGTAGTACAATGAATGGAACAGGTAGACGGTTGAAATCTTTGTATATATTGCTTCTATATAATCTAAGAAACATATATGCAAAGCATCTAAACAGTAACAATCGCTAATTTTTTGATCTTCAAGTTTAAGTGAACAGCGAGCCCCATTGATAATCATGAAATGGAAATTATTTGTAACTTTCTACAAGTAGAACAAATGAATAGTACAGGTAGACGTGTGAAATATTTGTATATATTGCTTCTATATAGTCTAAGAAACATATATGCAAAGCATCCAAACAGTACAATTCGCCAATTTATTGTTCTTCAAGTTTAAGTGAACAATGAGCCCCAATGGTTAATCCTTTATCGGAAATTATTTGTAACTTTCGACTAGTAGAACAATGAATGGAACAGGTAGACGGTTGAAATGTTTGTATATATTGCTTCTATATAGTCTAAGAAACATATATGCAAAGCATCCAAACAGTACCATTCGCCAATTTTTTGTTCTTCAAATTTAAGTGAACTACGAGCCCCGTTGTTAATCCTTTAAAGGAAATTATTTGTAACTTTCGACAAGTAGAACAATGAATGGAACAGGTAGACGGTTGAAATCTTTGTATATATTGCTTCTATATAGTCTAAGAAACATATATGCAAAGCATCCAAACAGTACAATTCGCCAATTTTTTGTTCCTCCAGTTTAAGTGAACAATGAGCCCCAATGGTTAATCCTTTATCGGAAATTATTTGTAACTTTCGACAAGTAGAACAATGAATGGAACAGGTAGACAGTTGAAATCTTTGTATATATTGCTTCTATATAGTCTAAGAAACATATGTGCAAAGCATCCAAACAGTACAATTCGCCAATTATTTCATCTTCAAGTTTAAGTGAACAGCGAGCCCCATTGATAATCATGAAATGGAAATTATTTGTAACTTTCTACAAGTAGAACAATGAATAGTACAGGTAGACGGGTGAAATGTTTCTATATATTGCTTCCATATAGTCTAAGAAACATATATGCAAAGCATCCAAACAGTACCATTCGCCAATTTTTTGTTCTTCAAGTTTATGTGAACAATGAGACCCATTGTTAAACCTTTATCGGAAATTATTTGTAACTTTCGACAAGTAGAACACTGAATGGAACAGGTAGGCGGTTGAAACCTTTGTATATATTGCTTCTATATAGTCTAAGAAACATATATGCAAAGCATCCAAACAGTACAATTCGCCAATTTTTTGTTCTTCAAGTTTAAGTGAACAATGAGCCCCAATGGTTAATCCTTTATCGGAAATTATTTGTAACTTTCGACAAGTAGAACAATGAATGGAACAGGTAGACGATTGAAATCTTTGTATATATTGCTTCTATATAGTCTAAGAAACATATATGCAAAGCATCCATATAGTACAATTCGACAATTTTTTGTTCTTCAAGTTTAAGTGAACAATGAGCCCCATTGTTAATCCTTTATCGGAAATTATTTGTAACTTTCGACAAGTAGAACAGTGAATGGAACAGGTAGACGGTTGAAATCTTTGTATATATTGCTTCTATATAGTATAAGAAACATATATGCAAAGCATCCAAACAGTACCATTCGCCAATTTTTTGTTCTTCAAGTTTAAGTGAACTACGAGCCCCATTGTTAATCCTTTAAAGGAAATTATTTGTAAATTTCGGCAAGTAGAACAATGAATGGAACAGGTAGACGGTTGAAATCTTTGTATATATTGCTTCTATATAATCTAAGAAACATATATTCAAAGCATCCAAACAGTACCATTCGCCAATTTTTTGTTCTTCAAGTTTAAGTGAACTACGAGCCCCATTGTTAATACTTTAACGGAAATTATTTGTAACTTGCGACAAGTAGAACAATGAATGGAACAGGTAGACGGTTGAAATCAATGTATATATTGCTTCTATATAGTCTAAAAAACATATATGCAAAGCATCCAAACAGTAACATTCGCCAATTTTTTGTTCTTCAAGTTTAAGTGAACTACGAGCCCCATTGTTAATCCTTTAAAGGAAATTATTTGTAAATTTCGACAAGTAGAACAATGAAGGGAACAGGTAGACTGTTGAAATAATTGTATATATTGCTTCTATATAGTCTAAGAAACATATATGCATAGCGTCCAAACAGTACAATTCGCCAATTTTTTGCTCTTCAAGTTTAAGTGAACTACGAGCCCCATTGTTAATCCTTTAAAGGAAATTATTTGTAAATTTCGGCAAGTAGAACAATGAATGGAATAGGTAGACGGTTGAAATCATTGTATATATTGCTTCTATATAGTCTAAGAAACATATCTGCAGATCGTCCAAACAGTACAATTCGCCAATTATTTGATCTTCAAGTTTAAGTGAACTACGAGCCCCATTGTTAATACTTTAACGGAAATTATTTGTAACTTGCGACAAGTAGAACAATGAATGGAACAGGTAGACGGATGAAATCATTGTATATATTGCTTCTATGTAGTCTAAGAAACATATATGCAAAGCATCCAAACAGTACAATTCGCCAATTTTTTGTTCTTCAAGATTAAGTGAACAGTGAGCCCCAATGGTTAATCCTTTATCGGTAATTATTTGTAACTTTCGACAAGTAGAACAATGAATGTAACATGTAGACGGTTGAAATCTTTGTATATATTGCTTCTATATAGTCTAAGAAACATATATACAAAGCATCCAAACAGTACAATTCGCCAATTTTTTGTTCTTCAAGTTTAAGTGAACTACGAGCCCCATTGTTAATACTTTAACGGAAATTAATTGTAACTTTCTACAAGTAGAACAATGATTGGAACACGTAGACGGTTGAAATCTTTGTATATATTGCTTCCATATAGTCTAAGAAACATATATGCAAAGCATCCAAACAGTACAATTCGCCAATTTTTTGTTCTTCAAGTTTAAGTGAACAATGAGCCTCAATGTTTAATCCTTTATCGGTAATTATTTGTAACTTTCGACAAGTAGAACAATGATTGGAACACGTAGACGGTTGAAATCTTTGTATATATTGCTTCTATATAATCTAAGAAACATATATGCAAAGCTTCCAAACAGTACCATTCGCCAATTTTTTGTTCTTCAAGTTTAAGTGAACAACGAGCCCCATTGATAATCATGAAACGGAAATTATTTGTAACTTTCTACAAGTAGAACAATGAATAGAACAGGTAGACGGTTGAAATCTTTGTATATGTTGCTTCTATATAGTCTAAGAAACCTATATGCAAAGCATCTAAACAGTAACAATCGCCAATTTTTTGATCTTCAAGTTTAAGTGAACAGCGAGCCCCATTGATAATCATGAAATGGAAATTATTTGTAAATCTCTACAAGTAGAACAAATGAATAGTACAGGTAGACGGGTGAAATCTTTCTATATATTGCTTCTAAATAGTCTAAGAAACATATATGCAAAGCATCCAAACAGTACCATTCGCCAATTTTTTGTTCTTCAAGTTTAAGTGAACAATGAGACCCATTGTTAATCCTTTATCGGAAATTATTTGTAACATTCGACAAGTAGAACAATGAATGGAACAGGTAGACGGTTGAAATCATTGTATATATTGCTTCTATATAGTCTAAGAAACATATATGCTAAGCATCCAAACAGTACAATACGCCAATTTTTTGTTCTTCAAGTTTAAGTGAACTACGAGCCCCATTGTTAATCCTTTAACGGAAATTATTTGTAACTTTCGACAAGTAGAACAATGAATGGAACAGGTAGACGGTTGAAATCCTTGTATATATTGCGTCTATATAGTCAAAGAAACATATATGCAAAGCATCCAAACAGTACAATTCGCCAATTTTTTGCTCTTCAAGTTTAAGTGAACTACGAGCCCCATTGTTAATCCTTTATCGGAAATTATTTGTAATTTTCGACAAGTAGTACAATGAATGGAACAGGTAGACGGTTGAAATCTTTGTATATATTGCTTCTATATAATCTAAGAAACATATATGCAAAGCATCTAAACAGTAACAATCGCTAATTTTTTGATCTTCAAGTTTAAGTGAACAGCGAGCGCCATTGATAATCATGAAATGGAAATTATTTGTAACTTTCTACAAGTAGAACAAATGAATAGTACAGGTAGACGGGTGAAATCTTTGTATATATTGCTTCTATATAGTCTAAGAAACATATATGCAAAGCATCCAAACAGTACAATTCGACAATTTATTGTTCTTCAAGTTTAAGTGAACAATGAGCCCCAATGGTTAATCCTTTATCGGAAATTATTTGTAACTTTCGACTAGTAGAACAATGAATGGAACAGGTAGACGGTTGAAATGTTTGTATATATTGCTTCTTTATAGTCTAAGAAACATATATTCAAAGCATCCAAACAGTACCATTCGCCAATTTTTTGTTCTTCAAGTTTAAGTGAACTACGAGCCCCGTTGTTAATCCTTTAAAGGAAATTATTTGTAACTTTCGACAAGTAGAACAATGAATGGAACAGGTAGACGGTTGAAATCTTTGTATATATTGCTTCTATATAGTCTAAGAAACATATATGCAAAGCATCCAAACAGTACAATTCGCCAATTTTTTGTTCCTCCAGGTTAAGTAAACAATGAGCCCCAATGGTTAATCCTTTATCGGAAATTATTTGTAACTTTCGACAAGTAGAACAATGAATGGAACAGGTAGACAGTTGAAATCTTTGTATATATTGCTTCTATATAGTCTAAGAAACATATGTGCAAAGCATCCAAACAGTACAATTCGCCAATTATTTCATCTTCAAGTTTAAGTGAACAGCGAGCCCCATTGATAATCATGAAATGGAAATTATTTGTAACTTTCTACAAGTAGAACAATGAATAGTACAGGTAGACGGGTGAAATGTTTCTATATATTGCTTCCATATAGTCTAAGAAACATATATGCAAAGCATCCAAACAGTACCATTCGCCAATTTTTTGTTCTTCAAGTTTATGTGAACAATGAGACCCATTGTTAAACCTTTATCGGAAATTATTTGTAACTTTCGACAAGTAGAACACTGAATGGAACAGGTAGGCGGTTGAAACCTTTGTATATATTGCTTCTATATAGTCTAAGAAACATATATGCAAAGCATCCAAACAGTACAATTCGCCAATTTTTTGTTCTTCAAGTTTAAGTGAACAATGAGCCCCAATGGTTAATCCTTTATCGGAAATTATTTGTAACTTTCGACAAGTAGAACAATGAATGGAACAGGTAGACGATTGAAATCTTTGTATATATTGCTTCTATATAGTCTAAGAAACATATATGCAAAGAATCCAAACAGTACAATTCGCCAATTATTTGATCTTCAAGTTTAAGTGAACTACGAGCCCCATTGTTAATACTTTAACGGAAATTATTTGTAACTTGCGACAAGTAGAACAATGAATGGAACAGGTAGCCGGTTGAAATCAATGTATATATTGCTTCTATATAGTCTAAGAAACATATATGCAAAGCATCCAAACAGTACAATTCGCCAATTTTTTGTTCTTCAAGTTTAAGTGAATAATGAGCCCCATTGTTAATCCTTTATCGGAAATTATTTGTAAATTTCGACAAGTAGAACAATGAGTGGAACAGGTAGACGGTTGAAATCAATGTATATATTGCTTCTATATAGTCTAAGAAACATATATGCAAAGCATCCAAACAGTACAATTCGCCAATTTATTGTTCTTCAAGTTTAAGTGAACATCGAGCCCCATTGTTAATCCTTTAAAGGAAATTATTTGTAACTTTCGACAAGTAGAACAATGAATGTAACTGGTAGACGGTTGAAATCTTTTTATATATTGCTTCTATATAGTCTACGAAACATATATGCAAAGCCTCCAAACAGTACAATTCGCCAATTTTTTGTTCTTCAAGTTTAAGTGAACTACGAGCCCCATTGTTAATCCTTTAAAGGAAATTATTTGTAAATTTCGACAAGTAGAACAATGAATGGATCAGGTAGACGGTTGAAATCATTGTATATATTGCTTCTATATAGTCTACGAAACATATATGCAAAGCATCCAAACAGTACAATTCGCCAATTTTTTGTTCTTCAAGTTTAATTGAATAATGAGCCCCATTGTTAATCCTTTATCGGAAATTATTTGTAAATTTCGACAAGTAGAACAATGAGTGGAACAGGTAGACGGTTGAAATCAATGTATATATTGCTTCAATATAGTCTAAGAAACATATATGCAAAGCATCCAAACAGTACCATTCGCCAATTTTTTGTTCTTAAAGTTTAAGTGAACAATGAGCCCCAATGTTAATCCTTTGACGGAAATTACTTGTAACTTTCGACAAGTAGAACAATGAATGGAACAGGTAGACGGTTGAAATCTTTGTATATATTGCTACTATATAATCTAAGAAACATATATTCAAAGCATCCTAACAGTACCATTCGCCAATTTTTTGTTCTTCAAGCTTAAGTGAACAACGAACCCCATTGTTAATCCTTTAAAGGAAATTATTTGTAAATTTCGAAAAGTAGAACAATGATTGGAACACGTAGACGGTTGAAATCTTTGTATATATTGCTTCCATATAGTCTAAGAAACATGTACGCAAAGCATCCAAACAGTACCATTCGCCAATTTTTTGTTCTTCAAGTTTAAGTGAACAATGAGCCCCAATGGTTAATCCTTTTTCGGAAATTATTTGTAATTTTCGACAAGTAGAACAATGAATGGAACAGGTAGACGGTTGAAATCTTTGTATATATTGCTTCTATATAATCTAAGAATCATATATGCAAAGCACCTAAACAGTAACAATCGCCAATTTTTTGATCTTCAACTTTAAGTGAACAGCGAGCCCCATTGATAATCATGAAATGGAAATTATTTGTAACTTTCTACAAGTAGAACAATGAATAGTACAGGTAGACGGGTGAAATCTTTCTATATATTGCTTCTAAATAGTCTAAGAAACATATATGCAAAGCATCCAAACAGTACAATTCGCCAATTTTTTGTTCTTCAAGTTTAAGTGAACTACGATCCCCATTGTTAATCCCTTAACGGAAATTATTTGTAACTTTCGACAAGCAGAACAATGAATGGAACAGGTAGACGGTTGAAATCATTGTATATATTGCTTCTATATAGTCTAAGAAACATATATGCAAAGCATCCAAACAGTACAATTCGACAATTTTTTGTTCTTCAAGTTTAGTGAACAATGAGCCCCAGTGGTTAATCCTTTATCGGAAATTATTTGTAATTTTCGACAAGTAGAACAATGAGTGGAACAGGTAGACGGTTGAAATCAATGTATATATTGCTTCAATATAGTCTAAGAAACATATATGCAAAGCATCCAAACAGTACCATTCGCCAATTTTTTGTTCTTAAAGTTTAAGTGAACAATGAGCCCCAATGTTAATCCTTTAACGGAAATTATTTGTAAATTTCGACAAGTAGAACAATGAATGGAATAGGTAGACGGTTGAAATCTTTGTATATATTGCTTCTATATAATCTAAGAAACATGTATGCAAATCATCCAAACAGTACCATTCGCGAATATTTTGTTCTTCAAGTTTAAGTGAACAACGAGCCCCATTGATAATCATGTGAATGGAAATTATTTGTAACTTTCTACAAGTAGAACAATGAATAGTACAGGTAGACGGGTGAAATCTTTCTATATATTGCTTCTAAATAGTCTACGAAACATACATGCAAAGCATCCAAACAGTACAATTCGCCAATTTATTGTTCTTCAAGTTTAAGTGAACTACGAGCCCCATTGTTAATCCTTTAAAGGAAATTATTTGTAAATTTCGACAAGTAGAACAATGAATGGATCATGTAGACGGTTGAAATCATTGTATATATTGCTTCTATATAGTCCAAGAAACATATATGCAAAGCGTCCAAACAGTACAATTCGCCAATTTTTTGCTCTTCAAGTTTAAGTGAACTACGAGCCCCATTGTTAATCCTTTAAAGGAAATTATTTGTAAATTTCGGCAAGGAGAACAATGAATGGAATAGGTAGAGGGTTGAAAACATTGTATATATTGCTTCTATATAGTCTAAGAAACATATATGCAAAGCATCCAAACAGTACAATTCGCCAATTTTTTGTTCTTCAAGTTTAAGTATACTACGAGCCCCATTGTTAATCCTTTATCGGAAATTATTTGTAATTTTCGACAAATAGAACAATGAATGGAACAGGTAGACGGTTGAAATCTTTGTATATATTGCTTCTATATAGTCTAAGAAACTTATATGCAAAGCATCCAAACAGTACAATTCGCCAGTTTTTTGTTCTTCAAGTTTAAGTGAACAATGAGCCCCAATGGTTAATCCTTTATCGGAAATTATTTCTACCTTCGACAAGTAGAACAATGAATGGAACACGTAGACGGTTGAAATCTTTGTATATATTGCTTCCATATAGTCTAAGAAACATGTACGCAAAGCATCCAAACAGTACCATTCGCCAAGTTTTTGTTCTTCAAGTTTAAGTGAACAATGAGCCCCAATGGTTAATCCTTTATCGGAAATTATTTGTAATTTTCGACAAGTAGAACAATGAATGGAACACGTAGACGGTTGAAATCTTTGTATATATTGCTTCTATATAGACTAAGAAACATATATGCAAAGCATCCAAACAGTACAATTCGCCAATTTATTGTTCTTCAAGTTTAAGTGAACAACGAGCCCCATTGTTAATCCTTTAAAGGAAATTATTTGTAAATTTCGAAAAGTAGAACAATGAATAGAACAGGTAGACGGTTGAAATCTTTGTATATGTTGCTTCTATATAGTCTAAGAAACCTATATGCAAAGCATCTAAACAGTAACAATCGCCAATTCTTTGTTCTTCAAGTTTAAGTAAACTAGGATCCCCATTGTTAATCCCTTAACGGAAATTATTTGTAAATTTCGAAAAGTTGAACAATGAATGGAACAGGTAGACGGTTGAAATCTTTGTAAATATTGCTTCTATATAATCTAAGAACCATATATGCAAAGCATCCAAACAGTACCATTCGCCAATTTTTTGTTCTTCAAGTTTAAGTGAACAATGAGCCCCAATGGTTAATACTTTATCGGAAATTATTTGTAATTTTCGACAAGTAGAACAATGAATGGAACATGTAAACGGTTGAAATCTTTGTATATATTGCTTCTATATAGTCTAAGAAACATATATGCAAAGCATCCAAACAGTACAATTCGCCAATTTTTTGATCTTCAAGTTTAAGTGAACAGCGAGCTCCATTGATTATCATGAAATGGAAATTATTTGTAACTTTCTACAAGTTGAACAATGAATAGTACAGGTAGACGGGTGAAGTCTTTATATATATTGCTTCTATATAGTCTAAGAAACATATATGCAAATCATCCAAACAGTACAATTCGCCAATTTATTGTTCTTCAAGTTTAAGTGAACAACGAGCCCCAATGGTTAATCCTTTATCGGATATTATTTGTAATTTTCGACAAGTAGAACAATGAATGGAACAGGTAGACGGTTGAAATCTTTGTATATATTGCTTCTATATAATCAAAGAAACATGTATGCAAATCATCCAAACAGTACCATTCGCCAATTTCTTGTTCTTCAAGTTTAAGTGAACAACGAGCCCCATTGATAATCATGTGAATGGAAATTATTTGTAACTTTCTACAAGTAGAACAATGAATAGTACAGGTAGACGGGTGAAATCTTTCTATATATTGCTTCTAAATAGTCTAAGAAACATATATGCAAAGCATCCAAACAGTACAATTCGCCAATTTTTTGTTCTTCAAGTTTAAGTGAACTACGAGCCCCATTGTTAATCCTTTAAAGGAAATTATTTGTAAATTTCGACAAGTAGAACAATGAATGGAACAGGTAGACTGTTGAAATCATTGTATATGTTGCTTCTATATAGTCCAAGAAACATATATGCAAAGCGTCCAAACAGTACAATTCGCCAATTTTTTGCTCTTCAAGTTTAAGTGAACTACGAGCCCCATTGTTAATCCTTTAAAGGAAATTATTTGTAAATTTCGGCAATTAGAACAATGAATGGAATAGGTAGACGGTTGAAATCAATGTATATATTGCTTCTATATAGTCTAAGAAACATATATGCAAAGCATCCAAACAGTACCATTCGCCAATTTTTTGTTCTTCAAGTTTAAGTGAACAACGAGCCCCGTTGTTAATCCTTTAAAGGAAATTATTTGTAAATTTCGACAAGTAGAACAGTGAATGGAATAGGTAGACGGTTGAAATCATTGTATATATTGCTTCTCTATAGTCTAAGAAACATATATGCAAAGCATTCAAACAGTACAATTCGTCAATTTATTGTTCTTCAAGTTTAAGTGTACAACGAGCCCCACTGTTAATCCTTTAAAGGAAATTATTTGTAAATTTCGACAAGTAGAACAATGAATGGAATAGGTAGACCGTTGAAATCTTTGTATATATTGCTTCTATATAATCTACGAAACATATATGCAAAGCATCCAAACAGTACCATTCGCCAATTTTTTGTTCTTCAAGTTTAAGTGAACTACGAGCCCCATTGTTAATCCTTTAAAGGAAATTATTTGTAAATTTCGACAAGTAGAACAATGAATGGAACAGGTAGACTGTTGAAATCATTGTATTTATTGCTTCTATATAGTCTAAGAAACATATATGCATAGCGTCCAAACAGTACAATGCGCCAATTTTTTGCTCTTCAAGTTTAAGTGAACTACGAGCCCCATTGTTAATCCTTTAAAGGAAATTATTTGTAACTTGCGACAAGTAGAACAATGAATGGAACAGGTAGACGGTTGAAATCAATGTATATATTGCTTCTATATAGTCTAAGAAACATATATGCAAAGTATCCAAACAGTACCATTCGCCAATTTTTTGTTCTTCAAGTTTAAGTGCACAATGAGCCCCATTGTTAATCCTTTAAAGGAAATTATTTGTAACTTTCGACAAGTAGAACAATGAATGGAACATGTAGACGGTTGAAATCATAGTATATATTGCTTCTATATAGTCTAAGAAACATATATGCAAAGCATCCAAACAGTACAATTCGCCAATTTATTGTTCTTCAAGTTTAAGTGAACATCGAGCCCCATTGTTAATCCTTTAAAGGAAATTATTTGTAACTTTCGACAAGTAGAACAATGAATGTAACTGGTAGACGGTTGAAATCAATGTATATATTGCTTCTATATAGTCTAAGAAACATATATGCAAAGCCTCCAAACAGTACAATTCGCCAATTTTTTGTTCTTCAAGTTTAAGTGAACTACGAGCCCCATTGTTAATCCTTTAAAGGAAATTATTTGTAAATTTCGACAAGTAGAACAATGAGTGGAACAGGTAGACGGTTGAAATCAATGTATATATTGCTTCAATATAGTCTAAGAAACATATATGCAAAGCATCCAAACAGTACCATTCGCCAATTTTTTGTTCTTAAAGTTTAAGTGAACAATGAGCCCCAATGTTAATCCTTTGACGGAAATTACTTGTAACTTTCGACAAGTAGAACAATGAATGGAACAGGTAGACGGTTGAAATCTTTGTATATATTGCTACTATATAATCTAAGAAACATATATGCAAAGCATCCTAACAGTACCATTCGCCAATTTTTTGTTCTTCAAGCTTAAGTGAACAACGAACCCCATTGTTAATCCATTAAAGGAAATTATTTGTAAATTTCGAAAAGTAGAACAATGATTGGAACACGTAGACGGTTGAAATCTTTGTATATATTGCTTCCATATAGTCTAAGAAACATGTACGCAAAGCATCCAAACAGTACCATTCGCCAATTTTTTGTTCTTCAAGTTTAAGTGAACAATGAGCCCCAATGGTTAATCCTTTATCGGAAATTATTTGTAATTTTCGACAAGTAGAACAATGAATGGAACAGGTAGACGGTTGAAATCTTTGTATATATTGCTTCTATATAATCTAAGAATCATATATGCAAAGCACCTAAACAGTAACAATCGCCAATTTTTTGATCTTCAACTTTAAGTGAACAGCGAGCCCCATTGATAATCATGAAATGGAAATTATTTGTAACTTTCGACAAGTAGAACAATGATTGGAACACGTAGACGGTTGACATCTTTGTATATATTGCTTCCATATAGTCTAAGAAACATGTACGCAAAGCATCCAAACAGTACCATTCGCCAAATTTTTGGTCTTCAAGTTTAAGTGAACAATAAGCCCCAATGGATAATCCTTTATCGGATATTATTTGTAATTTTCGACAAGTAGAACAATGAATGGAACAGGTAGACGGTTGAATTCTTTGTATATATTGCTACTATATAATCTAAGAAACATATATGCAAAGCATCCTAACAGTACCATTCGCCAATTTTTTGTTCTTCAAGCTTAAGTGAACAACGAGCCCCATTGTTAATCCTTTAAAGGAAATTATTTGTAAATTACGAAAAGTAGAACAATGATTGGAACACGTAGACGGTTGAAATCTTTGTATATATTGCTTCCATATAGTCTAAGAAACATGTACGCAAAGCATCCAAACAGTACCATTCGCCAATTTTTTGTTCTTCAAGTTTAAGTGAACAACGAGCCCCATTGATAATCATGAAATGGAAATTATTTGTAAATTTCGACAAGTAGAACAATGATTGGAACACGTAGACGGTTGAAATCTTTGTATATATTGCTTCCATATAGTCTAAGAAACATGTACGCAAAGCATCCAAACAGTACCATTCGCCAAATTTTTGGTCTTCAAGTTTAAGTGAACAATGAGCCCCAATGGATAATCCTTTACCGGATATTATTTGTAATTTTCGACAAGTAGAACAATGAATGGAACAAGTAGACGGTTGAAATCAATGTATATATTGCTTCTATATATTCTAAGAAACATATATGTAAAGCATCCAAACAGTACCATTCGCCAATTTTTTGTTCTTCAAGTTTAAGTGAACAATGAGCCCCATTGTTAATCCTTTATCGGAAATTATTTGTAATTTTCGACAAGTAGAACAATGAATGGAACAGGTAGACGATTGAAATCAATGTATATATTGCTTCTATATAGTCTGAGAAACATATATGCAAAGCATCCAAACAGTACCATTCATCAATTTTTTGTTCTTCAAGTTTAAGTGAACAACGAGCCCCATTGTTAATCCTTTAAAGGAAATTATTCGTAAATTTCGACAAGTAGAACAATGATTGGAACACGTAGACGGTTGAAATCATTGTATATGTTGCTTCCATATAGTCTAAGAAACATGTACGCAAAGCATCCAAACAGTACCATTCGCCAATTTTTTGTTCTTCAAGTTTAAGTGAACAATGAGCCCCAATTGTTAATCCTTTATCGGAAATTATTTGTAACTTTCGACAAGTAGAACAATGAATCGAACAGTTAGACGGTTGAAATCTTTGTATATATTGCTTCTATGTAATCTAAGAAACATATATGCAAAGCATCCAAACAGTACCATTCGCCAATTTTTTGTTCTTCAAGTTTAAGTGAACAACGAGCCCCATTGATAATCATGAAACGGAAATTATTTGTAACTTTCTACAAGTAGAACAATGAATGGAACAGGTAGACGGTTGAAATCATTGTATATATTGCTTCCATATAGTCTAAGAAACATATATGCAAAGCATTCACACAGTACAATTCGCCTATTTTTTGTTTTTCAAGTTTAAGTGAACAATGAGCCCCAATGGTTAATCCTTTATCGGTAATTATTTGTAACTTTCTACAAGTAGAACAATGAATGGAACAGGTAGACGGTTGAAATCATTGTATATATTGCTTCCATATAGTCTAAGAAACATATATGCAAAGCATTCAAACAGTACAATTCGCCTATTTTTTGTTTTTCAAGTTTAAGTGAACAACGAGCCCCATTGTTAATCTTTTAAAGGAAATTATTTGTAAATTTCGACAAGTTGAACAATGATTGGAACACGTAGACGGTTGAAATCTTTGTATATATTGCTTCCATATAGTCTAAGAAACATGTACGCAAAGCATCCAAACAGTACCATTCGCCAATTTTTTGTTCTTCAAGTTTAAGTGAACAATGAGCCCCAATGGTTAATCCTTTATCGGAAATTATTTGTAACTTTCGACAAGTAGAACAATGAATGGAACAGGTAGACGGTCGAAATCTTTGTATATATTGCTTCTATATAATCTAAGAAACATATATGCAAAGCATCCAAACAGTACCATTCGCCAATTTTTTGATCTTCAAGTTTAAGTGAACAGCGAGCCCCATTGATAATCATGAAACGGAAATTATTTGTAACTTTCTACAAGTAGAACAATGAATGGAACAGGTAGACGGTTGAAATCATTGTATATATTGCTTCCATATAGTCTAAGAAACATATATGCAAAGCATTCACACAGTACAATTCGCCTATTTTTTGTTTTTCAAGTTTAAGTGAACAATGAGCCCCAATGGTTAATCCTTTATCGGTAATTATTTGTAACTTTCTACAAGTAGAACAATGAATGGAACAGGTAGACGGTTGAAATCATTGTATATATTGCTTCCATATAGTCTAAGAAACATATATGCAAAGCATTCAAACAGTACAATTCGCCTATTTTTTGTTTTTCAAGTTTAAGTGAACAACGAGCCCCATTGATAATCATGAAACGGAAATTATTTGTAACTTTCTACAAGTAGAACAATGAATAGAACAGGTAGACGGTTGAAATCTTTGTATATGTTGTTTCTATATAGTCTAAGAAACATATATGCAAAGCATCCAAACAGTACAAATCGCCAATTTATTGTTCTTCAAGTTTAAGTGAACAACGAGCCCCATTGTTAATCCTTTAAAGGAAATTATTTGTAAATTTCGACAAGCAGAACAATGAATGGTACAGGTAGACGGTTGAAATCTTTGTATATATTGCTTCTATATAATCTAAGAAGCATATATGCAAAGCATCCAAACAGTACCATTCGCCAATTTTTTGTTCTTCAAGTTTAAGTGAACTACGAGCCCCATTGTTAAACCGTTAAAGGAAATTATTTGTAATTTTCGACAAGTAGAACAATGAATGGAACAGGTAGACGGTTGAAATCCTTGTATATATTGCGTCTATATAGTCTAAGAAACCTATATGCAAAGCATCTAAATAGTAACAATCGCCAATTTTTTGTTCTTCAAGTTTAAGTAAACTAGGATCCCCATTGTTAATCCCTTAACGGAAATTATTTGTAACTTTCGACAAGTAGAACAATGAATGGAACAGGTAGACGGTTGAAATCATTGTATATATTGCTTCTATATAATCTAAGAGACACATATGCAAAGCATCTAAACAGTAACAATCGCCAATTTTTTGATCTTCAAGTTTAAGTGAACAGCGAGCCCCATTGATAATCATGAAATGGAAATTATTTGTAACTTTCTACAAGTAGAACAATGAATAGTACAGGTAGACGGGTGAAATCATTGTATATATTGCTTCTATATAATCTACGAAACATATATGCAAAGCATCCAAACAGTACAATTCGCCAATTATTTCATCTTCATGTTTAAGTGAACTACGAGCCCCATTGTTAATCCTTTAAAGGAAATTATTTGTAAATTTCGACAAGTAGAACAATGAATGGATCATGTAGACGGTTGAAATCATTGTATATATTGCTTCTATATAGTCCAAGAAACATATATGCAAAGCGTCCAAACAGTACAATTCGCCAATTTTTTGCTCTTCAAGTTTAAGTGAACTACGAGCCCCATTGTTAATCCTTTAAAGGAAATTATTTGTAAATTTCGGCAAGGAGAACAATGAATGGAATAGGTAGAGGGTTGAAAACATTGTATATATTGCTTCTATATAGTCTAAGAAACATATATGCAAAGCAACCAAACAGTACAATTCGCCAATTTTTTGTTCTTCAAGTTTAAGTATACTACGATCCCCATTCTTAATCCCTTAACGGAAATTATTTGTAAATTTCGACAAGTTGAACAATGATTGGAACACGTAGACGGTTGAAATCTTTGTATATATTGCTTCCATATAGTCTAAGAAACATGTACGCAAAGCATCCAAACAGTACCATTCGCCAATTTTTTGTTCTTCAAGTTTAAGTGAACAATGAGCCCCAATGGTTAATCCTTTATCGGAAATTATTTGTAACTTTCGACAAGTAGAACAATGAATGGAACAGGTAGACGGTCGAAATCTTTGTATATATTGCTTCTATATAATCTAAGAAACATATATGCAAAGCATCCAAACAGTACCATTCGCCAATTTTTTGATCTTCAAGTTTAAGTGAACAGCGAGCCCCATTGATAATCATGAAACGGAAATTATTTGTAACTTTCTACAAGTAGAACAATGAATAGTACAGGTAGACGGGTGAAATCTGTCTATATATAGCTTCTAAATAGTCTAAGAAACATATATGCAAAGCATCCAAACAGTACAATTCGCGAATTTTTTGTTCTTCAAGTTTAAGTGAACTACGAGCCCCAATGTTAATCCTTTAACGGAAATTAATTGTAACTTTCTACAAGTAGAACAATGAATAGAACTGGTAGACGGTTGAAATCTTTGTATATGTTGCTTCTATATAGTCTAAGAAGCCTATATGCAAAGCATCTAAACAGTAACATTCGCCAATTTTTTGATCTTCAAGTTTAAGTGAACAATGAGCCCCATTGTTAATCCTTTATCGGAAATTATTTGTAACTTTCGACAAGTAGAACAATGAATAGTACAGGTAGACGGGTGAAATCTTTCTATATATTTCTTCTAAATAGTCTAAGAAACATATATGCAAAGCATCCAAACAGTACAATTCGCCAATTTTTTGTTCTTCAAGTTTAAGTGAACTACGAGCCCCATTGTTAATCCTTTAACGGAAATTAATTGTAACTTTCTACAAGTAGAACAATGATTGGAACACACAGACGGTTGAAATCTTTGTATATATTGCTTCCATATAGTCTAAGAAACATATATGCAAAGCATCCAAACAGTACAATTCGCCAATTTTTTGTTTTTCAAGTTTAAGTGAACTACGAGCCCCATTGTTAATCTTTTAACGGAAATTAATTGTAATTTTCTACAATTAGAACAATGAATGGATCAGGTAGACGGTTGAAATCATTGTATATGTTACATCTATATAGTCTAGGAAACATATATGCAAAGCACCCAAACAGTACCATTCGCCAATTTTTTGTTCTTCAAGTTTAAGTGAACTACGAGCCCCATTGTTAATCCATCAACGGAAATTATGTGTAACTTTCGACAAGTAGAACAATGAATGGAACAGGTAGACGGTTGAAATCATTGTATATATTGCTTCTATATAGTCTAAGAAACATATATGCCAAGCATCCAAACAGTACCATTCGCGAATTTATTGTTCTTCAAGTTTAAGTGAACAACGAGCCCCATTGATAATCATGAAAGGGAAATTATTTCTAAATTTCGACAAGTAGAACAATGATTGGAACAGGTAGACGGGTGAAATCCTTCTATATATTGCTTCTATATAGTCTAAGAAACATATATGCAAAGCATCCAAACAGTACAATTCGCCAATTTTTTTGTTCTTCAAGTTTAAGTGAACTACGAGCACCATTGTTAATCCTTTATCGGAAATTATTTGTAATTTTCGACAAATAGAACAATGAATGGAACAGGTAGACGGTTGAAATCTTTGTATATATTGCTTCTATATAGTCTAAGAAACATATATGCAAAGCATCCAAACAGTACCATTCGCCAATTTTTTGTTCTTCAAGGTTAAGTAAAAAATGAGCCCCATTGTTAATCCTTTATCGGAAATTATTTGTATCTTTCGACAACTAGAACAATGAATGGAACAGGTAGACGGTTGAAAACTTTGTATATATTGCTTCTATATAGTCTAAGAAACATGTACGCAAAGCATCCAAACAGTACCATTCGCCAATTTTTTGTTCCTCAAGTTTAAGTGAACAATGAGCCCCAATGGTTAATCCTTTATCGGAAATTATTTGTAACTTTCGACAAGTAGAACAATGAATAGAACAGGTAGACGGTTGAAATCTTTGTATATGTTGTTTCTATATAGTCTAAGAAACATATATGCAAAGCATCCAAAGAGTACAAATCGCCAATTTATTGTTCTTCAAGTTTAAGTGAACAACGAGCCCCATTGTTAATCCTTTAAAGGAAATTATTTGTAAATTTCGACAAGCAGAACAATGAATGGTACAGGTAGACGGTTGAAATCTTTGTATATATTGCTTCTATATAATCTAAGAAACATATATGCAAAGCATCCAAACAGTACCATTCGCCAATTTTTTGTTCTTCAAGTTTAAGTGAACTACGAGCCCCATTGTTAAACCTTTAAAGGAAATTATTTGTAATTTTCGACAAGTAGAACAATGAATGGAACAGGTAGACGGTTGAAATCCTTGTATATATTGCGTCTATATAGTCTAAGAAACATATATGCAAAGCATCCAAACAGTACAATTCGCCAATTTTTTGTTCTTCAAGTTTAAGTAAACTACGATCCCCATTGTTAATCCCTTAACGGAAATTATTTGTAACTTTCGACAAGTAGAACAATGAATGGAACAGGTAGACGGTTGAAATCATTGTATATATTGCTTCTATATAATTTACGAAACATATATGCAAAGAATCCAAACAGTACCACTCGCCAATTTTTTGTTCTTCAAGTTTAAGTGAACTACGAGCCCCATTGTTAATCCTTTAAAGGAAATTATTTGTAATTTTCGACAAGTAGAACAATGAATAGAACAGGTAGACGGTTGAAATCTTTGTATATGTTGCTTCTATATAGTCTAAGAAACCTATATGCAAAGCATCTAAACAGTAACAATCGCCAATTTTTTGATCTTCAAGTTTAAGTGAACAGCGTGCCCCATTGATAATCATGAAATGGAAATTATTTGTAACTTTCTACAAGTAGAACAATGAATAGTACAGGTAGACGGGTGAAATCTTTCTATATATTGCTTCTAAATAGTCTAAGAAACATATATGCAAAGCATCCAAACAGTACCATTCGCCAATTTATTGTTCTTCAAGTTTAAGTGAACAACGAGCCCCATTGTTAATCCTTTAAAGGAAATTATTTCTAAATTTCGACAAGTAGAACAATGATTGGAACACGTAGACTGTTGAAATCTTTGTATATATTGCTTCCGTATAGTCTAAGAAACATATATGCAAAGCATCCAAACAGTACCATTCGCCAATTTTTTGTTCTTCAAGGTTAAGTGAACAATGAGCCCGATTGTTAATACTTTATCGGAAATTATTTGTAAATTTCGACAAGCAGAACAATGAATGGTACAGGTAGACGGTTGAAATCTTTGTATATATTGCTTCTATATAATCTAAGAAACATATATGCAAAGCATCCAAACTGTACCATTCGCCAATTTTTTGTTCTTCAAGTTTAAGTGAACTACGAGCCCCATTGTTAAACCTTTAAAGGAAATTATTTGTAATTTTCGACAAGTAGAACAATGAATGGAACAGGTAGACGGTTGAAATCCTTGTATATATTGCGTCTATATAGTCTAAGAAACATATATGCAAAGCATCCAAACAGTACAATTCGCCAATTTTTTGTTCTTCAAGTTTAAGTAAACTACGATCCCCATTGTTAATCCCTTAACGGAAATTATTTGTAACTTTCGACAAGTAGAACAATGAATGGAACAGGTAGACGGTTGAAATCATTGTATATATTGCTTCTATATAATCTACGAAACATATATGCAAAGCATCCAAACAGTACCATTCGCCAATTTTTTGTTCTTCAAGTTTAAGTGAACTACGAGCCCCATTGTTAATCCTTTAAAGGAAATTATTTGTAATTTTCGTCAAGTAGAACAATGAATAGAACAGGTAGACGGTTGAAATCTTTGTATATGTTGCTTCTATATAGTCTAAGAAACCTATATGCAAAGCATCTAAACAGTAACAATCGCCAATTTTTTGATCTTCAAGTTTAAGTGAACAGCGAGCCCCATTGATAATCATGAAATGGAAATTATTTGTAACTTTCTACAAGTAGAACAATGAATAGTACAGGTAGACGGGTGAAATCTTTCTATATATTGCTTCTAAATAGTCTAAGAAACATATATGCAAAGCATCCAAACAGTACCATTCGCCAATTTATTGTTCTTCAAGTTTAAGTGAACAACGAGCCCCATTGTTAATCCTTTAAAGGAAATTATTTCTAAATTTCGACAAGTAGAACAATGATTGGAACACGTAGACTGTTGAAATCTTTGTATATATTGCTTCCGTATAGTGTAAGAAACATATATGCAAAGCATCCAAACAGTACCATTCGCCAATTTTTTGTTCTTCAAGGTTAAGTGAACAATGAGCCCGATTGTTAATACTTTATCGGAAATTATTTGTAAATTTCGACAAGTAGAACAATGATTGGAACACGTGGACGGTTGAAATCTTTGTATATATTGCTTCCATATAGTCTAAGAAACATATATGCAAAGCATCCAAACAGTACAATTCGCCAATTTTTTGTTCTTCAAGTTTAAGTGAACAATGAGCCCCAATGGTTAATCGTTTATCGGAAATTATTTGTAACTTTCGACAAGTAGAACAATGAATGGAACAGGTAGACGGTTGAAATCTTTGTATATATTGCTTCTATATAGTCTAAGAAACATATATGCAAAGCATCCAAACAGTACAAATCGCCAATTTATTGTTCTTCAAGTTTAAGTGAACAATTAGCCCCATTGTTAATCCTGTAAAGGAAATTATTTGTAACTTTCGACAAGTAGAACAATGAATGGAACAGGTAGACGGTTGAAATCTTTGTATATATTGCTTCTATATAGTCTAAGAAACATATATGCAAAGCATCCAAATAGTACGATTCGCCAATTTTTTGATCTTCAAGTTTAAGTGAACAACGAGCCCCATTGATAATCTTTTAACGGAAATTAATTGTAATTTTCTACAATTAGAACAATGAATGGATCAGGTAGACGGTTGAAATCATTGTATATGTTACATCTATATAGTCTAAGAAACATATATGCAAAGCACCCAAACAGTACCATTCGCCAATTTTTTGTTCTTCAAGTTTAAGTGAACTACGAGCCCCATTGTTAATCCATCAACGGAAATTATGTGTAACTTTCGACAAGTAGAACAATGAATGGAACAGGTAGACGGTTGAAATCATTGTATATATTGCTTCTAGATAGTCTAAGAAACATATATGCAAAGCATCCAAACAGTACCATTCGCGAATTTATTGTTCTTCAAGTTTAAGTGAACAACGAGCCCCATTGATAATCATGAAAGGGAAATTATTTCTAAATTTCGACAAGTAGAACAATGATTGGAACAGGTAGACGGGTGAAATCCTTCTATATATTGCTTCTATATAGTCTAAGAAACATATATGCAAAGCATACAAACAGTACAATTCGCCTATTTTTTGTTTTTCAAGTTTAAGTGAACAATGAGCCCCAATGGTTAATCCTTTATCGGTAATTATTTGTAACTTTCTACAAGTAGAACAAAGAATGGAACAGGTAGACGGTTGAAATCATTGTATATATTGCTTCCATATAGTCTAAGAAACATATATGCAAAGCATCCAAACAGTACAATTCGCCTATATTTTGTTTTTCAAGTTTAAGTGAACAACGAGCCCCATTGATAATCATGAAACGGAAATTATTTGTAACTTTCTACAAGTAGAACAATGAATGGAACAGGTAGACGGTTGAAATCTTTGTATATATTGCTTCTATATAATCTAAGAAACATATATGCAAAGCATCCAAACAGTACAATTCGCCAATTTTTTGTTTTTCAAGTTTAAGTGAACTACGAGCCCCATTGTTAATCTTTTAACGGAAATTAATTGTAATTTTCTACAATTAGAACAATGAATGGATCAGGTAGACGGTTGAAATCATTGTATATGTTACATCTATATAGTCTAAGAAACATATATGCAAAGCACCCAAACAGTACCATTCGCCAATTATTTGATCTTCAATTTTAAGTGAACTACGAGCCCCATTGTTAATACTTTAACGGAAATTATTTGTAACTTTCGACAAGTAGAACAATGAATGGAACAGGTAGACGGTTGAAATCCTTGTATATATTGCGTCTATATAGTCTAAGAAACATATATGCAAAGCATCCAAACAGTACAATTCGCCAATTTTTTGTTCTTCAAGTTTAAGTAAACTACGATCCCCATTGTTAATCCCTTAACGGAAATTATTTGTAACTTTCGACAAGTAGAACAATGAATGGAACAGGTAGACGGTTGAAATCATTGTATATATTGCTTCTATATAATCTACGAAACATATATGCAAAGCATCCAAACAGTACCATTCGCCAATTTTTTGTTCTTCAAGTTTAAGTGAACTACGAGCCCCATTGTTAATCCTTTAAAGGAAATTATTTGTAAATTTCGACAAGTAGAACAATGAGTGGAACAGGTTGACTGTTGAAATCATTGTATATATTGCTTCTATATAGTCTAAGAAACATATATGCTAAGCATCCAAACAGTACAATTCGCCAATTTTTTGTTCTTCAAGTTTAAGTAAACTACGATCCCCATTGTTAATCCCTTAACGGAAATTATTTGTAACTTTCGACAAGTAGAACAATGAATGGAACAGGTAGACGGTTGAAATCATTGTATGTATTGCTTCTATATAATCTAAGAGACACATATGCAAAGCATCTAAACAGTAACAATCGCCAATTTTTTGATCTTCAAGTTTAAGTGAACAGCGAGCCCCATTGATAATCATGAAATGGAAATTATTTGTAACTTTCTACAAGTAGAACAATGAATAGTACAGGTAGACGGGTGAAATCATTGTATATATTGCTTCTATATAATCTACGAAACATATATGCAAAGCATCCAAACAGTACAATTCGCCAATTATTTCATCTTCATGTTTAAGTGAACTACGAGCCCCATTGTTAATCCTTTAAAGGAAATTATTTGTAAATTTCGAAAAGTTGAACAATGAATGGAACAGGTAGACGTTTGAAAACATTGTATATATTGCTTCTATATAGTCTAAGAAACATATATGCAAAGCATCCAAACAGTACAATTCGCCAATTTATTGTTCTTCAAGTTTAAGTGAACAACGAGCCCCATTGTTAATCCTTTAAAGGAAATTATTTGTAAATTTCGACAAGTAGAACAATGAGTGGAACAGGTTGACTGTTGAAATCATTGTATATATTGCTTCTATATAGTCTAAGAAACATATATGCTAAGCATCCAAACAGTACAATTCGCCAATTTTTTGTTCTTCAAGTTTAAGTGAACAACGAGCCCCATTGTTAATCCTTTAAAGGAAATTATTTGTAAATTTCGACAAGTAGAACAATGAATGGAACAGGTAGACGGTTGAAATCTTTGTATATATTGCTTCTATATAGTCTAAAAAACATATATGCAAAGCATCCAAACAGTACAGTTCGCCAATTTATTGTTCTTCAAGTTTAAGTGAACAACGAGCCCCATTGATAATCATGAAATGGAAATTATTTGTAACTTTCTACAAGTAGAACAATGAATAGTACAGGTAGACGGGTGAAATCATTGTATATATTGCTTCTATATAATCTACGAAACATATATGCAAAGCATCCAAACAGTACAATTCGCCAATTATTTCATCTTCATGTTTAAGTGAACTACGAGCCCCATTGTTAATCCTTTAAAGGAAATTATTTGTAAATTTCGAAAAGTTGAACAATGAATGGAACAGGTAGACGTTTGAAAACATTGTATATATTGCTTCTATATAGTCTAAGAAACATATATGCAAAGCATCCAAACAGTACAATTCGCCAATTTATTGTTCTTCAAGTTTAAGTGAACAACGAGCCCCATTGTTAATCCTTTAAAGGAAATTATTTGTAAATTTCGACAAGTAGAACAATGAGTGGAACAGGTTGACTGTTGAAATCATTGTATATATTGCTTCTATATAGTCTAAGAAACATATATGCTAAGCATCCAAACAGTACAATTCGCCAATTTTTTGTTCTTCAAGTTTAAGTGAACAACGAGCCCCATTGTTAATCCTTTAAAGGAAATTATTTGTAAATTTCGACAAGTAGAACAATGAATGGAACAGGTAGACGGTTGAAATCTTTGTATATATTGCTTCTATATAGTCTAAAAAACATATATGCAAAGCATCCAAACAGTACAGTTCGCCAATTTATTGTTCTTCAAGTTTAAGTGAACAACGAGCCCCATTGATAATCATGAAATGGAAATTATTTGTAACTTTCTACAAGTAGAACAATGAATAGTACAGGTAGACGGGTGAAATCATTGTATATATTGGTTCTATATAATCTACGAAACATATATGCAAAGCATCCAAACAGTACAATTCGCCAATTATTTCATCTTCATGTTTAAGTGAACTACGAGCCCCATTGTTAATCCTTTAAAGGAAATTATTTGTAAATTTCGACAAGCAGAACAATGAATGGTACAGGTAGACGGTTGAAATCTTTGTATATATTGCTTCTATATAATCTAAGAAACATATATGCAAAGCATCCAAACAGTACCATTCGCCAATTTTTTGTTCTTCAAGTTTAAGTGAACTACGAGCCCCATTGTTAAACCTTTAAAGGAAATTATTTGTAATTTTCGACAAGTAGAACAATGAATGGAACAGGTAGACGGTTGAAATCCTTGTATATATTGCGTCTATATAGTCTAAGAAACATATATGCAAAGCATCCAAACAGTACAATTCGCCAATTTTTTGTTCTTCAAGTTTAAGTAAACTACGATCCCCATTGTTAATCCCTTAACGGAAATTATTTGTAACTTTCGACAAGTAGAACAATGAATGGAACAGGTAGACGGTTGAAAACTTTGTATATATTGCTTCTATATAGTCTAAGAAACATGTACGCAAAGCATCCAAACAGTACCATTCGCCAATTTTTTGTTCCTCAAGTTTAAGTGAACAATGAGCCCCAATGGTTAATCCTTTATCGGAAATTATTTGTAACTTTCGACAAGTAGAACAATGAATAGAACAGGTAGACGGTTGAAATCTTTGTATATGTTGTTTCTATATAGTCTAAGAAACATATATGCAAAGCATCCAAAGAGTACAAATCGCCAATTTATTGTTCTTCAAGTTTAAGTGAACAACGAGCCCCATTGTTAATCCTTTAAAGGAAATTATTTGTAAATTTCGACAAGCAGAACAATGAATGGTACAGGTAGACGGTTGAAATCTTTGTATATATTGCTTCTATATAATCTAAGAAACATATATGCAAAGCATCCAAACAGTACCATTCGCCAATTTTTTGTTCTTCAAGTTTAAGTGAACTACGAGCCCCATTGTTAAACCTTTAAAGGAAATTATTTGTAATTTTCGACAAGTAGAACAATGAATGGAACAGGTAGACGGTTGAAATCCTTGTATATATTGCGTCTATATAGTCTAAGAAACATATATGCAAAGCATCCAAACAGTACAATTCGCCAATTTTTTGTTCTTCAAGTTTAAGTAAACTACGATCCCCATTGTTAATCCCTTAACGGAAATTATTTGTAACTTTCGACAAGTAGAACAATGAATGGAACAGGTAGACGGTTGAAATCATTGTATATATTGCTTCTATATAATCTACGAAACATATATGCAAAGAATCCAAACAGTACCATTCGCCAATTTTTTGTTCTTCAAGTTTAAGTGAACTACGAGCCCCATTGTTAATCCTTTAAAGGAAATTATTTGTAATTTTCGACAAGTAGAACAATGAATAGAACAGGTAGACGGTTGAAATCTTTGTATATGTTGCTTCTATATAGTCTAAGAAACCTATATGCAAAGCATCTAAACAGTAACAATCGCCAATTTTTTGATCTTCAAGTTTAAGTGAACAGCGTGCCCCATTGATAATCATGAAATGGAAATTATTTGTAACTTTCTACAAGTAGAACAATGAATAGTACAGGTAGACGGGTGAAATCTTTCTATATATTGCTTCTAAGTAGTCTAAGAAACATATATGCAAAGCATCCAAACAGTACCATTCGCCAATTTATTGTTCTTCAAGTTTAAGTGAACAACGAGCCCCATTGTTAATCCTTTAAAGGAAATTATTTCTAAATTTCGACAAGTAGAACAATGATTGGAACACGTAGACTGTTGAAATCTTTGTATATATTGCTTCCGTATAGTCTAAGAAACATATATGCAAAGCATCCAAACAGTACCATTCGCCAATTTTTTGTTCTTCAAGGTTAAGTGAACAATGAGCCCGATTGTTAATACTTTATCGGAAATTATTTGTAAATTTCGACAAGCAGAACAATGAATGGTACAGGTAGACGGTTGAAATCTTTGTATATATTGCTTCTATATAATCTAAGAAACATATATGCAAAGCATCCAAACTGTACCATTCGCCAATTTTTTGTTCTTCAAGTTTAAGTGAACTACGAGCCCCATTGTTAAACCTTTAAAGGAAATTATTTGTAATTTTCGACAAGTAGAACAATGAATGGAACAGGTAGACGGTTGAAATCCTTGTATATATTGCGTCTATATAGTCTAAGAAACATATATGCAAAGCATCCAAACAGTACAATTCGCCAATTTTTTGTTCTTCAAGTTTAAGTAAACTACGATCCCCATTGTTAATCCCTTAACGGAAATTATTTGTAACTTTCGACAAGTAGAACAATGAATGGAACAGGTAGACGGTTGAAATCATTGTATATATTGCTTCTATATAATCTACGAAACATATATGCAAAGCATCCAAACAGTACCATTCGCCAATTTTTTGTTCTTCAAGTTTAAGTGAACTACGAGCCCCATTGTTAATCCTTTAAAGGAAATTATTTGTAATTTTCGACAAGTAGAACAATGAATAGAACAGGTAGACGGTTGAAATCTTTGTATATGTTGCTTCTATATAGTCTAAGAAACCTATATGCAAAGCATCTAAACAGTAACAATCGCCAATTTTTTGATCTTCAAGTTTAAGTGAACAGCGAGCCCCATTGATAATCATGAAATGGAAATTATTTGTAACTTTCTACAAGTAGAACAATGAATAGTACAGGTAGACGGTTGAAATCTTTGTATATGTTGTTTCTATATAGTCTAAGAAACATATATGCAAAGCATCCAAACAGTACAAATCGCCAATTTATTGTTCTTCAAGTTTAAGTGAACAACGAGCCCCATTGTTAATCCTTTAAAGGAAATTATTTGTAAATTTCGACAAGCAGAACAATGAATGGTACAGGTAGACGGTTGAAATCTTTGTATATATTGCTTCTATATAATCTAAGAAGCATATGTGCAAAGCATCCAAACAGTACCATTCGCCAATTTTTTGTTCTTCAAGTTTAAGTGAACTACGAGCCCCATTGTTAAACCTTTAAAGGAAATTATTTGTAATTTTCGACAAGTAGAACAATGAATGGAACAGGTAGACGGTTGAAATCCTTGTATATATTGCGTCTATATAGTCTAAGAAACATATATGCAAAGCATCCAAACAGTACAATTCGCCAATTTTTTGTTCTTCAAGTTTAAGTAAACTACGATCCCCATTGTTAATCCCTTAACGGAAATTATTTGTAACTTTCGACAAGTAGAACAATGAATGGAACAGGTAGACGGTTGAAATCATTGTATATATTGCTTCTATATAATCTACGAAACATATATGCAAAGCATCCAAACAGTACCATTCGCCAATTTTTTGTTCTTCAAGTTTAAGTGAACTACGAGCCCCATTGTTAATCCTTTAAAGGAAGTTATTTGTAAATTTCGACAAGTAGAACAATGAGTGGAACAGGTTGACTGTTGAAATCATTGTATATATTGCTTCTATATAGTCTAAGAAACATATATGCTAAGCATCCAAACAGTACAATTCGCCAATTTTTTGTTCTTCAAGTTTAAGTAAACTACGATCCCCATTGTTAATCCCTTAACGGAAATTATTTGTAACTTTCGACAAGTAGAACAATGAATGGAACAGGTAGACGGTTGAAATCATTGTATGTATTGCTTCTATATAATCTCAAAGACACATATGCAAAGCATCTAAACAGTAACAATCGCCAATTTTTTGATCTTCAAGTTTAAGTGAACAGCGAGCCCCATTGATAATCATGAAATGGAAATTATTTGTAACTTTCTACAAGTAGAACAATGAATAGTACATGTAGACGGGTGAAATCATTGTATATATTGCTTCTATATAATCTACGAAACATATATGCAAAGCATCCAAACAGTACAATTCGCCAATTATTTCATCTTCATGTTTAAGTGAACTACGAGCCCCATTGTTAATCGTTTAAAGGAAATTATTTGTAACTTTCTACAAGTAGAACAATGAATAGTACAGGTAGACGGGTGAAATCTGTCTATATATAGCTTCTAAATAGTCTAAGAAACATATATGCAAAGCATCCAAACAGTACAATTCGCCAATTTTTTGTTCTTCAAGTTTAAGTGAACTACGAGCCCCATTGTTAATCCTTTAACGGAAATTAATTGTAACTTTCTACAAGTAGAACAATGATTGGAACACACAGACGATTGAAATCATTGTATATATTGCTTCTATATAATCTAAGAGACACATATGCAAAGCATCTAAACAGTAACAATCGCCAATTTTTTGATCTTCAAGTTTAAGTGAACAGCGAGCCCCATTGATAATCATGAAATGGAAATTATTTGTAACTTTCTACAAGTAGAACAATGAATAGTATAGGTAGACGGGTGAAATCATTGTATATATTGGTTCTATATAATCTACGAAACATATATGCAAAGCATCCAAACAGTACAATTCGCCAATTACTTCATCTTCATGTTTAAGTGAACTACGAGCCCCATTGTTAATCCTTTAAAGGAAATTATTTGTAAATTTCGACAAGCAGAACAATGAATGGTACAGGAAGACGGTTGAAATCTTTGTATATATTGCTTCTATATAGTCTAAGAAACATATATGCAAAGCATCCAAACATTACCATTCGCCAATTTTTTGTTCTTCAAGTTTAAGTGAACTACGAGCCCCATTGTTAAACCTTTAAAGGAAATTATTTGTAATTTTCGACAAGTAGAACAATGAATGGAACAGGTAGACGGTTGAAATCCTTGTATATATTGCGTCTATATAGTCTAAGAAACATATATGCAAAGCATCCAAACAGTACAATTCGCCAATTTTTTGTTCTTCAAGTTTAAGTAAACTACGATCCCCATTGTTAATCCCTTAACGGAAATTATTTGTAACTTTCGACAAGTAGAACAATGAATGGAACAGGTAGACGGTTGAAATCATTGTATATATTGCTTCTATATAATCTACGAAACATATATGCAAAGCATCCAAACAGTACCATTCGCCAATTTTTTGTTCTTCAAGTTTAAGTGAACTACGAGCCCCATTGTTAATCCTTTAAAGGAAATTATTTGTAAATTTCGACAAGTAGAACAATGAATGGAACAGGTTGACTGTTGAAATCATTGTATATATTGCTTCTATATAGTCTAAGAAACATATATGCTAAGCATCCAAACAGTACAATTCGCCAATTTTTTGTTCTTCAAGTTTAAGTAAACTACGATCCCCATTGTTAATCCCTTAACGGAAATTATTTGTAACTTTCGACAAGTAGAACAATGAATGGAACAGGTAGACGGTTGAAATCATTGTATATATTGCTTCTATATAATCTAAGAGACACATATGCAAAGCATCTAAACAGTAACAATCGCCAATTTTTTGATCTTCAAGTTTAAGTGAACAGCGAGCCCCATTGATAATCATGAAATGGAAATTATTTGTAACTTTCTACAAGTAGAACAATGAATAGTACAGGTAGACGGGTGAAATCATTGTATATATTGCTTCTATATAATCTACGAAACATATATGCAAAGCATCCAAACAGTACAATTCGCCAATTATTTCATCTTCATGTTTAAGTGAACTACGAGCCCCATTGTTAATCCTTTAAAGGAAATTATTTGTAAATTTCGAAAAGTTGAACAATGAATGGAACAGGTAGACGGTTGAAATCTTTGTAAATATTGCTTCTATATAATCTAAGAACCATATATGCAAAGCATCCAAACAGTACCATTCGCCAATTTTTTGTTCTTCAAGTTTAAGTGAACTACGATCCCCATTGCTAATCCTTTAAAGGAAATTATTTGTAATTTTCGACAAGTAGAACAATGAATAGAACAGGTAGACGGTTGAAATCTTTGTATATGTTGCTTCTATATAGTCTAAGAAACCTATATGCAAAGCATCTACACAGTAACAATCGCCAATTTTTTGTTCTTCAAGTTTAAGTAAACTAGGATCCCCTTTGTTAATCCCTTAACGGAAATTATTTGTAACTTTCGACAAGTAGAACAATGAATGGAACAGGTAGACGGTTGAAATCATTGTATATATTGCTTCTATATAATCTAAGAGACACATATGCAAAGCATCTAAACAGTAACAATCGCCAATTTTTTGATCTTCAAGTTTAAGTGAACAGCGAGCCCCATTGATAATCATGAAATGGAAATTATTTGTAACTTTCTATAAGTAGAACAATGAATAGTACAGGTAGACGGGTGAAATCATTGTATATATTGCTTCTAAATAATCTACGAAACATATATGCAAAGCATCCAAACAGTACAATTCGCCAATTATTTCATCTTCATGTTTAAGTGAACTACGAGCCCCATTGTTAATCCTTTAAAGGAAATTATTTGTAAATTTCGAAAAGTTGAACAATGAATGGAACAGGTAGACGGTTGAAAACATTGTATATATTGCTTCTATATAGTCTAAGAAACATATATGCAAAGCATCCAAACAGTACAATTCGCCAATTTTTTGTTCTTCAAGTTTAAGTATACTACGATCCCCATTCTTAATCCCTTAACGGAAATTATTTGTAACTTTCGACAAGAAGAACAATGAATGGAACAGGTAGACGGTTGAAATCATTGTATATATTGCTTCTATATAGTCTAAGAAACATATATGCAAAGCATCCAAACAGTACAATTCGACAATTTTTTGTTCTTCAAGTTTAGTGAACAATGAGCCCCATTGTTAATCCTTTAAAGGAAATTATTTGTAAATTTCGACAAGCAGAACAATGAATGGTACAGGTAGACGATTGAAATCATTGTATATATTGCTTCTATATAATCTAAGAGACACATATGCAAAGCATCTAAACAGTAACAATCGCCAATTTTTTGATCTTCAAGTTTAAGTGAACAGCGAGCCCCATTGATAATCATGAAATGGAAATTATTTGTAACTTTCTACAAGTAGAACAATGAATAGTACAGGTAGACGGGTGAAATCATTGTATATATTGGTTCTATATAATCTACGAAACATATATGCAAAGCATCCAAACAGTACAATTCGCCAATTATTTCATCTACATGTTTAAGTGAACTACGAGCCCCATTGTTAATCCTTTAAAGGAAATTATTTGTAAATTTCGACAAGCAGAACAATGAATGGTACAGGTAGACGGTTGAAATCTTTGTATATATTGCTTCTATATAATCTAAGAAACATATATGCAAAGCATCCAAACAGTACCATTCGCCAATTTTTTGTTCTTCAAGTTTTAGTGAACTACGAGCCCCATTGTTAAACCTTTAAAGGAAATTATTTGTAATTTTCGACAAGTAGAACAATGAATGGAACAGGTAGACGGTTGAAATCCTTGTATATATTGCGTCTATATAGTCTAAGAAACCTATATGCAAAGCATCTAAACAGTAACAATCGCCAATTTTTTGTTCTTCAAGTTTAAGTAAACTAGGATCCCCATTGTTAATCCCTTAACGGAAATTATTTGTAACTTTCGACAAGTAGAACAATGAATGGAACAGGTAGACGGTTGAAATCATTGTATATATTGCTTCTATATAATCTAAGAGACACATATGCAAAGCATCTAAACAGTAACAATCGCCAATTTTTTGATCTCCAAGTTTAAGTGAACAGCGAGCCCCATTGATAATCATGAAATGGAAATTATTTGTAACTTTCTACAAGTAGAACAATGAATAGTACAGGTAGACGGGTGAAATCATTGTATATATTGCTTCTATATAATCTACGAAACATATATGCAAAGCATCCAAACAGTACAATTCGCCAATTATTTCATCTTCATGTTTAAGTGAACTACGAGCCCCATTGTTAATCCTTTAAAGGAAATTATTTGTAAATTTCGAAAAGTTGAACAATGAATGGAACAGGTAGA
This sequence comes from Cerceris ruficornis, assembly GCA_963989415.1. Taxonomy (NCBI): domain Eukaryota; kingdom Metazoa; phylum Arthropoda; class Insecta; order Hymenoptera; family Crabronidae; genus Cerceris; species Cerceris ruficornis. The sequence continues at coordinate 1,737,626 of CAXDIW010000076.1, forward strand.
CGGTTGAAATCTTTGTAAATATTGCTTCTATATAATCTAAGAACCATATATGCAAAGCATCCAAACAGTACCATTCGCCAATTTTTTGTTCTTCAAGTTTAAGTGAACTACGAGCCCCATTGCTAAACCTTTAAAGGAAATTATTTGTAATTTTCGACAAGTAGAACAATGAATAGAACAGGTAGACGGTTGAAATCTTTGTATATGTTGCTTCTATATAGTCTAAGAAACCTATATGCAAAGCATCTAAACAGTAACAATCGCCAATTTTTTGTTCTTCAAGTTTAAGTAAACTAGGATCCCCATTGTTAATCCCTTAACGGAAATTATTTGTAAATTTCGAAAAGTTGAACAATGAATGGAACAGGTAGACGGTTGAAATCTTTGTAAATATTGCTTCTATATAATCTAAGAAACATTTATGCAAAGCATCCAAACAGTACCATTCGCCAATTTTTTGTTCTTCAAGTTTAAGTGAACTACGAGCCCCATTGCTAATCCTTTAAAGGAAATTATTTGTAATTTTCGACAAGTAGAACAATGAATAGAACAGGTAGACGGTTGAAATCTTTGTATATGTTGCTTCTATATAGTCTAAGAAACCTATATGCAAAGCATCGAAACAGTAACAATCGCCAATTTTTTGATCTTCAAGTTTAAGTGAACAGCGAGCCCCATTGATAATCATGAAATGGAAATTATTTGTAACTTTCTACAAGTAGAACAATGAATAGTACAGGTAGACCGGTGAAATCTTTCTATATATTGCTTCTAAATAGTCTAAGAAACATATATGCAAAGCATCCAAACAGTACGATTCGCCAATTATTTGATCTTCAATTTTAAGTGAACTACGAGCCCCATTGTTAATACTTTAACGGAAATTATTAGTAAATTTCGACAAGTAGAACAATGAATGGATCAGGTAGACGGTTGAAATAATTGTATATATTGCTTCTATATAATCAACGAAACATATATGCAAAGCATCCAAACAGTACAATTCGCCAATTTTTTGTTCTTCAAGTTTAAGTGAACAACGAGCCCCATTGTTAATCCTTTAAAGGAAATTATTTGTAAATTTCGACAAGCAGAACAATGAATGGTACAGGTAGACGGTTGAAATCTTTGTATATATTGCTTCTAAATAGTCTAAGAAACATATATGCAAAGCATCCAAACAGTACCATTCGCCAATTTATTGTTCTTCAAGTTTAAGTGAACAACGAGCCCCATTGTTAATCCTTTAAAGGAAATTATTTCTAAATTTCGACAAGTAGAACAATGATTGGAACACGTAGACTGTTGAAATCTTTGTATATATTGCTTCCGTATAGTCTAAGAAACATATATGCAAAGCATCCAAACAGTACCATTCGCCAATTTTTTGTTCTTCACGGTTAAGTGAACAATGAGCCCGATTGTTAATACTTTATCGGAAATTATTTGTAAATTTCGACAAGTAGAACAATGATTGGAACACGTGGACGGTTGAAATCTTTGTATATATTGCTTCCATATAGTCTAAGAAACATATATGCAAAGCATCCAAACAGTACAATTCGCCAATTTTTTGTTCTTCAAGTTTAAGTGAACAATGAGCCCCAATGGTTAATCGTTTATCGGAAATTATTTGTAACTTTCGACAAGTAGAACAATGAATGGAACAGGTAGACGGTTGAAATCTTTGTATATATTGCTTCTATATAGTCTAAGAAACATATATGCAAAGCATCCAAACAGTACAATTCGCCAATTTATTGTTCTTCAAGTTTAAGTGAACAATTAGCCCCATTGTTAATCCTGTAAAGGAAATTATTTGTAACTTTCGACAAGTAGAACAATGAATGGAACAGGTAGACGGTTGAAATCTTTGTATATATTGCTTCTATATAGTCTAAGAAACATATATGCAAAGCATCCAAATAGTACTATTCGCCAATTTTTTGATCTTCAAGTTTAAGTGAACAACGAGCCCCATTGATAATCATGAAAAGGAAATTATTTGTAACTTTCTACAAGTATAACAATGAATAGAACAGGTAGACGGTTGAAATCTTTCTATATATTGCTTCTATATAGTCTAAGAAACATATATGCAAAGCATCCAAACAGTACAATTCGCCAATTTTTTGTTTTTCAAGTTTAAGTGAACTACGAGCCCCATTGTTAATCTTTTAACGGAAATTAATTGTAATTTTCTACAATTAGAACAATGAATGGATCAGGTAGACGGTTGAAATCATTGTATATGTTACATCTATATAGTCTAAGAAACATATATGCAAAGCACCCAAACAGTACCATTCGCCAATTTTTTGTTCTTCAAGTTTAAGTGAACTACGAGCCCCATTGTTAATCCATCAACGGAAATTATGTGTAACTTTCGACAAGTAGAACAATGAATGGAACAGGTAGACGGTTGAAATCATTGTATATATTGCTTCTATATAGTCTAAGAAACATATATGCAAAGCATCCAAACAGTACCATTCGCGAATTTATTGTTCTTCAAGTTTAAGTGAACAACGAGCCCCATTGATAATCATGAAAGGGAAATTATTTCTAAATTTCGACAAGTAGAACAATGATTGGAACAGGTAGACGGGTGAAATCCTTCTATATATTGCTTCTATATAGTCTAAGAAACATATATGCAAAGCATCCAAACAGTACAATTCGCCAATTTTTTTGTTCTTCAAGTTTAAGTGAACTACGAGCACCATTGTTAATCCTTTATCGGAAATTATTTGTAATTTTCGACAAATAGAACAATGAATGGAACAGGTAGACGGTTGAAATCTTTGTATATATTGCTTCTATATAGTCTAAGAAACATATATGCAAAGCATCCAAACAGTACCATTCGCCAATGTTTTGTTCTTCAAGGTTAAGTAAAAAATGAGCCCCATTGTTAATCCTTTATCGGAAATTATTTGTATCTTTCGACAACTAGAACAATGAATGGAACAGGTAGACGGTTGAAAACTTTGTATATATTGCTTCTATATAGTCTAAGAAACATGTACGCAAAGCATCCAAACAGTACCATTCGCCAATTTTTTGTTCCTCAAGTTTAAGTGAACAATGAGCCCCAATGGTTAATCCTTTATCGGAAATTATTTGTAACTTTCGACAAGTAGAACAATGAATGGAACAGGTAGACGGTTGAAATCATTGTATATATTGCTTCTATATAGTCTAAGAAACATATATGCAAAGCATCCAAACAGTACCATTCGCCAATTTTTTGTTCTTCAAGTTTAAGTGAACTACGAGCCCCATTGTTAAACCTTTAAAGGAAATTATTTGTAATTTTCGACAAGTAGAACAATGAATGGAACAGGTAGACGGTTGAAATCCTTGTATATATTGCGTCTATATAGTCTAAGAAACATATATGCAAAGCATCCAAACAGTACAATTCGCCAATTTTTTGTTCTTCAAGTTTAAGTAAACTACGATCCCCATTGTTAATCCCTTAACGGAAATTATTTGTAACTTTCGACAAGTAGAACAATGAATGGAACAGGTAGACGGTTGAAATCATTGTATATATTGCTTCTATATAATCTACGAAACATATATGCAAAGCATCCAAACAGTACCATTCGCCAATTTTTTGTTCTTCAAGTTTAAGTGAACTACGAGCCCCATTGTTAATCCTTTAAAGGAAATTATTTGTAATTTTCGACAAGTAGAACAATGAATAGAACAGGTAGACGGTTGAAATCTTTGTATATGTTGCTTCTATATAGTCTAAGAAACCTATATGCAAAGCATCTAAACAGTAACAATCGCCAATTTTTTGATCTTCAAGTTTAAGTGAACAGCGAGCCCCATTGATAATCATGAAATGGAAATTATTTGTAACTTTCTACAAGTAGAACAATGAATAGTACAGGTAGACGGGTGAAATCTTTCTATATATTGCTTCTAAATAGTCTAAGAAACATATATGCAAAGCATCCAAACAGTACCATTCGCCAATTTATTGTTCTTCAAGTTTAAGTGAACAACGAGCCCCATTGTTAATCCTTTAAAGGAAATTATTTCTAAATTTCGACAAGTAGAACAATGATTGGAACACGTAGACTGTTGAAATCTTTGTATATATTGCTTCCGTATAGTCTAAGAAACATATATGCAAAGCATCCAAACAGTACCATTCGCCAATTTTTTGTTCTTCAAGGTTAAGTGAACAATGAGCCCGATTGTTAATACTTTATCGGAAATTATTTGTAAATTTCGACAAGCAGAACAATGAATGGTACAGGTAGACGGTTGAAATCTTTGTATATATTGCTTCTATATAATCTAAGAAACATATATGCAAAGCATCCAAACTGTACCATTCGCCAATTTTTTGTTCTTCAAGTTTAAGTGAACTACGAGCCCCATTGTTAAACCTTTAAAGGAAATTATTTGTAATTTTCGACAAGTAGAACAATGAATGGAACAGGTAGACGGTTGAAATCCTTGTATATATTGCGTCTATATAGTCTAAGAAACATATATGCAAAGCATCCAAACAGTACAATTCGCCAATTTTTTGTTCTTCAAGTTTAAGTAAACTACGATCCCCATTGTTAATCCCTTAACGGAAATTATTTGTAACTTTCGACAAGTAGAACAATGAATGGAACAGGTAGACGGTTGAAATCATTGTATATATTGCTTCTATATAATCTACGAAACATATATGCAAAGCATCCAAACAGTACCATTCGCCAATTTTTTGTTCTTCAAGTTTAAGTGAACTACGAGCCCCATTGTTAATCCTTTAAAGGAAATTATTTGTAATTTTCGACAAGTAGAACAATGAATAGAACAGGTAGACGGTTGAAATCTTTGTATATGTTGCTTCTATATAGTCTAAGAAACCTATATGCAAAGCATCTAAACAGTAACAATCGCCAATTTTTTGATTTTCAAGTTTAAGTGAACAGCGAGCCCCATTGATAATCATGAAATGGAAATTATTTGTAACTTTCTACAAGTAGAACAATGAATAGTACTGGTAGACGGGTGAAATCTTTCTATATATTGCTTCTAAATAGTCTAAGAAACATATATGCAAAGCATCCAAACAGTACCATTCGCCAATTTATTGTTCTTCAAGTTTAAGTGAACAACGAGCCCCATTGATAATCATGAAAAGGAAATTATTTGTAACTTTCTACAAGTATAACAATGAATAGAACAGGTAGACGGTTGAAATCTTTCTATATATTGCTTCTATATAGTCTAAGAAACATATATGAAAAGCATCCAAACAGTACGATTCGCCAATTATTTGATCTTCAATTTTAAGTGAACTACGAGCCCCATTGTTAATACTTTAACGGAAATTATTTGTAACTTTCGACAAGTAGAACAATGAATGGAACAGGTAGACGGTTGAAATCATTGTATATATTGCTTCTATATAGTCCAAGAAACATATATGCAAAGCGTCCAAACAGTACAATTCGCCAATTTGTTGCTCTTCAAGTTTAAGTGAACTACGAGCCCCATTGTTAATCCTTTAAAGGAAATTATTTGTAAATTTCGGCAAGTAGAACAATGAATGGAATAGGTAGACGGTTGAAATCATTGTATATATTGCTTCTATATAGTCTAAGGAACATATATGCAAAGCATCCAAACAGTACCATTCGCCAATTTTTTGTTCTTCAAGTTTAAGTAAACTACGATCCCCATTGTTAATCCCTTAACGGAAATTATTTGTAACTTTCGACAAGTAGAACAATGAATGGAACAGGTTGACTGTTGAAATCATTGTATATATTGCTTCTATATAGTCTAAGAAACATATATGCAAAGCATCCAAACAGTACCATTCATCAATTTTTTGTTCTTCAAGTTTAAGTGAACAATGAGCCCCATTGTTAATCCTTTATCGGAAATTATTTGTAACTTTCGACAAGTAGAACAATGAATGGAACAGGTAGACGGTTGAAATCTTTGTATATATTGCTTCTATATAGTCTAAGAAACATATATGCAAAGCATCCAAACAGTAATATTCGCCAATTTTTTGTTCTTCAAGTTAAGTGAACTACGAGCCCCATTGTTAATCCTTTAAAGGAAATTATTTGTAAATTTCGACAAGTAGAACAATGAATGGAACAGGTAGACTGTTGAAATCATTGTATATATTGCTTCTATATAGTCTAAGAAACATATATGCATAGCTTCCAAACAGGACAATTCGCCAATTTCTGGTTCTTCAAGTTTAAGTAAACTACGATCCCCATTGTTAATCCCTTAACGGAAATTATTTGTAACTTTCGACAAGTAGAACAATGAATGGAACAGGTAGACGGTTGAAATCATTGTATATATTGCTTCTATATAGACTAAGAAACATATATGCAAATCATCCAAACAGTACAATTCGCCAATTATTTGTTCTTCAAGTTTAAGTGAACTACGAGCCCCATTGTTAATACTTTAACGGTAATTATTTGTAAGTTGCGACAAGTAGAACAATGAATGGAACAGGCAGACGATTGAAATCAATGTATATATTGCTTCTATATAGTCTAAGAAACATATATCCAAAGCATCCAAACAGTACCATTCATCAATTTTTTTTCTTCAAGTTTAAGTGAACAACGAGCCCCATTATTAATCCTTTAAAGGAAATTATTCGTAAATTTCGACAAGTAGAACAATGATTGGAACACGTAGACGGTTGAAATCTTTGTATATATTGCTTCCATATAGTCTAAGAAACATGAACGCAAAGCATCCAAACATTACCATTCGCCAATTTCTTGTTCTTCAAGTTTATGTGAACAACGAGCCCCATATATAATCATGAAACGGAAATTATTTGTAACTTTCGACAAGTAGAACAATGAATGGAACAGGTAGACGGTTGAAATCATTGTATATATTGCTTCTATATAGTCCAAGAAACATATATGCAAAGCGTCCAAACAGTACAATTCGCCAATTTGTTGCTCTTCAAGTTTATGTGAACTACGAGCCCCATTGTTAATCCTTTAAAGGAAATTATTTGTAAATTTCGGCAAGTAGAACAATGAATGGAACAGGTAGACGGTTGAAATCATTGTATATATTGCGTCTATATAGTCTAAGAAACATATATGCAAAGCATCCAAACAGTACAATTCGCCAATTTTTTGTTCTTCAAGTTTAAGTGAACAATGAGCCCCAATGGTTAATCCTTTATCGGAAATTATTTGTAAATTTCGACAAGTAGAACAATGAATGGAACAGGTAGACGTTTGAAATCTTTGTATATATTGCTTCCATATAGTCTAAGAAACATGTAAGCAAAGCATCCAAACATTACCATTCGCCAATTTTTTGGTCTTCAAGTTGAAGTGAACAATGAACCCCAATGGTTAATCCTTTATCGGAAATTATTTGTAACTTTCGACAAGTAGAACAATGAATGGAACAGGTAGACGGTTGAAATATTTGTATATATTGCTTCTAAATAGTCTAAGAAACATATATGCAAAGCATCCAAACAGTACCAGTCGCCAATTTTTTGTTCTTCATGTTTAAGTGAACAATGAGCCCCAATGGTTAATCCTTTATCGGAAATTATTTGTAATTTTCAACAAGTAGAACAATGAATGGAACATGTAGACGGTTGAAATCTTTGTATATATTGCTTCCATATAGTCTAAGAAACATATATGCAAAGCATCCAAACAGTACCATTCGCCAATTTTTTGTTCTTCAAGTTTAAGTGAACAATGAGCCCCAATTGTTAATCCTTTATCGGAAATTATTTGTAACTTTCGACAAGTAGAACAATGAATGGAACAGGTAGACGCTTGAAATCTTTGTATATATTGCTTCTATATAGTCTAAGAAACATATATGCAAAGCATCCAAACAGTACAATTCGACAATTTTTTGTTCTTCAAGTTTAGTGAACAATGAGTCCCAATGGTTAATCCTTTATCGGAAATTATTTGTAATTTTCGTCAAGTAGAACAATGAATGGAACAGGTAGACGGTTGAAATCATTGTATATATAGCTTCTATATAGTCTAAGAAACATATATGCGAAGCATCCAAACAGTACAATTCGACAATTTTTTGTTCTTCAAGTTTAGTGAACAATGAGCCCCAATGGTTAATCCTTTATCGGAAATTATTTGTAATTTTCGACAAGTAGAACAATGAATGGAACAGGTAGACGGTTGATATCTTTGTATATATTGCTTCTATATAATCTAAGAAACATGTACGCAAACCATCCAAACAGTACCATTCGCCAATTTTTTGTTCTTCAAGTTTAAGTGAACAATGAGTCCCAATGGTTAATCCTTTATCGGAAATTATTTGTAATTTTCGTCAAGTAGAACAATGAATGGAACAGGTAGACGGTTGAAATCATTGTATATATAGCTTCTATATAGTCTAAGAAACATATATGCGAAGCATCCAAACAGTACAATTCGACAATTTTTTGTTCTTCAAGTTTAGTGAACAATGAGCCCCAATGGTTAATCCTTTATCGGAAATTATTTGTAATTTTCGACAAGTAGAACAATGAATGGAACAGGTAGACGGTTGATATCTTTGTATATATTGCTTCTATATAATCTAAGAAACATGTACGCAAACCATCCAAACAGTACCATTCGCCAATTTTTTGTTCTTCAAGTTTAAGTGAACAATGAGCCCCATTGTTAATCCTTTAACGGAAATTATTTGTAATTTTTGACAAGTAGAACAATGAATGGAACAGGTAGACGGTTGAAATCATTGTATATATTGCTTCTATATAATCTAAGAAACATATATGCAAAGCATCCAAACAGTACAATTCGCCAATTATTTCATCTTCATGTTTAAGTGAACTACGAGCCCCATTGTTAATACTTTAACGGAAATTATTTGTAACTTGCGACAAGTAGAACAATGAGTGGAACAGTTAGACGGTTGAAATTAATGTATATATTGCTTCTATATAGTCTAAGAAACATATATGCAAAGCATCCAAACAGTACCATTCGCCAATTTTTTGTTCTTCAAGTTTAAGTGAACAATGAGCCCCAATGGTTAATCCTTTATCGGAAATTATTTGTAACTTTCGACAAGTAGAACAATGAATGGAACAGGTAGACGCTTGAAATCTTTGAATATATTGCTTCTATATAGTCTAAGAAACATATATGCAAAGCATCCAAACAGTACAATTCGACAATTTTTTGTTCTTCAAGTTTAGTGAACAATGAGTCCCAATGGTTAATCCTTTATCGGAAATTATTTGTAATTTTCGTCAAGTAGAACAATGAATGGAACAGGTAGACGGTTGAAATCATTGTATATATAGCTTCTATATAGTCTAAGAAACATATATGCAAAGCATCCAAACAGTACAATTCGACAATTTTTTGTTCTTCAAGTTTAGTGAACAATGAGCCCCAATGGTTAATCCTTTATCGGAAATTATTTGTAATTTTCGACAAGTAGAACAATGAATGGAACAGGTAGACGGTTGATATCTTTGTATATATTGCTTCTATATAATCTAAGAAACATATATGCAAAGCATCCAAACAGTACAATTCGCCAATTATTTCATCTTCATGTTTAAGTGAACTACGAGCCCCATTGTTAATACTTTAACGGAAATTATTTGTAACTTGCGACAAGTAGAACAATGAGTGGAACAGGTAGACGGTAGAAATCAATGTATATATTGCTTCTATATAGTCTAAGAAACATATATGCAAAGCATCCAAACAGTACCATTCGCCAATTTTTTGTTCTTCAAGTTTAAGTGAACAATGAGCCCCAATGGTTAATCCTTTATCGGAAATTATTTGTAATTTTTGACAAGTAGAACAATGAATGGAACAGGTAGACGGTTGAAATCATTGTATATATTGCTTCTATATAGTCTAAGAAACATATATGCAAAGCATCCAAACAGTACAATTCGACAATTTTTTGTTCTTCAAGTTTAACCCTCGCTTTACGATGGTGGGGTCTCTAGAGACTCAGCGTTTAGCGCACAGTGACACGCATACTAGCAAATGTGTAATTTGAGAAACCACTCGGCGACTTCGCAGCGATAACAAACACATTTACAATTTTGTGTTCGATACTACCCAATAGTGTGTAAGTGACTCAGCAGCCAGCAGTTCTTTTCGAGTCGCATCAGTTGGTCGTGGAAATTCGTACAAGCACAACGTTCGTAACGTTCGTAACTGCGTTGCAAGTCTGTCTTGACTAAGAATATATAAAAGAGTCAGTATGCATGACGAAGTCTTGTTTGAACACGATGACCTGCCGTAGGTTCGATTACCTGCGTGTTTCTTTCATTTCGATTTCGTCAACAGTCATAAAAGGTCATAAAATTATTCCCTTTCCCAATTGCAACGGCCTGGGTCTAGAAAAGTATATTTCACAAAACCTTTTCGAATATTCATTTCTTAAATTGTTACAAAACATTGCACAATTCATTTATCGTTGATTTCACGAAAATTATTGTTAAGAATTTAGTAGTCCAATAGTTGGTAGAGAATACAAGCAAAGAATATATGTTCTTGCCCGCACGAACAACATGCGATTGTATTAGTGAGATGTTATGTCTCATGTTTCGACTCGAGCGGCCGCGTAATAGTATTAGTGAAAATCGATGTGAGTCTCTCGAGACCCCGGCACCGTCACCGGCGTTACAAAGTCCGTAAACGGAGGGTTAAGTGAACAATGAGCCCCAATGCTTAATCCGTTATCGGATATTATTTGTAACTTTCGACAAGTAGAACAATGAATGGAACAGGTAGACGGTTGAAATCATTGTATATATTGCTTCTATATAGTCTAAGAAACCTATATGCAAAGCATCTAAACAGTGACATTCGCCAATTTTTTGATCTTCAAGTTTAAGTGAACAGCGAGCCCCAATGATAATCATGAAATGGAAATTATTTGTAACTTTCTACAAGTAGAACAATGAATAGTACAGGTAGACGGGTGAAATCTTTCTACATATTGCTTCTATATAATCTAAGAAACATATATGCAAAGCATCTAAACAGTACAATTCGCCAATTATTTCATCTTCATGTTTAAGTGAACTACGAGCCCCATTGTTAATACTTTAACGGAAATTATTTGTAACTTGCGACAAGTAGAACAATGAGTGGAACAGTTAGACGGTTGAAATTAATGTATATATTGCTTCTATATAGTCTAAGAAACATATATGCAAAGCATCCAAACAGTACCATTCGCCAATTTTTTGTTCTTCAAGTTTAAGTGAACAATGAGCCCCATTGTTAATCCTTTATAGGAAATTATTTGTAACTTTCGACAAGTAGAACAATGAATGGAACAGGTAGACGCTTGAAATCTTTGTATATATTGCTTCTATATAGCCTACGAAACATATATGCAAAGCATCCAAACAGTACAATTCGCCAATTTTTTGTTCTTCATGTTTAAGTGAACTACGATCCCCATTGTTAATCCCTTAACGGAAATTATTTGTAATTTTCGACAAGTAGAACAATGAATGGAACAGGTAGACGGTTGAAATCTTTGTATACATTGCTTCTATATAATCTAAGAAACATATATGCAAAGCATCCAAACAGTACAATTCGCCAATTATTTCATCTTCATGTTTAAGTGAACTACGAGCCCCATTGTTAATACTTTAACGGAAATTATTTGTAACTTGCGACAAGTAGAACAATGAGTGGAACAGGTAGACGGTTGAAATCAATGTATATATTGCTTCTATATAGTCTAAGAAACATATATGCAAAGCATCCAAACAGTACCATTCGCCAATTTTTTGTTCTTCAAGTTTAAGTGAACAATGAGCCCCAATGGTTAATCCTTTATCGGAAATTATTTGTAATTTTCGACAAGTAGAACAATGAATGGAACAGGTAGACGGTTGAAATCATTGTATATATTGCTTCTATATAGTCTAAGAAACATATATGCAAAGCATCCAAACAGTACAATTCGACAATTTTTTGTTCTTCAAGTTTAAGTGAACAATGAGCCCCAATGGTTAATCCGTTATCGGAAATGATTTGTAATTTTCGACAAGTAGAACAATGAATGGAACAGGTAGACGCTTGAAATCTTTGTATTTATTGCTTCTATATAGCCTACGAAACATATATGCAAAGCATCCAAACAGTACAATTCGCCAATTTTTTGTTCTTCAAGTTTAAGTGAACTACGAGCCCCATTGTTAATCCTTTAACGGAAATTAATTGTAACTTTCTACAAGTAGAACAATGATTGGAACACGCAGACGGTTGAAATCTTTGTTATATTGCTTCCATATAGTCTAAGAAACATATAGGCAAAGCATCCAAACAGTACCATTCGCCAATTATTTCATCTTCATGTTTAAGTGAACTACGAGCCCCATTGTTAATACTTTAACGGAAATTATTTGTAACTTCCGACAAGTAGAACAATGAATGGAACAGGTAGACGGTTGAAATCAATGTATATATTGCTTCTATATAGTCTAAGAAACATATATGCAAAGCATCCAAACAGTACCATTCGCCAATTTTTTGTTCTTCAAGTTTAAGTAAACTACGATCCCCATTGTTAATCCCTTAACGGAAATTATTTGTAACTTGCGACAAGTAGAACAATGAATGGGACAGGTAGACGGTTCAAATCTTTGTATATATTGCTTCTATATAGTCTAAGAAACCTATATGCAAAGCATCTAAACAGTGACATTCGCCAATTTTTTGATCTTCAAGTTTAAGTGAACAGCGAGCCCCAATGATAATCATGAAATGGAAATTATTTGTAACTTTCTACAAGTAGAACAATGAATAGTACAGGTAGACGGGTGAAATCTTTCTACATATTGCTTCTATATAATCTAAGAAACATATATGCAAAGCATCCAAACAGTACAATTCGCCAATTTTTTGTTCTTCAAGTTTAAGTGAACAATGAGCCCCAATTGTTAATCCTTTATCGGAAATTATTTGTAACTTTCGACAAGTAGAACAATGAATCGAACAGTTAGACGGTTGAAATCTTTGTATATATTGCTTCTATGTAATCTAAGAAACATATATGCAAAGCATCCAAACAGTACCATTCGCCAATTTTTTGTTCTTCATGTTTAAGTGAACAATGAGCCCCAATGGTTAATCCTTTATCGGAAATTATTTGTAATTTTCAACAAGTAGAACAATGAATGGAACATGTAGACGGTTGAAATCTTTGTATATATTGCTTCCATATAGTCTAAGAAACATATATGCAAAGCATCCAAACAGTACCATTCGCCAATTTTTTGTTCTTCAAGTTTAAGTGAACAATGAGCCCCAATGCTTAATCCGTTATCGGATATTATTTGTAACTTTCGACAAGTAGAACAATGAATGGAACAGGTAGACGGTTGAAATCATTGTATATATTGCTTCTATATAGTCTAAGAAACCTATATGCAAAGCATCTAAACAGTGACATTCGCCAATTTTTTGATCTTCAAGTTTAAGTGAACAGCGAGCCCCAATGATAATCATGAAATGGAAATTATTTGTAACTTTCTACAAGTAGAACAATGAATGGAACAGGTAGACGGTTGAAATCTTTGTATACATTGCTTCTATATAATCTAAGAAACATATATGCAAAGCATCCAAACAGTACAATTCGACAATTTTTTGTTCTTCAAGTTTAGTGAACAATGAGTCCCAATGGTTAATCCTTTATCGGAAATTATTTGTAATTTTCGTCAAGTAGAACAATGAATGGAACAGGTAGACGGTTGAAATCATTGTATATATAGCTTCTATATAGTCTAAGAAACATATATGCAAAGCATCCAAACAGTACAATTCGACAATTTTTTGTTCTTCAAGTTTAGTGAACAATGAGCCCCAATGGTTAATCCTTTATCGGAAATTATTTGTAATTTTCGACAAGTAGAACAATGAATGGAACAGGTAGACGGTTGATATCTTTGTATATATTGCTTCTATATAATCTAAGAAACATATATGCAAAGCATCCAAACAGTACAATTCGCCAATTATTTCATCTTCATGTTTAAGTGAACTACGAGCCCCATTGTTAATACTTTAACGGAAATTATTTGTAACTTGCGACAAGTAGAACAATGAGTGGAACAGATAGACGGTTGAAATCAATGTATATATTGCTTCTATATAGTGTAAGAAACATATATGCAAAGCATCCAAACAGTACCATTCGCCAATTTTTTGTTCTTCAAGTTTAAGTGAACAATGAGCCCCAATGGTTAATCCTTTATCGGAAATTATTTGTAATTTTTGACAAGTAGAACAATGAATGGAACAGGTAGACGGTTGAAATCATTGTATATATTGCTTCTATATAGTCTAAGAAACATATATGCAAAGCATCCAAACAGCACAATTCGCCAATTTTTTGTTCTTCAAGTTTAAGTGAACTACGATCCCCATTGTTAATCCCTTAACGGAAATTATTTGTAATTTTCGACAAGTAGAACAATGAATGGAACAGGTAGACGGTTGAAATCAATGTATATATTGCTTCTATATAGTCTAAGAAACATATATGCAAAGCATCCAAACAGTACCATTCGCTAATTTTTTGTTCTTCAAGTTTAAGTGAACAATGAGCCCCAATGGTTAATCCTTTATCGGAAATTATTTGTAATTTTCGACAAGTAGAACAATGAATGGAACAGGTAGACGGTTGAAATCATTGTATATATTGCTTCAATATAGTCTAAGAAACATATATGCAAAGCATCCAAACAGTACAATTCGCCAATTACTTCATCTTCATGTTTAAGTGAACTACGAGCCCCATTGTTAATACTTTAACGGAAATTATTTGTAACTTGCGACAAGTAGAACAATGAGTGGAACAGGTAGACGGTTGAAATCAATGTATATATTGCTTCTATATAGTCTAAGAAACATATATGCAAAGCATCCAAACAGTACCATTCGCTAATTTTTTGTTCTTCAAGTTTAAGTGAACAATGAGCCGCAATGGTTAATCCTTTATCGGAAATTATTTGTAACTTTCGACAAGTAGAACAATGAATGGAACTGGTAGACGGTTGAAATCTTTGTATATATTGCTTCTATATAGTCTAAGAAACATATATGCAAATCATCCAAACAGTACAATTCGCCAATTTCTTGTTCTTCAAGTTTAAGTAAACTACGATCCCCATTGTTAATCCCTTAACGGAAATTATTTGTAATTTTCGACAAGTAGAACAATGAATGGAACAGGTAGACGGTTGAAATCAATGTATATATTGCTTCTATATAGTCTAAGAAACATATATGCAAAGCATCCAAACAGTACCATTCGCCAATTCTTTGTTCTTAAAGTTTAAGTGAACAATGAGCCCCATTGTTAATCCTTTATCGGAAATTATTTGTAACTTTCGACAAGTAGAACAATGAATGGATCAGGTAGACGGTTGAAATCATTGTATATATTGCTTCTATATAATCTACGAAACATATATGCAAAGCATCCAAACAGTACAATTCGCCAATTTTTTGTTCTTCAAGTTTAAGTGAACAATGAGCCCCAATGCTTAATCCGTTATCGGATATTATTTGTAACTTTCGACAAGTAGAACAATGAATGGAACAGGTAGACGGTTGAAATCTTTGTATATATTGCTTCTATATAGTCTAAGAAACATATATGCAAAGCATCCAAACAGTACCATTCGCCAATTTTTTGTTCTTCAAGTTTAAGTGAACTACGAGCCCCATTGTTAATCCTTTAAAGGAAATTATTTGTAAATTTCGACAAGTAGAACAATGAATGGAACAGGTGGACGGTTGAAATCTTTGTATATATTGCTTCTATATAGTCTAAGAAACATATATGCAAAGCATCCAAACAGTACAATTCGCCAATTTTTTGATCTTCAAGTTTAAGTGAACAATGAGCCCCAATGGTTAATCCTTTATCGGAAATTATTTGTAACTTTCGACAAGTAGAACAATGAATGGAACAGGTAGACGCTTGAAATCTTTGTATATATTGCTTCTATATAGTCTAAGAAACATATATGCAAAGCATCCAAACAGTACAATTCGCCAATTTTTTGTTCTTCAAGTTTAAGTGAACTACGAGCCCCATTGTTAATCCTTTAAAGGAAATTATTTGTAAATTTCGACAAGTAGAACAATGAATGGAACAGGTTGACTGTTGAAATCATTGTATATATTGCTTCTATATAGTCTAAGAAACATATATGCTAAGCATCCAAACAGTACAATTCGCCAATTTTTTGTTCTTCAAGTTTAAGTAAACTACGATTCCCATTGTTAATCCCTTAACGGAAATTATTTGTAACTTTCGACAAGTAGAACAATGAATGGAACAGGTAGACGGTTGAAATCATTGTATATATTGCTTCTATATAATCTAAGAAACATATATGCAAAGCATCCAAACAGTACAATTCGACAATTTTTTGTTCTTCAAGTTTAGTGAACAATGAGCCCCAATGGTTAATCCTTTATCGGAAATTATTTGTAATTTTCGACAAGTAGAACAATGAATGGAACAGGTAGACGGTTGATATCTTTGTATATATTGCTTCTATATAATCTAAGAAACATATATGCAAAGCATCCAAACAGTACAATTCGCCAATTATTTCATCTTCATATTTAAGTGAACTACGAGCCCCATTGTTAATACTTTAACGGAAATTATTTGTAACTTGCGACAAGTAGAACAAGGAGTGGAACAGTTAGACGGTTGAAATTAATGTATATATTGCTTCTATATAGTCTAAGAAACATATATGCAAAGCATCCAAACAGTACCATTCGCCAATTTTTTGTTCTTCAAGTTTAAGTGAACAATGAGCCCCATTGTTAATCCTTTATAGGAAATTATTTGTAACTTTCGACAAGTAGAACAATGAATGGAACAGGTAGACGGTTGAAATCATTGTATATATTGCTTCTATATAGTCTAAGAAACATATATGCAAAGCATCCAAACAGTACAATTCGACAATTTTTTGTTCTTCAAGTTTAAGTGAACAATGAGCCCCAATGGTTAATCCGTTATCGGAAATGATTTGTAACTTTCGACAAGTAGAACAATGAATGGAACAGGTAGACGGTTGAAATCTTTGTATATATTGCTTCTATATAGTCTAAGAAACATATATGCAAAGCATCCAAACAGTACCATTCGCCAATTTTTTGTTCTTCAAGTTTAAGTAAACTACGATCCCCATTGTTAATCCCTTAACGGAAATTATTTGTAACTTTCGACAAGTAGAACAATGAATGGAACAGGTAGACGGTTGAAATCAATGTATATATTGCTTCTATATAGTCTAAGAAACATATATGCAAAGCATCCAAACAGTACCATTCGCCAATTCTTTGTTCTTAAAGTTTAAGTGAACAATGAGCCCCATTGTTAATCCTTTATCGGAAATTATTTGTAACTTTCGACAAGTAGAACAATGAATGGATCAGGTAGACGGTTGAAATCATTGTATATATTGCTTCTATATAATCTACGAAACATATATGCAAAGCATCCAAACAGTACAATTCGCCAATTTTTTGTTCTTCAAGTTTAAGTGAACAATGAGCCCCAATGCTTAATCCGTTATCGGATATTATTTGTAACTTTCGACAAGTAGAACAATGAATGGAACAGGTAAACGGTTGAAATCTTTGTATATATTGCTTCTATATAGTCTAAGAAACATATATGCAAAGCATCCAAACAGTACCATTCGCCAATTCTTTGTTCTTAAAGTTTAAGTGAACAATGAGCCCCATTGTTAATCCTTTATCGGAAATTATTTGTAACTTTCGACAAGTAGAACAATGAATGGATCAGGTAGACGGTTGAAATCATTGTATATATTGCTTCTATATAATCTACGAAACATATATGCAAAGCATCCAAACAGTACAATTCGCCAATTTTTTGTTCTTCAAGTTTAAGTGAACAATGAGCCCCAATGCTTAATCCGTTATCGGATATTATTTGTAACTTTCGACAAGTAGAACAATGAATGGAACAGGTAGACGGTTGAAATCTTTGTATATATTGCATCTATATAGTCTAAGAAACATATATGCAAAATATCCAAACAGTACCATTCGCCAATTTTTTGTTCTTCAAGTTTAAGTGAACTACGAGCCCCATTGTTAATCCTTTAAAGGAAATTATTTGTAACTTTCGACAAGTAGAACAATGAATGGAACAGGTAGGCGGTTGAAATCTTTGTATATATTGCATCTGTATAGTCTAAGAAACATATATGCAAAGCATCCAAACAGTACAATTCGACAATTTTTTGTTCTTCAAGTTTAGTGAACAATGAGCCCCAATGGTTAATCCCTTAACGGTAATTATTTGTAACTTTCGACAAGTAGAACAATGAATGGAACAGGTAGACGGTTGAAATCATTGTATATATTGCTTCTATATAGTCTAAGAAACATATATGTAAAGCATCCAAACAGTACAATGCGACAATTTTTTGCTCTTCAAGTTTAAGTGAACTACGAGCCCCATTGTTAATCCTTTAAAGGAAATTATTTGTAACTTTCGACAAGTAGAACAATGAATGGAACAGGTAGACGGTTGAAATCTTTGTATATATTGCATCTGTATAGTCTAAGAAACATATATGCAAAATATCCAAACAGTACCATTCGCCAATTTTTTGTTCTTCAAGTTTAAGTGAACTACGAGCCCCATTGTTAATCCTTTAAAGGAAATTATTTGTAACTTTCGACAAGTAGAACAATGAATGGAACAGGTAGACGGTTGAAATCTTTGTATATATTGCATCTATATAGTCTAAGAAACATATATGCAAAATATCCAAACAGTACCATTCGCCAATTTTTTGTTCTTCAAGTTTAAGTGAACTACGAGCCCCATTGTTAATCCTTTAAAGGAAATTATTTGTAAATTTCGGCAAGTAGAACAATGAATGGAATAGTTAGACGGTTGAAATCATTGTATATATTGCTTCTATATAGTCTAAGAAACATATATGCAAATCATCCAAACAGTACAATTCGCCAATTTCTTGTTCTTCAAGTTTAAGTAAACTACGATCCCCATTGTTAATCCCTTAACGGAAATTATTTGTAATTTTCGACAAGTAGAACAATGAATGGAACAGGTAGACGGTTGAAATCAATGTATATATTGCTTCTATATAGTCTAAGAAACATATATGCAAAGCATCCAAACAGTACCATTCGCCAATTCTTTGTTCTTAAAGTTTAAGTGAACAATGAGCCCCATTGTTAATCCTTCATCGGAAATTATTTGTAACTTTCGACAAGTAGAACAATGAATGGATCAGGTAGACGGTTGAAATCATTGTATATATTGCTTCTATATAATCTACGAAACATATATGCAAAGCATCCAAACAGTACAATTCGCCAATTTTTTGTTCTTCAAGTTTAAGTGAACAATGAGCCCCAATGCTTAATCCGTTATCGGATATTATTTGTAACTTTCGACAAGTAGAACAATGAATGGAACAGGTAAACGGTTGAAATCTTTGTATATATTGCTTCTATATAGTCTAAGAAACATATATGCAAAGCATCCAAACAGTACCATTCGCCAATTCTTTGTTCTTAAAGTTTAAGTGAACAATGAGCCCCATTGTTAATCCTTTAAAGGAAATTATTTGTAACTTTCGACAAGTAGAACAATGAATGGAACAGGTAGACGGTTGAAATCTTTGTATATATTGCATCTATATAGTCTAAGAAACATATATGCAAAGCATCCAAACAGTACAATTCGCCAATTTTTTGTTCTTCAAGTTTAAGTGAACAATGAGCCCCAATGCTTAATCCGTTATCGGATATTATTTGTAACTTTCGACAAGTAGAACAATGAATGGAACAGGTAAACGGTTGAAATCTTTGTATATATTGCTTCTATATAGTCTAAGAAACATATATGCAAAGCATCCAAACAGTACCATTCGCCAATTTTTTGTTCTTCAAGTTTAAGTGAACAATGAGCCCCATTGTTAATCCTTTATAGGAAATTATTTGTAACTTTCGACAAGTAGAACAATGAATGGAACAGGTAGACGGTTGAAATCATTGTATATATTGCTTCTATATAGTCTAAGAAACATATATGCAAAGCATCCAAACAGTACAATTCGACAATTTTTTGTTCTTCAAGTTTAAGTGAACAATGAGCCCCAATGGTTAATCCGTTATCGGAAATGATTTGTAACTTTCGACAAGTAGAACAATGAATGGAACAGGTAGACGGTTGAAATCTTTGTATATATTGCTTCTATATAGTCTAAGAAACATATATGCAAAGCATCCAAACAGTACCATTCGCCAATTTTTTGTTCTTCAAGTTTAAGTAAACTACGATCCCCATTGTTAATCCCTTAACGGAAATTATTTGTAACTTTCGACAAGTAGAACAATGAATGGAACAGGTAGACGGTTGAAATCATTGTATATATTGCTTCTATATAGTCTAAGAAACATATATGCAAAGCATCCAAACAGTACAATTCGACAATCTTTGTTCTTCAAGTTTAGTGAACAATGAGCCCCAATGGTTAATCCTTTATCGGAAATTATTTGTAATTTTCGACAAGTAGAACAATGAATGGAACAGGTAGACTGTTGAAATCTTTGTATATATTACTTCCATATAGTCTGTGAAACATATATGCAAAGCATCCAAACGGTACAAGTCGCCAATTTTTTATTCTTCAAGTTTAAGTGAACAACGAGCCCCATTGATAATCATGAAAGGGAAATTATTTGTAAGTTTCTACAAGTAGAACAATGAATAGAACAGGTTGTCTGTTGAAATCTTTGTATATATTGCTTCCATATAGTCTATGAAACATATATGCAAAGCATCCAAACAGTACAATTCGCGAATTTATTGTTCTTCAAGTTTAAGTGAACAACGATCCCCATTGTTAATCCTTTAACGGAAATTACTTGTAACTTTCGACAAGTAGAACAATGAATGGAACAGGTAGACGGTTGAAATCTTTGTATACATTGCTTCTATATGGTCTAAGAAACAAATATGCAAAGCATCCAAACAGTACCATTCGCCAATTTATTGTTCTTCAAGTTTACCTGAACTACGAGCCCCATTGTTAATCCTTTAACGGAAATTAATTGTAATTTTCTACAAGTAGAACAATGAATGGAACAGGTAGACGGTTAAAATCATTGTATACATTGCATCTATATAGTCGGAGAAACATACATGCAAAGCATCCTAACAGTACCAATCGCCAATTTTTTTTCTTCAAGTTTAGGTGAACTACGAGCCCCATTGTTAATCATGAAAGGGAAATTATTTGTAACTTTCGACAAGTAGAACAATGAATGGAACATGTAGGCGGTTGAAATCTTGCTATATATTGCTTCTATATAGTCTAAGAAACATATATGCAAAGCATCCAAACAGAACCATTCGCCAATTTTTTGTTCTTCAAGTTTAAGTGAACAATGAGCCCCATTGTTAATCCTTTAAAGGAAATTATTCGTAAACTTCGACAAGCAGAACAAGGAATGGAACTGGTCGACGGTTCAAATCATTGTATATATTGCTTCCATATAGTCTATGAAACATATATACAAAGCATCCAAACAGTACAATTCGCCAATTTTTTGTTCTTCATGTTTAAGTGAACTACGAGCCCCATTGTTAATCATGAAAGGGAAATTATTTGTAACTTTCGACAAGTAGAACAATGAATGGAACAGGTAGGCGGTTGAAATCTTGCTATATATTACTTCTATATAACCTAAGAAACATATATGCAAAGAATCCGAACAGTACCATTCGCCAATTTTTTGTTCTTCAAGTTTAAGTGAACAATGAGCCCCAATGTTTAATCCTTTATCGGAAATTATTTGTAACTTTCGACAAGTACAACAATGAATGGAACAGGTAGACGGTTGAAATCTTTGTATATATAGCTTCTATATAGTCTAAGATACATATATGCAAAGCATCCAAACAGTACCATTCGCCAATTTTTTGTTCTTCAAGTTTAAGTGAACAATGAGCCCCAATGTTTAATCCTGTATCGGAAATTATTTGTAACTTTCGACAAGTAGAACAATGAATGGAACAGGTAGACGCTTGAAATCTTTGTATATATTGCTTCTATATAGTCTAAGATACATATATGCAAAGCATCCAAACAGTACCATTCGCCAATTTTTTGTTCTTCAAGTTTAAGTGAACAATGAGCCCCAATGGTTAATCCGTTATCGGAAATGATTTGTAATTTTCGACAAGTAGAACAATGAATGGAACAGGTAGACGCTTGAAATCTTTGTATTTATTGCTTCTATATAGCCTACGAAACATATATGCAAAGCATCCAAACAGTACAATTCGCCAATTTTTTGTTCTTCAAGTTTAAGTGAACTACGAGCCCCATTGTTAATCCTTTAACGGAAATTAATTGTAACTTTCTACAAGTAGAACAATGATTGGAACACGCAGACGGTTGAAATCTTTGTTATATTGCTTCCATATAGTCTAAGAAACATATAGGCAAAGCATCCAAACAGTACCATTCGCCAATTATTTCATCTTCATGTTTAAGTGAACTACGAGCCCCATTGTTAATACTTTAACGGAAATTATTTGTAACTTCCGACAAGTAGAACAATGAATGGAACAGGTAGACGGTTGAAATCAATGTATATATTGCTTCTATATAGTCTAAGAAACATATATGCAAAGCATCCAAACAGTACCATTCGCCAATTTTTTGTTCTTCAAGTTTAAGTGAACTACGTGCCCCATTGTTAATCCTTTATCGGAAATTATTTGTAATTTTCGACAAGTCGAACAATGAATGGAACAGGTAGACGGTTGAAATCTTTGTATATATTGCTTCTATATAGTCTAAGATACATATATGCAAAGCATCCAAACAGTACCATTCGCCAATTTTTTGTTCTTCAAGTTTAAGTGAACAATGAGCCCCAATGTTTAATCCTTTATCGGAAATTATTTGTAACTTTCGACAAGTAGAACAATGAATGGAACAGGTAGACGGTTGAAATCTTTGTATATATTGCTTCTATATAGTCTAAGATACATATATGCAAAGCATCCAAACAGTACAATTCGCCAATTTTTTGTTCTTCAAGTTTAAGTGAACAATGAGCCCCAATGTTTAATCCTGTATCGGAAATTATTTGTAACTTTCGACAAGTAGAACAATGAATGGAACAGGTAGACGCTTGAAATCTTTGTATATATTGCTTCTATATAGCCTACGAAACATATATGCAAAGCATCCAAACAGTACAATTCGCCAATTTTTTGTTCTTCAAGTTTAAGTGAACTACGAGCCCCATTGTTAATCCTTTAACGGAAATTAATTGTAACTTTCTACAAGTAGAACAATGATTGGAACACGCAGACGGTTGAAATCTTTGTATATATTGCTTCCATATAGTCTAAGAAACATATATGCAAAGCATCCAAAAAGTACCATTCGCCAATTATTTCATCTTCATGTTTAAGTGAACTACGAGCCCCATTGTTAATACTTTAACGGAAATTATTTGTAACTTCCGACAAGTAGAACAATGAATGGAACAGGTAGACGGTTTAAATCAATGTATATATTGCTTCTATATAGTCTAAGAAACATATATGCAAAGCATCCAAACAGTACCATTCGCCAATTTTTTGTTCTTCAAGGTTAAGTAAACTACGATCCCCATTGTTAATCCCTTAACGGAAATTATTTGTAACTTTCGACAAGTAGAACAATGAATGGAACAGGTAGACGGTTGAAAACATTGTATATATTGCTTCTATATAGTCTAAGAAACATATATGCAAAGCATCCAAATAGTACAATTCGACAATTTATTGTTCTTCAAGTTTAAGTGAACAATGAGCCCCAATGGTTAATCCTTTATCGGAAATTATTTGTAAATTTCGACAAGTAGAACAATGAATGGAACAGGTAGACGGTTGAAATCATTGTATATATTGCTTCTATATAGTCTAAGAAACATATATGCAAAGCATCCAAACAGTACAATTCGACAATTTTTTGCTCTTCAAGTTTAAGTGAACTACGAGCCCCATTGTTAATCCTTTAAAGGAAATTATTTGTAACTTTCGACAAGTAGAACAATGAATGGAACAGGTAGACGGTTGAAATCTTTGTATATATTGCATCTATATAGTCTAAGAAACATATATGCAAAATATCCAAACAGTACCATGCGCCAATTTTTTGTTCTTCAAGTTTAAGTGAACAATGAGCACCAATGGTTAATACTTTATCGGAAATTATTTGTAATTTTCGACAAGTAGAACAATGAATGGAACAGTTAGACGGTTGAAATATTTGTATATATTGCTTCTATATAGTCTACGAAACATATATGCAAAGCATCCAAACAGTACAATTCGCCAATTTTTTGTTCTTCAAGTTTAAGTGAACAATGAGCCCCATTGTTAATCCATTATCGGAAATTATTTGTAATTTTCGACAAGTAGAACAGTGAATGGAACAGGTAGACGGTTGAAATCTTTGTATATATTGCTTCTATATAGTATAAGAAACATATATGCAAAGCATCCAAACAGTACATTTCGCCAATTTTTTGTTCTTCATGTTTAAGTGAACAATGAGCCCCAATGGTTAATCCGTTATCGGAAATTATTTGTAAATTTTGACAAGTAGAACAATGAATGGAAAAGGTAGACGGTTGAAATCTTTGTATATATTGCTTCTATATAGTCTAAGAAACATATATGCAAAGCATCCAAACAGTACCATTCGCCAATTTTTTGTTCTTCAAGTTTAAGTGAACAATGAGCACCAATGGTTAATACTTTATCGGAAATTATTTGTAATTTTCGACAAGTAGAACAATGAATGGAACAGGTAGACGGTTGAAATCTTTGTATATATTGCTTCTATATAATCTAAGAAACATATATGCAAAGCATCCAAACAGTACCATTCGCCAATTTTTTGTTCTTCAAGTTTAAGTGAACTACGAGCCCCATTGTTAATACATTAACGGAAATTATTTGTAACTTTCGAGAAGTAGAACAATGAATGGAACAGGTAGACGGTTGAAATCATTGTATATATTGCTTCTATATAGTCTAAGAAACATATATGCAAAGCATCCAAACAGTACAATTCGACAATTTTTTGCTCTTCAAGTTTAAGTGAACTACGAGCCCCATTGTTAATCCTTTAAAGGAAATTATTTGTAACTTTCGACAAGTAGAACAATGAATGGAACAGGTAGACGGTTGAAATCTTTGTATATATTGCATCTATATAGTCTAAGAAACATATATGCAAAATATCCAAACAGTACCATTCGCCAATTTTTTGTTCTTCAAGTTTAAGTGAACTACGAGCCCCATTGTTAATCCTTTAAAGGAAATTATTTGTAAATTTCGGCAAGTAGAACAATGAATGGAATAGTTAGACGGTTGAAATCATTGTATATATTGCTTCTATATAGTCTAAGAAACATATATGCAAATCATCCAAACAGTACAATTCGCCAATTTCTTGTTCTTCAAGTTTAAGTAAACTACGATCCCCATTGTTAATCCCTTAACGGAAATTATTTGTAATTTTCGACAAGTAGAACAATGAATGGAACAGGTAGACGGTTGAAATCATTGTATATATTGCTTCTATATAGTCTAAGAAACATATATGCAAAGCATCCAAACAGTACAATTCGCCAATTTTTTGTTCTTCAAGTTTAAGTGAACAATGAGCCCCAATGCTTAATCCGTTATCGGATATTATTTGTAACTTTCGACAAGTAGAACAATGAATGGAACAGGTAGACGGTTGAAATCTTTGTATATATTGCTTCTATATAGTCTAAGAAACATATATGCAAAGCATCCAAACAGTACCATTCGCCAATTTTTTGTTCTTCAAGTTTAAGTGAACTACGAGCCCCATTGTTAATCCTTTAAAGGAAATTATTTGTAAATTTCGACAAGTAGAACAATGAATGGAACAGGTGGACGGTTGAAATCTTTGTATATATTGCTTCTATATAGTCTAAGAAACATATATGCAAAGCATCCAAACAGTACAATTCGCCAATTTTTTGATCTTCAAGTTTAAGTGAACAATGAGCCCCAATGGTTAATCCTTTATCGGAAATTATTTGTAACTTTCGACAAGTAGAACAATGAATGGAACAGGTAGACGCTTGAAATCTTTGTATATATTGCTTCTATATAGTCTAAGAAACATATATGCAAAGCATCCAAACAGTACCATTCGCCAATTTTTTGTTCTTCAAGTTTAAGTGAACTACGAGCCCCATTGTTAATCCTTTAAAGGAAATTATTTGTAAATTTCGACAAGTAGAACAATGAATGGATCTGGTAGACGGTTGAAATCATTATATATATTGCTTCTATATAGTCTAAGAAACATATATGCAAAGCATCCAAACAGTACAATTCGCCAATTTTTTGTGCTTCAAGTTTAAGTGAACTACGAGCCCCATTGTTAATCCTTTAAAAGAAATTATTTGTAAATTTCGACAAGTAGAACAATGAATGGAACAGGTTGACTGTTGAAATCATTGTATATATTGCTTCTATATAGTCTAAGAAACATATATGCTAAGCATCCATACAGTACAATTCGCCAATTTTTTGTTCTTCAAGTTTAAGTAAACTACGATCCCCATTGTTAATCCCTTAACGGAAATTATTTGTAACTTTCGACAAGTAGAACAATGAATGGAACAGGTAGACGGTTGAAATCATTGTATATATTGCTTCTATATAATCTAAGAAACATATATGCAAAGCATCCAAACAGTACAATTCGACAATTTTTTGTTCTTCAAGTTTAGTGAACAATGAGCCCCAATGGTTAATCCTTTATCGGAAATTATTTGTAATTTTCGACAAGTAGAACAATGAATGGGACAGGTAGACGGTTGATATCTTTGTATATATTGCTTCTATATAATCTAAGAAACATATATGCAAAGCATCCAAACAGTACAATTCGCCAATTATTTCATCTTCATATTTAAGTGAACTACGAGCCCCATTGTTAATACTTTAACGGAAATTATTTGTAACTTGCGACAAGTAGAACAATGAGTGGAACAGTTAGACGGTTGAAATTAATGTATATATTGCTTCTATATAGTCTAAGAAACATATATGCAAAGCATCCAAACAGTACCATTCGCCAATTTTTTGTTCTTCAAGTTTAAGTGAACAATGAGCCCCATTGTTAATCCTTTATAGGAAATTATTTGTAACTTTCGACAAGTAGAACAATGAATGGAACAGGTAGACGGTTGAAATCATTGTATATATTGCTTCTATATAGTCTAAGAAACATATATGCAAAGCATCCAAACAGTACAATTCGACAATTTTTTGTTCTTCAAGTTTAAGTGAACAATGAGCCCCAATGGTTAATCCGTTATCGGAAATGATTTGTAACTTTCGACAAGTAGAACAATGAATGGAACAGGTAGACGGTTGAAATCTTTGTATATATTGCTTCTATATAGTCTAAGAAACATATATGCAAAGCATCCAAACAGTACCATTCGCCAATTTTTTGTTCTTCAAGTTTAAGTGAACAATGAGCCCCAATGTTTAATCCTGTATCGGAAATTATTTGTAACTTTCGACAAGTAGAACAATGAATGGAACAGGTAGACGCTTGAAATCTTTGTATATATTGCTTCTATATAGTCTAAGATACATATATGCAAAGCATCCAAACAGTACCATTCGCCAATTTTTTGTTCTTCAAGTTTAAGTGAACAATGAGCCCCAATGGTTAATCCGTTATCGGAAATGATTTGTAATTTTCGACAAGTAGAACAATGAATGGAACAGGTAGACGCTTGAAATCTTTGTATTTATTGCTTCTATATAGCCTACGAAACATATATGCAAAGCATCCAAACAGTACAATTCGCCAATTTTTTGTTCTTCAAGTTTAAGTGAACTACGAGCCCCATTGTTAATCCTTTAACGGAAATTAATTGTAACTTTCTACAAGTAGAACAATGATTGGAACACGCAGACGGTTGAAATCTTTGTTATATTGCTTCCATATAGTCTAAGAAACATATAGGCAAAGCATCCAAACAGTACCATTCGCCAATTATTTCATCTTCATGTTTAAGTGAACTACGAGCCCCATTGTTAATACTTTAACGGAAATTATTTGTAACTTCCGACAAGTAGAACAATGAATGGAACAGGTAGACGGTTGAAATCAATGTATATATTGCTTCTATATAGTCTAAGAAACATATATGCAAAGCATCCAAACAGTACCATTCGCCAATTTTTTGTTCTTCAAGTTTAAGTGAACTACGTGCCCCATTGTTAATCCTTTATCGGAAATTATTTGTAATTTTCGACAAGTCGAACAATGAATGGAACAGGTAGACGGTTGAAATCTTTGTATATATTGCTTCTATATAGTCTAAGATACATATATGCAAAGCATCCAAACAGTACCATTCGCCAATTTTTTGTTCTTCAAGTTTAAGTGAACAATGAGCCCCAATGTTTAATCCTTTATCGGAAATTATTTGTAACTTTCGACAAGTAGAACAATGAATGGAACAGGTAGACGGTTGAAATCTTTGTATATATTGCTTCTATATAGTCTAAGATACATATATGCAAAGCATCCAAACAGTACAATTCGCCAATTTTTTGTTCTTCAAGTTTAAGTGAACAATGAGCCCCAATGTTTAATCCTGTATCGGAAATTATTTGTAACTTTCGACAAGTAGAACAATGAATGGAACAGGTAGACGCTTGAAATCTTTGTATATATTGCTTCTATATAGCCTACGAAACATATATGCAAAGCATCCAAACAGTACAATTCGCCAATTTTTTGTTCTTCAAGTTTAAGTGAACTACGAGCCCCATTGTTAATCCTTTAACGGAAATTAATTGTAACTTTCTACAAGTAGAACAATGATTGGAACACGCAGACGGTTGAAATCTTTGTATATATTGCTTCCATATAGTCTAAGAAACATATATGCAAAGCATCCAAAAAGTACCATTCGCCAATTATTTCATCTTCATGTTTAAGTGAACTACGAGCCCCATTGTTAATACTTTAACGGAAATTATTTGTAACTTCCGACAAGTAGAACAATGAATGGAACAGGTAGACGGTTTAAATCAATGTATATATTGCTTCTATATAGTCTAAGAAACATATATGCAAAGCATCCAAACAGTACCATTCGCCAATTTTTTGTTCTTCAAGGTTAAGTAAACTACGATCCCCATTGTTAATCCCTTAACGGAAATTATTTGTAACTTTCGACAAGTAGAACAATGAATGGAACAGGTAGACGGTTGAAAACATTGTATATATTGCTTCTATATAGTCTAAGAAACATATATGCAAAGCATCCAAATAGTACAATTCGACAATTTATTGTTCTTCAAGTTTAAGTGAACAATGAGCCCCAATGGTTAATCCTTTATCGGAAATTATTTGTAAATTTCGACAAGTAGAACAATGAATGGAACAGGTAGACGGTTGAAATCATTGTATATATTGCTTCTATATAGTCTAAGAAACATATATGCAAAGCATCCAAACAGTACAATTCGACAATTTTTTGCTCTTCAAGTTTAAGTGAACTACGAGCCCCATTGTTAATCCTTTAAAGGAAATTATTTGTAACTTTCGACAAGTAGAACAATGAATGGAACAGGTAGACGGTTGAAATCTTTGTATATATTGCATCTATATAGTCTAAGAAACATATATGCAAAATATCCAAACAGTACCATTCGCCAATTTTTTGTTCTTCAAGTTTAAGTGAACAATGAGCACCAATGGTTAATACTTTATCGGAAATTATTTGTAATTTTCGACAAGTAGAACAATGAATGGAACAGTTAGACGGTTGAAATATTTGTATATATTGCTTCTATATAGTCTACGAAACATATATGCAAAGCATCCAAACAGTACAATTCGCCAATTTTTTGTTCTTCAAGTTTAAGTGAACAATGAGCCCCATTGTTAATCCATTATCGGAAATTATTTGTAATTTTCGACAAGTAGAACAGTGAATGGAACAGGTAGACGGTTGAAATCTTTGTATATATTGCTTCTATATAGTATAAGAAACATATATGCAAAGCATCCAAACAGTACATTTCGCCAATTTTTTGTTCTTCATGTTTAAGTGAACAATGAGCCCCAATGGTTAATCCGTTATCGGAAATTATTTGTAAATTTTGACAAGTAGAACAATGAATGGAAAAGGTAGACGGTTGAAATCTTTGTATATATTGCTTCTATATAGTCTAAGAAACATATATGCAAAGCATCCAAACAGTACCATTCGCCAATTTTTTGTTCTTCAAGTTTAAGTGAACAATGAGCACCAATGGTTAATACTTTATCGGAAATTATTTGTAATTTTCGACAAGTAGAACAATGAATGGAACAGGTAGACGGTTGAAATCTTTGTATATATTGCTTCTATATAATCTAAGAAACATATATGCAAAGCATCCAAACAGTACCATTCGCCAATTTTTTGTTCTTCAAGTTTAAGTGAACTACGAGCCCCATTGTTAATACATTAACGGAAATTATTTGTAACTTTCGAGAAGTAGAACAATGAATGGAACAGGTAGACGGTTGAAATCATTGTATATATTGCTTCTATATAGTCTAAGAAACATATATGCAAAGCATCCAAACAGTACAATTCGACAATTTTTTGCTCTTCAAGTTTAAGTGAACTACGAGCCCCATTGTTAATCCTTTAAAGGAAATTATTTGTAACTTTCGACAAGTAGAACAATGAATGGAACAGGTAGACGGTTGAAATCTTTGTATATATTGCATCTATATAGTCTAAGAAACATATATGCAAAATATCCAAACAGTACCATTCGCCAATTTTTTGTTCTTCAAGTTTAAGTGAACTACGAGCCCCATTGTTAATCCTTTAAAGGAAATTATTTGTAAATTTCGGCAAGTAGAACAATGAATGGAATAGTTAGACGGTTGAAATCATTGTATATATTGCTTCTATATAGTCTAAGAAACATATATGCAAATCATCCAAACAGTACAATTCGCCAATTTCTTGTTCTTCAAGTTTAAGTAAACTACGATCCCCATTGTTAATCCCTTAACGGAAATTATTTGTAATTTTCGACAAGTAGAACAATGAATGGAACAGGTAGACGGTTGAAATCATTGTATATATTGCTTCTATATAGTCTAAGAAACATATATGCAAAGCATCCAAACAGTACAATTCGCCAATTTTTTGTTCTTCAAGTTTAAGTGAACAATGAGCCCCAATGCTTAATCCGTTATCGGATATTATTTGTAACTTTCGACAAGTAGAACAATGAATGGAACAGGTAGACGGTTGAAATCTTTGTATATATTGCTTCTATATAGTCTAAGAAACATATATGCAAAGCATCCAAACAGTACCATTCGCCAATTTTTTGTTCTTCAAGTTTAAGTGAACTACGAGCCCCATTGTTAATCCTTTAAAGGAAATTATTTGTAAATTTCGACAAGTAGAACAATGAATGGAACAGGTGGACGGTTGAAATCTTTGTATATATTGCTTCTATATAGTCTAAGAAACATATATGCAAAGCATCCAAACAGTACAATTCGCCAATTTTTTGATCTTCAAGTTTAAGTGAACAATGAGCCCCAATGGTTAATCCTTTATCGGAAATTATTTGTAACTTTCGACAAGTAGAACAATGAATGGAACAGGTAGACGCTTGAAATCTTTGTATATATTGCTTCTATATAGTCTAAGAAACATATATGCAAAGCATCCAAACAGTACCATTCGCCAATTTTTTGTTCTTCAAGTTTAAGTGAACTACGAGCCCCATTGTTAATCCTTTAAAGGAAATTATTTGTAAATTTCGACAAGTAGAACAATGAATGGATCTGGTAGACGGTTGAAATCATTATATATATTGCTTCTATATAGTCTAAGAAACATATATGCAAAGCATCCAAACAGTACAATTCGCCAATTTTTTGTGCTTCAAGTTTAAGTGAACTACGAGCCCCATTGTTAATCCTTTAAAAGAAATTATTTGTAAATTTCGACAAGTAGAACAATGAATGGAACAGGTTGACTGTTGAAATCATTGTATATATTGCTTCTATATAGTCTAAGAAACATATATGCTAAGCATCCATACAGTACAATTCGCCAATTTTTTGTTCTTCAAGTTTAAGTAAACTACGATCCCCATTGTTAATCCCTTAACGGAAATTATTTGTAACTTTCGACAAGTAGAACAATGAATGGAACAGGTAGACGGTTGAAATCATTGTATATATTGCTTCTATATAATCTAAGAAACATATATGCAAAGCATCCAAACAGTACAATTCGACAATTTTTTGTTCTTCAAGTTTAGTGAACAATGAGCCCCAATGGTTAATCCTTTATCGGAAATTATTTGTAATTTTCGACAAGTAGAACAATGAATGGGACAGGTAGACGGTTGATATCTTTGTATATATTGCTTCTATATAATCTAAGAAACATATATGCAAAGCATCCAAACAGTACAATTCGCCAATTATTTCATCTTCATATTTAAGTGAACTACGAGCCCCATTGTTAATACTTTAACGGAAATTATTTGTAACTTGCGACAAGTAGAACAATGAGTGGAACAGTTAGACGGTTGAAATTAATGTATATATTGCTTCTATATAGTCTAAGAAACATATATGCAAAGCATCCAAACAGTACCATTCGCCAATTTTTTGTTCTTCAAGTTTAAGTGAACAATGAGCCCCATTGTTAATCCTTTATAGGAAATTATTTGTAACTTTCGACAAGTAGAACAATGAATGGAACAGGTAGACGGTTGAAATCATTGTATATATTGCTTCTATATAGTCTAAGAAACATATATGCAAAGCATCCAAACAGTACAATTCGACAATTTTTTGTTCTTCAAGTTTAAGTGAACAATGAGCCCCAATGGTTAATCCGTTATCGGAAATGATTTGTAACTTTCGACAAGTAGAACAATGAATGGAACAGGTAGACGGTTGAAATCTTTGTATATATTGCTTCTATATAGTCTAAGAAACATATATGCAAAGCATCCAAACAGTACCATTCGCCAATTTTTTGTTCTTCAAGTTTAAGTAAACTACGATCCCCATTGTTAATCCCTTAACGGAAATTATTTGTAATTTTCGACAAGTAGAACAATGAATGGAACAGGTAGACGGTTGAAATCATTGTATATATTGCTTCTATATAGTCTAAGAAACATATATGCAAAGCATCCAAACAGTACCATTCGCCAATTTTTTGTTCTTCAAGTTTAAGTGAACAATGAGCCCCATTGTTAATCCTTTATAGGAAATTATTTGTAACTTTCGACAAGTAGAACAATGAATGGAACAGGTAGACGGTTGAAATCATTGTATATATTGCTTCTATATAGTCTAAGAAACATATATGCAAAGCATCCAAACAGTACAATTCGACAATTTTTTGTTCTTCAAGTTTAAGTGAACAATGAGCCCCAATGGTTAATCCGTTATCGGAAATGATTTGTAACTTTCGACAAGTAGAACAATGAATGGAACAGGTAGACGGTTGAAATCTTTGTATATATTGCTTCTATATAGTCTAAGAAACATATATGCAAAGCATCCAAACAGTACCATTCGCCAATTTTTTGTTCTTCAAGTTTAAGTGAACAATGAGCCCCATTGTTAATCCATTATCGGAAATTATTTGTAATTTTCGACAAGTAGAACAATGAATGGAACAGGTAGACGGTTGAAATCATTGTATATATTGCTTCTATATAGTCTAAGAAACATATATGCAAAGCATCCAAACAGTACAATTCGACAATCTTTGTTCTTCAAGTTTAGTGAACAATGAGCCCCAATGGTTAATCCTTTATCGGAAATTATTTGTAATTTTCGACAAGTAGAACAATGAATGGAACAGGTAGACTGTTGAAATCTTTGTATATATTACTTCCATATAGTCTGTGAAACATATATGCAAAGCATCCAAACGGTACAAGTCGCCAATTTTTTATTCTTCAAGTTTAAGTGAACAACGAGCCCCATTGATAATCATGAAAGGGAAATTATTTGTAAGTTTCTACAAGTAGAACAATGAATGGAACAGGTAGACGGTTGAAATCTTTGTATACATTGCTTCTATATAGTCTAAGAAACAAATATGCAAAGCATCCAAACAGTACCATTCGCCAATTTATTGTTCTTCAAGTTTACCTGAACTACGAGCCCCATTGTTAATCCTTTAACGGAAATTAATTGTAATTTTCTACAAGTAGAACAATGAATGGAACAGGTAGACGGTTAAAATCATTGTATACATTGCATCTATATAGTCGGAGAAACATACATGCAAAGCATCCTAACAGTACCAATCGCCAATTTTTTTTCTTCAAGTTTAGGTGAACTACGAGCCCCATTGTTAATCATGAAACGGAAATTATTTGTAACTTTCGACAAGTAGAACAATGAATGGAACATGTAGGCGGTTGAAATCTTGCTATATATTGCTTCTATATAGTCTAAGAAACATATATGCAAAGCATCCAAACAGAACCATTCGCCAATTTTTTGTTCTTCAAGTTTAAGTGAACAATGAGCCCCATTGTTAATCCTTTAAAGGAAATTATTCGTAAACTTCGACAGGCAGAACAAGGAATGGAACTGGTCGACGGTTCAAATCATTGTATATATTGCTTCCATATAGTCTATGAAACATATATACAAAGCATCCAAACAGTACAATTCGCCAATTTTTTGTTCTTCATGTTTAAGTGAACTACGAGCCCCATTGTTAATCATGAAAGGGAAATTATTTGTAACTTTCGACAAGTAGAACAATGAATGGAACAGGTAGGCGGTTGAAATCTTGCTATATATTACTTCTATATAACCTAAGAAACATATATGCAAAGCATCCAAACAGTACCATTCGCCAATTTTTTGTTCTTCAAGTTTAAGTGAACAATGAGCCACAATGTTTAATCCTTTATCGGAAATTATTTGTAACTTTCGACAAGTACAACAATGAATGGAACAGGTAGACTGTCGAAATCTTTGTATATATTACTTCCATATAGTCTATGAAACATATATGCAAAGCATCCAAACGGTACAAGTCGCCAATTTTTTATTCTTCAAGTTTAAGTGAACAAAAAGCCCCATTGATAATCATGAAAGGGAAATTATTTGTAAGTTTCTACAAGTAGAACAATGAATAGAACAGGTTGTCTGTTGAAATCTTTGTATATATTGCTTCCATATAGTCTATGAAACATATATGCAAAGCATCCAAACAGTACAATTCGCGAATTTATTGTTCTTCAAGTTTAAGTGATCAACGATCCCCATTGTTAATCCTTTAACGGAAATTATTTGTAACTTTCGACAAGTAGAACAATGAATGGAAGAGGTAGACGGTTGAAATCTTTGTATACATTGCTTCTATATGGCCTAAGAAACAAATGTGCAAAGCATCCAAACAGTACCATTCGCCAATTTTTTGTTCTTCAAGTTTAAGTGAACAATGAGCCACAATGTTTAATCCTTTATCGGAAATTATTTGTAACTTTCGACAAGTAGAACAATGAATGGAACAGGTAGACGGTTGAAATCTTTGTATACATTGCTTCTATATGGTCTAAGAAACAAATATGCAAAGCATCCAAACAGTACCATTCGCCAATTTTTTGTTCTTCAAGTTTATGTGAACAATGAACCCCAATGTATAATCCTTTATCGGAAATTATTTGTAACTTTCGACAAGTAGAACAATGAATGGAACAGGTAGACGGTTGAAATCTTTGTATATATTACTTCTATATAGTCTAAGAAACATATATGCAAAGCATCCAAACAGTACCATTCGCCAATTTATTGTTCTTCAAGTTTAAGTGAACTACGAGCCCCATTGATAATCATGAAAGGGAAATTATTTGTAACTTTCTACACGTAGAACAATGGATAGAACAGGTAGACTGTTGAAATCTTTGTATATATTGCTTCTATATAGACTATGAAACATATATACAAATCATCCAAGCAGTACCATTCGCCAATTTTTTGTTCTTCAAGTTTAAGTGAACAATGAGCCCCAATGGTTAATCCTTTATAGGAAATTATTTGTAATTTTCGACAAGTCGAACAATGAATGGAACAGGTAGACGGTTGAAATCTTTGTATATATTGCTTCTATATAGTCTAAGATACATATATGCAAAGCATCCAAACAGTACCATTCGCCAATTTTTTGTTCTTCAAGTTTAAATGAACAATGAGCCCCAATGTTTAATCCTTTATCGGAAATTATTTGTAACTTTCGACAAGTAGAACAATGAATGGAACAGGTAGACGGTTGAAATCTTTGTATATATTGCTTCTATATAGTCTAAGATACATATATGCAAAGCATCCAAACAGTACAATTCGCCAATTTTTTGTTCTTCAAGTTTAAGTGAACAATGAGCCCCAATGTTTAATCCTGTATCGGAAATTATTTGTAAATTTCGACAAGTAGAACAATGAATGGAACAGGTAGACTGTTGAAATCTTTGTATATATTACTTCCATATAGTCTGTGAAACATATATGCAAAGCATCCAAACGGTACAAGTCGCCAATTTTTTATTCTTCAAGTTTAAGTGAACAACGAGCCCCATTGATAATCATGAAAGGGAAATTATTTGTAAGTTTCTACCAGTAGAACAATGAATAGAACAGGTTGTCTGTTGAAATCTTTGTATATATTGCTTCCATATAGTCTATGAAACATATATGCAAAGCATCCAAACAGTACAATTCGCGAATTTATTGTTCTTCAAGTTTAAGTGAACAACGATCCCCATTGTTAATCCTTTAACGGAAATTATTTGTAACTTTCGACAAGTAGAACAATGAATGGAACAGGTAGACGGTTGAAATCTTTGTATACATTGCTTCTATATGGTCTAAGAAACAAATATGCAAAGCATCCAAACAGTACCATTCGCCAATTTTTTGTTCTTCAAGTTTAAGTGAACAATGAGACACAATGTTTAATCCTTTATCGGAAATTATTTGTAACTTTCGACAAGTACAACAATCAATGGAACAGGTAGACGGTTGAAATCTTTGTATATATTACTTCTATATAGTCTAAGAAACATATATGCAAAGCATCCAAACAGTACAATTCGACAATTTTTTGTTCTTCAAGTTTAAGTGAACAATGAGCCCCAATGCTTAATCCGTTATCGGATATTATTTGTAACTTTCGACAAGTAGAACAATGAATGGAACAGGTAGACGGTTGAAATCATTGTATATATTGCTTCTATATAGTCTAAGAAACCTATATGCAAAGCATCTAAACAGTGACATTCGCCAATTTTTTGATCTTCAAGTTTAAGTGAACAGCGAGCCCCAATGATAATCATGAAATGGAAATTATTTGTAACTTTCTACAAGTAGAACAATGAATAGTACAGGTAGACGGGTGAAATCTTTCTACATATTGCTTCTATATAATCTAAGAAACATATATGCAAAGCATCCAAACAGTACAATTCGCCAATTATTTCATCTTCATGTTTAAGTGAACTACGAGCCCCATTGTTAATACTTTAACGGAAATTATTTGTAACTTGCGACAAGTAGAACAATGAGTGGAACAGTTAGACGGTTGAAATTAATGTATATATTGCTTCTATATAGTCTAAGAAACATATATGCAAAGCATCCAAACAGTACCATTCGCCAATTTTTTGTTCTTCAAGTTTAAGTGAACAATGAGCCCCATTGTTAATCCTTTATAGGAAATTATTTGTAACTTTCGACAAGTAGAACAATGAATGGAACAGGTAGACGCTTGAAATCTTTGTATATATTG
This sequence comes from Cerceris ruficornis, assembly GCA_963989415.1. Classification (NCBI taxonomy): domain Eukaryota; kingdom Metazoa; phylum Arthropoda; class Insecta; order Hymenoptera; family Crabronidae; genus Cerceris; species Cerceris ruficornis. The sequence goes on from CAXDIW010000076.1 coordinate 1,775,638, forward strand.
CTTCTATATAGCCTACGAAACATATATGCAAAGCATCCAAACAGTACAATTCGCCAATTTTTTGTTCTTCAAGTTTAAGTGAACTACGATCCCCATTGTTAATCCCTTAACGGAAATTATTTGTAATTTTCGACAAGTAGAACAATGAATGGAACAGGTAGACGGTTGAAATCAATGTATATATTGCTTCTATATAGTCTAAGAAACATATATGCAAAGCATCCAAACAGTACCATTCGCTAATTTTTTGTTCTTCAAGTTTAAGTGAACAATGAGCCCCAATGGTTAATCCTTTATCGGAAATTATTTGTAATTTTCGACAAGTAGAACAATGAGTGGAACAGGTAGACGGTTGAAATCAATGTATATATTGCTTCTATATAGTCTAAGAAACATATATGCAAAGCATCCAAACAGTACCATTCGCTAATTTTTTGTTCTTCAAGTTTAAGTGAACAATGAGCCCCAATGGTTAATCCTTTATCGGAAATTATTTGTAACTTTCGACAAGTAGAACAATGAATGGAACAGGTAGACGGTTGAAATCTTTGTATACATTGCTTCTATATGGTCTAAGAAACAAATATGCAAAGCATCCAAACAGTACCATTCGCCAATTTTTTGTTCTTCAAGTTTAAGTGAACAATGAGACACAATGTTTAATCCTTTATCGGAAATTATTTGTAACTTTCGACAAGTACAACAATGAATGGAACAGGTAGACGGTTGAAATCTTTGTATATATTACTTCTATATAGTCTAAGAAACATATATGCAAAGCATCCAAACAGTACAATTCGACAATTTTTTGTTCTTCAAGTTTAAGTGAACAATGAGCCCCAATGCTTAATCCGTTATCGGATATTATTTGTAACTTTCGACAAGTAGAACAATGAATGCAACAGGTAGACGGTTGAAATCATTGTATATATTGCTTCTATATAGTCTAAGAAACCTATATGCAAAGCATCTAAACAGTGACATTCGCCAATTTTTTGATCTTCAAGTTTAAGTGAACAGCGAGCCCCAATGATAATCATGAAATGGAAATTATTTGTAACTTTCTACAAGTAGAACAATGAATAGTACAGGTAGACGGGTGAAATCTTTCTACATATTGCTTCTATATAATCTAAGAAACATATATGCAAAGCATCCAAACAGTACAATTCGCCAATTATTTCATCTTCATGTTTAAGTGAACTACGAGCCCCATTGTTAATACTTTAACGGAAATTATTTGTAACTTGCGACAAGTAGAACAATGAGTGGAACAGTTAGACGGTTGAAATTAATGTATATATTGCTTCTATATAGTCTAAGAAACATATATGCAAAGCATCCAAACAGTACCATTCGCCAATTTTTTGTTCTTCAAGTTTAAGTGAACAATGAGCCCCATTGTTAATCCTTTATAGGAAATTATTTGTAACTTTCGACAAGTAGAACAATGAATGGAACAGGTAGACGCTTGAAATCTTTGTATATATTGCTTCTATATAGCCTACGAAACATATATGCAAAGCATCCAAACAGTACAATTCGCCAATTTTTTGTTCTTCAAGTTTAAGTGAACTACGATCCCCATTGTTAATCCCTTAACGGAAATTATTTGTAATTTTCGACAAGTAGAACAATGAATGGAACAGGTAGACGGTTGAAATCAATGTATATATTGCTTCTATATAGTCTAAGAAACATATATGCAAAGCATCCAAACAGTACCATTCGCTAATTTTTTGTTCTTCAAGTTTAAGTGAACAATGAGCCCCAATGGTTAATCCTTTATCGGAAATTATTTGTAATTTTCGACAAGTAGAACAATGAATGGAACAGGTAGACGGTTGAAATCATTGTATATATTGCTTCAATATAGTCTAAGAAACATATATGCAAAGCATCCAAACAGTACAATTCGCCAATTATTTCATCTTCATGTTTAAGTGAACTACGAGCCCCATTGTTAATACTTTAACGGAAATTATTTGTAATTTGCGACAAGTAGAACAATGAGTGGAACAGGTAGACGGTTGAAATCAATGTATATATTGCTTCTATATAGTCTAAGAAACATATATGCAAAGCATCCAAACAGTACCATTCGCTAATTTCTTGTTCTTCAAGTTTAAGTGAACAATGAGCCCCAATGGTTAATCCTTTATCGGAAATTATTTGTAATTTTCGACAAGTAGAACAATGAATGGAACAGGTAGACGGTTGAAATCATTGTATATATTGCTTCAATATAGTCTAAGAAACATATATGCAAAGCATCCAAACAGTACAATTCGACAATTTTTTGTTCTTCAAGTTTAAGTGAACAATGAGCCCCAATGGTTAATCCGTTATCGGAAATGATTTGTAACTTTCGACAAGTAGAACAATGAATGGAACAGGTAGACGGTTGAAATCAATGTATATATTGCTTCTATATAGTCTAAGAAACATATATGCAAAGCATCCAAACAGTACCATTCGCCAATTTTTTGTTCTTCAAGTTTAAGTGAACAATGAGCCCCATTGTTACTCCTTTATAGGAAATTATTTGTAACTTTCGACAAGTAGAACAATGAATGGAACAGGTAGACGCTTGAAATCTTTGTATATATTGCTTCTATATAGCCTACGAAACATATATGCAAAGCATCCAAACAGTACAATTCGCCAATTTTTTGTTCTTCAAGTTTAAGTGAACTACGAGCCCCATTGTTAATCCTTTAACGGAAATTAATTGTAACTTTCTACAAGTAGAACAATGATTGGAACACGCAGACGGTTGAAATCTTTGTATATATTGCTTCCATATAGTCTAAGAAACATATATGCAAAGCATCCAAAATGTACCATTCGCCAATTATTTCATCTTCATGTTTAAGTGAACTACGAGCCCCATTGTTAATACTTTAACGGAAATTATTTGTAACTTCCGACAAGTAGAACAATGAATGGAACAGGTAGACGGTTTAAATCAATGTATATATTGCTTCTATATAGTCTAAGAAACATATATGCAAAGCATCCAAACAGTACCATTCGCCAATTTTTTGTTCTTCAAGTTTAAGTAAACTACGATCCCCATTGTTAATCCCTTAACGGAAATTATTTGTAACTTTCGACAAGTAGAACAATGAATGGAACAGGTAGACGGTTGAAAACATTGTATATATTGCTTCTATATAGTCTAAGAAACATATATGCAAAGCATCCAAATAGTACAATTCGACAATTTATTGTTCTTCAAGTTTAAGTGAACAATGAGCCCCAATGGTTAATCCTTTATCGGAAATTATTTGTAAATTTCGACAAGTAGAACAATGAATGGAACAGGTAGACGGTTGAAATCATTGTATATATTGCTTCTATATAGTCTAAGAAACATATATGCAAAGCATCCAAACAGTACAATTCGACAATTTTTTGCTCTTCAAGTTTAAGTGAACTACGAGCCCCATTGTTAATCCTTTAAAGGAAATTATTTGTAACTTTCGACAAGTAGAACAATGAATGGAACAGGTAGACGGTTGAAATCTTTGTATATATTGCATCTGTATAGTCTAAGAAACATATATGCAAAATATCCAAACAGTACCATTCGCCAATTTTTTGTTCTTCAAGTTTAAGTGAACTACGAGCCCCATTGTTAATCCTTTAAAGGAAATTATTTGTAACTTTCGACAAGTAGAACAATGAATGGAACAGGTAGACGGTTGAAATCTTTGTATATATTGCATCTATATAGTCTAAGAAACATATATGCAAAATATCCAAACAGTACCATTCGCCAATTTTTTGTTCTTCAAGTTTAAGTGAACTACGAGCCCCATTGTTAATCCTTTAAAGGAAATTATTTGTAAATTTCGGCAAGTAGAACAATGAATGGAATAGTTAGACGGTTGAAATCATTGTATATATTGCTTCTATATAGTCTAAGAAACATATATGCAAATCATCCAAACAGTACAATTCACCAATTTCTTGTTCTTCAAGTTTAAGTAAACTACGATCCCCATTGTTAATCCCTTAACGGAAATTATTTGTAATTTTCGACAAGTAGAACAATGAATGGAACAGGTAGACGGTTGAAATCAATGTATATATTGCTTCTATATAGTCTAAGAAACATATATGCAAAGCATCCAAACAGTACCATTCGCCAATTCTTTGTTCTTAAAGTTTAAGTGAACAATGAGCCCCATTGTTAATCCTTTATCGGAAATTATTTGTAACTTTCGACAAGTAGAACAATGAATGGAACAGGTAGACGGTTGAAATCATTGTATATATTGCTTCTATATAGTCTAAGAAACCTATATGCAAAGCATCTAAACAGTGACATTCGCCAATTTTTTGATCTTCAAGTTTAAGTGAACAGCGAGCCCCAATGATAATCATGAAATGGAAATTATTTGTAACTTTCTACAAGTAGAACAATGAATAGTACAGGTAGACGGGTGAAATCTTTCTACATATTGCTTCTATATAATCTAAGAAACATATATGCAAAGCATCCAAACAGTACAATTCGCCAATTATTTCATCTTCATGTTTAAGTGAACTACGAGCCCCATTGTTAATACTTTAACGGAAATTATTTGTAACTTGCGACAAGTAGAACAATGAGTGGAACAGTTAGACGGTTGAAATTAATGTATATATTGCTTCTATATAGTCTAAGAAACATATATGCAAAGCATCCAAACAGTACCATTCGCCAATTTTTTGTTCTTCAAGTTTAAGTGAACAATGAGCCCCATTGTTAATCCTTTATAGGAAATTATTTGTAACTTTCGACAAGTAGAACAATGAATGGAACAGGTAGACGCTTGAAATCTTTGTATATATTGCTTCTATATAGCCTACGAAACATATATGCAAAGCATCCAAACAGTACAATTCGCCAATTTTTTGTTCTTCAAGTTTAAGTGAACTACGATCCCCATTGTTAATCCCTTAACGGAAATTATTTGTAACTTTCGACAAGTAGAACAATGAATGGAACAGGTAGACGGTTGAAATCATTGTATATATTGCTTCAATATAGTCTAAGAAACATATATGCAAAGCATCCAAACAGTACAATTCGCCAATTATTTCATCTTCATGTTTAAGTGAACTACGAGCCCCATTGTTAATACTTTAACGGAAATTATTTGTAATTTGCGACAAGTAGAACAATGAGTGGAACAGGTAGACGGTTGAAATCAATGTATATATTGCTTCTATATAGTCTAAGAAACATATATGCAAAGCATCCAAACAGTACCATTCGCTAATTTTTTGTTCTTCAAGTTTAAGTGAACAATGAGCCCCAATGGTTAATCCTTTATCGGAAATTATTTGTAAATTTCGACAAGTAGAACAATGAATGGAACAGGTAGACGGTTGAAATCATTGTATATATTGCTTCTATATAGTCTAAGAAACATATATGCAAAGCATCCAAACAGTACAATTCGACAATTTTTTGCTCTTCAAGTTTAAGTGAACTACGAGCCCCATTGTTAATCCTTTAAAGGAAATTATTTGTAACTTTCGACAAGTAGAACAATGAATGGAACAGGTAGACGGTTGAAATCTTTGTATATATTGCATCTGTATAGTCTAAGAAACATATATGCAAAATATCCAAACAGTACCATTCGCCAATTTTTTGTTCTTCAAGTTTAAGTGAACTACGAGCCCCATTGTTAATCCTTTAAAGGAAATTATTTGTAACTTTCGACAAGTAGAACAATGAATGGAACAGGTAGACGGTTGAAATCTTTGTATATATTGCATCTATATAGTCTAAGAAACATATATGCAAAATATCCAAACAGCACCATTCGCCAATTTTTTGTTCTTCAAGTTTAAGTGAACTACGAGCCCCATTGTTAATCCTTTAAAGGAAATTATTTGTAAATTTCGGCAAGTAGAACAATGAATGGAACAGGTAGACGGTTGAAATCAATGTATATATTGCTTCTATATAGTCTAAGAAACATATATGCAAAGCATCCAAACAGTACCATTCGCCAATTCTTTGTTCTTAAAGTTTAAGTGAACAATGAGCCCCAATGGTTAATCCTTTATCGGAAATTATTTGTAATTTTCGACAAGTAGAACAATGAATGGAACAGGTAGACGGTTGAAATCAATGTATATATTGCTTCTATATAGTCTAAGAAACATATATGCAAAGCATCCAAACAGTACCATTCGCCAATTCTTTGTTCTTAAAGTTTAAGTGAACAATGAGCCCCATTGTTAATCCTTTATCGGAAATTATTTGTAACTTTCGACAAGTAGAACAATGAATGGAACAGGTAGACGGTTGAAATCATTGTATATATTGCTTCTATATAGTCTAAGAAACCTATATGCAAAGCATCTAAACAGTGACATTCGCCAATTTTTTGATCTTCAAGTTTAAGTGAACAGCGAGCCCCAATGATAATCATGAAATGGAAATTATTTGTAACTTTCTACAAGTAGAACAATGAATAGTACAGGTAGACGGGTGAAATCTTTCTACATATTGCTTCTATATAATCTAAGAAACATATATGCAAAGCATCCAAACAGTACAATTCGCCAATTATTTCATCTTCATGTTTAAGTGAACTACGAGCCCCATTGTTAATACTTTAACGGAAATTATTTGTAACTTGCGACAAGTAGAACAATGAGTGGAACAGTTAGACGGTTGAAATTAATGTATATATTGCTTCTATATAGTCTAAGAAACATATATGCAAAGCATCCAAACAGTACCATTCGCCAATTTTTTGTTCTTCAAGTTTAAGTGAACAATGAGCCCCATTGTTAATCCTTTATAGGAAATTATTTGTAACTTTCGACAAGTAGAACAATGAATGGAACAGGTAGACGCTTGAAATCTTTGTATATATTGCTTCTATATAGCCTACGAAACATATATGCAAAGCATCCAAACAGTACAATTCGCCAATTTTTTGTTCTTCAAGTTTAAGTGAACTACGATCCCCATTGTTAATCCCTTAACGGAAATTATTTGTAACTTTCGACAAGTAGAACAATGAATGGAACAGGTAGACGGTTGAAATCATTGTATATATTGCTTCAATATAGTCTAAGAAACATATATGCAAAGCATCCAAACAGTACAATTCGCCAATTATTTCATCTTCATGTTTAAGTGAACTACGAGCCCCATTGTTAATACTTTAACGGAAATTATTTGTAATTTGCGACAAGTAGAACAATGAGTGGAACAGGTAGACGGTTGAAATCAATGTATATATTGCTTCTATATAGTCTAAGAAACATATATGCAAAGCATCCAAACAGTACCATTCGCTAATTTTTTGTTCTTCAAGTTTAAGTGAACAATGAGCCCCAATGGTTAATCCTTTATCGGAAATTATTTGTAAATTTCGACAAGTAGAACAATGAATGGAACAGGTAGACGGTTGAAATCATTGTATATATTGCTTCTATATAGTCTAAGAAACATATATGCAAAGCATCCAAACAGTACAATTCGACAATTTTTTGCTCTTCAAGTTTAAGTGAACTACGAGCCCCATTGTTAATCCTTTAAAGGAAATTATTTGTAACTTTCGACAAGTAGAACAATGAATGGAACAGGTAGACGGTTGAAATCTTTGTATATATTGCATCTGTATAGTCTAAGAAACATATATGCAAAATATCCAAACAGTGCCATTCGCCAATTTTTTGTTCTTCAAGTTTAAGTGAACTACGAGCCCCATTGTTAATCCTTTAAAGGAAATTATTTGTAACTTTCGACAAGTAGAACAATGAATGGAACAGGTAGACGGTTGAAATCTTTGTATATATTGCATCTATATAGTCTAAGAAACATATATGCAAAATATCCAAACAGTACCATTCGCCAATTTTTTGTTCTTCAAGTTTAAGTGAACTACGAGCCCCATTGTTAATCCTTTAAAGGAAATTATTTGTAACTTTCGACAAGTAGAACAATGAATGGAACAGGTAGACGGTTGAAATCTTTGTATATATTGCATCTATATAGTCTAAGAAACATATATGCAAAGCATCCAAACAGTACCATTCGCCAATTTTTTGTTCTTCAAGTTTAAGTTAACAATGAGCCCCATTGTTAATCCTTTATAGGAAATTATTTGTAACTTTCGACAAGTAGAACAATGAATGGAACAGGTAGACGCTTGAAATCTTTGTATATATTGCTTCTATATAGCCTACGAAACATATATGCAAAGCATCCAAACAGTACAATTCGCCAATTTTTTGTTCTTCAAGTTTAAGTGAACTACGATCCCCATTGTTAATCACTTAACGGAAATTATTTGTAACTTTCGACAAGTAGAACAATGAATGGAACAGGTAGACGGTTGAAATCATTGTATATATTGCTTCAATATAGTCTAAGAAACATATATGCAAAGCATCCAAACAGTACAATTCGCCAATTATTTCATCTTCATGTTTAAGTGAACTACGAGCCCCATTGTTAATACTTTAACGGAAATTATTTGTAATTTGCGACAAGTAGAACAATGAGTGGAACAGGTAGACGGTTGAAATCAATGTATATATTGCTTCTATATAGACTAAGAAACATATATGCAAAGCATCCAAACAGTACCATTCGCTAATTTTTTGTTCTTCAAGTTTAAGTGAACAATGAGCCCCAATGGTTAATCCTTTATCGGAAATTATTTGTAAATTTCGACAAGTAGAACAATGAATGGAACAGGTAGACGGTTGAAATCATTGTATATATTGCTTCTATATAGTCTAAGGAACATATATGCAAAGCATCCAAACAGTACAATTCGACAATTTTTTGCTCTTCAAGTTTAAGTGAACTACGAGCCCCATTGTTAATCCTTTAAAGGAAATTATTTGTAACTTTCGACAAGTAGAACAATGAATGGAACAGGTAGACGGTTGAAATCTTTGTATATATTGCATCTGTATAGTCTAAGAAACATATATGCAAAATATCCAAACAGTACCATTCGCCAATTTTTTGTTCTTCAAGTTTAAGTGAACTACGAGCCCCATTGTTAATCCTTTAAAGGAAATTATTTGTAACTTTCGACAAGTAGAACAATGAATGGAACAGGTAGACGGTTGAAATCTTTGTATATATTGCATCTATATAGTCTAAGAAACATATATGCAAAATATCCAAACAGTACCATTCGCCAATTTTTTGTTCTTCAAGTTTAAGTGAACTACGAGCCCCATTGTTAATCCTTTAAAGGAAATTATTTGTAAATTTCGGCAAGTAGAACAATGAATGGAACAGGTAGACGGTTGAAATCAATGTATATATTGCTTCTATATAGTCTAAGAAACATATATGCAAAGCATCCAAACAGTACCATTCGCCAATTCTTTGTTCTTAAAGTTTAAGTGAACAATGAGCCCCATTGTTAATCCTTTATCGGAAATTATTTGTAACTTTCGACAAGTAGAACAATGAATGGAACAGGTAGACGGTTGAAATCATTGTATATATTGCTTCTATATAGTCTAAGAAACCTATATGCAAAGCATCTAAACAGTGACATTCGCCAATTTTTTGATCTTCAAGTTTAAGTGAATAGCGAGCCCCAATGATAATCATGAAATGGAAATTATTTGTAACTTTCTACAAGTAGAACAATGAATAGTACAGGTAGACGGGTGAAATCTTTCTACATATTGCTTCTATATAATCTAAGAAACATATATGCAAAGCATCCAAACAGTACAATTCGCCAATTATTTCATCTTCATGTTTAAGTGAACTACGAGCCCCATTGTTAATACTTTAACGGAAATTATTTGTAACTTGCGACAAGTAGAACAATGAGTGGAACAGTTAGACGGTTGAAATTAATGTATATATTGCTTCTATATAGTCTAAGAAACATATATGCAAAGCATCCAAACAGTACCATTCGCCAATTTTTTGTTCTTCAAGTTTAAGTGAACAATGAGCCCCATTGTTAATCCTTTATAGGAAATTATTTGTAACTTTCGACAAGTAGAACAATGAATGGAACAGGTAGACGCTTGAAATCTTTGTATATATTGCTTCTATATAGCCTACGAAACATATATGCAAAGCATCCAAACAGTACAATTCGCCAATTTTTTGTTCTTCAAGTTTAAGTGAACTACGATCCCCATTGTTAATCCCTTAACGGAAATTATTTGTAATTTTCGACAAGTAGAACAATGAATGGAACAGGTAGACGGTTGAAATCAATGTATATATTGCTTCTATATAGTCTAAGAAACATATATGCAAAGCATCCAAACAGTACCATTCGCTAATTTTTTGTTCTTCAAGTTTAAGTGAACAATGAGCCCCAATGGTTAATCCTTTATCGGAAATTATTTGTAATTTTCGACAAGTAGAACAATGAATGGAACAGGTAGACGGTTGAAATCATTGTATATATTGCTTCAATATAGTCTAAGAAACATATATGCAAAGCATCCAAACAGTACAATTCGCCAATTATTTCATCTTCATGTTTAAGTGAACTACGAGCCCCATTGTTAATACTTTAACGGAAATTATTTGTAATTTGCGACAAGTAGAACAATGAGTGGAACAGGTAGACGGTTGAAATCAATGTATATATTGCTTCTATATAGTCTAAGAAACATATATGCAAAGCATCCAAACAGTACCATTCGCTAATTTTTTGTTCTTCAAGTTTAAGTGAACAATGAGCCCCAATGGTTAATCCTTTATCGGAAATTATTTGTAATTTTCGACAAGTAGAACAATGAATGGAACAGGTAGACGGTTGAAATCATTGTATATATTGCTTCAATATAGTCTAAGAAACATATATGCAAAGCATCCAAACAGTACAATTCGACAATTTTTTGTTCTTCAAGTTTAAGTGAACAATGAGCCCCAATGGTTAATCCGTTATCGGAAATGATTTGTAACTTTCGACAAGTAGAACAATGAATGGAACAGGTAGACGGTTGAAATCAATGTATATATTGCTTCTATATAGTCTAAGAAACATATATGCAGAGCATCCAAACAGTACCATTCGCCAATTTTTTGTTCTTCAAGTTTAAGTGAACAATGAGCCCCATTGTTAATCCTTTATAGGAAATTATTTGTAACTTTCGACAAGTAGAACAATGAATGGAACAGGTAGACGCTTGAAATCTTTGTATATATTGCTTCTATATAGCCTACGAAACATATATGCAAAGCATCCAAACAGTACAATTCGCCAATTTTTTGTTCTTCAAGTTTAAGTGAACTACGAGCCCCATTGTTAATCCCTTAACGGAAATTATTTGTAACTTTCGACAAGTAGAACAATGAATGGAACAGGTAGACGGTTGAAAACATTGTATATATTGCTTCTATATAGTCTAAGAAACATATATGCAAAGCATCCAAATAGTACAATTCGACAATTTATTGTTCTTCAAGTTTAAGTGAACAATGAGCCCCAATGGTTAATCCTTTATCGGAAATTATTTGTAAATTTCGACAAGTAGAACAATGAATGGAACAGGTAGACGGTTGAAATCATTGTATATATTGCTTCTATATAGTCTAAGAAACATATATGCAAAGCATCCAAACAGTACCATTCGCCAATTTTTTGTTCTTCAAGTTTAAGTGAACTACGAGCCCCATTGTTAATCCTTTAAAGGAAATTATTTGTAAATTTCGACAAGTAGAACAATGAATGGATCAGGTAGACGGTTGAAATCATTATATATATTGCTTCTATATAGTCTAAGAAACATATATGCAAAGCATCCAAACAGTACAATTCGTCAATTTTTTGTTCTTCAAGTTTAAGTGAACTACGAGCCCCATTGTTAATCCTTTAAAGGAAATTATTTGTAAATTTCGACAAGTAGAACAATGAATGGAACAGGTTGACTGTTGAAATCATTGTATATATTGCTTCTATATAGTCTAAGAAACATATATGCTAAGCATCCAAACAGTACAATTCGCCAATTTTTTGTTCTTCAAGTTTAAGTAAACTACGATCCCCATTGTTAATCCCTTAACGGAAATTATTTGTAACTTTCGACAAGTAGAACAATGAATGGAACAGGTAGACGGTTGAAATCATTGTATATATTGCTTCTATATAATCTAAGAAACATATATGCAAAGCATCCAAACAGTACAATTCGACAATTTTTTGTTCTTCAAGTTTAGTGAACAATGAGCCCCAATGGTTAATCCTTTATCGGAAATTATTTGTAATTTTCGACAAGTAGAACAATGAATGGAACAGGTAGACGGTTGATATCTTTGTATATATTGCTTCTATATAATCTAAGAAACATATATGCAAAGCATCCAAACAGTACAATTCGCCAATTATTTCATCTTCATATTTAAGTGAACTACGAGCCCCATTGTTAATACTTTAACGGAAATTATTTGTAACTTGCGACAAGTAGAACAATGAGTGGAACAGTTAGACGGTTGAAATTAATGTATATATTGCTTCTATATAGTCTAAGAAACATATATGCAAAGCATCCAAACAGTACCATTCGCCAATTTTTTGTTCTTCAAGTTTAAGTGAACAATGAGCCCCATTGTTAATCCTTTATAGGAAATTATTTGTAACTTTCGACAAGTAGAACAATGAATGGAACAGGTAGACGGTTGAAATCATTGTATATATTGCTTCTATATAGTCTAAGAAACATATATGCAAAGCATCCAAACAGTACAATTCGACAATTTTTTGTTGTTCAAGTTTAAGTGAACAATGAGCCCCAATGGTTAATCCGTTATCGGAAATGATTTGTAACTTTCGACAAGTAGAACAATGAATGGAACAGGTAGACGGTTGAAATCTTTGTATATATTGCTTCTATATAGTCTAAGAAACATATATGCAAAGCATCCAAACAGAACCATTCGCCAATTTTTTGTTCTTCAAGTTTAAGTGAACAATGAGCCCCATTGTTAATCCTTTAAAGGAAATTATTCGTAAACTTCGACAAGCAGAACAAGGAATGGAACTGGTCGACGGTTCAAATCATTGTATATATTGCTTCCATATAGTCTATGAAACATATATACAAAGCATCCAAACAGTACAATTCGCGAATTTATTGTTCTTCAAGTTTAAGTGATCAACGATCCCCATTGTTAATCCTTTAACGGAAATTATTTGTAACTTTCGACAAGTACAACAATGAATGGAACAGGTAGACGGTTGAAATCTTTGTATATATAGCTTCTATATAGTCTAAGATACATATATGCAAAGCATCCAAACAGTACAATTCGCGAATTTTTTGTTCTTCAAGTTTAAGTGAACAATGAGCCCAATGTTCAATCCTTTATCGGAAATTATTTGTAACTTTCGACAAGTAGAACAATGAATGGAACAGGTAGACTGTCGAAATCTTTGTATATATTACTTCCATATAGTCTATGAAACATATATGCAAAGCATCCAAACGGTACAAGTCGCCAATTTTTTATTCTTCAAGTTTAAGTGAACAAAAAGCCCCATTGATAATCATGAAAGGGAAATTATTTGTAAGTTTCTACAAGTAGAACAATGAATAGAACAGGTTGTCTGTTGAAATCTTTGTATATATTGCTTCCATATAGTCTATGAAACATATATGCAAAGCATCCAAACAGTACAATTCGCGAATTTATTGTTCTTCAAGTTTAAGTGATCAACGATCCCCATTGTTAATCCTTTAACGGAAATTATTTGTAACTTTCGACAAGTAGAACAATGAATGGAAGAGGTAGACGGTTGTAATCTTTGTATACATTGCTTCTATATGGTCTAAGAAACAAATATGCAAAGCATCCAAACAGTACCATTCGCCAATTTTTTGTTCTTCAAGTTTAAGTGAACAATGAGCCACAATGTTTAATCCTTTATCGGAAATTATTTGTAACTTTCGACAAGTAGAACAATGAATGGAACAGGTAGACGGTCGAAATCTTTGTATACATTGCTTCTATATGGTCTAAGAAACAAATATGCAAAGCATCCAAACAGTACCATTCGCCAATTTTTTGTTCTTCAAGTTTAAGTGAACAATGAACCCCAATGTATAATCCTTTATCGGAAATTATTTGTAACTTTCGACAAGTAGAACAATGAATGGAACAGGTAGACGGTTGAAATCTTTGTATATATTTCTTCTATATAGTCTAAGAAACATATATGCAAAGCATCCAAACAGTACCATTCGCCAATTTATTGTTCTTCAAGTTTAAGTGAACTACGAGCCCCATTGATAATCATGAAAGGGAAATTATTTGTAACTTTCTACACGTAGAACAATGGATAGAACAGGTAGACTGTTGAAATCTTTGTATATATTGCTTCTATATAGACTATGAAACATATATACAAATCATCCAAGCAGTACCATTCGCCAATTTTTTGTTCTTCAAGTTTAAGTGAACAATGAGCCCCAATGGTTAATCCTTTATAGGAAATTATTTGTAATTTTCGACAAGTCGAACAATGAATGGAACAGGTAGACGGTTGAAATCTTTGTATATATTGCTTCTATATAGTCTAAGATACATATATGCAAAGCATCCAAACAGTACCATTCGCCAATTTTTTGTTCTTCAAGTTTAAGTGAACAATGAGCCCCAATGTTTAATCCTTTATCGGAAATTATTTGTAACTTTCGACAAGTAGAACAATGAATGGAACAGGTAGACGGTTGAAATCTTTGTATATATTGCTTCTATATAGTCTAAGATACATATATGCAAAGCATCCAAACAGTACAATTCGCCAATTTTTTGTTCTTCAAGTTTAAGTGAACAATGAGCCCCAATGTTTAATCCTGTATCGGAAATTATTTGTAAATTTCGACAAGTAGAACAATGAATGGAACAGGTAGACTGTTGAAATCTTTGTATATATTACTTCCATATAGTCTGTGAAACATATATGCAAAGCATCCAAACGGTACAAGTCGCCAATTTTTTATTCTTCAAGTTTAAGTGAACAACGAGCCCCATTGATAATCATGAAAGGGAAATTATTTGTAAGTTTCTACCAGTAGAACAATGAATAGAACAGGTTGTCTGTTGAAAGCTTTGTATATATTGCTTCCATATAGTCTATGAAACATATATGCAAAGCATCCAAACAGTACAATTCGCGAATTTATTGTTCTTCAAGTTTAAGTGAACAACGATCCCCATTGTTAATCCTTTAACGGAAATTATTTGTAACTTTCGACAAGTAGAACAATGAATGGAACAGGTAGACGGTTGAAATCTTTGTATAAATTGCTTCTATATGGTCTAAGAAACAAATATGCAAAGCATCCAAACAGTACCATTCGCCAATTTTTTGTTCTTCAAGTTTAAGTGAACAATGAGACACAATGTTTAATTCTTTATCGGAAATTATTTGTAACTTTCGACAAGTACAACAATGAATGGAACAGGTAGACGGTTGAAATCTTTGTATATATTACTTCTATATAGTCTAAGAAACATATATGCAAAGCATCCAAACAGTACCATTCGCCAATTTTTTGTTCTTCAAGTTTAAGTGAACAATGAGCCCCAATGTTTAATCCTTTAAAGGAAATTATTTGTAACTTTCGACAAGTAGAACAATGAATGGAACACGTAGACGGTTGAAATCTTTGTATATATTGCTTCTATATAGTCAAAGAAACATATATGCAAAGCATCCAAACAGTACCATTCGCCAATTTTTTGTTCTTCAAGTATAAGTGAACAGTAAGCCCCAATGGTTAATCCTTTATCGGAAATTATTTGTATCTTTCGACAAGTAGAACAATGAATGGAACAGGTAGACGGTTGAAATCTTTGTATATATTGCTTCCATATAGTCTAAGAAACATGTACGCAAAGCATCCAAACAGTACCATTCGCCAATTTTTTGTTCTTCAAGTTTAAGTGAACTACGAGCCCCATTTTTAATCCTTTAAAGGAAATTATTTGTAAATTTCGACAAGTAGAACAATGAATGGATCATGTAGACGGTTGAAAAAATTGTATATATTGCTTCTATATAGTCTACGAAACATATATGCAAAGCATCCAAACAGTACCATTCGCCAATTTTTTGTTCTTCAAGTATAAGTGAACAATAAGCCCCAATGGTTAATCCTTTATCGGAAATTATTTGTATCTTTCGACAAGTAGAACAATGAATGGAACAGGTAGACGGTTGAAATCTTTGTATATATTGCTTCCATATAGTCTAAGAAACATGTACGCAAAGCATCCAAACAGTACCATTCGCCAATTTTTTGTTCTTCAAGTTTAAGTGAACTACGAGCCCCATTTTTAATCCTTTAAAGGAAATTATTTGTAAATTTCGACAAGTAGAACAATGAATGGATCATGTAGACGGTTGAAAAAATTGTATATATTGCTTCTATATAGTCTACGAAACATATATGCAAAGCATCCAAACAGTACAATTCGCCAATTTTTTGTACTTCAAGTTTAAGTGAACTACGAGCCCCATTGTTAATCCTTTAAAGGAAATTATTTGTAAATTTCGACAAGTAGAACAATGAATGGAACAGGTAGACGGTTGAAATCTTTGTATATATTGCTTCTATATAGTCTAAGATACATATATGCAAAGCATCCAAACAGTACCATTCGCCAATTTTTTGTTCTTCAAGTTTAAGTGAACAATGAGCCCCAATGTTTAATCCTTTATCGGAAATTATTTGTAACTTTCGACAAGTAGAACAATGAATGGAACAGGTAGACGGTTGAAATCTTTGTATATATTGCTTCTATATAGTCTAAGATACATATATGCAAAGCATCCAAACAGTACAATTCGCCAATTTTTTGTTCTTCAAGTTTAAGTGAACAATGAGCCCCAATGTTTAATCCTGTATCGGAAATTATTTGTAAATTTCGACAAGTAGAACAATGAATGGAACAGGTAGACTGTTGAAATCTTTGTATATATTACTTCCATATAGTCTGTGAAACATATATGCAAAGCATCCAAACGGTACAAGTCGCCAATTTTTTATTCTTCAAGTTTAAGTGAACAACGAGCCCCATTGATAATCATGAAAGGGAAATTATTTGTAAGTTTCTACCAGTAGAACAATGAATAGAACAGGTTGTCTGTTGAAAGCTTTGTATATATTGCTTCCATATAGTCTATGAAACATATATGCAAAGCATCCAAACAGTACAATTCGCGAATTTATTGTTCTTCAAGTTTAAGTGAACAACGATCCCCATTGTTAATCCTTTAACGGAAATTATTTGTAACTTTCGACAAGTAGAACAATGAATGGAACAGGTAGACGGTTGAAATCTTTGTATAAATTGCTTCTATATGGTCTAAGAAACAAATATGCAAAGCATCCAAACAGTACCAGTCGCCAATTTTTTGTTCTTCAAGTTTAAGTGAACAATGAGACACAATGTTTAATCCTTTATCGGAAATTATTTGTAACTTTCGACAAGTACAACAATGAATGGAACAGGTAGACGGTTGAA
Source organism: Cerceris ruficornis (assembly GCA_963989415.1). Lineage (NCBI taxonomy): Eukaryota > Metazoa > Arthropoda > Insecta > Hymenoptera > Crabronidae > Cerceris > Cerceris ruficornis. The sequence goes on from CAXDIW010000076.1 coordinate 1,793,135, forward strand.
ATCTTTGTATATATTACTTCTATATAGTCTAAGAAACATATATGCAAAGCATCCAAACAGTACCATTCGCCAATTTTTTGTTCTTCAAGTTTAAGTGAACAATGAGCCCCAATGTTTAATCCTTTAAAGGAAATTATTTGTAACTTTCGACAAGTAGAACAATGAATGGAACACGTAGACGGTTGAAATCTTTGTATATATTGCTTCTATATAGTCAAAGAAACATATATGCAAAGCATCCAAACAGTACCATTCGCCAATTTTTTGTTCTTCAAGTATAAGTGAACAATAAGCCCCAATGGTTAATCCTTTATCGGAAATTATTTGTATCTTTCGACAAGTAGAACAATGAATGGAACAGGTAGACGGTTGAAATCTTTGTATATATTGCTTCCATATAGTCTAAGAAACATGTACGCAAAGCATCCAAACAGTACCATTCGCCAATTTTTTGTTCTTCAAGTTTAAGTGAACTACGAGCCCCATTTTTAATCCTTTAAAGGAAATTATTTGTAAATTTCGACAAGTAGAACAATGAATGGATCATGTAGACGGTTGAAAAAATTGTATATATTGCTTCTATATAGTCTACGAAACATATATGCAAAGCATCCAAACAGTACCATTCGCCAATTTTTTGTTCTTCAAGTATAAGTGAACAATAAGCCCCAATGGTTAATCCTTTATCGGAAATTATTTGTATCTTTCGACAAGTAGAACAATGAATGGAACAGGTAGACGGTTGAAATCTTTGTATATATTGCTTCCATATAGTCTAAGAAACATGTACGCAAAGCATCCAAACAGTACCATTCGCCAATTTTTTGTTCTTCAAGTTTAAGTGAACTACGAGCCCCATTTTTAATCCTTTAAAGGAAATTATTTGTAAATTTCGACAAGTAGAACAATGAATGGATCATGTAGACGGTTGAAAAAATTGTATATATTGCTTCTATATAGTCTACGAAACATATATGCAAAGCATCCAAACAGTACAATTCGCCAATTTTTTGTACTTCAAGTTTAAGTGAACTACGAGCCCCATTGTTAATCCTTTAAAGGAAATTATTTGTAAATTTCGACAAGTAGAACAATGAATGGAACAGGTAGACGGTTGAAATCCTTGTATATATTGCTTCTATATAGTCTAAGAAACATATATGCAAAGCATCCAAACAGTACAATTCGCCAATTTTTTGTTCTTCAAGTTTAAGTAAACTACGATCCCCATTGTTAATCCCTTAACGGTAATTATTTGTAACTTTCGACAAGTAGAACAATGAATGGAACAGGTAGACGGTTGAAATCATTGTATATATTGCTTCTATATAGTCTAAGAAACATATATGCAAAGCATCCAAACAGTACAATTCGCCAATTTTTTGTTCTTCAAGTTTAAGTGAACAATGAGCCCCAATGGTTAATCCGTTATCGGAAATTATTTGTAACTTTCGACAAGTAGAACAATGAATGGAACAGGTAGACGGTTGAAATCTTTGTATATATTGCTTCTATATAGTCTGAGAAACATATATGCAAAGCATCCAAACAGTACCATTCGCCAATTTTTTGTTCTTCAAGTTTAAGTGAACTACGAGCCCCATTGTTAATCCTTTACGGAAATTAATTGTAACTTTCTACAACTAGAACAATGATTGGAACACGCAGACGGTTGAAATCTTTGTATATATTGCTTCCATATAGTCTAAGAAACATGTACGCAAAGCATCCAAACAGTACCATCCGCCAATTTTTTGTTCTTCAAGTTTAAGTGAACAATGAGCCCCAATGGTTAATCCTTTATCGGAAATTATTTGTAATTTTCGACAAGTAGAACAATGAATGGAACAGTTAGACGGTTGAAATATTTGTATATATTGCTTCTATATAATCTAAGAAACATATATGCAAAGCATCTAAACAGTAACAATCGCCAATTTTTTGATCTTCAAGTTTAAGTGAACAGCGAGCCCCATTGATAAACATGAAATGGAAATTATTTGTAACTTTCTACAAGTAGAACAATGAATAGTACAGGTAGACGGGTGAAATCTTTCTATATATTGCTTCTAAATAGTCTAAGAAACATCTATGCAAAGCATCCAAACAGTACAATTCGCCAATTTTTTGTTCTTCAAGTTTAAGTGAACTACGAGCCCCATTGTTAATCCTTTAAAGGAAATTATTTGTAAATTTCGACAAGTAGAACAATGAATGGATCATGTAGACGGTTGAAATCTTTGTATATATTGCTTCTATATAGTCTAAGAAACATATATGCAAAGCATCCAAACAGTACATTTCCTCCAATTTTTTGTTCTTCAAGTTTAAGTAAACTACGATCCCCATTGTTAATCCCTTAACGGAAATTATTTGTAACTTTCGACAAGTAGAACAATGAATGGAACAGGTAGACGGTTGAAATCTTTGTATATATTGCTTCTATATAGTATGAGAAACATATATGCAAAGCATCCAAACAGTACAATTCGCCAATTTTTTGTTCTTCAAGTTTAAGTAAACTACGATCCCCATTGTTAATCCCTTAACGGAAATTATTTGTAACTTTCGACAAGTAGAACAATGAATGGAACAGGTAGACGGTTGAAATCATTATATATATTGCTTCTATATAGTCTAAGAAACATATATGAAAAGCATCCAAACAGTACAAATCGACAATTTTTTGTTCTTCAAGTTAAGTGAACTACGAGCCCCATTGTTAATACTTTAACGGAAATTATTTGTAAATTTCGACAAGTAGAACAATGAATGGATCAGGTAGACGGTTGAAATCATTGTATATATTGCTTCTATATAATCTACGAAACATATATGCAAAGCATCCAAACAGTACAATTCGCCAATTTTTTGTTCTTCAAGTTTAAGTGAACTACGAGCCCCATTGTTAATCCTTTAACGGAAATTAATTGTAACTTTCTACAAGTAGAACAATGATTGGAACAGGTAGACGGTTGAAATATTTGTATATATTGCTTCCATATAGTCTAAGAAACATGTACACAAAGCATCCAAACAGTACCATTCGCCAATTTTTTGTTCTTCAAGTTTACGTGAACAATGAGCCCCATTGTTAATCCTTTATCGGAAATTATTTGTAAATTTCGACAAGTAGAACAATGAATGGGACAGGTAGACTGTTGAAATCATTGTATATATTGCTTCTATATAGTCTAAGAAACATATATGAAAAGCATCCAAACAGTACAATTCGACAATTTTTTGTTCTTCAAGTTCAGTGAACTACGAGCCCCATTGTTAATACTTTAACGGAAATTATTTGTAACTTCCGACAAGTAGAACAATGAATGGAACAGGTAGACGGTTGAAATCAATGTATATATTGCTTCTATATAGTCTAAGAAACATATATGCAAAGCATCCAAACAGTACCATTCGCCAATTTTTTGTTCTTCAAGTTAAAGTGAACAATGAGCCCCATTGTTAATCCTTTAAAAAAAATTATATGTGAATTTCGACAAGTAGAACAATGAATGGATCAGGTAGACGGTTGAAATCATTGTATATATTGCTTCTATATAATCTACGAAACATATATGCAAAGCATCCAAACAGTACAATTCGCCAATTTTTTGTTCTTCAAGTTTAAGTCAACTACGAGCCCCATTGTTAATCCTTTAACGGAAATTAATTGTAACTTTCTACAAGTAGAACAATGATTGGAACAGGTAGACGGTTGAAATATTTGTATATATAGCTTCCATATAGTCCAAGAAACATGTACGCAAAGCATCCAAACAGTACCATTCGCCAATTTTTTGTTCTTCAAGTTTAAGTGAACAATGAGCCCCATTGTTAATCCTTTACGGAAATTAATTGTAACTTTCTACAACTAGAACAATGATTGGAACACGCAGACGGTTGAAATCTTTGTATATATTGCTTCCATATAGTCTAAGAAACATGTATGCAAAGCATCCAAACAGTACCATTCGCCAATTTTTTGTTCTTCAAGTTTAAGTGAACAATGAGCCCCGTTGTTAATCCTTTATCGGAAATTATTTGTAACTTTCGACAAGTAGAACAATGATGGGAACACGTAGACGGTTGAAATCTTTGTATATATTACTTCCATATAGTCTAAGAAACATATATGCAAAGCATCCAAACAGTACTATTCGCCAATTTTTTGTTCTTCAAGTTTAAGTGAACAATGAGCCCCAATGGTTAATCCGTTATAGGAAATTATTTGTATTTTTCGACAAGTAGAACAATGAATGGAACAGGTAGACGGTTGAAATCTTTGTATATATTGCTTCTATATAGTCTAAAAAACATATATGCAAAGCATCCAAACAGTACCATTCGCCAATTTTTTGTTCTTCAAGTTTAAGTGAACTACGAGCCCCATTGGTAATCCTTCAAAGGAAATTATTTGTAAATTTCGACGAGTAGAACAATGAATGGAACAGGTAGACTGTTGAAATCATTGTATATATTGCTTCTATATAGTCTAAGAAACATATATGCAAAGCATCCAAACAGTACAATTCGCCAATTTTTTGTTCTTCAAGTTTAAGTAAACTACGATCCCCATTGTTAATCCCTTAACGGAAATTATTTGTAACTTTCGACAAGTAGAACAATGAATGGAACAGGTAGACGGTTGAAATCTTTGTATATATTGCTTCTATATAGTATGAGAAACATATATGCAAAGCATCCAAACAGTACAATTCGCCAATTTTTTGTTCTTCAAGTTTAAGTGAACTACGAGCCCCATTGTTAATCCTTTAACGGAAATTAATTGTAACTTTCTACAAGTAGAACAATGATTGGAACAGGTAGACGGTTGAAATATTTGTATATATTGCTTCCATATAGTCTAAGAAACATGTACACAAAGCATCCAAACAGTACCATTCGCCAATTTTTTGTTCTTCAAGTTTACGTGAACAATGAGCCCCATTGTTAATCCTTTATCGGAAATTATTTGTAAATTTCGACAAGTAGAACAATGAATGGGACAGGTAGACTGTTGAAATCATTGTATATATTGCTTCTATATAGTCTAAGAAACATATATGAAAAGCATCCAAACAGTACAATTCGACAATTTTTTGTTCTTCAAGTTCAGTGAACTACGAGCCCCATTGTTAATACTTTAACGGAAATTATTTGTAACTTCCGACAAGTAGAACAATGAATGGAACAGGTAGACGGTTGAAATCAATGTATATATTGCTTCTATATAGTCTAAGAAACATATATGCAAAGCATCCAAACAGTACCATTCGCCAATTTTTTGTTCTTCAAGTTAAAGTGAACAATGAGCCCCATCGTTAATCCTTTAAAAAAAATTATATGTGAATTTCGACAAGTAGAACAATGAATGGATCAGGTAGACGGTTGAAATCATTGTATATATTGCTTCTATATAATCTACGAAACATATATGCAAAGCATCCAAACAGTACAATTCGCCAATTTTTTGTTCTTCAAGTTTAAGTCAACTACGAGCCCCATTGTTAATCCTTTAACGGAAATTAATTGTAACTTTCTACAAGTAGAACAATGATTGGAACAGGTAGACGGTTGAAATATTTGTATATATTGCTTCCATATAGTCCAAGAAACATGTACGCAAAGCATCCAAACAGTACCATTCGCCAATTTTTTGTTCTTCAAGATTAAGTAAACTACGATCCCCATTGTTAATCCCTTAACGGAAATTATTTGTAACTTTCGACAAGTAGAACAATGAATGGAACAGGTAGACGGTCGAAATCTTTGTATATATTGCTTCTATATAGTATAAGAAACATATAGGCAAAGCATCCAAACAGTACTGTTCGCCAATTTTTTGTTCTTCAACTTTAAGTGAACAATGAGCCCCAATGGTTAATCCGTTATAGGAAATTATTTGTATTTTACGACAAGTAGAACAATGAATGGAACAGGTAGACGGTTGAAATCTTTGTATATATTGCTTCTATATAGTATAAGAAACATATATGCAAAGCATCCAAACAGTACTATTCGCCAATTTTTTGTTCTTCAACTTTAAGTGAACAATGAGCCCCAATGGTTAATCCGTTATAGGAAATTATTTGTATTTTACGACAAGTAGAACAATGAATGGAACAGGTAGACGGTTGAAATCAATGTATATATTGCTTCTATATAGTCTAAGAAACATATATGCAAAGCATCCAAACAGTACCATTCGCCAATTTTTTGTTCTTCAAGTTAAAGTGAACAATGAGCCCCATTGTTAATCCTTTAAAAAAAATTATTTGTAAATTTCGACAAGTAGAACAATGAATGGATCAGGTAGACGGTTGAAATCATTGTATATATTGCTTCTATATAATCTACGAAACATATATGCAAAGCATCCAAACAGTACAATTCGCCAATTTTTTGTTCTTCAAGTTTAAGTGAACTACGAGCCCCATTGTTAATCCTTTAACGGAAATTAATTGTAACTTTCTACAAGTAGAACAATGATTGGAACAGGTAGACGGTTGAAATATTTGTATATATTGCTTCCATATAGTCTAAGAAACATGTACGCAAAGCATCCAAACAGTACCATTCGCCAATTTTTTGTTCTTCAAGTTAAAGTGAACAATGAGCCCCATTGTTAATCCTTTAAAAAAAATTATTTGTAAATTTCGACAAGTAGAACAATGAATGGATCAGGTAGACGGTTGAAATCATTGTATATATTGCTTCTATATAATCTACGAAACATATATGCAAAGCATCCAAACAGTACAATTCGCCAATTTTTTGTTCTTCAAGTTTAAGTGAACTACGAGCCCCATTGTTAATCCTTTAACGGAAATTAATTGTAACTTTCTACAAGTAGAACAATGATTGGAACAGGTAGACGGTTGAAATATTTGTATATATTGCTTCCATATAGTCTAAGAAACATGTACGCAAAGCATCCAAACAGTACCATTCGCCAATTTTTTGTTCTTCAAGATTACGTGAACAATGAGCCCCATTGTTAATCCTTTATCGGAAATTATTTGTAAATTTCGACAAGTAGAACAATGAATGGGACAGGTAGACTGTTGAAATCATTGTATATATTGCTTCTATATAGTCCAAGCAACATATATGCAAAGCGTCCAAACAGTACAATTCGCCAATTTTTTGGTCCTCAAGTTTAAGTGAACTACGATCCCCATTGTTAATCCCTTAACGGAAATTATTTGTAACTTTCGACAAGTAGAACAATGAATGGAACAGGTAGACGGTTGAAATCATTATATATATTGCTTCTATATAGTCTAAGAAACATATATGAAAAGCATCCAAACAGTACAAATCGACAATTTTTTGTTCTTCAAGTTAAGTGAACTACGAGCCCCATTGTTAATACTTTAACGGAAATTATTTGTAAATTTCGACAAGTAGAACAATGAATGGATCAGGTAGACGGTTGAAATCATTGTATATATTGCTTCTATATAATCTACGAAACATATATGCAAAGCATCCAAACAGTACAATTCGCCAATTTTTTGTTCTTCAAGTTTAAGTGAACTACGAGCCCCATTGTTAATCCTTTAACGGAAATTAATTGTAACTTTCTACAAGTAGAACAATGATTGGAACAGGTAGACGGTTGAAATATTTGTATATATTGCTTCCATATAGTCTAAGAAACATGTACACAAAGCATCCAAACAGTACCATTCGCCAATTTTTTGTTCTTCAAGTTTACGTGAACAATGAGCCCCATTGTTAATCCTTTATCGGAAATTATTTGTAAATTTCGACAAGTAGAACAATGAATGGGACAGGTAGACTGTTGAAATCATTGTATATATTGCTTCTATATAGTCTAAGAAACATATATGAAAAGCATCCAAACAGTACAATTCGACAATTTTTTGTTCTTCAAGTTCAGTGAACTACGAGCCCCATTGTTAATACTTTAACGGAAATTATTTGTAACTTCCGACAAGTAGAACAATGAATGGAACAGGTAGACGGTTGAAATCAATGTATATATTGCTTCTATATAGTCTAAGAAACATATATGCAAAGCATCCAAACAGTACCATTCGCCAATTTTTTGTTCTTCAAGTTAAAGTGAACAATGAGCCCCATTGTTAATCCTTTAAAAAAAATTATATGTGAATTTCGACAAGTAGAACAATGAATGGATCAGGTAGACGGTTGAAATCATTGTATATATTGCTTCTATATAATCTACGAAACATATATGCAAAGCATCCAAACAGTACAATTCGCCAATTTTTTGTTCTTCAAGTTTAAGTCAACTACGAGCCCCATTGTTAATCCTTTAACGGAAATTAATTGTAACTTTCTACAAGTAGAACAATGATTGGAACAGGTAGACGGTTGAAATATTTGTATATATTGCTTCCATATAGTCTAAGAAACATGTACGCAAAGCATCCAAACAGTCCCATTCGCCAATTTTTTGTTCTTCAAGATTAAGTAAACTACGATCCCCATTGTTAATCCCTTAACGGAAATTATTTGTAACTTTCGACAAGTAGAACAATGAATGGAACAGGTAGACGGTCGAAATCTTTGTATATATTGCTTCTATATAGTATAAGAAACATATAGGCAAAGCATCCAAACAGTACTGTTCGCCAATTTTTTGTTCTTCAACTTTAAGTGAACAATGAGCCCCAATGGTTAATCCGTTATAGGAAATTATTTGTATTTTACGACAAGTAGAACAATGAATGGAACAGGTAGACGGTTGAAATCTTTGTATATATTGCTTCTATATAATCTAAGAAACATATATGCAAAGCATCCAAACAGTACAATTCGCCAATTATTTCATCTTCATGTTTAAGTGAACTACGAGCCCCATTGTTAATACTTTAACGGAAATTATTTGTAACTTTCGACAAGTAGAACAATGAATGGAACAGGTAGACGGTTGAAATCATTATATATATTGCTTCTATATAGTCTAAGAAACATATATGAAAAGCATCCAAACAGTACAAATCGACAATTTTTTGTTCTTCAAGTTAAGTGAACTACGAGCCCCATTGTTAATACTTTAACGGAAATTATTTGTAAATTTCGACAAGTAGAACAATGAATGGATCAGGTAGACGGTTGAAATCATTGTATATATTGCTTCTATATAATCTACGAAACATATATGCAAAGCATCCAAACAGTACAATTCGCCAATTTTTTGTTCTTCAAGTTTAAGTGAACTACGAGCCCCATTGTTAATCCTTTAACGGAAATTAATTGTAACTTTCTACAAGTAGAACAATGATTGGAACAGGTAGACGGTTGAAATATTTGTATATATTGCTTCCATATAGTCTAAGAAACATGTACACAAAGCATCCAAACAGTACCATTCGCCAATTTTTTGTTCTTCAAGTTTACGTGAACAATGAGCCCCATTGTTAATCCTTTATCGGAAATTATTTGTAAATTTCGACAAGTAGAACAATGAATGGGACAGGTAGACTGTTGAAATCATTGTATATATTGCTTCTATATAGTCTAAGAAACATATATGAAAAGCATCCAAACAGTACAATTCGACAATTTTTTGTTCTTCAAGTTCAGTGAACTACGAGCCCCATTGTTAATCCTTTATCGGAAATTATTTGTAACTTCCGACAAGTAGAACAATGAATGGAACAGGTAGACGGTTGAAATCAATGTATATATTGCTTCTATATAGTCTAAGAAACATATATGCAAAGCATCCAAACAGTACCATTCGCCAATTTTTTGTTCTTCAAGTTAAAGTGAACAATGAGCCCCATTGTTAATCCTTTAAAAAAAATTATATGTGAATTTCGACAAGTAGAACAATGAATGGATCAGGTAGACGGTTGAAATCATTGTATATATTGCTTCTATATAATCTACGAAACATATATGCAAAGCATCCAAACAGTACAATTCGCCAATTTTTTGTTCTTCAAGTTTAAGTCAACTACGAGCCCCATTGTTAATCCTTTAACGGAAATTAATTGTAACTTTCTACAAGTAGAACAATGATTGGAACAGGTAGACGGTTGAAATATTTGTATATATTGCTTCCATATAGTCTAAGAAACATGTACGCAAAGCATCCAAACAGTCCCATTCGCCAATTTTTTGTTCTTCAAGATTAAGTAAACTACGATCCCCATTGTTAATCCCTTAACGGAAATTATTTGTAACTTTCGACAAGTAGAACAATGAATGGAACAGGTAGACGGTCGAAATCTTTGTATATACTGCTTCTATATAGTATAAGAAACATATAGGCAAAGCATCCAAACAGTACTGTTCGCCAATTTTTTGTTCTTCAACTTTAAGTGAACAATGAGCCCCAATGGTTAATCCGTTATAGGAAATTATTTGTATTTTACGACAAGTAGAACAATGAATGGAACAGGTAGACGGTTGAAATCTTTGTATATATTGCTTCTATATAGTATAAGAAACATATATGCAAAGCATCCAAACAGTACTATTCGCCAATTTTTTGTTCTTCAACTTTAAGTGAACAATGAGCCCCAATGGTTAATCCGTTATAGGAAATTATTTGTATTTTACGACAAGTAGAACAATGAATGGAACAGGTAGACGGTTGAAATCAATGTATATATTGCTTCTATATAGTCTAAGAAACATATATGCAAAGCATCCAAACAGTACCATTCGCCAATTTTTTGTTCTTCAAGTTAAAGTGAACAATGAGCCCCATTGTTAATCCTTTAAAAAAAATTATTTGTAAATTTCGACAAGTAAAACAATGAATGGATCAGGTAGACGGTTGAAATCATTGTATATATTGCTTCTATATAATCTACGAAACATATATGCAAAGCATCCAAACAGTACAATTCGCCAATTTTTTGTTCTTCAAGTTTAAGTGAACTACGAGCCCCATTGTTAATCCTTTAACGGAAATTAATTGTAACTTTCTACAAGTAGAACAATGATTGGAACAGGTAGACGGTTGAAATATTTGTATATATTGCTTCCATATAGTCTAAGAAACATGTACGCAAAGCATCCAAACAGTACCATTCGCCAATTTTTTGTTCTTCAAGATTACGTGAACAATGAGCCCCATTGTTAATCCTTTATCGGAAATTATTTGTAAATTTCGACAAGTAGAACAATGAATGGGACAGGTAGACTGTTGAAATCATTGTATATATTGCTTCTATATAGTCCAAGCAACATATATGCAAAGCGTCCAAACAGTACAATTCGCCAATTTTTTGGTCCTCAAGTTTAAGTGAACTACGATCCCCATTGTTAATCCCTTAACGGAAATTATTTGTAACTTTCGACAAGTAGAACAATGAATGGAACAGGTAGACGGTTGAAATCATTATATATATTGCTTCTATATAGTCTAAGAAACATATATGAAAAGCATCCAAACAGTACAAATCGACAATTTTTTGTTCTTCAAGTTAAGTGAACTACGAGCCCCATTGTTAATACTTTAACGGAAATTATTTGTAAATTTCGACAAGTAGAACAATGAATGGATCAGGTAGACGGTTGAAATCATTGTATATATTGCTTCTATATAATCTACGAAACATATATGCAAAGCATCCAAACAGTACAATTCGCCAATTTTTTGTTCTTCAAGTTTAAGTGAACTACGAGCCCCATTGTTAATCCTTTAACGGAAATTAATTGTAACTTTCTACAAGTAGAACAATGATTGGAACAGGTAGACGGTTGAAATATTTGTATATATTGCTTCCATATAGTCTAAGAAACATGTACACAAAGCATCCAAACAGTACCATTCGCCAATTTTTTGTTCTTCAAGTTTACGTGAACAATGAGCCCCATTGTTAATCCTTTATCGGAAATTATTTGTAAATTTCGACAAGTAGAACAATGAATGGGACAGGTAGACTGTTGAAATCATTGTATATATTGCTTCTATATAGTCTAAGAAACATATATGAAAAGCATCCAAACAGTACAATTCGACAATTTTTTGTTCTTCAAGTTCAGTGAACTACGAGCCCCATTGTTAATACTTTAACGGAAATTATTTGTAACTTCCGACAAGTAGAACAATGAATGGAACAGGTAGACGGTTGAAATCAATGTATATATTGCTTCTATATAGTCTAAGAAACATATATGCAAAGCATCCAAACAGTACCATTCGCCAATTTTTTGTTCTTCAAGTTAAAGTGAACAATGAGCCCCATTGTTAATCCTTTAAAAAAAATTATTTGTGAATTTCGACAAGTAGAACAATGAATGGATCAGGTAGACGGTTGAAATCATTGTATATATTGCTTCTATATAATCTACGAAACATATATGCAAAGCATCCAAACAGTACAATTCGCCAATTTTTTGTTCTTCAAGTTTAAGTCAACTACGAGCCCCATTGTTAATCCTTTAACGGAAATTAATTGTAACTTTCTACAAGTAGAACAATGATTGGAACAGGTAGACGGTTGAAATATTTGTATATATTGCTTCCATATAGTCTAAGAAACATGTACGCAAAGCATCCAAACAGTACCATTCGCCAATTTTTTGTTCTTCAAGATTAAGTAAACTACGATCCCCATTGTTAATCCCTTAACGGAAATTATTTGTAACTTTCGACAAGTAGAACAATGAATGGAACAGGTAGACGGTCGAAATCTTTGTATATATTGCTTCTATATAGTATAAGAAACATATAGGCAAAGCATCCAAACAGTACTGTTCGCCAATTTTTTGTTCTTCAACTTTAAGTGAACAATGAGCCCCAATGGTTAATCCGTTATAGGAAATTATTTGTATTTTACGACAAGTAGAACAATGAATGGAACAGGTAGACGGTTGAAATCTTTGTATATATTGCTTCTATATAGTATAAGAAACATATATGCAAAGCATCCAAACAGTACTATTCGCCAATTTTTTGTTCTTCAACTTTAAGTGAACAATGAGCCCCAATGGTTAATCCGTTATAGGAAATTATTTGTATTTTACGACAAGTAGAACAATGAATGGAACAGGTAGACGGTTGAAATCAATGTATATATTGCTTCTATATAGTCTAAGAAACATATATGCAAAGCATCCAAACAGTACCATTCGCCAATTTTTTGTTCTTCAAGTTAAAGTGAACAATGAGCCCCATTGTTAATCCTTTAAAAAAAATTATTTGTAAATTTCGACAAGTAGAACAATGAATGGATCAGGTAGACGGTTGAAATCATTGTATATATTGCTTCTATATAATCTACGAAACATATATGCAAAGCATCCAAACAGTACAATTCGCCAATTTTTTGTTCTTCAAGTTTAAGTGAACTACGAGCCCCATTGTTAATCCTTTAACGGAAATTAATTGTAACTTTCTACAAGTAGAACAATGATTGGAACAGGTAGACGGTTGAAATATTTGTATATATTGCTTCCATATAGTCTAAGAAACATGTACGCAAAGCATCCAAACAGTACCATTCGCCAATTTTTTGTTCTTCAAGATTACGTGAACAATGAGCCCCATTGTTAATCCTTTATCGGAAATTATTTGTAAATTTCGACAAGTAGAACAATGAATGGGACAGGTAGACTGTTGAAATCATTGTATATATTGCTTCTATATAGTCCAAGCAACATATATGCAAAGCGTCCAAACAGTACAATTCGCCAATTTTTTGGTCCTCAAGTTTAAGTGAACTACGAGCCCCATTGTTAATCCTTTAATGGAAATTATTTGTAAATTTCGGCAAGTAGAACAATGAATAGAACAGGTAGACGGTTGAAATCATTGTATATATTGCTTCTATATAATCTAAGAAACATATATGCAAAGCATCCAAACAGTACAATTCGCCAATTTTTTGTTCTTCAAGTTTAAGTAAACTACAATCCCCATTGTTAATCCCTTAACGGAAATTATTTGTAACTTTCGACAAGTAGAACAATGAATGGAACAGGTAGACGGTTGAAATCATTGTATATGTTGCTTCTATATAGTCTAAGAAACCTATATGCAAAGCATCTAAACAGTAACATTCGCCAATTTTTTGATCTTCAAGTTTAAGTGAACAGCGAGCCCCTTTGATAATCATGAAATGGAAATTATTTGTAACTTTCTACAAGTAGAACAATAAATAGTACAGGTAGACTGGTGAAATCTTTCTATATATTGCTTCTAATTAGTCTAACAAACATATATGTAAAGCATCCAAACAGTACAATTCGCCAATTTTTTGTTATTCAAGTTTAAGTGAACTACGAGCCCCATTGTTAATCCTTTAAAAAAAATTATTTGTAAATTTCGACAAGTAGAACAATGAATGGATCAGGTAGACGGTTGAAATCAATGTATATATTGCTTCTATATAGTCTAAGAAACATATATGCAAAGCATCCAAACAGTACAATTCGACAATTTTTTGTTCTTCAAGTTTAGTGAACAATGAGCCCCAATGGTTAATCCTTTATCGGAAATTATTTGTAATTTTCGACAAGGAGAACAATGAATGGATCAGGTAGACGGTTGAAATCAATGTATATATTGCTTCTATATAGTCTAAGAAACATATATGCCAAGCATCCAAACAGTACCATTCGTCAATTTTTTGTTCTTCAAGTTTAGTGAACAATGAGCCCCAATGGTTAATCCTTTATCGGAAATTATTGGTAATTTTCGACAAGTAGAACAATGAATGGAACAGGTAGACGGTTGAAATCTTTGTATATATTGCTTCTATATAATCTAAGAAACATATATGCAAAGCATCCAAACAGTAAAATTCGCCAATTTTTTGTTCTTCAAGTTTAAGTAAACTACGATCCCCATTGTTAATCCCTTAACGGAAATTATTTGTAACTTTCGACAAGTAGAACAATGAATGGAACAGGTAGACGGTTGAAATCATTGTATATATTGCTTCTATATAGTCTAAGAAACATATATGCAAAGCATCCAAACAGTACAATTCGACAATTTTTTGTTCTTCAAGTTTAGTGAACTACGAGCCCCATTGTTAATACTTTAACGGAAATCATTTGTAACTTCCGACAAGTAGAACAATGAATGGAACAGGTAGACGGTTGAAATCAATGTATATATTGCTTCTATATAGTCTAAGAAACATATATGCCAAGTATCCAAACAGTACCATTCGCCAATTTTTAGTTCTTCAAGTTTAAGTGAACAATGAGCCCCATTGTTAATCCTTTATCGGAAATTATTTGTAAATTTCGACAAGTAGAACAATGAATGGAACAGGTAGACTGTTGAAATCATTGTATATATTGCTTCTATATAGTCCAAGAAACATATATGCAAAGCGTCCAAACAGTACAATTCGCCAATTTTTTGCTCTTCAAGTTTAAGTGAACTACGAGCCCCATTGTTAATCCTTTAAAGGAAATTATTTGTAAATTTCGACAAGTAGAACAATGAATGGAACAGGTAGACGGTCGAAATCTTTGTATATATTGCTTCTATATAGTATAAGAAACATATAGGCAAAGCATCCAAACAGTACTGTTCGCCAATTTTTTGTTCTTCAACTTTAAGTGAACAATGAGCCCCAATGGTTAATCCGTTATAGGAAATTATTTGTATTTTACGACAAGTAGAACAATGAATGGAACAGGTAGACGGTTGAAATCTTTGTATATATTGCTTCTATATAGTATAAGAAACATATATGCAAAGCATCCAAACAGTACTATTCGCCAATTTTTTGTTCTTCAACTTTAAGTGAACAATGAGCCCCAATGGTTAATCCGTTATAGGAAATTATTTGTATTTTACGACAAGTAGAACAATGAATGGAACAGGTAGACGGTCGAAATCTTTGTATATATTGCTTCTATATAGTATAAGAAACATATAGGCAAAGCATCCAAACAGTACTGTTCGCCAATTTTTTGTTCTTCAACTTTAAGTGAACAATGAGCCCCAATGGTTAATCCGTTATAGGAAATTATTTGTATTTTACGACAAGTAGAACAATGAATGGAACAGGTAGACGGTTGAAATCTTTGTATATATTGCTTCTATATAGTCTAAGAAACATATATGAAAAGCATCCAAACAGTACAAATCGACAATTTTTTGTTCTTCAAGTTAAGTGAACAATGAGCCCCATTGTTAATCCTTTATCGGAAATTATTTGTAAATTTCGACAAGTAGAACAATGAATGGGACAGGTAGACTGTTGAAATCATTGTATATATTGCTTCTATATAGTCCAAGCAACATATATGCAAAGCGTCCAAACAGTACAATTCGCCAATTTTTTGGTCCTCAAGTTTAAGTGAACTACGATCCCCATTGTTAATCCCTTAACGGAAATTATTTGTAACTTTCGACAAGTAGAACAATGAATGGAACAGGTAGACGGTTGAAATCATTATATATATTGCTTCTATATAGTCTAAGAAACATATATGAAAAGCATCCAAACAGTACAAATCGACAATTTTTTGTTCTTCAAGTTAAGTGAACTACGAGCCCCATTGTTAATACTTTAACGGAAATTATTTGTAAATTTCGACAAGTAGAACAATGAATGGATCAGGTAGACGGTTGAAATCATTGTATATATTGCTTCTATATAATCTACGAAACATATATGCAAAGCATCCAAACAGTACAATTCGCCAATTTTTTGTTCTTCAAGATTAAGTGAACTACGAGCCCCATTGTTAATCCTTTAACGGAAATTAATTGTAACTTTCTACAAGTAGAACAATGATTGGAACAGGTAGACGGTTGAAATATTTGTATATATTGCTTCCATATAGTCTAAGAAACATGTACACAAAGCATCCAAACAGTACCATTCGCCAATTTTTTGTTCTTCAAGTTTACGTGAACAATGAGCCCCATTGTTAATCCTTTATCGGAAATTATTTGTAAATTTCGACAAGTAGAACAATGAATGGGACAGGTAGACTGTTGAAATCATTGTATATATTGCTTCTATATAGTCTAAGAAACATATATGAAAAGCATCCAAACAGTACAATTCGACAATTTTTTGTTCTTCAAGTTCAGTGAACTACGAGCCCCATTGTTAATACTTTAACGGAAATTATTTGTAACTTCCGACAAGTAGAACAATGAATGGAACAGGTAGACGGTTGAAATCAATGTATATATTGCTTCTATATAGTCTAAGAAACATATATGCAAAGCATCCAAACAGTACCATTCGCCAATTTTTTGTTCTTCAAGTTAAAGTGAACAATGAGCCCCATTGTTAATCCTTTAAAAAAAATTATTTGTGAATTTCGACAAGTAGAACAATGAATGGATCAGGTAGACGGTTGAAATCATTGTATATATTGCTTCTATATAATCTACGAAACATATATGCAAAGCATCCAAACAGTACAATTCGCCAATTTTTTGTTCTTCAAGTTTAAGTCAACTACGAGCCCCATTGTTAATCCTTTAACGGAAATTAATTGTAACTTTCTACAAGTAGAACAATGATTGGAACAGGTAGACGGTTGAAATATTTGTATATATTGCTTCCATATAGTCTAAGAAACATGTACGCAAAGCATCCAAACAGTACCATTCGCCAATTTTTTGTTCTTCAAGATTAAGTAAACTACGATCCCCATTGTTAATCCCTTAACGGAAATTATTTGTAACTTTCGACAAGTAGAACAATGAATGGAACAGGTAGACGGTCGAAATCTTTGTATATATTGCTTCTATATAGTATAAGAAACATATAGGCAAAGCATCCAAACAGTACTGTTCGCCAATTTTTTGTTCTTCAACTTTAAGTGAACAATGAGCCCCAATGGTTAATCCGTTATAGGAAATTATTTGTATTTTACGACAAGTAGAACAATGAATGGAACAGGTAGACGGTTGAAATCTTTGTATATATTGCTTCTATATAGTATAAGAAACATATATGCAAAGCATCCAAACAGTACTATTCGCCAATTTTTTGTTCTTCAACTTTAAGTGAACAATGAGCCCCAATGGTTAATCCGTTATAGGAAATTATTTGTATTTTACGACAAGTAGAACAATGAATGGAACAGGTAGACGGTTGAAATCAATGTATATATTGCTTCTATATAGTCTAAGAAACATATATGCAAAGCATCCAAACAGTACCATTCGCCAATTTTTTGTTCTTCAAGTTAAAGTGAACAATGAGCCCCATTGTTAATCCTTTAAAAAAAATTATTTGTAAATTTCGACAAGTAGAACAATGAATGGATCAGGTAGACGGTTGAAATCATTGTATATATTGCTTCTATATAATCTACGAAACATATATGCAAAGCATCCAAACAGTACAATTCGCCAATTTTTTGTTCTTCAAGTTTAAGTGAACTACGAGCCCCATTGTTAATCCTTTAACGGAAATTAATTGTAACTTTCTACAAGTAGAACAATGATTGGAACAGGTAGACGGTTGAAATATTTGTATATATTGCTTCCATATAGTCTAAGAAACATGTACGCAAAGCATCCAAACAGTACCATTCGCCAATTTTTTGTTCTTCAAGATTACGTGAACAATGAGCCCCATTGTTAATCCTTTATCGGAAATTATTTGTAAATTTCGACAAGTAGAACAATGAATGGGACAGGTAGACTGTTGAAATCATTGTATATATTGCTTCTATATAGTCCAAGCAACATATATGCAAAGCGTCCAAACAGTACAATTCGCCAATTTTTTGGTCCTCAAGTTTAAGTGAACTACGAGCCCCATTGTTAATCCTTTAATGGAAATTATTTGTAAATTTCGGCAAGTAGAACAATGAATAGAACAGGTAGACGGTTGAAATCATTGTATATATTGCTTCTATATAATCTAAGAAACATATATGCAAAGCATCCAAACAGTACAATTCGCCAATTTTTTGTTCTTCAAGTTTAAGTAAACTACAATCCCCATTGTTAATCCCTTAACGGAAATTATTTGTAACTTTCGACAAGTAGAACAATGAATGGAACAGGTAGACGGTTGAAATCATTGTATATGTTGCTTCTATATAGTCTAAGAAACCTATATGCAAAGCATCTAAACAGTAACATTCGCCAATTTTTTGATCTTCAAGTTTAAGTGAACAGCGAGCCCCTTTGATAATCATGAAATGGAAATTATTTGTAACTTTCTACAAGTAGAACAATAAATAGTACAGGTAGACTGGTGAAATCTTTCTATATATTGCTTCTAATTAGTCTAACAAACATATATGTAAAGCATCCAAACAGTACAATTCGCCAATTTTTTGTTATTCAAGTTTAAGTGAACTACGAGCCCCATTGTTAATCCTTTAAAAAAAATTATTTGTAAATTTCGACAAGTAGAACAATGAATGGATCAGGTAGACGGTTGAAATCAATGTATATATTGCTTCTATATAGTCTAAGAAACATATATGCAAAGCATCCAAACAGTACAATTCGACAATTTTTTGTTCTTCAAGTTTAGTGAACAATGAGCCCCAATGGTTAATCCTTTATCGGAAATTATTTGTAATTTTCGACAAGGAGAACAATGAATGGATCAGGTAGACGGTTGAAATCAATGTATATATTGCTTCTATATAGTCTAAGAAACATATATGCCAAGCATCCAAACAGTACCATTCGTCAATTTTTTGTTCTTCAAGTTTAGTGAACAATGAGCCCCAATGGTTAATCCTTTATCGGAAATTATTGGTAATTTTCGACAAGTAGAACAATGAATGGAACAGGTAGACGGTTGAAATCTTTGTATATATTGCTTCTATATAATCTAAGAAACATATATGCAAAGCATCCAAACAGTAAAATTCGCCAATTTTTTGTTCTTCAAGTTTAAGTAAACTACGATCCCCATTGTTAATCCCTTAACGGAAATTATTTGTAACTTTCGACAAGTAGAACAATGAATGGAACAGGTAGACGGTTGAAATCATTGTATATATTGCTTCTATATAGTCTAAGAAACATATATGCAAAGCATCCAAACAGTACAATTCGACAATTTTTTGTTCTTCAAGTTTAGTGAACTACGAGCCCCATTGTTAATACTTTAACGGAAATCATTTGTAACTTCCGACAAGTAGAACAATGAATGGAACAGGTAGACGGTTGAAATCAATGTATATATTGCTTCTATATAGTCTAAGAAACATATATGCCAAGTATCCAAACAGTACCATTCGCCAATTTTTAGTTCTTCAAGTTTAAGTGAACAATGAGCCCCATTGTTAATCCTTTATCGGAAATTATTTGTAAATTTCGACAAGTAGAACAATGAATGGAACAGGTAGACTGTTGAAATCATTGTATATATTGCTTCTATATAGTCCAAGAAACATATATGCAAAGCGTCCAAACAGTACAATTCGCCAATTTTTTGCTCTTCAAGTTTAAGTGAACTACGAGCCCCATTGTTAATCCTTTAAAGGAAATTATTTGTAAATTTCGGCAAGTAGAACAATGAATGGAATAGTAGACGGTTGAAATCATTGTATATATTGCTTCTATATAGTCTACGAAACATATATGCAATGCATCCAAACAGTACCATTCGCCAATTTTTTGTTCTTCAAGTTTAAGTGAACTACGAGCCCCATTGTTAATCCTTTAACGGAAATTAATTGTAACTTTCTACAAGTAGAACAATGATTGGAACAGGTAGACGGTTGAAATATTTGTATATATTGCTTCCATATAGTCTAAGAAACATGTACGCAAAGCATCCAAACAGTACCATTCGCCAATTTCTTGTTCTTCAAGTTTAAGTGAACAATTAGCCCCATTGTTAATCCTTTATCGGAAATTATTTGTAAATTTCGACAAGTAGAACAATGAATGGGACAGGTAGACTGTTGAAATCATTGTATATATTGCTTCTATATAATCTACGAAACATATATGCAAAGCATCCAAACAGTACAATTCGCCAATTTTTTGTTCTTCAAGTTTAAGTGAACTACGAGCCCCATTGATAATCATGAAACGGAAATTATTTGTAACTTTCGACAAGTAGAACAATGAATGGAACAGGTAGACGGTTGAAATCTTTGTATATATTGCTTCTATATAATCTAAGAAACATATATGCAAAGCATCCAAACAGTACAATTCGCCAATTATTTCATCTTCATGTTTAAGTGAACTACGAGCCCCATTGTTAATACTTTAACGGAAATTATTTGTAACTTCCGACAAGTAGAACAATGAATGGAACTGGTAGACGGTTGAAATCTTTGTATATATTGCTTCCATATAGTCTAAGAAACAAATATGCAAAGCATCCAAACAGTACAATTCGCCAATTTTTTGTTCTTCAAGTTTAAGTAAACTACGATCCCCATTGTTAATTCCTTAACGGAAATTATTTGTAACATTCGACAAGTAGAACAATGAATAGTGCAGGTAGACGGTTGAAATCTTTGTATATGTTGCTTCTATATAATCTAAGAAACATATATGCAAAGCATCCAAACAGCACAATTCGCCAATTATTTCATCTTCATGTTTAAGTGAACTACGAGCCCCATTGTTAATCCTTTAAAGGAAATTATTTGTAAATTTCGACAAGTAGAACAATGAATGGATCATGTAGACGGTTGAAATCATTGCATATATTGCTTCTATATAGTCTACGAAACATTTATGCAAAGCATCCAAACAGTAGAATTCGCCAATTTTTTGTTCTTCAAGTTTAAGTGAACTACGAGCCCCATTGTTAATCCTTTAACGGAAATTAATTGTAACTTTCTACAAGTAGAACAATGATTGGAACACGTAGACGGTTGAAATCTTTGTATATATTGCTTCCATTTAGTCTAAGAAACATATATGCAAAGCATCCAAACAGTACCATTCGCCAATTTTTTGTTCTTCAAGTTTAAGTGAACAATGAGCCCCAATGGTTAATCCGTTATCGGAAATTATTTGTAACTTTCGACAAGTAGAACAATGAATGGAACAGGTAGACGGTTGAAATCTTTGTATATATTGCTTCTATATAGTCTGAGAAACATATATGCAAAGCATCCAAACAGTACAATTCGACAATTTTTTGTTCTTCAAGTTTAGTGAACTACGAGCCCCATTGTTAATACTTTAACGGAAATTATTTGTAACTTCCGACAAGTAGAACAATGAATGGAACAGGTAGACGGTTGAAATCAATGTATATATTGCTTCTATATAGTCTAAGAAACATATATGCAAAGCATCCAAACAGTACCATTCGCCAATTTTTTGTTCTTCAAGTTTAAGTGAACAATGAGCCCCAATGGTTAATCCTTTATCGGAAATTATTTGTAATTTTCGACAAGTAGAACAATGAATGGAACAGTTAGACGGTTGAAATATTTGTATATATTGCTTCTATATAATCTAAGAAACATATATGCAAAGCAGCTAAACAGTAACAATCGCCAATTTTTTGATCTTCAAGTTTAAGTGAACAGCGAGCCCCATTGATAAACATGAAATGGAAATTATTTGTAACTTTCTACAAGTAGAACAATGAATAGTACAGGTAGACGGGTGAAATCTTTCTATATATTGCTTCTAAATAGTCTAAGAAACATCTATGCAAAGCATCCAAACAGTACAATTCGCCAATTTTTTGTTCTTCAAGTTTAAGTGAACTACGAGCCCCATTGTTAATCCTTTAAAGGAAATTATTTGTAAATTTCGACAAGTAGAACAATGAATGGATCATGTAGACGGTTGAAATCTTTGTATATATTGCTTCTATATAGTCTAAGAAACATATATGCAAAGCATCCAAACAGTACCATTCGCCAATTTTTTGTTCTTCAAGTTTAAGTGAACAATGAGCCCCATTGTTAATCCTTTATCGGAAATTATTTGTAACTTTCGACAAGTAGAACAATGAATGGAACAGGTAGACGGTTGAAATCTTTGTATATATTGCTTCTATATAGTCTAAGAAACATATATGCAAAGCATCCAAACAGTACCATTCGCCACTTTTTTGTTCTTCAAGTTTAAGTGAACAACGAGCCCCATTGTTAATCCTTTAAAGGAAATTATTTGTAAATTTCGACAAGTAGAACAATGATTGGAACACGTAGACGGTTGAAATCTTTGTATATATTGCTTCCATATAGTCTAAGAAACATGTACGCAAAGCATCCAAACAGTACCATTCGCCAGTTTTTTGTTCTTCAAGTTTAAGTGAACAATGAGCCCCAATGGTTAATCCTTTAAAGGAAATTATTTGTAAATTTCGACAAGTAGAACAATGAATGGAACAGGTAGACGGTTGAAAAAATTGTATATATTGCTTCTATATAGTCTAAGAAACATATATGCAAAGCATCCAAACAGTACAATTCGCCAATTTTTTGTTCTTCAAGTTTAAGTAAACTACGATCCCCATTGTTAATCACTTAACGGTAATTATTTGTAACTTTCGACAAGTAGAACAATGAATGGAACAGGTAGACGGTTGAAATCATTGTATATATTGCTTCTATATAGTCTAAGAAACATATATGCAAAGCATCCAAACAGTACAATTCGCCAATTTTTTGTTCTTCAAGTTTAAGTGAACAATGAGCCCCATTGGTTAATCCGTTATCGGAAATTATTTGTAACTTTCGACAAGTAGAACAATGAATGGAACAGGTAGACGGTTGAAATCTTTGTATATATTGCTTCTATATAGTCTGAGAAACACATATGCAAAGCATCCAAACAGTACCATTCGCCAATTTTTTGTTCTTCAAGTTTAAGTGAACTACGAGCCCCATTGTTAATCCTTTACGGAAATTAATTGTAACTTTCTACAACTAGAACAATGATTGGAACACGCAGACGGTTGAAATCTTTGTATATATTGCTTCCATATAGTCTAAGAAACATATATGCAAAGCATCCAAACAGTACCATTCGCCAATTTTTTGTTCTTCAAGTTTAAGTGAACAATGAGCCCCGTTGTTAATCCTTTATCGGAAATTATTTGTAACTTTCGACAAGTAGAACAATGATTGGAACACGTAGACGGTTGAAATCTTTGTATATATTACTTCCATATAGTCTAAGAAACATATATGCAAAGCATCCAAACAGTACTATTCGCCAATTTATTGTTCTTCAAGTTTAAGTGAACAATGAGCCCCAATGGTTAATCCGTTATAGGAAATTATTTGTATTTTTCGACAAGTAGAACAATGAATGGAACAGGTAGACGGTTGAAATCTTTGTATATATTGCTTCTATATAGTCTAAGAAACATATATGCAAAGCATCCAAACAGTACCATTCGCCAATTTTTTGTTCTTCAAGTTTAAGTGAACTACGAGCCCCATTGGTAATCCTTCAAAGGAAATTATTTGTAAATTTCGACGAGTAGAACAATGAATGGAACAGGTAGACAGTTGAAATCATTGTATATATTGCTTCTATATAGTCTAAGAAACATATATGCAAAGCATCCATACAGTACAATTCGCCAATTTTTTGTTCTTCAAGTTTAAGTAAACTACGATCCCCATTGTTAATCCCTTAACGGAAATTATTTGTAACTTTCGACAAGTAGAACAATGAATGGAACAGGTAGACGGTTGAAATCTTTGTATATATTGCTTCTATATAGTATGAGAAACATATATGCAAAGCATCCAAACAGTACAATTCGCCAATTTTTTGTTCTTCAAGTTTAAGTAAACTACGATCCCCATTGTTAATCCCTTAACGGAAATTATTTGTAACTTTCGACAAGTAGAACAATGAATGGAACAGGTAGACGGTTGAAATCATTATGTATATTGCTTCTATATAGTCTAAGAAACATATATGAAAAGCATCCAAACAGTACAAATCGACAATTTTTTGTTCTTCAAGTTAAGTGAACTACGAGCCCCATTGTTAATACTTTAACGGAAATTATTTGTAAATTTCGACAAGTAGAACAATGAATGGATCAGGTAGACGGTTGAAATCATTGTATATATTGCTTCTATATAATCTACGAAACATATATGCAAAGCATCCAAACAGTACAATTCGCCAATTTTTTGTTCTTCAAGTTTAAGTGAACTACGAGCCCCATTGTTAATACTTTAACGGAAATTAATTGTAACTTTCTACAAGTAGAACAATGATTGGAACAGGTAGACGGTTGAAATATTTGTATATATTGCTTCCATATAGTCTAAGAAACATGTACACAAAGCATCCAAACAGTACCATTCGCCAATTTTTTGTTCTTCAAGTTTACGTGAACAATGAGCCACATTGTTAATCCTTTATCGGAAATTATTTGTAAATTTCGACAAGTAGAACAATGAATGGGACAGGTAGACTGTTGAAATCATTGTATATATTGCTTCTATATAGTCTAAGAAACATATATGAAAAGCATCCAAACAGTACAATTCGACAAATTTTTGTTCTTCAAGTTTAGTGAACTACGAGCCCCATTGTTAATACTTTAACGGAAATTATTTGTAACTTCCGACAAGTAGAACAATGAATGGAACAGGTAGACGGTTGAAATCAATGTATATATTGCTTCTATATAGACTAAGAAACATATATGCAAAGCATCCAAACAGTACCATTCGCCAATTTTTTGTTCTTCAAGTTAAAGTGAACAATGAGCCCCATTGTTAATCCTTTAAAAAAAATTATTTGTGAATTTCGACAAGTAGAACAATGAATGGATCAGGTAGACGGTTGAAATCATTGTATATATTGCTTCTATATAATCTACGAAACATATATGCAAAGCATCCAAACAGTACAATTCGCCAATTTTTTGTTCTTCAAGTTTAAGTGAACTACGAGCCCCATTGTTAATCCTTTAACGGAAATTAATTGTAACTTTCTACAAGTAGAACAATGATTGGAACAGGTAGACGGTTGAAATATTTGTATATATTGCTTCCATATAGTCTAAGAAACATGTACGCAAAGCATCCAAACAGTACCATTCGCCAATTTCTTGTTCTTCAAGTTTAAGTGAACAATGAGCCCCATTGTTAATCCTTTATCGGAAATTATTTGTAAATTTCGACAAGTAGAACAATGAATGGGACAGGTAGACTGTTGAAATCATTGTATATATTGCTTCTATATAATCTACGAAACATATATGCAAAGCATCCAAACAGTACAATTCGCCAATTTTTTGTTCTTCAAGTTTAAGTGAACTACGAGCCCCATTGATAATCATGAAACGGAAATTATTTGTAACTTTCGACAAGTAGAACAATGAATGGAACAGGTAGACGGTTGAAATCTTTGTATATATTGCTTCTATATAATCTAAGAAACATATATGCAAAGCATCCAAACAGTACAATTCGCCAATTATTTCATCTTCATGTTTAAGTGAACTACGAGCCCCATTGTTAATACTTTAACGGAAATTATTTGTAACTTCCGACAAGTAGAACAATGAATGGAACAGGTTGACGGTTGAAATCATTGTATATATTGCTTCTATATAGTCTAAGAAACATATATGCAAAGCATCCAAACAGTACAATTCGCCAATTTTTTGCTCTTCAAGTTTAAGTAAACTACGATCCCCATTGTTAATCCCTTAACGGAAATTATTTGTAAATTTCGACAAGTAGAACAATGAATGAAACAGGTAGACGGTTGAAATCTTTGTATATATTGCTTCTATATAATCTAAGAAACATATATGCAAAGCATCCAAAGAGTACAATTCGCCAATTATTTCATCTTCATGTTTAAGTGAACTACGAGCCCCATTGTTAATACTTTAACGGAAATTATTTGTAACTTCCGACAAGTAGCACAATGAATGGAACTGGTAGACGGTTGAAATCAATGTATATATTGCTTCTATATAGTCTAAGAAACATATATGCAAAGCATCCAAACAGTACAATTCGCCAATTTTTTGTTCTTCAAGTTTAAGTGAACAATGAGCCCCATTGTTAATCCTTTATCGGAAATTATTTGTAATTTTCGACAAGTAGAACAATGAATCGAACAGGTAGACGGTTGAAATCTTTGTGTATATGGCTTCTATATAATCTAAGAAACATATATGCAAAGCATCCAAACAGTACAATTCGCCAATTATTTCATCTTCATGTTTAAGTGAACTACGAGCCCCATTGTTAATACTTTAACGGAAATTATTTGTAACTTCCGACAAGTAGAACAATGAATGGAACTGGTAGACGGTTGAAATATTTGTATATATTGCTTCCATATAGTCTAAGAAACAAATATGCAAAGCATCCAAACAGTACAATTCGCCATTTTTTTGTTCTTCAAGTTTAAGTGAACTACGAGCCCCATTGTTAATCCTTTAAAGGAAATTATTTGTAAATTTCGACAAGTAGAACAATGAATGGATCATGTAGACGGTTGAAATCATTGTATATATTGCTTCTATATAGTCTACGAAACATATATGCAATGCATCCAAACAGTACCATTCGCCAATTTTTTGTTCTTCAAGTTTAAGTGAACAACGAGCCCCATTGATAATCATGAAATGGAAATTATTTGTAACTTTCTACAAGTAGAACAATGAATAGTACAGGTAGACGGGTGAAATCTTTTTATATCTTGCTTCTAAATAGTCTAAGAAACATATATGCAAAGCATCGAAACAGTACAATTCGCCAATTTTTTGTTCTTCAAGTTTAAGTGAACTACGAGCCCCATTGTTAATCCTTTAACGGAAATTAATTGTAACTTTCTACAAGTAGAACAATGATTGGAACACGTAGACGGTTGAAATCTTTGTATATATTGCTTCCATTTAGTCTAAGAAACATATATGCAAAGCATCCAAACAGTACAATTCGCCAATTTTTTGTTCTTCAAGTTTAGTGAACAATGAGCCCCAATGGTTAATCCTTTATCGGAAATTATTTGTAACTTTCGACAAGTAGAACAATGAATAGTGCAGGTAGACGGTTGAAATCTTTGTATATGTTGCTTCTATATAATCTAAGAAACATATATGCAAAGCATCCAAACAGTACAATTCGCCAATTATTTCATCTTCATGTTTAAGTGAACTACGAGCCCCATTGTTAATCCTTTAAAGGAAATTATTTGAAAATTTCAACAAGTAGAACAATGAATGGATCATGTAGACGGTTGAAATCATTGCATATATTGCTTCTATATAGTCTACGAAACATTTATGCAAAGCATCCAAACAGTAGAATTCGCCAATTTTTTGTTCTTCAAGTTTAAGTGAACTACGAGCCCCATTGTTAATCCTTTAACGGAAATTAATTGTAACTTTCTACAAGTAGAACAATGATTGGAACACGTAGACGGTTGAAATCTTTGTATATATTGCTTCCATTTAGTCTAAGAAACATATATGCAAAGCATCCAAACAGTACCATTCGCCAATTTTTTGTTCTTCAAGTTTAAGTGAACAACGAGCCCCATTGATAATCATGAAACGGAAATTATTTGTAACTTTCGACAAGTAGAACAATGAATGGAACAGGTAGACGGTTGAAATCTTTGTATATATTGCTTCTATATAATCTAAGAAACATATATGCAAAGCATCCAAACAGTACAATTCGCCAATTATTTCATCTTCATGTTTAAGTGAACTACGAGCCCCATTGTTAATACTTTAACGGAAATTATTTGTAACTTCCGACAAGTAGAACAATGAATGGAACAGGTAGACGGTTGAAATCATTGTATATATTGCTTCTATATAGTCTAAGAAACATATATGCAAAGCATCCAAACAGTACAATTCGCCAATTTTTTGCTCTTCAAGTTTAAGTAAACTACGATCCCCATTGTTAATCCCTTAACGGAAATTATTTGTAAATTTCGACAAGTAGAACAATGAATGGAACAGGTAGACGGTTGAAATCTTTGTATATATTGCTTCTATATAATCTAAGAAACATATAGGCAAAGCATCCAAACAGTACAATTCGCCAATTATTTCATCTTCATGTTTAAGTGAACTACGAGCCCCATTGTTAATACTTTAACGGAAATTATTTGTAACTTCCGACAAGTAGAACAATGAATGGAACAGGTAGACGGTTGAAATCATTGTATATATTGCTTCTATATAGTCTAAGAAACATATATGCAAAGCATCCAAACAGTACAATTCGCCAATTTTTTGCTCTTCAAGTTTAAGTAAACTACGATCCCCATTGTTAATCCCTTAACGGAAATTATTTGTAACTTTCGACAAGTAGAACAATGAATGGAACAGGTAGACGGTTGAAATCTTTGTATATATTGCTTCTATATAATC
Source organism: Cerceris ruficornis (assembly GCA_963989415.1). Taxonomy (NCBI): domain Eukaryota; kingdom Metazoa; phylum Arthropoda; class Insecta; order Hymenoptera; family Crabronidae; genus Cerceris; species Cerceris ruficornis. Next base: position 1,822,369 of record CAXDIW010000076.1, read on the forward strand.
TAAGAAACATATATGCAAAGCATCCAAACAGTACAATTCGCCAATTATTTCATCTTCATGTTTAAGTGAACTACGAGCCCCATTGTTAATACTTTAACGGAAATTATTTGTAACTTCCGACAAGTAGAACAATGAATGGAACTGGTAGACGGTTGAAATCTTTGTATATATTGCTTCCATATAGTCTGAGAAACAAATATGCAAAGCATCCAAACAGTACAATTCGCCAATTTTTTGTTCTTCAAGTTTAAGTAAACTACGATCCCCATTGTTAATCCCTTAACGGAAATTATTTGTAACATTCGACAAGTAGAACAATGAATAGTGCAGGTAGACGGTTGAAATCTTTGTATATGTTGCTTCTATATAATCTAAGAAACATATATGCAAAGCATCCAAACAGCACAATTCGCCAATTATTTCATTCTTCATGTTTAAGTGAACTACGAGCCCCATTGTTAATACTTTAACGGAAATTATTTGTAACTTCCGACAAGTAGAACAATGAATGGATCATGTAGACGGTTGAAGTCATTGTATATATTGCTTCTATATAGTCTACGAAACATATATGCAATGCATCCAAACAGTACCATTCGCCAATTTTTTGTTCTTCAAGTTTAAGTGAACAACGAGCCCCATTGATAATCATGAAACGGAAATTATTTGTAACTTTCTACAAGTAGAACAATGAATAGAACAGGTAGACGGTTGAAATCTTTATATATGTTGCTTCTATATAGTCTAAGAAACCTATATGCAAAGTATCTAAACAGTAACAATCGCCGATTTTTTGATCTTCAAGTTTAAGTGAACAGCGAGCCCCATTGATAATCATGAAATGGAAATTATTTGTAACTTTCTACAAGTAGAACAATGAATAGTACAGGTAGACGGGTGAAATCTTTTTATATCTTGCTTCTAAATAGTCTAAGAAACATATATGCAAAGCATCGAAACAGTACAATTCGCCAATTTTTTGTTCTTCAAGTTTAAGTGAACTACGAGCCCCATTGTTAATCCTTTAACGGAAATTAATTGTAACTTTCTACAAGTAGAACAATGATTGGAACACGTAGACGGTTGAAATCTTTGTATATATTGCTTCCATTTAGTCTAAGAAACATATATGCAAAGCATCCAAACAGTACAATTCGCCAATTTTTTGTTCTTCAAGTTTAGTGAACAATGAGCCCCAATGGTTAATCCTTTATCGGAAATTATTTGTAACTTTCGACAAGTAGAACAATGAATAGTGCAGGTAGACGGTTGAAATCTTTGTATATGTTGCTTCTATATAATCTAAGAAACATATATGCAAAGCATCCAAACAGTACAATTCGCCAATTATTTCATCTTCATGTTTAAGTGAACTACGAGCCCCATTGTTAATACTTTAACGGAAATTATTTGTAACTTCCGACAAGTAGAACAATGAATGGAACTGGTAGACGGTTGAAATCTTTGTATATATTGCTTCCATATAGTCTAAGAAACAAATATGCAAAGCATCCAAACAGTACAATTCGCCAATTTTTTGTTCTTCAAGTTTAAGTAAACTACGATCCCCATTGTTAATTCCTTAACGGAAATTATTTGTAACATTCGACAAGTAGAACAATGAATAGTGCAGGTAGACGGTTGAAATCTTTGTATATGTTGCTTCTATATAATCTAAGAAACATATATGCAAAGCATCCAAACAGCACAATTCGCCAATTATTTCATCTTCATGTTTAAGTGAACTACGAGCCCCATTGTTAATCCTTTAAAGGAAATTATTTGTAAATTTCGACAAGTAGAACAATGAATGGATCATGTAGACGGTTGAAATCATTGCATATATTGCTTCTATATAGTCTACGAAACATTTATGCAAAGCATCCAAACAGTAGAATTCGCCAATTTTTTGTTCTTCAAGTTTAAGTGAACTACGAGCCCCATTGTTAATCCTTTAACGGAAATTAATTGTAACTTTCTACAAGTAGAACAATGATTGGAACACGTAGACGGTTGAAATCATTGTATATATTGCTTCCATTTAGTCTAAGAAACATATATGCAAAGCATCCAATCAGTACCATTCGCCAATTTTTTGTTCTTCAAATTTAAGTGAACAACGAGCCCCATTGATAATCATGAAACGGAAATTATTTGTAACTTTCGACAAGTAGAACATTGAATGGAACAGGTAGACGGTTGAAATCTTTGTATATATTGCTTCTATATAGTATGAGAAACATATATGCAAAGCATCCAAACAGTACAATTCGCCAATTTTTTGTTCTTCAAGTTTAAGTGAACAATGAGCCCCAATGGTTAATCCGTTATCGGAAATTATTTGTAACTTTCGACAAGTAGAACAATGAATGGAACAGGTAGACGGTTGAAATCTTTGTATATATTGCTTCTATATAGTCTGAGAAACATATATGCAAAGCATCCAAACAGTACAATTCGACAATTTTTTGTTCTTCAAGTTTAGTGAACTACGAGCCCCATTGTTAATACTTTAACGGAAATTATTTGTAACTTCCGACAAGTAGAACAATGAATGGAACAGGTAGACGGTTGAAATCAATGTATATATTGCTTCTATATAGTCTACGAAACATTTATGCAAAGCATCCAAACAGTAGAATTCGCCAATTTTTTGTTCTTCAAGTTTAAGTGAACTACGAGCCCCATTGTTAATCCTTTAACGGAAATTAATTGTAACTTTCTACAAGTAGAACAATGATTGGAACACGTAGACGGTTGAAATCTTTGTATATATTGCTTCTATATAATCTAAGAAACATATATGCAAAGCATCCAAACAGTACAATTCGCCAATTATTTCATCTTCATGTTTAAGTGAACTACGAGCCCCATTGTTAATACTTTAACGGAAATTATTTGTAACTTCCGACAAGTAGAACAATGAATGGAACTGGTAGACGGTTGAAATCTTTGTATATATTGCTTCCATATAGTCTAAGAAACAAATATGCAAAGCATCCAAACAGTACAATTCGCCAATTTTTTGTTCTGCAAGTTTAAGTAAACTACGATCCCCATTGTTAATTCCTTAACGGAAATTATTTGTAACATTCGACAAGTAGAACAATGAATAGTGCAGGTAGACGGTTGAAATCTTTGTATATGTTGCTTCTATATAATCTAAGAAACATATATGCAAAGCATCCAAACAGCACAATTCGCCAATTATTTCATCTTCATGTTTAAGTGAACTACGAACCCCATTGTTAATCCTTTAAAGGAAATTATTTGTAAATTTCGACAAGTAGAACAATGAATGGATCATGTAGACGGTTGAAATCATTGCATATATTGCTTCTATATAGTCTAAGAAACATATATCCAAAGCATCCAAACAGTACAATTCGCCAATTTTTTGCTCTTCAAGTTTAAGTAAACTACGATCCCCATTGTTAATCCCTTAACGGAAATTATTTGTAAATTTCGACAAGTAGAACAATGAATGGAACAGGTAGACGGTTGAAATCTTTGTATATATTGCTTCTATATAATCTAAGAAACATATATGCAAAGCATCCAAACAGTACAATTCGCCAATTATTTCATCTTCATGTTTAAGTGAACTACGAGCCCCATTGTTAATAATTTAACGGAAATTATTTGTAACTTCCGACAAGTAGAACAATGAATGGAACTGGTAGACGGTTGAAATCAATGTATATATTGCTTCTATATAGTCTAAGAAACATATATGCAAAGCATCCAAACAGTACAATTCGCCAATTTTTTGTTCTTCAAGTTTAAGTGAACAATGAGCCCCATTGTTAATCCTTTATCGGAAATTATTTGTAATTTTCGACAAGTAGAACAATGAATCGAACAGGTAGACGGTTGAAATCTTTGTGTATATGGCTTCTATATAATCTAAGAAACATATATGCAAAGCATCCAAACAGTACAATTCGCCAATTATTTCATCTTCATGTTTAAGTGAACTACGAGCCCCATTGTTAATACTTTAACGGAAATTATTTGTAACTTCCGACAAGTAGAACAATGAATGGAACTGGTAGACGGTTGAAATCTTTGTATATATTGCTTCCATATAGTCTAAGAAACAAATATGCAAAGCATCCAAACAGTACAATTCGCCAATTTTTTGTTCTTCAAGTTTAAGTGAACTACGAGCCCCATTGTTAATCCTTTAAAGGAAATTATTTGTAAATTTCGACAAGTAGAACAATGAATGGATCATGTAGACGGTTGAAATCATTGTATATATTGCTTCTATATAGTCTACGAAACATATATGCAATGCATCCAAACAGTACCATTCGCCAATTTTTTGTTCTTCAAGTTTAAGTGAACAACGAGCCCCATTGATAATCATGAAACGGAAATTATTTGTAACTTTCTACAAGTAGAACAATGAATAGAACAGGTAGACGGTTGAAATCTTTATATATGTTGCTTCTATATAGTCTAAGAAACCTATATGCAAAGTATCTAAACAGTAACAATCCCCGATTTTTTGATCTTCAAGTTTAAGTGAACAGCGAGCCCCATTGATAATCATGAAATGGAAATTATTTGTAACTTTCTACAAGTAGAACAATGAATAGTACAGGTAGACGGGTGAAATCTTTTTATATCTTGCTTCTAAATAGTCTAAGAAACATATATGCAAAGCATCGAAACAGTACAATTCGCCAATTTTTTGTTCTTCAAGTTTAAGTGAACTACGAGCCCCATTGTTAATCCTTTAACGGAAATTAATTGTAACTTTCTACATGTAGAACAATGATTGGAACACGTAGACGGTTGAAATCTTTGTATATATTGCTTCCATTTAGTCTAAGAAACATATATGCAAAGCATCCAAACAGTACAATTCGCCAATTTTTTGTTCTTCAAGTTTAGTGAACAATGAGCCCCAATGGTTAATCCTTTATCGGAAATTATTTGTAACTTTCGACAAGTAGAACAATGAATAGTGCAGGTAGACGGTTGAAATCTTTGTATATGTTGCTTCTATATAATCTAAGAAACATATATGCAAAGCATCCAAACAGTACAATTCGCCAATTATTTCATCTTCATGTTTAAGTGAACTACGAGCCCCATTGTTAATACTTTAACGGAAATTATTTGTAACTCCCGACAAGTAGAACAATGAATGGAACTGGTAGACGGTTGAAATCTTTGTATATATTGCTTCCATATAGTCTAAGAAACAAATATGCAAAGCATCCAAACAGTACAATTCGCCAATTTTTTGTTCTTCAAGTTTAAGTAAACTACGATCCCCATTGTTAATTCCTTAACGGAAATTATTTGTAACATTCGACAAGTAGAACAATGAATAGTGCAGGTAGACGGTTGAAATCTTTGTATATGTTGCTTCTATATAATCTAAGAAACATATATGCAAAGCATCCAAACAGCTCAATTCGCCAATTATTTCATCTTCATGTTTAAGTGAACTACGAGCCCCATTGTTAATCCTTTAAAGGAAATTATTTGAAAATTTCAACAAGTAGAACAATGAATGGATCATGTAGACGGTTGAAATCATTGCATATATTGCTTCTATATAGTCTACGAAACATTTATGCAAAGCATCCAAACAGTAGAATTCGCCAATTTTTTGTTCTTCAAGTTTAAGTGAACTACGAGCCCCATTGTTAATCCTTTAACGGAAATTAATTGTAACTTTCTACAAGTAGAACAATGAATGGAACAGGTAGACGGTTGAAATCTTTGTATATATTGCTTCTATATAATCTAAGAAACATATATGCAAAGCATCCAAACAGTACAATTCGCCAATTATTTCATCTTCATGTTTAAGTGAACTACGAGCCCCATTGTTAATACTTTAACGGAAATTATTTGTAACTTCCGACAAGTAGAACAATGAATGGAACAGGTAGACGGTTGAAATCATTGTATATATTGCTTCTATATAGTCTAAGAAACATATATGCAAAGCATCCAAACAGTACAATTCGCCAATTTTTTGCTCTTCAAGTTTAAGTAAACTACGATCCCCATTGTTAATCCCTTAACGGAAATTATTTGTAACTTTCGACAAGTAGAACAATGAATGGAACAGGTAGACGGTTGAAATCTTTGTATATATTGCTTCTATATAATCTAAGAAACATATATGCAAAGCATCCAAACAGTACAATTCGCCAATTATTTCATCTTCATGTTTAAGTGAACTACGAGCCCCATTGTTAATACTTTAACGGAAATTATTTGTAACTTCCGACAAGTAGAACAATGAATGGAACTGGTAGACGGTTGAAATCTTTGTATATATTGCTTCCATATAGTCTGAGAAACAAATATGCAAAGCATCCAAACAGTACAATTCGCCAATTTTTTGTTCTTCAAGTTTAAGTAAACTACGATCCCCATTGTTAATCCCTTAACGGAAATTATTTGTAACATTCGACAAGTAGAACAATGAATAGTGCAGGTAGACGGTTGAAATCTTTGTATATGTTGCTTCCATATAGTCTAAGAAACATGTACACAAAGCATCCAAACAGTACCATTCGCCAATTTTTTGTTCTTCAAGTTTACGTGAACAATGAGCCCCATTGTTAATCCTTTATCGGAAATTATTTGTAACTTTCGACAAGTAGAACAATGAATGGAACAGGTAGACGGTTGAAATCTTTGTATATATTGCTTCTATATAGTCTAGAAACATATATGCAAAGCATCCAAACAGTACCATTCGCCAATTTTTTGTTCTTCAAGTTTAAGTGAACAATGAGCCCCATTGTTAATCCTTTATCGGAAATTATTTGTAACTTTCGACAAGTAGAACAATGAATGGAACAGGTAGACGGTTGAAATCTTTGTATATATTGCTTCTATATAATCTACGAAACATATATGCAAAGCATCCAAACAGTACAATTCGCCAATTTTTTGTTCTTCAAGTTTAAGTGAACTACGAGCCCCATTGTTAATCCTTTAACGGAAATTAATTGTAACATTCTACAAGTAGAACAATGATTGGAACAGGTAGACGGTTGAAATATTTGTATATATTGCTTCCATATAGTCTAAGAAACATGTACACAAAGCATCCAAACAGTACCATTCGCCAATTTTTTGTTCTTCAAGTTTACGTGAACAATGAGCCCCATTGTTAATCCTTTATCGGAAATTATTTGTAAATTTCGACAAGTAGAACAATGAATGGGACAGGTAGACTGTTGAAATCATTGTATATATTGCTTCTATATAGTCTAAGAAACATATATGAAAAGCATCCAAACAGTACAATTCGACAATTTTTTGTTCTTCAAGTTTAGTGAACTACGAGCCCCATTGTTAATACTTTAACGGAAATTATTTGTAACTTCCGACAAGTAGAACAATGAATGGAACAGGTAGACGGTTGAAATCAATGTATATATTGCTTCTATATAGTCTAAGAAACATATATGCAAAGCATCCAAACAGTACCATTCGCCAATTTTTTGTTCTTCAAGTTAAAGTGAACAATGAGCCCCATTGTTAATCCTTTAAAAAAAATTATTTGTGAATTTCGACAAGTAGAACAATGAATGGATCAGGTAGACGGTTGAAATCATTGTATATATTGCTTCTATATAATCTACGAAACATATATGCAAAGCATCCAAACAGTACAATTCGCCAATTTTTTGTTCTTCAAGTTTAAGTGAACTACGAGCCCCATTGTTAATCCTTTAACGGAAATTAATTGTAACTTTCTACAAGTAGAACAATGATTGGAACAGGTAGACGGTTGAAATATTTGTATATATTGCTTCCATATAGTCTAAGAAACATGTACGCAAAGCATCCAAACAGTACCATTCGCCAATTTCTTGTTCTTCAAGTTTAACTGAACAATGAGCCCCATTGTTAATCCTTTATCGGAAATTATTTGTAAATTTCGACAAGTAGAACAATGAATGGGACAGGTAGACTGTTGAAATCATTGTATATATTGCTTCTATATAATCTACGAAACATATATGCAAAGCATCCAAACAGTACAATTCGCCAATTTTTTGTTCTTCAAGTTTAAGTGAACTACGAGCCCCATTGATAATCATGAAACGGAAATTATTTGTAACTTTCGACAAGTAGAACAATGAATGGAACAGGTAGACGGTTGAAATCTTTGTATATATTGCTTCTATATAATCTAAGAAACATATATGCAAAGCATCCAAACAGTACAATTCGCCAATTATTTCATCTTCATGTTTAAGTGAACTACGAGCCCCATTGTTAATACTTTAACGGAAATTATTTGTAACTTCCGACAAGTAGAACAATGAATGGAACAGGTTGACGGTTGAAATCATTGTATATATTGCTTCTATATAGTCTAAGAAACATATATGCAAAGCATCCAAACAGTACAATTCGCCAATTTTTTGCTCTTCAAGTTTAAGTAAACTACGATCCCCATTGTTAATCCCTTAACGGAAATTATTTGTAAATTTCGACAAGTAGAACAATGAATGAAACAGGTAGACGGTTGAAATCTTTGTATATATTGCTTCTATATAATCTAAGAAACATATATGCAAAGCATCCAAAGAGTACAATTCGCCAATTATTTCATCTTCATGTTTAAGTGAACTACGAGCCCCATTGTTAATACTTTAACGGAAATTATTTGTAACTTCCGACAAGTAGAACAATGAATGGAACTGGTAGACGGTTGAAGTCAATGTATATATTGCTTCTATATAGTCTAAGAAACATATATGCAAAGCATCCAAACAGTACAATTCGCCAATTTTTTGTTCTTCAAGTTTAAGTGAACAATGAGCCCCATTGTTAATCCTTTATCGGAAATTATTTGTAATTTTCGACAAGTAGAACAATGAATGGAACAGGTAGACGGTTGAAATCTTTGTGTATATGGCTTCTATATAATCTAAGAAACATATATGCAAAGCATCCAAACAGTACAATTCGCCAATTATTTCATCTTCATGTTTAAGTGAACTACGAGCCCCATTGTTAATACTTTAACGGAAATTATTTGTAACTTCCGACAAGTAGAACAATGAATGGAACTGGTAGACGGTTGAAATCTTTGTGTATGTTGCTTCTATATATTCTAAGAAACATATATGCAAAGCATCCAAACAGTACAATTCGCCAATTTTTTGTTCTTCAAGTTTAAGTGAACAATGAGCCCCAATGGTTAATCCGTTATCGGAAATTATTTGTAACTTTCGACAAGTAGCACAATGAATGGAACAGGTAGACTGTTGAAATCATTGTATATATTGCTTCTATATAGTCTAAGAAGCATATATGCAAAGCATCCAAACAGTACAATTCGCCAATTTTTTGTTCTTCAAGTTTAAGTGAACTACGAGCCCCATTGTTAATCCTTTAAAGGAAATTATTTGTAAATTTCGACAAGTAGAACAATGAATGGATCATGTAGACGGTTGAAATCATTGTATATATTGCTTCTATATAGTCTACGAAACATATATGCAATGCATCCAAACAGTACCATTCGCCAATTTTTTGTTCTTCAAGTTTAAGTGAACAACGAGCCCCATTGATAATCATGAAACGGAAATTATTTGTAACTTTCTACAAGTAGAACAATGAATAGAACAGGTAGACGGTTGAAATCTTTATATATGTTGCTTCTATATAGTCTAAGAAACCTATATGCAAAGTATCTAAACAGTAACAATCGCCGATTTTTTGATCTTCAAGTTTAAGTGAACAGCGAGCCCCATTGATAATCATGAAATGGAAATTATTTGTAACTTTCTACAAGTAGAACAATGAATAGTACAGGTAGACGGGTGAAATCTTTTTATATCTTGCTTCTAAATAGTCTAAGAAACATATATGCAAAGCATCGAAACAGTACAATTCGCCAATTTTTTGTTCTTCAAGTTTAAGTGAACTACGAGCCCCATTGTTAATCCTTTAACGGAAATTAATTGTAACTTTCTACAAGTAGAACAATGATTGGAACACGTAGACGGTTGAAATCTTTGTATATATTGCTTCCATTTAGTCTAAGAAACATATATGCAAAGCATCCAAACAGTACAATTCGCCAATTTTTTGTTCTTCAAGTTTAGTGAACAATGAGCCCCAATGGTTAATCCTTTATCGGAAATTATTTGTAACTTTCGACAAGTAGAACAATGAATAGTGCAGGTAGACGGTTGAAATCTTTGTATATGTTGCTTCTATATAATCTAAGAAACATATATGCAAAGCATCCAAACAGTACAATTCGCCAATTTTTTGTTCTTCAAGTTTAAGTAAACTACGATCCCCATTGTTAATCCCTTAACGGAAATTATTTGTAACTTTCGGCAAGTAGAACAATGAATGGAACAGGTAGACGGTTGAAATCTTTGTATATATTGCTTCTATATAGTATGAGAAACATATATGCAAAGCATCCAAACAGTACAATTCGCCAATTTTTTGTTCTTCAAGTTTAAGTGAACTACGAGCCCCATTGTTAATCCTTTAACGGAAATTAATTGTAACTTTCTACAAGTAGAACAATGATTGGAACAGGTAGACGGTTGAAATATTTGTATATATTGCTTCCATATAGTCTAAGAAACATGTACGCAAAGCATCCAAACAGTACCATTCGCCAATTTCTTGTTCTTCAAGTTTAAGTGAACAATGAGCCCCATTGTTAATCCTTTATCGGAAATTATTTGTAAATTTCGACAAGTAGAACAATGAATGGGACAGGTAGACTGTTGAAATCATTGTATATATTGCTTCTATATAATCTAAGAAACATATATGCAAAGCATCCAAACAGTACAATTCGCCAATTATTTCATCTTCATGTTTAAGTGAACTACGAGCCCCATTGTTAATCCTTTAAAGGAAATTATTTGAAAATTTCAACAAGTAGAACAATGAATGGATCATGTAGACGGTTGAAATCATTGCATATATTGCTTCTGTGAGGAGGATGAGGGGTTTAACTTTCAAATAAAATTATAATATAAGATAAGAGTTTATTAAGATTGCTTAGTATACTTTCTCGATGGTCTTTCTCTTTCTACGCTTTCTTTCATACTGCCGATCGCTCTTCATCCGCTCGTTCGCCTCCGTCGCAAATCTCGCACACATCATTCACACACTCTCAATGTCACGCACATAATCTCTACCACCTAAGTCGCAGTCATTCGATTCTTCTGTTTCATCTATCACCACATGCATACTCTCATACACACCACATGCATTCTCACACCTATAATTTCTTACAATTCGGCCATCCTGACCTAGTTCGGATCCCGAACTTACATTTCATACGCTTTCGATATAGCTTACGTTTCACGCCAGGGCCGCATATTATCAGCGGTCCACGTTCCTTGATATGGTCTATGTTCCGCATTATATTCATCTAGAGATCTAAGTATATATCTATCATTACGTAGAACTTTAATAATCTTATACGGTCCTTTCATGTAAGGAATTAGTTTCCGAGATGTTCCTGCTTTATTTTCGAAATTTCTGACCATTACATACTCTCCTTCTTCGTATTTAAGCGGTGCTTTATGATGTGCATCAAAGTAATTTTTATTGTAAATTTGGGCACGTTCTATATTTTTGCTGCTTCGGTTCTGATTGATACCATATTGCGCTCTTCATTATTTATATTGTCTTCTAAAAATTCAGCAATTCCATCAACTATTTGTCCACGCTGCTTTATGCCAAATAGCAAATTACTAGGTGTTTCATTCGTGCTTTTGTTAATAGTATTATTTAACGCATATTCTACATCAGTCAAAACTCTATACCACTGTTTATTTTTATTGCTGTCTACTAACTTCCCTAACATCGGTCCTAATATACGATTGACTCTTTCAACCTGTCCATTCGCTCTTGGTGTTGCTGTCGCTACTAGTACATGTTCTATGTTACATTGTTTTAGAAACTCTTTAAACTCTGTTGACGTGAAGCACGTTCCTCTATCCGATATAATTATCTTTGGCCTACTATAATTATGAAAATATTGTTTTAGATAATCTATCGCTTCCTTACTAGTTGTACTCTTAACTGCATATAATTTAATAAATTTTGTAAAACCATCAACTGCCAATAAAATATACTGTTTCGATAAACATTTTTTATCTACGGGTCCGTAATGATCGATATGTAGGTGTGTAAAAGGTTTATCTCCTTTTGGTATACTATGAAGATTTCCCTCACCTTTCCCAGTTTTTGGTGAATAAGCAATGCATGTTAAACAATTTGTAATATAACTTTTTACCTTATTATGTAATTGGGGTATAAAATAATTTTGAGATATTAAATTACAAGTCTTTTCCGCACCTACATGTCCGAACTCATCATGATATTTATGCATGATTTGACTGATCATACATTCTGGAACATAAAATAACAATTTATCTCCTGACTTTCTATACACTATGCCGCTACGCATTTCATACAAACTGTCCTCCGTTCTCTCTAGCTTACATTGTATCTCTTTAATCTTACTATCTTTTCCTTGTGTCAGTGCCAAGTTTGTTTCTAGTGTATTCGCTTCAATAACGAGAATATTTTGCATTCTACTAAATGCATCCACGTGCTTCATTCGGACACCCGGACGGTGTTCGGTAGTATAATCATACGCCATTAACTCTATCGCCCATCTTTCAATTCTGGGATTCACATGTCTCTTATCTAATGTTAACTTTAATGCGTTACAATCAGTGATAATCTTAAATTTAATTCCATATAGATAGATTCTAAATCTTTTGAGTGCATATATAATGGCTAGCATTTCTAATTCAAAGCTATGATATTTACTTTCCGATTCTGAAGTGCGTTTAGAAAAATAAAACACTGGGTGTAATTTATTGTCATTCTTTCGTTGTAACAAGACTGCACCAAAGCCTATCGCGCTGGCATCCGTATGTAATTCAGTCTCATCATTAGGACTATAAATAGCTAAAACAGGTGCTTCAATTAATTTTGATTTAAGATCTGTAAATGCTTTAAATTCTACTTCTCCGAAACTGAATTCAACATCTTTCCTTAAAAGCCTATAAAGTGGGGCTGATATTGTTGCAAAACCTTCTACAAATTTCCGAAAATAGGACGCCAATCCGATAAAACTCTGCACTTCTTTATAATTTCGTGGTACAGGATAATCTTTCACTGTGGCTATTCCACTGTCAATAGGTCTGACGGTATTTTCTTTAATTAAATAGCCTAAATACTCTATTTCCTTAGCAAGAAAACTACATTTATCTATCCTTAATTCTAGTTTATTCTGAACTAATAATCTAAATACTTGACGCAATACAACGAAATGCTCTTCCACGGACTCTGTTGCTATCAAAAAGTCATCTACATATGCCAATACATGTCCCGCTCTTATCGGTCCTTCCAATACTTTGTTTACAAAGCGAGAAAATTTCGCGGTAGCAGTCTTTAGCCCGAATGGCATACCTAAATATTCGTATTGCCCTATTGGTGTAATGAAAGCTGTGTATTTAACTGCAGAATCATCTACTCGAATTTGATGAAATCCATCTTTCAAATCTAATTTAGAATAATATTTTTTCCCGTGCAAAGCCGTAATATGATCCTCAATTACAGGCAGGGGGTAATTGTCTCGTACAATGTATTTGTTTAATACTCTGAAATCAACACACAAGCGCATTTCGCCATTCTTTTTGTGTACTAAAACTATTGGAGACGCATATTCAGATTCGCTGGCTCTTATAATATTCCTGTCTAATAATTTATCAATTATCTTCTGCAATTTTTCTTTTTCATTAAATGAAAGTCTTCTGGGTGTGAAATGAAAAGGTACGTGCTCTCGTAAATTAAGTGTTAATTTCATTTTAACTACAGGTTCTTCCGGATAAACCGCATTTATGTATTCTGTTTGAAAAATATTTCGCAACTCTAGTTTATTAGTATTATCTACTTCTGAATTAATCCTCAGTGAATCTACGTCTGTCTCTATCTTTTGATTATTTGTTTCAATGTTCATAATTTCACGTATAGCACTTTTTAAAACTGTTATTCCTTCCGGTTCTGTTAGTTTAAAATCAAGGTCTTTCATTCTATCACGACCCAAGATGACGTGACACCGCATTGTTTTGTCTGGGACCACATACAATGTTACATCGGTTCTTTTCATCTTTCCCGCTACAATGTTTACAGTCACGGTTCCAAGTATTTCTAAAGCGGATTCGTTTATTCCTGTGAACGTCTGCTCGTTATTTTTTACCATCTTTACCAAATGCTCAGGAATAAGCGATTTTTTAATAAAACTTATAGGGCTAGCTGAATCTAACTGTGTTTCTAACTCTAATACTAAACTAATATTATCGCTACATACCTCATACATAATTTTTCGTAGATACTCATCATCATTCGTAAGCTCATTCGATACAATAGATATTTGTCCATTCGGCCTTCTTTGTTGTTCCCTTTTTATAGGACACTCCCTTACCTGATGCCCTAATTCACCACACACAAAGCATGCACCCTTCTCTCTCTTCGGTTTCGCACAACGTGTTGCAATGTGGCCCGTCTCGCCACAATTATAACAGTACGATGCTTTCCACTGTCCTGGTGCTGGCTTGCGTTGTTGCTCGTACATTGTCGGTTTTCCTCTCTCATTCCCATATTGACGTAATCGTCCATCCTTCCTTACTTCCGGCTTAACTTGTGGACGTAGCGTTATCTCCTCCATGCCTTGTAAAAGATCCTCTTCAGTTTCAAATCTTTGTAGCCGAACTTGATTTCTCAAGTTATCGTCAGGAATCCCACGTATCAAATAGCTCACCATTTCGTTCGGGTTTATCGGCACTTGGTTCGCTAATATTACTTTCTCGTGGTAATAGTCCTCAAACGATTCATTTGGTTGCCATAATCGATTTTCAAACTTCTCCCTTCTAACGAGACAGTCAACTTCTCTTCCATACAATCTCTTCATGCTCCGTAGTAGCTCTTCAATTGGGCAAATAAAATTGTTTGGATTTGTATGGAACCATCGATGCGCCTTACCCTTTAGCTTTCCCGTGATCATCACTCTGGTTTCATCATCACTTAAATTATAAGTTCTCTTCAGCATCCATACGTGATTTTCCCAAGCCCTGAATTCTTCATGGTTTCCATCGAAGTCTGTTAGTAAATTAAATATGTTACTAAGAGTTAACTGCCGTCCTGAATTTCTTCCTGTCGGATTTGCACCTGCACCATCGTCCACTACGCTCGTGTTTGTCAAACGTAATCTTTCCATCTCTTCTTTCGCAAATTGCAATTCACGCCGTAGTAATGCAGCTTCCCGTGCAGCCATATCCGCTTCGCGTCTAAGCATTTCTATTTCTCTTTCGTCACTCGGTCCCTGAACATCATCGGTTTGCAATGCCGAATTTTCCATCCACTTTCCCGATGGATCAGCATCTACCAACCTATTTATTAATCCCGCCTTCTTTCCACTCATGGGCAAATTCATTTGTCGCAGCACTTCCCTAAGTGTTGCCACGGTAAAAACGCTCGGCTCTTTAGTTAATCCGGTTGCCTGTTCCATTTTAATTCACGAAAAAGAACTAGCACTTACAATTATTTCGTTTACACTCACACTTTCAAGATTTTTAAAATTATGCTTGCTTTTCTTACACTTTCACTATTCTTATCCTTGTATTTTTACTTTCGCGATTCTCAATCCCACTTCTGATTTTTGTGAGGAGGATGAGGGGTTTAACTTTCAAATAAAATTATAATATAAGATAAGAGTTTATTAAGATTGCTTAGTATACTTTCTCGATGGTCTTTCTCTTTCTACGCTTTCTTTCATACTGCCGATCGCTCTTCATCCGCTCGTTCGCCTCCGTCGCAAATCTCGCACACATCATTCACACACTCTCAATGTCACGCACATAATCTCTACCACCTAAGTCGCAGTCATTCGATTCTTCTGTTTCATCTATCACCACATGCATACTCTCATACACACCACATGCATTCTCACACCTATAATTTCTTACACTTCTATATAGCCTACGAAACATTTATGCAAAGCATCCAAACAGTACAATTCGCCAATTATTTCATCTTCATGTTTAAGTGAACTACGAGCCCCATTGTTAATCCTTTAAAGGAAATTATTTGAAAATTTCAACAAGTAGAACAATGAATGGAACAGGTAGACGGTTGAAATCTTTGTATATATTGCTTCTATATAGTATGAGAAACATATATGCAAAGCATCCAAACAGTACAATTCGCACATTTTTTGTTCTTCAAGTTTAAGTGAACTACGAGCCCCATTGATAATCATGAAACGGAAATTATTTGTAACTTTCGACAAGTAGAACAATGAATGGAACAGGTAGACGGTTGAAATCTTTGTATATATTGCTTCTATATAATCTAAGAAACATATATGCAAAGCATCCAAACAGTACAATTCGCCAATAATTTCATCTTCATGTTTAAGTGAACTACGAGCCCCATTGTTAATCCTTTAAAGGAAATTATTTGAAAATTTCAACAAGTAGAACAATGAATGGATCATGTAGACTGTTGAAATCATTGCATATATTGCTTCTATATAGTCTACGAAACATTTATGCAAAGCATCCAAACAGTAGAATTCGCCAATTTTTTGTTCTTCAAGTTTAAGTGAACTACGAGCCCCATTGTTAATCCTTTAACGGGAATTAATTGTAACTTTCTACAAGTAGAACAATGATTGGAACACGTAGACGGTTGAAATCTTTGTATATATTGCTTCTATATAATCTAAGAAACATATATGCAAAGCATCCAAACAGTACAATTCGCCAATTATTTCATCTTCATGTTTAAGTGAACTACGAGCCCCATTGTTAATACTTTAACGGAAATTATTTGTAACTTCCGACAAGTAGAACAATGAATGGAACTGGTAGACGGTTGAAATCTTTGTATATATTGCTTCCATATAGTCTAAGAAACAAATATGCAAAGCATCCAAACAGTACAATTCGCCAATTTTTTGTTCTTCAAGTTTAAGTAAACTACGATCCCCATTGTTAATTCCTTAACGGAAATTATTTGTAACATTCGACAAGTAGAACAATGAATAGTGCAGGTAGACGGTTGAAATCTTTGTATATGTTGCTTCTATATAATCTAAGAAACAAATATGCAAAGCATCCAAACAGCACAATTCGCCAATTATTTCATCTTCATGTTTAAGTGAACTACGAACCCCATTGTTAATCCTTTAAAGGAAATTATTTGTAAATTTCGACAAGTAGAACAATGAATGGATCATGTAGACGGTTGAAATCATTGCATATATTGCTTCTATATAGTCTAAGAAACATATATCCAAAGCATCCAAACAGTACAATTCGCCAATTTATTGTTCTTCAAGTTTAAGTGAACTACGAGCCCCATTGTTAATCCTTTAACGGAAATTATTTGTAAATTTCGACAAGTAGAACAATGAATGGAACAAGTAGACGGTTGAAATCTTTGTATATATTGCTTCCATTTAGTCTAAGAAACATGTACGCAAAGCATCCAAACAGTACCATTCGCCAATTTATGGTTCTTCAAGTTTAAGTGAACAACGAGGCCCATTGTTAATCCTTTAAAGGAAATTATTTGTAAATTTCGACAAGTAGAACAATGAATGGAACAAGTAGACGGTTGAAATCTTTGTATATATTGCTTCCATATAGACTAAGAAACA
Source organism: Cerceris ruficornis (assembly GCA_963989415.1). Taxonomy (NCBI): domain Eukaryota; kingdom Metazoa; phylum Arthropoda; class Insecta; order Hymenoptera; family Crabronidae; genus Cerceris; species Cerceris ruficornis. The sequence goes on from CAXDIW010000076.1 coordinate 1,840,088, forward strand.
TGTACGCAAAGCATACAAACAGTACCATTCGCCAATTTATTGTTCTTCAAGTTTAAGTGAACAACGAGGCCCATTGTTAATACTTTAAAGGAAATTATTTGTAAATTTCGACAAGTAGAACAATGAATGGAACAGGTAGACGGTTGAAATCATTGTATATATTGCATCTATATAGTCTAAGAGACATATATGCAAATCATCCAAACAGTACAATTCGCCAATTTTTTGTTCTTCAAGTTTAAGTGAACTAGGAGCCCCATTGTTAATACTTTAACGGAAATTATTTGTAAATTTCGACAAGTAGAACAATGAATGGAACAGGTAGACAGTTGAAATCAATGTATATATTGCTTCTATATAGTCTAAGAAACATATATGCAAAGAATCCAAACAGTACAATTCGCCAATTTTTTGTTCTTCAAGTTTAAGTGAACTACGACCCCATTGTTAATCCTTTAAAGGAAATTATTTGTAAATTTCGACAAGTAGAACAATGAATGGAACAAGTAGACGGTTGAAATCTTTGTATATATTGCTTCCATATAGACTAAGAAACATGTACGCAAAGCATCCAAACAGTACCATTCGCCAATTTATTGTTCTTCAAGTTTAAGTGAACAACGAGGCCCATTGTTAATACTTTAAAGGAAATTATTTGTAAATTTCGACAAGTAGAACAATGAATGGAACAGGTAGACGGTTGAAATCTTTGTATATATTGCTTCCATATAGTCTAAGGGACATATATGCAAAGTATCCAAACAGTACCACTCGCCAATTTTTTGTTCTTCAAGTTTAAGTGAACTACGAGCCCCATTGTTAATCCTTTAAAGGAAATTATTTGTAAATTTCGACAAGTAGAACAATGAATGGAACAGTTAGACGGTTGAAATCATTGTATATATTGCTTCTATATAGTCTAAGAAACATATATGCAAAGCATCCAAACAGTACAATTCGCCAATTTTTTGTTCTTCAAGTTTAAGTGAACTACGAGCCCCATTGTTGATCCTTTAACGGAAATTAATTGTAATTTTCTACAAGTAGAACAATGAATGGTACAGGTAGACGGTTGAAATCATTGTATATATTGCTCCTATATAGTCTAAGAAACATATATGCAAAGCATCCAAACAGTACAATTCGCCAATTTCTTGTTCTTCAAGTTTAAGTGAACAACGAGCCCCATTGTTAATCGTTTAAAGGAAATTATTTGTAAATTTCGACATGTATAACAATGATTGGAACACGTAGACGGTTGAAATCCTTGTATATATTACTTCCATATAGTCGAAGAAACATATATGCAAAGCATCCAAACAGTACAATTCGCCAATTTTTTGTTCTTCAAGTTTAAGTGAACTACGAGCCCCATTGTTAATCCTTTAAAGGAAATTATTTGTAAATTTCGACATGTAGAACAATGAATGGATCATGTAGACGGTTGAAATCATTGTATATATTGCTTCTATATAGTCTACGAAACATATATGCAATGCATCCAAACAGTACCATTCGCCAATTTTTTGTTCTTCAAGTTTAAGTGAACAACGAGCCCCATTGATAATCATGAAACGGAAATTATTTGTAACTTTCTACAAGTAGAACAATGAATAGAACAGGTAGACGGTTGAAATCTTTATATATGTTGCTTCTATATAGTCTAAGAAACCTATATGCAAAGTATCTAAACAGTAACAATCCCCGATTTTTTGATCTTCAAGTTTAAGTGAACAGCGAGCCCCATTGATAATCATGAAATGGAAATTATTTGTAACTTTCTACAAGTAGAACAATGAATAGTACAGGTAGACGGGTGAAATCTTTTTATATCTTGCTTCTAAATAGTCTAAGAAACATATATGCAAAGCATCGAAACAGTACAATTCGCCAATTTTTTGTTCTTCAAGTTTAAGTGAACTACGAGCCCCATTGTTAATCCTTTAACGGAAATTAATTGTAACTCTCTACAAGTAGAACAATGATTGGAACACGTAGACGGTTGAAATCTTTGTATATATTGCTTCCATTTAGTCTAAGAAACATATATGCAAAGCATCCAAACAGTACAATTCGCCAATTTTTTGATCTTCAAGTTTAGTGAACAATGAGCCCCAATGGTTAATCCTTTATAGGAAATTATTTGTAACTTTCGACAAGTAGAACAATGAATAGTGCAGGTAGACGGTTGAAATCTTTGTATATGTTGCTTCTATATAATCTAAGAAACATATATGCAAAGCATCCAAACAGTACAATTCGCCAATTATTTCATCTTCATGTTTAAGTGAACTACGAGCCCCATTGTTAATACTTTAACGGAAATTATTTGTAACTCCCGACAAGTAGAACAATGAATGGAACTGGTAGACGGTTGAAATCTTTGTATATATTGCTTCCATATAGTCTAAGAAACAAATATGCAAAGCATCCAAACAGTACAATTCGCCAATTTTTTGTTCTTCAGGTTTAAGTAAACTACGATCCCCATTGTTAATTCCTTAACGGAAATTATTTGTAACATTCGACAAGTAGAACAATGAATAGTGCAGGTAGACGGTTGAAATCTTTGTATATGTTGCTTCTATATAATCTAAGAATCATATATGCAAAGCATCCAAACAGCACAATTCGCCAATTATTTCATCTTCATGTTTAAGTGAACTACGAGCCCCATTGTTAATCCTTTAAAGGAAATTATTTGAAAATTTCAACAAGTAGAACAATGAATGGATCATGTAGACGGTTGAAATCATTGCATATATTGCTTCTATATAGTCTACGAAACATTTATGCAAAGCATCCAAACAGTAGAATTCGCCAATTTTTTGTTCTTCAAGTTTAATTGAACTACGAGCCCCATTGTTAATCCTTTAACGGAAATTAATTGTAACTTTCTACAAGTAGAACAATGATTGGAACACGTAGACGGTTGAAATCTTTGTATATATTGCTTCCATTTAGTCTAAGAAACATATATGCAAAGCATCCAAACAGTACCATTCGCCAATTTTTTGTTCTTCAAGTTTAAGTGAACAACGAGCCCCATTGATAATCATGAAACGGAAATTATTTGTAACTTTCGACAAGTAGAACAATGAATGGAACAGGTAGACGATTGAAATCTTTGTATATATTGCTTCTATATAATCTAAGAAACATATATGCAAAGCATCCAAACAGTACAATTCGCCAATTATTTCATCTTCATGTTGAAGTGAACTACGAGCCCCATTGTTAATACTTTAACGGAAATTATTTGTAACTTCCGACAAGTAGAACAATGAATGGAACAGGTAGACGGTTGAAATCATTGTATATATTGCTTCTATATAGTCTAAGAAACATATATGCAAAGCATCCAAACAGTACAATTCGCCAATTTTTTGCTCTTCAAGTTTAAGTAAACTACGATCCCCATTGTTAATCCCTTAACGGAAATTATTTGTAACTTTCGACAAGTAGAACAATGAATGGAACAGGTAGACGGTTGAAATCTTTGTATATATTGCTTCTATATAATCTAAGAAACATATATGCAAAGCATCCAAACAGTACAATTCGCCAATTATTTCATCTTCATGTTTAAGTGAACTACGAGCCCCATTGTTAATACTTTAACGGAAATTATTTGTAACTTCCGACAAGTAGAACAATGAATGGAACTGGTAGACGGTTGAAATCTTTGTATATATTGCTTCCATATAGTCTGAGAAACAAATATGCAAAGCATCCAAACAGTACAATTCGCCAATTTTTTGTTCTTCAAGTTTAAGTAAACTACGATCCCCATTGTTAATCCCTTAACGGAAATTATTTGTAACATTCGACAAGTAGAACAATGAATAGTGCAGGTAGACGGTTGAAATCTTTGTATATGTTGCTTCTATATAATCTAAGAAACATATATGCAAAGCATCCAAACAGCACAATTCGCCAATTATTTCATTCTTCATGTTTAAGTGAACTACGAGCCCCATTGTTAATACTTTAACGGAAATTATTTGTAACTTCCGACAAGTAGAACAATGAATGGAACAGGTAGACGGTTGAAATCTTTGTATATATTGCTTCTATATAATCTAAGAAACATATATGCAAAGCATCCAAACAGCACAATTCGCCAATTATTTCATCTTCATGTTTAAGTGAACTACGAGCCCTATTGTTAATCCTTTAAAGGAAATTATTTGTAAATTTCGACAAGTAGAACAATGAATGGATCATGTAGACGGTTGAAATCATTGCATATATTGTTTCTATATAGTCTACGAAACATATATGCAAAGCATCCAAACAGTACAATTCGCCAATTTTTTGTTCTTCAAGTTTAAGTAAACTACGATCCCCATTGTTAATTCCTTAACGGAAATTATTTGTAACATTCGACAAGTAGAACAATGAATAGTGCAGGTAGACGGTTGAAATCTTTGTATATGTTGCTTCTATATAATCTAAGAATCATATATGCAAAGCATCCAAACAGCACAATTCGCCAATTATTTCATCTTCATGTTTAAGTGAACTACGAGCCCCATTGTTAATCCTTTAAAGGAAATTATTTGAAAATCTCAACAAGTAGAACAATGAATGGATCATGTAGACGGTTGAAATCATTGCATATATTGCTTCTATATAGTCTACGAAACATTTATGCAAAGCATCCAAACAGTAGAATTCGCCAATTTTTTGTTCTTCAAGTTTAATTGAACTACGAGCCCCATTGTTAATCCTTTATCGGAAATTATTTGTAATTTTCGACAAGTAGAACAATGAATGGAACAGGTAGACGGTTGAAATCTTTGTATATATTGCTTCCATATAGTCTAAGAAACAAATATGCAAAGCATCCAAACAGTACAATTCGCCAATTTTTTGTTCTTCAAGTTTAAGTAAACTACGATCCCCATTGTTAATTCCTTAACGGAAATTATTTGTAACATTCGACAAGTAGAACAATGAATAGTGCAGGTAGACGGTTGAAATCTTTGTATATGTTGCTTCTATATAATCTAAGAAACATATATGCAAAGCATCCAAACAGCACAATTCGCCAATTATTTCATCTTCATGTTTAAGTGAACTACGAACCCCATTGTTAATCCTTTAAAGGAAATTATTTGTAAATTTCGACAAGTAGAACAATGAATGGATCATGTAGACGGTTGAAATCATTGCATATATTGCTTCTATATAGTCTAAGAAACATATATCCAAAGCATCCAAACAGTACAATTCGCCAATTTTTTGCTCTTCAAGTTTAAGTAAACTACGATCCCCATTGTTAATCCCTTAACGGAAATTATTTGTAAATTTCGACAAGTAGAACAATGAATGGAACAGGTAGACGGTTGAAATCTTTGTATATATTGCTTCTATATAATCTAAGAAACATATATGCAAAGCATCCAAACAGTACAATTCGCCAATTATTTCATCTTCATGTTTAAGTGAACTACGAGCCCCATTGTTAATACTTTAACGGAAATTATTTGTAACTTCCGACAAGTAGAACAATGAATGGAACTGGTAGACGGTTGAAATCAATGTATATATTGCTTCTATATAGTCTAAGAAACATATATGCAAAGCATCCAAACAGTACAATTCGCCAATTTTTTGTTCTTCAAGTTTAAGTGAACAATGAGCCCCATTGTTAATCCTTTATCGGAAATTATTTGTAATTTTCGACAAGTAGAACAATGAATGGAACAGGTAGACGGTTGAAATCTTTGTGTATATGGCTTCTATATAATCTAAGAAACATATATGCAAAGCATCCAAACAGTACAATTCGCCAATTATTTCATCTTCATGTTTAAGTGAACTACGAGCCCCATTGTTAATACTTTAACGGAAATTATTTGTAACTTCCGACAAGTAGAACAATGAATGGAACTGGTAGACGGTTGAAATCTTTGTATATATTGCTTCCATATAGTCTAAGAAACAAATATGCAAAGCATCCAAACAGTACAATTCGCCAATTTTTTGTTCTTCAAGTGTAAGTAAACTACGATCCCCATTGTTAATTCCTTAACGGAAATTATTTGTAACATTCGACAAGTAGAACAATGAATAGTGCAGGTACACGGTTGAAATCTTTGTATATGTTGATTCTATATAATCTAAGAAACATATATGCAAAGCATCCAAACAGCACAATTCGCCAATTATTTCATCTTCATGTTTAAGTGAACTACGAGCCCCATTGTTAATCCTTTAAAGGAAATTATTTGTAAATTTCGACAAGTAGAACAATGAATGGATCATGTAGACGGTTGAAATCATTGCATATATTGCTTCTATATAGTCTACGAAACATATATGCAAAGCATCCAAACAGTACAATTCGCCAATTTTTTGTTCTTCAAGTTTAAGTGAACTACGAGCCCCATTGTTAATCATTTAACGGAAATTAATTGTATCTTTCTACAAGTAGAACAATGATTGGAACACGTAGACGGTTGAAATCTTTGTATATATTGCTTCCATTTAGTCTAAGAAACATATATGCAAAGCATCCAAACAGTACCATTCGCCAATTTTTTGTTCTTCAAGTTTAAGTGAACAACGAGCCCCATTGTTAATCCTTTAAAGGAAATTATTTGTAAATTCCGACAAGTAGAACAATGAATGGAACAGGTAGACTGTTGAAATCATTGTATATATTGCTTCTACATAGTCTAAGAAACATATATGCATAGCGTCCAAACAGTACAATTCGCCAATTTTTTGCTCTTCAAGTTTAAGTGAACTACGAGCCCCATTGTTAATCCTTTAAAGGAAATTATTTGTAAATTTCGGCAAGTAGAACAATGAATGGAATAGGTAGACGGTTGAAATCATTGTATATATTGCTTCTATATAGTCTAAGAAACATATATGCAAAGCATCCAAACAGTACAATTCGCCAATTTCTTGTTCTCCGAAGTTTAAGTGAACAACGAGCCCCATTGTTAATCCTTTAAAGGAAATTAATTGTAACTTTCGACAAGTAGAACAATGAATGGAACAGGTAGACGGTTGAAATCTTTGTATATATTGCTTCTATATAGTCTAAGAAACATATATGCAAAGCATCCAAACAGTACAATTCGCCAATTATTTCATCTTCATGTTTAAGTGAACTACGAGCCCCATTGTTAATACTTTAACGGAAATTATTTGTAACTTCCGACAAGTAGAACAATGAATGGAACAGGTAGACGGTTGAAATCATTGTATATATTGCTTCTATATAGTCTAAGAAACATATATGCAAAGCATCCAAACAGTACAATTCGCCAATTTTTTGCTCTTCAAGTTTAAGTAAACTACGATCCCCATTGTTAATCCCTTAACGGAAATTATTTGTAACTTTCGACAAGTAGAACAATGAATGGAACAGGTAGACGGTTGAAATCTTTGTATATATTGCTTCTATATAATCTAAGAAACATATATGCAAAGCATCCAAACAGTACAATTCGCCAATTATTTCATCTTCATGTTTAAGTGAACAATGAGCCCCATTGTTAATCCTTTATCGGAAATTATTTGTAACTTTCGACAAGTTGAACAATGAATGGAACAGGTAGACAGTCGAAATCTTTGTATATATTGCTTCTATATAGTCTAAGAAACATATATGCAAAGCATCCAAACAGTACAATTCGCAAATTTTTTGTTCTTCAAGTTTAAGTGAACTACGAGCCCCATTGTTAATACTTCAACGGAAATTATTTGTAACTTCCGACAAGTAGAACAATGAATGGAACTGGTAGACGGTTGAAATCTTTGTATATATTGCTTCCATATAGTCTGAGAAACAAATATGCAAAGCATCCAAACAGTACAATTCGCCAATTTTTTGTTCTTCAAGTTTAAGTAAACTACGATCCCCATTGTTAATCCCTTAACGGAAATTATTTGTAACATTCGACAAGTAGAACAATCAATAGTGCAGGTAGACGGTTGAAATCTTTGTATATGTTGCTTCTATATAATCTAAGAAACATATATGCAAAGCATCCAAACAGCACAATTCGCCAATTATTTCATTCTTCATGTTTAAGTGAACTACGAGCCCCATTGTTAATACTTTAATTGAAATTATTTGTAACTTCCGACAAGTAGAACAATGAATGGAACAGGTAGACGGTTGAAATCTTTGTATATATTGCTTCTATATAGTCTAAGAAACATATATGCAAAGCATCCAAACAGTACCATTCGCCAATTTTTTGTTCTTCAAGTTTATGTGAACAACGAGCCCCATTGTTAATCCTTTAAAGGAAATTATTTGTAAATTTCGACAAGTAGAACAATGAATGGAACAGGTAGACGGGTGAAATCCTTCGATATATTGCTTCTATATAGTCTAAGAAACATATATGCAAAGCATCCAAACAGCAAAATTCGCCAATTTTTTGTTCTTCAAGTTTAAGTGAACAATGAGCCCCAATGGTTAATCCTTTATCGGAAATTATTTGTAACTTTCGACAAGTAGAACAATGAATGGAACAGGTAGACGATTGAAATCAATGTATATATTGCTTCTATATAGTCTGAGAAACATATATGCAAAGCATCCAAACAGTACCATTCATCAATTTTTTGTTCTTCAAGTTTAAGGGAACTACGAGCCCCATTGTTAATCCTTTAACGGAAATTAATTGTAACTTTCTACAAGTAGAACAAAGATTGGAACACACAGACGGTTGAAATCTTTGTATATATTGCTTCCATATAGTCTAAGAAACATATATGCAAAGCATCCAAACAGTACCATTCGCCAATTTTTTGTTCTTCAAGTGTAAGTGAACAATGAGCCCCATTGTTAATCTTTATCGGAAATTATTTGTAACTTTCGACAAGTAGAACATTGAATGGAACAGGTAGACGGTTGAAATCTTTGTATATATTGCTTTTATATAGTATAAGAAACATATATGCAAATCATCGAAGCAGTACAATTCGCCAATTTTTTGTTCTTCAAGTTTAAGTGAACAATGAGCCCCAATTGTTAATCCTTTATCGGAAATTATTTGTAAATTTCGACAAGCAGAACAATGAATGGAACAGGTAGACGGTTGAAATCAATGTATATATTGCTTCTATATAGTCTAAGAAACATATATGCAAAGCATCCAAACAGTACCATTCGCCAATTTTTTGTTCTTCAAGTTTATGTGAACAACGAGCCCCATTGTTAATCCTTTAAAGGAAATTATTTGTAAATTTCGACAAGTAGAACAATGATTGGAACACGTAGACGGTTGAAATCTTTGTATATATTGCTTCCATATAGTCTAAGAAACATGTACGCAAAGCATCCAAACAGTACTATTCGCCAATTTTTTGTTCTTCAAGTTTAAGTGAACAATGAGCCCCAATGGTTAATCCTTTATCGGGAATTATTTGTAATTTTCGACAAGTAGAACAATGAATGGAACAAGTAGACGGTTGAAATCAATGTATATATTGCTTCTATATATTCTAAGAAACATATATGTAAAGCATCCAAACAGTACCATTCGCCAATTTTTTGTTCTTCAAGTTTAAGTGAACAATGAGCCCCATTGTTAATCCCTTAACGGAAATTATTTGTAACTTTCGACAAGTAGAACAATGAATGGAACAGGTAGACGGTTGAAATCATTGTATATATTGCTTCTATATAATCTACGAAACATATATGCAAAGCATCCAAACAGTACCATTCGCCAATTTTTTGTTCTTCAAGTTTAAGTGAACTACGAGCCCCATTGTTAATCCTTTAAAGGAAATTATTTGTAAATTTCGACAAGTAGAACAATGAATGGAACAGGTTGACTGTTGAAATCATTGTATATATTGCTTCTATATAGTCTAAGAAACATATATGCTAAGCATCCAAACAATACAATTCGCCAATTTTTTGTTCTTCAAGTTTAAGTATACTACGATCCCCATTCTTAATCACTTAACGGAAATTATTTGTAACTTTCGACAAGAAGAACAATGAATGGAACAGGTAGACGGTTGAAATCATTGTATATATTGCTTCTATATAGTCTAAGAAACATATATGCAAAGCATCCAAACAGTACAATTCGACAATTTTTTGTTCTTCAAGTTTAGTGAACAATGAGCCCCAATGGTTAATCCTTTATCGGAAATTATTTGTAATTTTCGACAAGTAGAACAATGAGTGGATCAGGTAGACGGTTGAAATCAATGTATATATTGCTTCAATATAGTCTAGGAAACAAATATGCAAAGCATCCAAACAGTACCATTCGCCAATTTTTTGTTCTTAAAGTTTAAGTGAACAATGAGCCCCAATGTTAATCCTTTAACGGAAATTATTTGTAAATTTCGACAAGTAGAACAATGAATGGAACAGGTAGACGGTTGAAATCTTTGTATATATTGCTTCCATATAGTCTAAGAAACATATATGCAAAGCATCCAAACAGTACCATTCACCAATTTTTTGTTCTTCATGTTTAAGTGAACAATGAGCCCCATTGTTAATACTTTATCGGAAATTATTTGTAAATTTCGACAAGTAGAACAATGAGTGGAACTGGTAGACGGTTGAAATCAATGTATATATTGCTTCTATATAGTCTACGAAACATATATGCAAAGCCTCCAAACAGTACAATTCCCCAATTTTTTGTTCTTCAAGTTTAAGTAAACTACGAGCCCCATTGTTAATCCTTTAACGGAAATTAATTGTAACTTTCTACAAGTAGAACAATGATTGGAACACACAGACGGTTGAAATCTTTGTATATATTGCTTCCATATAGTCTAAGAAACATATATGCAAATCATCCAAACAGTACAACTCGCCAACTATTTGATCTTCAAGTTTAAGTGAACTACGAGCCCCATTGTTAATACTTTAACGGAAATTATTTGTAACTTGCGACAAGTAGAACAATGAATGGAACAGGTAGACGGTTGAAATCAATGTATATATTGCTTCTATATAGTCTAAGAAACATATATGCAAAGCATCCAAACAGTACCATACATCAATTTTTTGTTCTTCAAGTTTAAGTGAACAACGAGCCCCATTGTTAATCTTTTAAAGGAAATTATTTGTAAATTTCGACAAGTTGAACAATGATTGGAACACGTAGACGGTTGAAATCTTTGTATATATTGCTTCCATATAGTCTAAGAAACATGTACGCAAAGCATCCAAACAGTACCATTCGCCAATTTTTTGTTCTTCAAGTTTAAGTGAACAATGAGCCCCAATGGTTAATCCTTTATCGGAAATTATTTGTAACTTTCGACAAGTAGAACAATGAATGGAACAGGTAGACGGTCGAAATCTTTGTATATATTGCTTCTATATAATCTAAGAAACATATATGCAAAGCATCCAAACAGTACCATTCGCCAATTTTTTGATCTTCAAGTTTAAGTGAACAGCGAGCCCCATTGATAATCATGAAACGGAAATTATTTGTAACTTTCTACAAGTAGAACAATGAATGGAACAGGTAGACGGTTGAAATCATTGTATATATTGCTTCCATATAGTCTAAGAAACATATATGCAAAGCATTCACACAGTACAATTCGCCTATTTTTTGTTTTTCAAGTTTAAGTGAACAATGAGCCCCAATGGTTAATCCTTTATCGGTAATTATTTGTAACTTTCTACAAGTAGAACAATGAATGGAACAGGTAGACGGTTGAAATCATTGTATATATTGCTTCCATATAGTCTAAGAAACATATATGCAAAGCATTCAAACAGTACAATTCGCCTATTTTTTGTTTTTCAAGTTTAAGTGAACAACGAGCCCCATTGATAATCATGAAACGGAAATTATTTGTAACTTTCTACAAGTAGAACAATGAATAGAACAGGTAGACGGTTGAAATCTTTGTATATGTTGTTTCTATATAGTCTAAGAAACATATATGCAAAGCATCCAAACAGTACAAATCGCCAATTTATTGTTCTTCAAGTTTAAGTGAACAACGAGCCCCATTGTTAATCCTTTAAAGGAAATTATTTGTAAATTTCGACAAGCAGAACAATGAATGGTACAGGTAGACGGTTGAAATCTTTGTATATATTGCTTCTATATAATCTAAGAAGCATATGTGCAAAGCATCCAAACAGTACCATTCGCCAATTTTTTGTTCTTCAAGTTTAAGTGAACTACGAGCCCCATTGTTAAACCTTTAAAGGAAATTATTTGTAATTTTCGACAAGTAGAACAATGAATGGAACAGGTAGACGGTTGAAATCCTTGTATATATTGCGTCTATATAGTCTAAGAAACATATATGCAAAGCATCCAAACAGTACAATTCGCCAATTTTTTGTTCTTCAAGTTTAAGTAAACTACGATCCCCATTGTTAATCCCTTAACGGAAATTATTTGTAACTTTCGACAAGTAGAACAATGAATGGAACAGGTAGACGGTTGAAATCATTGTATATATTGCTTCTATATAATCTACGAAACATATATGCAAAGCATCCAAACAGTACCATTCGCCAATTTTTTGTTCTTCAAGTTTAAGTGAACTACGAGCCCCATTGTTAATCCTTTAAAGGAAGTTATTTGTAAATTTCGACAAGTAGAACAATGAGTGGAACAGGTTGACTGTTGAAATCATTGTATATATTGCTTCTATATAGTCTAAGAAACATATATGCTAAGCATCCAAACAGTACAATTCGCCAATTTTTTGTTCTTCAAGTTTAAGTAAACTACGATCCCCATTGTTAATCCCTTAACGGAAATTATTTGTAACTTTCGACAAGTAGAACAATGAATGGAACAGGTAGACGGTTGAAATCATTGTATGTATTGCTTCTATATAATCTAAGAGACACATATGCAAAGCATCTAAACAGTAACAATCGCCAATTTTTTGATCTTCAAGTTTAAGTGAACAGCGAGCCCCATTGATAATCATGAAATGGAAATTATTTGTAACTTTCTACAAGTAGAACAATGAATAGTACATGTAGACGGGTGAAATCATTGTATATATTGCTTCTATATAATCTACGAAACATATATGCAAAGCATCCAAACAGTACAATTCGCCAATTATTTCATCTTCATGTTTAAGTGAACTACGAGCCCCATTGTTAATCCTTTAAAGGAAATTATTTGTAACTTTCTACAAGTAGAACAATGAATAGTACAGGTAGACGGGTGAAATCTGTCTATATATAGCTTCTAAATAGTCTAAGAAACATATATGCAAAGCATCCAAACAGTACAATTCGCCAATTTTTTGTTCTTCAAGTTTAAGTGAACTACGAGCCCCATTGTTAATCCTTTAACGGAAATTAATTGTAACTTTCTACAAGTAGAACAATGATTGGAACACACAGACGATTGAAATCATTGTATATATTGCTTCTATATAATCTAAGAGACACATATGCAAAGCATCTAAACAGTAACAATCGCCAATTTTTTGATCTTCAAGTTTAAGTGAACAGCGAGCCCCATTGATAATCATGAAATGGAAATTATTTGTAACTTTCTACAAGTAGAACAATGAATAGTATAGGTAGACGGGTGAAATCATTGTATATATTGGTTCTATATAATCTACGAAACATATATGCAAAGCATCCAAACAGTACAATTCGCCAATTATTTCATCTTCATGTTTAAGTGAACTACGAGCCCCATTGTTAATCCTTTAAAGGAAATTATTTGTAAATTTCGACAAGCAGAACAATGAATGGTACAGGTAGACGGTTGAAATCTTTGTATATATTGCTTCTATATAGTCTAAGAAACATATATGCAAAGCATCCAAACATTACCATTCGCCAATTTTTTGTTCTTCAAGTTTAAGTGAACTGCGAGCCCCATTGTTAAACCTTTAAAGGAAATTATTTGTAATTTTCGACAAGTAGAACAATGAATGGAACAGGTAGACGGTTGAAATCCTTGTATATATTGCGTCTATATAGTCTAAGAAACATATATGCAAAGCATCCAAACAGTACAATTCGCCAATTTTTTGTTCTTCAAGTTTAAGTAAACTACGATCCCCATTGTTAATCCCTTAACGGAAATTATTTGTAACTTTCGACAAGTAGAACAATGAATGGAACAGGTAGACGGTTGAAATCATTGTATATATTGCTTCTATATAATCTACGAAACATATATGCAAAGCATCCAAACAGTACCATTCGCCAATTTTTTGTTCTTCAAGTTTAAGTGAACTACGAGCCCCATTGTTAATCCTTTAAAGGAAATTATTTGTAAATTTCGACAAGTAGAACAATGAATGGAACAGGTTGACTGTTGAAATCATTGTATATATTGCTTCTATATAGTCTAAGAAACATATATGCTAAGCATCCAAACAGTACAATTCGCCAATTTTTTGTTCTTCAAGTTTAAGTAAACTACGATCCCCATTGTTAATCCCTTAACGGAAATTATTTGTAACTTTCGACAAGTAGAACAATGAATGGAACAGGTAGACGGTTGAAATCATTGTATATATTGCTTCTATATAATCTAAGAGACACATATGCAAAGCATCTAAACAGTAACAATCGCCAATTTTTTGATCTTCAAGTTTAAGTGAACAGCGAGCCCCATTGATAATCATGAAATGGAAATTATTTGTAACTTTCTACAAGTAGAACAATGAATAGTACAGGTAGACGGGTGAAATCATTGTATATATTGCTTCTATATAATCTACGAAACATATATGCAAAGCATCCAAACAGTACAATTCGCCAATTATTTCATCTTCATGTTTAAGTGAACTACGAGCCCCATTGTTAATCCTTTAAAGGAAATTATTTGTAAATTTCGAAAAGTTGAACAATGAATGGAACAGGTAGACGATTGAAATCAATGTATATATTGCTTCTATATAGTCTGAGAAACATATATGCAAAGCATCCAAACAGTACCATTCATCAATTTTTTGTTCTTCAAGTTTAAGTGAACAACGAGCCCCATTGTTAATCCTTTAAAGGAAATTATTCGTAAATTTCGACAAGTAGAACAATGATTGGAACACGTAGACGGTTGAAATCTTTGTATATGTTGCTTCCATATAGTCTAAGAAACATGTACGCAAAGCATCCAAACAGTACCATTCGCCAATTTTTTGTTTTTCAAGTTTAAGTGAACAATGAGCCCCAATTGTTAATCCTTTATCGGAAATTATTTGTAACTTTCGACAAGTAGAACAATGAATGGAACAGGTAGACGGTTGAAATCATTGTATATATTGCTTCTATATAATCTACGAAACATATATGCAAAGCATTCAAACAGTACCATTCGCCAATTTTTTGTTCTTCAAGTTTAAGTGAACTACGAGCCCCATTGTTAATCCTTTAAAGGAAATTATTTGTAAATTTCGACAAGTAGAACAATGAATAGAACAGGTAGACGGTTGAAATCTTTGTATATGTTGCTTCTATATAGTCTAAGAAACCTATATGCAAAGCATCTAAACAGTAACAATCGCCAATTTTTTGTTCTTCAAGTTTAAGTAAACTAGGATCCCCATTGTTAATCCCTTAACGGAAATTATTTGTAAATTTCGAAAAGTTGAACAATGAATGGAACAGGTAGACGGTTGAAATCTTTGTAAATATTGCTTCTATATAATCTAAGAACCATATATGCAAAGCATCCAAACAGTACCATTCGCCAATTTTTTGTTCTTCAAGTTTAAGTGAACTACGAGCCCCATTGCTAATCCTTTAAAGGAAATTATTTGTAATTTTCGACAAGTAGAACAATGAATAGAACAGGTAGACGGTTGAAATCTTTGTATATGTTGCTTCTATATAGTCTAAGAAACCTATATGCAAAGCATCCAAACAGTACAATTCGCCAATTTTTTGTTCTTCAAGTTTAAGTGAACAGCGAGCCCCATTGATAATCATGAAATGGAAATTATTTGTAACTTTCTACAAGTAGAACAATGAATAGTACAGGTAGACGGGTGAAATCTTTCTATATATTGCTTCTAAATAGTCTAAGAAACATATATGCAAAGCATCCAAACAGTACGATTCGCCAATTATTTGATCTTCAATTTTAAGTGAACTACGAGCCCCATTGTTAATACTTTAACGGAAATTATTAGTAAATTTCGACAAGTAGAACAATGAATGGATCAGGTAGACGGTTGAAATAATTGTATATATTGCTTCTATATAATCAACGAAACATATATGCAAAGCATCCAAACAGTACAATTCGCCAATTTTTTGTTCTTCAAGTTTAAGTGAACTACGAGCCCCATTGTTAATCCTTTAAAGGAAATTATTTGTAAATTTCGACAAGTAGAACAATGAATGGAACAGGTTGACTGTTGAAATCATTGTATATATTGCTTCTATATAGTCTAAGAAACATATATGCTAAGCATCCAAACAGTACAATTCGCCAATTTTTTGTTCTTCAAGTTTAAGTAAACTACGATCCCCATTGTTAATCCCTTAACGGAAATTATTTGTAACTTTCGACAAGTAGAACAATGAATGGAACAGGTAGACGGTTGAAATCATTGTATATATTGCTTCTATATAGTCTAAGAAACATATATGCAAAGCATCCAAACAGTACAATTCGACAATTTTTTGTTCTTCAAGTTTAAGTGAACAATGAGCCCCAATGGTTAATCCGTTATCGGAAATGATTTGTAACTTTCGACAAGTAGAACAATGAATGGAACAGGTAGACGGTTGAAATCTTTGTATATATTGCTTCTATATAGTCTAAGAAACATATATGCAAAGCATCCAAACAGAACCATTCGCCAATTTTTTGTTCTTCAAGTTTAAGTGAACAATGAGCCCCATTGTTAATCCTTTAAAGGAAATTATTCGTAAACTTCGACAAGCAGAACAAGGAATGGAACTGGTCGACGGTTCAAATCATTGTATATATTGCTTCCATATAGTCTATGAAACATATATACAAAGCATCCAAACAGTACAATTCGCCAATTTTTTGTTCTTCATGTTTAAGTGAACTACGAGCCCCATTGTTAATCATGAAAGGGAAATTATTTGTAACTTTCGACAAGTAGAACAATGAATGGAACAGGTAGGCGGTTGAAATCTTGCTATATATTACTTCTATATAACCTAAGAAACATATATGCAAAGCATCCAAACAGTACCATTCGCCAATTTTTTGTTCTTCAAGTTTAAGTGAACAATGAGCCCCAATGTTTAATCCTTTATCGGAAATTATTTGTAACTTTCGACAAGTACAACAATGAA
This sequence comes from Cerceris ruficornis, assembly GCA_963989415.1. Lineage (NCBI taxonomy): Eukaryota > Metazoa > Arthropoda > Insecta > Hymenoptera > Crabronidae > Cerceris > Cerceris ruficornis. Next base: position 1,857,336 of record CAXDIW010000076.1, read on the forward strand.
TGGAACAGGTAGACGGTTGAAATCTTTGTATATATAGCTTCTATATAGTCTAAGATACATATATGCAAAGCATCCAAACAGTACAATTCGCGAATTTTTTGTTCTTCAAGTTTAAGTGAACAATGAGCCCAATGTTCAATCCTTTATCGGAAATTATTTGTAACTTTCGACAAGTAGAACAATGAATGGAACAGGTAGACTGTCGAAATCTTTGTATATATTGCTTCTATATAATCTAAGAGACACATATGCAAAGCATCTAAACAGTAACAATCGCCAATTTTTTGATCTTCAAGTTTAAGTGAACAGCGAGCCCCATTGATAATCATGAAATGGAAATTATTTGTAACTTTCTACAAGTAGAACAATGAATAGTACAGGTAGACGGGTGAAATCTTTCTATATATTGCTTCTAAATAGTCTAAGAAACATATATGCAAAGCATCCAAACAGTACGATTCGCCAATTATTTGATCTTCAATTTTAAGTGAACTACGAGCCCCATTGTTAATACTTTAACGGAAATTATTAGTAAATTTCGACAAGTAGAACAATGAATGGAACAGGTAGACGGTTGAAATCCTTGTATATATTGCGTCTATATAGTCTAAGAAACATATATGCAAAGCATCCAAACAGTACAATTCGCCAATTTTTTGTTCTTCAAGTTTAAGTAAACTACGATCCCCATTGTTAATCCCTTAACGGAAATTATTTGTAACTTTCGACAAGTAGAACAATGAATGGAACAGGTAGACGGTTGAAATCATTGTATATATTGCTTCTATATAATCTACGAAACATATATGCAAAGCATCCAAACAGTACCATTCGCCAATTTTTTGTTCTTCAAGTTTAAGTGAACTACGAGCCCCATTGTTAATCCTTTAAAGGAAATTATTTGTAAATTTCGACAAGTAGAACAATGAATGGAACAGGTTGACTGTTGAAATCATTGTATATATTGCTTCTATATAGTCTAAGAAACATATATGCTAAGCATCCAAACAGTACAATTCGCCAATTTTTTGTTCTTCAAGTTTAAGTAAACTACGATCCCCATTGTTAATCCCTTAACGGAAATTATTTGTAACTTTCGACAAGTAGAACAATGAATGGAACAGGTAGACGGTTGAAATCATTGTATATATTGCTTCTATATAATCTAAGAGACACATATGCAAAGCATCTAAACAGTAACAATCGCCAATTTTTTGATCTTCAAGTTTAAGTGAACAGCGAGCCCCATTGATAATCATGAAATGGAAATTATTTGTAACTTTCTACAAGTAGAACAATGAATAGTACAGGTAGACGGGTGAAATCATTGTATATATTGCTTCTATATAATCTACGAAACATATATGCAAAGCATCCAAACAGTACAATTCGCCAATTATTTCATCTTCATGTTTAAGTGAACTACGAGCCCCATTGTTAATCCTTTAAAGGAAATTATTTGTAAATTTCGAAAAGTTGAACAATGAATGGAACAGGTAGACGATTGAAATCAATGTATATATTGCTTCTATATAGTCTGAGAAACATATATGCAAAGCATCCAAACAGTACCATTCATCAATTTTTTGTTCTTCAAGTTTAAGTGAACAACGAGCCCCATTGTTAATCCTTTAAAGGAAATTATTCGTAAATTTCGACAAGTAGAACAATGATTGGAACACGTAGACGGTTGAAATCTTTGTATATGTTGCTTCCATATAGTCTAAGAAACATGTACGCAAAGCATCCAAACAGTACCATTCGCCAATTTTTTGTTTTTCAAGTTTAAGTGAACAATGAGCCCCAATTGTTAATCCTTTATCGGAAATTATTTGTAACTTTCGACAAGTAGAACAATGAATGGAACAGGTAGACGGTTGAAATCATTGTATATATTGCTTCTATATAATCTACGAAACATATATGCAAAGCATTCAAACAGTACCATTCGCCAATTTTTTGTTCTTCAAGTTTAAGTGAACTACGAGCCCCATTGTTAATCCTTTAAAGGAAATTATTTGTAAATTTCGACAAGTAGAACAATGAATAGAACAGGTAGACGGTTGAAATCTTTGTATATGTTGCTTCTATATAGTCTAAGAAACCTATATGCAAAGCATCTAAACAGTAACAATCGCCAATTTTTTATTCTTCAAGTTTAAGTGAACAACGAGCCCCATTGATAATCATGAAAGGGAAATTATTTGTAAGTTTCTACCAGTAGAACAATGAATAGAACAGGTTGTCTGTTGAAAGCTTTGTATATATTGCTTCCATATAGTCTATGAAACATATATGCAAAGCATCCAAACAGTACAATTCGCGAATTTATTGTTCTTCAAGTTTAAGTGAACAACGATCCCCATTGTTAATCCTTTAACGGAAATTATTTGTAACTTTCGACAAGTAGAACAATGAATGGAACAGGTAGACTGTCGAAATCTTTGTATATATTACTTCCATATAGTCTATGAAACATATATGCAAAGCATCCAAACGGTACAAGTCGCCAATTTTTTATTCTTCAAGTTTAAGTGAACAACAAGCCCCATTGATAATCATGAAAGGGAAATTATTTGTAAGTTTCTACAAGTAGAACAATGAATAGAACAGGTTGTCTGTTGAAATCTTTGTATATATTGCTTCTATATAGACTATGAAACATATATACAAATCATCCAAGCAGTACCATTCGCCAATTTTTTGTTCTACAAGTTTAAGTGAACAATGAGCCCCAATGGTTAATCCTTTATCGGAAATTATTTGTAACTTTCTACAAGTATAACAATTAATAGGACAGGTAGACGGTTGAAATCTTTCTATATATTGCTTCTATATAGTCTAAGAAACATATATGCCAAGCATCCAAACAGTACAATTCGCCAATTTTTTGTTTTTCAAGTTTAAGTGAACTACGAGCCCCATTGTTAATCCTTTAACGGAAATTAATTGTAATTTTCTACAATTAGAACAATGAATGGATCAGGTAGACGGTTGAAATCATTGTATATGTTACATCTATATAGTCTAAGAAACATATATGCAAAGCATCCAAACAGTACCATTCGCGAATTTATTGTTCTTCAAGTTTAAGTGAACAACGAGACCCAATGGTTAATCCTTTATCGGAAATTATTTGTAACTTTCTACAAGTATAACAATTAATAGGACAGGTAGACGGTTGAAATCTTTCTATATATTGCTTCTATATAGTCTAAGAAACATATATGCCAAGCATCCAAACAGTACAATTCGCCAATTTTTTGTTTTTCAAGTTTAAGTGAACTACGAGCCCCATTGTTAATCCTTTAACGGAAATTAATTGTAATTTTCTACAATTAGAACAATGAATGGATCAGGTAGACGGTTGAAATCATTGTATATGTTACATCTATATAGTCTAAGAAACATATATGCAAAGCATCCAAACAGTACCATTCGCGAATTTATTGTTCTTCAAGTTTAAGTGAACAACGAGCCCCATTGATAATCATGAAAGGGAAATTATTTCTAAATTTCGACAAGTAGAACAATGATTGGAACAGGTAGACGGGTGAAATCCTTCTATATATTGCTTCTATATAGTCTAAGAAACATATATGCAAAGCATCCAAACAGTACAATTCGCCAATTTTTTTGTTCTTCAAGTTTAAGTGAACTACGAGCCCCATTGTTAATCCTTTATCGGAAATTATTTGTAATTGTCGACAAATAGAACAATGAATGGAACAGGTAGACGGTTGAAATCTTTGTATATATTGCTTCTATATAGTCTAAGAAACATATATGCAAAGCATCCAAACAGTACAATTCGCCAATTTTTTTGTTCTTCAAGTTTAAGTGAACTACGAGCCCCATTGATAATCATGAAAGGGAAATTATTTGTAACTTTCTACACGTAGAACAATGGATAGAACAGGTAGACTGTTGAAATCTTTGTATATATTGCTTCTATATAGACTATGAAACATATATACAAATCATCCAAGCAGTACCATTCGCCAATTTTTTGTTCTTCAAGTTTAAGTGAACAATGAGCCCCAATGGTTAATCCTTTATAGGAAATTATTTGTAATTTTCGACAAGTCGAACAATGAATGGAACAGGTAGACGGTTGAAATCTTTGTATATATTGCTTCTATATAGTCTAAGATACATATATGCAAAGCATCCAAACAGTACCATTCGCCAATTTTTTGTTCTTCAAGTTTAAGTGAACAATGAGCCCCAATGTTTAATCCTTTATCGGAAATTATTTGTAACTTTCGACAAGTAGAACAATGAATGGAACAGGTAGACGGTTGAAATCTTTGTATATATTGCTTCTATATAGTCTAAGATACATATATGCAAAGCATCCAAACAGTACAATTCGCCAATTTTTTGTTCTTCAAGTTTAAGTGAACAATGAGCCCCAATGTTTAATCCTGTATCGGAAATTATTTGTAACTTTCGACAAGTAGAACAATGAATGGAACAGGTAGACTGTTGAAATCTTTGTATATATTACTTCCATATAGTCTGTGAAACATATATGCAAAGCATCCAAACGGTACAAGTCGCCAATTTTTTATTCTTCAAGTTTAAGTGAACAACGAGCCCCATTGATAATCATGAAAGGGAAATTATTTGTAAGTTTCTACCAGTAGAACAATGAATAGAACAGGTTGTCTGTTGAAAGCTTTGTATATATTGCTTCCATATAGTCTATGAAACATATATGCAAAGCATCCAAACAGTACAATTCGCGAATTTATTGTTCTTCAAGTTTAAGTGAACAACGATCCCCATTGTTAATCCTTTAACGGAAATTATTTGTAACTTTCGACAAGTAGAACAATGAATGGAACAGGTAGACTGTCGAAATCTTTGTATATATTACTTCCATATAGTCTATGAAACATATATGCAAAGCATCCAAACGGTACAAGTCGCCAATTTTTTATTCTTCAAGTTTAAGTGAACAACAAGCCCCATTGATAATCATGAAAGGGAAATTATTTGTAAGTTTCTACAAGTAGAACAATGAATAGAACAGGTTGTCTGTTAAAATCTTTGTATATATTGCTTCTATATAGACTATGAAACATATATACAAATCATCCAAGCAGTACCATTCGCCAATTTTTTGTTCTACAAGTTTAAGTGAACAATGAGCCCCAATGGTTAATCCTTTATAGGAAATTATTTGTAATTTTCGACAAGTAGAACAATGAATAGTACAGGTAGACGGGTGAAATCTTTCTATATATTGCTTCTATATAGTCTAAGAAACATATATGCAAAGAATCCAAACAGTACAATTCGCCAATTTTTTGTTCTTCAAGTATAAGTGAACAATAAGCCCCAATGGTTAATCCTTTATCGGAAATTATTTGTATCTTTCGACAAGTAGAACAATGAATGGTACAGGTAGACGGTTGAAATCTTTGTATATGCTGCTTCTATATAGTCTAAGAAACCTATATGCAAAGCATCTAAACAGTAACATTCGCCAATTTTTGTATCTTCAAGTATTAGTGAACAACAAGCCCCATTGATAATCATGAAATGGAAATTATTTGTAACATTCTACAAGTAGAACAATGAATAGTACAGGTATACGAGTGAAATCTTTCTATATATTGCTTCTATATAGTCTAAGAAACATATATGCAAAGCATCCAAACAGTACAATTCGCCAATTTTTTGTTCTTCAAGATTAAGTGAACTACGAGCCCCATTGTTAATCCTTTGAAGGAAATTATTTGTAAATTTCGACAAGTAGAATAATGAATAGAACAGGTAGTCTGTTGAAATATTTGTATATATTGCTTCTATATAGTCTAGGAAACCTATATGCAAATCATCCAAACAGTAACATTCGCCAATTTTTTGTTCATCAAGTTTAAGTGAACTATGAGCCCCATTGTTAATCCTTTAAAGGAAATTATTTGTAAATTTCGACAAGGAGAACAATGAATGGATCATGTAGACGGTTGAAATCATTGTATATATTGCTTCTATATAGCCTACGAAACACATATGCAAAGCATCCAAACAGTACAATTCGCCAATTTTTTGTTCTTCAAGTTTAAGTGAACTACGAGCCCCATTGTTAATCCTTTATCGGAAATTATTTGTATCTTTCGACAAGTAGAACAATGAATGGTACAGGTAGACGGTTGAGATCTTTGTATATATTGCTTCTATATAGTCTAAGAAACATATATGCAAAGCATCTAAACAGTAACATTCGCCAATTTTTTGTTCTTCAAGTTTAAGTGAACAACGAACCCCATTGATAATCATGAATTGGAAATTAGTTGTAACTTTCTGCAAGTAGAACAATGAATAGTACAGGTAGACGGGTGAAATCTTTCTATATATTGCTTCTATATAGTCTAAGAAACATATATGCAAAGAATCCAAACAGTACAATTCGCCAATTTTTTGTTCTTCAAGTATAAGTGAACAATGAGCCCCAATGGTTAATCCTTTATCGGAAATTATTTGTAACTTTCGACAAGTAGAACAATGAATAGAACAGGCAGACGGGTGAAATCCTTCTATATATTGCTTCTAAATAGTCTAAGAAACATATATGCAAAGCATCCAAACAGTACCATTCGCCAATTTTTTGTTCTTCAAGTATAAGTGAACAATGAGCCCCATTTTTAATCCTTTAAAGGAAATTATTTGTAACTTTCTACAAGTAGAACAATGAATGGAACTGGTAGACGGTTGAAATCATTGTATATATTGCTTCTATATAGTCTAAGAAACATATATGCAAAGCATCCAAACAGTACAATTCGCCAATTTTTTGTTCTTCAAGTATAAGTGAACAATGAGCCCCAATGATTAATCCTTTATCGGAAATTGTTTGTATCTTTCGACAAGTAGAACAATGAATGGAACAGGTAGACGGTTCAGATCTTTGTATATATTGCTTCAATATAGTCTTAGAAACATATATGCAAAGCATCCAAACAGTACCAATTCCCAATTTTTTGTTCATCAAGTTTAAGTGAACTACGAGTCCCATTTTTAATCCTTTAAAGGAAATTATTTGTAACTTTCTACAAGTAGAACAATGAATAGAACGGGTAGACGGTAGAAATCTTTGTATATGTTGCTTCTATATAGTCTAAGAAACCTATATGCAAAGCATCTAAACAGTAACATTCACCAATTTTTTGATCTTCAAGTTTAAGTGAACAACGAACCCCATTGATAATCATGAAATGGAAATTATTTGTAACTTTCTACAAGTAGAACAATGAATAGTACAGGTAGACGGGTGAAATCTTTCTATATATTGCTTCTATATAGTCTAAGAAACATATATGCAAAGAATCCAAACAGTACAATTCGCCAATTTTTTGTTCTTCAAGTATAAGTGAACAATAAGCCCCAATGGTTAATCCTTTATCGGAAATTATTTGTATCTTTCGACAAGTAGAACAATGAATGGAACAGGTAGACGGTTGTAATCTTTGTATATATTGCTTCTATATAGTCTAAGAAACATATATGCAAAGCATCCAAACAGTACAATTCGCCAATTTGTTGTTCTTCAAGTATAAGTGAACAATGAGCCCCAATGGTTAATCCTTTATCGGAAATTATTTGTATCTTTCGACAAGTAGAACAATGAATGGTACAGGTAGACGGTTGAGAACTTTGTATATATTGCTTCTATATAGTCTAAGAAACATATATGCAAAGCATCTAAACAGTAACATTCGCCAATTTTTTGATCTTCAAGTTTAAGTGAACAACGAACCCCATTGATAATCATGAAATGGAAATTATTTGTAACTTTCTACAAGTAGAACATGAATAGTATAGGTATACGAGTGAAATCTTTCTATATATTTGCTTCTATATAGTCTAAGATACATATATGCAAAGCATCCAAGCTGTACAATTCGCCAATTTATTGTTCTTCAAGTTTAAGTGAACAACGAGCCCCATTCTTAATCCTTTAAAGGAAATTATTTCTAAATTTCGACAAGTAGAACAATGATTGGAACACGTAGACGGTTGAAATCTTTGTATATATTGCTTCCATATAGTCTAAGAAACATGTACGCAAAGCATCCAAACAGTACCATTCGCCAATTTTTTGTTCTTCAAGTTTAAGTGAACTACGAGCCCCATTTTTAATCCTTTAAAGGAAATTATTTGTAAATTTCGACAAGTAGAACAATGAATGGATCATGTAGACGGTTGAAAAAATTGTATATATTGCTTCTATATAGTCTACGAAACATATATGCAAAGCATCCAAACAGTACAATTCGCCAATTTTTTGTACTTCAAGTTTAAGTGAACTACGAGCCCCATTGTTAATCCTTTAAAGGAAATTATTTGTAAATTTCGACAAGTAGAACAATGAATGGAACAGGTAGACGGTTGAAATCCTTGTATATATTGCTTCTATATAGTCTAAGAAACATATATGCAAAGCATCCAAACAGTACAATTCGCCAATTTTTTGTTCTTCAAGTTTAAGTAAACTACGATCCCCATTGTTAATCCCTTAACGGTAATTATTTGTAACTTTCGACAAGTAGAACAATGAATGGAACAGGTAGACGGTTGAAATCATTGTATATATTGCTTCTATATAGTCTAAGAAACATATATGCAAAGCATCCAAACAGTACAATTCGCCAATTTTTTGTTCTTCAAGTTTAAGTGAACAATGAGCCCCAATGGTTAATCCGTTATCGGAAATTATTTGTAACTTTCGACAAGTAGAACAATGAATGGAACAGGTAGACGGTTGAAATCTTTGTATATATTGCTTCTATATAGTCTGAGAAACATATATGCAAAGCATCCAAACAGTACCATTCGCCAATTTTTTGTTCTTCAAGTTTAAGTGAACTACGAGCCCCATTGTTAATCCTTTACGGAAATTAATTGTAACTTTCTACAACTAGAACAATGATTGGAACACGCAGACGGTTGAAATCTTTGTATATATTGCTTCCATATAGTCTAAGAAACATATATGCAAAGCATCCAAACAGTACCATTCGCCAATTTTTTGTTCTTCAAGTTTAAGTGAACAATGAGCCCCAATGGTTAATCCGTTATAGGAAATTATTTGTATTTTTCGACAAGTAGAACAATGAATGGAACAGGTAGACGGTTGAAATCTTTGTATATATTGCTTCTATATAGTCTAACAAACATATATGCAAAGCATCCAAACAGTACCATTCGCCAATTTTTTGTTCTTCAAGATTAAGTAAACTACGATCCCCATTGTTAATCCCTTAACGGAAATTATTTGTAACTTTCGACAAGTAGAACAATGAATGGAACAGGTAGACGGTCGAAATCTTTGTATATATTGCTTCTATATAGTATAAGAAACATATAGGCAAAGCATCCAAACAGTACTGTTCGCCAATTTTTTGTTCTTCAGCTTTAAGTGAACAATGAGCCCCAATGGTTAATCCGTTATAGGAAATTATTTGTATTTTACGACAAGTAGAACAATGAATGGAACAGGTAGACGGTTGAAATCTTTGTATATATTGCTTCTATATAGTATAAGAAACATATATGCAAAGCATCCAAACAGTACTATTCGCCAATTTTTTGTTCTTCAACTTTAAGTGAACAATGAGCCCCAATGGTTAATCCGTTATAGGAAATTATTTGTATTTTACGACAAGTAGAACAATGAATGGAACAGGTAGACGGTTGAAATCAATGTATATATTGCTTCTATATAGTCTAAGAAACATATATGCAAAGCATCCAAACAGTACCATTCGCCAATTTTTTGTTCTTCAAGTTAAAGTGAACAATGAGCCCCATTGTTAATCCTTTAAAAAAAATTATTTGTAAATTTCGACAAGTAGAACAATGAATGGATCAGGTAGACGGTTGAAATCATTGTATATATTGCTTCTATATAATCTACGAAACATATATGCAAAGCATCCAAACAGTACAATTCGCCAATTTTTTGTTCTTCAAGTTTAAGTGAACTACGAGCCCCATTGTTAATCCTTTAACGGAAATTAATTCTAACTTTCTACAAGTAGAACAATGATTGGAACAGGTAGACGGTTGAAATATTTGTATATATTGCTTCCATATAGTCTAAGAAACATGTACGCAAAGCATCCAAACAGTACCATTCGCCAATTTTTTGTTCTTCAAGATTACGTGAACAATGAGCCCCATTGTTAATCCTTTATCGGAAATTATTTGTAAATTTCGACAAGTAGAACAATGAATGGGACAGGTAGACTGTTGAAATCATTGTATATATTGCTTCTATATAGTCCAAGCAACATATATGCAAAGCGTCCAAACAGTACAATTCGCCAATTTTTTGGTCCTCAAGTTTAAGTGAACTACGAGCCCCATTGTTAATCCTTTAATGGAAATTATTTGTAAATTTCGGCAAGTAGAACAATGAATGGAACAGGTAGACGGTTGAAATCATTGTATATATTGCTTCTATATAATCTAAGAAACATATATGCAAAGCATCCAAACAGTACAATTCGCCAATTTTTTGTTCTTCAAGTTTAAGTAAACTACAATCCCCATTGTTAATCCCTTAACGGAAATTATTTGTAACTTTCGACAAGTAGAACAATGAATGGAACAGGTAGACGGTTGAAATCATTGTATATGTTGCTTCTATATAGTCTAAGAAACCTATATGCAAAGCATCTAAACAGTAACATTCGCCAATTTTTTGATCTTCAAGTTTAAGTGAACAGCGAGCCCCTTTGATAATCATGAAATGGAAATTATTTGTAACTTTCTACAAGTAGAACAATAAATAGTACAGGTAGACTGGTGAAATCTTTCTATATATTGCTTCTAATTAGTCTAAGAAACATATATGTAAAGCATCCAAACAGTACAATTCGCCAATTTTTTGTTATTCAAGTTTAAGTGAACTACGAGCCCCATTGTTAATCCTTTAAAAAAAATTATTTGTAAATTTCGACAAGTAGAACAATGAATGGATCAGGTAGACGGTTGAAATCAATGTATATATTGCTTCTATATAGTCTAAGAAACATATATGCAAAGCATCCAAACAGTACAATTCGACAATTTTTTGTTCTTCAAGTTTAGTGAACAATGAGCCCCAATGGTTAATCCTTTATCGGAAATTATTTGTAATTTTCGACAAGGAGAACAATGAATGGATCAGGTAGACGGTTGAAATCAATGTATATATTGCTTCTATATAGTCTAAGAAACATATATGCCAAGCATCCAAACAGTACCATTCGTCAATTTTTTGTTCTTCAAGTTTAGTGAACAATGAGCCCCAATGGTTAATCCTTTATCGGAAATTATTGGTAATTTTCGACAAGTAGAACAATGAATGGAACAGGTAGACGGTTGAAATCTTTGTATATATTGCTTCTATATAATCTAAGAAACATATATGCAAAGCATCCAAACAGTAAAATTCGCCAATTTTTTGTTCTTCAAGTTTAAGTAAACTACGATCCCCATTGTTAATCCCTTAACGGAAATTATTTGTAACTTTCGACAAGTAGAACAATGAATGGAACAGGTAGACGGTTGAAATCATTGTATATATTGCTTCTATATAGTCTAAGAAACATATATGCAAAGCATCCAAACAGTACAATTCGACAATTTTTTGTTCTTCAAGTTTAGTGAACTACGAGCCCCATTGTTAATACTTTAACGGAAATCATTTGTAACTTCCGACAAGTAGAACAATGAATGGAACAGGTAGACGGTTGAAATCAATGTATATATTGCTTCTATATAGTCTAAGAAACATATATGCCAAGTATCCAAACAGTACCATTCGCCAATTTTTAGTTCTTCAAGTTTAAGTGAACAATGAGCCCCATTGTTAATCCTTTATCGGAAATTATTTGTAAATTTCGACAACTAGAACAATGAATGGAACAGGTAGACTGTTGAAATCATTGTATATATTGCTTCTATATAGTCCAAGAAACATATATGCAAAGCGTCCAAACAGTACAATTCGCCAATTTTTTGCTCTTCAAGTTTAAGTGAACTACGAGCCCCATTGTTAATCCTTTAAAGGAAATTATTTGTAAATTTCGGCAAGTAGAACAATGAATGGAATAGTAGACGGTTGAAATCATTGTATATATTGCTTCTATATAGTCTACGAAACATATATGCAATGCATCCAAACAGTACCATTCGCCAATTTTTTGTTCTTCAAGTTTAAGTGAACAACGAGCCCCATTGATAATCATGAAACGGAAATTAATTGTAACTTTCTACAAGTAGAACAATGAATAGAACAGGTAGACGGTTGAAATCAATGTATATATTGCTTCTATATAGTCTAAGAAACATATGCAAAGCATCCAAACAGTAAAATTCGCCAATTTTTTGTTCTTCAAGTTTAAGTAAACTACGATCCCCATTGTTAATCCCTTAACGGAAATTATTTGTAACTTTCGACAAGTAGAACAATGAATGGAACAGGTAGACGGTTGAAATCTTTATATATGTTGCTTCTATATATTCTAAGAAACATATATGCAAAGCATCCAAACAGTACAATTCGCCAATTTTTTGTTCTTCAAGTTTAAGTGAACAATGAGCCCCAATGGTTAATCCGTTATCGGAAATTATTTGTAACTTTCGACAAGTAGAACAATGAATGGAACAGGTAGACTGTTGAAATCATTGTATATATTGCTTCTATATAGTCTAAGAAACATATATGCAAAGCATCCAAACAGTACAATTCGCCAATTTTTTGTTCTTCAAGTTTAAGTGAACAATGAGCCCCATTGTTAATCCTTTATCGGAAATTATTTGTAATTTTCGACAAGTAGAACAATGAATGGAACAGGTAGACGGTTGAAATCTTTGTGTATGTTGCTTCTATATATTCTAAGAAACATATATGCAAAGCATCCAAACAGTACAATTCGCCAATTTTTTGTTCTTCAAGTTTAAGTGAACAATGAGCCCCAATGGTTAATCCGTTATCGGAAATTATTTGTAACTTTCGACAAGTAGAACAATGAATGGAACAGGTAGACTGTTGAAATCATTGTATATATTGCTTCTACATAGTCTAAGAAGCATATATGCAAAGCATCCAAACAGTACAATTCGCCAATTTTTTGTTCTTCAAGTTTAAGTGAACTACGAGCCCCATTGTTAATCCTTTAAAGGAAATTATTTGTAAATTTCGACAAGTAGAACAATGAATGGATCATGTAGACGGTTGAAATCATTGTATATATTGCTTCTATATAGTCTACGAAACATATATGCAATGCATCCAAACAGTACCATTCGCCACTTTTTTGTTCTTCAAGTTTAAGTGAACAACGAGCCCCATTGATAATCATGAAACGGAAATTATTTGTAACTTTCTACAAGTAGAACAATGAATAGAACAGGTAGACGGTTGAAATCTTTATATATGTTGCTTCTATATAGTCTAAGAAACCTATATGCAAAGTATCTAAACAGTAACAATCGCCGATTTTTTGATCTTCAAGTTTAAGTGAACAGCGAGCCCCATTGATAATCATGAAATGGAAATTATTTGTAACTTTCTACAAGTAGAACAATGAATAGTACAGGTAGACGGGTGAAATCTTTTTATATCTTGCTTCTAAATAGTCTAAGAAACATATATGCAAAGCATCGAAACAGTACAATTCGCCAATTTTTTGTTCTTCAAGTTTAAGTGAACTACGAGCCCCATTGTTAATCCTTTAACGGAAATTAATTGTAACTTTCTACAAGTAGAACAATGATTGGAACACGTAGACGGTTGAAATCTTTGTATATATTGCTTCCATTTAGTCTAAGAAACATATATGCAAAGCATCCAAACAGTACAATTCGCCAATTTTTTGTTCTTCAAGTTTAGTGAACAATGAGCCCCAATGGTTAATCCTTTATCGGAAATTATTTGTAACTTTCGACAAGTAGAACAATGAATAGTGCAGGTAGACGGTTGAAATCTTTGTATATGTTGCTTCGATATAATCTAAGAAACATATATGCAAAGCATCCAAACAGTACAATTCGCCAATTATTTCATCTTCATGTTTAAGTGAACTACGAGCCCCATTGTTAATACTTTAACGGAAATTATTTGTAACTTCCGACAAGTAGAACAATGAATGGAACTGGTAGACGGTTGAAATCTTTGTATATATTGCTTCCATATAGTCTAAGAAACAAATATGCAAAGCATCCAAACAGTACAATTCGCCAATTTTTTGTTCTTCAAGTTTAAGTAAACTACGATCCCCATTGTTAATTCCTTAACGGAAATTATTTGTAACATTCGACAAGTAGAACAATGAATAGTGCAGGTAGACGGTTGAAATCTTTGTATATGTTGCTTCTATATAATCTAAGAAACATATATGCAAAGCATCCAAACAGCACAATTCGCCAATTATTTCATCTTCATGTTTAAGTGAACTACGAGCCCCATTGTTAATCCTTTAAAGGAAATTATTTGTAAATTTCGACAAGTAGAACAATGAATGGATCATGTAGACGGTTGAAATCATTGCATATATTGCTTCTATATAGTCTACGAAACATTTATGCAAAGCATCCAAACAGTAGAATTCGCCAATTTTTTGTTCTTCAAGTTTAAGTGAACTACGAGCCCCATTGTTAATCCTTTAACGGAAATTAATTGTAACTTTCTACAAGTAGAACAATGATTGGAACACGTAGACGGTTGAAATCTTTGTATATATTGCTTCCATTTAGTCTAAGAAACATATATGCAAAGCATCCAAACAGTACCATTCGCCAATTTTTTGTTCTTCAAGTTTAAGTGAACAATGAGCCCCAATGGTTAATCCGTTATCGGAAATTATTTGTAACTTTCGACAAGTAGAACAATGAATGGAACAGGTAGACGGTTGAAATCTTTGTATATATTGCTTCTATATAGTCTGAGAAACATATATGCAAAGCATCCAAACAGTACAATTCGCCAATTTTTTGTTCTTCAAGTTTAAGTAAACTACGATCCCCATTGTTAATCCCTTAACGGAAATTATTTGTAACTTCCGACAAGTAGAACAATGAATGGAACAGGTAGACGGTTGAAATCAATGTATATATTGCTTCTATATAGTCCAAGAAACATATATGCAAAGCATCCAAACAGTACCATTCGCCAATTTTTTGTTCTTCAAGTTTAAGTGAACAATGAGCCCCAATGGTTAATCCTTTATCGGAAATTATTTGTAATTTTCGACAAGTAGAACAATGAATGGAACAGTTAGACGGTTGAAATATTTGTATATATTGCTTCTATATAATCTAAGAAACATATATGCAAAGCAGCTAAACAGTAACAATCGCCAATTTTTTGATCTTCAAGTTTAAGTGAACAGCGAGCCCCATTGATAAACATGAAATGGAAATTATTTGTAACTTTCTACAAGTAGAACAATGAATAGTACAGGTAGACGGGTGAAATCTTTCTATATATTGCTTCTAAATAGTCTAAGAAACATCTATGCAAAGCATCCAAACAGTACAATTCGCCAATTTTTTGTTCTTCAAGTTTAAGTGAACTACGAGCCCCATTGTTAATCCTTTAAAGGAAATTATTTGTAAATTTCGACAAGTAGAACAATGAATGGATCATGTAGACGGTTGAAATCTTTGTATATATTGCTTCTTTATAGTCTAAGAAACATATATGCAAAGCATCCAAACAGTACCATTCGCCAATTTTTTGTTCTTCAAGTTTAAGTGAACAATGAGCCCCATTGTTAATCCTTTATCGGAAATTATTTGTAACTTTCGACAAGTAGAACAATGAATGGAACAGGTAGACGGTTGAAATCTTTGTATATATTGCTTCTATATAGTCTAAGAAACATATATGCAAAGCATCCAAACAGTACCATTCGCCACTTTTTTGTTCTTCAAGTTTAAGTGAACAACGAGCCCCATTGTTAATCCTTTAAAGGAAATTATTTGTAAATTTCGACAAGTAGAACAATGATTGGAACACGTAGACGGTTGAAATCTTTGTATATATTGCTTCCATATAGTCTAAGAAACATGTACGCAAAGCATCCAAACAGTACCATTCGCCAATTTTTTGTTCTTCAAGTTTAAGTGAACAATGAGCCCCAATGGTTAATCCTTTAAAGGAAATTATTTGTAAATTTCGACAAGTAGAACAATGAATGGAACAGGTAGACGGTTGAAAAAATTGTATATATTGCTTCTATATAGTCTAAGAAACATATATGCAAAGCATCCAAACAGTACAATTCGCCAATTTTTTGTTCTTCAAGTTTAAGTAAACTACGATCCCCATTGTTAATCACTTAACGGTAATTATTTGTAACTTTCGACAAGTAGAACAATGAATGGAACAGGTAGACGGTTGAAATCATTGTATATATTGCTTCTATATAGTCTAAGAAACATATATGCAAAGCATCCAAACAGTACAATTCGCCAATTTTTTGTTCTTCAAGTTTAAGTGAACAATGAGCCCCATTGGTTAATCCGTTATCGGAAATTATTTGTAACTTTCGACAAGTAGAACAATGAATGGAACAGGTAGACGGTTGAAATCTTTGTATATATTGCTTCTATATAGTCTGAGAAACACATATGCAAAGCATCCAAACAGTACCATTCGCCAATTTTTTGTTCTTCAAGTTTAAGTGAACTACGAGCCCCATTGTTAATCCTTTACGGAAATTAATTGTAACTTTCTACAACTAGAACAATGATTGGAACACGCAGACGGTTGAAATCTTTGTATATATTGCTTCCATATAGTCTAAGAAACATATATGCAAAGCATCCAAACAGTACCATTCGCCAATTTTTTGTTCTTCAAGTTTAAGTGAACAATGAGCCCCGTTGTTAATCCTTTATCGGAAATTATTTGTAACTTTCGACAAGTAGAACAATGATTGGAACACGTAGACGGTTGAAATCTTTGTATATATTACTTCCATATAGTCTAAGAAACATATATGCAAAGCATCCAAACAGTACTATTCGCCAATTTATTGTTCTTCAAGTTTAAGTGAACAATGAGCCTCAATGGTTAATCCGTTATAGGAAATTATTTGTATTTTTCGACAAGTAGAACAATGAATGGAACAGGTAGACGGTTGAAATCTTTGTATATATTGCTTCTATATAGTCTAAGAAACATATATGCAAAGCATCCAAACAGTACCATTCGCCAATTTTTTGTTCTTCAAGTTTAAGTGAACTACGAGCCCCATTGGTAATCCTTCAAAGGAAATTATTTGTAAATTTCGACGAGTAGAACAATGAATGGAACAGGTAGACTGTTGAAATCATTGTATATATTGCTTCTATATAGTCTAAGAAACATATATGCAAAGCATCCAAACAGTACAATTCGCCAATTTTTTGTTCTTCAAGTTTAAGTAAACTACGATCCCCATTGTTAATCCCTTAACGGAAATTATTTGTAACTTTCGACAAGTAGAACAATGAATGGAACAGGTAGACGGTTGAAATCTTTGTATATATTGCTTCTATATAGTATGAGAAACATATATGCAAAGCATCCAAACAGTACAATTCGCCAATTTTTTGTTCTTCAAGTTTAAGTAAACTACGATCCCCATTGTTAATCCCTTAACGGAAATTATTTGTAACTTTCGACAAGTAGAACAATGAATGGAACAGGTAGACGGTTGAAATCATTATGTATATTGCTTCTATATAGTCTAAGAAACATATATGAAAAGCATCCAAACAGTACAAATCGACAATTTTTTGTTCTTCAAGTTAAGTGAACTACGAGCCCCATTGTTAATACTTTAACGGAAATTATTTGTAAATTTCGACAAGTAGAACAATGAATGGATCAGGTAGACGGTTGAAATCATTGTATATATTGCTTCTATATAATCTACGAAACATATATGCAAAGCATCCAAACAGTACAATTCGCCAATTTTTTGTTCTTCAAGTTTACGTGAACAATGAGCCACATTGTTAATCCTTTATCGGAAATTATTTGTAAATTTCGACAAGTAGAACAATGAATGGGACAGGTAGACTGTTGAAATCATTGTATATATTGCTTCTATATAGTCTAAGAAACATATATGAAAAGCATCCAAACAGTACAATTCGACAATTTTTTGTTCTTCAAGTTTAGTGAACTACGAGCCCCATTGTTAATACTTTAACGGAAATTATTTGTAACTTCCGACAAGTAGAACAATGAATGGAACAGGTAGACGGTTGAAATCAATGTATATATTGCTTCTATATAGTCTAAGAAACATATATGCAAAGCATCCAAACAGTACCATTCGCCAATTTTTTGTTCTTCAAGTTAAAGTGAACAATGAGCCCCATTGTTACTCCTTTAAAAAAAATTATTTGTGAATTTCGACAAGTAGAACAATGAATGGATCAGGTAGACGGTTGAAATCATTGTATATATTGCTTCTATATAATCTACGAAACATATATGCAAAGCATCCAAACAGTACAATTCGCCAATTTTTTGTTCTTCAAGTTTAAGTGAACTACGAGCCCCATTGTTAATCCTTTAACGGAAATTAATTGTAACTTTCTACAAGTAGAACAATGATTGGAACAGGTAGACGGTTGAAATATTTGTATATATTGCTTCCATATAGTCTAAGAAACATGTACGCAAAGCATCCAAACAGTACCATTCGCCAATTTCTTGTTCTTCAAGTTTAAGTGAACAATGAGCCCCATTGTTAATCCTTTATCGGAAATTATTTGTAAATTTCGACAAGTAGAACAATGAATGGGACAGGTAGACTGTTGAAATCATTGTATATATTGCTTCTATATAATCTACGAAACATATATGCAAAGCATCCAAACAGTACAATTCGCCAATTTTTTGTTCTTCAAGTTTAAGTAAACTACGATCCCCATTGTTAATCCCTTAACGGAAATTATTTGTAACATTCGACAAGTAGAACAATGAATAGTGCAGGTAGACGGTTGAAATCTTTGTATATGTTGCTTCTATATAATCTAAGAAACATATATGCAAAGCATCCAAACAGCACAATTCGCCAATTATTTCATTCTTCATGTTTAAGTGAACTACGAGCCCCATTGTTAATACTTTAACGGAAATTATATGTAACTTCCGACAAGTAGAACAATGAATGGATCATGTAGACGGTTGAAATCATTGTATATATTGCTTCTATATAGTCTACGAAACATATATGCAATGCATCCAAACAGTACCATTCGCCAATTTTTTGTTCTTCAAGTTTAAGTGAACAACGAGCCCCATTGATAATCATGAAACGGAAATTATTTGTAACTTTCTACAAGTAGAACAATGAATAGAACAGGTAGACGGTTGAAATCTTTATATATGTTGCTTCTATGTAGTCTAAGAAACCTATATGCAAAGTATCTAAACAGTAACAATCGCCGATTTTTTGATCTTCAAGTTTAAGTGAACAGCGAGCCCCATTGATAATCATGAAATGGAAATTATTTGTAACTTTCTACAAGTAGAACAATGAATAGTACAGGTAGACGGGTGAAATCTTTTTATATCTTGCTTCTAAATAGTCTAAGAAACATATATGCAAAGCATCGAAACAGTACAATTCGCCAATTTTTTGTTCTTCAAGTTTAAGTGAACTACGAGCCCCATTGTTAATCCTTTAACGGAAATTAATTGTAACTTTCTACAAGTAGAACAATGATTGGAACACGTAGACGGTTGAAATCTTTGTATATATTGCTTCCATTTAGTCTAAGAAACATATATGCAAAGCATCCAAACAGTACAATTCGCCAATTTTTTGTTCTTCAAGTTTAGTGAACAATGAGCCCCAATGGTTAATCCTTTATCGGAAATTATTTGTAACTTTCGACAAGTAGAACAATGAATAGTGCAGGTAGACGGTTGAAATCTTTGTATATGTTGCTTCTATATAATCTAAGAAACATATATGCAAAGCATCCAAACAGTACAATTCGCCAATTTTTTGTTCTTCAAGTTTAAGTAAACTACGATCCCCATTGTTAATCCCTTAACGGAAATTATTTGTAACTTTCGACAAGTAGAACAATGAATGGAACAGGTAGACGGTTGAAATCTTTGTATATATTGCTTCTATATAGTATGAGAAACATATATGCAAAGCATCCAAACAGTACAATTCTCCAATTTTTTGTTCTTCAAGTTTAAGTAAACTACGATCCCCATTGTTAATCCCTTAACGGAAATTATTTGTAACTTTCGACAAGTAGAACAATGAATGGAACAGGTAGACGGTTGAAATCATTATGTATATTGCTTCTATATAGTCTAAGAAACATATATGAAAAGCATCCAAACAGTACAAATCGACAATTTTTTGTTCTTCAAGTTAAGTGAACTACGAGCCCCATTGTTAATACTTTAACGGAAATTATATGTAACTTCCGACAAGTAGAACAATGAATGGATCATGTAGACGGTTGAAATCATTGTATATATTGCTTCTATATAGTCTACGAAACATATATGCAATGCATCCAAACAGTACCATTCGCCAATTTTTTGTTCTTCAAGTTTAAGTGAACAACGAGCCCCATTGATAATCATGAAACGGAAATTAATTGTAACTTTCTACAAGTAGAACAATGAATAGAACAGGTAGACGGTTGAAATCAATGTATATATTGCTTCTATATAGTCTAAGAAACATATGCAAAGCATCCAAACAGTAAAATTCGCCAATTTTTTGTTCTTCAAGTTTAAGTAAACTACGATCCCCATTGTTAATCCCTTAACGGAAATTATTTGTAACTTTCGACAAGTAGAACAATGAATGGAACAGGTAGACGGTTGAAATCTTTATATATGTTGCTTCTATATATTCTAAGAAACATATATGCAAAGCATCCAAACAGTACAATTCGCCAATTTTTTGTTCTTCAAGTTTAAGTGAACAATGAGCCCCAATGGTTAATCCGTTATCGGAAATTATTTGTAACTTTCGACAAGTAGAACAATGAATGGAACAGGTAGACTGTTGAAATCATTGTATATATTGCTTCTATATAGTCTAAGAAACATATATGCAAAGCATCCAAACAGTACCATTCGCCAATTTTTTGTTCTTCAAGTTTAAGTGAACAATGAGCCCCATTGTTAATCCTTTATCGGAAATTATTTGTAATTTTCGACAAGTAGAACAATGAATGGAACAGGTAGACGGTTGAAATCTTTGTGTATGTTGCTTCTATATATTCTAAGAAACATATATGCAAAGCATCCAAACAGTACAATTCGCCAATTTTTTGTTCTTCAAGTTTAAGTGAACAATGAGCCCCAATGGTTAATCCGTTATCGGAAATTATTTGTAACTTTCGACAAGTAGAACAATGAATGGAACAGGTAGACTGTTGAAATCATTGTATATATTGCTTCTACATAGTCTAAGAAGCATATATGCAAAGCATCCAAACAGTACAATTCGCCAATTTTTTGTTCTTCAAGTTTAAGTGAACTACGAGCCCCATTGTTAATCCTTTAAAGGAAATTATTTGTAAATTTCGACAAGTAGAACAATGAATGGATCATGTAGACGGTTGAAATCATTGTATATATTGCTTCTATATAGTCTACGAAACATATATGCAATGCATCCAAACAGTACCATTCGCCACTTTTTTGTTCTTCAAGTTTAAGTGAACAACGAGCCCCATTGATAATCATGAAACGGAAATTATTTGTAACTTTCTACAAGTAGAACAATGAATAGAACAGGTAGACGGTTGAAATCTTTATATATGTTGCTTCTATATAGTCTAAGAAACCTATATGCAAAGTATCTAAACAGTAACAATCGCCGATTTTTTGATCTTCAAGTTTAAGTGAACAGCGAGCCCCATTGATAATCATGAAATGGAAATTATTTGTAACTTTCTACAAGTAGAACAATGAATAGTACAGGTAGACGGGTGAAATCTTTTTATATCTTGCTTCTAAATAGTCTAAGAAACATATTTGCAAAGCATCGAAACAGTACAATTCGCCAATTTTTTGTTCTTCAAGTTTAAGTGAACTACGAGCCCCATTGTTAATCCTTTAACGGAAATTAATTGTAACTTTCTACAAGTAGAACAATGATTGGAACACGTAGACGGTTGAAATCTTTGTATATATTGCTTCCATTTAGTCTAAGAAACATATATGCAAAGCATCCAAACAGTACAATTCGCCAATTTTTTGTTCTTCAAGTTTAGTGAACAATGAGCCCCAATGGTTAATCCTTTATCGGAAATTATTTGTAACTTTCGACAAGTAGAACAATGAATAGTGCAGGTAGACGGTTGAAATCTTTGTATATGTTGCTTCTATATAATCTAAGAAACATATATGCAAAGCATCCAAACAGTACAATTCGCCAATTATTTCATCTTCATGTTTAAGTGAACTACGAGCCCCATTGTTAATACTTTAACGGAAATTATTTGTAACTTCCGACAAGTAGAACAATGAATGGAACTGGTAGACGGTTGAAATCTTTGTATATATTGCTTCCATATAGTCTAAGAAACAAATATGCAAAGCATCCAAACAGTACAATTCGCCAATTTTTTGTTCTTCAAGTTTAAGTAAACTACGATCCCCATTGTTAATTCCTTAACGGAAATTATTTGTAACATTCGACAAGTAGAACAATGAATAGTGCAGGTAGACGGTTGAAATCTTTGTATATGTTGCTTCTATATAATCTAAGAAACATATATGCAAAGCATCCAAACAGCACAATTCGCCAATTATTTCATCTTCATGTTTAAGTGAACTACGAGCCCCATTGTTAATCCTTTAAAGGAAATTATTTGTAAATTTCGACAAGTAGAACAATGAATGGATCATGTAGACGGTTGAAATCATTGCATATATTGCTTCTATATAGTCTACGAAACATTTATGCAAAGCATCCAAACAGTAGAATTCGCCAATTTTTTGTTCTTCAAGTTTAAGTGAACTACGAGCCCCATTGTTAATCCTTTAACGGAAATTAATTGTAACTTTCTACAAGTAGAACAATGATTGGAACACGTAGACGGTTGAAATCTTTGTATATATTGCTTCCATTTAGTCTAAGAAACATATATGCAAAGCATCCAAACAGTACCATTCGCCAATTTTTTGTTCTTCAAGTTTAAGTGAACAATGAGCCCCAATGGTTAATCCGTTATCGGAAATTATTTGTAACTTTCGACAAGTAGAACAATGAATGGAACAGGTAGACGGTTGAAATCTTTGTATATATTGCTTCTATATAGTCTGAGAAACATATATGCAAAGCATCCAAACAGTACAATTCGCCAATTTTTTGTTCTTCAAGTTTAAGTAAACTACGATCCCCATTGTTAATCCCTTAACGGAAATTATTTGTAACTTCCGACAAGTAGAACAATGAATGGAACAGGTAGACGGTTGAAATCAATGTATATATTGCTTCTATATAGTCCAAGAAACATATATGCAAAGCATCCAAACAGTACCATTCGCCAATTTTTTGTTCTTCAAGTTTAAGTGAACAATGAGCCCCAATGGTTAATCCTTTATCGGAAATTATTTGTAATTTTCGACAAGTAGAACAATGAATGGAACAGTTAGACGGTTGAAATATTTGTATATATTGCTTCTATATAATCTAAGAAACATATATGCAAAGCAGCTAAACAGTAACAATCGCCAATTTTTTGATCTTCAAGTTTAAGTGAACAGCGAGCCCCATTGATAAACATGAAATGGAAATTATTTGTAACTTTCTACAAGTAGAACAATGAATAGTACAGGTAGACGGGTGAAATCTTTCTATATATTGCTTCTAAATAGTCTAAGAAACATCTATGCAAAGCATCCAAACAGTACAATTCGCCAATTTTTTGTTCTTCAAGTTTAAGTGAACTACGAGCCCCATTGTTAATCCTTTAAAGGAAATTATTTGTAAATTTCGACAAGTAGAACAATGAATGGATCATGTAGACGGTTGAAATCTTTGTATATATTGCTTCTTTATAGTCTAAGAAACATATATGCAAAGCATCCAAACAGTACCATTCGCCAATTTTTTGTTCTTCAAGTTTAAGTGAACAATGAGCCCCATTGTTAATCCTTTATCGGAAATTATTTGTAACTTTCGACAAGTAGAACAATGAATGGAACAGGTAGACGGTTGAAATCTTTGTATATATTGCTTCTATATAGTCTAAGAAACATATATGCAAAGCATCCAAACAGTACCATTCGCCACTTTTTTGTTCTTCAAGTTTAAGTGAACAACGAGCCCCATTGTTAATCCTTTAAAGGAAATTATTTGTAAATTTCGACAAGTAGAACAATGATTGGAACACGTAGACGGTTGAAATCTTTGTATATATTGCTTCCATATAGTCTAAGAAACATGTACGCAAAGCATCCAAACAGTACCATTCGCCAATTTTTTGTTCTTCAAGTTTAAGTGAACAATGAGCCCCAATGGTTAATCCTTTAAAGGAAATTATTTGTAAATTTCGACAAGTAGAACAATGAATGGAACAGGTAGACGGTTGAAAAAATTGTATATATTGCTTCTATATAGTCTAAGAAACATATATGCAAAGCATCCAAACAGTACAATTCGCCAATTTTTTGTTCTTCAAGTTTAAGTAAACTACGATCCCCATTGTTAATCACTTAACGGTAATTATTTGTAACTTTCGACAAGTAGAACAATGAATGGAACAGGTAGACGGTTGAAATCATTGTATATATTGCTTCTATATAGTCTAAGAAACATATATGCAAAGCATCCAAACAGTACAATTCGCCAATTTTTTGTTCTTCAAGTTTAAGTGAACAATGAGCCCCATTGGTTAATCCGTTATCGGAAATTATTTGTAACTTTCGACAAGTAGAACAATGAATGGAACAGGTAGACGGTTGAAATCTTTGTATATATTGCTTCTATATAGTCTGAGAAACACATATGCAAAGCATCCAAACAGTACCATTCGCCAATTTTTTGTTCTTCAAGTTTAAGTGAACTACGAGCCCCATTGTTAATCCTTTACGGAAATTAATTGTAACTTTCTACAACTAGAACAATGATTGGAACACGCAGACGGTTGAAATCTTTGTATATATTGCTTCCATATAGTCTAAGAAACATATATGCAAAGCATCCAAACAGTACCATTCGCCAATTTTTTGTTCTTCAAGTTTAAGTGAACAATGAGCCCCGTTGTTAATCCTTTATCGGAAATTATTTGTAACTTTCGACAAGTAGAACAATGATTGGAACACGTAGACGGTTGAAATCTTTGTATATATTACTTCCATATAGTCTAAGAAACATATATGCAAAGCATCCAAACAGTACTATTCGCCAATTTATTGTTCTTCAAGTTTAAGTGAACAATGAGCCTCAATGGTTAATCCGTTATAGGAAATTATTTGTATTTTTCGACAAGTAGAACAATGAATGGAACAGGTAGACGGTTGAAATCTTTGTATATATTGCTTCTATATAGTCTAAGAAACATATATGCAAAGCATCCAAACAGTACCATTCGCCAATTTTTTGTTCTTCAAGTTTAAGTGAACTACGAGCCCCATTGGTAATCCTTCAAAGGAAATTATTTGTAAATTTCGACGAGTAGAACAATGAATGGAACAGGTAGACTGTTGAAATCATTGTATATATTGCTTCTATATAGTCTAAGAAACATATATGCAAAGCATCCAAACAGTACAATTCGCCAATTTTTTGTTCTTCAAGTTTAAGTAAACTACGATCCCCATTGTTAATCCCTTAACGGAAATTATTTGTAACTTTCGACAAGTAGAACAATGAATGGAACAGGTAGACGGTTGAAATCTTTGTATATATTGCTTCTATATAGTATGAGAAACATATATGCAAAGCATCCAAACAGTACAATTCGCCAATTTTTTGTTCTTCAAGTTTAAGTAAACTACGATCCCCATTGTTAATCCCTTAACGGAAATTATTTGTAACTTTCGACAAGTAGAACAATGAATGGAACAGGTAGACGGTTGAAATCATTATGTATATTGCTTCTATATAGTCTACGAAACATATATGCAAAGCATCCAAACAGTACAATTCGCCAATTTTTTGTTCTTCAAGTTTACGTGAACAATGAGCCACATTGTTAATCCTTTATCGGAAATTATTTGTAAATTTCGACAAGTAGAACAATGAATGGGACAGGTAGACTGTTGAAATCATTGTATATATTGCTTCTATATAGTCTAAGAAACATATATGAAAAGCATCCAAACAGTACAATTCGACAATTTTTTGTTCTTCAAGTTTAGTGAACTACGAGCCCCATTGTTAATACTTTAACGGAAATTATTTGTAACTTCCGACAAGTAGAACAATGAATGGAACAGGTAGACGGTTGAAATCAATGTATATATTGCTTCTATATAGTCTAAGAAACATATATGCAAAGCATCCAAACAGTACCATTCGCCAATTTTTTGTTCTTCAAGTTAAAGTGAACAATGAGCCCCATTGTTACTCCTTTAAAAAAAATTATTTGTGAATTTCGACAAGTAGAACAATGAATGGATCAGGTAGACGGTTGAAATCATTGTATATATTGCTTCTATATAATCTACGAAACATATATGCAAAGCATCCAAACAGTACAATTCGCCAATTTTTTGTTCTTCAAGTTTAAGTGAACTACGAGCCCCATTGTTAATCCTTTAACGGAAATTAATTGTAACTTTCTACAAGTAGAACAATGATTGGAACAGGTAGACGGTTGAAATATTTGTATATATTGCTTCCATATAGTCTAAGAAACATGTACGCAAAGCATCCAAACAGTACCATTCGCCAATTTCTTGTTCTTCAAGTTTAAGTGAACAATGAGCCCCATTGTTAATCCTTTATCGGAAATTATTTGTAAATTTCGACAAGTAGAACAATGAATGGGACAGGTAGACTGTTGAAATCATTGTATATATTGCTTCTATATAATCTACGAAACATATATGCAAAGCATCCAAACAGTACAATTCGCCAATTTTTTGTTCTTCAAGTTTAAGTGAACTACGAGCCCCATTGATAATCATGAAACGGAAATTATTTGTAACTTTCGACAAGTAGAACAATGAATGGAACAGGTAGACGGTTGAAATCTTTGTATATATTGCTTCTATATAATCTAAGAAACATATATGCAAAGCATCCAAACAGTACAATTCGCCAATTATTTCATCTTCATGTTTAAGTGAACTACGAGCCCCATTGTTAATACTTTAACGGAAATTATTTGTAACTTCCGACAAGTAGAACAATGAATGGAACAGGTTGACGGTTGAAATCATTGTATATATTGCTTCTATATAGTCTAAGAAACATATATGCAAAGCATCCAAACAGTACAATTCGCCAATTTTTTGCTCTTCAAGTTTAAGTAAACTACGATCCCCATTGTTAATCCCTTAACGGAAATTATTTGTAAATTTCGACAAGTAGAACAATGAATGAAACAGGTAGACGGTTGAAATCTTTGTATATATTGCTTCTATATAATCTAAGAAACATATATGCAAAGCATCCAAAGAGTACAATTCGCCAATTATTTCATCTTCATGTTTAAGTGAACTACGAGCCCCATTGTTAATACTTTAACGGAAATTATTTGTAACTTCCGACAAGTAGCACAATGAATGGAACTGGTAGACGGTTGAAATCAATGTATATATTGCTTCTATATAGTCTAAGAAACATATATGCAAAGCATCCAAACAGTACAATTCGCCAATTTTTTGTTCTTCAAGTTTAAGTGAACAATGAGCCCCATTGTTAATCCTTTATCGGAAATTATTTGTAATTTTCGACAAGTAGAACAATGAATGGAACAGGTAGACGGTTGAAATCTTTGTGTATATGGCTTCTATATAATCTAAGAAACATATATGCAAAGCATCCAAACAGTACAATTCGCCAATTATTTCATCTTCATGTTTAAGTGAACTACGAGCCCCATTGTTAATACTTTAACGGAAATTATTTGTAACTTCCGACAAGTAGAACAATGAATGGAACTGGTAGACGGTTGAAATCTTTGTGTATGTTGCTTCTATATATTCTAAGAAACATATATGCAAAGCATCCAAACAGTACAATTCGCCAATTTTTTGTTCTTCAAGTTTAAGTAAACTACGATCCCCATTGTTAATCCCTTAACGGAAATTATTTGTAACATTCGACAAGTAGAACAATGAATAGTGCAGGTAGACGGTTGAAATCTTTGTATATGTTGCTTCTATATAATCTAAGAAACATATATGCAAAGCATCCAAACAGCACAATTCGCCAATTATTTCATTCTTCATGTTTAAGTGAACTACGAGCCCCATTGTTAATACTTTAACGGAAATTATATGTAACTTCCGACAAGTAGAACAATGAATGGATCATGTAGACGGTTGAAATCATTGTATATATTGCTTCTATATAGTCTACGAAACATATATGCAATGCATCCAAACAGTACCATTCGCCAATTTTTTGTTCTTCAAGTTTAAGTGAACAACGAGCCCCATTGATAATCATGAAACGGAAATTATTTGTAACTTTCTACAAGTAGAACAATGAATAGAACAGGTAGACGGTTGAAATCTTTATATATGTTGCTTCTATGTAGTCTAAGAAACCTATATGCAAAGTATCTAAACAGTAACAATCGCCGATTTTTTGATCTTCAAGTTTAAGTGAACAGCGAGCCCCATTGATAATCATGAAATGGAAATTATTTGTAACTTTCTACAAGTAGAACAATGAATAGTACAGGTAGACGGGTGAAATCTTTTTATATCTTGCTTCTAAATAGTCTAAGAAACATATATGCAAAGCATCGAAACAGTACAATTCGCCAATTTTTTGTTCTTCAAGTTTAAGTGAACTACGAGCCCCATTGTTAATCCTTTAACGGAAATTAATTGTAACTTTCTACAAGTAGAACAATGATTGGAACACGTAGACGGTTGAAATCTTTGTATATATTGCTTCCATTTAGTCTAAGAAACATATATGCAAAGCATCCAAACAGTACAATTCGCCAATTTTTTGTTCTTCAAGTTTAGTGAACAATGAGCCCCAATGGTTAATCCTTTATCGGAAATTATTTGTAACTTTCGACAAGTAGAACAATGAATAGTGCAGGTAGACGGTTGAAATCTTTGTATATGTTGCTTCTATATAATCTAAGAAACATATATGCAAAGCATCCAAACAGTACAATTCGCCAATTTTTTGTTCTTCAAGTTTAAGTAAACTACGATCCCCATTGTTAATCCCTTAACGGAAATTATTTGTAACTTTCGACAAGTAGAACAATGAATGGAACAGGTAGACGGTTGAAATCTTTGTATATATTGCTTCTATATAGTATGAGAAACATATATGCAAAGCATCCAAACAGTACAATTCTCCAATTTTTTGTTCTTCAAGTTTAAGTAAACTACGATCCCCATTGTTAATCCCTTAACGGAAATTATTTGTAACTTTCGACAAGTAGAACAATGAATGGAACAGGTAGACGGTTGAAATCATTATGTATATTGCTTCTATATAGTCTAAGAAACATATATGAAAAGCATCCAAACAGTACAAATCGACAATTTTTTGTTCTTCAAGTTAAGTGAACTACGAGCCCCATTGTTAATACTTTAACGGAAATTATTTGTAAATTTCGACAAGTAGAACAATGAATGGATCAGGTAGACGGTTGAAATCATTGTATATATTGCTTCTATATAATCTACGAAACATATATGCAAAGCATCCAAACAGTACAATTCGCCAATTTTTTGTTCTTCAAGTTTAAGTGAACTACGAGCCCCATTGTTAATCCTTTAACGGAAATTAATTGTAACTTTCTACAAGTAGAACAATGATTGGAACAGGTAGACGGTTGAAATATTTGTATATATTGCTTCCATATAGTCTAAGAAACATGTACACAAAGCATCCAAACAGTACCATTCGCCAATTTTTTGTTCTTCAAGTTAAAGTGAACAATGAGCCCCATTGTTAATCCTTTAAAAAAAATTATTTGTGAATTTCGACAAGTAGAACAATGAATGGATCAGGTAGACGATTGAAATCATTGTATATATTGCTTCTATATAATCTACGAAACATATATGCAAAGCATCCAAACAGTACAATTCGCCAATTTTTTGTTCTTCAAGTTTAAGTGAACTACGAGCCCCATTGTTAATCCTTTAACGGAAATTAATTGTAACTTTCTACAAGTAGAACAATGATTGGAACAGGTAGACGGTTGAAATATTTGTATATATTGCTTCCATATAGTCTAAGAAACATGTACGCAAAGCATCCAAACAGTACCATTCGCCAATTTCTTGTTCTTCAAGTTTAAGTGAACAATGAGCCCCATTGTTAATCCTTTATCGGAAATTATTTGTAAATTTCGACAAGTAGAACAATGAATGGGACAGGTAGACTGTTGAAATCATTGTATATATTGCTTCTATATAATCTACGAAACATATATGCAAAGCATCCAAACAGTACAATTCGCCAATTTTTTGTTCTGCAAGTTTAAGTAAACTACGATCCCCATTGTTAATTCCTTAACGGAAATTATTTGTAACATTCGACAAGTAGAACAATGAATAGTGCAGGTAGACGGTTGAAATCTTTGTATATGTTGCTTCTATATAATCTAAGAAACATATATGCAAAGCATCCAAACAGCACAATTCGCCAATTATTTCATCTTCATGTTTAAGTGAACTACGAACCCCATTGTTAATCCTTTAAAGGAAATTATTTGTAAATTTCGACAAGTAGAACAATGAATGGATCATGTAGACGGTTGAAATCATTGCATATATTGCTTCTATATAGTCTAAGAAACATATATCCAAAGCATCCAAACAGTACAATTCGCCAATTTTTTGCTCTTCAAGTTTAAGTAAACTACGATCCCCATTGTTAATCCCTTAACGGAAATTATTTGTAAATTTCGACAAGTAGAACAATGAATGGAACAGGTAGACGGTTGAAATCTTTGTATATATTGCTTCTATATAATCTAAGAAACATATATGCAAAGCATCCAAACAGTACAATTCGCCAATTATTTCATCTTCATGTTTAAGTGAACTACGAGCCCCATTGTTAATACTTTAACGGAAATTATTTGTAACTTCCGACAAGTAGAACAATGAATGGAACTGGTAGACGGTTGAAATCAATGTATATATTGCTTCTATATAGTCTAAGAAACATATATGCAAAGCATCCAAACAGTACAATTCGCCAATTTTTTGTTCTTCAAGTTTAAGTGAACAATGAGCCCCATTGTTAATCCTTTATCGGAAATTATTTGTAATTTTCGACAAGTAGAACAATGAATCGAACAGGTAGACGGTTGAAATCTTTGTGTATATGGCTTCTATATAATCTAAGAAACATATATGCAAAGCATCCAAACAGTACAATTCGCCAATTATTTCATCTTCATGTTTAAGTGAACTACGAGCCCCATTGTTAATACTTTAACGGAAATTATTTGTAACTTCCGACAAGTAGAACAATGAATGGAACTGGTAGACGGTTGAAATCTTTGTATATATTGCTTCCATATAGTCTAAGAAACAAATATGCAAAGCATCCAAACAGTACAATTCGCCAATTTTTTGTTCTTCAAGTTTAAGTGAACTACGAGCCCCATTGTTAATCCTTTAAAGGAAATTATTTGTAAATTTCGACAAGTAGAACAATGAATGGATCATGTAGACGGTTGAAATCATTGTATATATTGCTTCTATATAGTCTACGAAACATATATGCAATGCATCCAAACAGTACCATTCGCCAATTTTTTGTTCTTCAAGTTTAAGTGAACAACGAGCCCCATTGATAATCATGAAACGGAAATTATTTGTAACTTTCTACAAGTAGAACAATGAATAGAACAGGTAGACGGTTGAAATCTTTATATATGTTGCTTCTATATAGTCTAAGAAACCTATATGCAAAGTATCTAAACAGTAACAATCCCCGATTTTTTGATCTTCAAGTTTAAGTGAACAGCGAGCCCCATTGATAATCATGAAATGGAAATTATTTGTAACTTTCTACAAGTAGAACAATGAATAGTACAGGTAGACGGGTGAAATCTTTTTATATCT
This sequence comes from Cerceris ruficornis, assembly GCA_963989415.1. Taxonomy (NCBI): domain Eukaryota; kingdom Metazoa; phylum Arthropoda; class Insecta; order Hymenoptera; family Crabronidae; genus Cerceris; species Cerceris ruficornis. The sequence goes on from CAXDIW010000076.1 coordinate 1,889,569, forward strand.
TGCTTCTAAATAGTCTAAGAAACATATATGCAAAGCATCGAAACAGTACAATTCGCCAATTTTTTGTTCTTCAAGTTTAAGTGAACTACGAGCCCCATTGTTAATCCTTTAACGGAAATTAATTGTAACTTTCTACAAGTAGAACAATGATTGGAACACGTAGACGGTTGAAATCTTTGTATATATTGCTTCCATTTAGTCTAAGAAACATATATGCAAAGCATCCAAACAGTACCATTCGCCAATTTTTTGTTCTTCAAGTTTAAGTGAACAACGAGCCCCATTGATAATCATGAAACGGAAATTATTTGTAACTTTCGACAAGTAGAACAATGAATGGAACAGGTAGACGGTTGAAATCTTTGTATATATTGCTTCTATATAATCTAAGAAACATATATGCAAAGCATCCAAACAGTACAATTCGCCAATTATTTCATCTTCATGTTTAAGTGAACTACGAGCCCCATTGTTAATACTTTAACGGAAATTATTTGTAACTTCCGACAAGTAGAACAATGAATGGAACAGGTAGACGGTTGAAATCATTGTATATATTGCTTCTATATAGTCTAAGAAACATATATGCAAAGCATCCAAACAGTACAATTCGCCAATTTTTTGCTCTTCAAGTTTAAGTAAACTACGATCCCCATTGTTAATCCCTTAACGGAAATTATTTGTAAATTTCGACAAGTAGAACAATGAATGGAACAGGTAGACGGTTGAAATCTTTGTATATATTGCTTCTATATAATCTAAGAAACATATATGCAAAGCATCCAAACAGTACAATTCGCCAATTATTTCATCTTCATGTTTAAGTGAACTACGAGCCCCATTGTTAATACTTTAACGGAAATTATTTGTAACTTCCGACAAGTAGAACAATGAATGGAACAGGTAGACGGTTGAAATCATTGTATATATTGCTTCTATATAGTCTAAGAAACATATATGCAAAGCATCCAAACAGTACAATTCGCCAATTTTTTGCTCTTCCAGTTTAAGTAAACTACGATCCCCATTGTTAATCCCTTAACGGAAATTATTTGTAACTTTCGACAAGTAGAACAATGAATGGAACAGGTAGACGGTTGAAATCTTTGTATATATTGCTTCTATATAATCTAAGAAACATATATGCAAAGCATCCAAACAGTACAATTCGCCAATTATTTCATCTTCATGTTTAAGTGAACTACGAGCCCCATTGTTAATACTTTAACGGAAATTATTTGTAACTTCCGACAAGTAGAACAATGAATGGAACTGGTAGACGGTTGAAATCTTTGTATATATTGCTTCCATATAGTCTGAGAAACAAATATGCAAAGCATCCAAACAGTACAATTCGCCAATTTTTTGTTCTTCAAGTTTAAGTAAACTACGATCCCCATTGTTAATCCCTTAACGGAAATTATTTGTAACATTCGACAAGTAGAACAATGAATAGTGCAGGTAGACGGTTGAAATCTTTGTATATGTTGCTTCTATATAATCTAAGAAACATATATGCAAAGCATCCAAACAGCACAATTCGCCAATTATTTCATTCTTCATGTTTAAGTGAACTACGAGCCCCATTGTTAATACTTTAACGGAAATTATTTGTAACTTCCGACAAGTAGAACAATGAATGGATCATGTAGACGGTTGAAATCATTGTATATATTGCTTCTATATAGTCTACGAAACATATATGCAATGCATCCAAACAGTACCATTCGCCAATTTTTTGTTCTTCAAGTTTAAGTGAACAACGAGCCCCATTGATAATCATGAAACGGAAATTATTTGTAACTTTCTACAAGTAGAACAATGAATAGAACAGGTAGACGGTTGAAATCTTTATATATGTTGCTTCTATATAGTCTAAGAAACCTATATGCAAAGTATCTAAACAGTAACAATCGCCGATTTTTTGATCTTCAAGTTTAAGTGAACAGCGAGCCCCATTGATAATCATGAAATGGAAATTATTTGTAACTTTCTACAAGTAGAACAATGAATAGTACAGGTAGACGGGTGAAATCTTTTTATATCTTGCTTCTAAATAGTCTAAGAAACATATATGCAAAGCATCGAAACAGTACAATTCGCCAATTTTTTGTTCTTCAAGTTTAAGTGAACTACGAGCCCCATTGTTAATCCTTTAACGGAAATTAATTGTAACTTTCTACAAGTAGAACAATGATTGGAACACGTAGACGGTTGAAATCTTTGTATATATTGCTTCCATTTAGTCTAAGAAACATATATGCAAAGCATCCAAACAGTACAATTCGCCAATTTTTTGTTCTTCAAGTTTAGTGAACAATGAGCCCCAATGGTTAATCCTTTATCGGAAATTATTTGTAACGTTCGACAAGTAGAACAATGAATAGTGCAGGTAGACGGTTGAAATCTTTGTATATGTTGCTTCTATATAATCTAAGAAACATATATGCAAAGCATCCAAACAGTACAATTCGCCAATTATTTCATCTTCATGTTTAAGTGAACTACGAGCCCCATTGTTAATACTTTAACGGAAATTATTTGTAACTTCCGACAAGTAGAACAATGAATGGAACTGGTAGACGGTTGAAATCTTTGTATATATTGCTTCCATATAGTCTAAGAAACAAATATGCAAAGCATCCAAACAGTACAATTCGCCAATTTTTTGTTCTTCAAGTTTAAGTAAACTACGATCCCCATTGTTAATTCCTTAACGGAAATTATTTGTAACATTCGACAAGTAGAACAATGAATAGTGCAGGTAGACGGTTGAAATCTTTGTATATGTTGCTTCTATATAATCTAAGAAACATATATGCAAAGCATCCAAACAGCACAATTCGCCAATTATTTCATCTTCATGTTTAAGTGAACTACGAGCCCCATTGTTAATCCTTTAAAGGAAATTATTTGTAAATTTCGACAAGTAGAACAATGAATGGATCATGTAGACGGTTGAAATCATTGCATATATTGCTTCTATATAGTCTACGAAACATTTATGCAAAGCATCCAAACAATAGAATTCGCCAATTTTTTGTTCTTCAAGTTTAAGTGAACTACGAGCCCCATTGTTAATCCTTTAACGGAAATTAATTGTAACTTTCTACAAGTAGAACAATGATTGGAACACGTAGACGGTTGAAATCTTTGTATATATTGCTTCCATTTAGTCTAAGAAACATATATGCAAAGCATCCAAACAGTACCATTCGCCAATTTTTTGTTCTTCAAGTTTAAGTGAACAACGAGCCCCATTGATAATCATGAAACGGAAATTATTTGTAACTTTCGACAAGTAGAACATTGAATGGAACAGGTAGACGGTTGAAATCTTTGTATATATTGCTTCTATATAGTATGAGAAACATATATGCAAAGCATCCAAACAGTACAATTCGCCAATTTTTTGTTCTTCAAGTTTAAGTGAACAATGAGCCCCAATGGTTAATCCGTTATCGGAAATTATTTGTAACTTTCGACAAGTAGAACAATGAATGGAACAGGTAGACGGTTGAAATCTTTGTATATATTGCTTCTATATAGTCTGAGAAACATATATGCAAAGCATCCAAACAGTACAATTCGACAATTTTTTGTTCTTCAAGTTTAGTGAACTACGAGCCCCATTGTTAATACTTTAACGGAAATTATTTGTAACTTCCGACAAGTAGAACAATGAATGGAACAGGTAGACGGTTGAAATCAATGTATATATTGCTTCTATATAGTCTAAGAAACATATATGCAAAGCATCCAAACAGTACCATTCGCCAATTTTTTGTTCTTCAAGTTTAAGTGAACAATGAGCCCCAATGGTTAATCCTTTATCGGAAATTATTTGTAATTTTCGACAAGTAGAACAATGAATGGAACAGTTAGACGGTTGAAATATTTGTATATATTGCTTCTATATAATCTAAGAAACATATATGCAAAGCATCCAAACAGTACCATTCGCCACTTTTTTGTTCTTCAAGTTTAAGTGAACAACGAGCCCCATTGTTAATCCTTTAAAGGAAATTATTTGTAAATTTCGACAAGTAGAACAATGATTGGAACACATAGACGGTTGAAACCTTTGTATATATTGCTTCCATATAGTCTGACAAACATGTACGCAAAGCATCCAAACAGTACCATTCGCCAATTTTTTGATCTTCAAGTTTAAGTGAACAATGAGCCCCAATGGTTAATCCTTTAAAGGAAATTATTTGTAAATTTCGACAAGTAGAACAATGAATGGAACAGGTAGACGGTTGAAAAAATTGTATATATTGCTTCTATATAGTCTAAGAAACATATATGCAAAGCATCCAAACAGTACAATTCGCCAATTTTTTGTTCTTCAAGTTTAAGTAAACTACGATCCCCATTGTTAATCACTTAACGGTAATTATTTGTAACTTTCGACAAGTAGAACAATGAATGGAACAGGTAGACGGTTGAAATCATTGTATATATTGCTTCTATATAGTCTAAGAAACATATATGCAAAGCATCCAAACAGTACAATTCGCCAATTTTTTGTTCTTCAAGTTTAAGTGAACAATGAGCCCCATTGGTTAATCCGTTATCGGAAATTATTTGTAACTTTCGACAAGTAGAACAATGAATGGAACAGGTAGACGGTTGAAATCTTTGTATATATTGCTTCTATATAGTCTGAGAAACACATATGCAAAGCATCCAAACAGTACCATTCGCCAATTTTTTGTTCTTCAAGTTTAAGTGAACTACGAGCCCCATTGTTAATCCTTTACGGAAATTAATTGTAACTTTCTACAACTAGAACAATGATTGGAACACGCAGACGGTTGAAATCTTTGTATATATTGCTTCCATATAGTCTAAGAAACATATATGCAAAGCATCCAAACAGTACCATTCGCCAATTTTTTGTTCTTCAAGTTTAAGTGAACAATGAGCCCCGTTGTTAATCCTTTATCGGAAATTATTTGTAACTTTCGACAAGTAGAACAATGATTGGAACACGTAGACGGTTGAAATCTTTGTATATATTACTTCCATATAGTCTAAGAAACATATATGCAAAGCATCCAAACAGTACTATTCGCCAATTTTATGTTCTTCAAGTTTAAGTAAACTACGATCCCCATTGTTAATCCCTTAACGGAAATTATTTGTAACTTTCGACAAGTAGAACAATGAATGGAACAGGTAGACGGTTGAAATCTTTGTATATATTGCTTCTATATAGTATGAGAAACATATATGCAAAGCATCCAAACAGTACAATTCGCCAATTTTTTGTTCTTCAAGTTTAAGTAAACTACGATCCCCATTGTTAATCCCTTAACGGAAATTATTTGTAACTTTCGACAAGTAGAACAATGAATGGAACAGGTAGACGGTTGAAATCATTATGTATATTGCTTCTATATAGTCTAAGAAACATATATGAAAAGCATCCAAACAGTACAAATCGACAATTTTTTGTTCTTCAAGTTAAGTGAACTACGAGCCCCATTGTTAATCCTTTAAAGGAAATTATTTGTAAATTTCGGCAAGGAGAACAATGAATGGAATAGGTAGACGGTTGAAATCAATGTATATATTGCTTCCATATAGTCTAAGAAACATGTACGCAAAGCATCCAAACAGTACCATTCGCCAATTTTTTGTTCTTCAAGTTTAAGTGAACAATGAGCCCCAATGGTTAATCCTTTATCGGAAATTATTTGTAATTTTCGACATGTAGAACAATGATTGGAACACGTAGACGGTTGAAATCTTTGTATATATTGCTTCCATATAGTCTAAGAAACATGTACGCAAAGCATCCAAACAGTACAATTCGCCAATTTTTTGTTCTTCAAGTTTAAGTGAACTACGAGCCCCATTGTTAATCCTTTAACGGAAATTAATTGTAACTTTCTACAAGTAGAACAATGATTGGAACAGGTAGACGGTTGAAATATTTGTATATATTGCTTCCATATAGTCTAAGAAACATGTACGCAAAGCATACAAAACAGTACCATTCGCCAATTTCTTGTTCTTCAAGTTTAACTGAACAATGAGCCCCATTGTTAATCCTTTATCGGAAATTATTTGTAAATTTCGACAAGTAGAACAATGAATGGGACAGGTAGACTGTTGAAATCATTGTATATATTGCTTCTATATAATCTACGAAACATATATGCAAAGCATCCAAACAGTACAATTCGCCAATTTTTTGTTCTTCAAGTTTAAGTGAACTACGAGCCCCATTGATAATCATGAAACGGAAATTATTTGTAACTTTCGACAAGTAGAACAATGAATGGAACAGGTAGACGGTTGAAATCTTTGTATATATTGCTTCTATATAATCTAAGAAACATATATGCAAAGCATCCAAACAGTACAATTCGCCAATTATTTCATCTTCATGTTTAAGTGAACTACGAGCCCCATTGTTAATACTTTAACGGAAATTATTTGTAACTTCCGACAAGTAGAACAATGAATGGAACAGGTTGACGGTTGAAATCATTGTATATATTGCTTCTATATAGTCTAAGAAACATATATGCAAAGCATCCAAACAGTACAATTCGCCAATTTTTTGCTCTTCAAGTTTAAGTAAACTACGATCCCCATTGTTAATCCCTTAACGGAAATTATTTGTAAATTTCGACAAGTAGAACAATGAATGAAACAGGTAGACGGTTGAAATCTTTGTATATATTGCTTCTATATAATCTAAGAAACATATATGCAAAGCATCCAAAGAGTACAATTCGCCAATTATTTCATCTTCATGTTTAAGTGAACTACGAGCCCCATTGTTAATACTTTAACGGAAATTATTTGTAACTTCCGACAAGTAGAACAATGAATGGAACTGGTAGACGGTTGAAATCAATGTATATATTGCTTCTATATAGTCTAAGAAACATATATGCAAAGCATCCAAACAGTACAATTCGCCAATTTTTTGTTCTTCAAGTTTAAGTGAACAATGAGCCCCATTGTTAATCCTTTATCGGAAATTATTTGTAATTTTCGACAAGTAGAACAATGAATGGAACAGGTAGACGGTTGAAATCTTTGTGTATATGGCTTCTATATAATCTAAGAAACATATATGCAAAGCATCCAAACAGTACAATTCGCCAATTAGTTCATCTTCATGTTTAAGTGAACTACGATCCCCATTGTTAATACTTTAACGGAAATTATTTGTAACTTCCGACAAGTAGAACAATGAATGGAACTGGTAGACGGTTGAAATCTTTGTGTATGTTGCTTCTATATATTCTAAGAAACATATATGCAAAGCATCCAAACAGTACAATTCGCCAATTTTTTGTTCTTCAAGTTTAAGTGAACAATGAGCCCCAATGGTTAATCCGTTATCGGAAATTATTTGTAACTTTCGACAAGTAGCACAATGAATGGAACAGGTAGACTGTTGAAATCATTGTATATATTGCTTCTATATAGTCTAAGAAGCATATATGCAAAGCATCCAAACAGTACAATTCGCCAATTTTTTGTTCTTCAAGTTTAAGTGAACTACGAGCCCCATTGTTAATCCTTTAAAGGAAATTATTTGTAAATTTCGACAAGTAGAACAATGAATGGATCATGTAGACGGTTGAAATCATTGTATATATTGCTTCTATATAGTCTACGAAACATATATGCAATGCATCCAAACAGTACCATTCGCCAATTTTTTGTTCTTCAAGTTTAAGTGAACAACGAGCCCCATTGATAATCATGAAACGGAAATTATTTGTAACTTTCTACAAGTAGAACAATGAATAGAACAGGTAGACGGTTGAAATCTTTATATATGTTGCTTCTATATAGTCTAAGAAACCTATATGCAAAGTATCTAAACAGTAACAATCGCCGATTTTTTGATCTTCAAGTTTAAGTGAACAGCGAGCCCCATTGATAATCATGAAATGGAAATTATTTGTAACTTTCTACAAGTAGAACAATGAATAGTACAGGTAGACGGGTGAAATCTTTTTATATCTTGCTTCTAAATAGTCTAAGAAACATATATGCAAAGCATCGAAACAGTACAATTCGCCAATTTTTTGTTCTTCAAGTTTAAGTGAACTACGAGCCCCATTGTTAATCCTTTAACGGAAATTAATTGTAACTTTCTACAAGTAGAACAATGATTGGAACAGGTAGACGGTTGAAATCTTTGTATATATTGCTTCCATTTAGTCTAAGAAACATGTACGCAAAGCATCCAAACAGTACCATTCGCCAATTTCTTGTTCTTCAAGTTTAAGTGAACAATGAGCCCCATTGTTAATCCTTTATCGGAAATTATTTGTAAATTTCGACAAGTAGAACAATGAATGGGACAGGTAGACTGTTGAAATCATTGTATATATTGCTTCTATATAATCTAAGAAACATATATGCAAAGCATCCAAACAGTACAATTCGCCAATTATTTCATCTTCATGTTTAAGTGAACTACGAGCCCCATTGTTAATCCTTTAAAGGAAATTATTTGAAAATTTCAACAAGTAGAACAATGAATGGATCATGTAGACGGTTGAAATCATTGCATATATTGCTTCTATATAGCCTACGAAACATTTATGCAAAGCATCCAAACAGTACAATTCGCCAATTATTTCATCTTCATGTTTAAGTGAACTACGAGCCCCATTGTTAATCCTTTAAAGGAAATTATTTGAAAATTTCAACAAGTAGAACAATGAATGGAACAGGTAGACGGTTGAAATCTTTGTATATATTGCTTCTATATAGTATGAGAAACATATATGCAAAGCATCCAAACAGTACAATTCGCACATTTTTTGTTCTTCAAGTTTAAGTGAACTACGAGCCCCATTGATAATCATGAAACGGAAATTATTTGTAACTTTCGACAAGTAGAACAATGAATGGAACAGGTAGACGGTTGAAATCTTTGTATATATTGCTTCTATATAATCTAAGAAACATATATGCAAAGCATCCAAACAGTACAATTCGCCAATTATTTCATCTTCATGTTTAAGTGAACTACGAGCCCCATTGTTAATCCTTTAAAGGAAATTATTTGAAAATTTCAACAAGTAGAACAATGAATGGATCATGTAGACGGTTGAAATCATTGCATATATTGCTTCTATATAGTCTACGAAACATTTATGCAAAGCATCCAAACAGTAGAATTCGCCAATTTTTTGTTCTTCAAGTTTAAGTGAACTACGAGCCCCATTGTTAATCCTTTAACGGGAATTAATTGTAACTTTCTACAAGTAGAACAATGATTGGAACACGTAGACGGTTGAAATCTTTGTATATATTGCTTCTATATAATCTAAGAAACATATATGCAAAGCATCCAAACAGTACAATTCGCCAATTATTTCATCTTCATGTTTAAGTGAACTACGAGCCCCATTGTTAATACTTTAACGGAAATTATTTGTAACTTCCGACAAGTAGAACAATGAATGGAACTGGTAGACGGTTGAAATCTTTGTATATATTGCTTCCATATAGTCTAAGAAACAAATATGCAAAGCATCCAAACAGTACAATTCGCCAATTTTTTGTTCTTCAAGTTTAAGTAAACTACGATCCCCATTGTTAATTCCTTAACGGAAATTATTTGTAACATTCGACAAGTAGAACAATGAATAGTGCAGGTAGACGGTTGAAATCTTTGTATATGTTGGTTCTATATAATCTAAGAAACAAATATGCAAAGCATCCAAACAGCACAATTCGCCAATTATTTCATCTTCATGTTTAAGTGAACTACGAACCCCATTGTTAATCCTTTAAAGGAAATTGTTTGTAAATTTCGACAAGTAGAACAATGAATGGATCATGTAGACGGTTGAAATCATTGCATATATTGCTTCTATATAGTCTAAGAAACATATATCCAAAGCATCCAAACAGTACAATTCGCCAATTTTTTGCTCTTCAAGTTTAAGTAAACTACGATCCCCATTGTTAATCCCTTAACGGAAATTATTTGTAAATTTCGACAAGTAGAACAATGAATGGAACAGGTAGACGGTTGAAATCTTTGTATATATTGCTTCTATATAATCTAAGAAACATATATGCAAAGCATCCAAACAGTACAATTCGCCAATTATTTCATCTTCATGTTTAAGTGAACTACGAGCCCCATTGTTAATACTTTAACGGAAATTATTTGTAACTTCCGACAAGTAGAACAATGAATGGAACTGGTAGACGGTTGAAATCAATGTATATATTGCTTCTATATAGTCTAAGAAACATATATGCAAAGCATCCAAACAGTACAATTCGCCAATTTTTTGTTCTTCAAGTTTAAGTGAACAATGAGCCCCATTGTTAATCCTTTATCGGAAATTATTTGTAATTTTCGACAAGTAGAACAATGAATGGAACAGGTAGACGGTTGAAATCTTTGTGTATATGGCTTCTATATAATCTAAGAAACATATATGCAAAGCATCCAAACAGTACAATTCGCCAATTATTTCATCTTCATGTTTAAGTGAACTACGAGCCCCATTGTTAATACTTTAACGGAAATTATTTGTAACTTCCGACAAGTAGAACAATGAATGGAACTGGTAGACGGTTGAAATCTTTGTATATATTGCTTCCATATAGTCTAAGAAACAAATATGCAAAGCATCCAAACAGTACAATTCGCCAATTTTTTGTTCTTCAAGTTTAAGTGAACTACGAGCCCCATTGTTAATCCTTTAAAGGAAATTATTTGTAAATTTCGACATGTAGAACAATGAATGGAACAGGTAGACGGTTGAAATCAATGTATATATTGCTTCTATATAGTCTAAGAAACATATATGCAAAGCATCCAAACAGTACCATTCGCCAATTTTTTGTTCTTCAAGTTTAAGTGAACAATGAGCCCCAATGGTTAATCCTTTATCGGAAATTATTTGTAATTTTCGACAAGTAGAACAATGAATGGAACCGTTAGACGGTTGAAATATTTGTATATATTGCTTCTATATAATCTAAGAAACATATATGCAAAGCATCCAAACAGTACCATTCGCCACTTTTTTGTTCTTCAAGTTTAAGTGAACAACGAGCCCCATTGTTAATCCTTTAAAGGAAATTATTTGTAAATTTCGACAAGTAGAACAATGATTGGAACACGTAGACGGTTGAAATCTTTGTATATATTGCTTCCATATAGTCTGAGAAACATGTACGCAAAGCATCCAAACAGTACCATTCGCCAATTTTTTGATCTTCAAGTTTAAGTGAACAATGAGCCCCAATGGTTAATCCTTTAAAGGAAATTATTTGTAAATTTCGACAAGTAGAACAATGAATGGAACAGGTAGACGGTTGAAAAAATTGTATATATTGCTTCTATATAGTCTAAGAAACATATATGCAAAGCATCCAAACAGTACAATTCGCCAATTTTTTGTTCTTCAAGTTTAAGTAAACTACGATCCCCATTGTTAATCACTTAACGGTAATTATTTGTAACTTTCGACAAGTAGAACAATGAATGGAACAGGTAGACGGTTGAAATCATTGTATATATTGCTTCTATATAGTCTAAGAAACATATATGCAAAGCATCCAAACAGTACAATTCGCCAATTTTTTGTTCTTCAAGTTTAAGTGAACAATGAGCCCCATTGGTTAATCCGTTATCGGAAATTATTTGTAACTTTCGACAAGTAGAACAATGAATGGAACAGGTAGACGGTTGAAATCTTTGTATATATTGCTTCTATATAGTCTGAGAAACACATATGCAAAGCATCCAAACAGTACCATTCGCCAATTTTTTGTTCTTCAAGTTTAAGTGAACTACGAGCCCCATTGTTAATCCTTTACGGAAATTAATTGTAACTTTCTACAACTAGAACAATGATTGGAACACGCAGACGGTTGAAATCTTTGTATATATTGCTTCCATATAGTCTAAGAAACATATATGCAAAGCATCCAAACAGTACCATTCGCCAATTTTTTGTTCTTCAAGTTTAAGTGAACAATGAGCCCCGTTGTTAATCCTTTATCGGAAATTATTTGTAACTTTCGACAAGTAGAACAATGATTGGAACACGTAGACGGTTGAAATCTTTGTATATATTACTTCCATATAGTCTAAGAAACATATATGCAAAGCATCCAAACAGTACAATTCGCCAATTTTTTGTTCTTCAAGTTTAAGTGAACTACGAGCCCCATTGTTAATCCTTTAACGGAAATTAATTGTAACTTTCTACAAGTAGAACAATGATTGGAACAGGTAGACGGTTGAAATATTTGTATATATTGCTTCCATATAGTCTAAGAAACATGTACACAAAGCATCCAAACAGTACCATTCGCCAATTTTTTGTTCTTCAAGTTTACGTGAACAATGAGCCCCATTGTTAATCCTTTATCGGAAATTATTTGTAAATTTCGACAAGTAGAACAATGAATGGGACAGGTAGACTGTTGAAATCATTGTATATATTGCTTCTATATAGTCTAAGAAACATATATGAAAAGCATCCAAACAGTACAATTCGACAATTTTCTGTTCTTCAAGTTTAGTGAACTACGAGCCCCATTGTTAATACTTTAACGGAAATTATTTGTAACTTCCGACAAGTAGAACAATGAATGGAACAGGTAGACGGTTGAAATCAATGTATATATTGCTTCTATATAGTCTAAGAAACATATATGAAAAGCGTCCAAACAGTACAATTCGCCAATTTTTTGCTCTTCAAGTTTAAGTGAACTACGAGCCCCATTGTTAATCCTTTAAAGGAAATTATTTGTAAATTTCGGCAAGGAGAACAATGAATGGAATAGGTAGACGGTTGAAATCAATGTATATATTGCTTCCATATAGTCTAAGAAACATGTACGCAAAGCATCCAAACAGTACCATTCGCCAATTTTTTGTTCTTCAAGTTTAAGTGAACAATGAGCCCCAATGGTTAATCCTTTATCGGAAATTATTTGTAATTTTCGACATGTAGAACAATGATTGGAACACGTAGACGGTTGAAATCTTTGTATATATTGCTTCCATATAGTCTAAGAAACATGTACGCAAAGCATCCAAACAGTACAATTCGCCAATTTTTTGTTCTTCAAGTTTAAGTGAACTACGAGCCCCATTGTTAATCCTTTAACGGAAATTAATTGTAACTTTCTACAAGTAGAACAATGATTGGAACAGGTAGACGGTTGAAATATTTGTATATATTGCTTCCATATAGTCTAAGAAACATGTACGCAAAGCATCCAAACAGTACCATTCGCCAATTTCTTGTTCTTCAAGTTTAACTGAACAATGAGCCCCATTGTTAATCCTTTATCGGAAATTATTTGTAAATTTCGACAAGTAGAACAATGAATGGGACAGGTAGACTGTTGAAATCATTGTATATATTGCTTCTATATAATCTACGAAACATATATGCAAAGCATCCAAACAGTACAATTCGCCAATTTTTTGTTCTTCAAGTTTAAGTGAACTACGAGCCCCATTGATAATCATGAAACGGAAATTATTTGTAACTTTCGACAAGTAGAACAATGAATGGAACAGGTAGACGGTTGAAATCTTTGTATATATTGCTTCTATATAATCTAAGAAACATATATGCAAAGCATCCAAACAGTACAATTCGCCAATTATTTCATCTTCATGTTTAAGTGAACTACGAGCCCCATTGTTAATACTTTAACGGAAATTATTTGTAACTTCCGACAAGTAGAACAATGAATGGAACAGGTTGACGGTTGAAATCATTGTATATATTGCTTCTATATAGTCTAAGAAACATATATGCAAAGCATCCAAACAGTACAATTCGCCAATTTTTTGCTCTTCAAGTTTAAGTAAACTACGATCCCCATTGTTAATCCCTTAACGGAAATTATTTGTAAATTTCGACAAGTAGAACAATGAATGAAACAGGTAGACGGTTGAAATCTTTGTATATATTGCTTCTATATAATCTAAGAAACATATATGCAAAGCATCCAAAGAGTACAATTCGCCAATTATTTCATCTTCATGTTTAAGTGAACTACGAGCCCCATTGTTAATACTTTAACGGAAATTATTTGTAACTTCCGACAAGTAGAACAATGAATGGAACTGGTAGACGGTTGAAATCAATGTATATATTGCTTCTATATAGTCTAAGAAACATATATGCAAAGCATCCAAACAGTACAATTCGCCAATTTTTTGTTCTTCAAGTTTAAGTGAACAATGAGCCCCATTGTTAATCCTTTATCGGAAATTATTTGTAATTTTCGACAAGTAGAACAATGAATGGAACAGGTAGACGGTTGAAATCTTTGTGTATATGGCTTCTATATAATCTAAGAAACATATATGCAAAGCATCCAAACAGTACAATTCGCCAATTATTTCATCTTCATGTTTAAGTGAACTACGATCCCCATTGTTAATACTTTAACGGAAATTATTTGTAACTTCCGACAAGTAGAACAATGAATGGAACTGGTAGACGGTTGAAATCTTTGTGTATGTTGCTTCTATATATTCTAAGAAACATATATGCAAAGCATCCAAACAGTACAATTCGCCAATTTTTTGTTCTTCAAGTTTAAGTGAACAATGAGCCCCAATGGTTAATCCGTTATCGGAAATTATTTGTAACTTTCGACAAGTAGCACAATGAATGGAACAGGTAGACTGTTGAAATCATTGTATATATTGCTTCTATATAGTCTAAGAAGCATATATGCAAAGCATCCAAACAGTACAATTCGCCAATTTTTTGTTCTTCAAGTTTAAGTGAACTACGAGCCCCATTGTTAATCCTTTAAAGGAAATTATTTGTAAATTTCGACAAGTAGAACAATGAATGGATCATGTAGACGGTTGAAATCATTGTATATATTGCTTCTATATAGTCTACGAAACATATATGCAATGCATCCAAACAGTACCATTCGCCAATTTTTTGTTCTTCAAGTTTAAGTGAACAACGAGCCCCATTGATAATCATGAAACGGAAATTATTTGTAACTTTCTACAAGTAGAACAATGAATAGAACAGGTAGACGGTTGAAATCTTTATATATGTTGCTTCTATATAGTCTAAGAAACCTATATGCAAAGTATCTAAACAGTAACAATCGCCGATTTTTTGATCTTCAAGTTTAAGTGAACAGCGAGCCCCATTGATAATCATGAAATGGAAATTATTTGTAACTTTCTACAAGTAGAACAATGAATAGTACAGGTAGACGGGTGAAATCTTTTTATATCTTGCTTCTAAATAGTCTAAGAAACATATATGCAAAGCATCGAAACAGTACAATTCGCCAATTTTTTGTTCTTCAAGTTTAAGTGAACTACGAGCCCCATTGTTAATCCTTTAACGGAAATTAATTGTAACTTTCTACAAGTAGAACAATGATTGGAACAGGTAGACGGTTGAAATCTTTGTATATATTGCTTCCATTTAGTCTAAGAAACATGTACGCAAAGCATCCAAACAGTACCATTCGCCAATTTCTTGTTCTTCAAGTTTAAGTGAACAATGAGCCCCATTGTTAATCCTTTATCGGAAATTATTTGTAAATTTCGACAAGTAGAACAATGAATGGGACAGGTAGACTGTTGAAATCATTGTATATATTGCTTCTATATAATCTAAGAAACATATATGCAAAGCATCCAAACAGTACAATTCGCCAATTATTTCATCTTCATGTTTAAGTGAACTACGAGCCCCATTGTTAATCCTTTAAAGGAAATTATTTGAAAATTTCAACAAGTAGAACAATGAATGGATCATGTAGACGGTTGAAATCATTGCATATATTGCTTCTATATAGCCTACGAAACATTTATGCAAAGCATCCAAACAGTACAATTCGCCAATTATTTCATCTTCATGTTTAAGTGAACTACGAGCCCCATTGTTAATCCTTTAAAGGAAATTATTTGAAAATTTCAACAAGTAGAACAATGAATGGAACAGGTAGACGGTTGAAATCTTTGTATATATTGCTTCTATATAGTATGAGAAACATATATGCAAAGCATCCAAACAGTACAATTCGCACATTTTTTGTTCTTCAAGTTTAAGTGAACTACGAGCCCCATTGATAATCATGAAACGGAAATTATTTGTAACTTTCGACAAGTAGAACAATGAATGGAACAGGTAGACGGTTGAAATCTTTGTATATATTGCTTCTATATAATCTAAGAAACATATATGCAAAGCATCCAAACAGTACAATTCGCCAATTATTTCATCTTCATGTTTAAGTGAACTACGAGCCCCATTGTTAATCCTTTAAAGGAAATTATTTGAAAATTTCAACAAGTAGAACAATGAATGGATCATGTAGACGGTTGAAATCATTGCATATATTGCTTCTATATAGTCTACGAAACATTTATGCAAAGCATCCAAACAGTAGAATTCGCCAATTTTTTGTTCTTCAAGTTTAAGTGAACTACGAGCCCCATTGTTAATCCTTTAACGGGAATTAATTGTAACTTTCTACAAGTAGAACAATGATTGGAACACGTAGACGGTTGAAATCTTTGTATATATTGCTTCTATATAATCTAAGAAACATATATGCAAAGCATCCAAACAGTACAATTCGCCAATTATTTCATCTTCATGTTTAAGTGAACTACGAGCCCCATTGTTAATACTTTAACGGAAATTATTTGTAACTTCCGACAAGTAGAACAATGAATGGAACTGGTAGACGGTTGAAATCTTTGTATATATTGCTTCCATATAGTCTAAGAAACAAATATGCAAAGCATCCAAACAGTACAATTCGCCAATTTTTTGTTCTTCAAGTTTAAGTAAACTACGATCCCCATTGTTAATTCCTTAACGGAAATTATTTGTAACATTCGACAAGTAGAACAATGAATAGTGCAGGTAGACGGTTGAAATCTTTGTATATGTTGGTTCTATATAATCTAAGAAACAAATATGCAAAGCATCCAAACAGCACAATTCGCCAATTATTTCATCTTCATGTTTAAGTGAACTACGAACCCCATTGTTAATCCTTTAAAGGAAATTGTTTGTAAATTTCGACAAGTAGAACAATGAATGGATCATGTAGACGGTTGAAATCATTGCATATATTGCTTCTATATAGTCTAAGAAACATATATCCAAAGCATCCAAACAGTACAATTCGCCAATTTTTGCTCTTCAAGTTTAAGTAAACTACGATCCCCATTGTTAATCCCTTAACGGAAATTATTTGTAAATTTCGACAAGTAGAACAATGAATGGAACAGGTAGACGGTTGAAATCTTTGTATATATTGCTTCTATATAATCTAAGAAACATATATGCAAAGCATCCAAACAGTACAATTCGCCAATTATTTCATCTTCATGTTTAAGTGAACTACGAGCCCCATTGTTAATACTTTAACGGAAATTATTTGTAACTTCCGACAAGTAGAACAATGAATGGAACTGGTAGACGGTTGAAATCAATGTATATATTGCTTCTATATAGTCTAAGAAACATATATGCAAAGCATCCAAACAGTACAATTCGCCAATTTTTTGTTCTTCAAGTTTAAGTGAACAATGAGCCCCATTGTTAATCCTTTATCGGAAATTATTTGTAATTTTCGACAAGTAGAACAATGAATGGAACAGGTAGACGGTTGAAATCTTTGTGTATATGGCTTCTATATAATCTAAGAAACATATATGCAAAGCATCCAAACAGTACAATTCGCCAATTATTTCATCTTCATGTTTAAGTGAACTACGAGCCCCATTGTTAATACTTTAACGGAAATTATTTGTAACTTCCGACAAGTAGAACAATGAATGGAACTGGTAGACGGTTGAAATCTTTGTATATATTGCTTCCATATAGTCTAAGAAACAAATATGCAAAGCATCCAAACAGTACAATTCGCCAATTTTTTGTTCTTCAAGTTTAAGTGAACTACGAGCCCCATTGTTAATCCTTTAAAGGAAATTATTTGTAAATTTCGACATGTAGAACAATGAATGGATCATGTAGACGGTTGAAATCATTGTATATATTGCTTCTATATAGTCTACGAAACATATATGCAATGCATCCAAACAGTACCATTCGCCAATTTTTTGTTCTTCAAGTTTAAGTGAACAACGAGCCCCATTGATAATCATGAAACGGAAATTATTTGTAACTTTCTACAAGTAGAACAATGAATAGAACAGGTAGACGGTTGAAATCTTTATATATGTTGCTTCTATATAGTCTAAGAAACCTATATGCAAAGTATCTAAACAGTAACAATCCCCGATTTTTTGATCTTCAAGTTTAAGTGAACAGCGAGCCCCATTGATAATCATGAAATGGAAATTATTTGTAACTTTCTACAAGTAGAACAATGAATAGTACAGGTAGACGGGTGAAATCTTTTTATATCTTGCTTCTAAATAGTCTAAGAAACATATATGCAAAGCATCGAAACAGTACAATTCGCCAATTTTTTGTTCTTCAAGTTTAAGTGAACTACGAGCCCCATTGTTAATCCTTTAACGGAAATTAATTGTAACTTTCTACAAGTAGAACAATGATTGGAACACGTAGACGGTTGAAATCTTTGTATATATTGCTTCCATTTAGTCTAAGAAACATATATGCAAAGCATCCAAACAGTACAATTCGCCAATTTTTTGATCTTCAAGTTTAGTGAACAATGAGCCCCAATGGTTAATCCTTTATAGGAAATTATTTGTAACTTTCGACAAGTAGAACAATGAATAGTGCAGGTAGACGGTTGAAATCTTTGTATATATTGCTTCTATATAGTCTAAGAAACATATATGCAAAGCATCCAAACAGTACAATTCGCCAATTTTTTGCTCTTCAAGTTTAAGTAAACTACGATCCCCATTGTTAATCCCTTAACGGAAATTATTTGTAAATTTCGACAAGTAGAACAATGAATGAAACAGGTAGACGGTTGAAATCTTTGTATATATTGCTTCTATATAATCTAAGAAACATATATGCAAAGCATCCAAACAGTACAATTCGCCAATTATTTCATCTTCATGTTTAAGTGAACTACGAGCCCCATTGTTAATACTTTAACGGAAATTATTTGTAACTTCCGACAAGTAGAACAATGAATGGAACTGGTAGACGGTTGAAATCAATGTATATATTGCTTCTATATAGTCTAAGAAACATATATGCAAAGCATCCAAACAGTACAATTCGCCAATTTTTTGTTCTTCAAGTTTAAGTGAACAATGAGCCCCATTGTTAATCCTTTATCGGAAATTATTTGTAATTTTCGACAAGTAGAACAATGAATGGAACAGGTAGACGGTTGAAATCTTTGTATATATTGCTTCCATATAGTCTAAGAAACAAATATGCAAAGCATCCAAACAGTACAATTCGCCAATTTTTTGTTCTTCAAGTTTAAGTAAACTACGATCCCCATTGTTAATTCCTTAACGGAAATTATTTGTAACATTCGACAAGTAGAACAATGAATAGTGCAGGTAGACGGTTGAAATCTTTGTATATGTTGCTTCTATATAATCTAAGAAACATATATGCAAAGCATCCAAACAGCACAATTCGCCAATTATTTCATCTTCATGTTTAAGTGAACTACGAACCCCATTGTTAATCCTTTAAAGGAAATTATTTGTAAATTTCGACAAGTAGAACAATGAATGGATCATGTAGACGGTTGAAATCATTGCATATATTGCTTCTATATAGTCTAAGAAACATATATCCAAAGCATCCAAACAGTACAATTCGCCAATTTTTTGCTCTTCAAGTTTAAGTAAACTACGATCCCCATTGTTAATCCCTTAACGGAAATTATTTGTAAATTTCGACAAATAGAACAATGAATGGAACAGGTAGACGGTTGAAATCTTTGTATATATTGCTTCTATATAATCTAAGAAACATATATGCAAAGCATCCAAACAGTACAATTCGCCAATTATTTCATCTTCATGTTTAAGTGAACTACGAGCCCCATTGTTAATACTTTAACGGAAATTATTTGTAACTTCCGACAAGTAGAACAATGAATGGAACTGGTAGACGGTTGAAATCAATGTATATATTGCTTCTATATAGTCTAAGAAACATATATGCAAAGCATCCAAACAGTACAATTCGCCAATTTTTTGTTCTTCAAGTTTAAGTGAACAATGAGCCCCATTGTTAATCCTTTATCGGAAATTATTTGTAATTTTCGACAAGTAGAACAATGAATGGAACAGGTAGACGGTTGAAATCTTTGTGTATATGGCTTCTATATAATCTAAGAAACATATATGCAAAGCATCCAAACAGTACAATTCGCCAATTATTTCATCTTCATGTTTAAGTGAACTACGAGCCCCATTGTTAATACTTTAACGGAAATTATTTGTAACTTCCGACAAGTAGAACAATGAATGGAACTGGTAGACGGTTGAAATCTTTGTATATATTGCTTCCATATAGTCTAAGAAACAAATATGCAAAGCATCCAAACAGTACAATTCGCCAATTATTTGTTCTTCAAGTGTAAGTAAACTACGATCCCCATTGTTAATTCCTTAACGGAAATTATTTGTAACATTCGACAAGTAGAACAATGAATAGTGCAGGTACACGGTTGAAATCTTTGTATATGTTGCTTCTATATAATCTAAGAAACATATATGCAAAGCATCCAAACAGCACAATTCGCCAATTATTTCATCTTCATGTTTAAGTGAACTACGAGCCCCATTGTTAATCCTTTAAAGGAAATTATTTGTAAATTTCGACAAGTAGAACAATGAATGGATCATGTAGACGGTTGAAATCATTGCATATATTGCTTCTATATAGTCTACGAAACATATATGCAAAGCATCCAAACAGTACAATTCGCCAATTTTTTGTTCTTCAAGTTTAAGTGAACTACGAGCCCCATTGTTAATCATTTAACGGAAATTAATTGTAACTTTCTACAAGTAGAACAATGATTGGAACACGTAGACGGTTGAAATCTTTGTATATATTGCTTCCATTTAGTCTAAGAAACATATATGCAAAGCATCCAAACAGTACCATTCGCCAATTTTTTGTTCTTCAAGTTTAAGTGAACAACGAGCCCCATTGTTAATCCTTTAAAGGAAATTATTTGTAAATTCCGACAAGTAGAACAATGAATGGAACAGGTAGACTGTTGAAATCATTGTATATATTGCTTCTACATAGTCTAAGAAACATATATGCATAGCGTCCAAACAGTAACAATCGCCAATTTTTTGATCTTCAAGTTTAAGTGAACAGCGAGCCCCATTGATAATCATGAAATGGAAATTATTTGTAACTTTCTACAAGTAGAACAATGAATGGAACAGGTAGACGGTTGAAATCTTTGTATATATTGCTTCCATATAGTCTAAGAAACAAATATGCAAAGCATCCAAACAGTACAATTCGCCAATTTTTTGTTCTTCAAGTTTAAGTAAACTACGATCCCCATTGTTAATTCCTTAACGGAAATTATTTGTAACATTCGACAAGTAGAACAATGAATAGTGCAGGTAGACGGTTGAAATCTTTGTATATGTTGCTTCTATATAATCTAAGAAACATATATGCAAAGCATCCAAACAGCACAATTCGCCAATTATTTCATCTTCATGTTTAAGTGAACTACGAACCCCATTGTTAATCCTTTAAAGGAAATTATTTGTAAATTTCGACAAGTAGAACAATGAATGGATCATGTAGACGGTTGAAATCATTGCATATATTGCTTCTATATAGTCTAAGAAACATATATCCAAAGCATCCAAACAGTACAATTCGCCAATTTTTTGCTCTTCAAGTTTAAGTAAACTACGATCCCCATTGTTAATCCCTTAACGGAAATTATTTGTAAATTTCGACAAGTAGAACAATGAATGGAACAGGTAGACGGTTGAAATCTTTGTATATATTGCTTCTATATAATCTAAGAAACATATATGCAAAGCATCCAAACAGTACAATTCGCCAATTATTTCATCTTCATGTTTAAGTGAACTACGAGCCCCATTGTTAATACTTTAACGGAAATTATTTGTAACTTCCGACAAGTAGAACAATGAATGGAACTGGTAGACGGTTGAAATCAATGTATATATTGCTTCTATATAGTCTAAGAAACATATATGCAAAGCATCCAAACAGTACAATTCGCCAATTTTTTGTTCTTCAAGTTTAAGTGAACAATGAGCCCCATTGTTAATCCTTTATCGGAAATTATTTGTAATTTTCGACAAGTAGAACAATGATTGGAACACGTAGACGGTTGAAATCTTTGTATATATTGCTTCCATTTAGTCTAAGAAACATATATGCAAAGCATCCAAACAGTACCATTCGCCAATTTTTTGTTCTTCAAGGTTAAGTGAACAATGAGCCCCATTGTTAATCCTTTATCGGAAATTATTTTTAACTTTCTACAAGTAGAACAATGATTGGAACATGTAGACGGTTGAAATATTTGTATATATTGCTTCTATATAATCTAAGAAACATATATGCAAAGCATCCAAACAGTACCATTCGCCAATTTTTTGTTCTTCAAGGTTAAGTGAAAAATGAGCCCCATTGTTAATCCTTTATTGGAAATTATTTGTAACTTTCGACAAGTAGAACAATGAATGGAACAGGTAGACGGTTGAAAACTTTGTATATATTGCTTCTATTTAGTCTAAGAAACATGTACGCAAAACATCCAAACAGTACCATTCGCCAATTTTTTGTTCCTCAAGTTTAAGTGAACAATGAGCCCCATTGTTAATCCTTTATCGGAAATTATTTGTAACTTTCGACAAGTAGAACAATGAATGGAACAGGTAGACGGTTGAAATCTTTGTAAATACTGCTTCTATATAGTCTTAGAAACATATATGCAAAGCATCCAAACAGTACAATTCGCCAATTTTTTGTTCTTCAAGGTTAAGTGAACAATGAGCCCCATTGTTAATCCTTTATCGGAAATTATTTGTAACTTTCGACAAGTAGAACAATGAATGGAACAGGTAGACGGTTGAAATCTTTGTATATATTGCTTCCATCTTGTGTAAGAAACAAATATGCAAAGCATCCAAACAGTACAATTCGCCAATTTATTGTTCTTCAAGTTTAAGTGAACAACGAGCCCCATTGTTAATCCTTTAAAGGAAATTATTTGTAAATTTCGACAAGTAGAACAATGATTGGAACACGTAGACGGTTGAAATCTTTGTATATATTGCTTCCATATAGTCTAAGAAACATGTACGCAAAGCATGCAAACAGTACCATTCGCCAATTTTTTGTTCTTCAAGTTTAAGTGAACAATGAGCCCCAATGGTTAATCCTTTATCGGAAATTATTTGTAATTTTCGACATGTAGAACAATGATTGGAACACGTAGACGGTTGAAATCTTTGTATATATTGCTTCCATATAGTCTAAGAAACATGTACGCAAAGCATCCAAACAGTACCATTCGCCAATTTTTTGTTCTTCAAGTTTAAGTGAACAATGAGACCCAATGGTTAATCCTTTATCGGAGATTATTTGTAACTTTCTACACGTATAACAATGAATAGGACAGGTAGACGGTTGAAATCTTTCTATATATTGCTTCTATATAGTCTAAGAAACATATATGCCAAGCATCCAAACAGTACAATTCGCCAATTTTTTGTTTTTCAAGTTTAAGTGAACTACGAGCCCCATTGTTAATCCTTTAACGGAAATTAATTGTAATTTTCTACAATTAGAACAATGAATGGATCAGGTAGACGGTTGAAATCATTGTATATGTTACATCTATATAGTCTAAGAAACATATATGCAAAGCATCCAAACAGTACCATTCGCGAATTTATTGTTCTTCAAGTTTAAGTGAACAACGAGCCCCATTGATAATCATGAAAGGGAAATTATTTCTAAATTTCGACAAGTAGAACAATGATTGGAACAGGTAGACGGGTGAAATCCTTCTATATATTGCTTCTATATAGTCTAAGAAACATATATGCAAAGCATCCAAACAGTACAATTCGCCAATTTTTTTGTTCTTCAAGTTTAAGTGAACTACGAGCCCCATTGTTAATCCTTTATCGGAAATTATTTGTAATTGTCGACAAATAGAACAATGAATGGAACAGGTAGACGGTTGAAATCTTTGTATATATTGCTTCTATATAGTCTAAGAAACATATATGCAAAGCATCCAAACAGTACAATTCGCCAATTTTTTTGTTCTTCAAGTTTAAGTGAACTACGAGCCCCATTGTTAATCCTTTATCGGAAATTATTTGTAATTGTCGGCAAATAGAACAATGAATGGAACAGGTAGACGGTTGAAATCTTTGTATATGTTGCTTCTATATAGTCTAAGAAACATATATGCAAAGCGTCCAAACAGTACAATTCGCCAATTATTTGATCTTCAAATTTAAGTGAACTACGAGCCCCATTGTTAATACTTTAACGGAAATTATTTGTAACTTGCGACAAGTAGAAGAATGAATGGAACAGGTAGCCGGTTGAAATCAATGTATATATTGATTCTATATAGTCTAAGAAACATATATGCAAAGCATCCAAACAGTACCATTCGCCAATTTTTTGTTCTTCAAGTTTAAGTGAACTACGAGCCCCATTGTTAATCCTTTCAAGGAAATTATTTGTAAATTTCGAAAAGTAGAACAATGAATGGATCATGTAGACGGTTGAAATCATTGTATATATTGCTTCTATATAGTCTACGAAACATATATGCACTGCATCCAAACAGTACAATTCGTCAATTTATTGTTCTTCAAGTTTAAGTGTACAACGAGCCCCATTGTTAATCCTTTAAAGGAAATTATTTGTAAATTTCGACAAGTAGAACAATGAATGGAATAGGTAGACCGTTGAAATCTTTGTATATATTGCTTCCATATAGTCTAAGATACATGTACGCAAAGCATCCAAACAGTACCATTCGTCAATTTATTGTTCTTCAAGTTTAAGTGTACAACGAGCCCCATTGTTAATCCTTTAAAGGAAATTATTTGTAAATTTCGACAAGTAGAACAATGAATGGAACAGGTAGACTGTTGAAATCATTGTATATGTTGCTTCTATATAGTCCAAGAAACATATATGCAAAGCGTCCAAACAGTACAATTCGCCAATTTTTTGCTCTTCAAGTTTAAGTGAACTACGAGCCCCATTGTTAATCCTTTAAAGGAAATTATTTGTAAATTTCGGCAAGGAGAACAATGAATGGAATAGGTAGACGGTTGAAATCAATGTATATATTGCTTCCATATAGTCTAAGAAACATGTACGCAAAGCATCCAAACAGTACCATTCGCCAATTTTTTGTTCTTCAAGTTTAAGTGAACAATGAGCCCCAATGGTTAATCCTTTATCGGAAATTATTTGTAATTTTCGACATGTAGAACAATGATTGGAACACGTAGACGGTTGAAATCTTTGTATATATTGCTTCCATATAGTCTAAGAAACATGTACGCAAAGCATCCAAACAGTACCATTCGCCAATTTTTTGTTCTTCAAGTTTAAGTGAACAATGAGACCCAATGGTTAATCCTTTATCGGAGATTATTTGTAACTTTCTACACGTATAACAATGAATAGGACAGGTAGACGGTTGAAATCTTTCTATATATTGCTTCTATATAGTCTAAGAAACATATATGCCAAGCATCCAAACAGTACAATTCGCCAATTTTTTGTTTTTCAAGTTTAAGTGAACTACGAGCCCCATTGTTAATCCTTTAACGGAAATTAATTGTAATTTTCTACAATTAGAACAATGAATGGATCAGGTAGACGGTTGAAATCATTGTATATGTTACATCTATATAGTCTAAGAAACATATATGCAAAGCATCCAAACAGTACCATTCGCGAATTTATTGTTCTTCAAGTTTAAGTGAACAACGAGCCCCATTGATAATCATGAAAGGGAAATTATTTCTAAATTTCGACAAGTAGAACAATGATTGGAACAGGTAGACGGGTGAAATCCTTCTATATATTGCTTCTATATAGTCTAAGAAACATATATGCAAAGCATCCAAACAGTACAATTCGCCAATTTTTTTGTTCTTCAAGTTTAAGTGAACTACGAGCCCCATTGTTAATCCTTTATCGGAAATTATTTGTAATTGTCGACAAATAGAACAATGAATGGAACAGGTAGACGGTTGAAATCTTTGTATATATTGCTTCTATATAGTCTAAGAAACATATATGCAAAGCATCCAAACAGTACAATTCGCCAATTTTTTTGTTCTTCAAGTTTAAGTGAACTACGAGCCCCATTGTTAATCCTTTATCGGAAATTATTTGTAATTGTCGGCAAATAGAACAATGAATGGAACAGGTAGACGGTTGAAATCTTTGTATATGTTGCTTCTATATAGTCTAAGAAACATATATGCAAAGCGTCCAAACAGTACAATTCGCCAATTATTTGATCTTCAAATTTAAGTGAACTACGAGCCCCATTGTTAATACTTTAACGGAAATTATTTGTAACTTGCGACAAGTAGAAGAATGAATGGAACAGGTAGCCGGTTGAAATCAATGTATATATTGATTCTATATAGTCTAAGAAACATATATGCAAAGCATCCAAACAGTACCATTCGCCAATTTTTTGTTCTTCAAGTTTAAGTGAACTACGAGCCCCATTGTTAATCCTTTCAAGGAAATTATTTGTAAATTTCGAAAAGTAGAACAATGAATGGATCATGTAGACGGTTGAAATCATTGTATATATTGCTTCTATATAGTCTACGAAACATATATGCACTGCATCCAAACAGTACAATTCGTCAATTTATTGTTCTTCAAGTTTAAGTGTACAACGAGCCCCATTGTTAATCCTTTAAAGGAAATTATTTGTAAATTTCGACAAGTAGAACAATGAATGGAATAGGTAGACCGTTGAAATCTTTGTATATATTGCTTCCATATAGTCTAAGAAACATGTACGCAAAGCATCCAAACAGTACCATTCGTCAATTTATTGTTCTTCAAGTTTAAGTGTACAACGAGCCCCATTGTTAATCCTTTAAAGGAAATTATTTGTAAATTTCGACAAGTAGAACAATGAATGGAACAGGTAGACTGTTGAAATCATTGTATATGTTGCTTC
The DNA here is from genome assembly GCA_963989415.1 of Cerceris ruficornis. Lineage (NCBI taxonomy): Eukaryota > Metazoa > Arthropoda > Insecta > Hymenoptera > Crabronidae > Cerceris > Cerceris ruficornis. The sequence goes on from CAXDIW010000076.1 coordinate 1,916,746, forward strand.
TATATAGTCCAAGAAACATATATGCAAAGCGTCCAAACAGTACAATTCGCCAATTTTTTGCTCTTCAAGATTAAGTGAACTACGAGCCCCATTGTTAATCCTTTAAAGGAAATTATTTGTAAATTTCGGCAAGGAGAACAATGAATGGAATAGGTAGACGGTTGAAATCAATGTATATATTGCTTCCATATAGTCTAAGAAACATGTACGCAAAGCATCCAAACAGTACCATTCGCCAATTTTTTGTTCTTCAAGTTTAAGTGAACAATGAGCCCCAATGGTTAATCCTTTATCGGAAATTATTTGTAATTTTCGACATGTAGAACAATGATTGGAACACGTAGACGGTTGAAATCTTTGTATATATTGCTTCCATATAGTCTAAGAAACATGTACGCAAAGCATCCAAACAGTACCATTCGCCAATTTTTTGTTCTTCAAGTTTAAGTGAACAATGAGACCCAATGGTTAATCCTTTATCGGAGATTATTTGTAACTTTCTACACGTATAACAATGAATAGGACAGGTAGACGGTTGAAATCTTTCTATATATTGCTTCTATATAGTCTAAGAAACATATATGCCAAGCATCCAAACAGTACAATTCGCCAATTTTTTGTTTTTCAAGTTTAAGTGAACTACGAGCCCCATTGTTAATCCTTTAACGGAAATTAATTGTAATTTTCTACAATTAGAACAATGAATGGATCAGGTAGACGGTTGAAATCATTGTATATGTTACATCTATATAGTCTAAGAAACATATATGCAAAGCATCCAAACAGTACCATTCGCGAATTTATTGTTCTTCAAGTTTAAGTGAACAACGAGCCCCATTGATAATCATGAAAGGGAAATTATTTCTAAATTTCGACAAGTAGAACAATGATTGGAACAGGTAGACGGGTGAAATCCTTCTATATATTGCTTCTATATAGTCTAAGAAACATATATGCAAAGCATCCAAACAGTACAATTCGCCAATTTTTTTGTTCTTCAAGTTTAAGTGAACTACGAGCCCCATTGTTAATCCTTTATCGGAAATTATTTGTAATTGTCGACAAATAGAACAATGAATGGAACAGGTAGACGGTTGAAATCTTTGTATATATTGCTTCTATATAGTCTAAGAAACATATATGCAAAGCATCCAAACAGTACAATTCGCCAATTTTTTTGTTCTTCAAGTTTAAGTGAACTACGAGCCCCATTGTTAATCCTTTATCGGAAATTATTTGTAATTGTCGACAAATAGAACAATGAATGGAACAGGTAGACGGTTGAAATCTTTGTATATGTTGCTTCTATATAGTCTAAGAAACATATATGCAAAGCGTCCAAACAGTACAATTCGCCAATTATTTGATCTTCAAATTTAAGTGAACTACGAGCCCCATTGTTAATACTTTAACGGAAATTATTTGTAACTTGCGACAAGTAGAAGAATGAATGGAACAGGTAGCCGGTTGAAATCAATGTATATATTGATTCTATATAGTCTAAGAAACATATATGCAAAGCATCCAAACAGTACAATTCGCCAATTTATTGTTCTTCAAGTTTAAGTGAACAACGAGCCCCATTGTTAATCCTTTAAAGGAAATTATTTGTAAATTTCGACAAGTAGAACAATGATTGGAACACGTAGACGGTTGAAATCTTTGTATATATTGCTTCCATATAGTCTAAGAAACATGTACGCAAAGCATCCAAACAGTACCATTCGCCAATTTTTTGTTCTTCAAGTTTAAGTGAACAATGAGCCCCAATGGTTAATCCTTTATCGGAAATTATTTGTAATTTTCGACATGTAGAACAATGATTGGAACACGTAGACGGTTGAAATCTTTGTATATATTGCTTCCATATAGTCTAAGAAACATGTACGCAAAGCATCCAAACAGTACCATTCGCCAATTTTTTGTTCTTCAAGTTTAAATGAACAATGAGACCCAATGGTTAATCCTTTATCGGAAATTATTTGTAACTTTCTACAAGTATAACAATTAATAGGACAGGTAGACGGTTGAAATCTTTCTATATATTGCTTCTATATAGTCTAAGAAACATATATGCCAAGCATCCAAACAGTACAATTCGCCAATTTTTTGTTTTTCAAGTTTAAGTGAACTACGAGCCCCATTGTTAATCCTTTAACGGAAATTAATTGTAATTTTCTACAATTAGAACAATGAATGGATCAGGTAGACGGTTGAAATCATTGTATATGTTACATCTATATAGTCTAAGAAACATATATGCAAAGCATCCAAACAGTACCATTCGCGAATTTATTGTTCTTCAAGTTTAAGTGAACAACGAGCCCCATTGATAATCATGAAAGGGAAATTATTTCTAAATTTCGACAAGTAGAACAATGATTGGAACAGGTAGACGGGTGAAATCCTTCTATATATTGCTTCTATATAGTCTAAGAAACATATATGCAAAGCATCCAAACAGTACAATTCGCCAATTTTTTTGTTCTTCAAGTTTAAGTGAACTACGAGCCCCATTGTTAATCCTTTATCGGAAATTATTTGTAATTGTCGACAAATAGAACAATGAATGGAACAGGTAGACGGGTGAAATCCTTCTATATATTGCTTCTATATAGTCTAAGAAACATATATGCAAAGCATCCAAACAGTACAATTCGCCAATTTTTTTGTTCTTCAAGTTTAAGTGAACTACGAGCCCCATTGTTAATCCTTTCAAGGAAATTATTTGTAAATTTCGAAAAGTAGAACAATGAATGGATCATGTAGACGGTTGAAATCATTGTATATATTGCTTCTATATAGTCTACGAAACATATATGCACTGCATCCAAACAGTACAATTCGTCAATTTATTGTTCTTCAAGTTTAAGTGTACAACGAGCCCCATTGTTAATCCTTTAAAGGAAATTATTTGTAAATTTCGACAAGTAGAACAATGAATGGAATAGGTAGACCGTTGAAATCTTTGTATATATTGCTTCCATATAGTCTAAGAAACATGTACGCAAAGCATCCAAACAGTACCATTCGTCAATTTATTGTTCTTCAAGTTTAAGTGTACAACGAGCCCCATTGTTAATCCTTTAAAGGAAATTATTTGTAAATTTCGACAAGTAGAACAATGAATGGAACAGGTAGACTGTTGAAATCATTGTATATGTTGCTTCTATATAGTCCAAGAAACATATATGCAAAGCGTCCAAACTGTACAATTCGCCAATTTTTTGCTCTTCAAGTTTAAGTGAACTACGAGCCCCATTGTTAATCCTTTAAAGGAAATTATTTGTAAATTTCGGCAAGGAGAACAATGAATGGAATAGGTAGACGGTTGAAATCAATGTATATATTGCTTCTATATAATCTAAGAAACATATATGCAAAGCATCCAAACAGTACAATTCGCCAATTATTTCATCTTCAAGTTTAAGTGAACTACGAGCCCCATTGTTAATACTTTAACGGAAATTATTTGTAACTTGCGACAAGTAGAACAATGAGTGGAACAGGTAGACGGTTGAAATCAATGTATATATTGCTTCAATATAGTCTAAGAAACATATATGCAAAGCATCCAAACAGTACCATTCGCCAATTTTTTGTTCTTCAAGTTTAAGTGCACAATGAGCCAAATTGTTAATCCTTTAAAAGAAATTATTTGTAACTTTCGACAAGTAGAACAATGAATGTAACTGGTAGACGGTTGAAATCTTTTTATATATTGCTTCTATATAGTCTACGAAACATATATGCAAAGCCTCCAAACAGTACAATTCGCCAATTTTTTGTTCTTCAAGTTTAAGTGAACTACGAGCCCCATTGTTAATCCTTTAAAGGAAATTATTTGTAAATTTCGACAAGTAGAACAATGATTGGAACACGTAGACGGTTGAAATATTTGTATATATTGCTTCTAAATAATATAAGAAACATATATGCAAAGCATCCAAACAGTACCATTCGCCAATTTTTTGTTCTTCAAGTTTAAGTGAACAATGAGCCCCAATGGTTAATCCTTTATCGGAAATTATTTGTAATTTTCGACAAGTAGAACAATGAATGGAACAGGTAGACGGTTGAAATCTTTGTATATATTGCTTCTATATAATCTAAGAATCATATATGCAAAGCACCTAAACAGTAACAATCGCCAATTTTTTGATCTTCAAGTTTAAGTGAACAGCGAGCCCCATTGATAATCATGAAATGGAAATTATTTGTAACTTTCTACAAGTAGAACAATGAATAGTACAGGTAGACGGGTGAAATCTTTCTATATATTGCTTCTAAATAGTCTAAAAAACATATATGCAAAGCATCCAAACAGTACAATTCGCCAATTTTTTGTTCTTCAAGTTTAAGTGAACTACGATCCCCATTGTTAATCCCTTAACGGAAATTATTTGTAACTTTCGACAAGCAGAACAATGAATGGAACAGGTAGACGGTTGAAATCATTGTATATATTGCTTCTATATAGTCTAAGAAATATATATGCAAAGCATCCAAACAGTACAATTCGACAATTTTTTGTTCTTCAAGTTTAGTGAACAATGAGCCCCAATGGTTAATCCTTTATCGGAAATTATTTGTAATTTTCGACAAGTAGAACAATGATTGGAACACGTAGACGGTTGAAATCTTTGTATATATTGCTTCCATATAGTCTAAGAAACTTGTACGCAAAGCATCCAAACAGTACAATTCGCCAATTTTTTGTTCTTCAAGTTTAAGTGAACAACGAGCCCCATTGTTAATCCTTTATCGGAAATTATTTGTAATTGTCGACAAATAGAACAATGAATGGAACAGGTAGACGGTTGAAATCTTTGTATATATTGCTTCCATATAGTCTAAGAAACATATATGCAAAGCATCCAAACAGTACCATTCGCCAATTTTTTGTTCTTCAAGGTTAAGTAAAAAATGAGCCCCATTGTTAATCCTTTATCGGAAATTATTTGTAACTTTCGACAAGTAGAACAATGAATGGAACAGGTAGACGGTTGAAAACTTTATATATATTGCTTCTATATAGTCTAAGAAACATGTACGCAAAGCATCCAAACAGTACCATTCGCCAATTTTTTGTTCCTCAAGTTTAAGTGAACAATGAGCCCCATTGTTAATCCTTTATCGGAAATTATTTGTAACTTTCGACAAGTAGAACAATGAATGGAACAGGTAGACGGTTGAAATCTTTGTAAATATTGCTTCTATATAGTCTAAGAAACATATATGCAAAGCATCCAAACAGTACAATTCGCCAATTTTTTGTTCTTCAAGTTTAAGTGAACAATGAGCCCCAATGGTTAATCCTTTATCGGAAATTATTTCTAACTTTCGACAAGTAGAACAATGAATGGAACAGGTAGACGGTTGAAATCATTGTATATATTGCTTCTATATAGTCTAAGAAACATATCTGCATATCATCCAAACAGTACAATTCGCCAATTATTTGATCTTCAAGTTTAAGTGAACTACGAGCCCCATTGTTAATACTTTAACGGAAATTATTTGTAACTTGCGACAAGTAGAACAATGACTGGAACAGGTAGACGGTTGAAATCAATGTATATATTGCTTCTATATAGTCTAAGAAATATATATGCAAAGCATCCAAAGAGTACCATTCGCCAATTTTTTGTTCTTCAAGTTTAAGTGAACAACGAGCCCCATCGTTAATCCTTTAAAGGAAATTATTTGTAAATTTCGAAAAGTAGAACAATGATTGGAACACGTAGACGGTTGAAATCTTTGTATATATTGCTTCCATATAGTCTAAGAAACTTGTACGCAAAGCATCCAAACAGTACCATTCGCCATTTTTTTGTTCTTTAAGTTTAAGTGAACAATGAGCCCCAATGGTTAACCATTTATCGGAAATTATTTGTAACTTTCGACAAGTACAACAATGTATGGATCAGGTAGACGGTTGAAATCTTTGTATATATTGCTTCCATATAGTCTAAGAAACATATATGCAAAGCATCCAAACAGTACCATTCGCCAATTTTTTGTTCTTCAAGTTTAAGTGAACAATGAGCCCCATTGTTAATCCTTTATCGGAAATTATTTGTAACTTTCGACAAGTAGAACATTGAATGGAACAGGTAGACGGTTGAAATCCTTGTATATATTGCGCCTATATAGTCTAAGAAATACATATGCAATCCATCCAAACAGTACAATTCACCAATTTATTGTTCTTCAAGTTTAAGTGAACAACGAGCCCCAATGGTTAATCCTTTATCGGAAATTATTTGTAATTTTCGACAAGTAGAACAATGATTGGAACACGTAGACGGTTGAAATATTTGTATATATTGCTTCCATATAGTCTAAGAAACATATATGCAAAGCATCCAAACAGTACCATTCGCCAATTTTTTGTTCTTCAAGGTTAAGTGAACAATGAGCCCCATTGTTAATCCTTTATCGGAAATTATTTTTAACTTTCTACAAGTAGAACAATGATTGGAACATGTAGACGATTGAAATATTTGTATATATTGCTTCTATATAGTCTAAGAAACATATATGCAAAGCATCCAAACAGTACCATTCGCCAATTTTTTGTTCTTCAAGGTTAAGTGAAAAATGAGCCCCATTGTTAATCCTTTATTGGAAATTATTTGTAACTTTCGACAAGTAGAACAATGAATGGAACAGGTAGACGGTTGAAAACTTTGTATATATTGCTTCTATTTAGTCTAAGAAACATGTACGCAAAACATCCAAACAGTACCATTCGCCAATTTTTTGTTCCTCAAGTTTAAGTGAACAATGAGCCCCATTGTTAATCCTTTATCGGAAATTATTTGTAACTTTCGACAAGTAGAACAATGAATGGAACAGGTAGACGGTTGAAATCTTTGTAAATAATGCTTCTATATAGTCTAAGAAACATATATGCAAAGCATCCAAACAGTACAATTCGCCAATTTTTTGTTCTTCAAGGTTAAGTGAACAATGAGCCCCATTGTTAATCCTTTATCGGAAATTATTTGTAACTTTCGACAAGTAGAACAATGAATGGAACAGGTAGACGGTTGAAATCTTTGTATATATTGCTTCCATCTTGTGTAAGAAACAAATATGCAAAGCATCCAAACAGTACAATTCGCCAATTTATTGTTCTTCAAGTTTAAGTGAACAACGAGCCCCATTGTTAATCCTTTAAAGGAAATTATTTGTAAATTTCGACAAGTAGAACAATGATTGGAACACGTAGACGGTTGAAATCTTTGTATATATTGCTTCCATATAGTCTAAGAAACATGTACGCAAAGCATCCAAACAGTACCATTCGCCAATTTTTTGTTCTTCAAGTTTAAGTGAACAATGAGCCCCAATGGTTAATCCTTTATCGGAAATTATTTGTAATTTTCGACATGTAGAACAATGATTGGAACACGTAGACGGTTGAAATCTTTGTATATATTGCTTCCATATAGTCTAAGAAACATGTACGCAAAGCATCCAAACAGTACCATTCGCCAATTTTTTGTTCTTCAAGTTTAAGTGAACAATGAGACCCAATGGTTAATCCTTTATCGGAAATTATTTGTAACTTTCTACAAGTATAACAATGAATAGGACAGGTAGACGGTTGAAATCTTTCTATATATTGCTTCTATATAGTCTAAGAAACATATATGCCAAGCATCCAAACAGTACAATTCGCCAATTTTTTGTTTTTCAAGTTTAAGTGAACTACGAGCCCCATTGTTAATCCTTTATCGGAAATTATTTGTAATTGTCGACAAATAGAACAATGAATGGAACAGGTAGACGGTTGAAATCTTTGTATATATTGCTTCTATATAGTCTAAGAAACATATATGCAAAGCATCCAAACAGTACAATTCGCCAATTTTTTTGTTCTTCAAGTTTAAGTGAACTACGAGCCCCATTGTTAATCCTTTATCGGAAATTATTTGTAATTGTCGACAAATAGAACAATGAATGGAACAGGTAGACGGTTGAAATCTTTGTATATGTTGCTTCTATATAGTCTAAGAAACATATATGCAAAGCGTCCAAACAGTACAATTCGCCAATTATTTGATCTTCAAATTTAAGTGAACTACGAGCCCCATTGTTAATACTTTAACGGAAATTATTTCTAACTTGCGACAAGTAGAAGAATGAATGTGTTACGTGCCAAGGGCCAGGAGCGTTGCGAGTGGCCGAGGTAAAAGAATAAGGTGCTGTGTTCGTTGTGGTGTTCGTTGGGTTTTAGAAGTAGTTTGTTAGTCGTGGACGATCCCGTGTATGGCTAACACGGGTTGCCACAGGAGATTGGAACACGCGTGGACGATCCCGTGTATGGATAACACGGGTTGCCACAGGAGGTTGGAACACGCGTGGACGATCCCGTGTATGGCTAACACGGGTTGCCACAGGAGGTTGGAACACGCGTGGACGATCCCGTGTATGGATAACACGGGTTGCCACAGGAGGTTGGAACACGCGTGGACGATCCCGTGTATGGTTAACACGGGTTGCCACAGGAATGTTAGTTAGGCTGACGTAACTTTATAATTATGCAATACACTTCGAGCGGTAAAAGTGTATTGCTGTGGGATCGCAGGCTGACGATTTCTGGAAGGTAATCGTAGAAAGAATTTAAACGCGAAAAGACTAAGAACACGATCAAACTATATTTCTTTATGCTGGCGATTAATACAGATTAATGTGTATGTGTTTGGTTACAAAGGTGTTAAGTGGACTTGTGTTTCTGGACGCAATCCTACTTGTAATTCTCTCGGTTTTCACGCAACGAGGAATGCGGGGGTATTAGATAGTACAAAATGCCTAATAGATATCGCGGACTTGGCGCGTATTCTATACGGTTAACGACGTATCGACGAAAACTAAGTTCGGTCAAACGAAGAAGATCTATCCGCGTGGTTATAACGACCTGCAGCGTGACAGTCTATTACTGAACTAATCCCACGAGGTGGTTTGTAACCCGTCTTTTATAGTAAGAAAAAGTGGTGGGGTACGATGCACTTTCTGGAATTTTCCTGCGGGATGCAATAGGAATGTGTCTATAAGATATGTGTCTCGTCGTTCGCTCGAGTTCTAGTTTTCGTAGTCTTAATTATTCTGGGCAAACAGAGCGGTTTTCGGTCCTAGCGAGGGGTCCGGCTATGCATGTGGTGAATTTCCGGCCTCGAGCTCGAAGTAGAGAGTCTAATTTTTATTAGGCTCAGGGCCGCATGTAACACCTCCCCTCTAAGACGAAACGTCGCTGATTGCGATGCTTTCGAAGTTAGTTACGAAAGGCGCTCTGATTGCTTGTACTAGCTGCAAGACTTAATTTAATACAAATCGCTACTAAAAGAAAATTACTGCCTCCTCAAACAACCACTTGTGTCATAAGAATGATTATTTATATATTGGTCAGAGCTTTGACTGTCTCCGTAATTGCTTAGGGTAACCTCAAAATATCAGTGATATTAGAAATTACGGAGTGTCCTTAAGGCAGCAACTTTTACAAATCAAAGAAAGAGAAAGTAAATTAGGCTTACATACTACTCTACGGCGGGTGGTACTGGTGATTTTGTCAACGCGTAATTACATTTTTTGGCTTCCCTGAGTTTATTCGGATTCGGATTCGCTGTCTGTTATGTGTGCGTGTTTCAATTTGTCTTGGTGTTTTACAATTAGTTTATTTTTCCAGCTTTATGAATGACGTCATATTCATATTCTAATAGTCTTAATTTCCATTTTACCAGTCTAGATGTTGGATCCTTGACAGAGTGTAACCAAACTAAGGGTCTATGGTCGGTGACTAATGTAAATTTTCGTCCGTATACGTATGGTCTAAAATACTTAACAGCGTATACCATGGCTAGACATTCCTTTTCGGTAGCAGAATAATTTATTTCAGCCCTATTGAGACTTCTTGAGGCATATGCAATTGGTAAGTCCTTTCCTATCTCTCCTTGACTCAAAACAGCTCCTAGTGCAAAGTCAGATGCATCTGTAGTGATAACAAACGGTTGAGAAAAATCGGGGTACTGAAGTATCGGTTGTTCGCACAACTCGTCTCGTAGTGTACTGAAACTATGTTCTTGTTCTTCGGTCCATCTAAACTTCTTTCCTTTTCCTAAAATATCTACCAAAGGTTTTGCTTTTTTCGAAAAGTCTGGTATGAATCTTCTATAATAACCAGCAAGTCCTAAGAATTGTTGAATATTCTTCTGCGTTTTTGGAGTTGGAAAATTTTTTACTGCTTTCAATTTTGCTGGGTCGGGTTTGACTCCTTTTTCGGAAATAATATGTCCAAGATAGGCAACTTCTTTTCGGAGGAATTGACATTTGGCGGTTTGCAAAGTAAGTCCGTGTTCTCTGAGACGGTTTAATAATTTTCTGACCTTGATGTCGTGTTCTTGAAGAGACGATGCGTAGATCACGATGTCGTCCAAGTATACAAATAGCTCTGTTCCTTGTAATCCTGTTAAAACCTGGTCCATCAGACGTTGAAACGTTGGGGGTGCATTTTTCAAACCAAATGGCATTCTTGCGAATTCATAGTGTCCGTGAGGTGTTGTAAACGCTGTTTTCGGTCGGTCTTTTGGATGAGTTTCTATTTGGTGAAAACCACTGGCTAAGTCGAATATGGAAAAATATTTTGCGCCTCCTAATTTGTCTAGGATTTCGGTTATCTGCGGTAATGGATATTTATCGCCTATTGTTTTTTCGTTGAGGGCCCGAAAGTCTATTACCATGCGCCACCGTTTGTTGCCCTTAGCGTCCGCTTTCTTAGGCACGATCCACAATGGGGAATTGTACGGTGACGTGGATGGCTTTATTATCCCTTCGGCTAACAGTTCGTTTACCTGTTTCTTTATTTCCTCCTGATGAATGGGAGGGTAACGGTATTGCCTGGTGTTAATGGGAATGTCGTCTGTTGTGTGAATCGAATGCTGAAAATTTCTTACTTTACCCAGTTTATCTCCAGGCAAATAAAATCTGTCTGGAAATTCGTGAATGATATTTAGAATGTGCTGGCGTTCCTCTTGATTAAGGTGGTCGAGTTTTAAATTCTGTTGGATGTGTTTTAATTTATCCCGAATATTGAGAGGTTTTCTCTGAAAAATTTGTGGACAATACTCGCCGTCTGAAGAACTAAGAATCTCGTATGGTTCGATGACTTGAGGTTCAAGGTCGATCTCTATATCCTCTTCTCCGGTGTTAGTTGCGAATACGTAGCAATTTCCTCGGTTGTTGGTCACTGCTGCTTCGCCGATGTAGAGATCCTTTTGCGTTTTAACACGTGGCAGGTATCCTTCCTTGATTTGTGGATTAGCTATTCGTAAGCTAATTTGCTGTGACGTCCGCTTTGGAATATGGTGTGTAGTTTTTTGTGGAATCGTCTGGAATTCTGCAATATTACTGAAGCGAATAGGTTTAGTAGGTTTGTTGCTAGTAACTATCGTTCCGTGGTGATAAGAGATTTCAGCTTTTTCTTGTAGCAGGAATGGACTGCCAATAAGTCCATCCGCCATAATTGGTAATGATTTTATAACGTAGAAAAATGCGGGTGCATCGTTAATGTGCAAAACAGTGGTGCCCAAAGTACGTATAGCTGATTGCGAAAGACCCGTAACTTCGATTTCGTCTCGGGAGATAATTGGGGCCTTCTCTCCCAGAGCGTCGAGAAGAATTAAATTAACTGAAGCACCACCGTCTATTAAGAATTCGCCTTCGCCTGTTTCCAATTCTGGGATTCTGATACGAATTCGCGGGGTTGCTGTTTCCTTGATGAGGTATTTGATTCCTCTTGTTCCCGGAACCTGACGATTTTCCGTTGGTTTTGTTTTACTGAGCCCACCACGTGGTCGATGTGGTGAGCCCTTTTCGCGTTTAAAGAACCGGTACGTTCCATTGAAGAGTCACGTGGTGAAACTGACCGTTGTCGTGAATTGAATTTTCTTCGGGAATTTCTTCGACACGTCTCGGCGTCGTGTCCGCGTATACCGCAGCTCCAGCAGTATAATGATGTTTGTTCGGTTCTATTAATTCTACGGCGTCTCGGATATTTATCTTCTGTATCCGAAACAGAAGAATCGTAAGAAGGGGACCGTGAAGCGGACCTTCTGTCTACGGTCATTGCCGTTGTACGCGGTCTATGAGACCCGAATTCTCTTTCAGACCCGGATTCACTCCTATCCCTATATCGATATTTATAACGGTCGACAGGGCTCGGTGAACGCGGATAATCTACTCTGCGTTTAACGTCGTATTCCCCCGAATATCTTTTCGGCGAAAAATCTTTATAGTCGCGGCGTGATGATCTGACTGGAGAATCATCATCCGCCGTGTGTCTACGATTTCTCAAACGACGTTCTACTTGCAATACAGCTTCAAAAGCTTCTTCTAACGAATTTAATTTACTACCTAGAACGGCGATTTTCCACGCAACGCGATCTGGTAGGCCTTCAATAAAGTTTTCGAGTACATCGGATTCCATTTCGTGTATGAAATTATCAGCGTTCTCGCCGTGTCTATCGCGAATCGCGGTACGCGTACGGTGCAAGAGCTGGTGAACCCTATCTATGTACTCCCTCAGATTTTCGTCTCTATTAATTCTGAGACGCGCGATTTCTGCTCGGAAGTATGATAAATTCTTCCCCCGGGCGTAACGCGTTTTTAAATGTTTAAGTAGTTCTTCTACTTTCGTAAACGTTTTGTCCTGAATACTAGTTCTAGCGGGACCGATAAGCTTTGTTAATATTATAGCTAAATATTCCGGCTCGGAACCCTCCGGTATCAAGACTAAACCGTTTTCTACGCTTTGTACAAAGCTTAACAACGATGGATGTTTTCCATCGAATATCGGAATCGCGATTGTCGCGTTTTGCAGACAGTTATGTCGCGTAAGGGCGGTCATTGAGTTTGCCATCGAAAGCGTTAAGTTCGCGATGTCTACTGACGCAATGTTACCGCTGTTATTAAAAGCCATTTTCGAAATGCTTGTAAGCGTTCTTAGTCAACCAAAATTTCATACAACGATAAAGAAATCTATCAGACAGCCTGGTATCCCACCGCTGTCACCAGTTTGTTACGTGCCAAGGGCCAGGAGCGTTGCGAGTGGCCGAGGTAAAAGAATAAGGTGCTGTGTTCGTTGTGGTGTTCGTTGGGTTTTAGAAGTAGTTTGTTAGTCGTGGACGATCCCGTGTATGGCTAACACGGGTTGCCACAGGAGATTGGAACACGCGTGGACGATCCCGTGTATGGATAACACGGGTTGCCACAGGAGGTTGGAACACGCGTGGACGATCCCGTGTATGGCTAACACGGGTTGCCACAGGAGGTTGGAACACGCGTGGACGATCCCGTGTATGGATAACACGGGTTGCCACAGGAGGTTGGAACACGCGTGGACGATCCCGTGTATGGTTAACACGGGTTGCCACAGGAATGTTAGTTAGGCTGACGTAACTTTATAATTATGCAATACACTTCGAGCGGTAAAAGTGTATTGCTGTGGGATCGCAGGCTGACGATTTCTGGAAGGTAATCGTAGAAAGAATTTAAACGCGAAAAGACTAAGAACACGATCAAACTATATTTCTTTATGCTGGCGATTAATACAGATTAATGTGTATGTGTTTGGTTACAAAGGTGTTAAGTGGACTTGTGTTTCTGGACGCAATCCTACTTGTAATTCTCTCGGTTTTCACGCAACGAGGAATGCGGGGGTATTAGATAGTACAAAATGCCTAATAGATATCGCGGACTTGGCGCGTATTCTATACGGTTAACGACGTATCGACGAAAACTAAGTTCGGTCAAACGAAGAAGATCTATCCGCGTGGTTATAACGACCTGCAGCGTGACAGTCTATTACTGAACTAATCCCACGAGGTGGTTTGTAACCCGTCTTTTATAGTAAGAAAAAGTGGTGGGGTACGATGCACTTTCTGGAATTTTCCTGCGGGATGCAATAGGAATGTGTCTATAAGATATGTGTCTCGTCGTTCGCTCGAGTTCTAGTTTTCGTAGTCTTAATTATTCTGGGCAAACAGAGCGGTTTTCGGTCCTAGCGAGGGGTCCGGCTATGCATGTGGTGAATTTCCGGCCTCGAGCTCGAAGTAGAGAGTCTAATTTTTATTAGGCTCAGGGCCGCATGTAACAAATGGAACAGGTAGCCGGTTGAAATCAATGTATATATTGATTCTATATAGTCTAAGAAACATATATGCAAAGCATCCAAACAGTACCATTCGCCAATTTTTTGTTCTTCAAGTTTAAGTGAACAATGAGACCCAATGGTTAATCCTTTATCGGAAATTATTTGTAACTTTCTACAAGTATAACAATGAATAGGACAGGTAGACGGTTGAAATCTTTCTATATATTGCTTCTATATAGTCTAAGAAACATATATGCCAAGCATCCAAACAGTACAATTCGCCAATTTTTTGTTTTTCAAGTTTAAGTGAACTACGAGCCCCATTGTTAATCCTTTAACGGAAATTAATTGTAATTTTCTACAATTAGAACAATGAATGGATCAGGTAGACGGTTGAAATCATTGTATATGTTACATCTATATAGTCTAAGAAACATATATGCAAAGCATCCAAACAGTACCATTCGCGAATTTATTGTTCTTCAAGTTTAAGTGAACAACGAGCCCCATTGATAATCATGAAAGGGAAATTATTTCTAAATTTCGACAAGTAGAACAATGATTGGAACAGGTAGACGGGTGAAATCCTTCTATATATTGCTTCTATATAGTCTAAGAAACATATATGCAAAGCATCCAAACAGTACAATTCGCCAATTTTTTTGTTCTTCAAGTTTAAGTGAACTACGAGCCCCATTGTTAATCCTTTATCGGAAATTATTTGTAATTGTCGACAAATAGAACAATGAATGGAACAGGTAGACGGTTGAAATCTTTGTATATATTGCTTCTATATAGTCTAAGAAACATATATGCAAAGCATCCAAACAGTACAATTCGCCAATTTTTTTGTTCTTCAAGTTTAAGTGAACTACGAGCCCCATTGTTAATCCTTTATCGGAAATTATTTGTAATTGTCGACAAATAGAACAATGAATGGAACAGGTAGACGGTTGAAATCTTTGTATATATTGCTTCTATATAGTCTAAGAAACATATATGCAAAGCATCCAAACAGTACAATTCGCCAATTTTTTTGTTCTTCAAGTTTAAGTGAACTACGAGCCCCATTGTTAATCCTTTATCGGAAATTATTTGTAATTGTCGACAAATAGAACAATGAATGGAACAGGTAGACGGTTGAAATCTTTGTATATGTTGCTTCTATATAGTCTAAGAAACATATATGCAAAGCGTCCAAACAGTACAATTCGCCAATTATTTGATCTTCAAGTTTAAGTGAACTACGAGCCCCATTGTTAATACTTTAACGGAAATTATTTGTAACTTGCGACAAGTAGAAGAATGAATGGAACAGGTACCCGGTTGAAATCAATGTATATATTGATTCTATATAGTCTAAGAAACATATATGCAAAGCATCCAAACAGTACCATTCGCCAATTTTTTGTTCTTCAAGTTTAAGTGAACTACGAGCCCCATTGTTAATCCTTTAAAGGAAATTATTTGTAAATTTCGACAAGTAGAACAATGAATGGAACAGGTAGACGGTTGAAATCGTTGTATATATTGCTTCTAGATAGTCTAAGAAACATATATGCAAAGCATCCAAACAGTACAATTCGCCAATTTATTGTTCTTCAAGTTTAAGTGAACTACGAGCCCCATTGTTAATCCTTTAACGGAAATTATTTGTAAATTTCGACAAGTAGAACAATGAATGGAACAAGTAGACGGTTGAAATCTTTGTATATATTGCTTCCATTTAGTCTAAGAAACATGTACGCAAAGCATCCAAACAGTACCATTCGCCAATTTATGGTTCTTCAAGTTTAAGTGAACAACGAGGCCCATTGTTAATCCTTTAAAGGAAATTATTTGTAAATTTCGACAAGTAGAACAATGAATGGAACAAGTAGACGGTTGAAATCTTTGTATATATTGCTTCCATATAGACTAAGAAACATGTACGCAAAGCATACAAACAGTACCATTCGCCAATTTATTGTTCTTCAAGTTTAAGTGAACAACGAGGCCCATTGTTAATACTTTAAAGGAAATTATTTGTAAATTTCGACAAGTAGAACAATGAATGGAACAGGTAGACGGTTGAAATCATTGTATATATTGCATCTATATAGTCTAAGAGACATATATGCAAATCATCCAAACAGTACAATTCGCCAATTTTTTGTTCTTCAAGTTTAAGTGAACTAGGAGCCCCATTGTTAATACTTTAACGGAAATTATTTGTAAATTTCGACAAGTAGAACAATGAATGGAACAGGTAGACAGTTGAAATCAATGTATATATTGCTTCTATATAGTCTAAGAAACATATATGCAAAGAATCCAAACAGTACAATTCGCCAATTTTTTGTTCTTCAAGTTTAAGTGAACTACGACCCCATTGTTAATCCTTTAAAGGAAATTATTTGTAAATTTCGACAAGTAGAACAATGAATGGAACAAGTAGACGGTTGAAATCTTTGTATATATTGCTTCCATATAGACTAAGAAACATGTACGCAAAGCATCCAAACAGTACCATTCGCCAATTTATTGTTCTTCAAGTTTAAGTGAACAACGAGGCCCATTGTTAATACTTTAAAGGAAATTATTTGTAAATTTCGACAAGTAGAACAATGAATGGAACAGGTAGACGGTTGAAATCTTTGTATATATTGCTTCCATATAGTCTAAGGGACATATATGCAAAGTATCCAAACAGTACCACTCGCCAATTTTTTGTTCTTCAAGTTTAAGTGAACTACGAGCCCCATTGTTAATCCTTTAAAGGAAATTATTTGTAAATTTCGACAAGTAGAACAATGAATGGAACAGTTAGACGGTTGAAATCATTGTATATATTGCTTCTATATAGTCTAAGAAACATATATGCAAAGCATCCAAACAGTACAATTCGCCAATTTTTTGTTCTTCAAGTTTAAGTGAACTACGAGCCCCATTGTTGATCCTTTAACGGAAATTAATTGTAATTTTCTACAAGTAGAACAATGAATGGTACAGGTAGACGGTTGAAATCATTGTATATATTGCTCCTATATAGTCTAAGAAACATATATGCAAAGCATCCAAACAGTACAATTCGCCAATTTCTTGTTCTTCAAGTTTAAGTGAACAACGAGCCCCATTGTTAATCGTTTAAAGGAAATTATTTGTAAATTTCGACATGTATAACAATGATTGGAACACGTAGACGGTTGAAATCCTTGTATATATTGCTTCCATATAGTCGAAGAAACATATATGCAAAGCATCCAAACAGTACAATTCGCCAATTTTTTGTTCTTCAAGTTTAAGTGAACAATGAGCCCCAATGGTTAATCCTTTATCGGAAATTATTTGTAACTTTCGACAAGAAGAACAATGAATGGAACAGGTAGACGGTTGAAATCTGTGTATATATTGCTTTCATATAGTCTAAGAAACATACCTGCAAAGCATCCAAACAGTACCATTCGAGAATTTATTGTTCTTCATGATTAAGTGAACAACGAGCCCCATTGATAATCATGAAAGGGAAATTATTTGTAACTTTTTTTTTTTTTTTATTTACAATATACAATAATAAACAATTACATAAAGATACGATAACTGGGTTCCAAGATTAACTTTCACCCCAGTCATTAGTAAATTAAGTTTTTAACAAATTAACGCGATTGTCTATAGTTTAGAAGAATGATAGGAAAATTATAAAAACCTGTCTCATCATAGAAGACTTGAAGTAATATACAATAAGTAGAAGGCTATAGACTAAGTAACAAATGAATGATTCGCTTATGTTTATACTTCTTATAGTTAAGGTCAACCTGAGAATAATTTCCTATGGAATTAATAGCTTTATCTTTACTTTTATGGCACGTTTGGTAAAAGCGTATTGAGAATTTTTGAATGTAATCACTTATGTAGCTTATACCTAGATCTTTATGAATTAATGATATATTAGTATATTTAGCGCAAAGTGCATTATTATTATCCACCATTATAATAATGCTCTGTCACTGAATCGTGTCGAGTGAGCAGGAATCACTGGATATCGTTGTCCGTTGAAACGAGCAACTTATAAGTTGTGCTAAAAACGAATGGCATTTCCGACGCATCGACGTACAAGAGGATGGTTGGACGTTTCGCAACGGTGTCGTGTTTCCTATCGTTTAGGTCTGATTTCTCTTGGAGTACCGTATCACTGTGTTTATTTGAGAGTCGTAAAACGACAGTGGCTCGATTTTATTAAAATTTCACGTTCCATCGATGCTTGTTTTTCGCAGTTATTAACATCGCGATCACCGAATACATTACACAGTCGATTTACACTATTCTGCATCAGATGTAATTAAAATTTACACTTAAATAAATACCAGCATAATTCTCCACTTCCGTGCAATTACTTTCCCCGTGCAACGGCGACCCGTGATATCTACAAAGACGACTGTTTAAAACGAATCTCCCTTTCTCGAGATATCCAATCGTTGAATTAATAAACGTCAAAGAGTACAATCGGAAGGTGTACAATGAGAAAAATAAAAGGGAAGAGCAGACGGAAAATCCTAATACTCTTCATCGAGATATGTCTCTCTCTCTCTTTATCACTTTGCATCTCTCCTCTCTGTTATTCGCATATT
Source organism: Cerceris ruficornis (assembly GCA_963989415.1). Classification (NCBI taxonomy): domain Eukaryota; kingdom Metazoa; phylum Arthropoda; class Insecta; order Hymenoptera; family Crabronidae; genus Cerceris; species Cerceris ruficornis. The sequence goes on from CAXDIW010000076.1 coordinate 1,935,508, forward strand.
TCATATTTTCACGAATTGATCGCGGATCGGCAATGGAAGAAAAAAGCCGCACGTATGCACGGTGCGGCAAAAAGCGTTTTATTAAACCGAGCTCACGGCGACCTTCGACAATGTGATTTCTGCGTTTCAATAAATTTTTTGCGTTTCGTCAAACTTTCGTTGATTGGCATTCCTATTATTTTGTTCCGATGCTAGGAAATGCGTGTAGAGGAGGAGCACAGAGAGAAAACTGGGGAGGACAGAAACGTTGCGCGGAACAAAGAGTACGATATTTCCGCTTCCTACTCGATTTTTACCTCGCTTTTCCAAACATTTCCTGCTAAATGGTGAGAGGAAAGCCGATGAAAGTCATCGTACAGAGAATTCGCTGTTTGCGCATATTGAAATCGAAAAACTTTGATCTATCGCGTTAGATTCGTGGATAGAAGTGGAGGCTCGACGATGCTCTCGGTTGAACGGTGCGAAATATCGTTCGCTGACAAAGCGACGATGAAAAAACCGGGGTAACTCGACCTCCAATGCCATTTTCGCCAATGAAAGGGAGTAAATGCTCAGAAGACATTCTCTCTTCGACTGATAATTGCTTTACGGTGGCCACGTTGGGGAGAAATCATAGTTAACGAAGTTCCATCGATTTTCCCTCGGACCATACAGCGAATGTGAGAAAATTGACGGGAGCGTCATCAAAATATTAAATACTGAATATATAATATTATTTTCGCGCTTATTCGAAGCCCTGATAAATGGGATAGTCGTAAAAAATATAGAGAATAATTTCGAATTATTGTTATCGTGTTATCGTAAAATTTGAATATTTGTTATGCAGCCTCGAAAATTTATTATGCAGCTGGTTAGACGGTGAAAGCTCTTTTGTTGATGTTTTCTAATATATCGCGTAGAGGTTGTGCAAAATTATTATTCTTTCGTCGGTCGAGGTTGTCAAGTATTTGCATACTAGTAAAATATACATGCGAACGGAGAATTTTGTATTGCAAATTCCATGGTAAACGTGTGGATCCAAGCACTTGACCTTTACAAAAAAGCCTCCGGCGATCTGTTGTGCAACATTCGTAAATGTGCTTCGGAAGCATTGTGTATCGATTTGCAAATGTCAGGGAATAAAGGACGTATGTAATGGAGTGCGTTTTGTCAAATGGTTGCAAAGGAATTCAACTTGAAAGTCTGCCTGAATGGCTCGACGAAAGGCTTGAGAAAACAATTGGAAATGTATTGTACCGGAGAAAATCATGATAGTAATAGGAATTGGTTGTATTGGTTTAATTACTATATCATAGAAGATACTATAGATTATAAAAGATATAATTGCATTATACTGGCATACAGTAATGCTTACTTTGTTGGGATGAAATATTGCAAAACACATTTTATTTGGACTAGGATGTTAACCGTGTTCGTTAAAGCAGCGGGATGATAACAAAATAAGGGATGGTAAAATATTTCAACTTGTTCGACCGTCTATAAAATAGAAGTTCTTGATAACGTTATCGCTATCGGATTGCAGTCAAGCAGGAACCTTCTATTTTGATGGTATGAAATGTATTTGAACCCTCCGTTTTGAGAGATAATATCTGCCAAAAACTGAATACGTTCAGCGTGGAACAGTTCCGTTGTCTCTAACTAAATTATAACAACAATAATTTTCGTTTTTTCTTCCTTTTGCATCGTTCGTCCAATCAGAGTATCGAGTTGGTGCGGTTGGTAAACTAGCTTAGCACGCGCAGTCGGCGAACGAGGTGTCTACCTTCGAAAATCCTTTCCTTATATATTTCTTACATTATATTCCCCAAATAATATTGGAGGTTGCTTGAAATTCATCGAAGATAGCTGCAAATATATTATTTATCAATAAGATAAAAGTATTACACAAAGAATCAAATATTCGTAAGCATTGAAAAGTACATCGTCAATTATAAACTCACGTACTTCACTCCTATAATTTTTATTCACCATAAGATTTATTAAAAATAAGCCGAGACAAGTTATTAAATAATAATTACATCTGTAATAAACGATTATTGACGAAAATTATTGTAATAACCGAAGTTTGCAAAATTATCCATGGAGAAAGGGGATCACAATACGTAAGGTGCACTGCGCATGTTCAGCGAGCCACCTCGCTGAGGCGGGAGAGCACAGTACAGCTTCAGACATCGAACGGGTCGCGTGATTTGACAGGTTTTCCCTATGTATATTTGTGCACTTGCATATGGGTACCTAGTCACTCTTGATCTTGGATTACGACTATTAGTGCATGTGTGCTTTAATATTAAACTACTTAAACAATAAATTAAAAGTGATATTAAATAATTTTAACAATTAAATACAATGTTCTGTGGAAGTATTAGTGGCATCAAGTGATAGTTACTTGTAGTGTTTTACATCATTTTAACAATTAAATACAACGTTTTGTGGAAGTATCAGTGACCTCAAGTGCCAGTTACCTGCAAGTGTTTTTAAATTATTTCGACAATTAAATACAAGGTTTTGTGGATGTGTCAGTGACATCAAGTGACAGTTTTGTGCAAGTGTTTTTAAATTATTTTAACAATTGAATACAACGTTTTGTGGATGTGTCCGTGACATCAAGTGGCAGTTTTGTGCAAGTGTTTTTAAATTATTTCGACAATTAAATACAAGGTTTTGTGGATGTGTCAGTGACATCAAGTGACAATTTTGTGCAAGTGTTTTTAAATTATTTCGACAATTAAATATAACGTTTTGTGGAAGTGTTAGTGACACAAAGTGATAGTTTTGTGCAAGTGATTTTGAATAATTTAAGCGATTAAATACAACGTGTTGTTATAGTGTCAGTGACATAAAGTGATTACTTCGTGTAAATGTCAATAACTTAAAGTTACGGTTTCGCGCCAGTGTTTCTAAATAATTTAAGCGATTGAACACAACGTGTTGTGAATTAACCATTAAAATATTGCACATTTATTTTCGATAGTTGGTTCCCGTAGATGTTGTATTATGTTATCAATTCATTTTCTCTTTCCTCGAAACTCGCAATTATCGTAGCTTAATATTTCCACCTCCATTTCCTCCGTAATGTCAGTTCTTAATTAATTTTCACAAAAATAGATTCATTTTTTCAAGTCCGATTGTTATTTCTGTTTACAGTATCTCCGGCAGAAGGTTTTGGGATATTGGCCATTCTCAATCAATTGGAACTCACGTTAAATGAGAAATGACTCACTTTCGCAACAATTTCCCCGTGTTTCGAGATTCTTGATATTTTTCAAATGATATAGTAGAAGCTGCCGTCTTTCTAGACTCGATTGCACTATCGTAAAGTCTGTAGTGCGAGTATAGAATAACATTCGCGCTTAGAAGTTCACAGAATTATGAAATCTTCAATTAGAAATGGGACTTTGATCTGTGTAACGCGTTTGGGGAACTGTATCGTTGAAATTTTTTATTATTTTGTCATTCAATAGTAATTCGAACGACATACGATATAATCACGGTATACGATATAATTTTAATTTCAATACCTTATAATTAAAGTATCTCGATTATATAAATGTAATGTTTCATTGACAAACGCTTGCATATTAAAATTTGCGACCGATTTATCGGTCTTAGGGTCAGTGCCGGGTTTTGTATCGCATATATTTAAAACATACTCGAAACGAGTATTCGCGCAAGTAGAGCCAGTGTTCGTTCGTACCGTAAATCGTTTCAACGTACCGGTCGCGAATACCGATCACCGAAATCGCGAAACTCGCGGGTCAGCACCTGCTCCTGCGGAGAGGACCTCCATCGTGCAGTCGGTGGACGATGGAGGATGTAAGTTTCATTATTTCACTAACATTTTCATTAATCGACCCCTATTGCAATTGGAACTTAAAGTTCACTTTAACCGTTTGAGTCTCAGTATCAAAAAGATCCGTTATATTCTATCTCTATAAAGAATATTGTTTTATTTCTGTCAAAATTTGTCCAATATATCCTGAGACTCAAACGGTTAAGAGAATTAAATTAGAGTTTAATTTTACCCACCGTATATTCAAATAATTCTCCTTAGAGATTCTATAATGTTGTCTTTTCTTGTGTTAAAGAAAGGACAATCTCCAGGCCATGGATGCAGCCAGGCCATGGACGCAGCCCAACCATGGATGCAGCCGGACCATGGATGCAGCCGGACCATGGATGCAGCCGGACCATGGACGCAGCCAGACCATGGACTACGATCTCAACGTGGAGGTAAACACTTTTCAACTATCACTTTCTTCGGTTGGTGAGTGACAAAATTCAAAGTTCCTCCGGTCGTTCGATCATGCCGCAGGACGAATGGTCCGAAACGGCACCGAACGACTGGTTGTATTTTATGTGTGCTAGTAGTTTGCGAACATAGTGACCGCGATTATGGTAATTAGTACCATAGTCGCGAGTAGTAACGATTTTTCTAGGATGTTTAGTATGTAAGAATTTCGCGGATGGTCAATTCCATTGTCAAAGTAATAATAACGAATGTATATTGAATTTTTCGACGAATTACTTTGACGATGGTATTGATCGAGAAATTTCAATGATCTCAGTAGAGTCACTTTTAGTCAATTACAATTCACTTTTAAATTCATTTGCATATAGAGTGTCAATGCTCTACGTAGAGTCACTTTAATAGATTTCAATTCTCATTTAAAGTCATGTTATTTATTGAAATTTCTTACGCCGCTTTTATTATATTAATTAATCATTCTCGTTAGGATTTTCAGGTTGTAACCCTAATTCTTTCCTTTTTCTTTCAGAAATATACAGTAAGTTTATGTTTTACGTTACTACTTTGTCACTATGTTCGCTTGTAGTAGTAGTAGTAATAGTTGTGTGGTAGTTAGTTGCTTCGCCGAATCGCAGCAAAAAGCTGCGAATTCGGCTTCGTCCGCGAAATTAGTGTCGCGAAAATAACAATACGCGTCTTTGCTTCTTTCATTATTTTATAAAGTAGTGTTGCGAAAATTTATACGCGATTTTGCCCTTTTCTTTACTTTTTCAAAGTAGTGTGGCGAAAATTTATACGCGATTTTGCTTTTCTCTATTTTTTAAAGTAGCGTTGCGAAACTAAATACACGGTTTGTTCGATATTATATTCGCGATTTCAGCACTGCGGAAAATCGCAAAACTGCGACTAATATCGCAGTACAGTACTGCGTCTATGTCATGACGCCAGTGCGGGATTCTATCCCGTCAATTTTATAAAATATTCGTGATTATTAGAGTTGCGAAATTAAAACTGCACCTCGGTAGAGGTTGCCCGCGATTTTGCTCTTTCCTTTGTTTCACAGACTAGTGTTGCGAGAATTTATATGCGATTTTCTTCTTTTCTTTATTTTTCAAAGTAGTGTTGCGAAAATTTATACGCGATATTGCTGTTTTCTTTATTTTTCAGGGTAGTGTTGCGAAAATTTACACGCGATTTTGCTCTTTTCTTTATTTTTCAGGGTAGTGTAGCGAAAATTTATACACGATTTTGCCCTTTTCTTTATTTTTCAAAGTATTGTTGCGAAAATGTATACGCGATTTACAATTCTCTTTCTTTTTTAAAGTAGTGTTGCGAAACTAAGTACACGGTTTGTTCGATATTATATTCACGATTTCAGCTCTGCGAAAAATCGCAACACTGCGATTAATATCGCAAAATTGCGGTTAATATCGCAAAATTGCGATTAATATCGCAGTACAGTACTGCGTCTACGTCATGACGCCAGTGCGGGATTCTATCCCGTCAATTGTATAAAATATTCGCGATTATTAGAGTTGCGAAATTAAAAGTGCAGCTCGGTAGAGGTTGCCCGCGATTTTGTTCGATTACTCTTCGCGAACTTAGCGTTGCGAAAATTCACAGCGTCTCGCGAAGATGCTCGCGATTTTGCTCGTCGCAAAATTAGTGTTGCGAAAATTGACAGCACCTCGGAAAGATACTCGCGATTCCGTTAGCCGCGAATTTCCGTAGCGCCTCGGAAACAGGTGCTCGCGTTCTTTTTACGATTAAAATAACTATGATTAATAATAAAGTGAAGCTGTTTTCGCAAGCGTTTGTCAAATGGAACATTACGAACTATTAATTGAATTAATATATTGTCAAAATATTTCATCTTATTCTACAATAATATTGATACTGTGACTGTTGGCCGTTCGAATTACCTGTTTTCTCAATTCAGTTTTTCATCGAGGATAAAGTTCCGCCGATACATTTTCCCAAATGCTTTGCACAAATCATGGTTTATTTTTATCGTACATTTGCAATTACATGGAGTTCCATAAGCTCGCATTCTTACTTTATGATAGTGCAATCGAGGACTTTAGATCGATGGCGAATTTTCATTCGAGTTTTCTCGCGTATATGATATTCTGTGTATACTGTAGCGAAAGTGGGTCGTTCAATTTTAATGTATAATATTCCGATCTTCCACGATAACGATGACGATGATGGTGATGACGATGATAACCAACGATTTGAGATTATCATCGAAACTGGTAAAATTGGTTTTCGTATAGTTAAGTCTCTGATTCTCAAAAGATTTCAGGTGTCAGTTAAATCCGATTCTCAGGAATTTAGAAGGTCTTTGTTATCGGGAGGCAATTTCTTCAGTTTCAATGGAATCTACACATCGCACAAGCAGATGTTTGGTTTAAGTATATTTTTGTAACCGGATAAACTAAGTTTTCGGAGAAGGCTATTCCTTATTTTTCAAGAAACTTAAATCCTATATATTTTGCATGAGGTTTTAACTATCAAACATTTTGGAATTGAACTTAATTCCTTAATAGGCAGGTTATTCGTTATTAAGGAAACATGGTAACGACGGTACTTCTAAGAGCTCTTAATTATCGAATATATGGGACTTTAATTTTTATAAAACTTAGCTACCGAAAAGGCAGGCTTCGAAATTTAAGACGAGTTAGTTACTGAATAGGCAGGTTTTAAATTTTAAGACAAAACATTCATTTATCGAGCCAGCCAGCTCCTAATTTTAAGGCGAATTAGTTTCAGAATAGGCAGGCGTTTAGTTTTAAGACGAGTTAGTTGTTGAATAGACAGATTTTAAATTTTAAGACAAAATAGTGCATGTATCGAGCCGGCCAGCTCTTAATTTTAAGGCGAGTTAGTTTCAGAATAGGCAGGCGTTTAGTTTTAAGACGAGTTAATCACTGAATAGGCAGGGTATTAGCTTTAAGATGAGTTAGTCGCTGAATAGGCAGGCTATTAGCTTTAAAATGAGTTAGTCACTGAATAGGCAGGTTTTAAATATTAAGGCAAGATATCGTCTTTATGGAGGTGGTCAACTCTTAATTTTAATGTATGTTCCTATCAGAATAGGCAGGATTTTAATTTTAAGACGAGTTAGTTACCGAATAGGCAGGTTTTTAGCTTTAAGACAAATTATTAATATCTTGTTCTAAGACAAGTTATTAACCGAACAGGCAGACTTTTAATTTTAAGAATAGTAAGTTACTGAATAGGAAAGCTTTTAACTTTAAGAGAACTTAGTCCTCGGATAGATGTCTTACTAGATTTTAATGAAATTTAGCAATGCTACAGGCCGTATCTTAGTTGCAAGAAAAATTAACCTCTGATACATTCAAAAATAATTCGTTCATTATAACGATTTCTAATGCTGAGAAATTAATACGATATAATAATCTGCCTCTCTTCTCGAACGAAGTTAAAGGCTGCTGCGATCTGCTTCCCTATAGTTTATTCTCTTCCTGTACTTACTGCAAATAGTAAGTAAGGCTAGATTTAAGAGTGTGGTTTAGTTTAGAATAAGCAAATATTGTAAAGGCAGATCGACACCATTCGGCGGGTGTCTATCTCTTTTCGCGAAACGGAATAAGTAAAGTAGAGTCGGCGATTCCTCTGCTACACTTTCTCTCGACATTGAATTCGTCAATGTCGAGGGAAAGTGTCTCAGAGGAAGAGCAGAATGAAATGGAGGTTGATTGGGCATGCATTTTTGGGTCCCGTTTCGTGGCAACCTCCTCGCGGTGGTACCTGGGTCGATATCACTTGCTATGATTTTAACTTTTATTAAACGTGCTTTTAGTACGATATTTTGTTAAATAGTAGTACTAAATAGCAAGTGATATCGAGCGAATAGCCACGAAATCCGAATATTCGGCAGCCTTGGCTACCGAATGTTCGGATTCCTAGTCTTACAATTAGTTACATCTAAGAATTTCCGTTTAAGTTAGCTTTAAGGTTACGCGATTAAGTAGAAATTAAGCTTCGCATCGAAGAAGAGTCAACGTTGGGCAGATTTGTTCGCTTTTATCTCTGACTATTCGTTTTCTTTCTTTGGTGACAACAATTCTTTAAGTCTTCGTTGATTAAAAGTTCCAGTCATCACCTCGAAAGAAGACATCGTTTAGCGTTAAGATAGTTCCAGTAAGATTTAAGTTAGATTTAAAAATGTCACCTAAGCGTAAAATTGAATGCAAGAGTGTCATCGTAACTCAATTCCATGCTCTCGAAAATATGCGAAAGAAGGCAAACGTTTTTCTCGTGTAGCCGTCCTCGTTACTTACTTCCTATCCCAATTGCAGCCCCTGTCCAGAAGACCGACGAGTGTTTCTGCGGCGGCGCGGAGGCGAGAAGCGTGGTTCTACGGCCCAGGGACGTCTTCAGGGTTGGTCTTTGAGCCGAAGGTCGTACGATCGACTTATGACATATGTGCTTCATACCGATCGATGGGGGGCACTGTGTCGGTGTAAGCCGGACCCTCTGACTGGGCCGATGAGCCGCCACGTTACGCAGCCTCGTCGTTGTAAGACGTAACCTCTGGCACTCATCGCGTCCAGTTACGGTACGCGACTGGCCAGTGCTCCACCACCGACCGGATGATCGCATTTGTCATCGGTCGACGTACGACCCGAGGGCTCAAAGACGCAACCCCGTCGTGGTTCAAGTTGGTTCATGACCCGCCTGGCAGATAAACCGGTTCAGCTACAGATCGTACCAACCCAGTCCGTCTCAGGAAGGGGTGCAACTGGACTCCAGCCGCAGAAGACTAACTTTCTTCCCCCTTTCGCGATCGCGTTTTCATTTTGCTTTTCAAAGTCGTTTGCCTTCTTCTCGGATATTTCTTGAGCATGGATGCGATATTATGGTTTTGTAAGAGTGATTGCGTGCGGAAAGTAAGATAAGAATTAGGAATGTCGAATAAGTAAATATTGTAAAGGGAGATCGACACCATTCGGCGGGTGTCTATCTCTCTCCGCGAAACCGAAAGAGAAAAAGTAGAGTCGGCGATTCCTCTGTTACACTTTCCCTCGACATCGACGAATTCAATGTCGAGGGAAAATGTAACAGAGGAAGAGCAAAATGAAACGGAGGTTGGTTGGCCATGCATTTTTGGGTCCCGTTTCGTGGCAACCTCCTCGTGGTGGGACCTGGGTCGATATCACTTGCTATGATTTTAAATTTTATTAAATGTGCTTTTAGCACGATACTTTCTTCAATAGTAATACTAAATAGCAAGTGGTATCGAGCGAATAGCCACGAAATCCGAATATTCGGTAGCCCTGACTAACGAATGTTCGGATTCCTAGTCTTACAATTAGTTACATCAAAGAATTTGCGTTTAAGGTAGCTTTAAGATTACGCGATTAAGTAGAAATTAAGCCTCGCATTGGCGATGAGTCAACGGTGGTCAGATGTTTTCTCTTTATCACTGTTGCTCGTGCGATCATGCTGTCTCTATTGTTTCAGTTGTTCATTCACTCGTACATATAGCATAATAAACTGACTCCATAATGCTCTTATTCTGCGAATGTAAATTGGAAACATTATAAATATGGTCTTCATGAGAAAGCCACAAACTTAAAGACAAAGTGAAAGAAGGCAGACCTTTTGTTATTTTTGAAGTTATGTGATCGGCTCTCACGGTTTTGGTACCCAAATTGTTTTAAATTATAATATTGATTTATATCGTCATTGAACATTAATACTATATTATCACGTAAAGAACAACTTCTTGTTATTTCAATAAGTAAAAAGATTCGTTTCTCTGCTCTAAACGATATATCTTCTACATATTACCGGTGGAGATCTTTCTACTTAATAACTATTTTAATAATTCATGCACAAATCTCTTATTTCGAGATATTATAATTCTTTGTATGAAATTTCTCAAAATCCCTGGTTTTGGCGCGCTAGAGGATAGGCCTTGTAGCGCGTGACATGCAGCCGTATTCTGATTGGCTCGCTTTTCCCCCAGCGAGCGGCAACCAAGCCGCCGCGAGCTATCCCCACTCCTACCTGAGCGGTCACCTACCTCTTTCTCTCTCCGGACTTGGAACCGTTAACACGTATCCGCTGTGAGTACCTTTTCTTTTACATCGCCCTCGTTTACCGACCGCTAAAAAATAGTTCACTTGTTTATCTACTACGTAATAGTCTTCTGCTGTACCATATCAATCAATTTGGACAATAATAATTACGAATTTAGTAACAATCGCGAAATAACTACGACGCAATTGGTGACGTCACTGACCTCTCGCGACATTTACGCGGTGCTTTTCTCGTCTACAACATTAGTACTTCTTCTATAGCTTCGTATTTCGATTTTATTGACGAAGACCGCGATTATTGTTGCTCTGAAACGTGATTATACGGAATTATTGTACTTTTACGCAGTTATTTAATAGTTTGCTCGTGTGTGCTTGCAGGACTCGGAGTATCCTTTGAACGACCTTCCGGGCTGGCACGATCGGACACGTGCACGGTGGAGCAACAAAACGTAAGATATTACGACGCCATACGCAAGTAACATTTTCATTTACTTCGGGTCTTCGCGATATTTTGTTTGAATTTATACAATATTCATATTAATTGATATCGAGTCGAACATCCGACGAATAGAATTTACATTTCTACGAATTAATACGGTTCTACGGAAACATGCAACGATTGAAATCTTTCGGGATTATTTGAAACCTCTTACAATATACGAGTATTCAGTCAATATTTACAATACGATAGTCGACTTCCAAGAAAGCTGCTCCTTATTCTGACAGTGTTTACCAATTCGCGGTGTTAAATTTCGACGGCTACAATTCTATGCTACAAATAAATCGCGATTCGTTTTTACTTGGTATTTACATGTTACGACTTATCCTTCCGTTTTGAGACGCTGCAATGGATTTACATAGGTTTCAGGGCATAAGTATAGAAGTAAATAAAAATCGTATTTGCCGATGTAGGGTGTTAAGGTCCTGCGTTAGATTCGTCCGTAATTTCTATAAAGATTTTCGTGAATTTATCGAAGGGGGTTAGTGTTCATATGTAATAGGGAATAAGCATGACTAATCTTATAACTTTAACAGTGGCAGCTCGCAGTATTTATTGTTTATACATTTAATTAATAGTGTATTGTATTACACAAAGAACATGACGAATCAATGAGTAAGACATAATTTTTAAGCAGTATTTCTTGAAGCAAGCACTTGATTTGATATGAAAAAGAAAAACATGGTTGTTTGATTTTCTTGTGTTCCCCACCCCACCCTTTTATTTTCAGCAAAATTTGTGGCCGAGCGCAATGCGGTCTAGAGTCAGTGCTCGTTTCGTATTATATTAATATTTATATCTGTATATATTTATTACTCAATATTTTTTCAATTTATAAGAAATTCACGCGACATAGAGTCAGTGTTTGCAACCCGCTATTATAATTATTAATATCTTTTGAATAATTATTAAAAATATTAAGAATTCTTTTCTCCGCGAAAGTAGAGTCAAAATTGTTCGCCGGAAATGATTCTCGGTCGCGGTAGCTTCCTTATTTTATTTAAATTGATCGTACCGGAAGTAGAGACAGTGCATCGAGCAGCAGCTGTGGAAAGGACTTCCATCGGGCAAGGCTTCACGAATTTTAAAAGTAAGTATAAGATGCTCGAGAAATGAAATTTTTTAATTAAAAAATATGTATATAAACTAACCAAAATGTTAATTTGTTTGTTACAGAATAGTCAAATGACGGGATGGTTGAGCAGCGACAATCATTCCTTGGCGATGGGCAAAGTCTGTGAAGGTAAGTTGAAATTTTATTCCGTACACTCGTCATAACTTTGATATTTGCCAATTCCCTTGCAAACTTAACTTTGTTCTCTCCATCAATTTAATTAACGTAAATAAAGTATTAATTAGCTTTTGCAGTTCTCATAGAATACTTGCAACATTTTAATGCTAAATAAAAAATTAGCTGAATTTTCAAGTTTTCAGAGAGCAAATATTTTATATTTTGCGTTTTATTTTTGTTACAGACTTTGTCCGAATTCGTGAGGCATCGCTGGAGTGTTTGTTTCGCAGTTTATATATACTTTAATAAGTGTTAAATTTCTAGTAATTTTACGCGAAAGTAGAGTCAGTGTTTGCTTTGTATTTCATATTATACACTTCAATTTATAACTTTACGCGAAAGTAGAGTCAGTGTTTGCTTCGTATTTCATATTGTACACTTAAATTTATAACTTCACGCGAAAGTAGAGTCAAATTGTTCGCCGAAAATAATTCTCTGTCGCAAATTGTCTTTTTTTCAATTATACCGCGCCGGAAGTAGAGTCAGTGCAACAGGAGCAGCTGTGGAAAGGATTTCCATCGGGCAAGGCTTCACGAATTTAAAAAGTAAGTATCACATGATCGAGAAATAAAAATTCACAGTCGAGAAATACAAAGATGGCTTATACTAATGAAAATGTTAATTTTTTTGTTACAGAACAGTCAAATGACGGGATGGTTGAACGGCGACAATCACTCCCAGGCGAAGGGCAAATCTTTTATAGGTGAGCTGAAATTTTAATTCGCATGTACCCCGCAATTTTTCCCCAAGTTTCAGTTGCTACTTGAAAATTTTCTCCAAAACGTCCTTACAAGTTTTATATCAAATTTCCATACCCTTACATTGTATGTTCTACCAATAAAATAAATAAAAATTAAAAATTCCCCAACATGAAATTTTCAGGGAATAAGTATTTAAGATGTGCATCCTATTTTTGTTACAGACTTTGCTCGAATTCGTGAGGCATCGCTGTACCCTATGAAACTGCGATGCACCTTCCGCCTTGAAGGTGAGCAACGTAAACACAGAGATGTTTTATTTCTACGTACTTGTCGGAAAGTTTCGATACATAGTTCGATATATAACTTCTCCTTGAATTCTCAATTCTGAAAATCATTCATAAACTAATCATTCTTACGATCTACTCTTAACGTTTCTTGATATATAATTACGACTTTTTTTCATCCGCTGTTTTCAAAATTCAATTAGCTTTCTTTGTAAAATCGGAACGGAAGGCAGTTTAACGTTCTACGAACGGTGCCTCCTGCAATGCGAAATGCTTTGTTTTGTTTAGACCTTGGACATTCCTTGAGATGACCTGAGGACAACCTTGATAACAGCGGCGGAGACAACACTGGCAGAGACAGCAGCGGCAGAGATTCTAAGGTAACCAATGGTATTCTGGTGTCTCGACACTGGTGAGTCAAAAACTTTAACTGTCCCTCCGGTCTCCAAATCATGCCGTAGGACGAAAGGTCCGAAGCGGCACTGGAGATTGGTTGTATTGTTCTATAAAGCGAGCATAGTGAACACGAGTAATTTAAAAATTACTCGTGAGTAGAAACTGTTATATGTTTTCCTTGTGTACTGTCATGTATATCGTAGCTTAGGACAGGGCCTTCTTGTAGCGCGATTTTTGCATTATTTACATGAATGTAATCATGAAATTTACAGTTAGCGTTGCGAATTTATCAACACAAATGAACAGTTGACGAGTATTGTGCGTTCTTTATATTCACTGGAAGAATATTCTTATAACAAAATTTGTTATAAGATCGCGGCTAATTGCTTTCTTCGAGACGATTTATGTTTTAAAATAGATCGCTCGATTTGTGCTTTTGATAAACGAAATTTCAGAAGTTTGTAAATTTGTTTCGCGTCGTTTCAATAACAATTATTGTATTATCTACAAGAAGGCAATTCGCGACGGGTAGATCTCGAAGTCAGAGTGACAGTTAATACATTTCCCTGTTAAAATTCTTCCCCTGATGACGAGATCTCCCGGTTTTCAATATTCATTTTCAATTCAAAGTAAATTTTGCATATTTACAAATATATAAAGTAGAGTATTTTGCTTCTATAGAGTTCACTTTTTCAATTAAAATTCTCTTTGCTTGAACAAATATGAAAGTCGAGTCACTTGCTTAAATAAATATAAAAGTCGAGTCATTTGCTTGATTAAATATCAAATTCGAGTCACTTGCTGCAATTTTTCATAAATCAGACCGTTAGAATTCTACTAATCATCCTCTTAGCTAGGATTTTCAGGAAAAATACGCAGTGAGTACAAAGTTCTGCCGTGTTCACTTTAAGCCCGAACTCATTCGAGTGCCCAGGTGCACTTCGAATGGGTAAAGGCGGTGGGCACGGCCTTTTTTTTGAAAAATCAGCGACTGACATTGCGGTGGCGAATCGTGCACGACGTAATTTCCACATGTGTGTGATGTGTGTTAGGCTGTGGATCTTGCGTCGCTTGAAATTTTCTCGTATCATAAAATAATTTATACAACCTTAAACAATATATTTTGCCTTATTCTCCTTTTCACTCTTACTAAACTCATCGATATATATGGCATGCCAATGACGAAATTCTCTCTATCTGTGCAACATATGCCATATACATTGCCTCAAATATCAAACGATACAATGTCAAATATTTATAATTCTATAAACTTGTCAAATCGCGATAGAGTATTATAATGAAGTAACGCAATGGTCGCCACCCTTGTCAGTCGATTTCAGGAAATTGGTACGTACATTTTAGAGTATGAATGTTGTTTGCGAACTCGGGTGTCGAAGGAACCCCGGGGAGTCCTCTCTAGTTCAGGCCCATGCACCCGGGTTCCTGATTGAGAACCGTGGAGTGATGTGTGTTTGTGTGATTTGTGTCGCGATTTGCATTTTTAAATATAGGTTTTAGGTACGTAGGTAGCATACCGTTCTTGAATGTGAGTTAAATATAAGCAGGAAGGGCCAGGAATTCAGGATATCACATTCTCTGTGTAGGTCGGGTAAAGGTGATATGCCTGGACCTGGGATCAAACTACGGTCAAACCGAGTGTCCCCCTCTTTTTGACCGTAGTTTCTAGTTTGTAAATTTTTTGCGCACGTGGTGAAACTCCCGGCGCGAGGTTCGAATACTTTGCCTTTTTTTATGAAAACTGTGCTACACGAGCAGCGAATACGCTCTGCACGCTCGTGGTGTGGTTTTCACTGTTGAATTTGATAATAGTAAGACTTTTATTGGTGCAAAGTATTCGAGCATTCTCTAGCGGCAGAAGAAGCGGCTAACAAGTGCCGAAGAGGCCCGACAAACTGTCACGAAGAGGGCTGCAGCGAATGGCTTTTCATCCTCGAATCCGTTTTGGGTTCTAGAATGGAAAGTCATTATTAGTATTTGTTAATTCACTGTGCTCGCTTTCTGTATTTGTCCTCTGACGGATGTAACATTCCCGTCCAACGAGCGCATCTTGGCTGCATGCGGTTTTTCATCGCGAAATTAGTGTTACGTATACCTTGCTCGTTAGTGTTGCGAAATTAAGGTCACCCCGGATGGTACCCACGGGTTTGTTCGAATTAATTGGTAGTTGTTAGTGTTGCGATATGAATATACTCGGTTTTTTAATTATTAGAATATTATATTAAATTAGAGATAGAGTTGCGAGAGATATCGCCCGAGATGGCGAACGGGAGCTTGCTTTAATTAGATGTTTAGAAGTAGCGTTGCGAATTGAAGCACGAAAAGTGACCGGTTTTTCTTTGAACAGTAATTCTTTAAAGTAGCGTTGCGATATAAAGCACGAAAAGTGCCCGGTTTGTCTTTGAATAATTAATTGTTAAAGTAGAGTTGCGACATAGCCCTTGATCAAGGAGCACAGGAGTTTGTTTTAGTATCTTATAGAATTTTTCGAATTAGTATTTTCTTAATAATTTGTAGAGTATAGCATCACGATTTAGCACCTGAAATGGGTGTCCGGGAGTTTGCTCTTAATAAATTCTAAATTTGTGTCGCGAAATATGAATTATACGCGGTTTTCTTTTGAACAATCGCGAAACTAGCGTTGCGAAATACAAAAGCAGCTGAGAGATGCGCATCTGCTGAGTCAGAGACTCAGCAATTGGAGTTGCAAAAATGCAACTCCCCATGGAGTGCCTCAGGAGGCCTGTTCCCAACGATAGCTTCTTTTTTTCCGGATAGGTAGTGTTGCGAATTCTGAGAGCCCCGGAATGGCAGTAGGCGGGTTTTGAAGTAGCGTTGCGAACAATGAAAGCCTCGAAATGGCAGTACGCGATTTTTTATTAAATAATATTACATATTTTTTTTTTAAAATTCGTTTATTTTGACGTCACCATATAATAGCATTTAGCCTGATAAACGGCAGGCAAAATACAAATGGGCATGTATATGTAATGTGGCAGCATATTGCTGCTTCTCGAAACATAGTTTTAGCAGTGAGTGACAATGTAAATATATTTTTAGCGGGGTGAAAAAAAAAAAAAAAATATTACGTATGATAGCCATGGAATGGCAATAGGCGGGTTTTAAAGTAGCGTTGCGAAGAATGAGAGCCATGAAATGGCAATAGGCGGGTTTTGAGCTAGCGTTGCGAACAGTAAGAGCCTGAAATGGCACCGGTTTCTCGCGATTTTTATTGAAAGCGCCTCTTGGCTGCTCGATGATTTCGGGATTTTCAGCGCCTTTTGGCTGCTTCATGTCATGATTTTTGTATTGTTAATCAAGTGCTTGCAAATAGAAATACTGCTGCAAATGTATCTTTTAATACAAGAAATTTTGAGGATTTATGTAGAATTTTTGTCAAGTTATATTATGTATTGTCTATTGAGACCAATCAGTCAATGAATTTCATCGTGGTCATTGAAACCACTCCGCAAATAAAAGTGCAAAAAGTTATATGCACATTTGATGACACAGATAGAAAATGAGTGTCAGTTAATTTAATAAAATTCGTGAAATAGGAAACACGCTGCTGGCTGTCATGGTTAAAGTTATTAATTTAATATTGTCTGGATTTTACTTGGATCGCGATGACATTTTTGTGAGAATACCGCGTCGACGTAGAGGTTTCGATGAATTCTCGCAAATTTCTTACAAAAATTACGGACCACGGGTTTTGCATACTTTTTTAATAGAATGAAAATAACAAACTTGCGCCCGAAACATACAGTGGCCGAAATAATGATAGGTTCACAATCTGCGTTGGCTTGTTTATTATATTTTCTTTTGTTTACGATGTCGGAAGCGTATTGGGGCATTTGTAATGATTCCGCAAGAATATATTCTACTCACTATGCAAGCACTGACTTTATATCAAAAGCCTTAGTGAAAAAACATACAGTTATAGACGTCATTGCAGAAAGTGTCGTGTATAAGATACGAAATAATATTAGGTTCACGGTGAAATATTTAAAAAATAACTTTGATAGCGCTATTTGTTTAACAGTTTTGTATGGTAAGTTCAAAGATTTATAATGTTTCAACATTTTAAAAAATATTTCATGTGGTTTTAATACTTTTAAAGCATAATGGGGCGTGGTAAACCACTGAATGATAATGAAAAGGGCCAAATTATGGCTTACCACAATACAGGTCTCTCAAATAGACAAATTGCAAGGACCATTGAAAGGTCATTAAATGTTGTAAATAATTTTCTAAAATTAAGAGAAAAATACGGCACTAAAACATCTACGGGCCGTCTAAAAAAATTAAGTCAAAGGGAAAAAGGCAAAATTTTTCAAGAAGCACGACAAAAAAAACTAAATGCGTCTCAAATAAAGATAAAGTTAGATTTGCCAGTGGGTGTTCGACGTGTACAACAAGTTCTAAGTTGAAGTGGAACATTGAGGTACACCAAAAGAGCGAAGAAACCACCGCTAACCAAATTCCACAAAGAAGAAAGATTGAAATTCGCTGAAAATCGTATGTCATGGACCGAAAAGTGGAAAACGATTATCTTCTCAGACGAGAAGAAGTTTAATTTAGATGGTCCAGACGGATTTCACTACTATTGGCATGATTTGCGAGACCAAAAAGATATGAAAATGACAAGAGTCCATGGAGGAGGTAGTGTGATGGTTTGGGCTGCATTTGGGTATAACGGTAAGACCCCGATTATGTGGTTTCCGCCAAAAGCAAATGCCGAAAAGTACCAGGAACTGCTGGAATATGTTCTGGATGAATACGGAGACATTATTGGTGGCCCTAACTTCATATTTCAGCACGATAATGCTGCAATACATAGGGTAAAGGCTATTAAAACCTGGTTTGAGAGGGTAAAAGTTGAAGTTTTACCTTGGCCATCAAGAAGTCCAGATTTAAATCCCATTGAAAATCTTTGGGGAATTTTAGCACGTAAGGTTTACGCCAATGGCAAGCAGTATTGCAATGTCTCTGAATTAAAAAATGGCATCAGAGAGGCATGGTCTCAAATTCAATCAGAGACATTGCAAAAACTAATCGAGACAATGCCAAAGAGAATATTTGAAGTAATAAAGAACAAAGGAGGACAAACTAAATACTAAATTATTTATATTTTTCTATTGATTCAATTTTTTATGTAAAAATATATTATGAACCTATGTTTATTTCGCACCTAATATTTAAGTTTTGTGGTAAAATACTGTAATGGACCTTAATAAACATTCTGTTATTCAATTTAACCGTGTGTCTTGTTAATTGTGTTAGAAAGAATAAATATTACCAAATAAAATCAAAAATACTACATAAAACATTCTTTTATGCCCGGAAATTAAAGTGAACCTATCATTATTTCGGTCACTGTATATATCGAAATTGCAGTGTGATAGACGGATGGCAAATACAGATAAGAAGTAAACGCGTCGCTTTTAGATATTTGCTTATTTATTTCACTAAATGGTAGAGTTATATTGTAGCAAAGGGGGAAGTCTGTCTTTATTTAACACTTTTCGCGTCGCGTATTAAAGAGTGATGCATTTATTTTTATGCTCGGATGATGGAAAGGTTTCAAATAATTTCGAATGCAACTGCGTCGAAATTAACTTTTTTCATTCAAGTAATTTATTTGATAGCAAATGATTGTGACATTGCACAATTTGCTAAATTGTCCATACTATTCAATTCGCGTTTGTCGACTCGATATGTAACTTCAAATTTTATATTTGCTTTTTTAAGTTTCTGATCATTCTTTATCGTAAAGTTTACAACATTTGCATTTCCTACAATTTTTAATAAATTATGCTTCATTTGATTTTCGTAAATTTCGATACTCGTCTGTTACAATATTCAAGGGTCGGTGATATTTCGTTTTATGTTGCGCGTTTTGGGCAAAATTAATGAGAGTTTGTTGCAGAAGACGGAATACTAATAATGGATATTTAGAGGAAATGAAATGGACCATGCCCATGGAAATTAAGAGAGACAGGCGTCCAGAGACGCTGGGGGAATCCACAGTGTAATGACATTTTACTAACAAATGAGTTTTTATTGCAGGAGTTGCATGAATCGAATCACATCGAAGGGAGTTCGATGGATATTTCTCGGTGACATCTTGTGTTGCAAATTGTGTGTTAGGTTTGCAGATATTTCTTCTGAAAATTTGTTACGATCGTGTGATGACCATTTCTTAATGGTTTCGTTGTTAATGGTTTCGATACGTTTGATTTTTGGATCAAAGTATCGTCTGTATTGTTTTCGAAGTCTGATTCATGAGATAATTGTTGTCCGACTTTCTTCATTCTTGAAGCAATACGATGTTTCTCTTCATTCTGCTTCAAGCAGAATGCATTTTTCATTTTCTGGCCAAGAGGTTTGCTTTCTGCTATGCAGATAAGCAATCAGGCAATATTTTGCAAAGAAATCTTTGCTGTTATTTGGACAGGCTCAGATTGTGTTTGTATTTCCCCCGAGATAGGATGATTTTCACTGTGTACAAAAACTGCTCCCATATCGAAGGTAAGATTGATATTGTGGGCGGGCGGTCAAATTGTAATTGTAATGGATTAGACTTTAAGACGTTCGTGGTATGTTGAGATTAAGATTATTCGTAAGGTTAATTTAATAAGGAATAAATTTCGCGTTAGTCCTTAAGCATTGGATGCTCGTCGCATCACGGTCGGGAATTTATTTCTCCCAGTGCGAGATGGGTAACGAAAGTAAAGTAGAGCAAGAAATTTTGCCTGACACATTTTCGCGTTCATTTTGTCGTTCATGCCGTCGTTCATTCCGTCGTTCATTCCGTCGCTCATTCCGTCGTTTAAACCTGTAAAAATGATGGGAAAATGTTTCACGCGAAAGACAAAATGCGATGCCCGAACTACGAGCCCCATTGATAATCATGAAAGGGAAATTATTTGTAACTTTCTACAAGTAGAACTATGAATGGAACAGGTAGACGGTTGAAATCATTGTATATATTGCTTCTATATGGTCTAAGAAACATATATGCAAAGCATCCAAACAGTACCATTCGCCAATTTTTTGTTCTTCAAGCTTAAGTGAACAACGAGCCCCATTGATAATCATGAAACGGAAATTATTTGTAACTTTCTAATAGTAGACCAATGAATGGAACAGGTAGACGGTTGAAATCATTGTATATATTGCTTCTATATAGTCTAAGAAACATATATGCAAAGCATCCAATCAGTACCATTCGCCAATTTTTTGTTCTTCAATTTTTGAGTGAACTACGAGCCCCATTGTTAATCCTTTACCGGAAATTATTTGTAACTTTCGACAAGTAGTACAGTGAATGGAAAAGGTAGACGGTTGAAATCTTTGTATATATTGCTTCCATATAGTCTAAGAAACATATATGCAAAGCATCCAAACAGTACAATTCGCCAATTTTTTGTTCTTCAAGTTTAAGTGAACTACGAGCCCCATTGTTAATCCCTTTGTTACGAACGGCGTATTATTCGAACGTCCCGTCCGTCGTCGAGCGGGTGCCGACGAATGGTAGATTCCGTGCGTAACGGCTAAGACGAAAACGAATCGCGCGCGGGTTTCCGCGGTTGACTCTATTAGAAATTTTGTAGCTCTCCCCAGCCTAAGGCGAGGAGAGGACAGGATGGATGGGCCGATCTGTTAAGACCTATACAGTTCTGGCTTAATCGAAATCTAAAGGATAAGGGTATTGAATGATATAACTGAATCTCGCAATGTTATAATGGGTAAAAGCAATGTATATTCAGATTCAAGCAAGAAACGTTACAAACAGTAAGGAAACGGATTATAATATCGACTAAGTCGGATATAAAATAATTGGTTTGGAATAGATATATGTACGTTAACAATTCATGGGTGGTGAAGCTGGCTCGGAAAAGAGTGATTATGATCCAATCGAATCTATCTTTCGTTTCTGAAACAACCTCCCATTTACAGGCAAATCGTATAATTTAAAATAGTCCAACGGTAGAGAAACTCACTATTGAGACGGCGGTTTACAATAGAGCATGACAAGGTAATTATGGTAATAGAAAATTGGAACTCACCCTGGATTTTCGGATGATACGAATATACGATGATAATTGCGGTTTGTGTTATGATTTACTCTCGTCGAGATTAACTCGGAGTTCAAGTGGCTGCACAAAAGAGTGGATGGATTAGAACTGCACTTTTTCGAATTTACCTATTCTAATGATTCTATAGATCATGCAATACTACAATATACGGTTAACGAAATCTATAAGTAGGTTTTACAATACAATTCTCGCGCGCAACTCTGAGTCTTTCGGAACTACAGCGTTACCGAACTACGCTCACGGAGAATCTAGGATTCTCTCACGGTTACGCGGGTTAACAATCACGCACCTCGCGACTTTACGATTGAAAACCAAGAGAATTATTTGTTTAACGAGGATTATAAAGTCCGTTACCGCATATCGAACTATTTAAGTTATTCGCGTATAACCTAAGCTTAACTAAACCCTCGGACTATGCCTACGCACCTCGCGACTTTCCGGACGATAGTGACGAGTTGAGCTCGTCTTTGGCCTCACAAGGGTGGGCCCTAGGTGGAGGTGGTAGCCACGTTCCGTGGTCACGTTTTGCTAAGGTTAACAATTTTGGGTGCTAGTCTCCATCCTCCCTTCCGCCCGAGCCCCTCACATCAGCCGCTGCTGATTTGCCTCGCGATTCCTGGGACCGGAGGCCGTACGTGACTCGAAGCGATCTTTGTCAGCAGGGCAGCCGGATGTACATATCTTTGTTATTGAATCTCAAACGATATCGTAATCCAGTTAGAGAGAACTCTCAATGCATAGGCATTCCTGCATCATCGGAATCGGAGAACAATTATTAACGTTCTGCGTATTTGCCGAAGGAATTTCAAACATTGGCAAATGCGCAGGCAATGATCTCAAAAGAAAAAGAATTTTAGTCCCCGGGACGTAACACCTTAACGGAAATTATTTGTAACTTTCGACAAGTAGAACAATGAATGGAACAGGTAGACGGTTGAAATCATTGTATATATTGCTTCTATATAGTCTAAGAAACATATATGCAAAGCATCCAAACAGTACAATTCGACAATTTCTTGTTCTTCAAGTTTAGTGAACAATGAGCCCCAATGGTTAATCCTTTATCGGAAATTATTTGTAATTTTCGACAAGTAGAACAATGAATGGAACAGGTAGACGGTTGAAATCTTTGTATATATTGCTTCTATATAATCTAAGAAACATATATGCAAAGCATCCAAACAGTACAATTCGTCAATTATTTCATCTTCAAGTTTAAGTGAACTACGAGCCCCATTGTTAATACTTTAACGGAAATTATTTGTAACTTGCGACAAGTAGAACAATGAGTGGAACAGGTAGACGGTTGAAATCAATGTATATATTGCTTCTATATAGTCTAAGAAACATATATGCAAAGCATCCAAACAGTACCATTCGCCAATTTTTTGTTCTTCAAGTTTAAGTGAACAACGAGCCCCATTGTTAATCCTTTAAAGGAAATTATTTGTAAATTTCGTCAAGTATAACAATGATTGGAACACGTATACGGTTGAAATCTTTGTATATATTGCTTCCATATAGTCTAAGAAACATATATGCAAAGCATCCAAACAGTACCAGTCGCCAATTTTTTGTTCTTCAAGTTTAAGTGAACAACGAGCCCCATTGATAATCATGAAACGGAAATTATTTGTAAATTTCGACAAGTAGAACAATGAATGGAACAGGTAGACTGTTGAAATCATTGTATATATTGCTTCTATATAGTCTAAGAAACATATATGCAAAGCATCCAAACAGTACAATTCGACAATTTTTTGTTCTTCAAGTTTAGTGAACAGTGAGCCCCAATGGTTAATCCTTTATCGGAAATTATTTGTAAGTTTCGACAAGTAGAACAATGAATGGAACAGGTAGACGGTTGAAATCTTTGTATATATTGCTTCTATATAATCTAAGAAACATATATGCAAAGCATCCAAACAGTACAATTCGCCAATTATTTCATCTTCAAGTTTAAGTGAACTACGAGCCCCATTGTTAATACTTTAACGGAAATTATTTGTAACTTGCGACAAGTAGAACAATGAGTGGAACAGGTAGACGGTTGAAATCAATGTATATATTGCTTCTATATAGTCTAAGAAACATATATGCAAAGCATCCAAACAGTACAATTCGCCAATTTTTTGATCTTCAAGTTTAAGTGAACAATGAGCCCCAATGTTTAATCCGTTATCGGAAATTATTTGTAACTTTCGACAAGTAGAACAATGAATGGAACAGGTAGACGGTTGAAATCTTTGTATATATTGCTTCTATATAGTCTAAGAAACATATATGCAAAGCAACCAAACAGTGCCATTCGCCAATTTTTTGTTCTTCAAGTTTAAGTGAACTACGAGCCCCTTTGTTAATCCTTTAAAGGAAATTATTTTTAAATTTCGACAAGTAGAACAATGAATGGAACAGGTAGACTGTTGAAATCATTGTATATATTGCTTCTATATAGTCTAAGAAACATATATGCAAAGCATCCAAACAGTACAATTCGACAATTTTTTGTTCTTCAAGTTTAGTGAACAATGAGCCCCAATGGTTAATCCTTTATCGGAAATTATTTGTAATTTTCGACAAGTAGAACAATGAATGGAACAGGTAGACGGTTGAAATCAATGTATATATTGCTTCTATATAGTCTAAGAAACATAAATGCAAAGCATCCAAACAGTACCATTCGCCAATTTTTTATTCTTCAAGTTGAAGTGAACAATGAGCCCCATTGTCAAACCTTTATCGGAAATTAATTGTAACTTTCGACAAGTAGAACAATGAATGGAACTGGTGGACGGTTGAAATCTTTTTATATATTGCTTCTAAATAGTCTAAGAAACATATATGCAAAGCATCCAAACAGTTCCAGTCGCCAATTTTTTGTTCTTCAAGTTTAAGTGAACAACGAGGCCCATTGTTAATCCTTTAACGGAAATTAATTGTAACTTTCTACAAGTTGAACAATGATTGGAACACGTAGACGGTTGAAATCTTTGTATATATTGCTTCCATATAGTCTAAGAAACATATATGCAAAGCATCCAAACAGGACCATTCGCCAATTTTTTGTCCTTCAAGTTTAAGTGAACAATGAGCCCCAATGGTTAATACTTTATCGGAAATTATTTGTAAGTTTCGACAAGTAGAACAATGAATGGAACAGGTAGACGGTTGAAATCTTTGTATATATTGCTTCTATATAATCTAAGAAACATATATGCAAAGCATCCAAACAGTACAATTCGCCAATTATTTCATCTTCAAGTTTAAGTGAACTACGAGCCCCATTGTTAATACTTTAACGGAAATTATTTGTAACTTGCGACAAGTATAACAATGATTGGAACACTTATACGGTTGAAATCTTTGTATATATTGCTTCCATATAGTCTAAGAAACATATATGCAAAGCATCCAAACAGTACCAGTCGCCAATTTTTTGTTCTTCAAGTTTAAGTGAACAACGAGCCCCATTGATAATCATGAAACGGAAATTATTTGTAAATTTCGACAAGTAGAACAATGAATGGAACAGGTAGACGGTTGAAATCATTGTATATATTGCTTCTATATAGTCTAAGAAACATATATGCAAAGCATCCAAACAGTACAAATCGCCAGAATATTGTTCTTCAAGTTTAAGTGAACAACGAGCCCCATTGTTAATCCTTTAACGGAAATTAGTTGTAACTTTCTACAAGTAGAACAATGATTGGAACACGTAGACGGTTGAAATCTTTCTATATATTGCTTCTATATAGTCTAAGAAACATATATGCAAAGCATCCAAACAGTACAATTCGCCAATTTTTTGTTCTTCAAGTTTAAGTGAACAATGAGCCCCAATGGTTAATACTTTATCGGAAATTATTTGTAAGTTTCGACAAGTAGAACAATGAATGGAACAGGTAGACGGTTGAAATCTTTGTATATATTGCTTCTATATAATCTAAGAAACATATATGCAAAGCATCCAAACAGTACAATTCGCCAATTATTTCATCTTCAAGTTTAAGTGAACTACGAGCCCCATTGTTAATACTTTAACGGAAATTATTTGTAACTTGCGACAAGTATAACAATGATTGGAACACTTATACGGTTGAAATCTTTGTATATATTGCTTCCATATAGTCTAAGAAACATATATGCAAAGCATCCAAACAGTACCAGTCGCCAATTTTTTGTTCTTCAAGTTTAAGTGAACAACGAGCCCCATTGATAATCATGAAACGGAAATTATTTGTAAATTTCGACAAGTAGAACAATGAATGGAACAGGTAGACGGTTGAAATCATTGTATATATTGCTTCTATATAGTCTAAGAAACATATATGCAAAGCATCCAAACAGTACAAATCGCCAGAATATTGTTCTTCAAGTTTAAGTGAACAACGAGCCCCATTGTTAATCCTTTAACGGAAATTAGTTGTAACTTTCTACAAGTAGAACAATGATTGGAACACGTAGACGGTTGAAATCTTTCTATATATTGCTTCTATATAGTCTAAGAAACATATATGCAAAGCATCCAAACAGTACAATTCGCCAATTTTTTGTTCTTCAAGTTTAAGTGAACAACGAGCCCCATTGATAATCATGAAACGGAAATTATTTTTAAATTTCGACAAGTAGAACAATGAATCGAACAGGTAGACGGTTGAAATCATTGTATATATTGCTTCTATATAGTCTAAGAAACATATATGCAAAGCATCCAAACAGTACAATTCGACAATTTTTTGTTCTTCAAGTTTAGTGAACAATGAGCCCCAATGGTTAATCCTTTATCGGAAATTATTTGTAATTTTCGACAAGTAGAACAATGAATGGAACAGGTAGACGGTTCAAATCTTTGTATATATTGCTTCTATATAGTCTATGAAACATATATGCAAAGCATCCAAACAGTACAATTCGCCATTTTATTGTTCTTCAAGTTTAAGTGTACAACGAGCCCCATTGTTAATCCTTTAAAGGAAATTATTTGTAAATTTCGACAAGTAGAACAATGAATGGAATAGGTAGACGGTTGAAATCATTGTATATATTGCTTCTATATAGTCTAAGAAACATATATGCAAAGCATCCAAACAGTACCATTCGCCAATTTTTTGTTCTTCATGTTTAAGTGAACAACGAGCCCCATTGGTAATCCTTTAAAGGAAATTATTTGTAAATTTCGACAAGTAGAACAATGATTGGAACACGTAGACGGTTGAAATCTTTGTATATATTGCTTCTGTATAGTCTAAGAAACATATATGCAAAGCATCCTAACAGTACAATTCGCCAATTTTTTGTTCTTCAAGTTTAAGTGAACAATGAGCCCCAATGGTTAATCCTTTATCGGAAATTATTTGTAAATTTCGACAAGTAGAACAATGATTGGAACAGGTAGACGGTTGAAATCTTTGTATATATTGCTTCTATATAATCTAAGAAACATATGTGCAAAGCATCCAAACAGTACCATTCGCCAATTTTTTGTTCTTAGAGTTTAAGTGTACAATGAGCCCCATTGTTAATCCTTTATCGGAAATTATTTGTAACTTTCGACAAGTAGAACAATGAATGGAACAGGTAGACGGTTGAAATCATTGTATATATTGCTTCTATATAGTCTAAGAAACATATATGCAAAGCATCCAAACAGTACAATTCGCCAATTTATTGGTCTTCAAGTTTAAGTGAACAATGAGCCCCAATGTTTAATCCGTTATCGGAAATTATTTGTAACTTTCGACAAGTGGAACAATGAATGGAACAGGTAGACGGTTGAAATCTTTGTATATATTGCTTCCATATAGTCTAAGAAACATATATGCAAAGCATCAAAACAGTACCATTCCGCAATTTTTTGTTCTTCAAGTTTAAGTGAACAACGAGCCCCATTGAAAATCATGAAACGGAAATTATTTGTTACTTTCTACAAGTAGAACAATGAATAGAACAGGTTGACGGTTGAAATCTTTGTATATGTTGCTTCTATATAGTCTAAGAAACCTATATGCAAAGCATCTAAACAGTAACAATCGCCAATTTTTTGATCTTCAAGTTTAAGTGAACAGCGAGCCCCATTGATAATCATGAAATGGAAATTATTTGTAACTTTCTACAAGTAGAACAATGAATAGTACAGGTAGACGGGTGAAATCTTTCTATACAGGGTGGGGCAATAACTATTAGCACCTCAGATATCTTCGAAACTATAAGTTTCACAGAAATATTTGCTGAAATAAAATTGCAGAGTACGAAGGGGCCCATCCGGTGGCGATAATAGTTTTTTTTCAGGTGGAGGTACTTCGGACATTTGAAGGTCACCTCCATTTTTTTAAATGGACCGGTATATTTTTGCTTCCGTATCATGATAGAGGATATTAAAACGAGTTCAACGTCCTATTATACAAGGTCATTCACGGTCATAGAAAGTAGAGAAAGGCGATAATACTTAGGTTTTGGTAGTAAATGAAACATACGTATTGTAAGCAGTAGAAGAAGGCGTAATACCTACCGTTTACTTCACTGAGACTAAACACTGCTTGAACGACAATTTAATAAGTTTGCAGGATGTGGCAGCGACGTACAACGAGCACGTCGCATCGAAAACGCGATAACGGGTCGCCACGTAACTTACATATTCGAGAAGAGGCGCTTGAGCTTGGCGACGCGTTGGCCCGTCGCCGTTACGACGGGACCTTTGCAGCCCGACCGATCTCGGGAAAACAGCAAATGAAGTCTGTTACGGCAATGACCTTGTGTAATAGGTCGTTGAACTCGTTTTAATATCCTCTATCATGATACGGACGTAAAAATATACCGATCCATTTAAAAAAATGGAGGTGACCTTCAAATGTCGGAAGTAGCTCCACCTGAAAAAAAACTATTATCGCCACCGGATGGGCCCCTTCGGACTCTGCAATTTTATTTCAGCAAATATTTCTGTGAAACTTATAGTTTCGAAGATATCTGAGGTGCTAATAGTTATTGCCCCACCCGGTATAAAAAGATCTCAACCGTCTACCTGTTCCATTCATTGTTCTACATGTCGAAAGTTACATATAATTTCCGATAAAGGATTAACCATTCGGGCTCATTGTTCACTTATACTAGAAGAACAAAAAATTGGCGAATTGTACTGTTTGGATGCTTTGCATATATGTTTCTTAGACTATATAGAAGCAATATATACTATGATTTCAACCGTCTACCTGTTTCATTCATTGTTCTACTTGTCGAAATTTACAAATAATTTCGTTTAAAGGATTAACAATGGGGCTCGTTGTTCACTTAAACTTGAAGAACAATAAATTGGCGAATTGTACTGCTTGGATGCTTTGCATATATGTTTCTTAGACTATATAGAAGCAATATATAGAAAGATTTCACCCGTATACCTGTTCTATTCATTGTTCTACTTGTAGAAAGTTACAAATAATTTCCCTTTCATGATTATCAATGGGGCTCGTAGTTCACTTAAACTTGAAGAACAAAAAATGGCGAATTGTACTGTTTGGATTCTTTGCATATATGTTTCTTAGACTATATAGAAGCAATATATACATTGATTTCAACCTTCTACGTGTTCCATTCATTGTTCGACTTGTCGAAATTTACAAATAATTTCCTTTAAAGTATTAACAATGGGGCTCGTAGTTCACTTAAACTTGAAGAACAATAAATTGGCGAATTGTACTGTTTGGATGCTTTGCATATATGTCTCTTAGACTATATAGAAGCAATATATACATTGATTTCAACCTTCTACGTGTTCCATTCATTGTTCGACTTGTCGAAATTTACAAATAATTTCCTTTAAAGTATTAACAATGGGGCTCGTAGTTCACTTAAACTTGAAGAACAAAAAATTTGCGAATGGAACTGTTTGGATGCGTTGCATATATGTTTCTTAGACTATATAGAAGCAATATATACGAAGATCTCAACAGTCTACCTGTTCCATTCATTGTTCTACTTGTCGAGAGTTACAAATAATTTCCGATAAAGGATTAACAATTGGGGCTCATTGTTCACTTAAACTTGAAAAACAAAAAATTGGCGAATGGTACTGTTTGGATGCTTTTCATATATGTTTCTTAGACTATATAGAAGCAACATATACTATGATTTCAACCGTCTACCTGTTCCATTCACTGTTCTACTTGTCGAAAATTACAAATAATTTCCGTTAAAGGATTAACAATGGGGCTCGTAGTTCACTTAAACTTGAAGAACAAAAAATTGTCGTATGGTACTGTTTGGATGCTTTGCATATATGTTTCTTAGACTATATAGAAGCAATATATACAATGATTTCAACCGTCTACTTGATCCATTCATTGTTCGACTTGTAAAAAGTTACAAATTATTTCCGTTTCATGATTATCAATGGGGCTCGTTGTTCACTTAAACTTGAAGAACAAAAAATTGGCGAATTGTATTGTTTGGATTCTTTGCATATATGTTTCTTAGACTATATAGAAGCAATATATAGAAAGATTTCACCCGTCTACCTGTACTATTCATTGTTCTACTTGTAGAAAGTTACAAATAATTTCCACTTCATGATTATCAATGGGGCTCGTTGTTCACTTAAACTTGAAGAACAAAAAATTTGCGAATGGTACTGTATGGATGCTTTGCATATATGTTTCTTAGACTATATAGAAGCAATATATATACAAAGATTTCAACCGTCTACCTGTTCCATTCATTGTTCTACTTGTCGAAATTTACAAATAATTTCCTTTAAAGGA
This sequence comes from Cerceris ruficornis, assembly GCA_963989415.1. Taxonomy (NCBI): domain Eukaryota; kingdom Metazoa; phylum Arthropoda; class Insecta; order Hymenoptera; family Crabronidae; genus Cerceris; species Cerceris ruficornis. Next base: position 1,965,869 of record CAXDIW010000076.1, read on the forward strand.
TTAACAATGGGGCTCATTGTTCACTTAAACTTGAAGATCAAATAATTGGCGAATGGTACTGTTTGGATGCTTTGCGTACATGTTTCTTAGACTATATGGAAGCAATATATACAAAGATTTCAACCGTCTACGTGTTCCAATCATTGTTCTACTTGTCGAAATTTACAAATAATTTCCTTTAACGGATTAACAATGGGGCTCGTTGTTCACTTAAACTTGAAGAACAAAAAATTAGCGAATGGTACAGTTTGGGTGCTTTGCAATATCTTTCTTAGACAATATAGAAGCAATATATTCAAAGATTTCAACCGTCTACCTGTTCCATTCATTGTTCTACTTGTCGAAAGATACAAATAATTTCCGATAAAGGATTAACCATTGGGGCTCATTGTTCACTAAAACTTGAAGAACAAAAAATTGGCGAATTGCACTGTTTAGATGCTTTGCATATATGTTTCTTAGACTATATAGAAGTAATATATACATTGATTTCAACCGTCTACGTGTTCCAATCATTGTTCTACTTGTCGAAATTTACAAATAATTTCCTTTAACGGATTAACAATGGGGCTCGTTGTTCACTTAAACTTGAAGAACAAAAAATTGGCGAATGGTAACGTTTGGATGCTTTGCGTACATGTTTCTTAGACTTTATGGAAGCAATATATACAATGATTTCAACCGTCTACCTGTTCCATTCATTGTTCTACTTGTCGAAAATTACAAATAATTTCCGATAAAAGATTAACCATTGGGGCTCATTGTTCACTAAAACTTGAAGAACAAAAAATTGGCGAATTGTACTGTTTAGATGCTTTGCATATATGTTACTTAGACTATATAGAAGCAATATATACATTGATTTCAACCGTCTACCTGTTCCATTCATTGATCTACTTGTCGAAAGTTACAAATAATTTCCGTTAAAGTATTAACAATGGGGCTCGTAGTTCACTTAAACTTGAAGAACAAAAAATTGGCGAATTGTACTGTTTCGATGCTTTGCATATATGTTTCTTAGACTATATAGAAGCAATATATACATTGATTTCCACCGTCTACCTGTTCCATTCATTGTTCTATTTGTCGAAATTTACAAATAATTTCCTTTAAAGGATTAACAATGTGGCTCGTTGTTCACTTAAACTTGAAGAACAATAAATTGGCAAATTGTACTGATTTGATGCTTTGCATATATATTTCTTATACTATATAGAAGCAATATATACAATGATTTCAACCGTCTACCTGTTTCATTCATTGTTCTACTTGTCGAAAGATACAAATAATTTCCGATAAAGGATTAACCATTGGGGTTCATTGTTCACTTATTCTTGAAGAACAAAAAATTGGCGAATTGTACTGTTTGGATTCTTTGCATATATGTTTCTTATACTATATGGAAGCAATATATACAAAGATTTCAACCGTCTACGTGTTCCAATCATTGTTCTACTTGTCGAAATTTACAAATAATTTCCGATAAAGGATTAACCATTGGGGTTCATTGTTCACTTATACTTGAAGAACAAAAAATTGGCGAATTGTACTGTTTGGATTCTTTGCATATATGTTTCTTAGACTATATGAAAGCAATATATACAAAGATTTCAACCGTCTACGTGTTCCAATCATTGTTCTACTTGTCGAAATTTACAAATAATTTCCTTTAAAGGATTAACAATGGGGCTCGTTGTTCACTTAAACATGAAGAACAAAAAATTGGCGAATGGTACTGTTTGGATGCTTTGCATATATGTTTCTTAGACTATATAGAAGCAATATATACATTGATTTCAACCGGCTACCTGTTCCATTCATTGTTCTACTTGTCGCAAGTTACAAATAATTTCCGTTAAAGTATTAACAATGGGGCTCGTAGTTCACTTAAACTTGAAGATCAAATAATTGGCGAATTGTACTGTTTGGACGCTTTGCATATATGTTTCTTAGACTATTTAGAAGCAATATATACAAAGATTTCAACCGTCTACGTGTTCCAATCATTGTTCTACTTGTCGAAATTTACAAATAATTTCCTTTAAAGGATTAACAATGGGGCTCGTTGTTCACTTAAACATGAAGAACAAAAAATTGGCGAATGGTACTGTTTGGATGCTTTGCATATATGTTTCTTAGACTATATAGAAGCAATATATACATTGATTTCAACCGGCTACCTGTTCCATTCATTGTTCTACTTGTCGCAAGTTACAAATAATTTCCGTTAAAGTATTAACAATGGGGCTCGTAGTTCACTTAAACTTGAAGATCAAATAATTGGCGAATTGTACTGTTTGGACGCTTTGCATATATGTTTCTTAGACTATTTAGAAGCAATATATACAAAGATTTCAACCGTCTACGTGTTCCAATCATTGTTCTACTTGTCGAAATTTACAAATAATTTCCGTTAAGGGACTAACAATGGGGCTCGCTGTTCACTTAAACCTGAAGATCAAAAAATTGGCGAATGGTACTGTTTGGTTGCTTTGCATATATGTTTCTTAGACTATATGGAAGCAATATATACAAAGATTTCAACCGTCTACGTGTTCCAATCATGGTTCTACTTGTAGAAAGTTACAATTAATTTCCGTTAAGGGATTAACAATGCGGATCGTAGTTTACTTAAACCTGAAGATCAAAAAATTGGCGAATGGTACTGTTTGGTTTCTTTGCATATATGTTCCTTAGACTATATGGAAGCAATATATACAATGATCTCAACCGTCTACCTGATCCACTCATTGTTCTACTTGTCGCAAGTTACAAATAATTTCCGTTAAACGATTAACAATGGGGCTCGTAGCTCACTTAAACTTGAAGAACAAAAAATTGGCGAATGGTACTGTTTGGATGCTTTGAATATATGTTTCTTATATTATATAGAAGCAATATATACAAATATTTCAACCGTCTACCTGTTCCATTCATTGTTCGACTTGTCGAAAATTACAAATAATTTCCGATAAAGGATTAACCATTGGGGCTCATTTTTCACTTAAACTTGAAGACCAAAAAATTGGCGAATGGTACTGTTTGGATGCTTTGCGTACATGTTTCTTAGACTATATGGAAGCAATATATACAAAGATTTCAATCGTCTACGTGTTCCAATCATTGTTCTACTTGTAGAAAGTTACAATTAATTTCCGTTAAAGGATTAACGATGGGTCTCATTGTTCTCTTAAAGTTGAAGAACAAAAAATTGGCGAATGGTACTGTTTGGATGCTTTGCATATATGTTTCTTAGACTATATAGAAGCAATATATACAATGATTTCAACCGTCTACCTATTCCATTCATTGTTCTACTTGCCGAAATTTACAAATAAATTCCTTTAAAGGATTAACAATGGGGCTCGTAGTTCACTTAAACTTGAAGAACAAAAAATTGGCGAATGGTACTGTTTGGATGCTTTGCATATATGTTTCTTAGATTATATAGAAGCAATATATACAAAGATTTCAACCGTTTACCTGTTCCATTCATTGTTCTACTTGTCGAAATTTACAAATAATTTCCTTTGAAGGATTAACAATGGGGCTCGTTGTTCACTTAAACTTGAAGAACAATAAATTGGCGAATTGTACTGTTTGGATGCTTTGCATATATGTTTCTTAGACTATTTAGAAGCAACATATAGAAAGATTTCACCCGTCTACCTGTACTATTCATCGTTCTACTTGTAGAAAGTTTCAAATAATTTCCATTTCATGATTATCAATGGGGCTCGCTGTTCACTTAAACTTGAAGATCAAAAAAATGGCGATTGTTACTGTTTAGATGCTTTGCATATATGTTTCTTAGATTATATAGAAGCAATATATACAAAGATTTCAACCGTCTACCTGTTCCATTCATTGTTCTACTTGCCGAAATTTACAAATAATTTCCTTTAAAGTATTAACAATGGGACTCGTAGTTCACTTAAACTTGAAGATCAAATAATTGGCGAATTGTACTGTTTGGATGATTTGCTGATATGTTTCTTAGACTATATAGAAGCAATATATACAAAGATTTCAATCGTCTACGTGTTCCAATCATTGTTCTACTTGTCGAAATTTACAACTAATTTCCGTTAAGGGATTAACAATGGGTCTCATTGTTCTCTTAAAGTTGAAGAACAAAAAATTGGCGAATGGTACTGTTTGGATGCTTTGCATATATGTTTCTTAGATTATATAGTAGCAATACATACAAAGATTTCAACCGTCTACCTGTTCCATTCATTGTTCTACTTGTCGAAATTTACAAATAATTTCCTTTAAAGGATTAACAATGGGGCTCGTTGTTCACTTAAAGTTGAAGAACAATAAATTGGCGAATGGTACTGTTTGGATGCTTTGCATATATGTTTCTTAGATTATATAGTAGCAATACATATAAAGATTTCAACCGTCTACCTGTTCCATTCATTGTTCTACTTGTCGAAATTTACAAATAATTTCCTTTAAAGGATTAACAATGGGGCTCGTTGTTCACTTAAACTTGAAGAACAATAAATTGGCGAAGTGTACTGTTTGGATGCTTTGCATATATGTTTCTTAGACTATATAGAAGCAATATATACAAAGATTTCAACCGTCTACCTGTTCCATTCATTGTTCTACTTGTCGAAATTTACAAATAATTTCCGTTAAAGTATTAACAATGGGGCTCGTAGTTCACTTAAACTTGAAGATCAAATAATTGGCGAATTGTACTGTTTGGATTCTTTGCATATATGTTTCTTAGACTATACAGAAGCAATATATACAATGATTTCAACAGTCTACCTGTTCCATTCATTGTTCTACTTGTCGAAATTTACAAATAATTTCCTTTAAAGGATTAATAATGGGGCTCGTAGTTCACTTAAACTTGAAGAACAAAAAATTGGCGAATGGTACTGTTTAGATGCTTTGCATATAGGTTTCTTATGCTATATAGAAGCAGCATATACAATGATTTCAACCTTCTACCTATTCCATTCATTGTTCTACTTGTCGAAATTTACAAATAATTTCCTTTAGAGGATTAACAATTGGGCTCGTAGTTCACTTAAACTTGAAGAACAAAAAATTGGCGAATTGTACTATTTGGATGCTTTGCATATATGTTTCTTAGACTATATAGAAGCAATATATACAATGATTTCAACCGTCTATCTGTTCCATTCATTGTTATACTTGTCGAAAGTTACAAATAATTTCCGTTAAAGGATTAACAATGGGGATCGTAGTTTACTTAAACTTGAAGAACAAAAAATTGGCGAATTGTACTGTTTGGACGCTTTGCATATATGTTTCTTAGACTATATAGAAGCAATATATACAATGATTTCAACAGTCTACCTGTTCCAGTCATTGTTATACTTGTCGAAATTTACAAATAATTTCCTTTAAAGGATTAACAATGGGGCTCGTAGTTCACTTAAACTTGAAGAACAATAAATTGGCGAATTGTACTGTTTGGATGCTTTGCATATATGTTTCTTAGACTATATAGAAGCAATATATACAAAGATCTCAACCGTCTACCTGTTCCATTCATTGTTCTACATGTCGAAAGTTACAAATAATTTCCTTTAAAGGATTAACAATGGTGCTCGTAGTTCACTTAAACTTGAAGAAAAAAAATTGGCGAATTGTACTGTTTTGATGCTTTGCGTATATGCTTCTTAGACTATATTGAAGCAATATATACAAAGATTTCAACTGTCTACCTGTTCCATTCATTGTTCTACTTGTCGAAAATTACAAATAATTTCCGATAAAGGACTAACAATGGGGCTCATTGTTCACTTAAACTTGATGAACAAAAAATTGGCGAATGGTACTGTTTGGATGCTTTGCGTACATGTTTCTTAGACTATATGGAAGCAATATATACAAAAATTTCAACCGTCTAAGTGTTCCAATCATTGTTCTACTTGTCGAAATTTACAAATAATTTCCTTTAAAGGATTAATAATGCGGCTCGTAGTTCACTTAAACTTGAAGAACAAAAAATTGGCAAATTGTACTGTTTGGATGCTTTGCGTATATGTTTCTTAGACTATATAGAAGCAATATATAGAAAGATTTCACCCGTCTACCTGTTCCATTCATTGTTCTACTTGTCGAAAATTACAAATAATTTCCGATAAAGGATTAACAATGGGGCTCATTGTTCACTTAAACTTGAAGAACAAAAAATTGGCGAATGGTACTGTTTGGATGCTTTGCGTACATATTTCTTAGACTATATGGAAGCAATATATACAATGATTTCAATCGTCTACCTGTTCCATTCATTGTTCTACTTGTCGAAATTTACAAATAATTTCCTTTAAAGGATTAACAATGCGGCTCGTAGTTCACTTAAACTTGCAGAACAAAAAATTGGCGAATTGTACTGTTTGGATGCTTTGCGTAAATGTTTCTTAGACTATATAGAAGCAATATATAGAAAGATTTCACCCGTCTACTTTTACTATTCATTGTTCTACTTGTAGAAAGTTACAAATAATTTCCATTTCATGATTATCAATGGGGCTCGTTGTTCACTTCAACTTGAAGAACAATAAATTGGCGAATTGTACTCTTTGGATGCTTTGCATATATGTTTCTTAGACTATATAGAAGCAATATATACAAAGATCTCAACCGTCTACCTGTTCCATTCATTGTTCTACATGTCGAAAGTTACAAATAATTTCCTTTAAAGGATTAACAATGGTGCTCGTAGTTCACTTAAACTTGAAGAAAAAAAATTGGCGAATTGTACTGTTTTGATGCTTTGCGTATATGCTTCTTAGACTATATTGAAGCAATATATACAAAGATTTCAACTGTCTACCTGTTCCATTCATTGTTCTACTTGTCGAAAATTACAAATAATTTCCGATAAAGGACTAACAATGGGGCTCATTGTTCACTTAAACTTGAAGAACAAAAAATTGGCGAATGGTACTGTTTGGATGCTTTGCGTACATGTTTCTTAGACTATATGGAAGCAATATATACAAAAATTTCAACCGTCTAAGTGTTCCAATCATTGTTCTACTTGTCGAAATTTACAAATAATTTCCTTTAAAGGATTAATAATGCGGCTCGTAGTTCACTTAAACTTGAAGAACAAAAAATTGGCAAATTGTACTGTTTGGATGCTTTGCGTATATGTTTCTTAGACTATATAGAAGCAATATATAGAAAGATTTCACCCGTCTACCTGTTCCATTCATTGTTCTACTTGTCGAAAATTACAAATAATTTCCGATAAAGGATTAACAATGGGGCTCATTGTTCACTTAAACTTGAAGAACAAAAAATTGGCGAATGGTACTGTTTGGATGCTTTGCGTACATATTTCTTAGACTATATGGAAGCAATATATACAATGATTTCAATCGTCTACCTGTTCCATTCATTGTTCTACTTGTCGAAATTTACAAATAATTTCCTTTAAAGGATTAACAATGCGGCTCGTAGTTCACTTAAACTTGCAGAACAAAAAATTGGCGAATTGTACTGTTTGGATGCTTTGCGTAAATGTTTCTTAGACTATATAGAAGCAATATATAGAAAGATTTCACCCGTCTACTTTTACTATTCATTGTTCTACTTGTAGAAAGTTACAAATAATTTCCATTTCATGATTATCAATGGGGCTCGTTGTTCACTTCAACTTGAAGAACAATAAATTGGCGAATTGTACTCTTTGGATGCTTTGCATATATGTTTCTTAGACTATATAGAAGCAATATATACAAAGATTTCAACCGTCTACCTGTTCCACTCATTGTTCTACTTGTCGAAAGTTACAAATAATTTCCGATAAAGGATTAACAATGGGGCTCATTGTTCACTTAAACTTGAAGAACAAAAAATTGGCGAATGGTACTGTTTAGATGCTTTGCATATAGGTTTCTTATGCTATATAGAAGCAGCATATACAATGATTTCAACCGTCTACCTATTCCATTCATTGTTCTACTTGTCGAAATTTACAAATAATTTCCTTTAGAGGATTAACAATTGGGCTCGTAGTTCACTTAAACTTGAAGAAAAAAAATTGGCGAATTGTACTGTTTGGATGCTTTGCGTATATGTTTCTTAGACTATATAGAAGCAATATATACAAAGATCTCACCCGTCTACGTGTTCCAATCATTGTTCAACTTGTCGAAATTTATAAATAATTTCCATTAAAGGATTAACAATGGGGCTCGTAGTTCACTTAAACTTGCAGAACAAAAAATTGGCGAATTGTACTGTTTGGATGCTTTGCGTATATGTTTCTTAGAGTATATAGAAGCAATATATAGAAAGATTTCACCCGTCTACCTGTTCCATTCATTGTTCTACTTGTCGAAAATTACAAATAATTTCCGATAAAGGATTAACAATGGGGCTCATTGTTCACTTAAACTTGAAGAACAAAAAATTGGCGAATGGTACTGTTTGGATGCTTTGCGTACATGTTTCTTAGACTATATAGAAGCAATATATACAAAGATCTCAACCGTCTACCTGTTCCATTCATTGTTCTACATGTCGAAAGTTACAAATAATTTCCTTTAAAGGATTAACAATGGGGCTCGTAGTTCACTGAAACTTGAAGAAAAAAAATTGGCGAATTGTACTGTTTTGATGCTTTGCGTATATGTTTCTTAGACTATATTGAAGCAATATATACAAAGATTTCAACTGTCTACCTGTTCCCTTCATTGTTCTACTTGTCGAAAGTTACAAATAATTTCCGATAAAGGACTAACAATGGGGCTCATTGTTCACTTAAACTTGAAGAACAAAAAATTGGCGAATGGTACTGTTTAGATGCTTTGCATATAGGTTTCTTATGCTATATAGAAGCAGCATATACAATGATTTCAACCGTCTACCTATTCCATTCATTGTTCTACTTGTCGAAATTTACAAATAATTTCCTTTAGAGGATTAACAATTGGGCTCGTAGTTCACTTAAACTTGAAGAACAAAAAATTGGCGAATTGTACTAGTTGGATGCTTTGCATATATGTTTCTTAGACTGTATAGAAGCAATATATACAATGATGTCAACCGTCTACCTGTTCTATTCATTGTTATACTTGTCGAAATTTACAAATAATTTCCGATAAAGGATTAACCATTGGGGCTCATTGTTCACTTAAACTTGAAGAACAAAAAATTGGCAAATGTAAGTGTTTGGATGCTTTGCATATAGATTTCCTAGACTATATAGAAGCAACATATACAAAGAATTCAACCGTCTACCTGTTCTATTCATTGTTCTACTTGTAGAAACTTACAAATAATTTCCCTTTCGTGATTATCAATGGGGCTCGTTGTTCACTTAAACTGGAAGAACAAAAAATTGGCGAATTGTACTGTTTGGATGATTTGCATATATGTTTCTTAGACTATATAGAAGCAATATATACAATGATTTCAACCGTCTACCTGTTCCATTCATTTTTCAACTTGTCGAAATTTACAAATAATTTCCTTTAAAGGATTAAAAATGGGGCTCGTAGTTCACTTAAACTTGAAGAAAAATAATTGGCGAATTGTACTGTTTGGATGCTTTGCGTATATGTTTCTTAGAGTATATAGAAGCAATATATAGAAAGATTTCACCCGTCTACCTGTTCCATTCATTGTTCTACTTGTCGAAAATTACAAATAATTTCCGATAAAGGATTAACAATGGGGCTCATTGTTCACTTAAACTTGAAGAACAAAAAATTGGCGAATGGTACTGTTTGGATGCTTTGCGTACATGTTTCTTAGACTATATAGAAGCAATATATACAAAGATCTCAACCGTCTACCTGTTCCATTCATTGTTCTACATGTCGAAAGTTACAAATAATTTCCTTTAAAGGATTAACATTGGGGCTCGTAGTTCACTTAAACTTGAAGAAAAAAAATTGGCTAATTGTACTGTTTTGATGATTTGCATATATGTTTCTTAGACTATACAGAAGCAATATATACAATGATTTCAACCGTCTACCTGTTCCATTCATTGTTCTACTTGTCGAAAGATACAAATAATTTCCGATAAAGGATTAACCATTGGGGCTCATTGTTCACTTATACTTGAAGAACAAAAAATTGGCGAATTGTACTGTTTGGATTCTTTGCATATATGTTTCTTAGACTATATAGAAGCAATATATACAAAGATCTCAACCGTCTACCTGTTCCATTCATTGTTCTACTTGTCGAAATTTACAAATAATTTCCTTTAAAGGATTAACAATGGGGCTCGTAGTTCACTTAAACATGAAGAACAAAAAATTGGCGAATTGTATTGTTTGGATTCTTTGCATATATGTTTCTTAGACTATATAGAAGCAATATATACATTGATTTCAACCGTCTACCTGTTCCAGTCATTGATCTACTTGTCGAAAGTTACAAATAATTTCCTTTAAAGGATTAACAATGCGGCTCGTAGTTCACTTAAACTTGAAGAAAAAAAATTGGCGAATTGTACTGTTTGGATGCTTTGCGTATATGTTTCTTAGAGTATATTGAAGCAATATATAGAAAGATTTCACCCGTCTACCTGTTCCATTCATTGTTCTACTTGTCGAAAATTACAAATAATTTCCGATAAAGGATTAACAATGGGGCTCATTGTTCACTTAAACTTGAAGAACAAAAAATTGGCGAATGGTACTGTTTGGATGCTTTGCGTACATGTTTCTTAGACTATATGGAAGCAATATATACAAAGATTTCAACCGTCTACCTGTTCCATTCATTGTTCTACTTGTCGAAATTTACAAATAATTTCCTTTCAAGGATTAACAATGCGGCTCGTTGTTCACTTAAACTTGAAGAACAATAAATTGGCGAATTGTACTGCTTGGATGGTTTGCGTACATGTTTCTTAGACTATATAGAAGGAATATATACAATGATTTAACCGTCTACCTGTTCCATTCATTGTTCTACTTGTAGAAAGTTACAAATAATTTCCGTTTCATGATTATCAATGGGGCTCGTAGTTCGGGCATCGCATTTTGTCTTTCGCGTGAAACATTTTCCCATCATTTTTACAGGTTTAAACGACGGAATGAACGACGGAATGAACGACGGCATGAACGACAAAATGAACGGGAAAATGTGTCAGGCAAAATTTCTTGCTCTACTTTACTTTCGTTATCCATCTCGCACTGGGAGAAATAAATTCCCGACCGTGATGCGACGAGCATCCAATGCTTAACCCTTTCGCGACGGGTGCCGTATATATACGGCAGTCACTTGGTGCATCACAGTGGCTGACGTCGCCTATTTACGGCAGTCACTTTTTGGTTCACAGCGGCTGATGCCGTCTAGATTCGGCAGTCACTTACTGCTTTGCAGAGGCTGACGCCGATTTTATACGGCAGCCACTTGTTTCACAGCGGCTGGCGCCCACTATACACGACACAGGTTCCTTTGTTAGAGAAATAAAGTATTTTAACACAAAATTGTTTTCCTAAAAATTCCTTGATACGAAAAAAGTGCATTTATTTTCTATATGTTTATAGTGCATCAGATTCAAATAATTTATAACAACCTACAAGAAAGAAAGTGAGCCAAATCGCTAATTACATCGGTAAGACCTTTAATATTACTTTTTTGTTCTTAACGTTAATAAATATTTTAGGTTTTATTCTTTTTAAAATGGAATATTAGCGAACAGTGCGTGCAATGGTAAATTGGTGGCAAAGTATCGTTCAGTTGAGCCGTCGCGAAAAGCGACAATGTATCGTTCAGTTGGGCCGTCGCAAAGAGCGACAAGGTATGGTCAATCGTGACGTCGTGAAAAGCGGCGAAGTATGGTACAGGTTCGCCGTCGCGAAAGGGTTAAGGACTAACGCGAAATTTATTCCTTATTAAATTAACCTTACGAATAAGCTTAATCTCAACATACCACGAACGTCTTAAAGTCTAATCCATTACAATTACAATTTGACCGCCCGCCCGCAATATCAATCTGACCTTCGATATGGGAGCAGTTTTTGTTCACAGTGAAAATCATCCTATCTCGGGGGAAATACAAACACAATCTGAGCCTGTCCAATTAATAGCAAAGATTTCTTTGCAAAATATTGCCTGATTCCTTATCTGCATAGCAGAAAGCAAACCTCTTGGCCAGAAAATGAAAAATGCATTCTGCTTGAAACAGAATGAAGAGAAACATCGTATTGCTTCATGAATGAAGAAAGTCGGACAACAATTATCTCATGAATCAGACTTCGAAAACAATACAGACGATACTTTGATCCAAAAATCAAACGTATCGAAACCATTAACAACGAAACCATTAAGAAATGGTCATCACACGATCGTAACAAATTTTCAGAAGAAATATCTGCAAACCTAACACACAATTTGCAACACAAGATGTCACCGAGAAATATCCATCGAACTCCCTTCGATGTGATTCGATTCATGCAACTCCTGCAATAAAAACTCATTTGTTAGTAAAATGTCATTACACTGTGGTTTCCCCCAGCGTCTCTGGACGCCTGTCTCTCTTAATTTCCATGGGCATGGTCCAATTCATTTCCTCTAAACATCCATTATTAGTATTCCGTCTTCTGCAACAAACTCTCATTAATTTTGCCCAAAACGCGCAACATAAAACGAAATATCACCGACCCTTGAATATTGTAACAGACGAGTATCGAAATTTACGAAAATCAAATGAAGCATAATTTATTAAAAATTGTAGGAAATGCAAATGTTGTAAACTTTACGATAAAGAATGATCAGAAATTTAAAAAAGCAAATATAAAATTTGAAGTTACATATCGAGTCGACAAACGCGAATTGAATAGTATGGACAATTTAGCAAATTGTGCAATGTCACAATCATTTGCTATCAAATAAATTACTTGAATGAAAAAAGCTAATTTCGACGCAGTTGCATTCGAAATTATTTGAAACCTTTCCATCATCCGAGCAAAAAAATAAATGCATCACTCTTTAATTCGCGACGCGAAAAGTGTTAAATAAAGACAGACTTCCCCCTTTGCTACAATATAACTCTACCATTTAGTGAAATAAATAAGCAAATATCTAAAAGCGACGCGTTTACTTCTTATCTGTATTTGCTATCCGTCTATCACACTGCAATTTCGATATATATGTTTCGGGCGCAAGTTTGTTATTTTCATTCTATTAAAAAAGTATGCAAAACCCGTGGTCCGTAATTTTTGCAAGAAATTTGCGAGAATTCATCGAAACCTCTACGTCGACGCGGTATTCTCACAAAAATGTCATCGCGATCCAAGTAAAATCCAGACAATATTAAATTAATAACTTTAACCATGACAGCCAGCAGCGTGTTTCCTATTTCACGAATTTTATTAAATTAACTGACACTCATTTTCTATCTGTGTCATCAAATGTGCATATAACTTTTTGCACTTTTATTTGCGGAGTGGTTTCAATGACCACGATGAAATTCATTGACTGATTGGTCTCAATGGACAATACATAATATAACTTGACAAAAATTCTACATAAATCCTCAAAATTTCTTGTATTAAAAGATACATTTGCAGCAGTATTTCTATTTGCAAGCACTTGATTAACAATACAAAAATCATGACATGAAGCAGCCAAAAGGCGCTGAAAATCCCGAAATCATCGAGCAGCCAAGAGGCGCTTTCAATAAAAATCGCGAGAAACCGGTGCCATTTCAGGCTCTTACTGTTCGCAACGCTAGCTCAAAACCCGCCTATTGCCATTTCATGGCTCTCATTCTTCGCAACGCTACTTTAAAACCCGCCTATTGCCATTCCATGGCTATCATACGTAATATTTTTTTTTTCTTTTCACCCCGCTAAAAATATATTTACATTGTCACTCACTGCTAAAACTATGTTTCGAGAAGCAGCAATATGCTGCCACATTACATATACATGCCCATTTGTATTTTGCCTGCCGTTTATCAGGGTAATTGCTATTATATGGTGTCGTCAAAATAAACGAATTTTAAAAAAAAAATACGTAATATTATTTAATAAACAATCGCGTACTGCCATTTCGAGGCTTTCATTGTTCGCAACGCTACTTCAAAACCCGCCTACTGCCATTCCGGGGGCTCTCAGAATTCGCAACACTACCTATCCGGAAAAAAAGAAGCTATCGTTGGGAGCAGGCCTCCTGAGGCACTCCATGGGGAGTTGCATTTTTGCAACTCCAATTGCTGAGTCTCTGACTCAGCAGATGCGCATCTCTCAGCTGCTTTTGTATTTCGCAACGCTAGTTTCGCGATTGTTCAAAAGAAAACCGCGTATAATTCATATTTCGCAACACAAATTTAGAATTTATTAAGAGCAAACTCCCGGACACCCATTTCAGGTGCTAAATCGTGATGCTATACTCTACAAATTGTTAAGAAAATACTAATTCGAAATATTCTATAAGATACTAAAACAAACTCCCGTGCTCCTTGAACAAGGGCTATGTCGCAACTCTACTTTAACAATTAATTATTCAAAGACAAACCGGGCACTTTTCGTGCTTTATATCGCAACGCTACTTTAAAGAATTACTGTTCAAAGAAAAACCGGTCACTTTTCGTGCTTCAATTCGCAACGCTACTTCTAAACATCTAATTAAAGCAAGCTCCCGTTCGCCATCTCGGGCGATATCTCTCGCAACTCTATCTCTAATTTAATATAATATTCTAAAAATTAAAAAACCGAGTATATTCATATCGCAACACTAACAACTACCAATTAATTCGAACAAACCCGTGGGTACCATCCGTGGTGACCTTAATTTCGCAACACTAACGAGCAAGGTATACGTAACTCTAATTTCGCAATGAAAAACCGCATGCAGCCAAGATGCGCTCGTTGGACGGGAATGTTACATCCGTCAGAGGACAAATACAGAAAGCGAGCACAGTGAATTAACAAATACTAATAATGACTTTCCATTCTAGAACCCAAAACGGATTCGAGGATGAAAAGCCATTCGCTGCAGCCCTCTTCGTGACAGTTTGTCGGGCCTCTTCGGCACTTGTTAGCCACTTCTTCTGCCGCTAGAGAATGCTCGAATACTTTGCACCAACAAAAGTCTTACTATTATCAAATTCAACAGTGAAAACCACACCACGAGCGTGCAGAGCGTATTCGCTGCTCGTGTAGCACAGTTTTCATAAAAAAAGGCAAAGTATTCGAACATCGCACCGGGAGTTACACCACGTGCGCAAAAAATTTACAAACTAGAAACTACGGTCAAATAGAGGGGGACACTCGGTTTGACCGTAGTTTGATCCCAGGTCCAGGCATATCACTTTTACCCGACCTACACAGAGAATGTGATATCCTGAATTCCTGGCCCTTCCTGCTTATATTTAACTCACATTCAAGAACGGTATGCTACCTACGTATCTAAAACCTATATTTAAAAATGCAAATCGCGACACAAATCACACAAACACACATCACTCCACGGTTCTCAATCAGGAACCAATGTGCATGGGCCTGAACTAGAGAGGACTCCCCGGGGTTCCTCCGACACCCGAGTTCGCAAACAACATTCATACTCTAAAATGTACGTACCAATTTCCTGAAATCGACTGACAAGGGTGGCGACCATTGCGTTACTTCATTATAATACTCTATCGCGATTTGACAGGTTTATTGTTCGCGACTAAAGTGAACAACAGCCGCGGAACGGAACGTTGGTTCGCTCCCGAATGGAAGCGGCGCGCGAGGACAGGGACTGAGGCGACTGGTCCGATGCACGTTCGGAAGCACGTGGAGGAAAGAAAACTCCCTTACACCAAAACTCGCTTTATTCCGTCTCAAATCAACAAACACAAACACTTGGGTTTTAACGAGGGACAATATCGCGAATCTACGAATAAAAATACGGGTCGCGAAGGCGGACCGCGTGAACAATAATTGCGAAAGAAACTGAACAAAAAGAGATGACTCTCAACGCGCGATGCGTAGTTTATCGCGGCACAGTAGAAAGAAGAGTGAAGCGCGGAACAGGTGCGTTCGCTTGTTCGCGTTACAATTCAGAAAAGAGGGCGCTGAAGTTAGCATAATCGCGAATAGGAGCAGCGAAAGGGCCACGTGGGCCGTGCGTCACAAGGATATAATTGGCTCCCGGGCATCACGCGATGTGACGAGTTCGACATACGAAGACATGGAGATGACCAGTCTTCCTGGACTTCAACGGAAGTACCAGGACCGACTCGTGTGAGCCGAGAGCCCCTCCCTGTGGCGCACAACCCACTGCCAACCCCGAACATGCCGCCCACCTCGAAACAACGGTTTCGATGAACGACTAGAGATGCGAAGGAATCTAGGACATAAATTGAACAGTCCAACCGCCCACCGTGGCGGTGCCAGGACGAGATGGGAAACAAAAAAAATAAGTAGAAGTCGCGCGTCTTCTCAGAGGCGCGATGCGGTACTCGCATGTACAAGCATCGAAGCGGCCGCCCACCACAAGGGTGCCAGGGCGGAGCGCGAACAAAAGGGAGACTGTTGTAAGTAGCAGTTACGCAAAATTAATACAATGATATGGCATGAATAACAAGAAACAAACACAAGCTAGCGCATGACAATAAGTACCTTATATCTAGACTTAACTTAACGATGGCCGGAACGGCTCGAAATATCATTAATGCTGGGGGGTTCTTATCAACTAACGCCGTTATCCATTAGGATAAGTAAAGAAAATACATCGAAAGGTCTTAAATCTAGGAACACAAGCACGTCGCAGAAAAACATTCCCAGTGCCGGAAGGGGGGAGGAACGAGAGTAAAACAATGCACACACGCGAGTAACGCAGTCATGGAGGTGTCGGAGAATCTTTAGATGCACTCCAGATAGGTAACAAACACAGTTTGCCGATCGGCCGCTTATACTCCGCACGAGCAGTTTTGATAGTAACGACGCGCGTAACACTGTCGGGACCCGGGTGAACCTCAACGACGCGGCCGAGCTCCCACTTCGCTGGCGGAAGACTGGAGTTCCGGAGGAGAACCATGCGACCGACCTGGACGGGGGGTTGATCGGTACGCCACTTAGTCCGTTGCTGTAACGTATTGACGTAGTCGGATTGCCAAATGCGCCAAAACCGCTCATTCATTTGGCGGACGAGCTGCCAACGCGAGAGACGATTCTCGGTCAGGTCAAGGATGGACGGTTCCGGGGGCACGACGATCGCGGCGCCGATCGTGAAATGACCGGGAGTAAGGCACTCGAGGTCATCGAGTGTGTCGGATAAGGGACATGCGGCCTAGAATTCAGACAGGCTTCGATTCGGCATAAGAGGGTGGACAATTCCTCGAAGGTTAGCGTCCGGTCTCCAACAACACGAGAGAGATGAGTTTTCACACTCCGGACTCCAGCCACCCACAGACCACCGAAGTGAGGAGCCGAGGGAGGAATGAAGTGCCAAGAGATGCGATCAGACACCGTCGAATTGAGGAAGTCCGGATCACGAAGGGCCGCGCTGTACGCTTTGGTCATTTCACGATCGGCACCGACGAAGGTCGTCCCGTTATCCGAGTACATAGCTTCGGGGATGCCGCGACGAGAACAGAACCGAGAAAATGCACCAATGAATGCCTCGGAGGAATAATCGCTTACTAACTCGAGGTGAATGGCTTTCGAGGTCAGACAAACGAACAACGCGATATATGCCTTGCGAGACCTTGCTCCGCGACCAGGTGAGGAACGAATCCACACGGGACCTGCGTAATCAACTCCTGAGTGTAGAAAACTCCGGAAGGTGGGAGTCACCCGGACACGAGGGAGGTCACCCATGAGCTGACGAGGAACCGCCGCACGTTCACGAGTACATGGGACACAATGATGAATGATGCGACGGACGATTCCACGCGCGCGGAGAAGCCAGTACTCCCGCCGCAGGATGCTGAGCGTCAGCTGCGGTCCCGAATGCAGCGCTCGTTGATGGACATGGAGAAGGAGGAGGTCAACGAGCGGATGGGCAGACAGGAGGATTGGGTGGCGGGACTCGAAGGACATTGGAGCATGTCTTAAGCGGCCTCCAACCCGAATAAGGTTATCGGATGATACGAAAGGACGGAGGGAAAGAAGAGGATGCTTAGGAGGGAGTTCCTTTCTAGACGAGAGAAGGTGAAATTCCGCTGGAAAAACTTCACGTTGGATACAGCGCAACCAGAAACAACGAGAACAATTATACTCCTCGGCCGTGACGTGAACACTACCGATAGGGGTTTGGACCATGTCTTTTCGACGGCGACATTGACTAATAAAACGAATAACAAGGGCGGTGATACGGAGTAGTCTGTCCCATGAGGAGTAGCGAACAGATAACTCCCACATGGGTCGGACAGGTGAACACTGGAGAGCGGCGGTGACCCTCTCCTCGAGATGAGAGTCAAAGTTGACGTTGGGAGGAGGGGTAGGCCAGGAGACCCGTTCCCCGCGCAACCACGGAGGGCCTCGCCACCAAAGAGAGTGATTGAGGATATCGGTGGGTAGAATTCCGCGAGACGCGACGTCGGCGGGGTTGTCGGACGTCGGAACGTACCGCCACACTGCGGATGGAACGAGTTCATGTATTCGGGCAACACGGTGGGCCACGAATATTTTCCATCGCGATGGGTGCTGCGAAATCCAGTGCAGCACGACAGTAGAGTCGGACCAACAGGTGACGGGTACATTACCGAAACCCATGGACGCGACGGTGAATGAGATGAGACGAGCTAACAGCACGGCGGCATTCAACTCGAGGCGGGGTATACTCATCGGTGTCAAGGGGGCGACTTTAGACTTGCCCGCGAGCAAAGAAACAGTGATATGGTTTGATTCAGACAACACCCGGAGGTAAACAGCCGCCGCATAAGCGGAGGAGGACGCGTCGGCAAAACCATGAAGCTCAATGGATGAGACGCTCGCGGAGAGTTGCGTCCATCAAGGTATCTTGACCAGATATAATTGGCTCAAGTTAGAGGAAAAGGCCGCCCAATCACGAAGAATGGGCGGTGGGACAGGATCGTCCCAGCCGACCTTGCTCCTCCATAGATCTTGCATAACAAGTTTGGCTTTAATGACAACGGGGGTGACCCATCCGAGGGGGTCATATAGTCGCGATATGATTGACAGAACGGCACGCTTAGTAATTGGTTCGCGGTCAAACGGCGACACAGAAAACGAAAATTCATCCCGACTGGGAGACCAGACAATGCCGAGGACCTTCAGACTTTCGTCCGCGGATAGGACCTTGTCGCATGCCAGCCCGTGATCCGACTCATCTACATCAGCGAGCAAGTGCGACGAGTTGCTTGCCCACTTCCGGAGGGTGAAGCCGCCTTTGTTCAAGAGAGAAATAGATTGTTGACGGGCGAGGCGGAGGGAATCGACGTCGTCAGCTCCGAAAAGGACATCGTCGACGTATGTGTTTAGCCGAAGAGTCTCTCGAGCAAGAGGGAAGTCATCACCGTCGTCCTCAGCGAGTTGCTGCAGAACGCGAAGCGCGAGAAAGGGCGCACAGGCCATACCATATGTTACGGTTAACAGTTGAAACTCCTTCAAGGAGGAGGAGGGTTCAGAGAGCCACAAGATTCGCTGGTAGTCGACGTCTCGCGGATCAACGAGGATCTGCCGGTACATCTTAGCGATGTCCGCGGAGTACACGTACCTCCACCGACGCCATCGTAGGATGACCGCAGTCAGGTCCTGCTGAAGTTTTGGACCGGTTAACAAGTGATCGTTTAAAGACGTTCCGTCAGAGGTTCGACATGAGGCGTTGAAAACGACACGCAATCTGCTGGTAGCGCTGTCCGTTCGAAAGACTGGGTGGTGAGGAATGTACACAGTGGTGGAAACAGGAGAGGGAGGTAAACAAGAAACGGCGCGCATGTGGCCGAGTCGTTCATACTCACCCATGAAACTACGGTATTCGCGTTCGAGGTAGGTGTCGCGGGAAAGCCGGCGGGAGATACTACGCGCGAGTTTTTCTGCGGTTTCCCGAGAACGCCCGATCTTAATGGGGGGCCCGACCTTGAACGGAAGTCGCACAATGTAGCGACCCGACGAATCACGAGAATGAGTTTCGCGGAAGAGCGCGTCGCACTGAGCGTCACCGGGTTCCACGACCTGAGAACGGGGCAGCTCCTCAAGCTCCCAGAATCTCCTTACTTCCTCGTCGAGAGAGGGGGTGGTGAAGCAGTGGTACGCCAGGACGCACCGCGGAGTGTCTCGCATGAAGTCCCATTCCTGGTCGTCGGGGACAGGACAGATTGGAGGCTCACGAGGGCCAGTAATGACCCATCCGAAAATCGTCTCCTGCGCGACAGGCTCGCCCCTATTGCCTTTACGAACACCGGTCAACAAAACGTCGTTATAGAGATCGGCGCCAATGATTAAATCGATCCGATGGGAGGAAGCCGGATCATCGTCCGCCCACGTCAGGTCGGCTAAGTGACTAAGACACGCCGCGGGTGGTAATTGTTTAGGCGAATACGCAGTTAGGGCGTCGAGTACAAGTGCCACAGTGGAAAAGACGGGGCCAGTGCGAGCTCGGTGCGCAACGGCCAGATGGACGGCGTGACGTGCCGTCCCGGAGGGTGTACAAGCAATCCCGTGTAAAGGGGTCGGTAAACGAATTCGGTCTGCTCTTAGAATTTGAGCCAAATGCTCACTCACGAAGGTGAGTTCAGATCCGGGGTCAAGAAGGGCACGAAACACAGCAGCACGTCCTCCGAGAACTCCGGCCAAAAGATAGGCAGTGCCAAGAACCATCGCACGGCGCTTTCGAACACCAACTGAAACTTGCAATGCCGTTGCGTCATTTGCCGCGGTGGGGGCGGGCTGATCGGGTGACTGAAGCGCGGGACGGTTGACGTTTACGACCCGCGACGAACCATGCAAAGAGGTGTGGTGCCGCTGACGACACTCCTGACACGTGGATTTGCTTGTACACTCGGAAAGAGAATGACGGGTGCTCATACAATTGAGACAGCGCTTGAACCGGACAGCTATTTCGCGACGCTCGGACGCGGCTACACGAAGATAGCGCGGGCATGCTTGCAAGAAGTGGGCAGATTTACATAGCGGGCAGCTACCCTTCGTGGACGACGGGGTGGTGGCAACGTGAACACGAGAAACGGGCAATTTGGAAGGGGGTTGGTGCGTCGCAGGGGAACACTCCTGCAGCGCACAGACTCGCGATGATACGAATGCATCTAAGTCCTTATAGCTAGGCAAATCGTTACCGTCGCTCGCGCGGTGCGCCCAGGCCTTTCGCGTGACAAGGTCGGTTTTCTAAGCCACGACATGAGTGAACACGTCGTCCAGAAGGGTCGCGTCATCTCTGCACATCCTTTTTAGAGCCGCAATTATACTACTCGCTCGGTCAATTAAGAGCTGTAAGTCGTTCGCGTTTTCTCGCGAAACGGATGGGATCGCGAAAAAATCGGTGACTAATTTAGTTAACAAGCGTCGCTTTTTCTCAAACCGCGCCGTTAACGCGTTCCACGCTACCTGAAAGTTATCTGCGGTGATAGCTAGGTGTTTAATGCAATCGTGCGCGGAGTGGCTTACGCTTGATGTTAGGTAGTGCATCTTGGTGAAGTCCGAGATGTCCTTATTATCCCGCACCAACGTACAGAACTTGTCGCGGAACGACTCCCACTCTTCTATCCTCCCGTCGAACGGTGTCAGTCGGATCGGTGGAAGGGGAACTATAGGGGGAGCAGGACTGCTCCGGCACGACGATGAGTTCATGGCAGGTGGGGATGTTGGAGAAGGGGGCTCCAAACTTTCCAATGCCTCGTTCATGACGTCGAGGGCGCTGCTGTATGCTTCCTCGACCACAGAGAAATGGTCGTCCTCGAAATATTCAACCTGGGCTTGCTGGTCGGCAGGGCACAGCAGAACGTAGGAAACGTGGCCATCTTGGAACTTTTCCCACGTGGTGGTCAGATTCGAGATTCGGGATCGAATCTTGGCGGGCGTGAGAGTGGCTTCGCCGGCCTTTTTAAAGTTCACCAGGGCCTTCTCAATTACCCCTCGCAGCATTTGCTGTTTCACACGAATGTCCTCCATGCTTCGCACAGTTACACCAGTCTGACAGAAGTTCGTAACACCTCGCGCACTATCCGGCTCGAAGGACCGAATTTATGTTCGCGGCTAAAGCGAACAACAGCCGCGGAACGGAACGTTGGTCGCTCCCGAATGGAAGCGGCGCGCGAGGACAGGGACTGAGGCGACTGGTCCGATGCACGTTCGGAAGCACGTGGAGGAAAGAAAACTCCCTTACACCAAAACTCGCTTTATTCCGTCTCAAATCAACAAACACAAACACTTGGGTTTTAACGAGGGACAATATCGCGAATCTACGAATAAAAATACGGGTCGCGAAGGCGGACCGCGTGAACAATAATTGCGAAAGCAACTGAACAAAAAGAGATGACTCTCAACGCGCGATGCGTAGTTTATCGCGGCACAGTAGAAAGAAGAGTGAAGCGCGGAACAGGTGCGTTCGCTTGTTCGCGTTACAATTCAGAAAAGAGGGCGCTGAAGTTAGCATAATCGCGAATAGGAGCAGCGAAAAGGCCACGTGGGCCGTGCGTCACAAGGATATAATTGGTTCCCGGGCATCACGCGATGTGACGAGTTCGACATACGAAGACATGGAGATGACCAGTCTTCCTGGACTTTAACGGAAGTACCAGGACCGACTCGTGTGAGCCGAGGGCCCCTCCCTGTGGCGCACAACCCACTGCCAACCCCGAACATTTATAGAATTATAAATATTTGACATTGTATCGTTTGATATTTGAGGCAATGTATATGGCATATGTTGCACAGATAGAGAGAATTTCATCATTGGCATGCCATATACATCGATGAGTTGTAGTAAGAGTGAAAAGGAGAATAAGGCAAAATATATTGTTGAAGGTTGTATAAATTATTTTATGATACGAGAAAATTTCAAGCGACGCAAGATCCACAGCCTAACACACATCACACACATGTGGAAATTACGTCGTGCACGATTCGCCACCGCAATGTCAGTCGCTGATTTTTAAAAAAAAGGCCGTGCCCACCGCCTTTACCCATTCGAAGTGCACCTGGGCACTCGAATGAGTTCGGGCTTAAAGTGAACACGGCAGAACTTTGTACTCACTGCGTATTTTTGCTGAAAATCCTAGCTAAGAGGATGATTAGAAGAATTCTAACGGTCTGATTTATGAAAAATTGCAGCAAGTGACTCGAATTTGATATTTAATCAAGCAAATGACTCGACTTTTATATTTATTTAAGCAAGTGACTCGACTTTCATATTTGTTCAAGCAAAGAGAATTTTAATTGAAAAAGTGAACTCTATAGAAGCAAAATACTCTACTTTATATATTTGTAAATATGCAAAATTTACTTTGAATTGAAAATGAATATTAAAAACCGGGAGATCTCGTCATCAGGGGACGAATTTTAACAGGGAAATGTATTAACTGTCACTCTGACTTCGAGATCTACCCGTCGCGAATTGCCTTCTTGTAGATAATACAATAATTGTTATTGAAACGACGCGAAACAAATTTACAAACTTCCGAAATTTCGTCTATCAAAAGCACAAATCGAGCGATCTATTTTAAAACATAAATCGTCTCGAAGAAAGCAATTAGCCGCGATCTTACAACAAATTTTGTTATAAGAATATTTTTCCAGTGAATATAAAGAACGCACAATACTCGTCAACTGTTCATTTCTGTTGATAAATTCGCAACGCTAACTGTAAATTTCATGATTACATTCATGTAAATAATGCAAAAATCGCGCTACAAGAAGGCCCTGTCCTAAGCTACGATATACATGACAGTACACAAGGAAAATATATAACAGGTTCTACTCACGAGTAATTTTTAAATTACTCGTGTTCACTATGCTCGCTTTATAGAACAATACAAACAATCTCCAGTGCCGCTTCGGACCTTTCGTCCTACGGCATGGTTTGGAGACCGGAGGGACAGTTAAAGTTTTTGACTCACCAGTGTCGAGACACCAGAATACCATTGGTTACCTTAGAATCTCAGCCGCTGCTGTCTCTGCCAGTGTTGTCTCCGCCGCTGTTATCAAGGTTGTCCTCAGGTCATCTCAAGGTTGTCCTCAGGTCATCTCAAGGAATGTCCAAGGTCTAAACAAAACAAAGCATTTCGCATTGCAGGAGGCACCGTTCGTAGAACGTTAAACTGCCTTCCGTTCCGATTTTACAAAGAAAGCTAATTGAATTTTGAAAACAGCGGATGAAAAAAAGTCGTAATTATATATCAAGAAACGTTAAGAGTAGATCGTAAGAATGATTAGTTTATGAATGATTTTCAGAATTGAGAATTCAAGGAGAAGTTATATATCGAACTATGTATCGAAACTTTCCGACAAGTACGTAGAAATAAAACATCTCTGTGTTTACGTTACTCACCTTCAAGGCGGAAGGTGCATCGCAGTTTCATAGGGTACAGCGATGCCCCACGAATTCGAGCAAAGTCTGTAACAAAAATAAGATGCACATCTTAAATACTTATTCCCTGAAAATTTCATGTCGGGGAATTTTTAATTTTTATATATTTTATTGGTAGAACACACAATGTAAGGGTATGGAAATTTGATATAAAACTTGTAAGGACGCTTTGGAGAAAATTTTCAAGTAGCAACTGAAACTTGGGGAAAAATTGCGGGGTACATGCGAATTAAAATTTCAGCTCACCTATAAAAGATTTGCCCTTCGCCTGGGAGTGATTGTCGCCGTTCAACCATCCCGTCATTTGACTGTTCTGTAACAAAAAAATTAACATTTTCATTAGTATAAGCCATCTTTGTATTTCTCGACTGTGAATTTTTATTTCTCGATCATGTGATACTTACTTTTTAAATTCGTGAAGCCTTGCCCGATGGAAATCCTTTCCACAGCTGCTCCTGTTGCACTGACTCTACTTCCGGCGCGGTATAATTGAAAAAAAGACAATTTGCGACAGAGAATTATTTTCGGCGAACAATTTGACTCTACTTTCGCGTGAAGTTATAAATTTAAGTGTATAATATGAAATACGAAGCAAACACTGACTCTACTTTCGCGTAAAGTTATAAATTGAAGTGTATAATATGAAATACGAAGCAAACACTGACTCTACTTTCGCGTAAAATTACTAGAAATTTAACACTTATTAAAGTATATATAAAATGCGAAACAAACACTCCAGCGATGCCTCACGAATTCGGACAAAGTCTGTAACAAAAATAAAACGCAAAATATAAAATATTTGCTCTCTGAAAACTGGAAAATTCAGCTAATTTTTTATTTAGCATAAAAATGTTGCAAGTATTCTATGAGAACTGCAAAAGCTAATTAATACTTTATTTACGTTAATTAAATTGATGGAGAGAACAAAGTTAAGTTTGCAAGGGAATTGGCAAATATCAAAGTTATGACGTGTGTACGGAATAAAATTTCAACTTACCTTCACAGACTTTGCCCATCGCCAAGGAATGATTGTCGCTGCTCAACCATCCCGTCATTTGACTGTTCTGTAACAAACAAATTAACATTTTGGTTAGTTTATATACACATTTTTTAATTAAAAAATTTCATTTCTCGAGCATCTTATACTTACTTTTAAAATACGTGAAGCCTTGCCCGATGGAAGTCCTTTCCACAGCTGCTGCTCGATGCACTGTCTCTACTTCCGGTACGATCAATTTAAATAATATAAGGAAGCTACCGCGACCGAGAATCATTTCCGGCGAACAATTTTGACTCTACTTTCGCGGAGAAAAGAATTCTTAATATTTTTAATAATTATTCAAAAGATATTAATAATTATAATAGCGGGTTGCAAACACTGACTCTATGTCGCGTGAATTTGTTATAAATTGAAAAAATATTGAGTAATAAATATATACAGATATAAATATTAATATAATACGAAACAAGCACTGACTCTAGACCACAATGCGCTCGGCCCCAAATTTTGCTGAAAATAAAAGGGTGGGGTGGGGAACACAAGAAAATCAAACAACCATGTTTTTCTTTTTCATATCAAATCAAGTGCTTGCTTCAAGAAATACTGCTTAAAAATTATGTCTTACTCATTGATTCGTCATGTTCTTTGTGAAATACAATACACTATTAATTAAATGTATAAACAATAAATACTGCGAGCTGCCACTGTTAAAGTTATAAGATTAGTCATGCTTATTCCCTATTACATATGAACACTAACCCCCTTCGATAAATTCACGAAAATCTTTATAGAAATTACGGACGAACCTAACGCAGGACCTTAACACCCTACATCGGCAAATACGATTTTTATTTACTTCTATACTTATGCCCTGAAACCTATGTAAATCCATTGCAGCGTCTCAAAACGGAAGGATAAGTCGTAACATGTAAATACCAAGTAAAATCGAATCGCGATTTATTTGTAGCATAGAATTGTAGCCGTCGAAATTTAACACCGCGAATTGGTAAACACTGTCAGAATAAGGAGCAACTTTCTTGGAAGTCGACTATCGTATTGTAAATATTGACTGAATACTCGTATATTGTAAGAGGTTTCAAATAATCCCGAAAGATTTCAATCGTTGCATGTTTCCGTAGAACCGTATTAATTCGTAGAAATGTAAATTCTATTCGTCGGATGTTCGACTCGATATCAATTAATATGAATATTGTATAAATTCAAACAAAATATCGCGAAGACCCGAAGTAAATGAAAATGTTACTTGCGTATGGCGTCGTAATATCTTACGTTTTGTTGCTCCACCGTGCACGTGTCCGATCGTGCCAGCCCGGAAGCGAAAAGCGAGCCAATCAGAATACGGCTGCATGTCACGCGCTACAAGGCCTATCCTCTAGCGCGCCAAAACCAGGGATTTTGAGAAATTTCAAACAAAGAATTATAATATCTCGAAATAAGAGATTTGAGCATGAATTATTAAAATAGTTATTAAGTAGAAAGATCTCCACCGGTAATATGTAGAAGATATATCGTTTAGAGCAGAGAAACGAATCTTTTTACTTATTTAAATAACAAGAAGTTATTCTTTACGTGATAATATAGTATTAATGTTCAATGACGATATAAATCAATATTAGAATTTAAAACAATTTGGGTACCAAAACCGTGAGAGCCGATCACATAACTTCAAAAATAACAAAAGGTCTGCCTTCTTTCACTTTGTCTTTAAGTTTGTGGCTTTCTCATGAAGACCATATTTATAATGTTTCCAATTTACATTCGCAGAATAAGAGCATTATGGAGTTAGTTTATTATGCTATATGTACGAGTGAATGAACAACCGAAACAATAGAGACAGCATGATCGCACGAGCAACACTGATAAAGAGAAAACATCTGACCACCGTTGACTCATCTCCAATGCGAGGCTTAACTTCTACTTAATCGCGTAATCTTAAAGCTACCTTAAACGCAAATTCTTCATCGGCCCAGTCAGAGGGTCTGGCTTACACCGACACACTGCCCCCCCCCCCCCCCCCATCGGACGGTATGAAGCACATATGTCAGATAAGCACATATGTCAAGACACTCGTCGGTCTTCTGGACAGGGGCTGCAATTGGGATAGGAAGTAAGTAACGAGGACGGCTACACGAGAAAAACGTTTGCCTTCTTTCGCATATTTTCGAGAGCATGGAATTGAGTTACGATGACACTCTTGCATTCAATTTTACGCTTAGGTGACATTTTTAAATCTAACTTAAATCTTACTGGAACTATCTTAACGCTAAACGATGTCTTCTTTCGAGGTGATGACTGGAACTTTTAATCAACGAAGAGTTAAAGAATTGTTGTCACCAAAGAAAGAAAACGAATAGTCAGAGATAAAAGCGAACAAATCTGCCCAACGTTGACTCTTCTTCGATGCGAAGCTTAATTTCTACTTAATCGCGTAACCTTAAAGCTAACTTAAACGCAAATTCTTAGATGTAAATAATTGTAAGACTAGGAATCCGAACATTCGGTAGCCAAGGCTGCCGAATATTCGGATTTCGTGGCTATTGGCTCGATATCACTTGCTATTTAGTACTACTATTTAACAAAATATCGTACTAAAAGCACGTTTAATAAAAGTTAAAATCATAGCAAGTGATATCGACCCAGGTCCCACCGCGAGGAGGTTGCCACGAAACGGGACCCAAAAATGCATGCCCAACCAACCTCCATTTCATTCTGCTCTTCCTCTGAGACACTTTCCCTCGACATTGACGAATTCAATGTCGAGAGAAAGTGTAGCAGAGGAATCGCCGACTCTACTTTACTTATTCCGTTTCGCGAAAAGAGATAGACACCCGCCGAATGGTGTCGATCTCCCTTTACAATATTTACTTATTCGACATTCCTAATGCTTATCTTACTTTCCGCACGCAATCACTCTTACAAAACCATAATATCGCATCCATGCTCAAGAAATATCCTAGAAGAAGGTAAACGACTTTGAAAAGCAAAATGAAAACGCGATCGCGAAAGGGGGAAGAAAGTTAGTCTTCTGCGGCTGGAGTCCAGTTGCACCCCTTCCTGAGACGGACTGGGTTGGTACGATCTGTAGCTGAAAGGGATTATCTGCCAGGCGGGTCATGATCCAACTTGAACCACGACGGGGTTGCGTCTTTGAGCCCTCGGGTCGTACGTCGACCGATGACAAATGCGATGATCCGGTCGGTGGTGGAGCACTGGCCAGTCGCGTACCGTAACTGGACGCGATGAGTGCCAGAGGTCACGTCTTACAACGACGAGGCTGCGTAACGTGGCGGCTCATCGGCCCAGTCAGAGGGTCCGGCTTACACCGACACAGTGCCCCCCCATCGATCGGTATGAAGCACATATGTCATAAGTCGATCGTACGACCTTCGACTCAAAGACCAACCCTGAAGACGTCCCTGGGCCGTAGAACCACGCTTCTCGCCTCCGCGCCGCCGCAGAAACACTCGTCGGTCTTCTGGACAGGGGCTGCAATTGGGATAGGAAGTAAGTAACGAGGACGGCTACACGAGAAAAACGTTTGCCTTCTTTCGCATATTTTCGAGAGCATGGAATTGAGTTACGATGACACTCTTGCATTCAATTTCACGCTTAGGTGACATTTTTAAATCTAACTTAAATCTTACTGGAACTATCTTAACGCTAAACGATGTCTTCTTTCGAGGTGAGGACTGGAACTTTTAATCAACGAAGAGTTAAAGAATTGTTGTCACCAAAGAAAGAAAACGAGTAGTCAGAGATAAAAGCGAACAAATCTGCCCAACGTTGACTCTTCTTCGATGCGAAGCTTAATTTCTACTTAATCGCGTAACCTTAAAGCTAACTTAAACGCAAATTCTTAGATGTAACTAATTGTAAGACTAGGAATCCGAACATTCGGTAGCCAAGGCTGCCGAATATTCGGATTTCGTGGCTATTCGCTCGATATCACTTGCTATTTAGTACTACTATTTAACAAAATATCGTACTAAAAGCACGTTTAATAAAAGTTAAAATCATAGCAAGTGATATCGACCCAGGTCCCACCGCGAGGAGGTTGCCACGAAACGGGACCCAAAAATGCATGCCCAACCAACCTCCATTTCATTCTGCTCTTCCTCTGAGACACTTTCCCTCGACATTGACGAATTCAATGTCGAGAGAAACTGTAGCAGAGGAATTGCCGACTCTACTTTACTTATTCCGTTTCGCGAAAAGAGATAGACACCCGCCGAATGGTGTCGATCTCCCTTTACAATATTTACTTATTCGACATTCCTAATTCTTATCTTACTTTCCGCACGCAATCACTCTTACAAAACCATAATATCGCATCCATGCTCAAGAAATATCCGAGAAGAAGGCAAACGACTTTGAAAAGCAAAATGAAAACGCGATCGCGAAAGGGGGAAGAAAGTTAGTCTTCTGCGGCTGGAGTCCAGTTGCACCCCTTCCTGAGAGGGACTGGGTTGGTACGATCTGTAGCTGAACCGGATTATCTGCCAGGCGGGTCATGATCCAACTTGAACCACGACGGGGTTGCGTCTTTGAGCCCTCGGGTCGTACGTCGACCGATGACAAATGCGATGATCCGGTCGGTGGTGGAGCACTGGCCAGTCGCGTACCGTAACTGGACGCGATGAGTGCCAGAGGTCACGTCTTACAACGACGAGGCTGCGTAACGTGGCGGCTCATCGGCCCAGTCAGAGGGTCCGGCTTACACCGACACAGTGCCCCCCCATCGATCGGTATGAAGCACATATGTCATAAGTCGATCGTACGACCTTCGACTCAAAGACCAACCCTGAAGACGTCCCTGGGCCGTAGAACCACGCTTCTCGCCTCCGCGCCGCCGCAGAAACACTCGTCGGTCTTCTGGACAGGGGCTGCAATTGGGATAGGAAGTAAGTAACGAGGACGGCTACACGAGAAAAACGTTTGCCTTCTTTCGCATATTTTCGAGAGCATGGAATTGAGTTACGATGACACTCTTGCATTCAATTTTACGCTTAGGTGACATTTTTAAATCTAACTTAAATCTTACTGGAACTATCTTAACGCTAAACGATGTCTTCTTTCGAGGTGAGGACTGGAACTTTTAATCAACGAAGAGTTAAAGAATTGTTGTCACCAAAGAAAGAAAACGAGTAGTCAGAGATAAAAGCGAACAAATCTGCCCAACGTTGACTCTTCTTCGATGCGAAGCTTAATTTCTACTTAATCGCGTAACCTTAAAGCTAACTTAAACGCAAATTCTTAGATGTAACTAATTGTAAGACTAGGAATCCGAACATTCGGTAGCCAAGGCTGCCGAATATTCGGATTTCGTGGCTATTCGCTCGATATCACTTGCTATTTAGTACTACTATTTAACAAAATATCGTACTAAAAGCACGTTTAATAAAAGTTAAAATCATAGCAAGTGATATCGACCCAGGTCCCACCGCGAGGAGGTTGCCACGAAACGGGACCCAAAAATGCATGCCCAACCAACCTCCATTTCATTCTGCTCTTCCTCTGAGACACTTTCCCTCGACATTGACGAATTCAATGTCGAGAGAAACTGTAGCAGAGGAATTGCCGACTCTACTTTACTTATTCCGTTTCGCGAAAAGAGATAGACACCCGCCGAATGGTGTCGATCTCCCTTTACAATATTTACTTATTCGACATTCCTAATTCTTATCTTACTTTCCGCACGCAATCACTCTTACAAAACCATAATATCGCATCCATGCTCAAGAAATATCCGAGAAGAAGGCAAACGACTTTGAAAAGCAAAATGAAAACGCGATCGCGAAAGGGGGAAGAAAGTTAGTCTTCTGCGGCTGGAGTCCAGTTGCACCCCTTCCTGAGACGGACTGGGTTGGTACGATCTGTAGCTGAACCGGATTATCTGCCAGGCGGGTCATGATCCAGCTTGAACCACGACGGGGTTGCGTCTTTGAGCCCTCGGGTCGTACGTCGACCGATGACAAATGCGATGATCCGGTCGGTGGTGGAGCTCTGGCCAGTCGCGTACCGTAACTGGACGCGATGAGTGCCAGAGGTCACGTCTTACAACGACGAGGCTGCGTAACGTGGCGGCTCATCGGCCCAGTCAGAGGGTCCGGCTTACACCGACACAGTGCCCCCCCATCGATCGGTATGAAGCACATATGTCATAAGTCGATCGTACGACCTTCGACTCAAAGACCAACCCTGAAGACGTCCCTGGGCCGTAGAACCACGCTTCTCGCCTCCGCGCCGCCGCAGAAACACTCGTCGGTCTTCTGGACAGGGGCTGCAATTGGGATAGGAAGTAAGTAACGAGGACGGCTACACGAGAAAAACGTTTGCCTTCTTTCGCATATTTTCGAGAGCATGGAATTGAGTTACGATGACACTCTTGCATTCAATTTTACGCTTAGGTGACATTTTTAAATCTAACTTAAATCTTACTGGAACTATCTTAACGCTAAACGATGTCTTCTTTCGAGGTGAGGACTGGAACTTTTAATCAACGAAGAGTTAAAGAATTGTTGTCACCAAAGAAAGAAAACGAGTAGTCAGAGATAAAAGCGAACAAATCTGCCCAACGTTGACTCTTCTTCGATGCGAAGCTTAATTTCTACTTAATCGCGTAACCTTAAAGCTAACTTAAACGCAAATTCTTAGATGTAACTAATTGTAAGACTAGGAATCCGAACATTCGGTAGCCAAGGCTGCCGAATATTCGGATTTCGTGGCTATTCGCTCGATATCACTTGCTATTTAGTACTACTATTTAACAAAATATCGTACTAAAAGCACGTTTAATAAAAGTTAAAATCATAGCAAGTGATATCGACCCAGGTCCCACCGCGAGGAGGTTGCCACGAAACGGGACCCAAAAATGCATGCCCAACCAACCTCCATTTCATTCTGCTCTTCCTCTGAGACACTTTCCCTCGACATTGACGAATTCAATGTCGAGAGAAACTGTAGCAGAGGAATTGCCGACTCTACTTTACTTATTCCGTTTCGCGAAAAGAGATAGACACCCGCCGAATGGTGTCGATCTCCCTTTACAATATTTACTTATTCGACATTCCTAATTCTTATCTTACTTTCCGCACGCAATCACTCTTACAAAACCATAATATCGCATCCATGCTCAAGAAATATCCGAGAAGAAGGCAAACGACTTTGAAAAGCAAAATGAAAACGCGATCGCGAAAGGGGGAAGAAAGTTAGTCTTCTGCGGCTGGAGTCCAGTTGCACCCCTTCCTGAGACGGACTGGGTTGGTACGATCTGTAGCTGAACCGGATTATCTGCCAGGCGGGTCATGATCCAACTTGAACCACGACGGGGTTGCGTCTTTGAGCCCTCGGGTCGTACGTCGACCGATGACAAATGCGATGATCCGGTCGGTGGTGGAGCACTGGCCAGTCGCGTACCGTAACTGGACGCGATGAGTGCCAGAGGTCACGTCTTACAACGACGAGGCTGCGTAACGTGGCGGCTCATCGGCCCAGTCAGAGGGTCCGGCTTACACCGACACAGTGCCCCCCCATCGATCGGTATGAAGCACATATGTCATAAGTCGATCGTACGACCTTCGACTCAAAGACCAACCCTGAAGACGTCCCTGGGCCGTAGAACCACGCTTCTCGCCTCCGCGCCGCCGCAGAAACACTCGTCGGTCTTCTGGACAGGGGCTGCAATTGGGATAGGAAGTAAGTAACGAGGACGGCTACACGAGAAAAACGTTTGCCTTCTTTCGCATATTTTCGAGAGCATGGAATTGAGTTACGATGACACTCTTGCATTCAATTTTACGCTTAGGTGACATTTTTAAATCT
Source organism: Cerceris ruficornis (assembly GCA_963989415.1). Lineage (NCBI taxonomy): Eukaryota > Metazoa > Arthropoda > Insecta > Hymenoptera > Crabronidae > Cerceris > Cerceris ruficornis. Next base: position 1,999,176 of record CAXDIW010000076.1, read on the forward strand.
AACTTAAATCTTACTGGAACTATCTTAACGCTAAACGATGTCTTCTTTCGAGGTGAGGACTGGAACTTTTAATCAACGAAGAGTTAAAGAATTGTTGTCACCAAAGAAAGAAAACGAGTAGTCAGAGATAAAAGCGAACAAATCTGCCCAACGTTGACTCTTCTTCGATGCGAAGCTTAATTTCTACTTAATCGCGTAACCTTAAAGCTAACTTAAACGCAAATTCTTAGATGTAACTAATTGTAAGACTAGGAATCCGAACATTCGGTAGCCAAGGCTGCCGAATATTCGGATTTCGTGGCTATTCGCTCGATATCACTTGCTATTTAGTACTACTATTTAACAAAATATCGTACTAAAAGCACGTGTAATAAAAGTTAAAATCATAGCAAGTGATATCGACCCAGGTCCCACCGCGAGGAGGTTGCCACGAAACGGGACCCAAAAATGCATGCCCAACCAACCTCCATTTCATTCTGCTCTTCCTCTGAGACACTTTCCCTCGACATTGACGAATTCAATGTCGAGAGAAACTGTAGCAGAGGAATTGCCGACTCTACTTTACTTATTCCGTTTCGCGAAAAGAGATAGACACCCGCCGAATGGTGTCGATCTCCCTTTACAATATTTACTTATTCGACATTCCTAATTCTTATCTTACTTTCCGCACGCAATCACTCTTACAAAACCATAATATCGCATCCATGCTCAAGAAATATCCGAGAAGAAGGCAAACGACTTTGAAAAGCAAAATGAAAACGCGATCGCGAAAGGGGGAAGAAAGTTAGTCTTCTGCGGCTGGAGTCCAGTTGCACCCCTTCCTGAGACGGACTGGGTTGGTACGATCTGTAGCTGAACCGGATTATCTGCCAGGCGGGTCATGATCCAGCTTGAACCACGACGGGGTTGCGTCTTTGAGCCCTCGGGTCGTACGTCGACCGATGACAAATGCGATGATCCGGTCGGTGGTGGAGCTCTGGCCAGTCGCGTACCGTAACTGGACGCGATGAGTGCCAGAGGTCACGTCTTACAACGACGAGGCTGCGTAACGTGGCGGCTCATCGGCCCAGTCAGAGGGTCCGGCTTACACCGACACAGTGCCCCCCCATCGATCGGTATGAAGCACATATGTCATAAGTCGATCGTACGACCTTCGACTCAAAGACCAACCCTGAAGACGTCCCTGGGCCGTAGAACCACGCTTCTCGCCTCCGCGCCGCCGCAGAAACACTCGTCGGTCTTCTGGACAGGGGCTGCAATTGGGATAGGAAGTAAGTAACGAGGACGGCTACACGAGAAAAACGTTTGCCTTCTTTCGCATATTTTCGAGAGCATGGAATTGAGTTACGATGACACTCTTGCATTCAATTTTACGCTTAGGTGACATTTTTAAATCTAACTTAAATCTTACTGGAACTATCTTAACGCTAAACGATGTCTTCTTTCGAGGTGAGGACTGGAACTTTTAATCAACGAAGAGTTAAAGAATTGTTGTCACCAAAGAAAGAAAACGAGTAGTCAGAGATAAAAGCGAACAAATCTGCCCAACGTTGACTCTTCTTCGATGCGAAGCTTAATTTCTACTTAATCGCGTAACCTTAAAGCTAACTTAAACGCAAATTCTTAGATGTAACTAATTGTAAGACTAGGAATCCGAACATTCGGTAGCCAAGGCTGCCGAATATTCGGATTTCGTGGCTATTCGCTCGATATCACTTGCTATTTAGTACTACTATTTAACAAAATATCGTACTAAAAGCACGTTTAATAAAAGTTAAAATCATAGCAAGTGATATCGACCCAGGTCCCACCGCGAGGAGGTTGCCACGAAACGGGACCCAAAAATGCATGCCCAACCAACCTCCATTTCATTCTGCTCTTCCTCTGAGACACTTTCCCTCGACATTGACGAATTCAATGTCGAGAGAAACTGTAGCAGAGGAATTGCCGACTCTACTTTACTTATTCCGTTTCGCGAAAAGAGATAGACACCCGCCGAATGGTGTCGATCTCCCTTTACAATATTTACTTATTCGACATTCCTAATTCTTATCTTACTTTCCGCACGCAATCACTCTTACAAAACCATAATATCGCATCCATGCTCAAGAAATATCCGAGAAGAAGGCAAACGACTTTGAAAAGCAAAATGAAAACGCGATCGCGAAAGGGGGAAGAAAGTTAGTCTTCTGCGGCTGGAGTCCAGTTGCACCCCTTCCTGAGACGGACTGGGTTGGTACGATCTGTAGCTGAACCGGATTATCTGCCAGGCGGGTCATGATCCAGCTTGAACCACGACGGGGTTGCGTCTTTGAGCCCTCGGGTCGTACGTCGACCGATGACAAATGCGATGATCCGGTCGGTGGTGGAGCTCTGGCCAGTCGCGTACCGTAACTGGACGCGATGAGTGCCAGAGGTTACGTCTTACAACGACGAGGCTACGTAACGTGGCGGCTCATCGGCCCAGTCAGAGGGTCCGGCTTACACCGACACAGTGCCACCCCATCGATCGGTATGGAGCACATATGTCATAAGTCGATCGTACGACCTTCGGCTCAAAGACCAACCCTGAAGACGTCCCTGGGCCGTAGAACCACGCTTCTCGCCTCCGCGCCGCCGCAGAAACACTCGTCGGTCTTCTGGACAGGGGCTGCAATTGGGATAGGAAGTAAGTAACGAGGACGGCTATACGAGAAAAACGTTTGCCTTCTTTCGCATATTTTCGAGAGCATGGAATTGAGTTACGATGACACTCTTGCATTCAATTTTACGCTTAGGTGACATTTTTAAATCTAACTTAAATCTTACTGGAACTATCTTAACGCTAAACGATGTCTTCTTTCGAGGTGATGACTGGAACTTTTAATCAACGAAGAGTTAAAGAATTGTTGTCACCAAAGAAAGAAAACGAGTAGTCAGAGATAAAAGCGAACAAATCTGCCCAACGTTGACTCTTCTTCGATGCGAAGCTTAATTTCTACTTAATCGCGTAACCTTAAAGCTAACTTAAACGCAAATTCTTAGATGTAACTAATTGTAAGACTAGGAATCCGAACATTCGGTAGCCAAGGCTGCCGAATATTCGGATTTCGTGGCTATTCGCTCGATATCACTTGCTATTTAGTACTACTATTTAACAAAATATCGTACTAAAAGCACGTTTAACAAAAGTTAAAATCATAGCAAGTGATATCGACCCAGGTCCCACCGCGAGGAGGTTGCCACGAAACGGGACCCAAAAATGCATGCCCAACCAACCTCCATTTCATTCTGCTCTTCCTCTGAGACACTTTCCCTCGACATTGACGAATTCAATGTCGAGAGAAACTGTAGCAGAGGAATTGCCGACTCTACTTTACTTATTCCGTTTCGCGAAAAGAGATAGACACCCGCCGAATGGTGTCGATCTCCCTTTACAATATTTACTTATTCGACATTCCTAATTCTTATCTTACTTTCCGCACGCAATCACTCTTACAAAACCATAATATCGCATCCATGCTCAAGAAATATCCGAGAAGAAGGCAAACGACTTTGAAAAGCAAAATGAAAACGCGATCGCGAAAGGGGGAAGAAAGTTAGTCTTCTGCGGCTGGAGTCCAGTTGCACCCCTTCCTGAGACGGACTGGGTTGGTACGATCTGTAGCTGAACCGGATTATCTGCCAGGCGGGTCATGATCCAACTTGAACCACGACGGGGTTGCGTATTTGAGCCCTCGGGTCGTACGTCGAACGATGACAAATGCGATGATCCGGTCGGTGGTGGAGCACTGGCCAGTCGCGTACCGTAACTGGACGCGATGAGTGCCAGAGGTCACGTCTTACAACGACGAGGCTGCGTAACGTGGCGGCTCATCGGCCCAGTCAGAGGGTCCGGCTTACACCGACACAGTGCCCCCCCATCGATCGGTATGAAGCACATATGTCATAAGTCGATCGTACGACCTTCGACTCAAAGACCAACCCTGAAGACGTCCCTGGGCCGTAGAACCACGCTTCTCGCCTCCGCGCCGCCGCAGAAACACTCGTCGGTCTTCTGGACAGGGGCTGCAATTGGGATAGGAAGTAAGTAACGAGGACGGCTACACGAGAAAAACGTTTGCCTTCTTTCGCATATTTTCGAGAGCATGGAATTGAGTTACGATGACACTCTTGCATTCAATTTTACGCTTAGGTGACATTTTTAAATCTAACTTAAATCTTACTGGAACTATCTTAACGCTATACGATGTCTACTTTCGAGGTGATGACTGGAACTTTTAATCAACGAAGAGTTAAAGAATTGTTGTCACCAAAGAAAGAAAACGAATAGTCAGAGATAAAAGCGAACAAATCTGCCCAACGTTGACTCTTCTTCGATGCGAAGCTTAATTTCTACTTAATCGCGTAACCTTAAAGCTAACTTAAACGCAAATTCTTAGATGTAACTAATTGTAAGACTAGGAATCCGAACATTCGGTAGCCAAGGCTGCCGAATATTCGGATTTCGTGGCTATTCGCTCGATATCACTTGCTATTTAGTACTACTATTTAACAAAATATCGTACTAAAAGCACGTTTAATAAAAGTTAAAATCATAGCAAGTGATATCGACCCAGGTCCCACCGCGAGGAGGTTGCCACGAAACGGGACCCAAAAATGCATGCCCAACCAACCTCCATTTCATTCTGCTCTTCCTCTGAGACACTTTCCCTCGACATTGACGAATTCAATGTCGAGAGAAACTGTAGCAGAGGAATCGCCGACTCTACTTTACTTATTCCGTTTCGCGAAAAGAGATAGACACCCGCCGAATGGTGTCGATCTCCCTTTACAATATTTACTTATTCGACATTCCTAATTCTTATCTTACTTTCCGCACGCAATCACTCTTACAAAACCATAATATCGCATCCATGCTCAAGAAATATCCGAGAAGAAGGCAAACGACTTTGAAAAGCAAAATGAAAACGCGATCGCGAAAGGGGGAAGAATGTTAGTCTTCTGCGGCTGGAGTCCAGTTGCACCCCTTCCTGAGACGGACTGGGTTGGTACGATCTGTAGCTGAACCGGATTATCTGCCAGGCGGGTCATGATCCAACTTGAACCACGACGGGGTTGCGTCTTTGAGCCCTCGGGTCGTACGTCGACCGATGACAAATGCGATGATCCGGTCGGTGGTGGAGCACTGGCCAGTCGCGTACCGTAACTGGACGCGATGAGTGCCAGAGGTTACGTCTTACAACGACGAGGCTGCGTAACGTGGCGGCTCATCGGCCCAGTCAGAGGGTCCGGCTTACACCGACACAGTGCCACCCCATCGATCGGTATGGAGCACATATGTCATAAGTCGATCGTACGACCTTCGGCTCAAAGACCAAACCTGAAGACGTCCCTGGGCCGTAGAACCACGCTTCTCGCCTCCGCGCCGCCGCAGAAACACTCGTCGGTCTTCTGGACAGGGGCTGCAATTGGGATAGGAAGTAAGTAACGAGGACGGCTACACGAGAAAAACGTTTGCCTTCTTTCGCATATTTTCGAGAGCATGGAATTGAGTTACGATGACACTCTTGCATTCAATTTTACGCTTAGGTGACATTTTTAAATCTAACTTAAATCTTACTGGAACTATCTTAACGCTATACGATGTCTTCTTTCGAGGTGATGACTGGAACTTTTAATCAACGAAGAGTTAAAGAATTGTTGTCACCAAAGAAAGAAAACGAATAGTCAGAGATTAAAGCGAACAAATCTGCCCAACGTTGACTCTTCTTCGATGCGAAGCTTAATTTCTACTTAATCGCGTAACCTTAAAGCTAACTTAAACGCAAATTCTTAGATGTAACTAATTGTAAGACTAGGAAACCGAACATTCGGTAGCCAAGGCTGCCGAATATTCGGATTTCGTGGCTATTCGCTCGATATCACTTGCTATTTAGTACTACTATTTAACAAAATATCGTACTAAAAGCACGTTTAATAAAAGTTAAAATCATAGCAAGTGATATCGACCCAGGTCCCACCGCGAGGAGGTTGCCACGAAACGGGACCCAAAAATGCATGCCCAACCAACCTCCATTTCATTCTGCTCTTCCTCTGAGACACTTTCCCTCGACATTGACGAATTCAATGTCGAGAGAAACTGTAGCAGAGGAATTGCCGACTCTACTTTACTTATTCCGTTTCGCGAAAAGAGATAGACACCCGCCGAATGGTGTCGATCTCCCTTTACAATATTTACTTATTCGACATTCCTAATTCTTATCTTACTTTCCGCACGCAATCACTCTTACAAAACCATAATATCGCATCCATGCTCAAGAAATATCCGAGAAGAAGGCAAACGACTTTGAAAAGCAAAATGAAAACGCGATCGCGAAAGGGGGAAGAAAGTTAGTCTTCTGCGGCTGGAGTCCAGTTGCACCCCTTCCTGAGACGGACTGGGTTGGTACGATCTGTAGCTGAACCGGATTATCTGCCAGGCGGGTCATGATCCAGCTTGAACCACGACGGGGTTGCGTCTTTGAGCCCTCGGGTCGTACGTCGACCGATGACAAATGCGATGATCCGGTCGGTGGTGGAGCACTGGCCAGTCGCGTACCGTAACTGGACGCGATGAGTGCCAGAGGTTACGTCTTACAACGACGAGGCTACGTAACGTGGCGGCTCATCGGCCCAGTCAGAGGGTCCGGCTTACACCGACACAGTGCCACCCCATCGATCGGTATGGAGCACATATGTCATAAGTCGATCGTACGACCTTCGGCTCAAAGACCAACCCTGAAGACGTCCCTGGGCCGTAGAACCACGCTTCTCGCCCCCGCGCCGCCGCAGAAACACTCGTCGGTCTTCTGGACAGGGGCTGCAATTGGGATAGGAAGTAAGTAACGAGGACGGCTATACGAGAAAAACGTTTGCCTTCTTTCGCATATTTTCGAGAGCATGGAATTGAGTTACGATGACACTCTTGCATTCAATTTTACGCTTAGGTGACATTTTTAAATCTAACTTAAATCTTACTGGAACTATCTTAACGCTAAACGATGTCTTCTTTCGAGGTGATGACTGGAACTTTTAATCAACGAAGAGTTAAAGAATTGTTGTCACCAAAGAAAGAAAACGAGTAGTCAGAGATAAAAGCGAACAAATCTGCCCAACGTTGACTCTTCTTCGATGCGAAGCTTAATTTCTACTTAATCGCGTAACCTTAAAGCTAACTTAAACGCAAATTCTTAGATGTAACTAATTGTAAGACTAGGAATCCGAACATTCGGTAGCCAAGGCTGCCGAATATTCGGATTTCGTGGCTATTCGCTCGATATCACTTGCTATTTAGTACTACTATTTAACAAAATATCGTACTAAAAGCACGTTTAATAAAAGTTAAAATCATAGCAAGTGATATCGACCCAGGTCCCACCGCGAGGAGGTTGCCACGAAACGGGACCCAAAAATGCATGCCCAACCAACCTCCATTTCATTCTGCTCTTCCTCTGAGACACTTTCCCTCGACATTGACGAATTCAATGTCGAGAGAAACTGTAGCAGAGGAATTGCCGACTCTACTTTACTTATTCCGTTTCGCGAAAAGAGATAGACACCCGCCGAATGGTGTCGATCTCCCTTTACAATATTTACTTATTCGACATTCCTAATTCTTATCTTACTTTCCGCACGCAATCACTCTTACAAAACCATAATATCGCATCCATGCTCAAGAAATATCCGAGAAGAAGGCAAACGACTTTGAAAAGCAAAATGAAAACGCGATCGCGAAAGGGGGAAGAAAGTTAGTCTTCTGCGGCTGGAGTCCAGTTGCACCCCTTCCTGAGACGGACTGGGTTGGTACGATCTGTAGCTGAACCGGATTATCTGCCAGGCGGGTCATGATCCAACTTGAACCACGACGGGGTTGCGTATTTGAGCCCTCGGGTCGTACGTCGACCGATGACAAATGCGATGATCCGGTCGGTGGTGGAGCACTGGCCAGTCGCGTACCGTAACTGGACGCGATGAGTGCCAGAGGTTACGTCTTACAACGACGAGGCTGCGTAACGTGGCGGCTCATCGGCCCAGTCAGAGGGTCCGGCTTACACCGACACAGTGCCACCCCATCGATCGGTATGGAGCACATATGTCATAAGTCGATCGTACGACCTTCGGCTCAAAGACCAAACCTGAAGACGTCCCTGGGCCGTAGAACCACGCTTCTCGCCTCCGCGCCGCCGCAGAAACACTCGTCGGTCTTCTGGACAGGGGCTGCAATTGGGATAGGAAGTAAGTAACGAGGACGGCTACACGAGAAAAACGTTTGCCTTCTTTCGCATATTTTCGAGAGCATGGAATTGAGTTACGATGACACTCTTGCATTCAATTTTACGCTTAGGTGACATTTTTAAATCTAACTTAAATCTTACTGGAACTATCTTAACGCTATACGATGTCTTCTTTCGAGGTGATGACTGGAACTTTTAATCAACGAAGAGTTAAAGAATTGTTGTCACCAAAGAAAGAAAACGAATAGTCAGAGATTAAAGCGAACAAATCTGCCCAACGTTGACTCTTCTTCGATGCGAAGCTTAATTTCTACTTAATCGCGTAACCTTAAAGCTAACTTAAACGCAAATTCTTAGATGTAACTAATTGTAAGACTAGGAAACCGAACATTCGGTAGCCAAGGCTGCCGAATATTCGGATTTCGTGGCTATTCGCTCGATATCACTTGCTATTTAGTACTACTATTTAACAAAATATCGTACTAAAAGCACGTTTAACAAAAGTTAAAATCATAGCAAGTGATATCGACCCAGGTCCCACCGCGAGGAGGTTGCCACGAAACGGGACCCAAAAATGCATGCCCAACCAACCTCCATTTCATTCTGCTCTTCCTCTGAGACACTTTCCCTCGACATTGACGAATTCAATGTCGAGAGAAACTGTAGCAGAGGAATTGCCGACTCTACTTTACTTATTCCGTTTCGCGAAAAGAGATAGACACCCGCCGAATGGTGTCGATCTCCCTTTACAATATTTACTTATTCGACATTCCTAATTCTTATCTTACTTTCCGCACGCAATCACTCTTACAAAACCATAATATCGCATCCATGCTCAAGAAATATCCGAGAAGAAGGCAAACGACTTTGAAAAGCAAAATGAAAACGCGATCGCGAAAGGGGGAAGAAAGTTAGTCTTCTGCGGCTGGAGTCCAGTTGCACCCCTTCCTGAGACGGACTGGGTTGGTACGATCTGTAGCTGAACCGGATTATCTGCCAGGCGGGTCATGATCCAGCTTGAACCACGACGGGGTTGCGTCTTTGAGCCCTCGGGTCGTACGTCGACCGATGACAAATGCGATGATCCGGTCGGTGGTGGAGCTCTGGCCAGTCGCGTACCGTAACTGGACGCGATGAGTGCCAGAGGTCACGTCTTACAACGACGAGGCTGCGTAACGTGGCGGCTCATCGGCCCAGTCAGAGGGTCCGGCTTACACCGACACAGTGCCCCCCCATCGATCGGTATGAAGCACATATGTCATAAGTCGATCGTACGACCTTCGACTCAAAGACCAACCCTGAAGGCGTCCCTGGGCCGTAGAACCACGCTTCTCGCCTCCGCGCCGCCGCAGAAACACTCGTCGGTCTTCTGGACAGGGGCTGCAATTGGGATAGGAAGTAAGTAACGAGGACGGCTACACGAGAAAAACGTTTGCCTTCTTTCGCATATTTTCGAGAGCATGGAATTGAGTTACGATGACACTCTTGCATTCAATTTTACGCTTAGGTGACATTTTTAAATCTAACTTAAATCTTACTGGAACTATCTTAACGCTAAACGATGTCTTCTTTCGAGGTGAGGACTGGAACTTTTAATCAACGAAGAGTTAAAGAATTGTTGTCACCAAAGAAAGAAAACGAGTAGTCAGAGATAAAAGCGAACAAATCTGCCCAACGTTGACTCTTCTTCGATGCGAAGCTTAATTTCTACTTAATCGCGTAACCTTAAAGCTAACTTAAACGCAAATTCTTAGATGTAACTAATTGTAAGACTAGGAATCCGAACATTCGGTAGCCAAGGCTGCCGAATATTCGGATTTCGTGGCTATTCGCTCGATATCACTTGCTATTTAGTACTACTATTTAACAAAATATCGTACTAAAAGCACGTTTAATAAAAGTTAAAATCATAGCAAGTGATATCGACCCAGGTCCCACCGCGAGGAGGTTGCCACGAAACGGGACCCAAAAATGCATGCCCAACCAACCTCCATTTCATTCTGCTCTTCCTCTGAGACACTTTCCCTCGACATTGACGAATTCAATGTCGAGAGAAACTGTAGCAGAGGAATTGCCGACTCTACTTTACTTATTCCGTTTCGCGAAAAGAGATAGACACCCGCCGAATGGTGTCGATCTCCCTTTACAATATTTACTTATTCGACATTCCTAATTCTTATCTTACTTTCCGCACGCAATCACTCTTACAAAACCATAATATCGCATCCATGCTCAAGAAATATCCGAGAAGAAGGCAAACGACTTTGAAAAGCAAAATGAAAACGCGATCGCGAAAGGGGGAAGAAAGTTAGTCTTCTGCGGCTGGAGTCCAGTTGCACCCCTTCCTGAGACGGACTGGGTTGGTACGATCTGTAGCTGAACCGGATTATCTGCCAGGCGGGTCATGATCCAACTTGAACCACGACGGGGTTGCGTATTTGAGCCCTCGGGTCGTACGTCGACCGATGACAAATGCGATGATCCGGTCGGTGGTGGAGCACTGGCCAGTCGCGTACCGTAACTGGACGCGATGAGTGCCAGAGGTTACGTCTTACAACGACGAGGCTGCGTAACGTGGCGGCTCATCGGCCCAGTCAGAGCGTCCGGCTTACACCGACACAGTGCCACCCCATCGATCGGTATGGAGCACATATGTCATAAGTCGATCGTACGACCTTCGGCTCAAAGACCAACCCTGAAGACGTCCCTGGGCCGTAAAACCACGCTTCTCGCCTCCGCGCCGCCGCAGAAACACTCGTCGGTCTTTTGGACAGGGGCTGCAATTGGGATAGGAAGTAAGTAACGAGGACGGCTATACGAGAAAAACGTTTGCCTTCTTTCGCATATTTTCGAGAGCATGGAATTGAGTTACGATGACACTCTTGCATTCAATTTTACGCTTAGGTGACATTTTTAAATCTAACTTAAATCTTACTGGAACTATCTTAACGCTAAACGATGTCTTCTTTCGAGGTGATGACTGGAACTTTTAATCAACGAAGAGTTAAAGAATTGTTGTCACCAAAGAAAGAAAACGAATAGTCAGAGATAAAAGCGAACAAATCTGCCCAACGTTGACTCTTCTTCGATGCGAAGCTTAATTTCTACTTAATCGCGTAACCTTAAAGCTAACTTAAACGCAAATTCTTAGATGTAAATAATTGTAAGACTAGGAATCCGAACATTCGGTAGCCAAGGCTGCCGAATATTCGGATTTCGTGGCTATTCGCTCGATATCACTTGCTATTTAGTACTACTATTTAACAAAATATCGTACTAAAAGCACGTTTAATAAAAGTTAAAATCATAGCAAGTGATATCGACCCAGGTCCCACCGCGAGGAGGTTGCCACGAAACGGGACCCAAAAATGCATGCCCAACCAACCTCCATTTCATTTTGCTCTTCCCCTGAGACACTTTCCCTCGACATTGACGAATTCAATGTCGAGAGAAAGTGTAGCAGAGGAATCGCCGACTCTACTTTTCTCATCCCGTTTCGCGAAAAGAGATAGACACCCGCCGAATGGTGTCGATCGCCCTTTACAATATTTGCTTATTCTAAACTAAACTAAACTCTTAAATCTAGCCTTACTTACTATTTGCAGTAAGTACAGGAAGAGAATAAACTATAGGGAAGCAGATCGCAGCAGCCTTTAACTTCGTTCGAGAAGAGAGGCAGATTATTATATCGTATTAATTTCTCAGCATTAGAAATTGTTATAATGAACGAATTATTTTTGAATGTATTAGTGGTTAATTTTTCGTGCAACTAAGATCCTGCCTGTAGCATTGCTAAATTTCATTAAAATCTAGTAAGACATCTATCCGAGGACTAAGTTCTCTTAAACTTAAAAGCTTTCCTATTCAGTAACTTACTATTCTTAAAATTAAAAGCCTGCCTGTTCGGTTAATAACTTGTCTTAGAACAAGATATTAATAATTTGTCTTAAAGCTAAAAACCTGCCTATTCGTTAACTAACTCGTCTTAAAATTAAAATCCTGCCTATTCTGATAGGAACATACATTAAAATTAAGAGTTGACCACCTCCATAAAGACGATATCTTGCCTTAATATTTAAAACCTGCCTATTCAGTGACTAACTCATTTTAAAGCTAATAGCCTGCCTATTCAGCGACTAACTCATCTTAAAGCTAATACCCTGCCTATTCAGTGATTAACTCGTCTTAAAACTAAACGCCTGCCTATTCTGAAACAAACTCGCCTTAAAATTAAGAGCTGGCCGGCTCGATACATGCACTATTTTGTCTTAAAATTTAAAACCTGTCTATTCAACAACTAACTCGTCTTAAAACTAAACGCCTGCCTATTCTGAAACTAATTCGCCTTAAAATTAGGAGCTGGCTGGCTCGATAAATGAATGTCTTGTCTTAAAATTTAAAACCTGCCTATTCAGTAACTAACTCGTCGTAATATTCGAAGCCTGCCTTTTCGATAGCTAAGTTTTATAAAAATTAAAGTCCCATATATTCGATAATTAAGAGCTCTTAGAAGTAACGTCGTTACCATGTTTCCTTAATAACGAATAACCTGCCTATTAAGGAATTAAGTTCAATTCCAAAATGTTTGATAGTTAAAACCTCATGCAAAATATATAGGATTTAAGTTTCTTGAAAAATAAGGAATAGCCTTCTCCGAAAACTTAGTTTATCCGGTTACAAAAATATACTTAAACCAAACATCTGCTTGTGCGATGTGTAGATTCCATTGAAACTGAAGAAATTGCCTCCCGATAACAAAGACCTTCTAAATTCCTGAGAATCGGATTTAACTGACACCTGAAATCTTTTGAGAATCAGAGACTTAACTATACGAAAACTAATTTTACCAGTTTCGATGATAATCTCAAATCGTTGGTTATCATCGTAATCACCATCATCGTCATCGTTATCGTGGAAGATCGGAATATTATACATTAAAAGAGAACGACCCACTTTCGCTACAGTATACACAGAATATCATATACGCGAGAAAACTCGAAAGAAAATTCGCCATCGATTTAAAGTCCTCGATTGCACTATCATAAAGTAAGAATGCGAGCTTATGGAACTCCATGTAATTGCAAATGTACGATAAAAATAAACCATGATTTGTGCAAAGCATTTGGGAAAATGTATCGGCGGAACTTTATCCTCGATGAAAAATTGAATTGAGAAAACAGGTAATTCGAACGGCCAACAGTCACAGTATCAATATTATTGTAGAATAAGATGAAATATTTTGACAATATATTAATTCAATTAATAGTTCGTAATGTTCCATTTGACAAACGCTTGCGAAAACAGCTTCACTTTATTATTAATCATAGTTATTTTAATCGTAAAAAGAACGCGAGCACCTGTTTCCGAAGCGCTACGGAAATTCGCGGATAACGGAATCGCGAGTATCTTTCCGAGGTGCTGTCAATTTTCGCAACACTAATTTCGCGTACGAGCAATAATCGCGAGCGCCTACGCGAGGCGCTGTGAATTTTCGCAACACTAATTTTGCGACGAGCAAAATCGCGAGCATCTTAGCGAGACGCTGTGAATTTTCGCAACGCTAAGTTCGCGAAGAGTGATCGAACAAAATCGCGGGCAACCTCTACCGAGGTGCACTTTTAATTTCGCAACTCTAATAATCGCGAATATTTTATACAATTGACGGGATAGTATCCCGCACTGGCGTCATGACGTAGACGCAGTACTGTACTGCGATATTAATCGCAATTCTGCGATATTAACCGCAATTTTGCGATATTAATCGCAGTCTTGCGATTTTTCGCAGAGCTGAAATCGCGAATATAATATCGAACAAACCGTGTACTTAGTTTCGCAACACTACTTTAAAAAAGAAAGAGAATTGTAAATCGCGTATACATTTTCGCAACACTACTTTGAAAAATAAAGAAAAGGGCAAAATCGCGTATAAATTTTCGCTACACTACCCTGAAAAATAAAGAAAAGAGCAAAATCGCGTGTAAATTTTCGCAACACTACCCTGAAAAATAAAGAAAACAGCAATATCGCGTATAAATTTTCGCCACACTACTTTGAAAAAGTAAAGAAAAGGACAAAATCGCGTTTAAATGTTCGCTACACTACCCCGAAAAATAAAGAAAAGAGCAAAATCGCGTATAAATTTTCGCAACACTACTTTATAAAATAATGAAAGAAGCAAAGACGCGTATTGTTATTTTCGCGACACTAATTTCGCGGACGAAGCCGAATTCGCAGCTTTTTGCTGCGATGCGGCGAAGCAACTAACTACCACACAACTATTACTACTACTACTACAAGCGAACATAGTGACAAAGTAGTAACGTAAAACATAAACTTACTGTATATTTCTGAAAGAAAAAGGAAAGAATTAGGGTTACAACCTGAAAATCCTAACGAGAATGATTAATTAATATAATAAAAGCGGCGTAAGAAATTTCAATAAATAACATGACTTTAAATGAGAATTGAAATCTATTAAAGTGACTCTACGTAGAGCATTGACACTCTATATGCAAATGAATTTAAAAGTGAATTGTAATTGACTAAAATTGACTCTACTGAGATCATTGAAATTTGTCGGTCAATACCATCGTCAAAGTAATTCGTCGAAAAATTCAATATACATTCGTTATTATTACTTTGACAATGGAATTGACCATCCGCGAAATTCTTACATACTAAACATCCTAGAAAAATCGTTACTACTCGCGACTATGGTACTAATTACCATAATCGCGGTCACTAAGTTCGCAAACTACTAGCACACATAAAATACAACCAGTCGTTCGGTGCCGTTTCGGACCATTCGTCCTGCGGCATGATCGAACGACCGGAGGAACTTTGAATTTTGTCACTCACCAACCGAAGAAAGTGATAGTTGAAAAGTGTTTACCTCCACGTTGAGATCGTAGTCCATGGTCCGGCTGCATCCATGGTCCGGCTGCATCCATGGTCCGGCTGCATCCATGGACCGGCTGCATCCATGGTCCGGCTGCATCCATGTTTGGGCTGCGTCCATGGCCTGGCTGCATCCATGGCCTGGAGATTGTCCTTTCTTTAACTCAAGAGAAGACAACATTATAGAATCTCTAAGGAGAATTATTTGAATATACGGTGGGTAAAATTAAACTCTAATTTAATTCTCTTAACCGTTTGAGTCTCAGGATATATTGGACAAATTTTGAGAGAAATAAAACAATTTTCTTTATAGAGATAGAATATAACGGATCTTTTTGATACTGAGACTCAAACGGTTAAAGTGAACTTTAAGTTCCAATTGAAATAGGGGTCGATTAATGAAAATGTTAGTGAAATAATGAAACTTACATCCTCCATCGTCCACAGACTGCACGATGGAGGTCCTCTCCGCAGGAGCAGGTGCTGACCCGCGAGTTTCGCGATTTCGGTGATCGGTATTCGCGACCGGTACGTTGAAACGATTTACGGTACGAACGAACACTGGCTCTACTTGCGCGAATACTCGTTTCGAGTATGTTTTAAATATATGCGATACAAAACCCGGCACTGACTCCAAGACCGATAAATCGGTCGCAAATTTTAATATGCAAGCGTTTGTCAATGAAACATTACATTTATATAATCGAGATACTTTAATTATAAGGTATTGAAATTAAAATTATATCGTATACTGTGTTTATATCGTATGTCGTTCGAATTACTATTGAATGACAAAATAATAAAAGATTTCAACGATACAGTTCCCCAAACGAGTTACACAGATCAAAGTCCCATTTCTAATTGAAGATTTCATAATTCTGTGAACTTCTAAGCGCGAATGTTATTCTATACTCGCACTACAGACTTTACGATAGTGCAATCGAGTTCTAGAAAGACGGCAGCTTCTACTATATCATTTGAAAAATATCAAGAATCTCGAAACACGGGGAAATTGTAGCGAAAGTGAGTCATTTCTCATTTAACGTGAGTTCCAACTGATTGAGAATGGCCCAATATCCCAAAACCTTCTGCCGGAGATACTGTAAACAGAAATAACAATCGGACTTGAAAAAATGAATCTATTTTTGTGAAAATTAATTAAGAACTGACATTACGGAGGAAATGGAGGTGGAAATATTAAGCTACGATAATTGCGAGTTTCGAGGAAAGAGAAAATGAATTGATAACATAATACAACATCTACGGGAACCAACTATCGAAAATAAATGTGCAATATTTTAATGGTTATTTCACAACACGTTGTGTTCAATCGCTTAAATTAATTAGAAACACTGGCGCGAAACCGTAACTTTAAGTTATTGACATTCACACGAAGTAATCACTTTATGTCACTGACACTATAACAACACGTTGTATTTAATCGCTTAAATTATTCAAAATCACTTGCACAAAACTATCACTTTGTGTCACTAACACTTCCACAAAACGTTATATTTAATTGTCGAAATAATTTAAAAATACTTGCACAAAATTGTCACTTGATGTCACTGACACATCCACAAAACCTTGTATTTAATTGTCGAAATAATTTAAAAACACTTGCACAAAACTGCCACTTGATGTCACGGACACATCCACAAAACGTTGTATTCAATTGTTAAAATGATGTAAAAACACTACAAGTAACGATCACTTGATGTCACTGATACTTCCACAAAACGTTGTATTTAATTGTCGAAATTATTTAAAAACACTTGCACAAAACTGTCACTTGATGTAACTGACCCATCCACAAAACCTTGTATTTAATTGTCGAAATAATTTAAAAACACTTGCACAAAACTGTTACTTGATGTCACTGACACATCCACAAAACCTTGTATTTAATTGTTGAAATAATTTAAAAACACTTGCACAAAACTGTCACTTGATGTCACTGACACATCCACAAAACCTTGTATTTAATTGTTGAAAAAATTTAAAAACACTTGCACAAAACTGCCACTTGATGTCACTGACACATCCATAAAACGTTGTATTTAATTGGCGAAATAATTTAAAAACACTTGCACAAAACTGTCACTTGATGTCACGGACACATCCACAAAACGTTGTATTCAATTGTTAAAATGATGTAAAAACACTACAAGTAACGATCACCTGATGTCACTGATACTTCCACAAAACGTTGTATTTAATTGTCGAAATTATTTAAAAACACTTGCACAAAACTGTCACTTGATGTTACTGACACATCCACAAAACCTTGTATTTAATTGTCGAAATAATTTAAAAACACTTGCACAAAACTGTCACTTGATATCACTGACACATCCACAAAACCTTGTATTTAATTGTCGAAATAATTTAAAAACACTTGCACAAAACTGTCACTTGATGACACTGACACATCCACAAAACCTTGTATTTAATTGTCGAAATAATTTAAAAACACTTGCACAAAACTGTCAGTTGATATCACTGACACATCCACAAAACCTTGTATTTAATTGTCGAAATAATTTAAAAACACTTGCACAAAACTGTCACTTGATGTCACTGACACATCCACAAAACCTTGTATTTAATTGTTGAAATAATTTAAAAACACTTGCACAAAACTGTCACTTGATGTCACTGACACATCCACAAAACCTTGTATTTAATTGTCGAAATAATTTAAAAACACTTGCAGGTAACTGGCACTTGATGTCACGGACACATCCACAAAACGTTGTATTCAATTGTTAAAATGATGTAAAAACACTACAAGTAACGATCACTTGATGTCACTGATACTTCCACAAAACGTTGTATTTAATTGTCGAAATTATTTAAAAACACTTGCACAAAACTGTCACTTGATGTAACTGACCCATCCACAAAACCTTGTATTTAATTGTCGAAATAATTTAAAAACACTTGCACAAAACTGTCACTTGATGTCACTGACACATCCACAAAACCTTGTATTTAATTGTTGAAATAATTTAAAAACACTTGCACAAAACTGTCGCTTGATGTCACTGACACATCCACAAAACCTTGTATTTAATTGTCGAAATAATTTAAAAACACTTGCACAAAACTGTCACTTGATATCACTGACACATCCACAAAACCTTGTATTTAATTGTCGAAATAATTTAAAAACACTTGCACAAAACTGTCACTTGATGACACTGACACATCCACAAAACCTTGTATTTAATTGTCGAAATAATTTAAAAACACTTGCACAAAACTGTCACTTGATGTCACTGACACATCCACAAAACCTTGTATTTAATTGTTGAAATAATTTAAAAACACTTGCACAAAACTGTCACTTGATGTCACTGACACATCCACAAAACCTTGTATTTAATTGTCGAAATAATTTAAAAACACTTGCAGGTAACTGGCACTTGATGTCACGGACACATCCACAAAACGTTGTATTCAATTGTTAAAATGATGTAAAAACACTACAAGTAACGATCACTTGATGTCACTGATACTTCCACAAAACGTTGTATTTAATTGTCGAAATTATTTAAAAACACTTGCACAAAACTGTCACTTGATGTAACTGACCCATCCACAAAACCTTGTATTTAATTGTCGAAATAATTTAAAAACACTTGCACAAAACTGTCACTTGATGTCACTGACACATCCACAAAACCTTGTATTTAATTGTTGAAATAATTTAAAAACACTTGCACAAAACTGTCGCTTGATGTCACTGACACATCCACAAAACCTTGTATTTAATTGTTGAAAAAATTTAAAAACACTTGCACAAAACTGCCACTTGATGTCACTGACACATCCATAAAACGTTGTATTTAATTGGCGAAATAATTTAAAAACACTTGCACAAAACTGTCACTTGATGTCACTGACACATCCACAAAACCTTGTATTTAATTGTTGAAATAATTTAAAAACACTTGCACAAAACTGTCACTTGATGTCACTGACACATCCACAAAACCTTGTATTTAATTGTCGAAATAATTTAAAAACACTTGCAGGTAACTGGCACCTGAGGTCACTGATACTTCCACAAAACGTTGTATTTAATTATTAAAATGATGTAAAAACACTACAAGTAACTATCACTTGATGTCACTAATACTTCCACAAAACATTGTATTTAATTGTTAAAATTATTTAATATCACTTTTAATTTATTGTTTAAGTAGTTTAATATTATAGCACACATGCACTAATAGTCGTAATCCAAGATCAAGAGTGACTAGGTACCCATATGCAAGTGCACAAATATACATAGGGACCAACCTGTCAAATCACGCGACCCGTTCGATGTCTGAAGCTGTACTGTGCTCTCCCGCCTCAGCGAGGTGGCTCGCTGAACATGCGTAGTGCACCTTACGTATTGAGATCCCCTTTCTCCAAGGATAATTTTGCAAACTTCGGTTATTACAATAATTTTCGTCAGTAATCGTTTATTACAGATGTAATTATTATTTAATAACTTGTCTCTGCTTATTTTTAATAAATCTTATGGTGAATAAAAGTTATAGGAGTGAAGTACGTGAGTTTATAATTGACGATGTACTTTTCAATGCTTACGAATATTTGATTCTTTGTGTAATACTTTTATCTTATTGATAAATAATATATTTGCAGCTATCTTCGATGAATTTCAAGCAACCTCCAATATTATTTGGGGAATATAATGTAAGAAATATATAAGGAAAGGATTTTCGAAGGTAGACACCTCGTTCGCCGACTGCGCGTGCTAAGCTAGTTTACCAACCGCACCAACTCGATACTCTGATTGGACGAACGATGCAAAAGGAAGAAAAAACGAAAATTATTGTTGTTATAATTTAGTTAGAGACAACGGAACTGTTCCACGCTGAACGTATTCAGTTTTTGGCAGATATTATCTCTCAAAACGGAGGGTTCAAATACATTTCATACCATCAAAATAGAAGGTTCCTGCTTGACTGCAATCCGATAGCGATAACGTTATCAAGAACTTCTATTTTATAGACGGTCGAACAAGTTGAAATATTTTACCATCCCTTATTTTGTTATCATCCCGCTGCTTTAACGAACACGGTTAACATCCTAGTCCAAATAAAATATGTTTTGCAATATTTCATCCCAACAAAGTAAGCATTACTGTATGCCAGTATAATGCAATTATATCTTTTATAATCTATAGTATCTTCTATGATATAGTAATTAAACCAATACAACCAATTCCTATTACTATCATGATTTTCTCCGGTACAATACATTTCCAATTGTTTTCTCAAGCCTTTCGTCGAGCCATTCAGGCAGACTTTCAAGTTGAATTCCTTTGCAATCATTTGACAAAACGCACTCCATTACATACGTCCTTTATTCCCTGGCATTTGCAAATCGATACACAATGCTTCCGAAGCACATTTACGAATGTTGCACAACAGATCGCCGGAGGCTTTTTTGTAAAGGTCAAGTGCTTGGATCCACACGTTTACCATGGAATTTGCAATACAAAATTCTCCATTCGCATGTATATTTTACTAGTATGCAAATACTTGACAACCTCGACCGACGAAAGAATAATAATTTTGCACAACCTCTACGCGATATATTAGGAAACATCAACAAAAGAGCTTTCACCGTCTAACCAGCTGCATAATAAATTTTCGAGGCTGCATAACAAATATTCAAATTTTACGATAACACGATAACAATAATTCGAAATTATTCTCTATATTTTTTACGACTATCCCATTTATCAGGGCTTCGAATAAGCGCGAAAATAATATTATATATTCAGTATTTAATATTTTGATGACGCTCCCGTCAATTTTCTCACATTCGCTGTATGGTCCGAGGGAAAATCGATGGAACTTCGTTAACTATGATTTCTCCCCAACGTGGCCACCGTAAAGCAATTATCAGTCGAAGAGAGAATGTCTTCTGAGTATTTACTCCCTTTCATTGGCGAAAATGGCATTGGAGGTCGAATTACCCCGGTTTTTGCATCGTCGCTTTGTCAGCCAACGATATTTCGCACCGTTCAACCGAGAGCATCGTCGAGCCTCCACTTCTATCCACGAATCTAACGCGATAGATCAAAGTTTTTCGATTTCAATACGCGCAAACAGCGAATTCTCTGTACGATGACTTTCATCGGCTTTCCTCTCACCATTTAGCAGGAAATGTTTGGAAAAGCGAGGTAAAAATCGAGTAGGAAGCGGAAATATCGTACTCTTTGTTCCGCGCAACGTTTCTGTCCTCCCCAGTTTTCTCTCTGTGCTCCTCCTCTACACGCATTTCCTAGCATCGGAACAAAATAATAGGAATGCCAATCAACGAAAGTTTGACGAAACGCAAAAAATTTATTGAAACGCAGTAATCACATTGTCGAAGGTCGCCGTGAGCTCGGTTTAATAAAACGCTTTTTGCCGCACCGTGCATACGTGCGGCTTTTTTCTTCCATTGCCGATCCGTGATCAATTCGTGAAAATATGAAATATGCGAATAACAGAGAGGAGAGATGCAAAGTGATAAAGAGAGAGAGAGAGAGAGACATATCTCGATGAAGAGTATTAGGATTTTCCGTGTGCTCTTCCCTTTTATTTTTCTCATTGTACACCTTCCGATTGTACTCTTTGACGTTTATTAATTCAACGATTGGATATCTCGAGAAAGGGAGATTCGTTTTAAACAGTCGTCTTTGTAGATATCACGGGTCGCCGTTGCACGGGGAAAGTAATTGCACGGAAGTGGAGAATTATGCTGGTATTTATTTAAGTGTAAATTTTAATTACATCTGATGCAGAATAATGTAAATCGACTGTGTAATGTATTCGGTGATCGCGATGTTAATAACTGCGAAAAACAAGCATCGATGGAACGTGAAATTTTAATCAAATCGAGCCACTGTCGTTTCACGACTCTCAAATAAACATAGTGATACGGTACTCAAAGAGAAATCTGACCTAAACGATAGGAAACACGACACCGTTGCGAAACGTCCAACCATCCTCTTGTACGTGGATTAGTCGGAAATGCCATTCGTTTTTAGCACAATTTATAAGTTGCTCGTTTCAACGGACAACGATATCCAGTGATTCCTGCTCACTCCTCACGATTCAGTGACAGGGGATTATTAAAATGGTGGAAAATAATAATGCACTTTGCGCTAAATATACTAATATATCATTAATTCATAAAGATCTAGGTATAAGCTACATAAGTGATTACATTCAAAAATTCTCCATACGCTTTTACCAAACGTGCCATAAAAGTAAAGATAAAGCTATTAATTCCATAGGAAATTATTCTCAGGTTGACCTTAACTATAAGAAGTATAAACATAAGCCAATCATTCATTTGTTACTTAGTCTCTAGCCTTGTACTTATTGTATATTACTTCAAGTCTTCTATGATGAGACAGGTTTTTATAATTTTCCTATCATTCTTCTAAACTATAGACAATCGCGTTAATTTGTTATAAACTTAATTTACTAATGACTGGGGTGAAAGTTAATCTTGGTACCCAGTTATCGTATCTTTATGTAATTGTTTATTATTGTATATTGTAAATAAAAAAAAAAAAAAAAAGAAAGTTACAAATAATTTCCCTTTCATGATTATCAATGGGGCTCGTTGTTCACTTAATCATGAAGAACAATAAATTCTCGAATGGTACTGTTTGGATGCTTTGCAGGTATGTTTCTTAGACTATATGGAAGCAATATATACAAAGATTTCAACCTTCTACGTGTTCCAATCATTGTTCTACTTGTCGAAATTTACAAATAATTTACTTTAAAGGATTAACAATGGGGCTCGTAGTTCACTTAAACTTGAAGAACAAAAAATTGGCGAATTATACTGTTTGGATGCGTTGCATTTATGTTTCTTAGACTATATAGAAGCAATATATACAAAGATTTCAACAGTCTACCTGTTCTATTCATTGTTCTACTTGTACAAAGTTACAAATAGTTTCCCTTTCATGATTATCAATGGGGCTCGTTGTTCACTTAAACTTGAAGAACAAAAAATTGGCGAATTGTACTGTTTGGATGCTTTGCATATATGTTTCTTAGACTATATAGAAGCAATATATACAATGATTTCAACCGTCTACCTGTCCCATTCATTGTTCTACTTGTCGAAAGTTACAAATAATTTCCGTTAAAGGATTACCAATGGGGCTCGTAGTTCACTTAAATTTGAAGAACAAAAAATTGGCGAATGGTACTGTTCGGATGATTTGCATATATGTTTATTAGACTATATAGAAGCAATATATAGAATGATTTCAACCGTCTACCTGTTCCATTCATTGTTCTACTTGTAGAAAGTTACAATTAATTTCCGTTAAAGGATTAACAATGGGGCTCGTAGTTCACTTAAACTTGAAGAACAAAAAATTCGCGAATTGTACTGTTTGGATGCTTTGCATATATGTTTCATAGACTATATAGAAGCAATATATACAAAGATTTCAACAGTCAACCTATTCTATTCATTGTTCTACTTGTAGAAAGTTACAAATAATTTCCCTTTCATGATTATCAATGGGGCTCGTAGTTCACTTAAGCTTGAAAAAAAAAATTCACGAATGGTACTGTTTGGTTGCTTTGCATATATGTTTCTTAGACTATATGGAAGCAATATATACAAAGATTTCAACCGCCTACGTGTTCCAATCATTGTTCTACTTGTAGAAAGTTACAATTAATTTCCGTTAAGGGATTAAGAATGGGGCTCGTAGTTCACTTAAACTTGAAGAACAAAAAATTCGCGAATTGTACTGTTTGGATGCTTTGCATATATGTTTCTTAGACTATATAGAAGCAATATATACAATGATTTCAACCGTCTACCTGTTCCATTCATTGTTCTACTTGTCGAAAATTACAAATAATTTCCGATAAAGGATTAAGAATGGGGCTCATTGTTCACTTAAACTTGAAGATCAAAAATTGGCGAATGTTACTGTTTAGATGCTTTGCATATAGGTTTCTTAGACTATATAGAAGCAACATATATAAAGATTTCTACCGTCTACCCGTTCTATTCATTGTTCTACTGGTAGAAAGTTACAAATAATTTCCGTTAAAGGATTAACAATGGGGCTCGTTGTTCACTAAAACTTGAAGAACAAAAAATTGGCGAATGGTACTGTTTGGATGCTTTGCATATATGTTTCTTAGACTATATAGAAGCAATATATACAAAGATTTCAACCGTCTACCTGTTCCATTCATTGTTCTACTTGTCAAAAGTTACAAATCATTTCCGATAACGGATTAACCATTGGGGCTCATTGTTCACTTAAACTTGAAGAACAAAAAATTGTCGAATTGTACTGTTTGGATGCTTTGCATATATGTTTCTTAGACTATATAGAAGCAATATATACAAAGATATCAACCGTCTACCTGTTGCATTCATTGTTCTACTTGTCGAAAGTTACAAATAATTTCCGATAAAGGATTAACCATTGGGGCTCATTGTTCACTTAAACTTGAAGAACAAAAAATTGGCGAATTGTACTGTTTGGATGCTTTGCATATATGTTTCTTAGACTATATAGAAGCAATATATACAAAGATTTCAAGCGTCTACCTGTTCCATTCATTGTTCTACTTGTCGAAAGTTACAAATAATTTCCGTTAAAGGATTAACAATGGGGCTCGTAGTTCGCTTAAACTTGAAGAACAAAAAATTGGCGAATGTTACTGTTTAGATGCTTTGCATATATGTTTCTTAGACTATATAGAAGCAATATATACAATGATTTCAACCGTCTACCTGTTCCATTCATTGTTCTACTTGTCGAAAGTTACAAATAATTTCCGATAAAGGAATAACAATGGGACTCATTGTTCACTTAAACTTGAAGAATAAAAAATTGGCGAATGTCACTGTTTTGATGCTTTGCATATAGGTTTATTAGACTATATAGAAGCAACATATACAAAGATTTCAACCGTCTACGTGTTCCAATCATTGTTCTACTTGTCGAAGTTTACAAATAATTTCCTTTAAAGCATTAACAATGGGGCTCGTAGTTCACTTAAACTTGAAGAACAATAAATTGGCGAATGGTACTGTTTGGATGCTTTGCATATATGTTTCTTAGACTATATAGAAGTAATATATTCATAGATTTCAACCGTCTACCTGTTCCATTCATTGTTCTACTTGTCGAAAGTTACAAATAATTTCCGATAAAGGATTAACCATTGGGGCTCATTGTTCACTTAAACTTGAAGAACAAAAAATTGGCGAATTGTACTGTTTGGATGCTTTGCATATATGTTTCTTAGACTATATAGAAGCAATATATACAAAGATTTCAAGCGTCTACCTGTTCCATTCATTGTTCTACTTGTCGAAAGTTACAAATAATTTCCGTTAAAGGATTAACAATGGGGCTAGTAGTTCGCTTAAACTTGAAGAACAAAAAATTGGCGAATGTTACTGTTTGGATGATTTGCATATAGGTTTCCTAGACTATATAGAAGCAATATATACATAGATTTCAACAGTCTACCTGTTCCATTCATTGTTTTACTTGTAGAAATTTACAAATAATTTCCGTTAAATGATTAACAATGGGGCGCGTAGTTCACTTAAACTTGAAGAACAATAAATTGGCGAATGGTACTGTTTGGAAGCTTTGCATATTTGTTTCTTAGACCATATAGAAGCAATATATACAATGATTTCAACAGTCTACCTGTTCCATTCATTGTTCTACTTGTCGAAATTTACAAATAATTTCCTTTAAAGGATTAACAATGGAGCTCATAGTTCACTTAAACTTGAAGAACAAAAAATTGGCGAATGGTACTGTTTGGATGCTTTGCATATATGTTTCTTAGACTATATAGAAGCAATATATACAAAGATTTCAACCGTCTACCTGTTCCATTCATTGTTCTACTTGTCGAAAGTTACAAATCATTTCCGATAACGGATTAACCATTGGGGCTCATTGTTCACTAAACTTGAAGAACAAAAATTGTCGAATTGTACTGTTTGGATGCTTTGCATATATGTTTCTTAGCCTATATAGAAGCAATATATACAATGATTTCAACCGTCTACCTGTTCCATTCATTGTTCTACTTGTCGAAAGTTACAAATAATTTCCGTTAAGGGATTAACAATGGGGATCGTAGTTTACTTAAACTTGAAGAACAAAAAATTGGCGAATTGTACTGTTTGGATGCTTTGCATATATGTTTCTTAGACTATATAGAAGCAATATATACAATGATTTCAACAGTCTACCTGTTCCATTCATTGTTCTACTTGTCGAAATTTACAAATAATTTCCTTTAAAGGAATAACAATGGGGCTCATAGTTCACTTAAACTTGAAGAACAAAAAATTGGCGAATGGTACTGTTTGGATGCTTTGCATATATGTTTCTTAGACTATATAGAAGCAATATATACAAAGATTTCAACCGTCTACCTGTTCCATTCATTGTTCTACTTGTCAAAAGTTACAAATCATTTCCGATAACGGATTAACCATTGGGGCTCATTGTTCACTTAAACTTGAAGAACAAAAAATTGTCGAATTGTACTGTTTGGATGCTTTGCATATATGTTTCTTAGACTATATAGAAGCAATATATACAAAGATATCAACCGTCTACCTGTTCCATTCATTGTTCTACTTGTCGAAAGTTACAAATAATTTCCGATAAAGGATTAACCATTGGGGCTCATTGTTCACTTAAACTTGAAGAACAAAAAATTGGCGAATTGTACTGTTTGGATGCTTTGCATATATGTTTCTTAGACTATATAGAAGCAATATATACAAAGATTTAAAGCGTCTACCTGTTCCATTCATTGTTCTACTTGTCGAAAGTTACAAATAATTTCCGTTAAAGGATTAACAATGGGGCTAGTAGTTCGCTTAAACTTGAAGAACAAAAAATTGGCGAATGTTACTGTTTGGATGATTTGCATATAGGTTTCCTAGACTATATAGAAGCAATATATACATAGATTTCAACAGTCTACGTGTTCCAATCATTGTTCTACTTGTCGAAATTTACAAATAATATCCGATAACGGATTAAGCATTGGGGCTAATTGTTCACTTAAACTTGAAGAACAAAAAATTGGCGAATTGTACTGTTTGGATGCTTTGCATATATGTTTCGTAGATTATATAGAAGCAATATATACAATGATTTCAACCGTCTACCAGATAAATTTATTGTTCTACTTGTCGAAAGTTACAAATAATTTCCGTTAAAGGATTAACAATGGGGCTCGTTGTTCACTAAAACTTGAAGAACAAAAAATTGGCGAATGGTACTGTTTGGATGATTTGCATATAGGTTTCCTAGACTATATAGAAGCAATATATACATAGATTTCAACCTTCTACGTGTTCCAATCATTGTTCTACTTGTCGAAATTTACAAATAATTTACTTTAAAGGATTAACAATGGGGCTCGTAGTTCACTTAAACTTGAAGAACAAAAAATTGGCGAATTATACTGTTTGGATGCGTTGCATTTATGTTTCTTAGACTATATAGAAGCAATATATACAAAGATTTCAACAGTCTACCTGTTCTATTCATTGTTCTACTTGTACAAAGTTACAAATAGTTTCCCTTTCATGATTATCAATGGGGCTCGTTGTTCACTTAAACTTGAAGAACAAAAAATTGGCGAATTGTACTGTTTGGATGCTTTGCATATATGTTTCTTAGACTATATAGAAGCAATATATACAATGATTTCAACCGTCTACCTGTCCCATTCATTGTTCTACTTGTCGAAAGTTACAAATAATTTCCGTTAAAGGATTACCAATGGGGCTCGTAGTTCACTTAAATTTGAAGAACAAAAAATTCGCGAATTGTACTGTTTGGATGCTTTGCATATATGTTTCATAGACTATATAGAAGCAATATATACAAAGATTTCAACAGTCAACCTATTCTATTCATTGTTCTACTTGTAGAAAGTTACAAATAATTTCCCTTTCATGATTATCAATGGGGCTCGTAGTTCACTTAAGCTTGAAAAAAAAAATTCACGAATGGTACTGTTTGGTTGCTTTGCATATATGTTTCTTAGACTATATGGAAGCAATATATACAAAGATTTCAACCGCCTACGTGTTCCAATCATTGTTCTACTTGTAGAAAGTTACAATTAATTTCCGTTAAGGGATTAAGAATGGGGCTCGTAGTTCACTTAAACCTGAAGAACAAAAAATTCGCGAATTGAACTGTTTGGATGCTTTGCATATATGTTTCTTAGACTATATAGAAGCAATATATACAATGATTTCAACCGTCTACCTGTTCCATTCATTGTTCTACTTGTCGAAAATTACAAATAATTTCCGATAAAGGATTAAGAATGGGGCTCATTGTTCACTTAAACTTGAAGATCAAAAATTGGCGAATGTTACTGTTTAGATGCTTTGCATATAGGTTTCTTAGACTATATAGAAGCAACATATATAAAGATTTCTACCGTCTACCCGTTCTATTCATTGTTCTACTGGTAGAAAGTTACAAATAATTTCCGTTAAAGGATTAACAATGGGGCTCGTTGTTCACTAAAACTTGAAGAACAAAAAATTGGCGAATGGTACTGTTTGGATGCTTTGCATATATGTTTCTTAGACTATATAGAAGCAATATATACAAAGATTTCAACCGTCTACCTGTTCCATTCATTGTTCTACTTGTCAAAAGTTACAAATCATTTCCGATAACGGATTAACCATTGGGGCTCATTGTTCACTTAAACTTGAAGAACAAAAAATTGTCGAATTGTACTGTTTGGATGCTTTGCATATATGTTTCTTAGACTATATAGAAGCAATATATACAAAGATATCAACCGTCTACCTGTTGCATTCATTGTTCTACTTGTCGAAAGTTACAAATAATTTCCGATAAAGGATTAACCATTGGGGCTCATTGTTCACTTAAACTTGAAGAACAAAAAATTGGCGAATTGTACTGTTTGGATGCTTTGCATATATGTTTCTTAGACTATATAGAAGCAATATATACAATGATTTCAACAGTCTACCTGTTCCATTCATTGTTCTACTTGTCGAAAGTTACAAATAATTTCCTTTAAAGGATTAACAATGGGGCTCGTAGTTCACTTAAACTTGAAGAACAAAAAATTGTCGAATGGTACTGTTTGGATGCTTTGCATATATGTTTCTTATACTATATAGAAGCAATAGATACAAAGATTTCAACCGTCTACCTGTTCCATTCAATGTTCTACTTGTCGAAAGTTACAAACAATTTCCGATAAAGGATTAACAATGGGGCTCATTGTTCGCTTAAACTTGATGAACAAAAAATTGGCGAATGGTACTGTTTGGATGCTTTGCATATATGTTTCTTAGACTATATAGAAGCAATATATACAAAGATTTCAACCGTCTACCTGTTCGATTCATTGTTCTACTTGTCGAAAGTTACAAATAATTTCCGATAAAGGATTAACAATGGGGCTCATAGTTCACTTAAACTTGAAGGACAAAAAATTGGCGAATTGTACTGTGTGGATGCTTTGCATACATGTTTCTTATACTATATAGAAGCAATAGATACAAAGATTTCAACCGTCTACCTGTTCCATTCAATGTTCTACTTGTCGAAAGTTACAAACAATTTCCGATAAAGGATTAACAATGGGGCTCGTTGTTCACTTAAACTTGAAGAACAAAAAAGTGGCGAATGGTACTGTTTGGATGCTTTGCATATATGTTTCTTAGATTATATAGAAGCAATATATACATTGATTTCAACCGTCTACCTGTTCCACTCATTGTTCTACTTGTCGCAAGTTACAAATAATTTCCGTTAAAGTGTTAACAATGGGGCTCGTAGTTCACTTAAACTTGAAGAACAAAAAATTGGCGATTGTTACTGTTTAGATGCTTTGCATATATGTTTCTTAGATTATATAGAAGTAATATATACAAAGATTTCAACCGTCTACCTGTTCCATTCATTGTTCTACTTGTCGAAAGTTACAAATAATTTCCGATAAAGGATTAACAATGGGGCTCATTGTTCACTTAAACTTGAAGAACAAAAAATTGGCGAATGGTACTGTTTGGATGCTTTTCATATATGTTTGTTAGACTATATAGAAGCAATATATACAATGATTTCAACAGTCTACCTGTTCCATTCATTGTTCTACTTGTCGAAAGTTACAAATAATTTCCGATAAAGGATTAACAATGGGGCTGATTGTTCACTTAAACTTGATGAACAAAAAATTGGCGAATGGTACTGTTTGGATGCTTTGCATATATGTTTCTTAGACTATATAGAAGCAATATATACAATGATTTCAACAGTCTACCTGTTCCATTCATTGTTCTACTTGTCGAAAGTTACAAATAATTTCCTTTAAAGGATTAACAATGGGGCTCGTAGTTCACTTAAACTTGAAGAACAAAAAATTGTCGAATGGTACTGTTTGGATGCTTTGCATATATGTTTCTTATACTATATAGAAGCAATAGATACAAAGATTTCAACCGTCTACCTGTTCCATTCAATGTTCTACTTGTCGAAAGTTACAAACAATTTCCGATAAAGGATTAACAATGGGGCTCATTGTTCGCTTAAACTTGATGAACAAAAAATTGGCGAATGGTACTGTTTGGATGCTTTGCATATATGTTTCTTAGACTATATAGAAGCAATATATACAAAGATTTCAACCGTCTACCTGTTCGATTCATTGTTCTACTTGTCGAAAGTTACAAATAATTTCCGATAAAGGATTAACAATGGGGCTCATAGTTCACTTAAACTTGAAGGACAAAAAATTGGCGAATTGTACTGTGTGGATGCTTTGCATACATGTTTCTTATACTATATAGAAGCAACATATACAAAGATTTCAACCGTCTACCTGTTCCATTCACTGTTCTACTTGTCGAAAGTTACAAATAATTTCCGTTAAGGGATTAACAATGGGGATCGTAGTTTACTTAAACTTGAAGAACAAAAAATTGGCGAATTGTACTGTTTGGATGCTTTGCATAAATGTTTCTTAGACTATATAGAAGCAATATATACAATGTTTTCAACAGTCTACCTGTTCCATTCATTGTTCAACTTGTCGAAAGTTACAAATAATTTCCTTTAAAGAATTAACAATGGAGCTCGCAGTTCACTTAAACTTGAAGAACAAAAAATTGGCGAATGGTACTGTTTGGATGCTTTGCATATATGTTTCTTCTACTCTATAGAAGCAATAGATACAAAGATTTCAACCGTCTACCTGTTCCATTCATTGTTCTACTTGTCGAAAGTTACAAATCATTTCCGTTAAGGGATTAACAATGGGGATCGTAGTTTACTTAAACTTGAAGAACAAAAAATTGGCGAATTGTACTGTTTGGATGCTTTGCATAGATGTTTCTTAGACTATTTAGAAGCAATATATAGAAAGATTTCACCCGTCTACCTGTACTATTCATTGTTCTACTTGTAGAAAGTTACAAATAATTTCCATTTCATGATTATCAATGGGGCTCGCTGTTCACTTATACTTGAAGATCAAAAAATTGGCGATTATTACTGTTTAGATGCTTTGCATATATGTTTCTTAGACTATATGGAAGCAATATATACAAAGATTTCAACCGTCTGCGTGTTCCAATCATTGTTCTACTTGTAGAAAGTTACAATTAATTTCCGTCAAAGGATTAACAATGGGGCTCGTAGTTCACTTAAACTTGAAGAACAAAAAATTGGCGAATGGTACTGTTTGGATGCTTTGCGTACATGTTTCTTAGCCTATATGGAAGCAATATATACAAAGATTTCAACCGTCGACGTGTTCCATTCATTTTTCTACTTGCCGAAATTTACAAATAATTTCCTTTAAAGGATTAACAATGGGGCTCGTAGTTCACTTAAACTTGAAGAACAAAAAATTGGCGAATGGTACTGTTTGGATGCTTTGCATATATGTTTCTTAGACTATATAGAAGCAATATATACATTGATTTCAACCGTCTACCTTTTCCATTCATTGTTCTACTTGTCGAAAGTTACAAATAATTTCCGTTAAGGGATTAACAATGGGGATCGTAGTTTACTTAAACTTGAAGAACAATAAATTGGCGAATTGTACTGTTTGGATGCTTTGCATATTTGTTTCTTACACTAGATGGAAGCAATATATACAAAGATTTCAACCGTCTACTAGTTCTATTCATTGTTCTACTTGTCGAAAGTTACAAATAATTTCCGTTTCATGATTATCAATGGGGCTCATTGTTCACTTAAACTTGAGGAACAAAAAATTGGCGAATGTTACTGTTTGGATGCTTTGCATATATGTTTCTTAGACTATATAGAAGCAATATATGCATTGATTTCAACCGTCTACCTGTTCCATTCATTGTTCTATTTGTCGAAAATTACAAATAATTTCCGATAAAGGATTAACAATGGGGCTCGTAGTTCAATTAAACTTGAAAAACAAAAAATTGGCGAATTGTACTGTTTGGATGCTTTGCATATATGTTTCTTAGACTATATAGAAGCAATATATACAATGATTTCATCAGTCTACCTGTTCCATTCATTGTTCTACTTGTCGAAATTTACAAATAATTTCCTTTAAAGGATTAACAATGGGGCTCGTAGTTCACTTAAACTTGAAGAACAAAAAATTGGCGAATTGTACTGTTTGGACGCTATGCGTATACGTTTCTTAGACTATATAGAAGCAATATATACAATGATTTCAACCGTCTACCTGTTCCATTCATTGTTCTATTTGTCGAAAATTACAAATAATTTCCGATAAAGGATTAACAATGGGTCTCGTAGTTCACTTAAACTTGAAGAACAAAAAATTGGCGAATTGTACTGTTTGGATGCTTTGCATATATGTTTCATAGACTATATAGAAGCAATATATAGAAGGATTTCACCCGTCTACCTGTTCCAATCATTGTTCTACTTGTCGAAATTTAGAAATAATTTCCCTTTCATGATTATCAATGGGGCTCGTTGTTCACTTAAACTTGAAGAACAAAAAATTGGCGAATGGTACTGTTTGGATGCTTTGCATATATGTTTCTTAGACTATATGGAAGCAATATATACAAAGATTTCAACCGTCTACGTGTTCCAATCATTGTTCTACTTGTAGAAAGTTAAAATTAATTTCCGTTAAAGGATTAACAATGGGGCTCGTAGTTCACTTAAACTTGAAGAACAAAAAATTGGCGAATTGTACTGTTTGGATGCTTTGCATATATGTTTCATAGACTATATAGAAGCAATATATACAATGATTTCAACCGTCTACATGATCCATTCATTGTTCTACTTGTCGAAATTTACAAATAATTTCCTTTAAAGGATTAACAATGGGGCTCGTAGTTCAATTAAACTTGAAAAACAAAAAATTGGCGAATTGTACTGTTTGGATGCTTTGCATATATGTTTCTTAGACTATATAGAAGCAATATATACAAAGATTTCAACCGTCTACCTGTTCCATTCATTGTTCTACTTGTCGAAATTTACAACTAATTTCGTTTAAAGGATTAACAATGGGGCTCGTTGTTCACTTAAACTTGAAGAACAATAAATTGGCGATTTGTACTGTTTGGATGCTTTGCATATATGTTTCTTAGACTATATAGAAGCAACGTATACAAAGATTTCAACCGTCTACTAGTTCTATTCATTGTTCTACTTGTCGAAAGTTACAAATAATTTCCGTTTCATGATTATCAATGGGGCTCATTGTTCACTTAAACTTGAGGAACAAAAAATTGGCGAATGTTACTGTTTGGATGCTTTGCATATATGTTTCTTAGACTATATAGAAGCAATATATGCATTGATTTCAACCGTCGACGTGTTCCATTCATTTTTCTACTTGCCGAAATTTACAAATAATTTCCTTTAAAGGATTAACAATGGGGCTCGTAGTTCACTTAAACTTGAAGAACAAAAAATTGGCGAATGGTACTGTTTGGATGCTTTGCATATATGTTTCTTAGACTATATAGAAGCAATATATACATTGATTTCAACCGTCTACCTGTTCCATTCATTGTTCTACTTGTCGAAAGTTACAAATAATTTCCGTTAAGGGATTAACAATGGGGATCGTAGTTTACTTAAACTTGAAGAACAAAAAATTGGCGAATGGTACTGTTTGGATGCTTTGCATATATGTTTCTTAGACTATTTAGAAGCAATATATAGAAAGATTTCACCCCTCTACCTGCACTATTCATTGTTCTACTTGTAGAAAGTTACAAATAATTTCCATTTCATGATTATCAATGGGGCTCGCTGTTCACTTAAACTTGAAGATCAAAAAATTGGCGAATGGTACTGTTTAGATGCTTTGCATATAGGTTTCTTAGACTATATAGAAGCAACATATACAAAGATTTCAACCGTCTACCTGTTCCATTCATTGTTCTACTTGTCGAAATTTACAAATACTTTCCTTTAAAGGATTAACAATGGGGCTCGTAGTTCACTTAAACTTGAAGAACAAAAAATTAGCGAATGGTACTGTTTGGATGCTTTGCGTACATGTTTCTTAGCCTATATGGAAGCAATATATACAAAGATTTCAACCGCCGACGTGTTCCATTCATTTTTCTACTTGCCGAAATTTACAAATAATTTCCTTTAAAGGATTAACAATGGGGCTCGTAGTTCACTTAAACTTGAAGAACAAAAAATTGGCGAATGGTACTGTTTGGATGCTTTGCATATATGTTTCTTAGACTATATAGAAGCAATATATACATTGATTTCAACCGTCTACCTTTTCCATTCATTGTTCTACTTGTCGAAAGTTACAAATAATTTCCGTTAAGGGATTAACAATGGGGATCGTAGTTTACTTAAACTTGAAGAACAATAAATTGGCGAATTGTACTGTTTGGATGCTTTGCATATTTGTTTCTTACACTAGATGGAAGCAATATATACAAAGATTTCAACCGTCTACTAGTTCTATTCATTGTTCTACTTGTCGAAAGTTACAAATAATTTCCGTTTCATGATTATCAATGGGGCTCATTGTTCACTTAAACTTGAGGAACAAAAAATTGGCGAATGTTACTGTTTGGATGCTTTGCATATATGTTTCTTAGACTATATAGAAGCAATATATGCATTGATTTCAACCGTCTACCTGTTCCATTCATTGTTCTATTTGTCGAAAATTACAAATAATTTCCGATAAAGGATTAACAATGGGGCTCGTAGTTCAATTAAACTTGAAAAACAAAAAATTGGCGAATTGTACTGTTTGGATGCTTTGCATATATGTTTCTTAGACTATATAGAAGCAATATATACAATGATTTCATCAGTCTACCTGTTCCATTCATTGTTCTACTTGTCGAAAGTTACAAATAATTTCCGTTTCATGATTATCAATGGGCCTCGTTGTTCACTTAAACTTGAAGAACAAAAAATTGGCGACTGGTACTGTTTGGATGCTTTGCATATATGTTTCTTAGACTATATAGAAGCAATATATGCATTGATTTCAACCGTCTACCTGTTCCATTCATTGTTCTATTTGTCGAAAGTTACAAATAATTTCCGTTAAGGGATTAACAATGGGGATCGTAGTTTACTTAAACTTGAAG
This sequence comes from Cerceris ruficornis, assembly GCA_963989415.1. NCBI lineage: Eukaryota > Metazoa > Arthropoda > Insecta > Hymenoptera > Crabronidae > Cerceris > Cerceris ruficornis. Next base: position 2,035,013 of record CAXDIW010000076.1, read on the forward strand.
AACAATAAATTGGCGAATTGTACTGTTTGGATGCTTTGCATATTTGTTTCTTACACTAGATGGAAGCAATATATACAAAGATTTCAACCGTCTACTAGTTCTATTCATTGTTCTACTTGTCGAAAGTTACAAATAATTTCCGTTTCATGATTATCAATGGGGCTCATTGTTCACTTAAACTTGAGGAACAAAAAATTGGCGAATGTTACTGTTTGGATGCTTTGCATATATGTTTCTTAGACTATATAGAAGCAATATATACATTGATTTCAACCGTCTACCTTTTCCATTCATTGTTCTAGTTGTCGAAAGTTACAAATAATTTCCGTTAAGTGATTAACAATGGGGATCGTAGTTTACTTAAACTTGAAGAACAAAAAATTGGCGAATGGTACTGTTTGGATGCTTTGCATATATGTTTCTTAGACTATTTAGAAGCAATATATAGAAAGATTTCACCCCTCTACCTGCACTATTCATTGTTCTACTTGTAGAAAGTTACAAATAATTTCCATTTCATGATTATCAATGGGGCTCGCTGTTCACTTAAACTTGAAGATCAAAAAATTGGCGAATGGTACTGTTTAGATGCTTTGCATATAGGTTTCTTAGACTATATAGAAGCAACATATACAAAGATTTCAACCGTCTACCTGTTCTATTCATTGTTCTACTTGTAGAATGTTACAAATAATTTCCGTTTCATGATTATCAATGGGGCTCGTTGTTCACTTAAACTTGAAGAACAAAAAATTGGCGAATGGTACTGTTTGGATGCTTTGCATATATGTTTCTTAGATTATATAGAAGCAATATATACAAAGTTTTCAACCGTCTACCTGTTCCATTCATTGTTCTACTTGTCGCAAGTTACAAATAATTTCCGTTAAAGTATTAACAATGGGGCTCGTAGTTCACTTAAACTTGAAGATCAAAAAATTGGCGATTGTTACTGTTTAGATGCTTTGCATATAAATTTCTTAGTGTATATAGAAGCAATATATAGAAAGATTTCTCCCGTCTACCTGTACTATTCATTGTTCTACTTGTCGAAAGTTACAAATAATTTCCGATAAAGGATTAACCATTGGGGCTCATTGTTCACTTAAACTTGGAAAACAAAAAATTGGCGAATTGTACTGTTTGGATGCTGTGCATATATGTTTCTTAGACTATATGGAAGCAATATATACAATGATTTGAACCATCTACCTATTCCATTCAATGTTCTACTTGTCGCAAGTTACAAATAATTTCCGTTAAAGTATTAACAATGGGGCTCGTAGTTCACTTAAACTTGAAGAACAAGAAATTGGCGAATTGTACTGTTTGGATGCTTTGCATATATGTTTCTTAGACTATATAGAAGCAATATATACAATGATTTCAACCGTCTACCTATTCCATTCAATGTTCTACTTGTCGCAAGTTACAAATAATTTCCGTTAAAGTATTAACAATGGGGCTCGTAGTTCACTTAAACTTGAAGAGCAAAAAATTGGCGATTGTTACTGTTTAGATGCTTTGCATATAAGTTTCTTAGAGTATATAGAAGCAATATGTAGAAAGATTTCTCCCGTCTACCTGTACTATTCATTGTTCTACTTGTAGAAAGTTACAAATAATTTCCATTTCATGATTATCAATGGGGCTCGCTGTTCACTTAAACTTGAAGATCAAAAAATTGGCGATTGTTACTGCTTAGATGCTTTGCATATATGTTTCTTAGATTATATAGAAGTAATATATACAAAGATTTCAACCGTCTACCTGTTCCATTCATTGTTCTACTTGTCGCAAGTTACAAATAATTTCCGTTAAAGTAATAACAATGGGGTTCGTAGTTCACTTAAACTTGAAGATCAAATAATTGGCGAATTGTACTGTTTGGATGCTTTGCATATATGTTTCTTAGACTATTTAGAAGCAATATGTAGAAAGATTTCTCCCGTCTACCTGTACTATTCATTGTTCTACTTGTCGAAAGTTACAAATAATTTCCGATAAAGGATTAACCATTGGGGCTCATTGTTCACTTAAACTTGGAAAACAAAAAATTGGCGAATTGTACTGTTTGGATGCTTTGCATATATGTTTCTTAGACTATATGGAAGCAATATATACAATGATTTCAACCGTCTACCTATTCCATTCAATGTTCTACTTGTCGCAATTTACAAATAACTTCCGTTAAAGTATTAACAATGGGGCTCGTAGTCCACTTAAACTTGAAGAACAAGAAATTGGCGAATTGTACTGTTTGGATGCTTTGCATATATGTTTCTTCGACTATATAGAAGCAATATATACAATGATTTCAACCGTCTACCTATTCCATTCATTGTTCTACTTGCCGAAATTTACAAATAATTTCCTTTAAAGGATTAACAATGGGGCTCGTAGTTCACTTAAACTTGAAGAACAAGAAATTGGCGAATTGTACTGTTTGGATGCTTTGCAGATATGTTTCTTAGACTATATAGAAGCAATATATACAATGATTTCAACAGTCTACCTGTTCCATTCATTGTTCTACTTGTCGAAATTTACAAATAATTTCCTTTAAAGGATTAACAATGGGGCTCGTTGTTCACTTAAACTTGAAGAACAATAAATTGGCGAATTGTACTGTTTGGATGCTTTGCATATATGTTTCTTAGACTATATGGAAGCAATATATACAAAGATTTCAACCGTCTACGTGTTCCAATCATTGTTCTACTTGTAGAAAGTTACAATTAATTTCCGTTAAAGGATTAACAATGGGGCTCGTAGTTCACTTAAACTTGAAGAACAAAAAATTGGCGAATTGTACTGTTTGGATGCTGTGCATATATGTTTCGTAGATTATATAGAAGCAATATATACAATGATTTCAACCGTCTACCTGATCCATTCATTGTTCTACTTGTCGAAATTGACAAATAATTTCCTTTAAAGGATTAACAATGGGGCTCGTAGTTCACTTAAACTTGAAGAACAAAAAATTGGCGATTGTTACTGTTTAGATGATTTGCATATATGTTTCTTAGATTATATAGAAGTAATATATACAACGATTTCAACCGTCTACCTGTTCCATTCATTGTTCTACTGGCCGAAATTTACAAATAATTTCCTTTAAAGGATTATCAATGGGGCTCGTAGTTCACTTAAACTTGAAGAGCAAAAAATCGGCGAATTGTACTGTTTGGACGCTTTGCATATAAATTTCTTAGAGTATATAGAAGCAATATATAGAAAGATTTCTCCCGTCTACCTGTACTATTCATTGTTCTACTTGTCGAAAGTTACAAATAATTTCCGATAAAGGATTAACCATTGGGGCTCATTGTTCACTTAAACTTGGAAAACAAAAAATTGGCGAATTGTACTGTTTGGATGCTGTGCATATATGTTTCTTAGACTATATGGAAGCAATATATACAATGATTTGAACCATCTACCTATTCCATTCAATGTTCTACTTGTCGCAAGTTACAAATAATTTCCGTTAAAGTATTAACAATGGGGCTCGTAGTTCACTTAAACTTGAAGAACAAGAAATTGGCGAATTGTACTGTTTGGATGCTTTGCATATATGTTTCTTAGACTATATAGAAGCAATATATACAATGATTTCAACCGTCTACCTATTCCATTCAATGTTCTACTTGTCGCAAGTTACAAATAATTTCCGTTAAAGTATTAACAATGGGGCTCGTAGTTCACTTAAACTTGAAGAGCAAAAAATTGGCGATTGTTACTGTTTAGATGCTTTGCATATAAGTTTCTTAGAGTATATAGAAGCAATATGTAGAAAGATTTCACCCGTCTACCTGTACTATTCATTGTTCTACTTGTAGAAAGTTACAAATAATTTCCATTTCATGATTATCAATGGGGCTCGCTGTTCACTTATACTTGAAGATCAAAAAATTGGCGATTGTTACTGTTTAGATGCTTTGCATATATGTTTCTTAGACTATATAGAAGCAATATATACAAAGATTTCAACCGTCTGCGTGTTCCAATCATTGTTCTACTTGTAGAAAGTTAGAATTAATTTCCGTCAAAGGATTAACAATGGGGCTCGTAGTTCACTTAAACATGAAGAACAAAAAATTGGCGAATTGTACTGTTTGGATGCTTTGCATAAATGTTTCTTAGACTATATAGAAGAAATATATACAATGTTTTCAACAGTCTACCTGTTCCATTCATTGTTCAACTTGTCGAAAGTTACAAATAATTTCCTTTAAAGGATTAACAATGGAGCTCGCAGTTCACTTAAACATGAAGATGAAATAATTGGCGAATTGTACTGTTTGGATGCTTTGCATATATGTTTCTTAGATTATATAGAAGCAATATATACAATGATTTCAACCGTCTACCTGTTCCATTCATTGTTCTACTTGTCGAAAGTTACAAATAATTTCCGTTAAGGGATTAACAATGGGGATCGTAGTTTACTTAAACTTGAAGAACAAAAAATTGGCGAATTGTACTGTTTGGATGATTTGCATATATGTTTCTTAGACTATATAGAAGTAATATATACAATGATTTCAACAGTCTACCTGTTCCATTCATTGTTCTACTTGTCGAAATTTTCAAATAATTTCCATTTCATGATTATCAATGGGGCTCGCTGTTCACTTATCCTTGAAGATCAAAAAATTGGCGATTGTTACTGTTTAGATGCTTTGCATATATGTTTCTTAGACTATATGGAAGCAATATATACAAAGATTCCAACCGTCTGCGTGTTCCAATCATTGTTCTACTTGTAGAAAGTTACAATTAATTTCCGTCAAAGGATTAACAATGGGGCTCGTAGTTCCCTTAAACTTGAAGAACAAAAAATTGTCGAATGGTACTGTTTGGATGCTTTGCATATATGTTTCTTATACTATATAGAAGCAATAGATACAAAGATTTCAACCGTCTACCTGTTCCATTCAATGTTCTACTTGTCGAAAGTTACAAACAATTTCCGATAAAGGATTAACAATGGGGCTCGTTGTTCACTTAAACTTGAAGAACAAAAAAGTGGCGAATGGTACTGTTTGGATGCTTTGCATATATGTTTCTTAGATTATATAGAAGCAATATATACATTGATTTCAACCGTCTACCTGTTCCACTCATTGTTCTACTTGTCGCAAGTTACAAATAATTTCCGTTAAAGTGTTAACAATGGGGCTCGTAGTTCACTTAAACTTGAAGAACAAAAAATTGGCGAATGGTACTGTTTGGATGCTTTGCATATATGTTTCTTAGACTATATAGAAGCAATATATACAATGATTTCAACAGTCTACCTGTTCCATTCATTGTTCTACTTGTCGAAAGTTACAAATAATTTCCTTTAAAGGATTAACAATGGGGCTCGTAGTTCACTTAAACTTGAAGAACAAAAAATTGGCGAATGGTACTGTTTGGATGCTTTGCATATATGTTTCTTAGACTATATAGAAGCAATATATACATTGATTTCAACCGTCTACCTTTTCCATTCATTGTTCTACTTGTCGAAAGTTACAAATAATTTCCGTTAAGGGATTAACAATGGGGATCGTAGTTTACTTAAACTTGAAGAACAATAAATTGGCGAATTGTACTGTTTGGATGCTTTGCATATTTGTTTCTTACACTAGATGGAAGCAATATATACAAAGATTTCAACCGTCTACTAGTTCTATTCATTGTTCTACTTGTCGAAAGTTACAAATAATTTCCGTTTCATGATTATCAATGGGGCTCATTGTTCACTTAAACTTGAGGAACAAAAAATTGGCGAATGTTACTGTTTGGATGCTTTGCATATATGTTTCTTAGACTATATAGAAGCAATATATGCATTGATTTCAACCGTCTACCTGTTCCATTCATTGTTCTATTTGTCGAAAATTACAAATAATTTCCGATAAAGGATTAACAATGGGGCTCGTAGTTCAATTAAACTTGAAAAACAAAAAATTGGCGAATTGTACTGTTTGGATGCTTTGCATATATGTTTCTTAGACTATATAGAAGCAATATATACAATGATTTCATCAGTCTACCTGTTCCATTCATTGTTCTACTTGTCGAAATTTACAAATAATTTCCTTTAAAGGATTAACAATGGGGCTCGTAGTTCACTTAAACTTGAAGAACAAAAAATTGGCGAATTGTACTGTTTGGACGCTATGCGTATACGTTTCTTAGACTATATAGAAGCAATATATACAATGATTTCAACCGTCTACCTGTTCCATTCATTGTTCTATTTGTCGAAAATTACAAATAATTTCCGATAAAGGATTAACAATGGGTCTCGTAGTTCACTTAAACTTGAAGAACAAAAAAATTGGCGAATTGTACTGTTTGGATGCTTTGCATATATGTTTCTTAGACTATATAGAAGCAATATATAGAAGGATTTCACCCGTCTACCTGTTCCAATCATTGTTCTACTTGTCGAAATTTAGAAATAATTTCCCTTTCATGATTATCAATGGGGCTCGTTGTTCACTTAAACTTGAAGAACAAAAAATTGGCGAATGGTACTGTTTGGATGCTTTGCATATATGTTTCTTAGACTATATGGAAGCAATATATACAAAGATTTCAACCGTCTACGTGTTCCAATCATTGTTCTACTTGTAGAAAGTTAAAATTAATTTCCGTTAAAGGATTAACAATGGGGCTCGTAGTTCACTTAAACTTGAAGAACAAAAAATTGGCGAATTGTACTGTTTGGATGCTTTGCATATATGTTTCATAGACTATATAGAAGCAATATATACAATGATTTCAACCGTCTACATGATCCATTCATTGTTCTACTTGTCGAAATTTACAAATAATTTCCTTTAAAGGATTAACAATGGGGCTCGTAGTTCAATTAAACTTGAAAAACAAAAAATTGGCGAATTGTACTGTTTGGATGCTTTGCATATATGTTTCTTAGACTATATAGAAGCAATATATACAAAGATTTCAACCGTCTACCTGTTCCATTCATTGTTCTACTTGTCGAAATTTACAAATAATTTCCTTTAAAGGATTAACAATGGGGCTCGTTGTTCACTTAAACTTGAAGAACAATAAATTGGCGATTTGTACTGTTTGGATGCTTTGCATATATGTTTCTTAGACTATATAGAAGCAACATATACAAAGATTTCAACCGTCTACTAGTTCTATTCATTGTTCTACTTGTCGAAAGTTACAAATAATTTCCGTTTCATGATTATCAATGGGGCTCGCTGTTCACTTAAACTTGAAGATCAAAAAATTGGCGAATGGTACTGTTTAGATGCTTTGCATATAGGTTTCTTAGACTATATAGAAGCAACATATACAAAGATTTCAACCGTCTACCTGTTCCATTCATTGTTCTACTTGTCGAAATTTACAAATACTTTCCTTTAAAGGATTAACAATGGAGCTCGCAGTTCACTTAAACTTGAAGAACAAAAAATTGGCGAATGGTACTGTTTGGATGCTTTGCATATATGTTTCTTCTACTATATAGAAGCAATAGATACAAAGATTTCAACCGTCTACCTGTTCCATTCATTGTTCTACTTGTCGAAAGTTACAAATCATTTCCGTTAAGGGATTAACAATGGGGATCGTAGTTTACTTAAACTTGAAGAACAAAAAATTGGCGAATTGTACTGTTTGGATGCTTTGCATAGATGTTTCTTAGACTATTTAGAAGCAATATATAGAAAGATTTCACCCGTCTACCTGTACTATTCATTGTTCTACTTGTAGAAAGTTACAAATAATTTCCATTTCATGATTATCAATGGGGCTCGCTGTTCACTTATACTTGAAGATCAAAAAATTGGCGATTATTACTGTTTAGATGCTTTGCATATATGTTTCTTAGACTATATGGAAGCAATATATACAAAGATTTCAACCGTCTGCGTGTTCCAATCATTGTTCTACTTGTAGAAAGTTACAAATAATTTCCGTTAAGGGATTAACAATGGGGATCGTAGTTTACTTAAACTTGAAGAACAAAAAATTGGCGAATGGTACTGTTTGGATGCTTTGCATATATGTTTCTTAGACTATTTAGAAGCAATATATAGAAAGATTTCACCCCTCTACCTGCACTATTCATTGTTCTACTTGTAGAAAGTTACAAATAATTTCCATTTCATGATTATCAATGGGGCTCGCTGTTCACTTAAACTTGAAGAACAAAAAATTGGCGAATGGTACTGTTTAGATGCTTTGCATATAGGTTTCTTAGACTATATAGAAGCAACATATACAAAGATTTCAACCGTCTACCTGTTCCATTCATTGTTCTACTTGTCGAAATTTACAAATACTTTCCTTTAAAGGATTAACAATGGGGCTCGTAGTTCACTTAAACTTGAAGAACAAAAAATTAGCGAATGGTACTGTTTGGATGCTTTGCGTACATGTTTCTTAGCCTATATGGAAGCAATATATACAAAGATTTCAACCGCCGACGTGTTCCATTCATTTTTCTACTTGCCGAAATTTACAAATAATTTCCTTTAAAGGATTAACAATGGGGCTCGTAGTTCACTTAAACTTGAAGAACAAAAAATTGGCGAATGGTACTGTTTGGATGCTTTGCATATATGTTTCTTAGACTATATAGAAGCAATATATACATTGATTTCAACCGTCTACCTTTTCCATTCATTGTTCTACTTGTCGAAAGTTACAAATAATTTCCGTTAAGGGATTAACAATGGGGATCGTAGTTTACTTAAACTTGAAGAACAATAAATTGGCGAATTGTACTGTTTGGATGCTTTGCATATTTGTTTCTTACACTAGATGGAAGCAATATATACAAAGATTTCAACCGTCTACTAGTTCTATTCATTGTTCTACTTGTCGAAAGTTACAAATAATTTCCGTTTCATGATTATCAATGGGGCTCATTGTTCACTTAAACTTGAGGAACAAAAAATTGGCGAATGTTACTGTTTGGATGCTTTGCATATATGTTTCTTAGACTATATAGAAGCAATATATGCATTGATTTCAACCGTCTACCTGTTCCATTCATTGTTCTATTTGTCGAAAATTACAAATAATTTCCGATAAAGGATTAACAATGCGGCTCGTAGTTCAATTAAACTTGAAAAACAAAAAATTGGCGAATTGTACTGTTTGGATGCTTTGCATATATGTTTCATAGACTATATAGAAGCAATATATACAATGATTTCAACCGTCTACATGATCCATTCATTGTTCTACTTGTCGAAATTTACAAATAATTTCCTTTAAAGGATTAACAATGGGGCTCGTAGTTCAATTAAACTTGAAAAACAAAAAATTGGCGAATTGTACTGTTTGGATGCTTTGCATATATGTTTCTTAGACTATATAGAAGCAATATATACAAAGATTTCAACCGTCTACCTGTTCCATTCATTGTTCTACTTGTCGAAATTTACAAATAATTTCCTTTAAAGGATTAACAATGGGGCTCGTTGTTCACTTAAACTTGAAGAACAATAAATTGGCGATTTGTACTGTTTGGATGCTTTGCATATATGTTTCTTAGACTATATAGAAGCAACATATACAAAGATTTCAACCGTCTACTAGTTCTATTCATTGTTCTACTTGTCGAAAGTTACAAATAATTTCCGTTTCATGATTATCAATGGGCCTCGTTGTTCACTTCAACTTGAAGAACAAAAAATTGGCGACTGGTACTGTTTGGATGCTTTGCATATATGTTTATTAGACTATATAGAAGCAATATATGAAAAGATTTCAACCGTCTACCAGTTCCATTCATTGTTCTACTTGTCGAAAGTTACAAATAATTACCGATAAAGGATTAACCATTGGGGATCATTGTTCACTTAAACTTGAAGAACAATAAATTGGCGAATTGTACTGTCTGGATGCTTTGCATATATGTTTTTTAGACTATATAGAAGCAATACATACAAAGATTTCAACCGTCTACCTGTTCGATTCATTGTTCTACTTGTCGAAAGTTAGAAATAATTTCCGATAAAGGATTAACAATGGGCCTCGTTGTTCACTTAAACTTGAAGATCAAATAATTGGCGAATAGTACTGTTTGGATGATTTGCATATATGTTTCTTAGACTATATACAAGCAATATATACAATGATTTCAACCGTCTACCTGTTCCATTCATTGTTCTACTTGTCGAAAGTTACAAATAATTTCCGTTAAGGGATTAACAATCGGGATCGTAGTTTACTTAAACTTGAAGTACAAGAAATTGGCGAATTGTACTGTTTGGATGCTTTGCATATCTGTTTCTTAGACTATATAGAAGCAATATATACATTGATTTCAACCGTCTACCTGTTCCATTCATTGTTCTACTTGTCGAAAGTTACAAATAATTTCCGTTAAGGGATTAACAATGGGGATCGTAGTTTACTTAAACTTGAAGAACAAAAAATTGGCGAATGGTACTGTTTGGATGCTTTGCATATATGTTTCTTAGACTATTTAGAAGCAATATATAGAAAGATTTCACCCCTCTACCTGCACTATTCATTGTTCTACTTGTAGAAAGTTACAAATAATTTCCATTTCATGATTATCAATGGGGCTCGCTGTTCACTTAAACTTGAAGATCAAAAAATTGGCGAATGGTACTGTTTAGATGCTTTGCATATAGGTTTCTTAGACTATATAGAAGCAACATATACAAAGATTTCAACCGTCTACCTGTTCCATTCATTGTTCTACTTGTCGAAATTTACAAATACTTTCCTTTAAAGGATTAACAATGGGGCTCGTAGTTCACTTAAACTTGAAGAACAAAAAATTAGCGAATGGTACTGTTTGGATGCTTTGCGTACATGTTTCTTAGCCTATATGGAAGCAATATATACAAAGATTTCAACCGCCGACGTGTTCCATTCATTTTTCTACTTGCCGAAATTTACAAATAATTTCCTTTAAAGGATTAACAATGGGGCTCGTAGTTCACTTAAACTTGAAGAACAAAAAATTGGCGAATGGTACTGTTTGGATGCTTTGCATATATGTTTCTTAGACTATATAGAAGCAATATATACATTGATTTCAACCGTCTACCTTTTCCATTCATTGTTCTACTTGTCGAAAGTTACAAATAATTTCCGTTAAGGGATTAACAATGGGGATCGTAGTTTACTTAAACTTGAAGAACAATAAATTGGCGAATTGTACTGTTTGGATGCTTTGCATATTTGTTTCTTACACTAGATGGAAGCAATATATACAAAGATTTCAACCGTCTACTAGTTCTATTCATTGTTCTACTTGTCGAAAGTTACAAATAATTTCCGTTTCATGATTATCAATGGGGCTCATTGTTCACTTAAACTTGAGGAACAAAAAATTGGCGAATGTTACTGTTTGGATGCTTTGCATATATGTTTCTTAGACTATATAGAAGCAATATATGCATTGATTTCAACCGTCTACCTGTTGCATTCATTGTTCTATTTGTCGAAAATTACAAATAATTTCCGATAAAGGATTAACAATGGGGCTCGTAGTTCAATTAAACTTGAAAAACAAAAAATTGGCGAATTGTACTGTTTGGATGCTTTGCATATATGTTTCTTAGACTATATAGAAGCAATATATACAATGATTTCTTCAGTCTACCTGTTCCATTCATTGTTCTACTTGTCGAAATTTACAAATAATTTCCTTTAAAGGATTAACAATGGGGCTCGTAGTTCACTTAAACTTGAAGAACAAAAAATTGGCGAATTGTACTGTTTGGACGCTATGCGTATACGTTTCTTAGACTATATAGAAGCAATATATACAATGATTTCAACCGTCTACCTGTTCCATTCATTGTTCTATTTGTCGAAAATTACAAATAATTTCCGATAAAGGATTAACAATGGGTCTCGTAGTTCACTTAAACTTGAAGAACAAAAAAATTGGCGAATTGTACTGTTTGGATGCTTTGCATATATGTTTCTTAGACTATATAGAAGCAATATATAGAAGGATTTCACCCGTCTACCTGTTCCAATCATTGTTCTACTTGTCGAAATTTAGAAATAATTTCCCTTTCATGATTATCAATGGGGCTCGTTGTTCACTTAAACTTGAAGAACAAAAAATTGGCGAATGGTACTGTTTGGATGCTTTGCATATATGTTTCTTAGACTATATGGAAGCAATATATACAAAGATTTCAACCGTCTACGTGTTCCAATCATTGTTCTACTTGTAGAAAGTTAAAATTAATTTCCGTTAAAGGATTAACAATGGGGCTCGTAGTTCACTTAAACTTGAAGAACAAAAAATTGGCGAATTGTACTGTTTGGATGCTTTGCATATATGTTTCATAGACTATATAGAAGCAATATATACAATGATTTCAACCGTCTACATGATCCATTCATTGTTCTACTTGTCGAAATTTACAAATAATTTCCTTTAAAGGATTAACAATGGGGCTCGTAGTTCAATTAAACTTGAAAAACAAAAAATTGGCGAATTGTACTGTTTGGATGCTTTGCATATATGTTTCTTAGACTATATAGAAGCAATATATACAAAGATTTCAACCGTCTACCTGTTCCATTCATTGTTCTACTTGTCGAAATTTACAAATAATTTCCTTTAAAGGATTAACAATGGGGCTCGTTGTTCACTTAAACTTGAAGAACAATAAATTGGCGATTTGTACTGTTTGGATGCTTTGCATATATGTTTCTTAGACTATATAGAAGCAACATATACAAAGATTTCAACCGTCTACTAGTTCTATTCATTGTTCTACTTGTCGAAAGTTACAAATAATTTCCGTTTCATGATTATCAATGGGGCTCATTGTTCACTTAAACTTGAGGAACAAAAAATTGGCGAATGTTACTGTTTGGATGCTTTGCATATATGTTTCTTAGACTATATAGAAGCAATATATGCATTGATTTCAACCGTCGACGTGTTCCATTCATTTTTCTACTTGCCGAAATTTACAAATAATTTCCTTTAAAGGATTAACAATGGGGCTCGTAGTTCACTTAAACTTGAAGGACAAAAAATTGGCGAATGGTACTGTTTGGATGCTTTGCATATATGTTTCTTAGACTATATAGAAGCAATATATACATTGATTTCAACCGTCTACCTGTTCCATTCATTGTTCTACTTGTCGAAAGTTACAAATAATTTCCGTTAAGGGATTAACAATGGGGATCGTAGTTTACTTAAACTTGAAGAACAAAAAATTGGCGAATGGTACTGTTTGGATGCTTTGCATATATGTTTCTTAGACTATTTAGAAGCAATATATAGAAAGATTTCACCCCTCTACCTGCACTATTCATTGTTCTACTTGTAGAAAGTTACAAATAATTTCCATTTCATGATTATCAATGGGGCTCGCTGTTCACTTAAACTTGAAGATCAAAAAATTGGCGAATGGTACTGTTTAGATGCTTTGCATATAGGTTTCTTAGACTATATAGAAGCAACATATACAAAGATTTCAACCGTCTACCTGTTCCATTCATTGTTCTACTTGTCGAAATTTACAAATACTTTCCTTTAAAGGATTAACAATGGGGCTCGTAGTTCACTTAAACTTGAAGAACAAAAAATTAGCGAATGGTACTGTTTGGATGCTTTGCGTACATGTTTCTTAGCCTATATGGAAGCAATATATACAAAGATTTCAACCGCCGACGTGATCCATTCATTTTTCTACTTGCCGAAATTTACAAATAATTTCCTTTAAAGGATTAACAATGGGGCTCGTAGTTCACTTAAACTTGAAGAACAAAAAATTGGCGAATGGTACTGTTTGGATGCTTTGCATATATGTTTCTTAGACTATATAGAAGCAATATATACATTGATTTCAACCGTCTACCTTTTCCATTCATTGTTCTACTTGTCGAAAGTTACAAATAATTTCCGTTAAGGGATTAACAATGGGGATCGTAGTTTACTTAAACTTGAAGAACAATAAATTGGCGAATTGTACTGTTTGGATGCTTTGCATATTTGTTTCTTACACTAGATGGAAGCAATATATACAAAGATTTCAACCGTCTACTAGTTCTATTCATTGTTCTACTTGTCGAAAGTTACAAATAATTTCCGTTTCATGATTATCAATGGGGCTCATTGTTCACTTAAACTTGAGGAACAAAAAATTGGCGAATGTTACTGTTTGGATGCTTTGCATATATGTTTCTTAGACTATATAGAAGCAATATATGCATTGATTTCAACCGTCTACCTGTTCCATTCATTGTTCTATTTGTCGAAAATTACAAATAATTTCCGATAAAGGATTAACAATGGGGCTCGTAGTTCAATTAAACTTGAAAAACAAAAAATTGGCGAATTGTACTGTTTGGATGCTTTGCATATATGTTTCTTAGACTATATAGAAGCAATATATACAATGATTTCATCAGTCTACCTGTTCCATTCATTGTTCTACTTGTCGAAATTTACAAATAATTTCCTTTAAAGGATTAACAATGGGGCTCGTAGTTCACTTAAACTTGAGGAGCAAAAAATTGGCGAATTGTACTGTTTGGACGCTATGCGTATACGTTTCTTAGACTATATAGAAGCAATATATACAATGATTTCAACCGTCTACCTGTTCCATTCATTGTTCTATTTGTCGAAAATTACAAATAATTTCCGATAAAGGATTAACAATGGGTCTCGTAGTTCACTTAAACTTGAAGAACAAAAAAATTGGCGAATTGTACTGTTTGGATGGTTTGCATATATGTTTCTTAGACTATATAGAAGCAATATATAGAAGGATTTCACCCGTCTACCTGTTCCAATCATTGTTCTACTTGTCGAAATTTAGAAATAATTTCCCTTTCATGATTATCAATGGGGCTCGTTGTTCACTTAAACTTGAAGAACAAAAAATTGGCGAATGGTACTGTTTGGATGCTTTGCATATATGTTTCTTAGACTATATGGAAGCAATATATACAAAGATTTCAACCGTCTACGTGTTCCAATCATTGTTCTACTTGTAGAAAGTTAAAATTAATTTCCGTTAAAGGATTAACAATGGGGCTCGTAGTTCACTTAAACTTGAAGAACAAAAAATTGGCGAATTGTACTGTTTGGATGCTTTGCATATATGTTTCATAGACTATATAGAAGCAATATATACAATGATTTCAACCGTCTACATGATCCATTCATTGTTCTACTTGTCGAAATTTACAAATAATTTCCTTTAAAGGATTAACAATGGGGCTCGTAGTTCAATTAAACTTGAAAAACAAAAAATTGGCGAATTGTACTGTTTGGATGCTTTGCATATATGTTTCTTAGACTATATAGAAGCAATATATACAAAGATTTCAACCGTCTACCTGTTCCATTCATTGTTCTACTTGTCGAAATTTACAAATAATTTCCTTTAAAGGATTAACAATGGGGCTCGTTGTTCACTTAAACTTGAAGAACAATAAATTGGCGATTTGTACTGTTTGGATGCTTTGCATATATGTTTCTTAGACTATATAGAAGCAACATATACAAAGATTTCAACCGTCTACTAGTTCTATTCATTGTTCTACTTGTCGAAAGTTACAAATAATTTCCGTTTCATGATTATCAATGGGGCTCATTGTTCACTTAAACTTGAGGAACAAAAAATTGGCGAATGTTACTGTTTGGATGCTTTGCATATATGTTTCTTAGACTATATAGAAGCAATATATGCATTGATTTCAACCGTCTACCTGTTCCATTCATTGTTCTACTTGTCGGAAGTTACAAATAATTTCCGTTAAAGTATTAACAATGGGGCTCATTGTTCACTTAAACTTGAAGAACAAAAAATTGGCGAATGTTACTGTTTGGATGCTTTGCATATATGTTTCTTAGACTATATAGAAGCAATATATACATTGATTTCAACCGTCTACATGATCCATTCATTGTTCTACTTGTCGAAATTTACAAATAATTTCCTTTAAAGGATTAACAATGGGGCTCGTAGTTCAATTAAACTTGAAAAACAAAAAATTGGCGTATGGTACTGTTTGGATGCTATGCGTACATGTTTCTTAGACTATATGGAAGCAATATATACAAAGATTTCAACTGTCTACGTGTTCCATTCATTGTTCTACTTGCCGAAATTTACAAATACTTTCCTTTAAAGGATTAACAATGGGGCTCGTAGTTCACTTAAACTTGAAGAACAATAAATTGGCGATTTGTACTGTTTGGATGCTTTGCATATATGTTTCTTAGACTATATAGAAGCAACATATACAAAGATTTCAACCGTCTACTAGTTCTATTCATTGTTCTACTTGTCGAAAGTTACAAATAATTTCCGTTTCATGATTATCAATGGGGCTCATTGTTCACTTAAACTTGAAGAACAAAAAATTGGCGAATGTTACTGTTTGGATGCTTTGCATATATGTTTCTTAGACTATATAAAAGCAATATATACATTGATTTCAACCGTCTACCTGTTCCATTCATTGTTCTACTTGTCGGAAGTTACAAATAATTTCCGTTAAAGTATTAACAATGGGGCTCATTGTTCACTTAAACTTGAAGAACAAAAAATTGGCGAATGTTACTGTTTGGATGCTTTGCATATATGTTTCTTACACTATATAGAAGCAAAATATACATTGATTTCAACCGTCTACATGATCCATTCATTGTTCTACTTGTCGAAATTTACAAATAATTTCCTTTAAAGGATTAACAATGGGGCTCGTAGTTCAATTAAACTTGAAGATCAAAAAATTGGCGATTGTTACTGTTTAGATGCTTTTCATATAGGTTTGTTAGACTATATAGAAGCAAGATATACAAAGATTTCAACCGTCTACCTGTTCTATTAATTTTTCTACTTGTAGAAAGTTACAAATAATTTCCGTTTCATGATTATCAATGGGGCTCGTTGTTCACTTAAACTTGAAGAACAAAAAATTGGCGAATGGTACTGTTTGGATGCTTTGCATATATGTTTCTTAGATTATATAGAAGCAATATATACAAAGATTTCAACCGTCTACCTATTCCATTCATTGTTCTACTTGCCGAAATTTACAAATAATTTCCTTTAAAGGATTAACAATGGGGCTCGCAGTTCACTTAAACTTGAAGAGCAAAAAATTGGCGAATTGTACTGTTTGGACGCTATGCATATACGTTTCTTAGACTATATAGAAGCAATATATACAATGATTTCAACCGTCTACCTGTTCCATTCATTGTTCTATTTGTCGAAAATTACAAATAATTTCCGATAAAGGATTAACAATGGGTCTCGTAGTTCACTTAAACTTGAAGAACAAAAAAATTGGCGAATTGTACTGTTTGGATGCTTTGCATATATGTTTCTTAGACTATATAGAAGCAATATATAGAAGGATTTCACCCGTCTACCTGTTCCAATCATTGTTCTACTTGTCGAAATTTAGAAATAATTTCCCTTTCATGATTATCAATGGGGCTCGTTGTTCACTTAAACTTGAAGAACAAAAAATTGGCGAATGGTACTGTTTGGATGCTTTGCATATATGTTTCTTAGACTATATAGAAGCAATATTTACAAAGATTTCAACCGTCTACCTGTTCCATTCATTGTTCTACTTGTCGAAAGTTACAAATAATTTCCGATAAAGGATTAACAATGGGGCTCATTGTTCACTTAAACTTGAGGAACAAAAAATTGGCGAATGGTACTGTTTGGATGCTTTGCGTACATGTTTCTTAGACTATATAGAAGCAATATATACAAAGTTTTCAACCGTCTACCTGTTCCATTCATTGTTCTACTTGTCGAAATTTACAAATAATTTCCTTTAAAGGATTAACAATGGGGCTCGTAGTTCACTTAAACTTGAAGAACAAAAAATTGGCGAATGGTACTGTTTGGATGCTTTGCATATATGTTTCTTAGATTATATAGAAGCAATATATACATTGATTTCAACCGTCTACCTGTTCCATTCATTGTTCTACTTGTCGAAAATTACAAATAATTTCCGATAAAGGATTAACCATTGGGGCTCATTGTTCACTTAAACTTGAAGAACAAAAAATTGGCGAATGGTACTGTTTGGATGCTTTGCGTACATGTTTCTTAGACTATATGGAAGCAATATATACAAAGATTTCAACCGTCTACGTGTTCCAATCATTGTTCTACTTGTCGAAATTTACAAATAATTTCCTTTAAAGGATTAACAATGGGGCTCGTAGTTCACTTAAACTTGAAGAACAAAAAATTGGCGAACGGTACTGTTTGGATGCTTTGCGTACATGTTTCTTAGACTATATGGAAGCAATATATACTAAGATTTCAACCGTCTACCTGTTCCATTCATTGTTCTACTTGTCGAAAGTTACAAATAATTTCCGATAACGGATTAACCATTGGGGCTCATTGTTCACTTAAACTTGAAGAACAAAAAATTGGCGAATTGTACTGTTTGGATGCTTTGCATATATGTTTCTTATACTATATAGAAGCAATATATACAAAGATTTCAACCGTCTACCTGTTCCATTCAATGTTCTACTTGTCGAAATTTACAAATAATTTCCTTTAAAGGATTAACAATGGGGCTCGTAGTTCACTTAAACTTGAAGAACAAAAAATTGGCGAACGGTACTGTTTGGATGCTTTGCGTACATGTTTCTTAGACTATATGGAAGCAATATATACAAAGATTTCAACCGTCTACGTGTTCCAATCATTGTTCTACTTGTCGAAATTTACAAATAATTTCCTTTAAAGGATTAACAATGGGGCTCGTTGTTCACTTAAACTTGAAGAACAATAAATCGGCGAATGGTACTGTTTGGATGCTTTGCATATATGTTTCTTAGACTATATAGAAGCAATATAT
Source organism: Cerceris ruficornis (assembly GCA_963989415.1). Lineage (NCBI taxonomy): Eukaryota > Metazoa > Arthropoda > Insecta > Hymenoptera > Crabronidae > Cerceris > Cerceris ruficornis. The sequence goes on from CAXDIW010000076.1 coordinate 2,053,883, forward strand.
ACTAAGATTTCAACCGTCTACCTGTTCCATTCATTGTTCTACTTGTCGAAATTTACAAATAATTTCCTTTAAAGGATTAACAATGGGGCTCGTTGTTCACTTAAACTTGAAGAACAATAAATTGGCGAATTGTACTGTTTGGATGCTTTGCATATATGTTTCTTAGACTATATAGAAGCAATATATACAAAGATTTCAACCGTCTACCTGTTCCATTCATTGTTCTACTTGTGGAAAGTTACAAATAATTTCCGATAAAGGATTAACAATGGGGCTCATTGTTCACTTAAACTTGAAGAACAAAAAATTGGCGAATGGTACTGTTTGGATGCTTTGCGTATATGTTTCTTAGACTATATGGAAGCAATATATACAAAGATTTCAACCGTCTACCTGATCCATTCATTGTTCTACTTGTCGAAATTTACAAATAATTTCCTTTAAAGGATTAACAATGGGGCTCATTGTTCACTTAAACTTGAAGAACAAAAAATTGTCGAATTGTACTGTTTGGATACTTTGCATATATGTTTCTTATACTATATAGAAGCAATATATACAAAGATTTCAACCGTCTACCTGTTCCATTCAGTGTTCTACTTGTCGAAATTTACAAATAATTTCCTTTAAAGGATTAACAATGGGGCTCGTAGTTCACTTAAACTTGAAGAACAAAAAATTGGCGAACGGTACTGTTTGGATGCTTTGCGTACATGTTTCTTAGACTATATGGAAGCAATATATACAAAGATTTCAACCGTCTACCTGTTCCATTCATTGTTCTACTTGTCGAAATTTACAAATAATTTCCTTTAAAGGATTAACAATGGGGCTCGTAGTTCACTTAAACTTGAAGAACAAAAAATTGGCAAATGGTACTGTTTGGATGCTTTGCATATATGTTTCTTAGACTATGTAGAAGCAATATATACAAAGATTTCAACCGTCTACCAGTTCCATTCATTGTTCTACTTGTCGAAAGTTACAAATAATTTCCGATAAGGGATTAACCATTGGGGCTCATTGTTCACTTAAACTTGAAGAACAAAAAATTGGCGAATTGTACTGTTTGGATACTTTGCATATATGTTTCTTATACTATATAGAAGCAATATATACAAAGATTTCAACCGTCTACCTGTTCCATTCAATGTTCTACTTGTCGAAATTTACAAATAATTTCCTTTAAAGGATTAACAATGGGGCTCGTAGTTCACTTAAACTTGAAGAACAAAAAATTGGCGAACGGTACTGTTTGGATGCTTTGCGTACATGTTTCTTAGACTATATGGAAGCAATATATACAAAGATTTCAACCGTCTACGTGTTCCAATCATTGTTCTACTTGTCGAAATTTACAAATAATTTCCTTTAAAGGATTAACAATGGGGCTCGTTGTTCACTTAAACTTGAAGAACAATAAATTGGCGAATTGTACTGTTTGGATGCTTTGCATATATGTTTCTTACACTATATAGAAGCAATATATACTAAGATTTCAACCGTCTACCTGTTCCATTCATTGTTCTACTTGTCGAAATTTACAAATAATTTCCTTTAAAGGATTAACAATGGGGCTCGTTGTTCACTTAAACTTGAAGAACAATAAATTGGCGAATTGTACTGTTTGGATGCTTTGCATATATGTTTCTTAGACTATATAGAAGCAATATATACAAAGATTTCAACCGTCTACCAGTTCCATTCATTGTTCTACTGGTCGAAAGTTACAAATAATTTCCGATAAAGGATTAACAATGGGGCTCATTGTTCACTTAAACTTGAAGAACAAAAAATTGGCGAACGGTACTGTTTGGATGCTTTGCGTACATGTTTCTTAGACTATATGGAAGCAATATATACAAAGATTTCAACCGTCTACGTGTTCCAGTCATTGTTCTACTTGTCGAAATTTACAAATAATTTCCTTTAAAGGATTAACAATGGGGCTCGTTGTTCACTTAAACTTGAAGAACAATAAATTGGCGAATTGTACTGTTTGGATGCTTTGCATATATGTCTCTTAGACTATATAGAAGCAATATATACAAAGATTTCAACCGTCTACCTGTTCCATTCATTGTTCTACTTGTTTAAAGTTACAAATAATTTCCGATAAAGGATTAACAATGGGGCTCATTGTTCACTTAAACTTGAAGAACAAAAAATTGGCGAATGGTACTGTTCGTATGCTTTGCATATATGTTTCTTAGACTATATAGAAGCAATATATACATTGATTTCAACCGTCTACCTGTTCCACTCATTGTTCTACTTCTCGCAAGTTACAAATAATTTCCGATAACGGATTAACCATTGGGGTTCATTGTTCACTTAAACTTGAAGATAAAAAAATTAGCGAAAGTTACTGTTTAGATGCTTTGCATATAAGTTTCTTAGACTATATAGAAGCAATATATACAAAGATTTCAACCGTCTACCTGTTCCATTCATTGTTCTACTTGTCGAAAGTTACAAATAATTTCCGAAAACGGATTAACCATTGGGGCTCATTGTTCACTTAAACTTGAAGAACAAAAAATTGGCGAATTGTACTGTTTGGATGCTTTGCATATATGTTTCTTAGACTATATAGAAGCAATATATACAATGATTTCAACAATCTACCTGTTCCATTCATTGTTCTACTTGTCGAAATTTACAAATAATTTCCTTTAAAGGATTAACAATGGGGCTCGTAGTTCACTTAAACTTGAAGAACAAAAAATTGGCAAATGGTACTGTTTGGATGCTTTGCATATATGTTTCTTAGACTATATAGAAGCAATATATACAAAGATTTCAACCGTCTACCAGTTCCATTCATTGTTCTACTTGTCGAAAGTTACAAATAATTTCCGATAACGGATTAACCATTGGGGCTCATTGTTCACTTAAACTTGAAGAACAAAAAATTGGCGAATTGTACTGTTTGGATGCTTTGCATATATGTTTCTTATACTATATAGAAGCAATATATACAAAGATTTCAACCGTCTACCTGTTCCATTCAATGTTCTACTTGTCGAAATTTACAAATAATTTCCTTTAAAGGATTAACAATGGGGCTCGTAGTTCACTGAAACTTGAAGAACAAAAAATTGGCGAACGGTACTGTTTGGATGCTTTGCGTACATGTTTCTTAGACTATATGGAAGCAATATATACAAAGATTTCAACCGTCTACGTGTTCCAATCATTGTTCTACTTGTCGAAATTTACAAATAATTTCCTTTAAAGGATTAACAATGGGGCTCGTTGTTCACTTAAACTTGAAGAACAATAAATTGGCGAATTGTACTGTTTGGATGCTTTGCATATATGTTTCTTAGACTATATAGAAGCAATATATACTAAGATTTCAACCGTCTACCTGTTCCATTCATTGTTCTACTTGTCGAAATTTACAAATAATTTCCTTTAAAGGATTAACAATGGGGCTCGTTGTTCACTTAAACTTGAAGAACAATAAATTGGCGAATTGTACTGTTTGGATGCTTTGCATATATGTTTCTTAGACTATATAGAAGCAATATATACAAAGATTTCAACCGTCTACCTGTTCCATTCATTGTTCTACCTGTCGAAAGTTACAAATAATTTCCGATAAAGGATTAACAATGGGGCTCATTGTTCACTTAAACTTGAAGAACAATAAATTGGCGAATTGTACTGTTTGGATGCTTTGCATATATGTTTCTTAGACTATATAGAAGCAATATATACTAAGATTTCAACCGTCTACCTGTTCCATTCATTGTTCTACTTGTCGAAATTTACAAATAATTTCCTTTAAAGGATTAACAATGGGGCTCATTGTTCACTTAAACTTGAAGAACAAAAAATTGTCGAATTGTACTGTTTGGATGCTTTGCATATATGTTTCTTAGACTATATAGAAGCAATATATACATTGATTTCAACCGTCTACCTGTTCCACTCATTGTTCTACTTCTCGCAAGTTACAAATAATTTCCGATAACGGATTAACCATTGGGGTTCATTGTTCACTTAAACTTGAAGATAAAAAAATTGGCGAATGTTACTGTTTAGATGCTTTGCATATAAGTTTCTTAGACTATATAGAAGCAATATATACAAAGATTTCAACCGTCTACCTGTTCCATTCATTGTTCTACTTGTCGAAAGTTACAAATAATTTCCGAAAACGGATTAACTATTGGGGCTCATTGTTCACTTAAACTTGAAGGACAAAAAATTGGCGAATTGTACTGTTTGGATGCTTTGCATATATGTTTCTTAGACTATATAGAAGCAATATATACAATGATTTCAACAATCTACCTGTTCCATTCATTGTTCTACTTGTCGAAATTTACAAATAATTTCCTTTAAAGGATTAACAATGGGGCTCGTAGTTCACTTAAACTTGAAGAACAAAAAATTGGCGAATGGTACTGTTTGGATGCTTTGCATATATGTTTCTTAGACTATATAGAAGCAATATATACAAAGATTTCAACCGTCTACCAGTTCCATTCATTGTTCTACTTGTCGAAAGTTACAAATAATTTCCGATAACGGATTAACCATTGGGGCTCATTGTTCACTTAAACTTGAAGAACAAAAAATTGGCGAATTGTACTGTTTGGATACTTTGCATATATGTTTCTTATACTATATAGAAGCAATATATACAAAGATTTCAACCGTCTACCTGTTCCATTCAATGTTCTACTTGTCGAAATTTACAAATAATTTCCTTTAAAGGATTAACAATGGGGCTCGTAGTTCACTTAAACTTGAAGAACAAAAAATTGGCGAACGGTACTGTTTGGATGCTTTGCGTACATGTTTCTTAGACTATATGGAAGCAATATATACAAAGATTTCAACCGTCTACGTGTTCCAATCATTGTTCTACTTGTCGAAATTTACAAATAATTTCCTTTAAAGGATTAACAATGGGGCACGTTGTTCACTTAAACTTGAAGAACAATAAATTGGCGAATTGTACTGTTTGGATGCTTTGCATATATGTTTCTTAGACTATATAGAAGCAATATATACTAAGATTTCAACCGTCTACCTGTTCCATTCATTGTTCTACTTGTCGAAATTTACAAATAATTTCCTTTAAAGGATTAACAATGGGGCTCGTTGTTCACTTAAACTTGAAGAACAATAAATTGGCGAATTGTACTGTTTGGATGCTTTGCATATATGTTTCTTAGACTATATAGAAGCAATATATACAAAGATTTCAACCGTCTACCAGTTCCATTCAATGTTCTACTTGTCGAAATTTACAAATAATTTCCTTTAAAGGATTAACAATGGGGCTCGTAGTTCACTGAAACTTGAAGAACAAAAAATTGGCGAACGGTACTGTTTGGATGCTTTGCGTACATGTTTCTTAGACTATATGGAAGCAATATATACAAAGATTTCAACCGTCTACGTGTTCCAATCATTGTTCTACTTGTCGAAATTTACAAATAATTTCCTTTAAAGGATTAACAATGGGGCTCGTTGTTCACTTAAACTTGAAGAACAATAAATTGGCGAATTGTACTGTTTGGATGCTTTGCATATATGTTTCTTAGACTATATAGAAGCAATATATACTAAGATTTCAACCGTCTACCTGTTCCATTCATTGTTCTACTTGTCGAAATTTACAAATAATTTCCTTTAAAGGATTAACAATGGGGCTCGTTGTTCACTTAAACTTGAAGAACAATAAATTGGCGAATTGTACTGTTTGGATGCTTTGCATATATGTTTCTTAGACTATATAGAAGCAATATATACAAAGATTTCAACCGTCTACCTGTTCCATTCATTGTTCTACCTGTCGAAAGTTACAAATAATTTCCGATAAAGGATTAACAATGGGGCTCATTGTTCACTTAAACTTGAAGAACAATAAATTGGCGAATTGTACTGTTTGGATGCTTTGCATATATGTTTCTTAGACTATATAGAAGCAATATATACTAAGATTTCAACCGTCTACCTGTTCCATTCATTGTTCTACTTGTCGAAATTTACAAATAATTTCCTTTAAAGGATTAACAATGGGGCTCATTGTTCACTTAAACTTGAAGAACAAAAAATTGTCGAATTGTACTGTTTGGATGCTTTGCATATATGTTTCTTAGACTATATAGAAGCAATATATACATTGATTTCAACCGTCTACCTGTTCCACTCATTGTTCTACTTCTCGCAAGTTACAAATAATTTCCGATAACGGATTAACCATTGGGGTTCATTGTTCACTTAAACTTGAAGATAAAAAAATTGGCGAATGTTACTGTTTAGATGCTTTGCATATAAGTTTCTTAGACTATATAGAAGCAATATATACAAAGATTTCAACCGTCTACCTGTTCCATTCATTGTTCTACTTGTCGAAAGTTACAAATAATTTCCGAAAACGGATTAACTATTGGGGCTCATTGTTCACTTAAACTTGAAGGACAAAAAATTGGCGAATTGTACTGTTTGGATGCTTTGCATATATGTTTCTTAGACTATATAGAAGCAATATATACAATGATTTCAACAATCTACCTGTTCCATTCATTGTTCTACTTGTCGAAATTTACAAATAATTTCCTTTAAAGGATTAACAATGGGGCTCGTAGTTCACTTAAACTTGAAGAACAAAAAATTGGCGAATGGTACTGTTTGGATGCTTTGCATATATGTTTCTTAGACTATATAGAAGCAATATATACAAAGATTTCAACCGTCTACCAGTTCCATTCATTGTTCTACTTGTCGAAAGTTACAAATAATTTCCGATAACGGATTAACCATTGGGGCTCATTGTTCACTTAAACTTGAAGAACAAAAAATTGGCGAATTGTACTGTTTGGATACTTTGCATATATGTTTCTTATACTATATAGAAGCAATATATACAAAGATTTCAACCGTCTACCTGTTCCATTCAATGTTCTACTTGTCGAAATTTACAAATAATTTCCTTTAAAGGATTAACAATGGGGCTCGTAGTTCACTGAAACTTGAAGAACAAAAAATTGGCGAACGGTACTGTTTGGATGCTTTGCGTACATGTTTCTTAGACTATATGGAAGCAATATATACAAAGATTTCAACCGTCTACGTGTTCCAATCATTGTTCTACTTGTCGAAATTTACAAATAATTTCCTTTAAAGGATTAACAATGGGGCTCGTTGTTCACTTAAACTTGAAGAACAATAAATTGGCGAATTGTACTGTTTGGATGCTTTGCATATATGTTTCTTAGACTATATAGAAGCAATATATACTAAGATTTCAACCGTCTACCTGTTCCATTCATTGTTCTACTTGTCGAAATTTACAAATAATTTCCTTTAAAGGATTAACAATGGGGCTCGTTGTTCACTTAAACTTGAAGAACAATAAATTGGCGAATTGTACTGTTTGGATGCTTTGCATATATGTTTCTTAGACTATATAGAAGCAATATATACAAAGATTTCAACCGTCTACCTGTTCCATTCATTGTTCTACCTGTCGAAAGTTACAAATAATTTCCGATAAAGGATTAACAATGGGGCTCATTGTTCACTTAAACTTGAAGAACAATAAATTGGCGAATTGTACTGTTTGGATGCTTTGTATATATGTTTCTTAGACTATATAGAAGCAATATATACTAAGATTTCAACCGTCTACCTGTTCCATTCATTGTTCTACTTGTCGAAATTTACAAATAATTTCCTTTAAAGGATTAACAATGGGGCTCATTGTTCACTTAAACTTGAAGAACAAAAAATTGTCGAATTGTACTGTTTGGATGCTTTGCATATATGTTTCTTAGACTATATAGAAGCAATATATACATTGATTTCAACCGTCTACCTGTTCCACTCATTGTTCTACTTCTCGCAAGTTACAAATAATTTCCGATAACGGATTAACCATTGGGGTTCATTGTTCACTTAAACTTGAAGATAAAAAAATTGGCGAATGTTACTGTTTAGATGCTTTGCATATAAGTTTCTTAGACTATATAGAAGCAATATATACAAAGATTTCAACCGTCTACCTGTTCCATTCATTGTTCTACTTGTCGAAAGTTACAAATAATTTCCGAAAACGGATTAACTATTGGGGCTCATTGTTCACTTAAACTTGAAGGACAAAAAATTGGCGAATTGTACTGTTTGGATGCTTTGCATATATGTTTCTTAGACTATATAGAAGCAATATATACAATGATTTCAACAATCTACCTGTTCCATTCATTGTTCTACTTGTCGAAATTTACAAATAATTTCCTTTAAAGGATTAACAATGGGGCTCGTAGTTCACTTAAACTTGAAGAACAAAAAATTGGCGAATGGTACTGTTTGGATGCTTTGCATATATGTTTCTTAGACTATATAGAAGCAATATATACAAAGATTTCAACCGTCTACCAGTTCCATTCATTGTTCTACTTGTCGAAATTTACAAATAATTTCCTTTAAAGGATTAACAATGGGGCTCGTAGTTCACTTAAACTTGAAGAACAAAAAATTGGCGAACGGTACTGTTTGGATGCTTTGCGTACATGTTTCTTAGACTATATGGAAGCAATATATACAAAGATTTCAACCGTCTACGTGTTCCAATCATTGTTCTACTTGTCGAAATTTACAAATAATTTCCTTTAAAGGATTAACAATGGGGCTCGTTGTTCACTTAAACTTGAAGAACAATAAATTGGCGAATTGTACTGTTTGGATGCTTTGCATATATGTTTCTTAGACTATATAGAAGCAATATATACAAAGATTTCAACCGTCTACCTGTTCCATTCATTGTTCTACTTGTCGAAAGTTACAAATAATTTCCGATAAAGGATTAACCATTGGGGCTCATTGTTCACTTAAACTTGAAGAACAAAAAATTGGCGAATGGTACTGTTTGGATGCTTTGCGTACATGTTTCTTAGACTATTTGGAAGCAATATATACAAAGATTTCAACCGTCTACGTGTTCCAATCATTGTTCTACTTGTCGAAATTTACAAATAATTTCCTTTAAAGGATTAACAATGGGGCTCGTTGTTCACTTAAACTTGAAGAACAAAAAAGTGGCGAATGGTACTGTTTGGATGCTTTGCATATATGTTTCTTAGACTATATAGAAGCAATATATACATTGATTTCAACCGTCTACCTGTTCCATTCATTGTTCTACTTGTCGAAAGTTACAAATAATTTCCGAAAACGGATTAACTATTGGGGCTCATTGTTCACTTAAACTTGAAGAACAAAAAATTGGCGAATTGTACTGTTTGGATGCTTTGCATATATGTTTCTTAGACTATATAGAAGCAATATATACAATGATTTCAACAATCTACCTGTTCCATTCATTGTTCTACTTGTCGAAATTTACAAATAATTTCCTTTAAAGGATTAACAATGGGGCTCGTAGTTCACTTAAACTTGAAGAACAAAAAATTGGCGAATGGTACTGTTTGGATGCTTTGCATATATGTTTCTTAGACTATATAGAAGCAATATATACAAAGATTTCAACGGTCTACCAGTTCCATTCATTGTTCTACTTGTCGAAAGTTACAAATAATTTCCGATAACGGATTAACCATTGGGGCTCATTGTTCACTTAAACTTGAAGAACAAAAAATTGGCGAATTGTACTGTTTGGATACTTTGCATATATGTTTCTTATACTATATAGAAGCAATATATACAAAGATTTCAACCGTCTACCTGTTCCATTCAATGTTCTACTTGTCGAAATTTACAAATAATTTCCTTTAAAGGATTAACAATGGGGCTCGTAGTTCACTTAAACTTGAAGAACAAAAAATTGGCGAACGGTACTATTTGGATGCTTTGCGTACATGTTTCTTAGACTATATGGAAGCAATATATACAAAGATTTCAACCGTCTACGTGTTCCAATCATTGTTCTACTTGTCGAAATTTACAAATAATTTCCTTTAAAGGATTAACAATGGGGCTCGTTGTTCACTTAAACTTGAAGAACAATAAATTGGCGAATTGTACTGTTTGGATGCTTTGCATATATGTTTCTTAGACTATATAGAAGCAATATATACTAAGATTTCAACCGTCTACCTGTTCCATTCATTGTTCTACTTGTCGAAATTTACAAATAATTTCCTTTAAAGGATTAACAATGGGGCTCGTTGTTCACTTAAACTTGAAGAACAATAAATTGGCGAATTGTACTGTTTGGATGCTTTGCATATATGTTTCTTAGACTATATAGAAGCAATATATACTAAGATTTCAACCGTCTACCTGTTCCATTCATTGTTCTACTTGTCGAAATTTACAAATAATTTCCTTTAAAGGATTAACAATGGGGCTCATTGTTCACTTAAACTTGAAGAACAAAAAAGTGGCGAATGGTACTGTTTGGATGCTTTGCATATATGTTTCTTAGACTATATAGAAGCAATATATACATTGATTTCAACCGTCTACCTGTTCCATTCATTGTTCTACTTGTCGAAAGTTACAAATAATTTCCGTTAAGGCATTAACAATGGGGATCGTAGTTTACTTAAACTTGAAGAACAAGAAATTGGCGAATTTTACTGTTTGGATGCTTTGCGTATATGTTTCTTAGACTATATAGAAGCAATATATACAAAGATTTCAACCGTCTACCTGTTCCATTCATTGTTCTACTTGTCGAAAGTTACAAATAATTTCCTTTAAAGGATTAACAATGGGGCCCATTGTTCACTTAAACTTGAAGAACAAAAAATTGGCGAATTGTACTGTTTGGATGCTTTGCATATATGTTTCTTAGACTATATAAAAGCAATATATACAAAGATTTCAACCGTCTACCTGTTCCATTCATTGTTCTACTTGTCGAAAGTTACAAATAATTTCCGATAAAGGATTAACCATTGGGGCTCATTGTTCACTTAAACTTGAAGAACAAGAAATTGGCGAATGATACTGTTTGGATGCTTTGCATACATGTTTCTTAGACTATATGGAAGCAATATATACAACGATTTCAACCGTCTACGTGTTCCAATCATTGTTCTACTTGTCGAAATTTACAAATAATTTCCTTTAAAGGATTAACAATGGGGCTCGTTGTTCACTTAAACTTGAAGAACAAAAAAGTGGCGAATGGTACTGTTTGGATGCTTTGCATATATGTTTCTTAGACTATATAGAAGCAATATATATATTGATTTCAACCGTCTACCTGTTCCACTCATTGTTCTACTTCTCGCAAGTTACAAATAATTTCCGATAACGGATTAACCATTGGGGTTCATTGTTCACTTAAACTTGAAGATAAAAAAATTGGCGAATGTTACTGTTTAGATGCTTTGCATATAAGTTTCTTAGACTATATAGAAGCAATATATACAAAGATTTCAACCGTCTACCTGTTCCATTCATTGTTCTACTTGTCGAAAGTTACAAATAATTTCCGAAAACGGATTAACTATTGGGGCTCATTGTTCACTTAAACTTGAAGAACAAAAAATTGGCGAATTGTACTGTTTGGATGCTTTGCATATATGTTTCTTAGACTATATAGAAGCAATATATACAATGATTTCAACAATCTACCTGTTCCATTCATTGTTCTACTTGTCGAAATTTACAAATAATTTCCTTTAAAGGATTAACAATGGGGCTCGTAGTTCACTTAAACTTGAAGAACAAAAAATTGGCGAATGGTACTGTTTGGATGCTTTGCATATATGTTTCTTAGACTATATAGAAGCAATATATACAAAGATTTCAACCGTCTACCAGTTCCATTCATTGTTCTACTTGTCGAAAGTTACAAATAATTTCCGATAACGGATTAACCATTGGGGCTCATTGTTCACTTAAACTTGAAGAACAAAAAATTGGCGAATTGTACTGTTTGGATACTTTGCATATATGTTTCTTATACTATATAGAAGTAATATATACAAAGATTTCAACCGTCTACCTGTTCCATTCAATGTTCTACTTGTCGAAATTTACAAATAATTTCCTTTAAAGGATTAACAATGGGGCTCGTAGTTCACTTAAACTTGAAGAACAAAAAATTGGCGAACGGTACTGTTTGGATGCTTTGCATACATGTTTCTTAGACTATATAGAAGCAATATATACTAAGATTTCAACCGTCTACCTGTTCCATTCATTGTTCTACTTGTTGAAATTTACAAATAATTTCCTTTAAAGGATTAACAATGGGGCTCATTGTTCACTTAAACTTGAAGAACAAAAAATTGTCGAATTGTTCTGTTTGGATGCTTTGCATATATGTTTCTTAGACTATAAAAAAGCAATATATACATTGATTTCAACCGTCTACCTGTTCCATTCATTGTTCTACTTGTCGCAAGTTACAAATAATTTCCGTTAAAGTATTAACAATGGGGCTCGTAGTTCACTTAAACTTGAAGATCAAATAATTGGCGAATTGTACTGTTTGGATGATTTGCATATATGTTTCTTAGACTATATAGAAGCAATATATACAAAGATTTCAACCGTCTACCTGTTCCATTCATTGTTCTACTTGTCGAAAGTTACAAATAATTTCCGTTAAGGCATTAACAATGGGGATCGTAGTTTACTTAAACTTGAAGAACAAGAAATTGGCGAATTTTACTGTTTGGATGCTTTGCATATATGTTTCTTAGACTATATAGAAGCAATATATACAAAGATTTCAACCGTCTACCTGTTCCATTCATTGTTCTACTTGTCGAAAGTTACAAATAATTTCCTTTAAAGGAATAACAATGGGGCTCATTGTTCACTTAAACTTGAAGAACAAAAAATTGGCGAATTGTACTGTTTGGATGCTTTGCATATATGTTTCTTAGACTATATAGAAGCAATATATACAAAGATTTCAACCGTCTACCTGTTCCATTCATTGTTCTACTTGTCGAAAGTTACAAATAATTTCCGATAATGGATTAACCATTGGGGCTCATTGTTCACTTAAGCTTGAAGAACAAAAAATTGGCGAATGGTACTGTTTGGATGCTTTGCGTACATGTTTCTTAGACTATATGGAAGCAATATATACAAAGATTTCAACCGTCTACGTGTTCCTATCATTGTTCTACTTGTCGAAATTTACAAATATTTTCCTTTAAAGGATTAACAATGGGGCTCGTTGTTCACTTAAACTTGAAGAACAAAAAAGTGGCGAATGGTACTGTTTGGATGCTTTGCATATATGTTTCTTAGACTATATAGAAGCAATATATACATTGATTTCAACCGTCTACCTGTTCCATTCATTGTTCTACTTGTCGAAAGTAACAAATAATTTCCGTTAAGGCATTAACAATGGGGATCGTAGTTTACTTAAACTTGAAGAACAAGAAATTGGCGAATTTTACTGTTTGGATGCTTTGCATATATGTTTCTTAGACTATATAGAAGCAATATATACAAAGATTTCAACCGTCTACCTGTTCCATTCACTGTTCTACTTGTCGAAAGTTACAAATAATTTCCTTTAAAGGATTAACAATGGGGCTCGTTGTTCACTTAAACTTGAAGAACAAAAAAGTGGCGAATGGGACTGTTTGGATGCTTTGCATATATGTTTCTTAGACTATAAAGAAGCAATATATACATTGATTTCAACCGTCTACCTGTTCCATTCATTGTTCTACTTGTCGCAAGTTACAAATAATTTCCGTGAAAGTATTAACAATGGGGCTCGTAGTTCACTTAATCTTGAAGATCAAATAATTGGCGAATTATACTGTTTGGATGATTTGCATATATGTTTCTTAGACTATATAGAAGCAATATATACAAAGATTTCAACCGTCTACCTGTTCCATTCATTGTTCTACTTGTCGAAAGTTACAAATAATTTCCGTTAAGGGATTAACAATGGGGATCGTAGTTTACTTAAACATGAAGAACAAGAAATTGGCGAATTGTACTGTTTGGATGATTTGCATATATGTTTCTTAGACTATATATAAGCAATATATACAAAGATTTCAACCGTCTACCTGTTCCATTCATTGTTCTACTTGTCGAAATTTACAAATAATTTCCGAAAACGGATTAACCATTGGGGCTCATTGTTTACTTAAACTTGAAGAACAAAAAATTAGCGAATGGTACTGTTTGGATGCTTTGCATATATGTTTCTTAGACTATATAGAAGCAATATATACAAAGATTTCAGCCGTCTACCTGTTCCATTCATTGTTCTACTTGTCGAAAGTTACAAATAATTTCCGATAAAGGATTAACAATGGGGCTCATTGTTCACTTAAACTTGAAGAACAAAAAATTGGCGAATGGTACTGTTTGGATGCTTTGCATATATGTTTCTTAGACTATATAGACGCAATATATACAAGGATTTCTACCGTCTACCTGTTCCATTCATTGTTCTACTTGTCGAAAGTTACAAATAATTACCGATAAAGGATTAACAATTGGGGCTCATTGTTCACTTAAACTTGAAGATAAAAAAATTGGCGAATTTACTGTTTAGATGCTTTGCATATAAGTTTCTTAGACTATATAGAAGCAATATATACAAAGATTTCAACCGTCTACCTGTTCCATTCATTGTTCTACTTGTCGAAAGTTACAAATAATTTCCGAAAACGGATTAACCATGGGGGCTCATTGTTCACTTAAACTTGAAGAACAAAAAATTGGCGAATTGTACTGTTTGGATGCTTTGCATATATGTTTCTTAGACTATATAGAAGCAATATATACAATGATTTCAACAATCTACCTGTTCCATTCATTGTTCTACTTGTCGAAATTTACAAATAATTTCCTTTAAAGGATTAACAATGGGGCTCGTAGTTCACTTAAACTTGAAGAACAAAAAATTGGCGAATGGTACTGTTTGGATGCTTTGCATATATGTTTCTTAGACTATAAAGAAGCAATATATACAAAGATTTCAACCGTCTACCAGTTCCATTCATTGTTCTACTTGTCGAAAGTTACAAATAATTTCCGATAACGGATTAACCATTGGGGCTCATTGTTCACTTAAACTTGAAGAACAAAAAATTGGCGAATTGTACTGTTTGGATACTTTGCATATATGTTTCTTATACTATATAGAAGCAATATATACAAAGATTTCAACCGTCTACCTGTTCCATTCAATGTTCTACTTGTCGAAATTTACAAATAATTTCCTTTAAAGGATTAACAATGGGGCTCGTAGTTCACTTAAACTTGAAGAACAAAAAATTGGCGAACGGTACTGTTTGGATGCTTTGCGTACATGTTTCTTAGACTATATGGAAGCAATATATACAAAGATTTCAACCGTCTACCTGTTCCATTCATTGTTCTACTTGTCGAAATTTACAAATAATTTCCTTTAAAGGATTAACAATGGGGCTCGTAGTTCACTTAAACTTGAAGAACAAAAAATTGGCGAATGGTACTGTTTGGATGCTTTGCATATATGTTTCTTAGACTATATAGAAACAATATATACAAAGATTTCAACCGTCTACCAGTTCCATTCATTGTTCTACTTGTCGAAAGTTACAAATAATTTCCGATAACGGATTAACCATTGGGGCTCATTGTTCACTTAAACTTGAAGAACAAAAAATTGGCGAATTGTACTGTTTGGATACTTTGCATATATGTTTCTTATACTATATAGAAGCAATATATACAAAGATTTCAACCGTCTACCTGTTCCATTCAATGTTCTACTTGTCGAAATTTACAAATAATTTCCTTTAAAGGATTAACAATGGGGCTCGTAGTTCACTTAAACTTGAAGAACAAAAAATTGGCGAACGGTACTGTTTGGATGCTTTGCGTACATGTTTCTTAGACTATATGGAAGCAATATATACAAAGATTTCAACCGTCTACCTGTTCCATTCATTGTTCTACTTGTCGAAAGTTACAAATAATTTCCGATAAAGGATTAACCATTGGGGCTCATTGTTCACTTAAACTTGAAGAACAAGAAATTGGCGAATGATACTGTTTGGATGCTTTGCATACATGTTTCTTAGACTATATGGAAGCAATATATACAACGATTTCAACCGTCTACGTGTTCCAATCATTGTTCTACTTGTCGAAATTTACAAATAATTTCCTTTAAAGGATTAACAATGGGGCTCGTTGTTCACTTAAACTTGAAGAACAAAAAAGTGGCGAATGGTACTGTTTGGATGCTTTGCATATATGTTTCTTAGACTACATAGAAGCAATATATACATTGATTTCAACCGTCTACCTGTTCCATTCATTGTTCTACTTGTCGAAAGTTACAAATAATTTCCGTTAAGGCATTAACAATGGGGATCGTAGTTTACTTAAACTTGAAGAACAAGAAATTGGCGAACTTTACTGTTTGGATGCTTTGCATATATGTTTCTTAGACTATATAGAAGCAATATATACAAAGATTTCAACCGTCTACCTGTTCCATTCATTGTTCTACTTGACGAAAGTTACAAATAATTTCCTTTAAAGGATTAATAATGGGGCTCATTGTTCACTTAAACTTGAAGAACAATAAATTGGCGAATTGTACTGTTTGGATGCTTTGCATATATCTTTCTTAGACTATATAGAAGCAATATATACAAAGATTTCAACCGTCTACCTGTTCCATTCATTGTTCTACTTGTCGAAAGTTACAATTAATTTCCGATAACGGATTAACAATTGGGGCTCATTGTTCACTTAAACTTGAAGAACAAAAAATTGATGAATTGTACTGTTTGGATGCTTTGCATATATGTTTCTTATACTATATAGAAGCAATATATACAAAGATTTCAACCGTCTACCTGTTCCATTCACTGTTCTACTTGTCGAAAATTACAAATAATTTCCTTTAAAGGATTAACAATGGGGCTCGTTGTTCACTTAAACTTGAAGAACAAAAAAGTGGCGAATGGTACTGTTTGGATGCTTTGCATATATGTTTCTTAGACTATAAAAAAGCAATATATACATTGATTTCAACCGTCTACCTGTTCCATTCATTGTTCTACTTGTCGCAAGTTACAAATAATTTCCGTTAAAGTATTAACAATGGGGCTCGTAGTTCACTTAAACTTGAAGATCAAATAATTGGCGAATTGTACTGTTTGGATGATTTGCATATATGTTTCTTAGACTATATAGAAGCAATATATACAAAGATTTCAACCGTCTACCTGTTCCATTCATTGTTCTACTTGTCGAAAGTTACAAATAATTTCCGTTAAGGCATTAACAATGGGGATCGTAGTTTACTTATACTTGAAGAACAAGAAATTGGCGAATTTTACTGTTTGGATGCTTTGCATATATGTTTCTTAGACTATATAGAAGCAATATATACAAAGATTTCAACCGTCTACCTGTTCCATTCATTGTTCTACTTGTCGAAAGTTACAAATAATTTCCTTTAAAGGAATAACAATGGGGCTCATTGTTCACTTAAACTTGAAGAACAAAAAATTGGCGAATTGTACTGTTTGGATGCTTTGCATATATGTTTCTTAGACTATATAGAAGCAATATATACAAAGATTTCAACCGTCTACCTGCTCCATTCATTGTTCTACTTGTCGAAAGTTACATATAATTTCCGATAAAGGATTAACCATTGGGGCTCATTGTTCACTTAAGCTTGAAGAACAAAAAATTGGCGAATGGTACTGTTTGGATGCTTTGCGTACATGTTTCTTAGACTATATGGAAGCAATATATACAAAGATTTCAACCGTCTACGTGTTCCAATCATTGTTCTACTTGTCGAAATTTACAAATATTTTCCTTTAAAGGATTAACAATGGGGCTCGTTGTTCACTTAAACTTGAAGAACAAAAAAGTGGCGAATGGTACTGTTTGGATGCTTTGCATATATGTTTCTTAGACTATATAGAAGCAATATATACATTGATTTCAACCGTCTACCTGTTCCATTCATTGTTCTACTTGTCGAAAGTTACAAATAATTTCCGTTAAGGCATTAACAATGGGGATCGTAGTTTACTTAAACTTGAAGAACAAGAAATTGGCGAATTTTACTGTTTGGATGCTTTGCATATATGTTTCTTAGACTATATAGAAGCAATATATACAAAGATTTCAACCGTCTACCTGTTCCATTCACTGTTCTACTTGTCGAAAGTTACAAATAATTTCCTTTAAAGGATTAACAATGGGGCTCGTTGTTCACTTAAACTTGAAGAACAAAAAAGTGGCGAATGGGACTGTTTGGATGCTTTGCATATATGTTTCTTAGACTATAAAGAAGCAATATATACATTGATTTCAACCGTCTACCTGTTCCATTCATTGTTCTACTTGTCACAAGTTACAAATAATTTCCGTTAAAGTATTAACAATGGGGCTCGTAGTTCACTTAAACTTGAAGATCAAATAATTGGCGAATTATACTGTTTGGATGATTTGCATATATGTTTCTTAGACTATATAGAAGCAATATATACAAAGATTTCAACCGTCTACCTGTTCCATTCATTGTTCTACTTGTCGAAAGTTACAAATAATTTCCGTTAAGGGATTAACAATGGGGATCGTAGTTTACTTAAACTTGAAGAACAAGAAATTGGCGAATTGTACTGTTTGGATGATTTGCATATATGTTTCTTAGACTATATATAAGCAATATATACAAAGATTTCAACCGTCTACCTGTTCCATTCATTGTTCTACTTGTCGAAATTTACAAATAATTTCCGAAAACGGATTAACCATTGGGGCTCATTGTTCACTTAAACTTGAAGAACAAAAAATTAGCGAATGGTACTGTTTGGATGCTTTGCATATATGTTTCTTAGACTATATAGAAGCAATATATACAAAGATTTCAGCCGTCTACCTGTTCCATTCATTGTTCTACTTGTCGAAAGTTACAAATAATTTCCGATAAAGGATTAACAATGGGGCTCATTGTTCACTTAAACTTGAAGAACAAAAAATTGGCGAATTGTACTGTTTGGATGCTTTGCATATATGTTTCTTAGACTATATAGAAGCAATATATACAATGATTTCAACAATCTACATGTTCCATTCATTGTTCTACTTGTCGAAATTTACAAATAATTTCCTTTAAAGGATTAACAATGGGGCTCGTAGTTCACTTAAACTTGAAGAACAAAAAATTGGCGAATGGTACTGTTTGGATGCTTTGCATATATGTTTCTTAGACTATATAGAAGCAATATATACAAAGATTTCAACCGTCTACCAGTTCCATTCATTGTTCTACTTGTCGAAAGTTACAAATAATTTCCGATAACGGATTAACCATTGGGGCTCATTGTTCACTTAAACTTGAAGAACAAAAAATTGGCGAATTGTACTGTTTGGATACTTTGCATATATGTTTCTTATACTATATAGAAGTAATATATACAAAGATTTCAACCGTCTACCTGTTCCATTCAATGTTCTACTTGTCGAAATTTACAAATAATTTCCTTTAAAGGATTAACAATGGGGCTCGTAGTTCACTTAAACTTGAAGAACAAAAAATTGACGAACGGTACTGTTTGGATGCTTTGCATACATGTTTCTTAGACTATATAGAAGCAATATATACTAAGATTTCAACCGTCTACCTGTTCCATTCATTGTTCTACTTGTTGAAATTTACAAATAATTTCCTTTAAAGGATTAACAATGGGGCTCATTGTTCACTTAAACTTGAAGAACAAAAAATTGTCGAATTGTTCTGTTTGGATGCTTTGCATATATGTTTCTTAGACTATAAAAAAGCAATATATACATTGATTTCAACCGTCTACCTGTTCCATTCATTGTTCTACTTGTCGCAAGTTACAAATAATTTCCGTTAAAGTATTAACAATGGGGCTCGTAGTTCACTTAAACTTGAAGATCAAATAATTGGCGAATTGTACTGTTTGGATGATTTGCATATATGTTTCTTAGACTATATAGAAGCAATATATACAAAGATTTCAACCGTCTACCTGTTCCATTCATTGTTCTACTTGTCGAAAGTTACAAATAATTTCCGTTAAGGCATTAACAATGGGGATCGTAGTTTACTTAAACTTGAAGAACAAGAAATTGGCGAATTTTACTGTTTGGATGCTTTGCATATATGTTTCTTAGACTATATAGAAGCAATATATACAAAGATTTCAACCGTCTACCTGTTCCATTCATTGTTCTACTTGTCGAAAGTTACAAATAATTTCCTTTAAAGGAATAACAATGGGGCTCATTGTTCACTTAAACTTGAAGAACAAAAAATTGGCGAATTGTACTGTTTGGATGCTTTGCATATATGTTTCTTAGACTATATAGAAGCAATATATACAAAGATTTCAACCGTCTACCTGTTCCATTCATTGTTCTACTTGTCGAAAGTTACAAATAATTTCCGATAAAGGATTAACCATTGGGGCTCATTGTTCACTTAAGCTTGAAGAACAAAAAATTGGCGAATGGTACTGTTTGGATGCTTTGCGTACATGTTTCTTAGACTATATGGAAGCAATATATACAAAGATTTCAACCGTCTACGTGTTCCTATCATTGTTCTACTTGTCGAAATTTACAAATATTTTCCTTTAAAGGATTAACAATGGGGCTCGTTGTTCACTTAAACTTGAAGAACAAAAAAGTGGCGAATGGTACTGTTTGGATGCTTTGCATATATGTTTCTTAGACTATATAGAAGCAATATATACATTGATTTCAACCGTCTACCTGTTCCATTCATTGTTCTACTTGTCGAAAGTAACAAATAATTTCCGTTAAGGCATTAACAATGGGGATCGTAGTTTACTTAAACTTGAAGAACAAGAAATTGGCGAATTTTACTGTTTGGATGCTTTGCATATATGTTTCTTAGACTATATAGAAGCAATATATACAAAGATTTCAACCGTCTACCTGTTCCATTCACTGTTCTACTTGTCGAAAGTTACAAATAATTTCCTTTAAAGGATTAACAATGGGGCTCGTTGTTCACTTAAACTTGAAGAACAAAAAAGTGGCGAATGGGACTGTTTGGATGCTTTGCATATATGTTTCTTAGACTATAAAGAAGCAATATATACATTGATTTCAACCGTCTACCTGTTCCATTCATTGTTCTACTTGTCGCAAGTTACAAATAATTTCCGTTAAAGTATTAACAATGGGGCTCGTAGTTCACTTAATCTTGAAGATCAAATAATTGGCGAATTATACTGTTTGGATGATTTGCATATATGTTTCTTAGACTATATAGAAGCAATATATACAAAGATTTCAACCGTCTACCTGTTCCATTCATTGTTCTACTTGTCGAAAGTTACAAATAATTTCCGTTAAGGGATTAACAATGGGGATCGTAGTTTACTTAAACATGAAGAACAAGAAATTGGCGAATTGTACTGTTTGGATGATTTGCATATATGTTTCTTAGACTATATATAAGCAATATATACAAAGATTTCAACCGTCTACCTGTTCCATTCATTGTTCTACTTGTCGAAATTTACAAATAATTTCCGAAAACGGATTAACCATTGGGGCTCATTGTTTACTTAAACTTGAAGAACAAAAAATTAGCGAATGGTACTGTTTGGATGCTTTGCATATATGTTTCTTAGACTATATAGAAGCAATATATACAAAGATTTCAGCCGTCTACCTGTTCCATTCATTGTTCTACTTGTCGAAAGTTACAAATAATTTCCGATAAAGGATTAAAAATGGGGCTCATTGTTCACTTAAACTTGAAGAACAAAAAATTGGCGAATGGTACTGTTTGGATGCTTTGCATATATGTTTCTTAGACTATATAGACGCAATATATACAAGGATTTCTACCGTCTACCTGTTCCATTCATTGTTCTACTTGTCGAAAGTTACAAATAATTACCGATAAAGGATTAACAATTGGGGCTCATTGTTCACTTAAACTTGAAGATAAAAAAATTGGCGAATTTACTGTTTAGATGCTTTGCATATAAGTTTCTTAGACTATATAGAAGCAATATATACAAAGATTTCAACCGTCTACCTGTTCCATTCATTGTTCTACTTGTCGAAAGTTACAAATAATTTCCGAAAACGGATTAACCATGGGGGCTCATTGTTCACTTAAACTTGAAGAACAAAAAATTGGCGAATTGTACTGTTTGGATGCTTTGCATATATGTTTCTTAGACTATATAGAAGCAATATATACAATGATTTCAACAATCTACCTGTTCCATTCATTGTTCTACTTGTCGAAATTTACAAATAATTTCCTTTAAAGGATTAACAATGGGGCTCGTAGTTCACTTAAACTTGAAGAACAAAAAATTGGCGAATGGTACTGTTTGGATGCTTTGCATATATGTTTCTTAGACTATAAAGAAGCAATATATACAAAGATTTCAACCGTCTACCAGTTCCATTCATTGTTCTACTTGTCGAAAGTTACAAATAATTTCCGATAACGGATTAACCATTGGGGCTCATTGTTCACTTAAACTTGAAGAACAAAAAATTGGCGAATTGTACTGTTTGGATACTTTGCATATATGTTTCTTATACTATATAGAAGCAATATATACAAAGATTTCAACCGTCTACCTGTTCCATTCAATGTTCTACTTGTCGAAATTTACAAATAATTTCCTTTAAAGGATTAACAATGGGGCTCGTAGTTCACTTAAACTTGAAGAACAAAAAATTGGCGAACGGTACTGTTTGGATGCTTTGCGTACATGTTTCTTAGACTATATGGAAGCAATATATACAAAGATTTCAACCGTCTACCTGTTCCATTCATTGTTCTACTTGTCGAAATTTACAAATAATTTCCTTTAAAGGATTAACAATGGGGCTCGTAGTTCACTTAAACTTGAAGAACAAAAAATTGGCGAATGGTACTGTTTGGATGCTTTGCATATATGTTTCTTAGACTATATAGAAACAATATATACAAAGATTTCAACCGTCTACCAGTTCCATTCATTGTTCTACTTGTCGAAAGATACAAATAATTTCCGATAACGGATTAACCATTGGGGCTCATTGTTCACTTAAACTTGAAGAACAAAAAATTGGCGAATTGTACTGTTTGGATACTTTGCATATATGTTTCTTATACTATATAGAAGCAATATATACAAAGATTTCAACCGTCTACCTGTTCCATTCAATGTTCTACTTGTCGAAATTTACAAATAATTTCCTTTAAAGGATTAACAATGGGGCTCGTAGTTCACTTAAACTTGAAGAACAAAAAATTGGCGAACGGTACTGTTTGGATGCTTTGCGTACATGTTTCTTAGACTATATGGAAGCAATATATACAAAGATTTCAACCGTCTACCTGTTCCATTCATTGTTCTACTTGTCGAAAGTTACAAATAATTTCCGATAAAGGATTAACCATTGGGGCTCATTGTTCACTTAAACTTGAAGAACAAGAAATTGGCGAATGATACTGTTTGGATGCTTTGCATACATGTTTCTTAGACTATATGGAAGCAATATATACAACGATTTCAACCGTCTACGTGTTCCAATCATTGTTCTACTTGTCGAAATTTACAAATAATTTCCTTTAAAGGATTAACAATGGGGCTCGTTGTTCACTTAAACTTGAAGAACAAAAAAGTGGCGAATGGTACTGTTTGGATGCTTTGCATATATGTTTCTTAGACTACATAGAAGCAATATATACATTGATTTCAACCGTCTACCTGTTCCATTCATTGTTCTACTTGTCGAAAGTTACAAATAATTTCCGTTAAGGCATTAACAATGGGGATCGTAGTTTACTTAAACTTGAAGAACAAGAAATTGGCGAACTTTACTGTTTGGATGCTTTGCATATATGTTTCTTAGACTATATAGAAGCAATATATACAAAGATTTCAACCGTCTACCTGTTCCATTCATTGTTCTACTTGACGAAAGTTACAAATAATTTCCTTTAAAGGATTAATAATGGGGCTCATTGTTCACTTAAACTTGAAGAACAATAAATTGGCGAATTGTACTGTTTGGATGCTTTGCATATATCTTTCTTAGACTATATAGAAGCAATATATACAAAGATTTCAACCGTCTACCTGTTCCATTCATTGTTCTACTTGTCGAAAGTTACAATTAATTTCCGATAACGGATTAACAATTGGGGCTCATTGTTCACTTAAACTTGAAGAACAAAAAATTGGCGAATTGTACTGTTTGGATGCTTTGCATATATGTTTCTTATACTATATAGAAGCAATATATACAAAGATTTCAACCGTCTACCTGTTCCATTCACTGTTCTACTTGTCGAAAATTACAAATAATTTCCTTTAAAGGATTAACAATGGGGCTCGTTGTTCACTTAAACTTGAAGAACAAAAAAGTGGCGAATGGTACTGTTTGGATGCTTTGCATATATGTTTCTTAGACTATAAAAAAGCAATATATACATTGATTTCAACCGTCTACCTGTTCCATTCATTGTTCTACTTGTCGCAAGTTACAAATAATTTCCGTTAAAGTATTAACAATGGGGCTCGTAGTTCACTTAAACTTGAAGATCAAATAATTGGCGAATTGTACTGTTTGGATGATTTGCATATATGTTTCTTAGACTATATAGAAGCAATATATACAAAGATTTCAACCGTCTACCTGTTCCATTCATTGTTCTACTTGTCGAAAGTTACAAATAATTTCCGTTAAGGCATTAACAATGGGGATCGTAGTTTACTTAAACTTGAAGAACAAGAAATTGGCGAATTTTACTGTTTGGATGCTTTGCATATATGTTTCTTAGACTATATAGAAGCAATATATACAAAGATTTCAACCGTCTACCTGTTCCATTCATTGTTCTACTTGTCGAAAGTTACAAATAATTTCCTTTAAAGGAATAACAATGGGGCTCATTGTTCACTTAAACTTGAAGAACAAAAAATTGGCGAATTGTACTGTTTGGATGCTTTGCATATATGTTTCTTAGACTATATAGAAGCAATATATACAAAGATTTCAACCGTCTACCTGCTCCATTCATTGTTCTACTTGTCGAAAGTTACAAATAATTTCCGATAAAGGATTAACCATTGGGGCTCATTGTTCACTTAAGCTTGAAGAACAAAAAATTGGCGAATGGTACTGTTTGGATGCTTTGCGTACATGTTTCTTAGACTATATGGAAGCAATATATACAAAGATTTCAACCGTCTACGTGTTCCAATCATTGTTCTACTTGTCGAAATTTACAAATATTTTCCTTTAAAGGATTAACAATGGGGCTCGTGGTTCACTTAAACTTGAAGAACAAAAAAGTGGCGAATGGTACTGTTTGGATGCTTTGCATATATGTTTCTTAGACTATATAGAAGCAATATATACATTGATTTCAACCGTCTACCTGTTCCATTCATTGTTCTACTTGTCGAAAGTTACAAATAATTTCCGTTAAGGCATTAACAATGGGGATCGTAGTTTACTTAAACTTGAAGAACAAGAAATTGGCGAATTTTACTGTTTGGATGCTTTGCATATATGTTTCTTAGACTATATAGAAGCAATATATACAAAGATTTCAACCGTCTACCTGTTCCATTCACTGTTCTACTTGTCGAAAGTTACAAATAATTTC
This sequence comes from Cerceris ruficornis, assembly GCA_963989415.1. Lineage (NCBI taxonomy): Eukaryota > Metazoa > Arthropoda > Insecta > Hymenoptera > Crabronidae > Cerceris > Cerceris ruficornis. The sequence goes on from CAXDIW010000076.1 coordinate 2,079,468, forward strand.
CTTTAAAGGATTAACAATGGGGCTCGTTGTTCACTTAAACTTGAAGAACAAAAAAGTGGCGAATGGGACTGTTTGGATGCTTTGCATATATGTTTCTTAGACTATAAAGAAGCAATATATACATTGATTTCAACCGTCTACCTGTTCCATTCATTGTTCTACTTGTCACAAGTTACAAATAATTTCCGTTAAAGTATTAACAATGGGGCTCGTAGTTCACTTAAACTTGAAGATCAAATAATTGGCGAATTATACTGTTTGGATGATTTGCATATATGTTTCTTAGACTATATAGAAGCAATATATACAAAGATTTCAACCGTCTACCTGTTCCATTCATTGTTCTACTTGTCGAAAGTTACAAATAATTTCCGTTAAGGGATTAACAATGGGGATCGTAGTTTACTTAAACTTGAAGAACAAGAAATTGGCGAATTGTACTGTTTGGATGATTTGCATATATGTTTCTTAGACTATATATAAGCAATATATACAAAGATTTCAACCGTCTACCTGTTCCATTCATTGTTCTACTTGTCGAAATTTACAAATAATTTCCGAAAACGGATTAACCATTGGGGCTCATTGTTCACTTAAACTTGAAGAACAAAAAATTAGCGAATGGTACTGTTTGGATGCTTTGCATATATGTTTCTTAGACTATATAGAAGCAATATATACAAAGATTTCAGCCGTCTACCTGTTCCATTCATTGTTCTACTTGTCGAAAGTTACAAATAATTTCCGATAAAGGATTAACAATGGGGCTCATTGTTCACTTAAACTTGAAGAACAAAAAATTGGCGAATGGTACTGTTTGGATGCTTTGCATATATGTTTCTTAGACTATATAGACGCAATATATACAAGGATTTCTACCGTCTACCTGTTCCATTCATTGTTCTACTTGTCGAAAGTTACAAATAATTACCGATAAAGGATTAACAATTGGGGCTCATTGTTCACTTAAACTTGAAGATAAAAAAATTGGCGAATGTTACTGTTTAGATGCTTTGCATATAAGTTTCTTAGACTATATAGAAGCAATATATACAAAGATTTCAACCGTCTACCTGTTCCATTCATTGTTCTACTTGTCGAAAGTTACAAATAATTTCCGAAAACGGATTAACCATTGGGGCTCATTGTTCACTTAAACTTGAAGAACAAAAAATTGGCGAATTGTACTGTTTGGATGCTTTGCATATATGTTTCTTAGACTATATAGAAGCAATATATACAATGATTTCAACAATCTACCTGTTCCATTCATTGTTCTACTTGTCGAAATTTACAAATAATTTCCTTTAAAGGATTAACAATGGGGCTCGTAGTTCACTTAAACTTGAAGAACAAAAAATTGGCGAATGGTACTGTTTGGATGCTTTGCATATATGTTTCTTAGACTATATAGAAGCAATATATACAAAGATTTCAACCGTCTACCAGTTCCATTCATTGTTCTACTTGTCGAAAGTTACAAATAATTTCCGATAACGGATTAACCATTGGGGCTCATTGTTCACTTAAACTTGAAGAACAAAAAATTGGCGAATTGTACTGTTTGGATACTTTGCATATATGTTTCTTATACTATATAGAAGCAATATATACAAAGATTTCAACCGTCTACCTGTTCCATTCAATGTTCTACTTGTCGAAATTTACAAATAATTTCCTTTAAAGGATTAACAATGGGGCTCGTAGTTCACTTAAACTTGAAGAACAAAAAATTGGCGAACGGTACTGTTTGGATGCTTTGCGTACATGTTTCTTAGACTATATGGAAGCAATATATACAAAGATTTCAACCGTCTACCTGTTCCATTCATTGTTCTACTTGTCGAAATTTACAAATAATTTCCTTTAAAGGATTAACAATGGGGCTCGTAGTTCACTTAAACTTGAAGAACAAAAAATTGGCGAATGGTACTGTTTGGATGCTTTGCATATATGTTTCTTAGACTATATAGAAGCAATATATACAAAGATTTCAACCGTCTACCTGCTCCATTCATTGTTCTACTTGTCGAAAGTTACAAATAATTTCCGATAAAGGATTAACCATTGGGGCTCATTGTTCACTTAAGCTTGAAGAACAAAAAATTGGCGAATGGTACTGTTTGGATGCTTTGCGTACATGTTTCTTAGACTATATGGAAGCAATATATACAAAGATTTCAACCGTCTACGTGTTCCAATCATTGTTCTACTTGTCGAAATTTACAAATATTTTCCTTTAAAGGATTAACAATGGGGCTCGTTGTTCACTTAAACTTGAAGAACAAAAAAGTGGCGAATGGTACTGTTTGGATGCTTTGCATATATGTTTCTTAGACTATATAGAAGCAATATATACATTGATTTCAACCGTCTACCTGTTCCATTCATTGTTCTACTTGTCGAAAGTTACAAATAATTTCCGTTAAGGCATTAACAATGGGGATCGTAGTTTACTTAAACTTGAAGAACAAGAAATTGGCGAATTTTACTGTTTGGATGCTTTGCATATATGTTTCTTAGACTATATAGAAGCAATATATACAAAGATTTCAACCGTCTACCTGTTCCATTCACTGTTCTACTTGTCGAAAGTTACAAATAATTTCCTTTAAAGGATTAACAATGGGGCTCGTTGTTCACTTAAACTTGAAGAACAAAAAAGTGGCGAATGGGACTGTTTGGATGCTTTGCATATATGTTTCTTAGACTATAAAGAAGCAATATATACATTGATTTCAACCGTCTACCTGTTCCATTCATTGTTCTACTTGTCACAAGTTACAAATAATTTCCGTTAAAGTATTAACAATGGGGCTCGTAGTTCACTTAAACTTGAAGATCAAATAATTGGCGAATTATACTGTTTGGATGATTTGCATATATGTTTCTTAGACTATATAGAAGCAATATATACAAAGATTTCAACCGTCTACCTGTTCCATTCATTGTTCTACTTGTCGAAAGTTACAAATAATTTCCGTTAAGGGATTAACAATGGGGATCGTAGTTTACTTAAACTTGAAGAACAAGAAATTGGCGAATTGTACTGTTTGGATGATTTGCATATATGTTTCTTAGACTATATATAAGCAATATATACAAAGATTTCAACCGTCTACCTGTTCCATTCATTGTTCTACTTGTCGAAATTTACAAATAATTTCCGAAAACGGATTAACCATTGGGGCTCATTGTTCACTTAAACTTGAAGAACAAAAAATTAGCGAATGGTACTGTTTGGATGCTTTGCATATATGTTTCTTAGACTATATAGAAGCAATATATACAAAGATTTCAGCCGTCTACCTGTTCCATTCATTGTTCTACTTGTCGAAAGTTACAAATAATTTCCGATAAAGGATTAACAATGGGGCTCATTGTTCACTTAAACTTGAAGAACAAAAAATTGGCGAATGGTACTGTTTGGATGCTTTGCATATATGTTTCTTAGACTATATAGACGCAATATATACAAGGATTTCTACCGTCTACCTGTTCCATTCATTGTTCTACTTGTCGAAAGTTACAAATAATTACCGATAAAGGATTAACAATTGGGGCTCATTGTTCACTTAAACTTGAAGATAAAAAAATTGGCGAATGTTACTGTTTAGATGCTTTGCATATAAGTTTCTTAGACTATATAGAAGCAATATATACAAAGATTTCAACCGTCTACCTGTTCCATTCATTGTTCTACTTGTCGAAAGTTACAAATAATTTCCGAAAACGGATTAACCATTGGGGCTCATTGTTCACTTAAACTTGAAGAACAAAAAATTGGCGAATTGTACTGTTTGGATGCTTTGCATATATGTTTCTTAGACTATATAGAAGCAATATATACAATGATTTCAACAATCTACCTGTTCCATTCATTGTTCTACTTGTCGAAATTTACAAATAATTTCCTTTAAAGGATTAACAATGGGGCTCGTAGTTCACTTAAACTTGAAGAACAAAAAATTGGCGAATGGTACTGTTTGGATGCTTTGCATATATGTTTCTTAGACTATATAGAAGCAATATATACAAAGATTTCAACCGTCTACCAGTTCCATTCATTGTTCTACTTGTCGAAAGTTACAAATAATTTCCGATAACGGATTAACCATTGGGGCTCATTGTTCACTTAAACTTGAAGAACAAAAAATTGGCGAATTGTACTGTTTGGATACTTTGCATATATGTTTCTTATACTATATAGAAGCAATATATACAAAGATTTCAACCGTCTACCTGTTCCATTCAATGTTCTACTTGTCGAAATTTACAAATAATTTCCTTTAAAGGATTAACAATGGGGCTCGTAGTTCACTTAAACTTGAAGAACAAAAAATTGGCGAACGGTACTGTTTGGATGCTTTGCGTACATGTTTCTTAGACTATATGGAAGCAATATATACAAAGATTTCAACCGTCTACCTGTTCCATTCATTGTTCTACTTGTCGAAATTTACAAATAATTTCCTTTAAAGGATTAACAATGGGGCTCGTAGTTCACTTAAACTTGAAGAACAAAAAATTGGCGAATGGTACTGTTTGGATGCTTTGCATATATGTTTCTTAGACTATATAGAAGCAATATATACAAAGATTTCAACCGTCTACCAGTTCCATTCATTGTTCTACTTGTCGAAAGTTACAAATAATTTCCGATAACGGATTAACCATTGGGGCTCATTGTTCACTTAAACTTGATGAACAAAAAATTGGCGAATTGTACTGTTTGGATACTTTGCATATATGTTTCTTATACTATATAGAAGCAATATATACAAAGATTTCAACCGTCTACCTGTTCCATTCAATGTTCTACTTGTCGAAATTTACAAATAATTTCCTTTAAAGGATTAACAATGGGGCTCGTAGTTCACTTAAACTTGAAGAACAAAAAATTGGCGAACGGTACTGTTTGGATGCTTTGCGTACATGTTTCTTAGACTATATGGAAGCAATATATACAAAGATTTCAACCGTCTACGTGTTCCAATCATTGTTCTACTTGTCGAAATTTACAAATAATTTCCTTTAAAGGATTAACAATGGGGCTCGTTGTTCACTTAAACTTGAAGAACAATAAATTGGCGAATTGTACTGTTTGGATGCTTTGCATATATGTTTCTTAGACTATATAGAAGCAATATATACTAAGATTTCAACCGTCTACCTGTTCCATTCATTGTTCTACTTGTCGAAATTTACAAATAATTTCCTTTAAAGGATTAACAATGGGGCTCGTTGTTCACTTAAACTTGAAGAACAATAAATTGGCGAATTGTACTGTTTGGATGCTTTGCATATATGTTTCTTAGACTATATAGAAGCAATATATACTAAGATTTCAACCGTCTACCTGTTCCATTCATTGTTCTACTTGTCGAAATTTACAAATCATTTCCTTTAAAGGATTAACAATGGGGCTCATTGTTCACTTAAACTTGAAGAACAAAAAATTGTCGAATTGTACTGTTTGGATGCTTTGCATATATGTTTCTTAGACTATATAGTAGCAATATATACATTGATTTCAACCGTCTACCTGTTCCACTCATTGTTCTACTTCTCGCAAGTTACAAATAATTTCCGATAACGGATTAACCATTGGGGTTCATTGTTCACTTAAACTTGAAGATAAAAAAATTGGCGAATGTTACTGTTTAGATGCTTTGCATATAAGTTTCTTAGACTATATAGAAGCAATATATACAAAGATTTCAACCGTCTACCTGTTCCATTCATTGTTCTACTTGTCGAAAGTTACAAATAATTTCCGATAAAGGATTAACAATGGGGCTCATTGTTCACTTAAACGTGAAGAACAAAAAATTGGCGAATTGTACTGTTTGGATGCTTTGCATATATGTTTCTTAGACTATATAGAAGCAATATATACAATGATTTCAACAATCTACCTGTTCCATTCATTGTTCTACTTGTCGAAATTTACAAATAATTTCCTTTAAAGGATTAACAATGGGGCTCGTAGTTCACTTAAACTTGAAGAACAAAAAATTGGCGAATGGTACTGTTTGGATGCTTTGCATATATGTTTCTTAGACTATATAGAAGCAATATATACAAAGATTTCAACCGTCTACCAGTTCCATTCATTGTTCTACTTGTCGAAAGTTACAAATAATTTCCGATAACGGATTAACCATTGGGGCTCATTGTTCACTTAAACTTGAAGAACAAAAAATTGGCGAATTGTACTGTTTGGATACTTTGCATATATGTTTCTTATACTATATAGAAGCAATATATACAAAGATTTCAACCGTCTACCTGTTCCATTCAATGTTCTACTTGTCGAAATTTACAAATAATTTCCTTTAAAGGATTAACAATGGGGCTCGTAGTTCACTTAAACTTGAAGAACAAAAAATTGGCGAACGGTACTGTTTGGATGCTTTGCGTACATGTTTCTTAGACTATATGGAAGCAATATATACAAAGATTTCAACCGTCTACGTGTTCCAATCATTGTTCTACTTGTCGAAATTTACAAATAATTTCCTTTAAAGGATTAACAATGGGGCTCGTTGTTCACTTAAACTTGAAGAACAATAAATTGGCGAATTGTACTGTTTGGATGCTTTGCATATATGTTTCTTAGACTATATAGAAGCAACATATACTAAGATTTCAACCGTCTACCTGTTCCATTCATTGTTCTACTTGTCGAAATTTACAAATAATTTCCTTTAAAGGATTAACAATGGGGCTCGTTGTTCACTTAAACTTGAAGAACAATAAATTGGCGAATTGTACTGTTTGGATGCTTTGCATATATGTTTCTTAGACTATATAGAAGCAATATATACAAAGGTTTCAACCGTCTACCTGTTCCATTCATTGTTCTACTTGTCGAAAGTTACAAATAATTTCCGATAAAGGATTAACAATGGGGCTCATTGTTCACTTAAACTTGAAGAACAAAAAATTGGCGAATGGTACTGTTTGGATGCTTTGCATATATGTTTCTTAGACTATATGGAAGCAATATATACAAAGATTTCAACCGTCTACCTGATCCATTCATTGTTCTACTTGTCGAAATTTACAAATAATTTCCTTTAAAGGATTAACAATGGGGCTCATTGTTCACTTAAACTTGAAGAACAAAAAATTGTCAAATTGTACTGTTTGGATGCTTTGCATATATGTTTCTTAGACTATATAGAAGCAATATATACAATGATTTCAACCGTCTACCAGTTCCATTCATTGTTCTACTTGTCGAAAGTAACAAATAATTTCCGATAAAGGATTAACAATGGGGCTCATTGTTCACTTAAACTTGAAGAACAAAAAATTGGCGAATGGTACTGTATGGATGCTTTGCATATATGTTTCTTAGACTATATAGAAGCAATATATACATTGATTTCATCCGTCTACCTGTTCCATTCATTGTTCTACTTGTCGGAAGTTACAAATAATTTCCGTTAAAGTATTAACAATGGGGCTCGTAGTTCACTTAAACATGAAGATGAAATAATTGGCGAATGGTACTGTTTGGATGCTTTGCATATATGGTTCTTAGACTATATAGAAGCAATATATACAAAGATTTCAACCGTCTACCTGTTCCATTCATTGTTCTACTTGTCGATAGTTACAAATAATTTCCTTTAAAGGATTAACAATGGGGCTCGTTGTTCACTTAAACTTGAAGAACAATAAATTGGCGAATTGTGCTGTTTGGATGCTTTGCATATATGTTTCTTAGACTATATAGAAGCAACATATACAAATATTTCAACCGTCTAACTGTTCCATTCATTGTTCTACTTGTCGAAAATTACAAATAATTTCCGATAAAGGATTAACCATTGGTGCTCATTGTTCACTTAAACTTGAAGAACAAAAAATTGGCGAATGGTACTGTTTGGATGCTTTGCATATATGTTTCTTAGACTATATAGAAGCAATATATACAAAGATTTCAACCGTCTACCTTTTCCATTCATTGTTCTACGTGTCGAAAGTTACAAATAATTTCCGATAACGGATTAACCATTTGGGCTCATTGTTCACTTAAACTTGAAGAACAAAAAATTGGCGAATTGTACTTTTTGGATGCTTTGCATATATGTTTCTTAGACTACATAGAAGCAATATATACAAAGATTTCAACCGGCTACCTGTTCCATTCATTGTTCTACTTGTCGAAATTTACAAATAATTTCCGATAAAGGATTAACCATTGGGGCTCATTGTTCACTTAAACTTGAAGAACAAAAAATTGGCGAATTGTACTGTTTGGATGCTTTGCATATATGTTTCTTAGACTATATAGAAGCAATATATACAAAGATTTCAACCGTCTACCTGTTCCATTCATTGTTCTACTTGTCGAAAGTTACAAATAATTTCCGATAAAGGATTAACCATTGGGGCTCATTGTTCACTTAAACTTGAAGAACAAAAAATTGGCGAATGGTACTGTTTGGATGCTTTGCGTACATGTTTCTTAGACTGTATGGAAGCAATATATACAAAGATTTCAACCGTCTACGTGTTCCAATCATTGTTCTACTTGTCGAAATTTACAAATAATTTCCTTTAAAGTATTAACAATGGGGCTCGTTGTTCACTTAAACTTGAAGAACAAAAAAGTGGCGAATGGTACTGTTTGGATGCTCTGCATATATGTTTCTTAGACTATATAGAAGCAATATATACATTGATTTCAACCGTCTACCTGTTCCATTCATTGTTCTACTTGTCGAAAGTTACAAATAATTTCCGTTAAGGCATTAACAATGGGGATCGTAGTTTACTTAAACTTGAAGAACAAGAAATTGGCGAATTTTACTGTTTGGATGCTTTGCGTATATGTTTCTTAGACTATATAGAAGCAATATATACAAAGATTTCAACCGTCTACCTGTTCCATTCATTGTTCTACTTGTCGAAAGTTACAAATAATTTCCTTTAAAGGATTAACAATGGGGCTCATTGTTCACTTAAACTTGAAGAACAAAAAATTGGGGAATTGTACTGTTTGGATGCTTTGCATATATGTTTCTTAGACTATATAGAAGCAATATATACAAAGATTTCAACCGTCTACCTGTTCCATTCATTGTTCTACTTGTCGAAAGTTACAAATAATTTCCGATAAAGGATTAACCATTGGGGCTCATTGTTCACTTAAACTTGAAGAACAAAAAATTGGCGAATGGTACTGTTTGGATGCTTTGCGTACATGTTTCTTAGACTATATGGAAGCAATATATACAAAGATTTCAACCGTCTACGTGTTCCAATCATTGTTCTACTTGTCGAAATTTACAAATAATTTCCTTTAAAGGATTAACAATGGGGCTCGTTGTTCACTTAAACTTGAAGAACAAAAAAGTGGCGAATGGTACTGTTTGGATGCTTTGCATATATGTTTCTTAGACTATATAGAAGCAATATATACATTGATTTCAACCGTCTACCTGTTCCATTCATTGTTCTACTTGTCGAAAGTTACAAGTAATTTCCGTTAAGGCATTAACAATGGGGATCGTAGTTTACTTAAACTTGAAGAACAAGAAATTGGCGAATTTTACTGTTTGGATGCTTTGCATATATGTTTCTTAGACTATATAGAAGCAATATATACAAAGATTTCAACCGTCTACCTGTTCCATTCATTGTTCTACTTGTCGAAAGTTACAAATAATTTCCTTTAAAGGATTAACAATGGGGCTCATTGTTCACTTAAACTTGAAGAACAATAAATTGGCGAATTGTACTGTTTGGATGCTTTGCATATATGTTTCTTAGACTATATAGAAGCAATATATACAAGAATTTCAACCGTCTACCTGTTCCATTCATTGTTCTACCTGTCGAAAGATACAAATAATTACCGATAAAGGATTAACCATTGGGGCTCATTGTTCACTTAAACTTGAAGAACAAAAAATTGGCGAATTGTACTGTTTAGATGCTTCGCACATAGGTTTCTTAGACTATATAGAAGCAACATATACAAAGATTTCAACCGTCTACGTGTTCCAATCATTGTTCTACTTGTCGAAATTTACAAATAATTTCCTTTAAAGGATTAACAATGGGGCTCGTTGTTCACTTAAACTTGAAGAACAAAAAATTGGCGACTGGTACTGGTTGGATGCTTTGCATATATGTTTCTTAGACTATATAGAAGCAATGTATAAAAAGATTTCAACCGTCTACCAGTTCCATTCATTGTTCTACTTGTCGAAAGTTACAAATAATTTCCGTTAAGGGATTAACAATGGGGATCGTAGTTTACTTAAACTTGAAGAAAAAAAAATTGGCGAATTGTACTGTTTGGATGCTTTGCGTACATGTTTCTTAGACTATATGGAAGCAATATATATAAAGATTTCAACCGTCTACGTGTTCCAATCATTGTTCTACTTGTCGAAATTTACAAATAATTTCCTTTAAAGGATTAACAATGGGGCTCGTTGTTCACTTAAACTTGAAGAACAAAAAAGTGGCGAATGGTACTGTTTGGATGCTTTGCATATATGTTTCTTAGACTATATAGAAGCAATGTATACAAAGATTTCAACCGTCTACCTGTTCCATTCATTGTTCTACTTGTCGAAAGTTACAAATAATTTCCGATAACGGATTAACCATTGGGGCTCATTGTTCACTTAAACTTGAAGATAAAAAAATTGGCGAATGTTACTGTTTAGATGCTTTGCATATAAGTTTCTTAGACTATATAGAAGCAACATATACAAAGATTTCAACCGTCTACCTGATCTATTCATTGTTCTACTTGCCGAAATTTACAAATAATTTCCTTTAAAGGATTAACAATGGGGCTCGTAGTTCACTTAAACTTGAAGAACAAAAAATTGGCGAATGGTACTGTTTGGATGCTTTGCATATATGTTTCTTAGACTATATAGAAGCAATATATACAAAGATTTCAACCGTCTACCTGTTCCATTCATTGTTCTACTTGCCGAAATTTACAAATAATTTCCTTTAAAGGATTAACAATGGGGCTCATTGTTCACTTAAACTTGAAGAACAGAAAATTGGCGAATGGTACTGTTTGGATGCTTTGCATATATGTTTCTTAGACTATATGGAAGCAATATATACAATGATTTCAACCGTCTACGTGTTCCAATCATTGTTCTACTTGTAGAAAGTTACAATTAATTTCCGTTAAAGGATTAACAATGGGGCTCGTAGTTCACTTAAACTTGAAGAACAAAAAATTGGCGAATTGTACTGTTTGGATGCTTTGCATATATGTTTCGTAGACTATATAGAAGCAAAATATACAATGATTTCAACCGTCTACATGATCCATTCATTGTTCTACTTGTCGAAATTTACAAATAATTTCCTTTAAAGGATTAACAATGGGGCTCGTAGTTCACTTAAACTTGAAGAACTCAAAATTGGCGAATTGTACTGTTTCGATGCTTTGCATATATGTTTCTTAGACTATTTAGAAGTAATATATAGAAAGATTTCACCCGTCTACCTGTACTGTTCATTGTTCTACTTGTAGCAAGTTACAAATAATTTCCTTTTCATGATTATCAATGGGGCTCGATGTTCACTTAAACTTGAAGATCAAAAAATTGGCGATTGTTACTGTTTAGATGCTTTGCATATAGGTTTCTTAGAATATATAGACGCAACATATACAAAGATTTCAACCGTCTACCTGTTCTATTCATTGTTCTACTTGTAGAAAGTTACAAATAATTTCCGTTTCATGATTATCAATGGGGCTCGTTGTTCACTTAAATTTGAAGAACAAAAAATTGGCGAATGGTTCTGTTTGGATGCTTTGCATATATGTTTCTTAGATTATATAGAAGCAATATATACAAAGATTTCAACCGTCTACGTGTTCCAATCATTGTTCTACTTTTCGAAATTTACAAATAATTTCCTTTAAAGGATTAACAATGCGGCTCGTTGTTCACTTAAACTTGAAGAACAAAAAATTGGCGAATGGTACTGTTTGGATGCATTGCATATATGTTTCTTAGACTATATAGAAGCAATATATACATTGATTTCAACCGTCTACCTGTTCCATTCATTGTTCTACTTGTCGCAAGTTACAAATAATTTCCGTTAAAGTATTAACAATGGGGCTCGTAGTTCACTTAAACTTGAAGATCAAATAATTGGCGGATTGTACTGTTTGGATGATCTGCAGATATGTTTCTTAGACTATATAGAATCAATATATACAATGATTTCAACAGTCTACCTGTTCCATTCATTGTTCTACTTGTCGAAATTTACAAATAATTTCCTTTAAAGGATTAACAATGGGGATCGTATTTTACTAAAACTTGAAGATCAAATAATTGGCGAATTGTACTGTTTGGACGCTATGCATATATGTTTCTTAGACTATATAGAAGCAATATATACAATGATTTCAACAGTCTACCTGTTCCATTCATTGTTCTACTTGTAGAAAGTTACAAATAATTTCCGTTTCATGATTATCAATGGGGCTCGTTGTTCACTTAAACTTGAAGAACAAAAAATTGGCGAATGGTACTGTTTGGATGCTTTGCATATATGTTTCTTAGTTTATATAGAAGCAATATATACAAAGATTTCGACCGTCTACCTGTTTCATTCATTGTTCTACTTGTCGAAAATTACAAATAATTTCCGTTAAAGTATTAACAATGGGGCTCGTAGTTCACTTAAACTTGAAGATCAAATATTTGGCGGATTGTACTGTTTGGATGATCTGCAGATATGTTTCTTAGACTATATAGAAGCAATATATACAATGATTTCAACCGTCTACCTGTTCCATTCATTGTTCTACTTGCCGAAATTTACAATTAATTTCCTTTAAAGGATTAACAATGGGGCTCGTAGTTCACTTAAACTTGAAGAACAAAAAATTGGCGAATTGTACTGTTTGGATGCTTTGCATATATGTTTCTTAGACTATATAGAAGCAATATATACAATGATTACAACCGTCTACCTATTCCATTCATTGTTTTACTTGCCGAAATTTACAATTAATTTCCTTTAAAGGATTAACAATGGGGCTCGTAGTTCACTTAAACTTGAAGAGCAAAAAATTGGCGAATTGTACTGTTTGGACGCTTTGCATATAAGTTTCTTGGACTATATAGAAGCAATATATACAATGATTTCAACAGTCTACCTGTTCCATACATTGTTCTACTTGTCGAAATTTACAAATAATTTCCGATAAACGATTAACAATGGGGCTCATTGTTCACTTAAACTTGAAGAACAAAAAATTGGCGAATGGTACTGTTTGGATTCTTTGCATATATGTTTCCTAGACTATATGGAAGCAATATATACAAAGATTTCAACCGTCTACGTGTTCCAATCATTGTTCTACTTGTAGAAAGTTACAATTAATTTCCGTTAAGGGATTAACAATGGGGCTCGTTGTTCACTTAAACTTGAAGAACAAAAAATTGGCGAATGGTACTGTTTGGATGCTTTGCATATATGTTTCTTAGACTATATAGAAGCAATATATACAAAGATTTCAACCGTCTACCTGTTCCATTCATTGTTCTACTTGTCGAAAATTACAAATAATTTCCGATAAAGGATTAACCATTGGGGCTCATTGTTCACTAAACTTGAAGAGCAAAAAATTGGCGAATTGTACTGTTTGGATGCTTTGCATATATGTTTCTTAGACTATATAGAAGCAATATATACAATGATTTCAACCGTCTACCTGTTCCATTCATTGTTCTACTTGTCGAAAGTTACAAATAATTTCCGTTAATGGATTAACAATGGGGATCGTGGTTTACTTAAACTTGAAGAACAAAAAATTGGCGAATTCTACTGTTTGGATGCTTTGCATATATGTTTCTTAGACTATTTAGAAGCAATATATACAATGATTTCAACCGTCTACCTATTCCATTCATTGTTCTACTTGCCGAAATTTACAAATAATTTCCTTTAAAGGATTAACAATGGGGCTCGTAGTTCACTTAAACTTGAAGAGCAAAAAATTGTCGAATTGTACTGTTTGGATGCTTTGCATATATGTTTCTTAGACTATATAGAAGCAATATATACAATGATTTCAACCGTCTACCTGTTCAATTCATTGTTCTACTTGTCGAAAGTTACAAATAATTTCCGTTAAGGGATTAACAATGGGGATCGTAGTTTACTTAAACTTGAAGAACAAAAAATTGGCGAATTGTACTGTTTGGATGCTTTGCATATATGTTTCTTAGACTATATAGAAGCAATATATACAATGATTTCAACCGTCTACCTATTCCATTCATTGTTCTACTTGCCGAAATTTACAAATAATTTCCTTTAAAGGATTAACAATGGGGCTCGTAGTTCACTTAAACTTGAAGAGCAAAAAGTTGTCGAATTGTACTGTTTGGATGCTTTGCATATATGTTTCTTATACTATATAGAAGCAATATATACAAAGATTTCAACCGTCTACGTGTTCCAATCATTGTTCTACTTGTCGAAATTTACAAATAATTTCCTTTAAAGGATTAACAATGGGGCTCGTTGTTCACTTAATCTTGAAGAACAAAAAATTGCGAATGGTACTGTTTGGATGCTTTGCATATATGTTTCTTAGACTATATAGAAGCAATATATACATTGATTTCAACCGGCTACCTGTTCCATTCATTGTTCTACTTGTCGCAAGTTACAAATAATTTCCGTTAAGGCATTAACAATGGGGATCGTAGTTTACTTAAACTTGAAGAACAAGAAATTGGCGAATTTTACTGTTTGGATGCTTTGCATATATGTTTCTTAGACTATATAGAAGCAATATATACAAAGATTTCAACCGTCTACCTGTTCCATTCATTGTTCTACTTGTCGAAAGTTACAAATAATTTCCTTTAAAGGATTAACAATGGGGCTCATTGTTCACTTAAACTTGAAGAACAAAAAATTGGCGAATGGTACTGTTTGGATGCTTTGCATATATGTTTCTTAGACTATATGGAAGCAATATATACAAAGATTTCAACCGTCTACGTGTTCCAATCATTGTTCTACTTGTAGAAAGTTACAATTAATTTCCTTTAAAGGATTAACAATGGGGCTCGTAGTTCACTTAAACTTGATGAGCAAAAAATTGGCGAATTGTACTGTTTGGACGCTTTGCATATAAGTTTCTTGGACTATATAGAAGCAATATATACAATGATTTCAACAGTCTACCTGTTCCATACATTGTTCTACTTGTCGAAATTTACAAATAATTTCCGATAAACGATTAACAATGGGGCTCATTGTTCACTTAAACTTGAAGAACAAAAAATTGGCGAATGGTACTGTTTGGATGCTTTGCATATATGTTTCTTAGACTATATGGAAGCAATATATACAAAGATTTCAACCGTCTACGTGTTCCAATCATTGTTCTACTTGTAGAAAGTTACAATTAATTTCCGTTAAAGGATTAACAATGGGGCTCGTAGTTCACTTAAACTTGAAGAACAAAAAATTGGCGAATTGTACTGTTTGGATGCTTTGCATATATGTTTCGTAGACTATATAGAAGCAAAATATACAATGATTTCAACCGTCTACATGATCCATTCATTGTTCTACTTGTCGAAATTTACAAATAATTTCCTTTAAAGGATTAACAATGGGGCTCGTAGTTCACTTAAACTTGAAGAACTCAAAATTGGCGAATTGTACTGTTTCGATGCTTTGCATATATGTTTCTTAGACTATTTAGAAGTAATATATAGAAAGATTTCACCCGTCTACCTGTACTGTTCATTGTTCTACTTGTAGCAAGTTACAAATAATTTCCATTTCATGATTATCAATGGGGCTCGATGTTCACTTAAACTTGAAGATCAAAAAATTGGCGATTGTTACTGTTTAGATGCTTTGCATATAGGTTTCTTAGAATATATAGACGCAACATATACAAAGATTTCAACCGTCTACCTGTTCTATTCATTGTTCTACTTGTAGAAAGTTACAAATAATTTCCGTTTCATGATTATCAATGGGGCTCGTTGTTCACTTAAATTTGAAGAACAAAAAATTGGCGAATGGTTCTGTTTGGATGCTTTGCATATATGTTTCTTAGATTATATAGAAGCAATATATACAAAGATTTCAACCGTCTACGTGTTCCAATCATTGTTCTACTTTTCGAAATTTACAAATAATTTCCTTTAAAGGATTAACAATGCGGCTCGTTGTTCACTTAAACTTGAAGAACAAAAAATTGGCGAATGGTACTGTTTGGATGCATTGCATATATGTTTCTTAGACTATATAGAAGCAATATATACATTGATTTCAACCGTCTACCTGTTCGATTCATTGTTCTACTTGTCGCAAGTTACAAATAATTTCCGTTAAAGTATTAACAATGGGGCTCGTAGTTCACTTAAACTTGAAGATCAAATAATTGGCGGATTGTACTGTTTGGATGATCTGCAGATATGTTTCTTAGACTATATAGAATCAATATATACAATGATTTCAACAGTCTACCTGTTCCATTCATTGTTCTACTTGTCGAAATTTACAAATAATATCCTTTAAAGGATTAACAATGGGGATCGTATTTTACTAAAACTTGAAGATCAAATAATTGGCGAATTGTACTGTTTGGACGCTATGCATATATGTTTCTTAGACTATATAGAAGCAATATATACAATGATTTCAACAGTCTACCTGTTCCATTCATTGTTCTACTTGTAGAAAGTTACAAATAATTTCCGTTTCATGATTATCAATGGGGCTCGTTGTTCACTTAAACTTGAAGAACAAAAAATTGGCGAATGGTACTGTTTGGATGCTTTGCATATATGTTTCTTAGTTTATATAGAAGCAATATATACAAAGATTTCGACCGTCTACCTGTTTCATTCATTGTTCTACTTGTCGAAAATTACAAATAATTTCCGTTAAAGTATTAACAATGGGGCTCGTAGTTCACTTAAACTTGAAGATCAAATATTTGGCGGATTGTACTGTTTGGATGATCTGCAGATATGTTTCTTAGACTATATAGAAGCAATATATACAATGATTTCAACCGTCTACCTGTTCCATTCATTGTTCTACTTGCCGAAATTTACAATTAATTTCCTTTAAAGGATTAACAATGGGGCTCGTAGTTCACTTAAACTTGAAGAACTAAAAATTGGCGAATTGTACTGTTTGGATGCTTTGCATATATGTTTCTTAGACTATATAGAAGCAATATATACAATGATTACAACCGTCTACCTATTCCATTCATTGTTTTACTTGCCGAAATTTACAATTAATTTCCTTTAAAGGATTAACAATGGGGCTCGTAGTTCACTTAAACTTGAAGAGCAAAAAATTGGCGAATTGTACTGTTTGGACGCTTTGCATATAAGTTTCTTGGACTATATAGAAGCAATATATACAATGATTTCAACAGTCTACCTGTTCCATACATTGTTCTACTTGTCGAAATTTACAAATAATTTCCGATAAACGATTAACAATGGGGCTCATTGTTCACTTAAACTTGAAGAACAAAAAATTGGCGAATTGTACTGTTTGGACACTTTGCATATATGTTTCTTAGACTATATGGAAGCAATATATACAAAGATTTCAACCGTCTACGTGTTCCAATCATTGTTCTACTTGTAGAAAGTTGCAATTAATTTCCGTTAAGGGATTAACAATGGGGCTCGTAGATCACTTAAACTTGAAGAACAAAAAATTGGCGAATGGTACTGTTTGGATGCTTTGCATATATGTTTCTTAGACTATATAGAAGCAATATATACAAAGATTTCAACCGTCTACCTGTTCCATTCATTGTTCTACTTGTCGAAAATTACAAATAATTTCCGATAAAGGATTAACCATTGGGGCTCATTGTTCACTAAACTTGAAGAGCAAAAAATTGGCGAATTGTACTGTTTGGATGCTTTGCATATATGTTTCTTAGACTATATAGAAGCAATATATACAATGATTTCAACCGTCTACCTGTTCCATTCATTGTTCTACTTGTCGAAAGTTACAAATAATTTCCGTTAATGGATTAACAATGGGGATCGTAGTTTACTTAAACTTGAAGAACAAAAAATTGGCGAATTGTACTGTTTGGATGCTTTGTATATATGTTTCTTAGACTATATAGAAGCAATATATACAATGATTTCAACCGTCTACCTATTCCATTCATTGTTCTACTTGCCGAAATTTACAAATAATTTCCTTTAAATGATTAACAATGGGGCTCGTAGTTCACTTAAACTTGAAGAGCAAAAAATTGTCGAATTGTACTGTTTGGATGCTTTGCATATATGTTTCTTAGACTATATAGAAGCAATATATACAATGATTTCAACCGTCTACCTGTTCCATTCATTGTTCTACTTGTCGAAATTTACAAATAATTTCCGATAAAGGATTAACAATGGGGCTCGTTGTTCACTTAAACTTGAAGAACAATAAATTGGCGAATTGTACTGTTTGGATGCTTTGCATATATGTTTTTTAGATTATATAGAAGCAATATATACAAAGATTTCAACCGTCTACCTGTTCCATTCATTGTTCTACTTGTCGAAAGTTACAAATAATTTCCGTTAAGGGATTAACAATGGGGATCGTAGTTTACTTAAACTTGAAGAACAAAAAATTGGCGAATTGTACTGTTTGGATGCTTTGCATATATGTTTCTTAGACTATATAGAAGCAATATATACAATGATTTCAACCGTCTACCTGTTCCATTCATTGTTCTACTTGCCGAAATTTACAAATAATTTCCTTTAAAGGATTAACAATGGGGCTCGTAGTTCACTTAAACTTGAAGAGCAAAAAATTGTCGAATTGTACTGTTTGGATGCTTTGCATATATGTTTCTTAGACTATATAGAAGCAATATATACAATGATTTCGACCGTCTACCTGTTCCATTCATTGTTCTACTTGTCGAAAGTTACAAATAATTTCCGTTAAGGGATTAACAATGGGGCTCGTAGTTCACTTAAACTTGAAGAACAAAAAATTGGCGAATGGTACTGTTTGGATGCTTTGCATATATGTTTCTTAGACTATATAGAAGCAATATATACAAAGATTTCAACCGTCTACCTGTTCCATTCATTGTTCTACTTGTCGAAAATTACAAATAATTTCCGATAAAGGATTAACCATTGGGGCTCATTGTTCACTAAACTTGAAGATAAAAAAATTGGCGAATGTTACTGTTTAGATGCTTTGCATATAAGTTTCTTAGACTATATAGAAGCAACATATACAAAGATTTCAACCGTCTACCTGATCTATTCATTGTTCTACTTGCCGAAATTTACAAATAATTTCCTTTAAAGGATTAACAATGGGGCTCGTAGTTCACTTAAACTTGAAGAACAAAAAATTGGCGAATGGTACTGTTTGGATGCTTTGCATATATGTTTCTTAGACTATATAGAAGCAATATATACAAAGATTTCAACCGTCTACCTGTTCCATTCATTGTTCTACTTGCCGAAATTTACAAATAATTTCCTTTAAAGGATTAACAATGGGGCTCATTGTTCACTTAAACTTGAAGAACAGAAAATTGGCGAATGGTACTGTTTGGATGCTTTGCATATATGTTTCTTAGACTATATGGAAGCAATATATACAATGATTTCAACCGTCTACGTGTTCCAATCATTGTTCTACTTGTAGAAAGTTACAATTAATTTCCGTTAAAGGATTAACAATGGGGCTCGTAGTTCACTTAAACTTGAAGAACAAAAAATTGGCGAATTGTACTGTTTGGATGCTTTGCATATATGTTTCGTAGACTATATAGAAGCAAAATATACAATGATTTCAACCGTCTACATGATCCATTCATTGTTCTACTTGTCGAAATTTACAAATAATTTCCTTTAAAGGATTAACAATGGGGCTCGTAGTTCACTTAAACTTGAAGAACTCAAAATTGGCGAATTGTACTGTTTCGATGCTTTGCATATATGTTTCTTAGACTATTTAGAAGTAATATATAGAAAGATTTCACCCGTCTACCTGTACTGTTCATTGTTCTACTTGTAGCAAGTTACAAATAATTTCCTTTTCATGATTATCAATGGGGCTCGATGTTCACTTAAACTTGAAGATCAAAAAATTGGCGATTGTTACTGTTTAGATGCTTTGCATATAGGTTTCTTAGAATATATAGACGCAACATATACAAAGATTTCAACCGTCTACCTGTTCTATTCATTGTTCTACTTGTAGAAAGTTACAAATAATTTCCGTTTCATGATTATCAATGGGGCTCGTTGTTCACTTAAATTTGAAGAACAAAAAATTGGCGAATGGTTCTGTTTGGATGCTTTGCATATATGTTTCTTAGATTATATAGAAGCAATATATACAAAGATTTCAACCGTCTACGTGTTCCAATCATTGTTCTACTTTTCGAAATTTACAAATAATTTCCTTTAAAGGATTAACAATGCGGCTCGTTGTTCACTTAAACTTGAAGAACAAAAAATTGGCGAATGGTACTGTTTGGATGCATTGCATATATGTTTCTTAGACTATATAGAAGCAATATATACATTGATTTCAACCGTCTACCTGTTCCATTCATTGTTCTACTTGTCGCAAGTTACAAATAATTTCCGTTAAAGTATTAACAATGGGGCTCGTAGTTCACTTAAACTTGAAGATCAAATAATTGGCGGATTGTACTGTTTGGATGATCTGCAGATATGTTTCTTAGACTATATAGAATCAATATATACAATGATTTCAACAGTCTACCTGTTCCATTCATTGTTCTACTTGTCGAAATTTACAAATAATTTCCTTTAAAGGATTAACAATGGGGATCGTATTTTACTAAAACTTGAAGATCAAATAATTGGCGAATTGTACTGTTTGGACGCTATGCATATATGTTTCTTAGACTATATAGAAGCAATATATACAATGATTTCAACAGTCTACCTGTTCCATTCATTGTTCTACTTGTAGAAAGTTACAAATAATTTCCGTTTCATGATTATCAATGGGGCTCGTTGTTCACTTAAACTTGAAGAACAAAAAATTGGCGAATGGTACTGTTTGGATGCTTTGCATATATGTTTCTTAGTTTATATAGAAGCAATATATACAAAGATTTCGACCGTCTACCTGTTTCATTCATTGTTCTACTTGTCGAAAATTACAAATAATTTCCGTTAAAGTATTAACAATGGGGCTCGTAGTTCACTTAAACTTGAAGATCAAATATTTGGCGGATTGTACTGTTTGGATGATCTGCAGATATGTTTCTTAGACTATATAGAAGCAATATATACAATGATTTCAACCGTCTACCTGTTCCATTCATTGTTCTACTTGCCGAAATTTACAATTAATTTCCTTTAAAGGATTAACAATGGGGCTCGTAGTTCACTTAAACTTGAAGAACAAAAAATTGGCGAATTGTACTGTTTGGATGCTTTGCATATATGTTTCTTAGACTATATAGAAGCAATATATACAATGATTACAACCGTCTACCTATTCCATTCATTGTTTTACTTGCCGAAATTTACAATTAATTTCCTTTAAAGGATTAACAATGGGGCTCGTAGTTCACTTAAACTTGAAGAGCAAAAAATTGGCGAATTGTACTGTTTGGACGCTTTGCATATAAGTTTCTTGGACTATATAGAAGCAATATATACAATGATTTCAACAGTCTACCTGTTCCATACATTGTTCTACTTGTCGAAATTTACAAATAATTTCCGATAAACGATTAACAATGGGGCTCATTGTTCACTTAAACTTGAAGAACAAAAAATTGGCGAATGGTACTGTTTGGATTCTTTGCATATATGTTTCCTAGACTATATGGAAGCAATATATACAAAGATTTCAACCGTCTACGTGTTCCAATCATTGTTCTACTTGTAGAAAGTTACAATTAATTTCCGTTAAGGGATTAACAATGGGGCTCGTTGTTCACTTAAACTTGAAGAACAAAAAATTGGCGAATGGTACTGTTTGGATGCTTTGCATATATGTTTCTTAGACTATATAGAAGCAATATATACAAAGATTTCAACCGTCTACCTGTTCCATTCATTGTTCTACTTGTCGAAAATTACAAATAATTTCCGATAAAGGATTAATCATTGGGGCTCATTGTTCACTAAACTTGAAGAGCAAAAAATTGGCGAATTGTACTGTTTGGATGCTTTGCATATATGTTTCTTAGACTATATAGAAGCAATATATACAATGATTTCAACCGTCTACCTGTTCCATTCATTGTTCTACTTGTCGAAAGTTACAAATAATTTCCGTTAATGGATTAACAATGGGGATCGTGGTTTACTTAAACTTGAAGAACAAAAAATTGGCGAATTCTACTGTTTGGATGCTTTGCATATATGTTTCTTAGACTA
Source organism: Cerceris ruficornis (assembly GCA_963989415.1). NCBI lineage: Eukaryota > Metazoa > Arthropoda > Insecta > Hymenoptera > Crabronidae > Cerceris > Cerceris ruficornis. The sequence goes on from CAXDIW010000076.1 coordinate 2,101,910, forward strand.
TTTAGAAGCAATATATACAATGATTTCAACCGTCTACCTATTCCATTCATTGTTCTACTTGCCGAAATTTACAAATAATTTCCTTTAAAGGATTAACAATGGGGCTCGTAGTTCACTTAAACTTGAAGAGCAAAAAATTGTCGAATTGTACTGTTTGGATGCTTTGCATATATGTTTCTTAGACTATATAGAAGCAATATATACAATGATTTCAACCGTCTACCTGTTCAATTCATTGTTCTACTTGTCGAAAGTTACAAATAATTTCCGTTAAGGGATTAACAATGGGGATCGTAGTTTACTTAAACTTGAAGAACAAAAAATTGGCGAATTGTACTGTTTGGATGCTTTGCATATATGTTTCTTAGACTATATAGAAGCAATATATACAATGATTTCAACCGTCTACCTATTCCATTCATTGTTCTACTTGCCGAAATTTACAAATAATTTCCTTTAAAGGATTAACAATGGGGCTCGTAGTTCACTTAAACTTGAAGAGCAAAAAGTTGTCGAATTGTACTGTTTGGATGCTTTGCATATATGTTTCTTATACTATATAGAAGCAATATATACAAAGATTTCAACCGTCTACGTGTTCCAATCATTGTTCTACTTGTCGAAATTTACAAATAATTTCCTTTAAAGGATTAACAATGGGGCTCGTTGTTCACTTAATCTTGAAGAACAAAAAATTGCGAATGGTACTGTTTGGATGCTTTGCATATATGTTTCTTAGACTATATAGAAGCAATATATACATTGATTTCAACCGGCTACCTGTTCCATTCATTGTTCTACTTGTCGCAAGTTACAAATAATTTCCGTTAAGGCATTAACAATGGGGATCGTAGTTTACTTAAACTTGAAGAACAAGAAATTGGCGAATTTTACTGTTTGGATGCTTTGCATATATGTTTCTTAGACTATATAGAAGCAATATATACAAAGATTTCAACCGTCTACCTGTTCCATTCATTGTTCTACTTGTCGAAAGTTACAAATAATTTCCTTTAAAGGATTAACAATGGGGCTCATTGTTCACTTAAACTTGAAGAACAAAAAATTGGCGAATGGTACTGTTTGGATGCTTTGCATATATGTTTCTTAGACTATATGGAAGCAATATATACAAAGATTTCAACCGTCTACGTGTTCCAATCATTGTTCTACTTGTAGAAAGTTACAATTAATTTCCTTTAAAGGATTAACAATGGGGCTCGTAGTTCACTTAAACTTGATGAGCAAAAAATTGGCGAATTGTACTGTTTGGACGCTTTGCATATAAGTTTCTTGGACTATATAGAAGCAATATATACAATGATTTCAACAGTCTACCTGTTCCATACATTGTTCTACTTGTCGAAATTTACAAATAATTTCCGATAAACGATTAACAATGGGGCTCATTGTTCACTTAAACTTGAAGAACAAAAAATTGGCGAATGGTACTGTTTGGATGCTTTGCATATATGTTTCTTAGACTATATGGAAGCAATATATACAAAGATTTCAACCGTCTACGTGTTCCAATCATTGTTCTACTTGTAGAAAGTTACAATTAATTTCCGTTAAAGGATTAACAATGGGGCTCGTAGTTCACTTAAACTTGAAGAACAAAAAATTGGCGAATTGTACTGTTTGGATGCTTTGCATATATGTTTCGTAGACTATATAGAAGCAAAATATACAATGATTTCAACCGTCTACATGATCCATTCATTGTTCTACTTGTCGAAATTTACAAATAATTTCCTTTAAAGGATTAACAATGGGGCTCGTAGTTCACTTAAACTTGAAGAACTCAAAATTGGCGAATTGTACTGTTTCGATGCTTTGCATATATGTTTCTTAGACTATTTAGAAGTAATATATAGAAAGATTTCACCCGTCTACCTGTACTGTTCATTGTTCTACTTGTAGCAAGTTACAAATAATTTCCATTTCATGATTATCAATGGGGCTCGATGTTCACTTAAACTTGAAGATCAAAAAATTGGCGATTGTTACTGTTTAGATGCTTTGCATATAGGTTTCTTAGAATATATAGACGCAACATATACAAAGATTTCAACCGTCTACCTGTTCTATTCATTGTTCTACTTGTAGAAAGTTACAAATAATTTCCGTTTCATGATTATCAATGGGGCTCGTTGTTCACTTAAATTTGAAGAACAAAAAATTGGCGAATGGTTCTGTTTGGATGCTTTGCATATATGTTTCTTAGATTATATAGAAGCAATATATACAAAGATTTCAACCGTCTACGTGTTCCAATCATTGTTCTACTTTTCGAAATTTACAAATAATTTCCTTTAAAGGATTAACAATGCGGCTCGTTGTTCACTTAAACTTGAAGAACAAAAAATTGGCGAATGGTACTGTTTGGATGCATTGCATATATGTTTCTTAGACTATATAGAAGCAATATATACATTGATTTCAACCGTCTACCTGTTCGATTCATTGTTCTACTTGTCGCAAGTTACAAATAATTTCCGTTAAAGTATTAACAATGGGGCTCGTAGTTCACTTAAACTTGAAGATCAAATAATTGGCGGATTGTACTGTTTGGATGATCTGCAGATATGTTTCTTAGACTATATAGAATCAATATATACAATGATTTCGACCGTCTACCTGTTCCATTCATTGTTCTACTTGTCGAAAGTTACAAATAATTTCCGTTAAGGGATTAACAATGGGGCTCGTAGTTCACTTAAACTTGAAGAACAAAAAATTGGCGAATGGTACTGTTTGGATGCTTTGCATATATGTTTCTTAGACTATATAGAAGCAATATATACAAAGATTTCAACCGTCTACCTGTTCCATTCATTGTTCTACTTGTCGAAAATTACAAATAATTTCCGATAAAGGATTAACCATTGGGGCTCATTGTTCACTAAACTTGAAGAGCAAAAAATTGGCGAATTGTACTGTTTGGATGCTTTGCATATATGTTTCTTAGACTATATAGAAGCAATATATACAATGATTTCAACCGTCTACCTGTTCCATTCATTGTTCTACTTGTCGAAAGTTACAAATAATTTCCGTTAATGGATTAACAATGTGGATCGTAGTTTACTTAAACTTGAAGAACAAAAAATACGCGAATTGTACTGTTTGGATGCTTTGCATATATGTTTCTTAGACTATTTAGAAGCAATATATACAATGATTTCAACCGTCTACCTATTCCATTCATTGTTCTACTTGCCGAAATTTACAAATAATTTCCTTTAAAGGATTAACAATGGGGCTCGTAGTTCACTTAAACTTGAAGAGCAAAAAATTGTCGAATTGTACTGTTTGGATGCTTTGCATATATGTTTCTTAGACTATATAGAAGCAATATATACAATGATTTCAACCGTCTACCTGTTCGATTCATTGTTCTACTTGTCGAAAGTTACAAATAATTTCCGTTAAGGGATTAACAATGGGGATCGTAGTTTACTTAAACTTGAAGAACAAAAAATTGGCGAATTGTACTGTTTGGATGCTTTGCATATATGTTTCTTAGACTATATAGAAGCAATATATACAATGATTTCAACCGTCTACCTATTCCATTCATTGTTCTACTTGCCGAAATTTACAAATAATTTCCTTTAAAGGATTAACAATGGGGCTCGTAGTTCACTTAAACTTGAAGAGCAAAAAGTTGTCGAATTGTACTGTTTGGATGCTTTGCATATATGTTTCTTAGACTATATAGAAGCAATATATACAAAGATTTCAACCGTCTACGTGTTCCAATCATTGTTCTACTTGCCGAAATTTACAAATAATTTCCTTTAAAGGATTAACAATGGGGCTCGTAGTTCACTTAAACTTGAAGAGCAAAAAGTTGTCGAATTGTACTGTTTGGATGCTTTGCATATATGTTTCTTAGACTATATAGAAGCAATATATACAAAGATTTCAACCGTCTACGTGTTCCAATCATTGTTCTACTTGTCGAAATTTACAAATAATTTCCTTTAAAGGATTAACAATGGGGCTCGTAGTTCACTTAAACTTGAAGAGCAAAAAATTGTCGAATTGTACTGTTTGGATGCTTTGCATATATGTTTCTTAGACTATATAGAAGCAATATATACAATGATTTCAACCGTCTACCTGTTCGATTCATTATTCTACTTGTCGAAAGTTACAAATAATTTCCGTTAAGGGATTAACAATGGGGATAGTAGTTTACTTAAACTTGAAGAACAAAAAATTGGCGAATTGTACTGTTTGGATGCTTTGCATATATGTTTCTTATACTATATAGAAGCAATATATACAAAGATTTCAACCGCCTACCTGTTCCATTCACTGTTCTACTTGTCGAAAGTTACAAATAATTTCCGTTAAGGGATTAACAATGGGGATCGTAGTTCACTTAAACTTGAAGAACAAAAAATTGGCGAATTGTACTGTTTGGATGCTTAGCGTGCATGTTTCTTAGACTATATGGAAGCAATATATACAAAGATTTCAACCGTCTACCTGTTCCATTCACTGTTCTACATGTCGAAAGTTACAAATAATTTCCGTTAAGGGATTAACAATGGGGATCGTAGTTCACTTAAACTTGAAGAACAAAAAATTGGCGAATTGTACTGTTTGGATGCTTTGCATACATGTTTCTTAGACTATATGGAAGCAATATATACAAAGATTTCAACCGTCTACGTGTTCCAATCATTGTTCTACTTGTAGAAAGTTACAATTAATTTCCGTTGAGGGATTAACAATGGGGCTCGTAGTTCACTTAAACTTGAAGAACAAAAAATTGGCGAATGGTACTGTTTGGATGCTTTGCATATATGTTTCTTAGACTATATAGAAGCAATATATACAAAGATTTCAACCGTCTACCTGTTCCATTCATTGTTCTACATGTCGAAAATCACAAATAATTTCCGATAAAGGATTAACCATTGGGGCTCATTGTTCACTAAACTTGAAGAACAAAAAATTGTCGAATGGTACTGTTTGGATGCTTTGCGTACATGTTTCTTAGACTATATGAAAGCAATATATACAAAGATTTCAACCGTCTACGTGTTCCAATCATTGTTCTACTTGTCGAAATTTACAAATAATTTCCTTTAAAGGATTAAAAATGGGGCTCATTGTTCACTTAAACTTGAAGAACAACAAATTGGCGAATGGTACTGTTTGGATGCTTTGCATATATGTTTCTTATACTATATAGAAGCAATAGATACAACGATTTCAACCGTCTACCTGTTCCACTCAATGTTCTACTTGTCGAAAGTTACAAATAATTTCCGATAAAGGATTAACAATGGGGCTCATTGTTCACTTAAACTTGAAGAACAACAAATTGGCGAATGGTACTGTTTGGATGCTTTGCATAGATGTTTCTTAGACTATTTAGAAGCAATATATACAAAGATTTCAACCGTCTACCTGTTCCATTCATTGTTCTACTTGTCGAAAGTTGCAAATAATTTCCGTTTCATGATTATCAATGGGGCTCGTTGTTCACTTAAAATTGAAGAACAAAAAATTGGCGAATTGTACTGTTTGGATGCTTTGCATATATGTTTCTTAGACTATATAGAAGCAATATATACAATGATTTCAACCGTCTACCTGTTCCATTCATTGTTCTACTTGTTGAAAATTACAAATAATTTCCGATAAAGGATTAACCATTGGGGCTCATTGTTCACTTAAACTTGAAGAACAAAAAATTGGCGAATGGTACTGTTTGGATGCTTTGCATATATCTTTCTTAGACTATATAGAAGCAATATATACAAAGATTTCAACCGTCTACCTGTTCCATTCATTGTTCTACTTGTCGAAAGTTGCAAATAATTTCCGATAACGGATTAACCATTGGGGCTCATTGTTCACTTAAACTTGAAGAACAAAAAATTGGCGAATGGTACTGTTCGGATGCTTTGCATATATGTTTCTTAGACTATATGGAAGCAATATATACAAGGATTTCAACCGTCTACCTGTTCCATTCATTGTTCTACTTGTCGAAAGTTACAAATAATTACGGAAAAGTATTAACCATTGGGGCTCATTGTTCACTTAAACTTGAAGAACAAAAAATTGGCGAATTGTACTGTTTGGATGCTTTGCATATATGTCTCTTAGACTATATAGAAGCAATATATACAAAGATTTCAACCGTCTACCTGTTCCATTCATTGTTCTACTTGTCGAAATTTACAAATAATTTCCTTTAAAGGATTAACAATGGGGCTCGTAGTTCACTTAACCTTGAAAAACAAAAAATAGGCGAATTGTACTGTTTGGATGCTTTGCATATATGTTTCTTAGACTATATGGAAGCAATATATACAATGATTTCAACCGTCTACCTGTTCCATTCATTGTTCTACTTGTAGAAAGTTACAAATAATTACCGATAAAGGATTAACCATTGGGGCTCATTGTTCACTTAAACTTGAAAAACAAAAAATAGGCGAATTGTACTGTTTGGATGCTTTGCATATATGTTTCTTAGACTATATGGAAGCAATATATACAATGATTTCAACCGTCTACCTGTTCCATTCATTGTTCTACTTGTAGAAAGTTACAAATAATTTCCGTTTCATGATTATCAATGGGGCTCGTTGTTCACTTACACTTGAAGAACAAAAAATTGGCGAATGGTACTGTTTGGATGCTTTGCATATATGTTTCTTAGATTATATAGAAGCAATATATACAAAGATTTCAACCGTCTAACTGTTCGATTCATTGTTCTACTTGTCGAAAATTACAAATAATTTCCGATAAAGGATTAACCATTGGGGCTCATTGTTCACTTAAACTTGAAGAACAAAAAATTGGCGAATGGTACTGTTTGGGTGCTTTGCGTACATGTTTCTTAGACTATATGGAAGCAATATATACAAAGATTTCAACCGTCAACGTGTTCCAATCATTGTTCTACTTGTCGAAATTTACGAATAATTTCCTTTAAAGGATTAGCAATGGGGCTCGTAGTTCACTTAAACTTGAAGAACAAAAAATTGGCGAATGGTACTGTTTGGATGCTTTGCATATATGTTTCGTAGATTATATAGTAGCAATATATACAATGATTTCAACCGTCTACCTGTTCCATTCATTGTTCTACTTGTCGAAAGTTACAAATAATTTCCTTTAAAGGATTAACAATGGGGCTCATTGTTCACTTAAACTTGAAGAACAAAAAATTGGCGAATGGTACTGTTTGGATGCTTTGCGTACATGTTTCTTAGACTATATGGAAGCAATATATACAAAGATTTCAACCGTCTACCTGTTCCATTCATTGTTCTACTTGTCGAAATTTACAAATCATTTCCTTTAAAGGATTAACAATGGGGCTCGTTGTTCACTTAAACTTGAAGAACAAAAAATTGGCGAATGGTACTGTTTGGATGCTTTGCACATACGTTTCGTAGGCTATATAGAAGCAATATATACAAAGATTTCAACCGTCTACCTGTTCCATTCATTGTTCTACTTGTCGAAATTTACAAATAATTTCCTTTAAAGGATTAACAATGGGGCTCGTAGTTCACTTAACCTTGAAGAACAAAAAATTCGCGAATGGTACTGTTTGGATGCTTTGCATATATGTTTCTTATACTATATAGAAGCAATATATACAAAGATTTCAACCGTCTACCTGTTCCATTCAATGTTCTAATTGTCGAAAGTTACAAATAATTTCCGATAAAGGATTAACAATGGGGCTCATTGTTCACTTAAACTTGAAGAACAAAAAATTGGCGAATTGTACTGTTTGGACGCTTTGCATATATGTTTCTTAGACTATATGGAAGCAATATATACAAAGATTTCAACCGTCTACGTGTTCCAATCATTGTTCTAATTGTCGAAATTTACAAATAATTTCCTTTAAAGGATTAACAATGGGGCTCGTAGTTCACTTAAACATGAAGATGAAATAATTGGCGAATTGTACTGTTTGGATGCTTTGCATATATGATTCGTAGATTATATAGAAGCAATATATACAATGATTTCACCCGTCTACCTGTTCCATTCATTGTTCTACTTGTCGAAAGTTACAAATAATTTCCTTTAAAGGATTAACAATGGGGCTCGTAGTTCACTTAAACATGAAGATGAAATAATTGGCGAATTGTACTGTTTGGATGCTTTGCATATATGATTCGTAGATTATATAGAAGCAATATATACAATGATTTCACCCGTCTACCTGTTCCATTCATTGTTCTACTTGTCGAAAGTTACAAATAATTTCCGTTAAGGGATTAACAATGGGGATCGTAGTTTACTTAAACTTGAAGAACAAAAAATTGGCGAATTGTACTGTTTGGATGCTTTGCATATATGTTTCTTAGACTATATAGAAGCAATATATACAATGATTTCAACAGTCAACCTGTTCCATTCATTGTTCTACTTGTCGAAATTTACAAATAATTTCCTTTAAAGGATTAACAATGGGGCTCGTAGTTCACTTAAACTTGAAGAACAAAAAATTGGCGAATGGTACTGTTTGGATGCTTTGCGTACATGTTTCTTAGACTATATGGAAGCAATATATACAAAGATTTCAACCGTCTACCTGTTCCATTCATTGTTCTACTTGTCGAAATTTACAAATAATTTCCTTTAAAGGATTAACAATGGGGCTCGTTGTTCACTTAAACTTGAAGAACAAAAAATTGGCGAATGGTACTGTTTGGATGCTTTGCACATACGTTTCGTAGGCTATATAGAAGCAATATATACAAAGATTTCAACCGTCTACCTGTTCCATTCATTGTTCTACTTGTCGAAATTTACAAATAATTTCCTTTAAAGGATTAACAATGGGGCTCGTAGTTCACTTAACCTTGAAGAACAAAAAATTCGCGAATGGTACTGTTTGGATGCTTTGCATATATGTTTCTTATACTATATAGAAGCAATATATACAAAGATTTCAACCGTCTACCTGTTCCATTCAATGTTCTAATTGTCGAAAGTTACAAATAATTTCCGATAAAGGATTAACAATGGGGCTCATTGTTCACTTAAACTTGAAGAACAAAAAATTGGCGAATTGTACTGTTTGGACGCTTTGCATATATGTTTCGTAGATTATATAGTAGCAATATATACAATGATTTCAACCGTCTACCTGTTCCATTCATTGTTCTACTTGTCGAAAGTTACAAATAATTTCCTTTAAAGGATTAACAATGGGGCTCATTGTTCACTTAAACTTGAAGAACAAAAAATTGGCGAATGGTACTGTTTGGATGCTTTGCGTACATGTTTCTTAGACTATATGGAAGCAATATATACAAAGATTTCAACCGTCTACCTGTTCCATTCATTGTTCTACTTGTCGAAATTTACAAATAATTTCCTTTAAAGGATTAACAATGGGGCTCGTTGTTCACTTAAACTTGAAGAACAAAAAATTGGCGAATGGTACTGTTTGGATGCTTTGCACATACGTTTCGTAGGCTATATAGAAGCAATATATACAAAGATTTCAACCGTCTACCTGTTCCATTCATTGTTCTACTTGTCGAAATTTACAAATAATTTCCTTTAAAGGATTAACAATGGGGCTCGTAGTTCACTTAACCTTGAAGAACAAAAAATTCGCGAATGGTACTGTTTGGATGCTTTGCATATATGTTTCTTATACTATATAGAAGCAATATATACAAAGATTTCAACCGTCTACCTGTTCCATTCAATGTTCTAATTGTCGAAAGTTACAAATAATTTCCGATAAAGGATTAACAATGGGGCTCATTGTTCACTTAAACTTGAAGAACAAAAAATTGGCGAATTGTACTGTTTGGACGCTTTGCATATATGTTTCTTAGACTATATGGAAGCAATATATACAAAGATTTCAACCGTCTACGTGTTCCAATCATTGTTCTAATTGTCGAAATTTACAAATAATTTCCTTTAAAGGATTAACAATGGGGCTCGTTGTTCACTTAAACTTGAAGAACAAAAAATTGGAGAATTGTACTGTTTGGATGCTTTGCATATATGTTTCTTAGACTATTTAGAAGAAATATATAGAAAGATTTCACCCGTCTACCTGTACTATTCATTGTTCTACTTGTCGAAAGTTACAAATAATTTCCGATAAAGGATTAACAATGGGGCTCATTGTTCACTTAAACTTGAAGATCAAAAAATTGGCGAATGTTACTGTTTAGATGCTTTGCATATAGGTTTCTTAGACTATATAGAAGCAACATATAGAAAGATTTCAACCGTCTACCTGTTCTATTCATTGTTCTACTTGTAGAAAGTTACAAATAATTTCCGTTTCATGATTATCAATGGGGCTCGTTGTTCACTTAAAATTGAAGAACAAAAAATTGGCGAATGGTACTGTTTGGATGCTTTGTATATATGTTTCTTAGACTATATAGAAGCAATATATACAAAGATTTCAACCGCCTACCTGTTCCATTCATTGTTCTACTTGTCGGAATTTACAAATAATTTCCTTTAAAGGATTAACAATGGGGCTCGTTGTTCACTTAAACTTGAAGAACAATAAATTGGCGAATTGTACTGTTTGGATGCTTCGCATATATGTTTCTTAGACTATATAGAAGCAATATATACAAAGATTTCAACCGTCTACCTGTTCCATTCATTGTTCTACTTGTCGAAATTTACAAATAATTTCCTTTAAAGGATTAACAATGGGGCTCGTTGTTCACTTAAACTTGAAGAACAAAAAATTGGCGAATGGTACTGTTTGGATGCTTTGCACATACGTTTCGTAGGCTATATAGAAGCAATATATACAAAGATTTCAACCGTCTACCTGTTCCATTCATTGTTCTACTTGTCGAAATTTACAAATAATTTCCTTTAAAGGATTAACAATGGGGCTCGTAGTTCACTTAACCTTGAAGAACAAAAAATTGGCGAATTGTACTGTTTGGACGCTTTGCATATATGTTTCTTAGACTATATGGAAGCAATATATACAAAGATTTCAACCGTCTACGTGTTCCAATCATTGTTCTAATTGTCGAAATTTACAAATAATTTCCTTTAAAGGATTAACAATGGGGCTCGTTGTTCACTTAAACTTGAAGAACAAAAAATTGGAGAATTGTACTGTTTGGATGCTTTGCATATATGTTTCTTAGACTATTTAGAAGAAATATATAGAAAGATTTCACCCGTCTACCTGTACTATTCATTGTTCTACTTGTCGAAAGTTACAAATAATTTCCGATAAAGGATTAACAATGGGGCTCATTGTTCACTTAAACTTGAAGATCAAAAAATTGGCGAATGTTACTGTTTAGATGCTTTGCATATAGGTTTCTTAGACTATATAGAAGCAACATATAGAAAGATTTCAACCGTCTACCTGTTCTATTCATTGTTCTACTTGTAGAAAGTTACAAATAATTTCCGTTTCATGATTATCAATGGGGCTCGTTGTTCACTTAAAATTGAAGAACAAAAAATTGGCGAATGGTACTGTTTGGATGCTTTGTATATATGTTTCTTAGACTATATAGAAGCAATATATACAAAGATTTCAACCGCCTACCTGTTCCATTCATTGTTCTACTTGTCGGAATTTACAAATAATTTCCTTTAAAGGATTAACAATGGGGCTCGTTGTTCACTTAAACTTGAAGAACAATAAATTGGCGAATTGTACTGTTTGGATGCTTCGCATATATGTTTCTTAGACTATATAGAAGCAATATATACAATGATTTCAACCGTCTACCTGTTCCATTCATTGTTCTACTTGTTGAAAATTACAAATAATTTCCGATAAAGGATTAACCATTGGGGCTCATTGTTCACTTAAACTTGACGAACAAAAAATTGGCGAATGGTACTGTTTGGATGCTTTGCATATATCTTTCTTAGACTATATAGAAGCAATATATACAAAGATTTCAACCGTCTACCTGTTCCATTCATTGTTCTACTTGTCGAAAGTTGCAAATAATTTCCGATAACGGATTAACCATTGGGGCTCATTGTTCACTTAAACTTGAAGAACAAAAAATTGGCGAATGGTACTGTTCGGATGCTTTGCATATATGTTTCTTAGACTATATGGAAGCAATATATACAAGGATTTCAACCGTCTACCTGTTCCATTCATTGTTCTACTTGTCGAAAGTTACAAATAATTACGGAAAAGTATTAACCATTGGGGCTCATTGTTCACTTAAACTTGAAGAACAAAAAATTGGCGAATTGTACTGTTTGGATGCTTTGCATATATGTCTCTTAGACTATATAGAAGCAATATATACAAAGATTTCAACCGTCTACCTGTTCCATTCATTGTTCTACTTGTCGAAATTTACAAATAATTTCCTTTAAAGGATTAACAATGGGGCTCGTAGTTCACTTAACCTTGAAGAACAAAAAATTGGCGAATGGTACTGTTTGGATGCTTTGCATATATGTTTCTTATACTATATAGAAGCAATATTTACAAAGATTTCAACCGTCTACCTGTTCCATTCAATGTTCTACTTGTCGAAAGTTACAAATAATTTCCGATAAAGGATTAACAATGGGTCTCATTGTTCACTTAAACTTGAAGAACAAAAAATTGGCGAATGGTACTGTTTGGATGCTTTGCGTACATGTTTCTTAGACTATATGGAAGCAATATATACAATGATTTCAACCGTCTACCTGTTCCATTCATTGTTCTACTTGTAGAAAGTTACAAATAATTACCGATAAAGGATTAACCATTGGGGCTCATTGTTCACTTAAACTTGAAAAACAAAAAATAGGCGAATTGTACTGTTTGGATGCTTTGCATATATCTTTCTTAGACTATATGGAAGCAATATATACAATGATTTCAACCGTCTACCTGTTCCATTCATTGTTCTACTTGTAGAAAGTTACAAATAATTTCCGTTTCATGATTATCAATGGGGCTCGTTGTTCACTTACACTTGAAGAACAAAAAATTGGCGAATGGTACTGTTTGGATGCTTTGCATATATGTTTCTTAGATTATATAGAAGCAATATATACAAAGATTTCAACCGTCTAACTGTTCGATTCATTGTTCTACTTGTCGAAAATTACAAATAATTTCCGATAAAGGATTAACAATGGGGCTCGTTGTTCACTTAAACTTGAAGAACAAAAAATTGGCGAATGGTACTGTTTGGATGCTTTGCACATACGTTTCGTAGGCTATATAGAAGCAATATATACAAAGATTTCAACCGTCTACCTGTTCCATTCATTGTTCTACTTGTCGAAATTTACAAATAATTTCCTTTAAAGGATTAACAATGGGGCTCGTAGTTCACTTAACCTTGAAGAACAAAAAATTCGCGAATGGTACTGTTTGGATGCTTTGCATATATGTCTCTTAGACTATATAGAAGCAATATATACAAAGATTTCAACCGTCTACGTGTTCCAATCATTGTTCTACTTGTCGAAATTTACAAATAATTTCCTTTAAAGGATTAACAATGGTGCTCGTTGTTCACTTAAACTTGAAGAACAAAAAATTGGCGAATGGTACTGTTTGGATGCTTTGCACATACGTTTCGTAGGCTATATAGAAGCAATATATACAAAGATTTCAACCGTCTACCTGTTCCATTCATTGTTCTACTTGACGAAAGTTACAAATAATTTCCGATAAAGGATTAACAATGGGTCTCATTGTTCACTTAAACTTGAAGAACAAAAAATTGGCGAATGGTACTGTTTGGATGCTTTGCATATATGTTTCTTAGACTATATAGAAGCAATATATACATTGATTTCAACCGTCTACCTGTTCCATTCATTGTTCTACTTGTCGCAAGTTACAAATAATTACCGATAAAGGATTAACCATTGGGGCTCATTGTTCACTTAAACTTGAAAAACAAAAAATAGGCGAATTGTACTGTTTGGATGCTTTGCATATATCTTTCTTAGACTATATGGAAGCAATATATACAATGATTTCAACCGTCTACCTGTTCCATTCATTGTTCTACTTGTAGAAAGTTACAAATAATTTCCGTTTCATGATTATCAATGGGGCTCGTTGTTCACTTACACTTGAAGAACAAAAAATTGGCGAATGGTACTGTTTGGATGCTTTGCACATACGTTTCGTAGGCTATATAGAAGCAATATATACAAAGATTTCAACCGTCTACCTGTTCCATTCATTGTTCTACTTGTCGAAAGTTACAAATAATTTCCGATAAAGGATTAACAATGGGTCTCATTGTTCACTTAAACTTGAAGAACAAAAAATTGGCGAATGGTACTGTTTGGATGCTTTGCATATATGTTTCTTAGACTATATAGAAGCAATATATACATTGATTTCAACCGTCTACCTGTTCCATTCATTGTTCTACTTGTCGCAAGTTACAAATAATTTCCGTTAAAGTATTAACAATGGGGCTCGTAGTTCACTTAAACTTGAAGAACAAAAAATTGGCGAATGGTACTGTTTGGATGCTTTGGATATATGTTTCTTAGACTATATAGAAGCCATATATACAATGATTTCAACAGTCTACCTGTTCCATTCATTGTTCTACTTGTCGAAAGTTACAAATAATTTCCTTTAAAGGATTAACAATGGGGCTCGTTGTTCACTTAAACTTGAAGAACAAAAAATTGGCGAATGGTACTGTTTGGATGCTTTGCATATATGTTTCGTAGGCTATATAGAAGCAATATGTACAAAGATTTCAACCGTCTACCTGTTCCATTCATTGTTCTACTTGTCGAAAGTTACAAATAATTTCCGATAAAGGATTAACAATGGGGCTCATTGTTCACTTAAACTTGAAGGACAAACAATTGGCGAATGGTACTGTTTGGATGCTTTGCGTACATGTTTCTTAGACTATATGGAAGCAATATATACAAGGATTTCAACCGTCTACCTGTTCCATTCATTGTTCTACTTGTCGAAAGTTACAAATAATTACCGAAAAGTATTAACCATTGGGGCTCATTGTTCACTTAAACTTGAAGAACCAAAAATTGGCGAATTGTACTGTTTGGATGCTTTGCATATATGTCTCTTAGACTATATAGAAGCAATATATACAAAGATTTCAACCGTCTACCTGTTCCATTCATTGTTCTACTTGTCGAAATTTACAAATAATTTCCTTTAAAGGATTAACAATGGGGCTCGTAGTTCACTTAACCTTGAAGAACAATAATTTGGCGAATGGTACTGTTTGGATGCTTTGCATATATGTTTCTTATACTATATAGAAGCAATATATACAAAGATTTCAACCGTCTACCTGTTCCATTCAATGTTCTAATTGTCGAAAGTTACAAATAATTTCCGATAAAGGATTAACAATGGGGCTCATTGTTCACTTAAACTTGAAGAACAAAAAATTGGCGAATTGTACTGTTTGGACACTTTGCATATATGTTTCTTAGACTATATGGAAGCAATATATACAAAGATTTCAACCGTCTACCTGTTCCATTCATTGTTCTACTTGCCGAAAGTTGCAAATAATTTCCGATAACGGATTAACCATTGGGGCTCATTGTTCACTTAAACTTGAAGAACAAAAAATTGGCGAATGGTACTGTTCGGATGCTTTGCATATATGTTTCTTAGACTATATGGAAGCAATATATACAAGGATTTCAACCGTCTACCTGTTCCATTCATTGTTCTACTTGTCGAAAGTTACAAATAATTACGGAAAAGTATTAACAATTGGGGCTCATTGTTCACTTAAACTTGAAGAACAAAAAATTGGCGAATTGTACTGTTTGGATGCTTTGCATATATGTCTCTTAGACTATATAGAAGCAATATATACAAAGATTTCAACCGTCTACCTGTTCCATTCATTGTTCTACTTGTCGAAATTTACAAATAATTTCCTTTAAAGGATTAACAATGGGGCTCGTAGTTCACTTAACCTTGAAGAACAAAAAATTGGCGAATGGTACTGTTTGGATGCTTTGCATATATGTTTCTTATACTATATAGAAGCAATATATACAAAGATTTCAACCGTCTACCTGTTCCATTCAATGTTCTACTTGTCGAAAGTTACAAATAATTTCCGATAAAGGATTAACAATGGGTCTCATTGTTCACTTAAACTTGAAGAACAAAAAATTGGCGAATGGTACTGTTTGGATGCTTTGCGTACATGTTTCTTAGACTATATGGAAGCAATATATACAATGATTTCAACCGTCTACCTGTTCCATTCATTGTTCTACTTGTAGAAAGTTACAAATAATTACCGATAAAGGATTAACCATTGGGGCTCATTGTTCACTTAAACTTGAAAAACAAAAAATAGGCGAATTGTACTGTTTGGATGCTTTGCATATATCTTTCTTAGACTATATGGAAGCAATATATACAATGATTTCAACCGTCTACCTGTTCCATTCATTGTTCTACTTGTAGAAAGTTACAAATAATTTCCGTTTCATGATTATCAATGGGGCTCGTTGTTCACTTACACTTGAAGAACAAAAAATTGGCGAATGGTACTGTTTGGATGCTTTGCACATACGTTTCGTAGGCTATATAGAAGCAATATATACAAAGATTTCAACCGTCTACCTGTTCCATTCATTGTTCTACTTGTCGAAAGTTACAAATAATTTCCGATAAAGGATTAACAATGGGTCTCATTGTTCACTAAAACTTGAAGAACAAAAAATTGGCGAATGGTACTGTTTGGATGCTTTGCATATATGTTTCTTAGACTATATAGAAGCAATATATACATTGATTTCAACCGTCTACCTGTTCCATTCATTGTTCTACTTGTCGCAAGTTACAAATAATTTCCGTTAAAGTATTAACAATGGGGCTCGTAGTTCACTTAAACTTGAAGAACAAAAAATTGGCGAATGGTACTGTTTGGATGCTTTGGATATATGTTTCTTAGACTATATAGAAGCCATATATACAATGATTTCAACAGTCTACCTGTTCCATTCATTGTTCTACTTGTCGAAAGTTACAAATAATTTCCTTTAAAGGATTAACAATGGGGCTCGTTGTTCACTTAAACTTGAAGAACAAAAAATTGGCGAATGGTACTGTTTGGATGCTTTGCATATATGTTTCGTAGGCTATTTAGAAGCAATATGTACAAAGATTTCAACCGTCTACCTGTTCCATTCATTGTTCTACTTGTCGAAAGTTACAAATAATTTCCGATAAAGGATTAACAATGGGGCTCATTGTTCACTTAAACTTGAAGGACAAACAATTGGCGAATGGTACTGTTTGGATGCTTTGCGTACATGTTTCTTAGACTATATGGAAGCAATATATACAAGGATTTCAACCGTCTACCTGTTCCATTCATTGTTCTACTTGTCGAAAGTTACAAATAATTACCGAAAAGTATTAACCATTGGGGCTCATTGTTCACTTAAACTTGAAGAACCAAAAATTGGCGAATTGTACTGTTTGGATGCTTTGCATATATGTCTCTTAGACTATATAGAAGCAATATATACAAAGATTTCAACCGTCTACCTGTTCCATTCATTGTTCTACTTGTCGAAATTTACAAATAATTTCCTTTAAAGGATTAACAATGGGGCTCGTAGTTCACTTAACCTTGAAGAACAATAATTTGGCGAATGGTACTGTTTGGATGCTTTGCATATATGTTTCTTATACTATATAGAAGCAATATATACAAAGATTTCAACCGTCTACCTGTTCCATTCAATGTTCTAATAGTCGAAAGTTACAAATAATTTCCGATAAAGGATTAACAATGGGGCTCATTGTTCACTTAAACTTGAAGAACAAAAAATTGGCGAATTGTACTGTTTGGACACTTTGCATATATGTTTCTTAGACTATATGGAAGCAATATATACAAAGATTTCAACCGTCTACGTGTTCCAATCATTGTTCTACTTGTCGAAATTTACAAATAATTTCCTTTAAAGGATTAACAATGGGGCTCGTAGTTCACTTAACCTTGAAGAACAAAAAATTCGCGAATGGTACTGTTTGGATGCTTTGCATATATGTTTCTTATACTATATAGAAGCAATATATACAAAGATTTCAACCGTCTACCTGTTCCATTCAATGTTCTAATTGTCGAAAGTTACAAATAATTTCCGATAAAGGATTAACAATGGGGCTCATTGTTCACTTAAACTTGAAGAACAAAAAATTGGCGAATTGTACTGTTTGGACACTTTGCATATATGTTTCTTAGACTATATGGAAGCAATATATACAAAGATTTCAACCGTCTACGTGTTCCAATCATTGTTCTACTTGTCGAAATTTACAAATAATTTCCTTTAAAGGATTAACAATGGGGCTCGTAGTTCACTTAACCTTGAAGAACAAAAAATTCGCGAATGGTACTGTTTGGATGCTTTGCATATATGTTTCTTATACTATATAGAAGCAATATATACAAAGATTTCAACCGTCTACCTGTTCCATTCAATGTTCTAATTGTCGAAAGTTACAAA
The DNA here is from genome assembly GCA_963989415.1 of Cerceris ruficornis. Classification (NCBI taxonomy): domain Eukaryota; kingdom Metazoa; phylum Arthropoda; class Insecta; order Hymenoptera; family Crabronidae; genus Cerceris; species Cerceris ruficornis. The sequence goes on from CAXDIW010000076.1 coordinate 2,120,408, forward strand.
TAATTTCCGATAAAGGATTAACAATGGGGCTCATTGTTCACTTAAACTTGAAGAACAAAAAATTGGCGAATTGTACTGTTTGGACGCTTTGCATATATGTTTCTTAGACTATATGGAAGCAATATATACAAAGATTTCAACCGTCTACGTGTTCCAATCATTGTTCTAATTGTCGAAATTTACAAATAATTTCCTTTAAAGGATTAACAATGGGGCTCGTTGTTCACTTAAACTTGAAGAACAAAAAATTGGCGAATTGTACTGTTTGGATGCTTTGCATATATGTTTCTTAGACTATTTAGAAGAAATATATAGAAAGATTTCACCCGTCTACCTGTACTATTCATTGTTCTACTTGTCGAAAGTTACAAATAATTTCCGATAAAGGATTAACAATGGGGCTCATTGTTCACTTAAACTTGAAGATCAAAAAATTGGCGAATGTTACTGTTTAGATGCTTTGCATATAGGTTTCTTAGACTATATAGAAGCAACATATAGAAAGATTTCAACCGTCTACCTGTTCTATTCATTGTTCTACTTGTAGAAAGTTACAAATAATTTCCGTTTCATGATTATCAATGGGGCTCGTTGTTCACTTAAAATTGAAGAACAAAAAATTGGCGAATGGTACTGTTTGGATGCTTTGTATATATGTTTCTTAGACTATATAGAAGCAATATATACAAAGATTTCAACCGCCTACCTGTTCCATTCATTGTTCTACTTGTCGGAATTTACAAATAATTTCCTTTAAAGGATTAACAATGGGGCTCGTTGTTCACTTAAACTTGAAGAACAATAAATTGGCGAATTGTACTGTTTGGATGCTTCGCATATATGTTTCTTAGACTATATAGAAGCAATATATACAATGATTTCAACCGTCTACCTGTTCCATTCATTGTTCTACTTGTTGAAAATTACAAATAATTTCCGATAAAGGATTAACCATTGGGGCTCATTGTTCACTTAAACTTGAAGAACAAAAAATTGGCGAATGGTACTGTTTGGATGCTTTGGATATATGTTTCTTAGACTATATAGAAGCCATATATACAATGATTTCAACAGTCTACCTGTTCCATTCATTGTTCTACTTGTCGAAAGTTACAAATAATTTCCTTTAAAGGATTAACAATGGGGCTCGTTGTTCACTTAAACTTGAAGAACAAAAAATTGGCGAATGGTACTGTTTGGATGCTTTGCATATATGTTTCGTAGGCTATTTAGAAGCAATATGTACAAAGATTTCAACCGTCTACCTGTTCCATTCATTGTTCTACTTGTCGAAAGTTACAAATAATTTCCGATAAAGGATTAACAATGGGGCTCATTGTTCACTTAAACTTGAAGGACAAACAATTGGCGAATGGTACTGTTTGGATGCTTTGCGTACATGTTTCTTAGACTATATGGAAGCAATATATACAAGGATTTCAACCGTCTACCTGTTCCATTCATTGTTCTACTTGTCGAAATTTACAAATAATTTCCTTTAAAGGATTAACAATGGGGCTCGTAGTTCACTTAACCTTGAAGAACAAAAAATTGGCGAATGGTACTGTTTGGATGCTTTGCATATATGTTTCTTATACTATATAGAAGCAATATATACAAAGATTTCAACCGTCTACCTGTTCCATTCAATGTTCTACTTGTCGAAAGTTACAAATAATTTCCGATAAAGGATTAACAATGGGTCTCATTGTTCACTTAAACTTGAAGAACAAAAAATTGGCGAATGGTACTGTTTGGATGCTTTGCGTACATGTTTCTTAGACTATATGGAAGCAATATATACAATGATTTCAACCGTCTACCTGTTCCATTCATTGTTCTACTTGTAGAAAGTTACAAATAATTACCGATAAAGGATTAACCATTGGGGCTCATTGTTCACTTAAACTTGAAAAACAAAAAATAGGCGAATTGTACTGTTTGGATGCTTTGCATATATCTTTCTTAGACTATATGGAAGCAATATATACAATGATTTCAACCGTCTACCTGTTCCATTCATTGTTCTACTTGTAGAAAGTTACAAATAATTTCCGTTTCATGATTATCAATGGGGCTCGTTGTTCACTTACACTTGAAGAACAAAAAATTGGCGAATGGTACTGTTTGGATGCTTTGCACATACGTTTCGTAGGCTATATAGAAGCAATATATACAAAGATTTCAACCGTCTACCTGTTCCATTCATTGTTCTACTTGTCGAAAGTTACAAATAATTTCCGATAAAGGATTAACAATGGGTCTCATTGTTCACTAAAACTTGAAGAACAAAAAATTGGCGAATGGTACTGTTTGGATGCTTTGCATATATGTTTCTTAGACTATATAGAAGCAATATATACATTGATTTCAACCGTCTACCTGTTCCATTCATTGTTCTACTTGTCGCAAGTTACAAATAATTTCCGTTAAAGTATTAACAATGGGGCTCGTAGTTCACTTAAACTTGAAGAACAAAAAATTGGCGAATGGTACTGTTTGGATGCTTTGGATATATGTTTCTTAGACTATATAGAAGCCATATATACAATGATTTCAACAGTCTACCTGTTCCATTCATTGTTCTACTTGTCGAAAGTTACAAATAATTTCCTTTAAAGGATTAACAATGGGGCTCGTTGTTCACTTAAACTTGAAGAACAAAAAATTGGCGAATGGTACTGTTTGGATGCTTTGCATATATGTTTCGTAGGCTATTTAGAAGCAATATGTACAAAGATTTCAACCGTCTACCTGTTCCATTCATTGTTCTACTTGTCGAAAGTTACAAATAATTTCCGATAAAGGATTAACAATGGGGCTCATTGTTCACTTAAACTTGAAGGACAAACAATTGGCGAATGGTACTGTTTGGATGCTTTGCGTACATGTTTCTTAGACTATATGGAAGCAATATATACAAGGATTTCAACCGTCTACCTGTTCCATTCATTGTTCTACTTGTCGAAAGTTACAAATAATTACCGAAAAGTATTAACCATTGGGGCTCATTGTTCACTTAAACTTGAAGAACCAAAAATTGGCGAATTGTACTGTTTGGATGCTTTGCATATATGTCTCTTAGACTATATAGAAGCAATATATACAAAGATTTCAACCGTCTACCTGTTCCATTCATTGTTCTACTTGTCGAAATTTACAAATAATTTCCTTTAAAGGATTAACAATGGGGCTCGTAGTTCACTTAACCTTGAAGAACAATAATTTGGCGAATGGTACTGTTTGGATGCTTTGCATATATGTTTCTTATACTATATAGAAGCAATATATACAAAGATTTCAACCGTCTACCTGTTCCATTCAATGTTCTAATAGTCGAAAGTTACAAATAATTTCCGATAAAGGATTAACAATGGGGCTCATTGTTCACTTAAACTTGTAGAACAAAAAATTGGCTTATTGTACTGTTTGGACACTTTGCATATATGTTTCTTAGACTATATGGAAGCAATATATACAAAGATTTCAACCGTCTACGTGTTCCAATCATTGTTCTACTTGTCGAAATTTACAAATAATTTCCTTTAAAGGATTAACAATGGGGCTCGTAGTTCACTTAACCTTGAAGAACAAAAAATTCGCGAATGGTACTGTTTGGATGCTTTGCATATATGTTTCTTATACTATATAGAAGCAATATATACAAAGATTTCAACCGTCTACCTGTTCCATTCAATGTTCTAATTGTCGAAAGTTACAAATAATTTCCGATAAAGGATTAACAATGGGGCTCATTGTTCACTTAAACTTGAAGAACAAAAAATTGGCGAATTGTACTGTTTGGACACTTTGCATATATGTTTCTTAGACTATATGGAAGCAATATATACAAAGATTTCAACCGTCTACGTGTTCCAATCATTGTTCTACTTGTCGAAATTTACAAATAATTTCCTTTAAAGGATTAACAATGGGGCTCGTAGTTCACTTAACCTTGAAGAACAAAAAATTCGCGAATGGTACTGTTTGGATGCTTTGCATATATGTTTCTTATACTATATAGAAGCAATATATACAAAGATTTCAACCGTCTACCTGTTCCATTCAATGTTCTAATTGTCGAAAGTTACAAATAATTTCCGATAAAGGATTAACAATGGGGCTCATTGTTCACTTAAACTTGAAGAACAAAAAATTGGCGAATTGTACTGTTTGGACGCTTTGCATATATGTTTCTTAGACTATATGGAAGCAATATATACAAAGATTTCAACCGTCTACGTGTTCCAATCATTGTTCTAATTGTCGAAATTTACAAATAATTTCCTTTAAAGGATTAACAATGGGGCTCGTTGTTCACTTAAACTTGAAGAACAAAAAATTGGCGAATTGTACTGTTTGGATGCTTTGCATATATGTTTCTTAGACTATTTAGAAGAAATATATAGAAAGATTTCAACCGTCTACCTGTTCTATTCATTGTTCTACTTGTAGAAAGTTACAAATAATTTCCGTTTCATGATTATCAATGGGGCTCGTTGTTCACTTAAAATTGAAGAACAAAAAATTGGCGAATGGTACTGTTTGGATGCTTTGTATATATGTTTCTTAGACTATATAGAAGCAATATATACAAAGATTTCAACCGCCTACCTGTTCCATTCATTGTTCTACTTGTCGGAATTTACAAATAATTTCCTTTAAAGGATTAACAATGGGGCTCGTTGTTCACTTAAACTTGAAGAACAATAAATTGGCGAATTGTACTGTTTGGATGCTTCGCATATATGTTTCTTAGACTATATAGAAGCAATATATACAATGATTTCAACCGTCTACCTGTTCCATTCATTGTTCTACTTGTTGAAAATTACAAATAATTTCCGATAAAGGATTAACCATTGGGGCTCATTGTTCACTTAAACTTGAAGAACAAAAAATTGGCGAATGGTACTGTTTGGATGCTTTGGATATATGTTTCTTAGACTATATAGAAGCCATATATACAATGATTTCAACAGTCTACCTGTTCCATTCATTGTTCTACTTGTCGAAAGTTACAAATAATTTCCTTTAAAGGATTAACAATGGGGCTCGTTGTTCACTTAAACTTGAAGAACAAAAAATTGGCGAATGGTACTGTTTGGATGCTTTGCATATATGTTTCGTAGGCTATTTAGAAGCAATATGTACAAAGATTTCAACCGTCTACCTGTTCCATTCATTGTTCTACTTGTCGAAAGTTACAAATAATTTCCGATAAAGGATTAACAATGGGGCTCATTGTTCACTTAAACTTGAAGGACAAACAATTGGCGAATGGTACTGTTTGGATGCTTTGCGTACATGTTTCTTAGACTATATGGAAGCAATATATACAATGATTTCAACCGTCTACCTGTTCCATTCATTGTTCTACTTGTAGAAAGTTACAAATAATTACCGATAAAGGATTAACCATTGGGGCTCATTGTTCACTTAAACTTGAAAAACAAAAAATAGGCGAATTGTACTGTTTGGATGCTTTGCATATATCTTTCTTAGACTATATGGAAGCAATATATACAATGATTTCAACCGTCTACCTGTTCCATTCATTGTTCTACTTGTAGAAAGTTACAAATAATTTCCGTTTCATGATTATCAATGGGGCTCGTTGTTCACTTACACTTGAAGAACAAAAAATTGGCGAATGGTACTGTTTGGATGCTTTGCATATATGTTTCTTAGATTATATAGAAGCAATATATACAAAGATTTCAACCGTCTAACTGTTCGATTCATTGTTCTACTTGTCGAAAATTACAAATAATTTCCGATAAAGGATTAACAATGGGGCTCGTTGTTCACTTAAACTTGAAGAACAAAAAATTGGCGAATGGTACTGTTTGGATGCTTTGCACATACGTTTCGTAGGCTATATAGAAGCAATATATACAAAGATTTCAACCGTCTACCTGTTCCATTCATTGTTCTACTTGTCGAAATTTACAAATAATTTCCTTTAAAGGATTAACAATGGGGCTCGTAGTTCACTTAACCTTGAAGAACAAAAAATTCGCGAATGGTACTGTTTGGATGCTTTGCATATATGTCTCTTAGACTATATAGAAGCAATATATACAAAGATTTCAACCGTCTACGTGTTCCAATCATTGTTCTACTTGTCGAAATTTACAAATAATTTCCTTTAAAGGATTAACAATGGTGCTCGTTGTTCACTTAAACTTGAAGAACAAAAAATTGGCGAATGGTACTGTTTGGATGCTTTGCACATACGTTTCGTAGGCTATATAGAAGCAATATATACAAAGATTTCAACCGTCTACCTGTTCCATTCATTGTTCTACTTGACGAAAGTTACAAATAATTTCCGATAAAGGATTAACAATGGGTCTCATTGTTCACTTAAACTTGTAGAACAAAAAATTGGCGAATGGTACTGTTTGGATGCTTTGCATATATGTTTCTTAGACTATATAGAAGCAATATATACATTGATTTCAACCGTCTACCTGTTCCATTCATTGTTCTACTTGTCGCAAGTTACAAATAATTACCGATAAAGGATTAACCATTGGGGCTCATTGTTCACTTAAACTTGAAAAACAAAAAATAGGCGAATTGTACTGTTTGGATGCTTTGCATATATCTTTCTTAGACTATATGGAAGCAATATATACAATGATATCAACCGTCTACCTGTTCCATTCATTGTTCTACTTGTAGAAAGTTACAAATAATTTCCGTTTCATGATTATCAATGGGGCTCGTTGTTCACTTAAACTTGAAGAACAAAAAATTGGCGAATGGTACTGTTTGGATGCTTTGCATATATGTTTCGTAGGCTATATAGAAGCAATATGTACAAAGATTTCAACCGCCTACCTGTTCCATTCATTGTTCTACTTGTCGAAAGTTACAAATAATTTCCGATAAAGGATTAACAATGGGGCTCATTGTTCACTTAAACTTGAAGGACAAACAATTGGCGAATGGTACTGTTTGGATGCTTTGCGTACATGTTTCTTAGACTATATGGAAGCAATATATACAAGGATTTCAACCGTCTACCTGTTCCATTCATTGTTCTACTTGTCGAAAGTTACAAATAATTACCGAAAAGTATTAACCATTGGGGCTCATTGTTCACTTAAACTTGAAGAACCAAAAATTGGCGAATTGTACTGTTTGGATGCTTTGCATATATGTCTCTTAGACTATATAGAAGCAATATATACAAAGATTTCAACCGTCTACCTGTTCCATTCATTGTTCTACTTGTCGAAATTTACAAATAATTTCCTTTAAAGGATTAACAATGGGGCTCGTAGTTCACTTAACCTTGAAGAACAATAATTTGGCGAATGGTACTGTTTGGATGCTTTGCATATATGTTTCTTATACTATATAGAAGCAATATATACAAAGATTTCAACCGTCTACCTGTTCCATTCAATGTTCTAATTGTCGAAAGTTACAAATAATTTCCGATAAAGGATTAACAATGGGGCTCATTGTTCACTTAAACTTGAAGAACAAAAAATTGGCGAATTGTACTGTTTGGACACTTTGCATATATGTTTCTTAGACTATATGGAAGCAATATATACAAAGATTTCAACCGTCTACGTGTTCCAATCATTGTTCTACTTGTCGAAATTTACAAATAATTTCCTTTAAAGGATTAACAATGGGGCTCGTAGTTCACTTAACCTTGAAGAACAAAAAATTCGCGAATGGTACTGTTTGGATGCTTTGCATATATGTTTCTTATACTATATAGAAGCAATATATACAAAGATTTCAACCGTCTACCTGTTCCATTCAATGTTCTAATTGTCGAAAGTTACAAATAATTTCCGATAAAGGATTAACAATGGGGCTCATTGTTCACTTAAACTTGAAGAACAAAAAATTGGCGAATTGTACTGTTTGGACGCTTTGCATATATGTTTCTTAGACTATATGGAAGCAATATATACAAAGATTTCAACCGTCTACGTGTTCCAATCATTGTTCTAATTGTCGAAATTTACAAATAATTTCCTTTAAAGGATTAACAATGGGGCTCGTTGTTCACTTAAACTTGAAGAACAAAAAATTGGCGAATTGTACTGTTTGGATGCTTTGCATATATGTTTCTTAGACTATTTAGAAGAAATATATAGAAAGATTTCACCCGTCTACCTGTACTATTCATTGTTCTACTTGTCGAAAGTTACAAATAATTTCCGATAAAGGATTAACAATGGGGCTCATTGTTCACTTAAACTTGAAGATCAAAAAATTGGCGAATGTTACTGTTTAGATGCTTTGCATATAGGTTTCTTAGACTATATAGAAGCAACATATAGAAAGATTTCAACCGTCTACCTGTTCTATTCATTGTTCTACTTGTAGAAAGTTACAAATAATTTCCGTTTCATGATTATCAATGGGGCTCGTTGTTCACTTAAAATTGAAGAACAAAAAATTGGCGAATGGTACTGTTTGGATGCTTTGTATATATGTTTCTTAGACTATATAGAAGCAATATATACAAAGATTTCAACCGCCTACCTGTTCCATTCATTGTTCTACTTGTCGGAATTTACAAATAATTTCCTTTAAAGGATTAACAATGGGGCTCGTTGTTCACTTAAACTTGAAGAACAATAAATTGGCGAATTGTACTGTTTGGATGCTTCGCATATATGTTTCTTAGACTATATAGAAGCAATATATACAATGATTTCAACCGTCTACCTGTTCCATTCATTGTTCTACTTGTTGAAAATTACAAATAATTTCCGATAAAGGATTAACCATTGGGGCTCATTGTTCACTTAAACTTGAAGAACAAAAAATTGGCGAATGGTACTGTTTGGATGCTTTGGATATATGTTTCTTAGACTATATAGAAGCCATATATACAATGATTTCAACAGTCTACCTGTTCCATTCATTGTTCTACTTGTCGAAAGTTACAAATAATTTCCTTTAAAGGATTAACAATGGGGCTCGTTGTTCACTTAAACTTGAAGAACAAAAAATTGGCGAATGGTACTGTTTGGATGCTTTGCATATATGTTTCGTAGGCTATTTAGAAGCAATATGTACAAAGATTTCAACCGTCTACCTGTTCCATTCATTGTTCTACTTGTCGAAAGTTACAAATAATTTCCGATAAAGGATTAACAATGGGGCTCATTGTTCACTTAAACTTGAAGGACAAACAATTGGCGAATGGTACTGTTTGGATGCTTTGCGTACATGTTTCTTAGACTATATGGAAGCAATATATACAAGGATTTCAACCGTCTACCTGTTCCATTCATTGTTCTACTTGTCGAAATTTACAAATAATTTCCTTTAAAGGATTAACAATGGGGCTCGTAGTTCACTTAACCTTGAAGAACAAGAAATTGGCGAATGGTACTGTTTGGATGCTTTGCATATATGTTTCTTATACTATATAGAAGCAATATATACAAAGATTTCAACCGTCTACCTGTTCCATTCAATGTTCTACTTGTCGAAAGTTACAAATAATTTCCGATAAAGGATTAACAATGGGTCTCATTGTTCACTTAAACTTGAAGAACAAAAAATTGGCGAATGGTACTGTTTGGATGCTTTGCGTACATGTTTCTTAGACTATATGGAAGCAATATATACAATGATTTCAACCGTCTACCTGTTCCATTCATTGTTCTACTTGTAGAAAGTTACAAATAATTACCGATAAAGGATTAACCATTGGGGCTCATTGTTCACTTAAACTTGAAAAACAAAAAATAGGCGAATTGTACTGTTTGGATGCTTTGCATATATCTTTCTTAGACTATATGGAAGCAATATATACAATGATTTCAACCGTCTACCTGTTCCATTCATTGTTCTACTTGTAGAAAGTTACAAATAATTTCCGTTTCATGATTATCAATGGGGCTCGTTGTTCACTTACACTTGAAGAACAAAAAATTGGCGAATGTTACTGTTTGGATGCTTTGCATATATGTTTCTTAGATTATATAGAAGCAATATGTACAAAGATTTCAACCGTCTAACTGTTCGATTCATTGTTCTACTTGTCGAAAATTACAAATAATTTCCGATAAAGGATTAACAATGGGGCTCGTTGTTCACTTAAACTTGAAGAACAAAAAATTGGCGAATGGTACTGTTTGGATGCTTTGCACATACGTTTCGTAGGCTATATAGAAGCAATATATACAAAGATTTCAACCGTCTACCTGTTCCATTCATTGTTCTACTTGTCGAAATTTACAAATAATTTCCTTTAAAGGATTAACAATGGGGCTCGTAGTTCACTTAACCTTGAAGAACAAAAAATTCGCGAATGGTACTGTTTGGATGCTTTGCATATATGTCTCTTAGACTATATAGAAGCAATATATACAAAGATTTCAACCGTCTACGTGTTCCAATCATTGTTCTACTTGTCGAAATTTACAAATAATTTCCTTTAAAGGATTAACAATGGTGCTCGTTGTTCACTTAAACTTGAAGAACAAAAAATTGGCGAATGGTACTGTTTGGATGCTTTGCACATACGTTTCGTAGGCTATATAGAAGCAATATATACAAAGATTTCAACCGTCTACCTGTTCCATTCATTGTTCTACTTGACGAAAGTTACAAATAATTTCCGATAAAGGATTAACAATGGGTCTCATTGTTCACTTAAACTTGTAGAACAAAAAATTGGCGAATGGTACTGTTTGGATGCTTTGCATATATGTTTCTTAGACTATATAGAAGCAATATATACATTGATTTCAACCGTCTACCTGTTCCATTCATTGTTCTACTTGTCGCAAGTTACAAATAATTACCGATAAAGGATTAACCATTGGGGCTCATTGTTCACTTAAACTTGAAAAACAAAAAATAGGCGAATTGTACTGTTTGGATGCTTTGCATATATCTTTCTTAGACTATATGGAAGCAATATATACAATGATTTCAACCGTCTACCTGTTCCATTCATTGTTCTACTTGTAGAAAGTTACAAATAATTTCCGTTTCATGATTATCAATGGGGCTCGTTGTTCACTTAAACTTGAAGAACAAAAAATTGGCGAATGGTACTGTTTGGATGCTTTGCACATATGTTTCGTAGGCTATATAGAAGCAATATGTACAAAGATTTCAACCGTCTACCTGTTCCATTCATTGTTCTACTTGTCGAAAGTTACAAATAATTTCCGATAAAGGATTAACAATGGGGCTCATTGTTCACTTAAACTTGAAGGACAAACAATTGGCGAATGGTACTGTTTGGATGCTTTGCGTACATGTTTCTTAGACTATATGGAAGCAATATATACAAGGATTTCAACCGTCTACCTGTTCCATTCATTGTTCTACTTGTCGAAAGTTACAAATAATTACCGAAAAGTATTAACCATTGGGGCTCATTCTTCACTTAAACTTGAAGAACCAAAAATTGGCGAATTGTACTGTTTGGATGCTTTGCATATATGTCTCTTAGACTATATAGAAGCAATATATACAAAGATTTCAACCGTCTACCTGTTCCATTCATTGTTCTACTTGTCGAAATTTACAAATAATTTCCTTTAAAGGATTAACAATGGGGCTCGTAGTTCACTTAACCTTGAAGAACAATAATTTGGCGAATGGTACTGTTTGGATGCTTTGCATATATGTTTCTTATACTATATAGAAGCAATATATACAAAGATTTCAACCGTCTACCTGTTCCATTCAATGTTCTAATTGTCGAAAGTTACAAATAATTTCCGATAAAGGATTAACAATGGGGCTCATTGTTCACTTAAACTTGAAGAACAAAAAATTGGCGAATTGTACTGTTTGGACACTTTGCATATATGTTTCTTAGACTATATGGAAGCAATATATACAAAGATTTCAACCGTCTACGTGTTCCAATCATTGTTCTACTTGTCGAAATTTACAAATAATTTCCTTTAAAGGATTAACAATGGGGCTCGTAGTTCACTTAACCTTGAAGAACAAAAAATTCGCGAATGGTACTGTTTGGATGCTTTGCATATATGTTTCTTATACTATATAGAAGCAATATATACAAAGATTTCAACCGTCTACCTGTTCCATTCAATGTTCTAATTGTCGAAAGTTACAAATAATTTCCGATAAAGGATTAACAATGGGGCTCATTGTTCACTTAAACTTGAAGAACAAAAAATTGGCGAATTGTACTGTTTGGACGCTTTGCATATATGTTTCTTAGACTATATGGAAGCAATATATACAAAGATTTCAACCGTCTACGTGTTCCAATCATTGTTCTAATTGTCGAAATTTACAAATAATTTCCTTTAAAGGATTAACAATGGGGCTCGTTGATCACTTAAACTTGAAGAACAAAAAATTGGCGAATTGTACTGTTTGGATGCTTTGCATATATGTTTCTTAGACTATTTAGAAGAAATATATAGAAAGATTTCACCCGTCTACCTGTACTATTCATTGTTCTACTTGTCGAAAGTTACAAATAATTTCCGATAAAGGATTAACAATGGGGCTCATTGTTCACTTAAACTTGAAGATCAAAAAATTGGCGAATGTTACTGTTTAGATGCTTTGCATATAGGTTTCTTAGACTATATAGAAGCAACATATAGAAAGATTTCAACCGTCTACCTGTTCTATTCATTGTTCTACTTGTAGAAAGTTACAAATAATTTCCGTTTCATGATTATCAATGGGGCTCGTTGTTCACTTAAAATTGAAGAACAAAAAATTGGCGAATGGTACTGTTTGGATGCTTTGTATATATGTTTCTTAGACTATATAGAAGCAATATATACAAAGATTTCAACCGCCTACCTGTTCCATTCATTGTTCTACTTGTCGGAATTTACAAATAATTTCCTTTAAAGGATTAACAATGGGGCTCGTTGTTCACTTAAACTTGAAGAACAATAAATTGGCGAATTGTACTGTTTGGATGCTTCGCATATATGTTTCTTAGACTATATAGAAGCAATATATACAATGATTTCAACCGTCTACCTGTTCCATTCATTGTTCGACTTGTTGAAAATTACAAATAATTTCCGATAAAGGATTAACCATTGGGGCTCATTGTTCACTTAAACTTGAAGAACAAAAAATTGGCGAATGGTACTGTTTGGATGCTTTGCATATATCTTTCTTAGACTATATAGAAGCAATATATACAAAGATTTCAACCGTCTACCTGTTCCATTCATTGTTCTACTTGTCGAAAGTTGCAAATAATTTCCGATAACGGATTAACCATTGGGGCTCATTGTTCACTTAAACTTGAAGAACAAAAAATTGGCGAATGGTACTGTTCGGATGCTTTGCATATATGTTTCTTAGACTATATGGAAGCAATATATACAAGGATTTCAACCGTCTACCTGTTCCATTCATTGTTCTACTTGTCGAAAGTTACAAATAATTACGGAAAAGTATTAACCATTGGGGCTCATTGTTCACTTAAACTTGAAGAACAAAAAATTGGCGAATTGTACTGTTTGGATGCTTTGCATATATGTCTCTTAGACTATATAGAAGCAATATATACAAAGATTTCAGCCGTCTACCTGTTCCATTCATTGTTCTACTTGTCGAAATTTACAAATAATTTCCTTTAAAGGATTAACAATGGGGCTCGTAGTTCACTTAACCTTGAAGAACAAAAAATTGGCGAATGGTACTGTTTGGATGCTTTGCATATATGTTTCTTATACTATATAGAAGCAATATATACAAAGATTTCAACCGTCTACCTGTTCCATTCAATGTTCTACTTGTCGAAAGTTACAAATAATTTCCGATAAAGGATTAACAATGGGTCTCATTGTTCACTTAAACTTGAAGAACAAAAAATTGGCGAATGGTACTGTTCGGATGCTTTGCGTACATGTTTCTTAGACTATATGGAAGGAATATATACAATGATTTCAACCGTCTACCTGTTCCATTCATTGTTCTACTTGTAGAAAGTTACAAATAATTTCCGTTTCATGATTATCAATGGGGCTCGTTGTTCACTTACACTTGAAGAACAAAAAATTGGCGAATGGTACTGTTTGGATGCTTTGCATATATGTTTCTTAGATTATATAGAAGCAATATATACAAAGATTTCAACCGTCTAACTGTTCGATTCATTGTTCTACTTGTCGAAAATTACAAATAATTTCCGATAAAGGATTAACAATGGGGCTCGTTGTTCACTTAAACTTGAAGAACAAAAAATTGGCGAATGGTACTGTTTGGATGCTTTGCATATATCTTTCTTAGACTATATAGAAGCAATATATACAAAGATTTCAACCGTCTACCTGTTCCATTCATTGTTCTACTTGTCGAAAGTTGCAAATAATTTCCGATAACGGATTAACCATTGGGGCTCATTGTTCACTTAAACTTGAAGAACAAAAAATTGGCGAATGGTACTGTTCGGATGCTTTGCATATATGTTTCTTAGACTATATGGAAGCAATATATACAAGGATTTCAACCGTCTACCTGTTCCATTCATTGTTCTACTTGTCGAAAGTTACAAATAATTACGGAAAAGTATTAACCATTGGGGCTCATTGTTCACTTAAACTTGAAGAACAAAAAATTGGCGAATTGTACTGTTTGGATGCTTTGCATATATGTCTCTTAGACTATATAGAAGCAATATATACAAAGATTTCAGCCGTCTACCTGTTCCATTCATTGTTCTACTTGTCGAAATTTACAAATAATTTCCTTTAAAGGATTAACAATGGGGCTCGTAGTTCACTTAACCTTGAAGAACAATAATTTGGCGAATGGTACTGTTTGGATGCTTTGCATATATGTTTCTTATACTATATAGAAGCAATATATACAAAGATTTCAACCGTCTACCTGTTCCATTCAATGTTCTAATAGTCGAAAGTTACAAATAATTTCCGATAAAGGATTAACAATGGGGCTCATTGTTCACTTAAACTTGAAGAACAAAAAATTGGCGAATTGTACTGTTTGGACACTTTGCATATATGTTTCTTAGACTATATGGAAGCAATATATACAAAGATTTCAACCGTCTACGTGTTCCAATCATTGTTCTACTTGTCGAAATTTACAAATAATTTCCTTTAAAGGATTAACAATGGGGCTCGTAGTTCACTTAACCTTGAAGAACAAAAAATTCGCGAATGGTACTGTTTGGATGCTTTGCATATATGTTTCTTATACTATATAGAAGCAATATATACAAAGATTTCAACCGTCTACCTGTTCCATTCAATCTTCTAATTGTCGAAAGTTACAAATAATTTCCGATAAAGGATTAACAATGGGGCTCATTGTTCACTTAAACTTGAAGAACAAAAAATTGGCGAATTGTACTGTTTGGACACTTTGCATATATGTTTCTTAGACTATATGGAAGCAATATATACAAAGATTTCAACCGTCTACGTGTTCCAATCATTGTTCTACTTGTCGAAATTTACAAATAATTTCCTTTAAAGGATTAACAATGGGGCTCGTAGTTCACTTAACCTTGAAGAACAAAAAATTCGCGAATGGTACTGTTTGGATGCTTTGCATATATGTTTCTTATACTATATAGAAGCAATATATACAAAGATTTCAACCGTCTACCTGTTCCATTCAATGTTCTAATTGTCGAAAGTTACAAATAATTTCCGATAAAGGATTAACAATGGGGCTCATTGTTCACTTAAACTTGAAGAACAAAAAATTGGCGAATTGTACTGTTTGGACGCTTTGCATATATGTTTCTTAGACTATATGGAAGCAATATATACAAAGATTTCAACCGTCTACGTGTTCCAATCATTGTTCTAATTGTCGAAATTTACAAATAATTTCCTTTAAAGGATTAACAATGGGGCTCGTTGTTCACTTAAACTTGAAGAACAAAAAATTGGCGAATTGTACTGTTTGGATGCTTTGCATATATGTTTCTTAGACTATTTAGAAGAAATATATAGAAAGATTTCACCCGTCTACCTGTACTATTCATTGTTCTACTTGTCGAAAGTTACAAATAATTTCCGATAAAGGATTAACAATGGGGCTCATTGTTCACTTAAACTTGAAGATCAAAAAATTGGCGAATGTTACTGTTTAGATGCTTTGCATATAGGTTTCTTAGACTATATAGAAGCAACATATAGAAAGATTTCAACCGTCTACCTGTTCTATTCATTGTTCTACTTGTAGAAAGTTACAAATAATTTCCGTTTCATGATTATCAATGGGGCTCGTTGTTCACTTAAAATTGAAGAACAAAAAATTGGCGAATGGTACTGTTTGGATGCTTTGTATATATGTTTCTTAGACTATATAGAAGCAATATATACAAAGATTTCAACCGCCTACCTGTTCCATTCATTGTTCTACTTGTCGGAATTTACAAATAATTTCCTTTAAAGGATTAACAATGGGGCTCGTTGTTCACTTAAACTTGAAGAACAATAAATTGGCGAATTGTACTGTTTGGATGCTTCGCATATATGTTTCTTAGACTATATAGAAGCAATATATACAATGATTTCAACCGTCTACCTGTTCCATTCATTGTTCTACTTGTTGAAAATTACAAATAATTTCCGATAAAGGATTAACCATTGGGGCTCATTGTTCACTTAAACTTGAAGAACAAAAAATTGGCGAATGGTACTGTTTGGATGCTTTGGATATATGTTTCTTAGACTATATAGAAGCCATATATACAATGATTTCAACAGTCTACCTGTTCCATTCATTGTTCTACTTGTCGAAAGTTACAAATAATTTCCTTTAAAGGATTAACAATGGGGCTCGTTGTTCACTTAAACTTGAAGAACAAAAAATTGGCGAATGGTACTGTTTGGATGCTTTGCATATATGTTTCGTAGGCTATTTAGAAGCAATATGTACAAAGATTTCAACCGTCTACCTGTTCCATTCATTGTTCTACTTGTCGAAAGTTACAAATAATTTCCGATAAAGGATTAACAATGGGGCTCATTGTTCACTTAAACTTGAAGGACAAACAATTGGCGAATGGTACTGTTTGGATGCTTTGCGTACATGTTTCTTAGACTATATGGAAGCAATATATACAAGGATTTCAACCGTCTACCTGTTCCATTCATTGTTCTACTTGTCGAAATTTACAAATAATTTCCTTTAAAGGATTAACAATGGGGCTCGTAGTTCACTTAACCTTGAAGAACAAAAAATTGGCGAATGGTACTGTTTGGATGCTTTGCATATATGTTTCTTATACTATATAGAAGCAATATATACAAAGATTTCAACCGTCTACCTGTTCCATTCAATGTTCTACTTGTCGAAAGTTACAAATAATTTCCGATAAAGGATTAACAATGGGTCTCATTGTTCACTTAAACTTGAAGAACAAAAAATTGGCGAATGGTACTGTTTGGATGCTTTGCGTACATGTTTCTTAGACTATATGGAAGCAATATATACAATGATTTCAACCGTCTACCTGTTCCATTCATTGTTCTACTTGTAGAAAGTTACAAATAATTACCGATAAAGGATTAACCATTGGGGCTCATTGTTCACTTAAACTTGAAAAACAAAAAATAGGCGAATTGTACTGTTTGGATGCTTTGCATTTATCTTTCTTAGACTATATGGAAGCAATATATACAATGATTTCAACCGTCTACCTGTTCCATTCATTGTTCTACTTGTAGAAAGTTACAAATAATTTCCGTTTCATGATTATCAATGGGGCTCGTTGTTCACTTACACTTGAAGAACAAAAAATTGGCGAATGGTACTGTTTGGATGCTTTGCATATATGTTTCTTAGATTATATAGAAGCAATATATACAAAGATTTCAACCGTCTAACTGTTCGATTCATTGTTCTACTTGTCGAAAATTACAAATAATTTCCGATAAAGGATTAACAATGGGGCTCGTTGTTCACTTAAACTTGAAGAACAAAAAATTGGCGAATGGTACTGTTTGGATGCTTTGCACATACGTTTCGTAGGCTATATAGAAGCAATATATACAAAGATTTCAACCGTCTACCTGTTCCATTCATTGTTCTACTTGTCGAAATTTACAAATAATTTCCTTTAAAGGATTAACAATGGGGCTCGTAGTTCACTTAACCTTGAAGAACAAAAAATTCGCGAATGGTACTGTTTGGATGCTTTGCATATATGTCTCTTAGACTATATAGAAGCAATATATACAAAGATTTCAACCGTCTACGTGTTCCAATCATTGTTCTACTTGTCGAAATTTACAAATAATTTCCTTTAAAGGATTAACAATGGTGCTCGTTGTTCACTTAAACTTGAAGAACAAAAAATTGGCGAATGGTACTGTTTGGATGCTTTGCACATACGTTTCGTAGGCTATATAGAAGCAATATATACAAAGATTTCAACCGTCTACCTGTTCCATTCATTGTTCTACTTGACGAAAGTTACAAATAATTTCCGATAAAGGATTAACAATGGGTCTCATTGTTCACTTAAACTTGTAGAACAAAAAATTGGCGAATGGTACTGTTTGGATGCTTTGCATATATGTTTCTTAGACTATATAGAAGCAATATATACATTGATTTCAACCGTCTACCTGTTCCATTCATTGTTCTACTTGTCGCAAGTTACAAATAATTACCGATAAAGGATTAACCATTGGGGCTCATTGTTCACTTAAACTTGAAAAACAAAAAATAGGCGAATTGTACTGTTTGGATGCTTTGCATATATCTTTCTTAGACTATATGGAAGCAATATATACAATGATTTCAACCGTCTACCTGTTCCATTCATTGTTCTACTTGTAGAAAGTTACAAATAATTTCCGTTTCATGATTATCAATGGGGCTCGTTGTTCACTTAAACTTGAAGAACAAAAAATTGGCGAATGGTACTGTTTGGATGCTTTGCATATATGTTTCGTAGGCTATATAGAAGCAATATGTACAAAGATTTCAACCGTCTACCTGTTCCATTCATTGTTCTACTTGTCGAAAGTTACAAATAATTTCCGATAAAGGATTAACAATGGGGCTCATTGTTCACTTAAACTTGAAGGACAAACAATTGGCGAATGGTACTGTTTGGATGCTTTGCGTACATGTTTCTTAGACTATATGGAAGCAATATATACAAGGATTTCAACCGTCTACCTGTTCCATTCATTGTTCTACTTGTCGAAAGTTACAAATAATTACCGAAAAGTATTAACCATTGGGGCTCATTGTTCACTTAAACTTGAAGAACCAAAAATTGGCGAATTGTACTGTTTGGATGCTTTGCATATATGTCTCTTAGACTATATAGAAGCAATATATACAAAGATTTCAACCGTCTACCTGTTCCATTCATTGTTCTACTTGTCGAAATTTACAAATAATTTCCTTTAAAGGATTAACAATGGGGCTCGTAGTTCACTTAACCTTGAAGAACAATAATTTGGCGAATGGTACTGTTTGGATGCTTTGCATATATGTTTCTTATACTATATAGAAGCAATATATACAAAGATTTCAACCGTCTACCTGTTCCATTCAATGTTCTAATTGTCGAAAGTTACAAATAATTTCCGATAAAGGATTAACAATGGGGCTCATTGTTCACTTAAACTTGAAGAACAAAAAATTGGCGAATTGTACTGTTTGGACACTTTGCATATATGTTTCTTAGACTATATGGAAGCAATATATACAAAGATTTCAACCGTCTACGTGTTCCAATCATTGTTCTACTTGTCGAAATTTACAAATAATTTCCTTTAAAGGATTAACAATGGGGCTCGTAGTTCACTTAACCTTGAAGAACAAAAAATTGGCGAATGGTACTGTTTGGATGCTTTGCATATATGTTTCTTATACTATATAGAAGCAATATATACAAAGATTTCAACCGTCTACCTGTTCCATTCAATGTTCTAATTGTCGAAAGTTACAAATAATTTCCGATAAAGGATTAACAATGGGGCTCATTGTTCACTTAAACTTGAAGAACAAAAAATTGGCGAATTGTACTGTTTGGACGCTTTGCATATATGTTTCTTAGACTATATGGAAGCAATATATACAAAGATTTCAACCGTCTACGTGTTCCAATCATTGTTCTAATTGTCGAAATTTACAAATAATTTCCTTTAAAGGATTAACAATGGGGCTCGTTGATCACTTAAACTTGAAGAACAAAAAATTGGCGAATTGTACTGTTTGGATGCTTTGCATATATGTTTCTTAGACTATTTAGAAGAAATATATAGAAAGATTTCACCCGTCTACCTGTACTATTCATTGTTCTACTTGTCGAAAGTTACAAATAATTTCCGATAAAGGATTAACAATGGGGCTCATTGTTCACTTAAACTTGAAGATCAAAAAATTGGCGAATGTTACTGTTTAGATGCTTTGCATATAGGTTTCTTAGACTATATAGAAGCAACATATAGAAAGATTTCAACCGTCTACCTGTTCTATTCATTGTTCTACTTGTAGAAAGTTACAAATAATTTCCGTTTCATGATTATCAATGGGGCTCGTTGTTCACTTAAAATTGAAGAACAAAAAATTGGCGAATGGTACTGTTTGGATGCTTTGTATATATGTTTCTTAGACTATATAGAAGCAATATATACAAAGATTTCAACCGCCTACCTGTTCCATTCATTGTTCTACTTGTCGGAATTTACAAATAATTTCCTTTAAAGGATTAACAATGGGGCTCGTTGTTCACTTAAACTTGAAGAACAATAAATTGGCGAATTGTACTGTTTGGATGCTTCGCATATATGTTTCTTAGACTATATAGAAGCAATATATACAATGATTTCAACCGTCTACCTGTTCCATTCATTGTTCTACTTGTTGAAAATTACAAATAATTTCCGATAAAGGATTAACCATTGGGGCTCATTGTTCACTTAAACTTGAAGAACAAAAAATTGGCGAATGGTACTGTTTGGATGCTTTGCATATATCTTTCTTAGACTATATAGAAGCAATATATACAAAGATTTCAACCGTCTACCTGTTCCATTCATTGTTCTACTTGTCGAAAGTTGCAAATAATTTCCTTTAAAGGATTAACAATGGGGCTCGTAGTTCACTTAACCTTGAAGAACAATAATTTGGCGAATGGTACTGTTTGGATGCTTTGCATATATGTTTCTTATACTATATAGAAGCAATATATACAAAGATTTCAACCGTCTACCTGTTCCATTCAATGTTCTAATTGTCGAAAGTTACAAATAATTTCCGATAAAGGATTAACAATGGGGCTCATTGTTCACTTAAACTTGAAGAACAAAAAATTGGCGAATTGTACTGTTTGGACACTTTGCATATATGTTTCTTAGACTATATGGAAGCAATATATACAAAGATTTCAACCGTCTACGTGTTCCAATCATTGTTCTACTTGTCGAAATTTACAAATAATTTCCTTTAAAGGATTAACAATGGGGCTCGTTGTTCACTTAAACTTGAAGAACAAAAAATTGGCGAATGGTACTGTTTGGATGCTTTGCATATATGTTTCTTAGACTATATAGAAGCAATATATACATTGATTTCAACCGTCTACCTGTTCCATTCATTGTTCTACTTGTCGCAAGTTACAAATAATTTCCGTTAAAGTATTAACAATGGGGCTCGTAGTTCACTTAAACTTGAAGAACAAAAAATTGGCGAATTGTACTGCTTCGATGATTTGCATATATGTTTCTGATACTATGTAAAAGCAATATATACAAAGATTTCAACCGTCTACCTGTTCCATTCAATGTTCTACTTGTCGAAAGTTACAAATAATTTCCGATAAAGGATTAACAATGGGGCTCATTGTTCACTTAAACTTGAACGACAAAAAATTGGTGAATGGTACTGTTTGGATGCTTTGCGTACATGTTTCTTAGACCATATGGAAGCAATATATACAAGGATTTCAACAGTCTACCTGTTCCATTCATTGTTCTACTTGTCGAAAGTTACAAATAATTTCCGTTAAGGGATTAACAATGGGGCTCATTGTTCACTTAAACTTGAAGAACAAAAAATTGGCGAATTTTACCGTTTGGATGCTTTGCATATATGTTTCTTAGACTATATAGAAGCAATATATACAAAGATTTCAACCGTCTACCTGTTCCATTCATTATTCTACTTGTCGAAAGTTACAAATAATTTCCGGTAAAGGATTAACAATGGGGCTCATTGTTCACTTAAACTTGAAGGACAAAAAATTGGCGAATGGTACTGTTTGGATGCTTTGCGTACATGTTTCTTAGACTATATGGAAGCAATATATACAAGGATTTCAACCGTCTACCTGTTCCATTCATTGTTCTACTTGTCGAAAGTTACAAATAATTACCGATAAAGGATTAACCATTGGGGCTCATTGTTCACTTAAACTTGAAGGACAAAAAATTGGCGAATGGTACTGTTTGGATGCTTTGCGTACATGTTTCTTAGACTATATGGAAGCAATATATACAAGGATTTCAACCGTCTACCTGTTCCATTCATTGTTCTACTTGTCGAAAGTTACAAATAATTTCCGAAAAAGGATTAACAATGGGGCTCATTGTTCACTTAAACTTGAAGGACAAAGAATTGGCAAATGGTACTGTTTGGATGCTTTGCGTACATGTTTCTTAGACTATATGGAAGCAATATATACAAGGATTTCAACAGTCTACCAGTTCCATTCATTGTTCTACTTGTCGAAAGTTACAAATAATTTCCGTTAAGGGATTAACAATGGGGATCGTAGTTCACTTAAACTTGAAGAACAAAAAATTGGCGAATTGTACTGTTTGGATGCTTTGCATATATGTTTCTTACACTATATAGAAGCAATATATACAAAGATTTCAACCGTCTACCTGTTCCATTCATTGTTCTACATGTCGAAAGTTACAAATAATTTCCTTTAAAGGATTAACAATGGGGCTCATTGTTCACTTAAACTTGAAGAACAAAAATTTGGCGAATTGTACTGTTTGGATGCTTTGCATATATGTTTCTTAGACTATATAGAAGCAATATATACAATGATTTCAACATTCTACCTGTTCCATTCATTGTTCTACTTGTCGAAATTTACAAATAATTTCCTTTAAAGGATTAACAATGGGGCTCGCAGTTCACTTAAACTTGAAGAACAAAAAATTGGCGAATGGTACTGTTTGGATGCTTTGCATATATGTTTCTTAGACTATATAGAAGCAATATATACAAACATTTCAACCGTCTACCTTTTCCATTCATTGTTCTACTTGTCGAAAGTTACAAATAATTTCCGATAACGGATTAACCATTGGGGCTCATTGTTCACTTATACTTGAAGAACAAAAAATTGGCGAATTGTACTGTTTGGATGCTTTGCATATATGTTTCTTTTACTATATAGAAGCAATATATACAAAGATTTCAACCGTCTACCTGTTCCATTCACTGTTCTACTTGTCGAAAGTTACAATTAATTTCCGTTAAGGGATTAACAATGGGGCTCGTAGTTCACTTAAACTTGAAGAACAAAAAATTGGCGAATGGTACTGTTTGGATGCTTTGCATATATGTTTCGTAGACTATATAGAAGCAATATATACAATTTTTTCAACCGTCTACATGATCCATTCATTGTTCTAATTGTCGAAATTTACAAATAATTTCCTTTAAAGGATTAACAATGGGGCTCGTAGTTCACTTAAACTTGACGAACAAAAAATTGGCGAATTGTACTGTTTGGATGCTTTGCATAGATGTTTCTTAGACTATTTAGAGGCAATATTTAGAAAGATTTCACCCGTCTACCTGTACTATTCATTGTTCTACTTGTCGAAAATTACAAATAATTTCCGATAAAGGATTAACCATTGGGGCTCATTGTTCACTTAAACTTGAAGAACAAAAAATTGGCGAATGGTACTGTTTGGATGCTTTGCGTACATGTTTCTTAGACTATATGGAAGCAATATATACAAAGATTTCTACCGTCTACGTGTTCCAATCATTGTTCTACTTGTCGAAAGTTACAAATAATTTCCTTTAAAGGATTAACAATGGGGCTCGTAGTTCACTTAAACTTGAAGAACAAAAAATTGGCGAATGGTACTGTTTGGATGCTTTGCATATATGTTTCTTAGACTATATAGAAGCAATATATACATTGATTTCAACCGTCTACCTGTTCCATTCTTTGTTCTACTTGTCGAAAGATACAAATAATTACCGATAAAGGATTAACCATTGGGGCTCATTGTTCACTTAAACTTGAAGAACAATAAATTGGCGAATTGTACTGTGTGGATGCTATGCATATATGTTTCTTAGACTATATAGAAGCAATATATATAATGATTTCAACCGTCTACCTGTTCCATTCATTGTTCTACTTGTCGAAAGTTACAAATAATTTCCGATAAAGGATTAACCATTGGGGCTCATTGTTCACTTAAACTTGAAGTACAAAAAATTGGCGAATGGTACTGTTTGGATGCTTTGCATATATGTTTCTTAGGTTATATAGAAGCAATATATCCGAAGATTTCAACCGTTTACATGTTCCAATCATTGTTCTACTTGTCGAAAATTACAAATAGTTTCCGATAAAGGATTAACAATGTGGCTCATTGTTCACTTAACCTTGAAGAACAAAAAATTGGCGAATGGTACTATTTGGATGCTTTGCATATATGTTTATTAGGTTATATAGAAGCAATATATACAAAGATTTCAACCGTTTACATGTTCCATTCATTGTTCTACTTGTCGAAAATTACAAATAATTTCCGATAAAGGATTAACCATTGGGGCTCATTGTTCACTTAAACTTGAAGAACAAAAAATTGGCGAATGGTACTGTTTGGATGCTTTGCGTACATGTTTCTTAGACTATATGGAAGCAATATATACAAAGATTTCAACCGTCTACGTGTTCCAATCATTTTTCTACTTGTCGAAATTTACAAATAATTTCCTTTAAAGGATTAACAATGGGGCTCGTTGTTCACTTAAACTTGAAGAACAATAAATTGGCGAATTGTACTGTTTGGATGCTTTGCATATGTGTTTCTTAGTCTATATAGAAGCAATATATACAAAGATTTCAACCGTCTACGTGTTCCATTCATTGTTCTACTTGTCGAAAGTTAGAAATAATTTCCGATAAAGGATTAACAATGGGGCTCATTGTTCACTTAAACTTGAAGAACAAAAAATTGGCGAATGGTACTGTTTGGATGCTTTGCGTACATGTTTCTTAGACTATATGGAAGCAATATATACAAAGATTTCTACCGTCTACGTGTTCCAATCATTGTTCTACTTGTCGAAAGTTACAAATAATTTCCTTTAAAGGATTAACAATGGGGCTCGTAGTTCACTTAAACTTGAAGAACAAAAAATTGGCGAATGGTACTGTTTGGATGCTTTGCATATATGTTTCTTAGACTATATAGAAGCAATATATACATTGATTTCAACCGTCTACCTGTTCCATTCTTTGTTCTACTTGTCGAAAGATACAAATAATTACCGATAAAGGATTAACCATTGGGGCTCATTGTTCACTTAAACTTGAAGAACAATAAATTGGCGAATTGTACTGTGTGGATGCTATGCATATATGTTTCTTAGACTATATAGAAGCAATATATATAATGATTTCAACCGTCTACCTGTTCCATTCATTGTTCTACTTGTCGAAAGTTACAAATAATTTCCGATAAAGGATTAACCATTGGGGCTCATTGTTCACTTAAACTTGAAGTACAAAAAATTGGCGAATGGTACTGTTTGGATGCTTTGCATATATGTTTCTTAGGTTATATAGAAGCAATATATCCGAAGATTTCAACCGTTTACATGTTCCAATCATTGTTCTACTTGTCGAAAATTACAAATAGTTTCCGATAAAGGATTAACAATGTGGCTCATTGTTCACTTAACCTTGAAGAACAAAAAATTGGCGAATGGTACTATTTGGATGCTTTGCATATATGTTTATTAGGTTATATAGAAGCAATATATACAAAGATTTCAACCGTTTACATGTTCCATTCATTGTTCTACTTGTCGAAAATTACAAATAATTTCCGATAAAGGATTAACCATTGGGGCTCATTGTTCACTTAAACTTGAAGAACAAAAAATTGGCGAATGGTACTGTTTGGATGCTTTGCGTACATGTTTCTTAGACTATATGGAAGCAATATATACAAAGATTTCAACCGTCTACGTGTTCCAATCATTTTTCTACTTGTCGAAATTTACAAATAATTTCCTTTAAAGGATTAACAATGGGGCTCGTTGTTCACTTAAACTTGAAGAACAATAAATTGGCGAATTGTACTGTTTGGATGCTTTGCATATGTGTTTCTTAGTCTATATAGAAGCAATATATACAAAGATTTCAACCGTCTACGTGTTCCATTCATTGTTCTACTTGTCGAAAGTTAGAAATAATTTCCGATAAAGGATTAACAATGGGGCTCATTGTTCACTTAAACTTGAAGATCAAAAAATTGGCGAATGTCACTGTTTAGATGCTTTGCATATAGGTTCCTTAGACTATATAGAAGCAACATATACAAAGATTGCAACCGTCTACCAGTTCTATTCATTGTTCTACTTGTCGAAAGTTACAAATAATTTCCGATAAAGGATTAACCATTGGGGCTCATTGTTCACATAAACTTGAAGAACAAAAAAATGGCGAATGGTACTGTTTGGATGCTTTGCGTACAAGTTTCTTAGACTATATGGAAGCAATATATACAAAGATTTCAACCGTCTACGTGTTCCAATCATTGTTCTACTTTTCGAAATTTACAAATAATTTCCTTTAAAGGATTAACGATGGGGCTCGTTGTTCACTTAAACTTGAAGAACAAAAAAT
This sequence comes from Cerceris ruficornis, assembly GCA_963989415.1. NCBI lineage: Eukaryota > Metazoa > Arthropoda > Insecta > Hymenoptera > Crabronidae > Cerceris > Cerceris ruficornis. The sequence continues at coordinate 2,147,280 of CAXDIW010000076.1, forward strand.
TGGCGAATGGTACTCTTTGGATGCTTTGCATATATATTTCTTAGACTATATAGAAGCAATATATACATTGATTTCAACCGTCTACCTGTTCCATTCATTGTTCTACTTGTCGCAAGTTACAAATAATTTCCGTTAAAGTATTAACAATGGGGCTCGTAGTTCACTTAAACTTGAAGATCAAATAATTGGCGAATTGTACTGTTTGGATGATATGCAGATATGTTTCTTAGACTATATAGAAGCAATATATACAAAGAATTCAACCGTCTACCTGTTCCATTCATTGTTCTATTTGTCGAAAATTACAAATAATTTCCAATAAAGGATTAACAATGGGGCTCATTGTTCACTTAACCTTGAAGAACAAAAAATTGGCGAATGGTACTGTTTGGATGCTTTGCATATATGTTTCTTAGACTATATGGAAGCAATATATACAAATATTTCAACCGTCTACGTGTGCCAATCATTGTTCTACATGTCGAAATTTACAAATAATTTCCTTTAAAGGATTAACAATGGGGCTCATTGTTCACTTAAACTTGAAGAACAAAAAATTGGCGAATTGTACTGTTTGGATGCTTTGCATATATGTTTCTCAGACTATATAGAAGCAATATATACAAAGATTTCAACCGTCTACCTGTTCCATTCATTGTTCTACTTGTCGAAAATTACAAATAATTTCCGATAAAGGATTAACAATGGGGCTCGTAGTTCACTTAAACTTGAAAAACCAAAAATTGGCGAATTGTACTGTTTGGATGCTTTGCATATATGTTTCTTAGACTATATAGAAGCAATATATACAAAGATTTCAACCGTCTACCTGTTCCATTCATTGTTCTCCTTGTCGAAAGTTACAAATAATTTCCGATAAAGGATTAACCAATGGGGCTCATTGTTCACTTAAACTTGAAGAACAAAAATTGGCGAATTGTACTGTTTGGATGCTTTGCATATATGTTTCTTAGACTACACGGAAGCAATATATACAAATATTTCAACCGTCTACCTGTTCCATTCATTGTTCTACTTGTCGAAAGTTACAAATAATTTCCGATAAAGGATTAACCATTGGGGCTCATTGTTCACTTAAACTTGAAGTACAAAAAATTGGCGAATGGTACTGTTTGGATGCTTTGCATATATGTTTCTTAGGTTATATAGAAGCAATATATCCGAAGATTTCAACCGTTTACATGTTCCAATCATTGTTCTACTTGTCGAAAATTACAAATAGTTTCCGATAAAGGATTAACAATGTGGCTCATTGTTCACTTAACCTTGAAGAACAAAAAATTGGCGAATGGTACTATTTGGATGCTTTGCATATATGTTTATTAGGTTATATAGAAGCAATATATACAAAGATTTCAACCGTTTACATGTTCCATTCATTGTTCTACTTGTCGAAAATTACAAATAATTTCCGATAAAGGATTAACCATTGGGGCTCATTGTTCACTTAAACTTGAAGAACAAAAAATTGGCGAATGGTACTGTTTGGATGCTTTGCGTACATGTTTCTTAGACTATATGGAAGCAATATATACAAAGATTTCAACCGTCTACGTGTTCCAATCATTGTTCTACTTGTCGAAATTTACAAATAATTTCCTTTAAAGGATTAACAATGGGGCTCGTTGTTCACTTAAACTTGAAGAACAATAAATTGGCGAATTGTACTGTTTGGATGCATTGCATATATGTTTCTTAGTCTATATAGAAGCAATATATACAAAGATTTCAACAGTCTACGTGTTCCATTCATTGTTCTACTTGTCGAAAGTTAGAAATAATTTCCGATAAAGGATTAACAATGGGACTCATTGTTCACTTAAACTTGAAGATCAAAAAATTGGCGAATGTTACTGTTTAGATACTTTGCATATAGGTTCCTTAGACTATATAGAAGCAACATATACAAAGATTGCAACCGTCTACCTGTTCTATTTATTGTTCTTCTTGTCGAAAGTTACAAATAATTTCCGTTTCATGATTATCAATGGGCCTCGTTGTTCACTTAAACTTGAAGAACATAAAATTGGCGAATGGTACTGTTTGGATGCTTTGCATATATGTTTCTTAGACTATATAGAAGCAATATATACAAATATTTCAACCGTCTTACTTGTTCCAATCATTGTTCTACTTGTAGAAAGTTACAAATAATTTCCGGTAAAGGATTAACAATGGGGCTCATTGTTCACTTAACCTTGAAGTACAAAAAATTGGCGAATGGTACTGTTTGGATGCTTTGCATATATGTTTCTTAGACTATATGGAAGCAATATATACAAATATTTCAACCGTCTTACTTGTTCCAATCATTGTTCTACTTGTAGAAAGTTACAAATAATTTCCGGTAAAGGATTAACAATGGGGCTCATTGTTCACTTAACCTTGAAGAACAAAAAATTGGCGAATGGTACTGTTTGGATGCTTTGCATATATGTTTCTTAGACTATATGGAAGCAATATATACAAATATTTCAACCGTCTACGTGTGCCAATCATTGTTCTACTTGTCGAAATTTACAAATAATTTCCTTTAAAGGATTAACAATGGGGCTCATTGTTCACTTAAACTTGAAGAACAAAAAATTGGCGAATTGTACTGTTTGGATGCTTTGCATATATGTTTCTTAGACTATATGGAAGCAATATATACAAATATTTCAACCGTCCACGTGTTCCAATCATTGTTCTACTTGTCGGAATTTACAAATAATTTCCGATAAAGTATTAACAATGGGGCTCGTTGTTCACTTAAACTTGAAGTACAATAAATTGGCGAATGGTACTGTTTGGATGCTTTGCATATATGTTTCTCAGACTATATAGAAGCAATATATACAAAGATTTCAACCGTCTACCTGTTCCATTCATTGTTCTACTTGCCGAAATTTACAAATAATTTCCTTTAAAGGATTAACAATGGGGCTCGTAGTTCACTTAAACTTCAAGAGCAAAAAATTGTCGAATTGTACTGTTTGGATGCTTTGCATATATGTTTCTTAGACTATATAGAAGCAATATATACAATGATTTCAACCGTCTACCTGTTCCATTCATTGTTCTACTTGTCGAAAGTTACAAATAATTTCCGATAAAGGATTAACCATTGGGGCTCATTGTTCACTTAAACTTGAAGAACAAAAAATTGGCGAATGGTACTGTTTGGATGCTTTGCATATATGTTTCTTAGGTTATATAGAAGCAATATATCCGAAGATTTCAACCGTTTACATGTTCCAATCATTGTTCTACTTGTCGAAAATTACAAATAATTTCCGATAAAGGATTAACCATTGGGGCTCATTGTTCACTTAAACTTGAAGAACAAAAAATTGGCGAATGGTACTGTTTGGATGCTTTGCGTACATGTTTCTTAGACTATATGGAAGCAATACATACAAAGATTTCAACCGTCTACGTGTTCCAATCATTGTTCTACTTGTCGAAAATTACAAATAATTTCCGATAAAGGATTAACCATTGGGGCTCATTGTTCACTTAAACTTGAAGAACAAAAAATTGGCGAATGGTACTCTTTGGATGCTTTGCATATATATTTCTTAGACTATATAGAAGCAATATATACATTGATTTCAACCGTCTACCTGTTCCATTCATTGTTCTACTTGTCGCAAGTTACAAATAATTTCCTTTAAAGGATTAACAATGGGGCTCGTTGTTCACTTAAACTTGAAGATCAAAAAATTGGCGAATGTTACTGTTTAGATGCTTTGCATATAGGTTCCTTAGACTATATAGAAGCAATATATATAATGATTTCAACCGTCTACCTGTTCCATTCATTGTTCTACATGTCGAAAGTTACAAATAATTTCCGTTTCATGATTATCAATGGGGCTCGTTGTTCACTTAAACTTGAAGAACAAAAAATTGGCGAATGGTACTGTTTGGATGCTTTGCATATATGTTGCTTAGTCTATATAGAAGCAATATATACAAAGATTTCAACCGTCTACGTGTTCCAATTATTGTTCTACTTGTAGAAAGTTACAAATAGTTTCCGATAAAGGATTAACAATGTGGCTCATTGTTCACTTAACCTTGAAGAACAAAAAATTGGCGACTGGTACTGTTTGGATGCTTTGCATATATGTTTCTTCGACTATATAGAAGTAATATATAAAAAGATTTCAACCGTCTACCAGTTCCATTCATTGTTCTACATGTCCAAAGTGACAAATAATTTCCGTTTCATGATTATCAATGGGGCTCGTTGTTCACTTAAACTTGAAGAACAAGAAATTGGCGAATGGTACTGTTTGGATGCTTTGCATATATGTTTCTTAGACTATATAGAAGCAATATATACATTGATTTCAACCGGCTACCAGTTCCATTCATTGTTCTACTTCTCGCAAGTTACAAATAATTTCCGTTAAAGTATTAACAATGGGGCTCGTAGTTCACTCAAACTTGAAGAACAAAAAATTGGCGAATGGTACTGTTTGGATGCTTTGCATATATGTTTCTTAGATTATATAGAAGCAATATATACAAAGATTTCAACCGTCTACCTGTTCCATTCATTGTTCTATTTGTCGAAAATTACAAATAATTTCCGTTAAAGGATTAACCATTGGGGCTCATTGTTCACTAAACTTGAAGAACAAAAAATTGTCGAATTGTACTGATTGGATGCTTTGCATATATGTTTCTTAGACTATATAGCAGCAATATATACAATGATTTCAACCGTCTACCTGTTCCATTCATTGTTCTACTTGTCGAAAGTTACAAATAATTTCCGTTAAGGGATTAACAATGGGGCTGATTGTTCACTTAAACTTGAAGGACAAAAAATTGGCTAATGGTACTGTTTGGATGCTTTGCGTACATGTTTCTTAGACTATATGGAAGCAATATATACAAGGATTTCAACCGTCTACCTGTTCCATTCATTGTTCTACTTGTCGAAAGTTACAAATAATTACCGATAAGGGATTAACCATTGGGGCTCATTGTTCACTTAAACTTGAAGAACAAAAAATTGGCGAATTGTACTGTTTGGATGCTTTGCATATATGTTTCTTAGACTATATAGAAGCAATATATACAATGATTTCAACCGTCTACCTGTTCCATTCACTGTTCTACTTGTCGAAAGTTACAAATAATTTCCGTTAAGGGATTAACAATGGGGATCGTAGTTTACTTAAACTTGAAGAACAAAAAATTGGCGAATTGTACTGTTTGGATGCTTTGCATAAATGTTTCTTAGACTATATAGAAGCAATATATACAATGATTTCAACAGTCTACCAGTTCCATTCATTGTTCTACTTGTCGAAAGTTACAAATAATTTCCGTTAAGGGATGAACAATGGGTCTCGTCGTTCACTTAAACTTGAAGAACAAAAAATTGGCGAATTGTACTGTTTGGATGCTTTGCATAAATGTTTCTTAGACTATATAGAAGCAATATATACAATGATTTCAACAGTCTACCAGTTCCATTCATTGTTCTACTTGTCGAAAGTTACAAATAATTTCCGATAAAGGATTAACAATGGGGCTCATTGTTCACTTAAACGTGAAGAACAAAAAATTGGCGAATGGTACTGTTTGGATGCTTTGCATATATGTTTCTTAGACTATATGGAAGCAATATATACAAAGATTTCAACCGTCTACGTGTTCCAATCATTGTTCTACTTGTCGAAAATTACAAATAATTTCCGATAAGGGATTAACCATTGGGGCTCATTGTTCACTTAAACTTGAAGAACAAAAAATTGGCGAATGGTACTCTTTGGATGCTTTGCATATATATTTCTTAGACTATATAGAAGCAATATATACATTGATTTCAACCGTCTACCTGTTCCATTCATTGTTCTACTTGTCGCAAGTTACAAATAATTTCCGTTAAAGTATTAACAATGGGGCTCGTAGTTCACTTAAACTTGAAGATCAAATAATTGGCGAATTGTACTGTTTGGATGATATGCAGATATGTTTCTTAGACTATATAGAAGCAATATATACAAAGAATTCAACCGTCTACCTGTTCCATTCATTGTTCTATTTGTCGAAAATTACAAATAATTTCCAATAAAGGATTAACAATGGGGCTCGTAGTTCACTTAAACTTGAAGAACAAAAAAATTGGCGAATTGTACTGTTTGGATGCTTTGCATATATGTTTCTTAGACTATATAGAAGCAATATATAGAAGGATTTCACCCGTCTACCTGTTCCAATCATTGTTCTACTTGTCGAAATTTAGAAACAATTTCCTTTAAAGGATTAACAATGGGGCTCGTTGTTCACTTAAACTTGAAGATCAAAAAATTGGCGAATGTTACTGTTTAGATGCTTTGCATATAGGTCCCTTAGACTATATAGAAGCAATATATATAATGATTTCAACCGTCTACCTGTTCCATTCATTGTTCTACATGTCGAAAGTTACAAATAATTTCCGTTTCATGATTATCAATGGGGCTCGTTGTTCACTTAAACTTGAAGAACAAAAAATTGGCGAATGGTACTGTTTGGATGCTTTGCATATATGTTGCTTAGTCTATATAGAAGCAATATATACAGAGATTTCAACCGTCTACGTGTTCCAATTATTGTTCTACTTGTAGAAAGTTACAAATAGTTTCCGATAAAGGATTAACAATGTGGCTCATTGTTCACTTAACCTTGAAGAACAAAAAATTGGCGACTGGTACTGTTTGGATGCTTTGCATATATGTTTCTTCGACTATATAGAAGCAATATATAAAAAGATTTCAACCGTCTACCAGTTCCATTCATTGTTCTACATGTCCAAAGTGACAAATAATTTCCGTTTCATGATTAACAATGGGGCTCGTAGTTCACTCAAACTTGAAGAACAAAAAATTGGCGAATGGTACTGTTTGGATGCTTTGCATATATGTTTCTTAGATTATATAGAAGCAATATATACAAAGATTTCAACCGTCTACCTGTTCCATTCATTGTTCTACTTGTCGAAAATTACAAATAATTTCCGATAAAGGATTAACCATTGGGGCTCATTGTTCACTAAACTTGAAGAACAAAAAATTGTCGAATTGTACTGTTTGGATGCTTTGCATATATGTTTCTTAGACTATATAGCAGCAATATATACAATGATTTCAACCGTCTACCTGTTCCATTCATTGTTCTACTTGTCGAAAGTTACAAATAATTTCCGTTAAGGGATTAACAATGGGGCTGATTGTTCACTTAAACTTGAAGGACAAAAAATTGGCTAATGGTACTGTTTGGATGCTTTGCGTACATGTTTCTTAGACTATATGGAAGCAATATATACAAGGATTTCAACCGTCTACCTGTTCCATTCATTGTTCTACTTGTCGAAGATTACAAATAATTACCGATAAGGGATTAACCATTGGGGCTCATTGTTCACTTAAACTTGAAGAACAAAAAATTGGCGAATTGTACTGTTTGGATGCTTTGCATATATGTTTCTTAGACTATATAGAAGCAATATATACATTGATTTCAACCGGCTACCAGTTCCATTAATTGTTCTACTTCTCGCAAGTTACAAATAATTTCCGTTAAAGTATTAACAATGGGGCTCGTAGTTCACTCAAACTTGAAGAACAAAAAATTGGCGAATGGTACTGTTTGGATGCTTTGCATATATGTTTCTTAGATTATATAGAAGCAATATATACAAAGATTTCAACCGTCTACCTGTTCCATTCATTGTTCTACTTGTCGAAAATTACAAATAATTTCCGATAAAGGATTAACCATTGGGGCTCATTGTTCACTAAACTTGAAGAACAAAAAATTGTCGAATTGTACTGTTTGGATGCTTTGCATATATGTTTCTTAGACTATATAGCAGCAATATATACAATGATTTCAACCGTCTACCTGTTCCATTCATTGTTCTACTTGTCGAAAGTTACAAATAATTTCCGTTAAGGGATTAACAATGGGGCTGATTGTTCACTTAAACTTGAAGGACAAAAAATTGGCTAATGGTACTGTTTGGATGCTTTGCGTACATGTTTCTTAGACTATATGGAAGCAATATATACAAGGATTTCAACCGTCTACCTGTTCCATTCATTGTTCTACTTGTCGAAAGTTACAAATAATTACCGATAAGGGATTAACAATTGGGGCTCATTGTTCACTTAAACTTGAAGAACAAAAAATTGGCGAATTGTACTGTTTGGATGCTTTGCATATATGTTTCTTAGACTATATAGAAGCAATATATACAAAGATTTCAACCGTCTACCTGTTCCATTCACTGTTCTACTTGTCGAAAGTTACAAATAATTTCCGTTAAGGGATTAACAATGGGGATCGTAGTTTACTTAAACTTGAAGAACAAAAAATTGGCGAATTGTACTGTTTGGATGCTTTGCATAAATGTTTCTTAGACTATATAGAAGCAATATATACAATGATTTCAACAGTCTACCAGTTCCATTCATTGTTCTACTTGTCGAAAGTTACAAATAATTTCCGTTAAGGGATGAACAATGGGTCTCGTCGTTCACTTAAACTTGAAGAACAAAAAATTGGCGAATTGTACTGTTTGGATGCTTTGCATAAATGTTTCTTAGACTATATAGAAGCAATATATACAATGATTTCAACAGTCTACCAGTTCCATTCATTGTTCTACTTGTCGAAAGTTACAAATAATTTCCGATAAAGGATTAACAATGGGGCTCATTGTTCACTTAAACGTGAAGAACAAAAAATTGGCGAATGGTACTGTTTGGATGCTTTGCATATATGTTTCTTAGACTATATGGAAACAATATATACAAAGATTTCAACCGTCTACCTGTTCCACTCATTGTTCTACTTGTAGAAAGTTACAATTAATTTCCGTTAAAGGATTAACAATGGGGCTCGTAGTTCACTTAAACTTGAAGAACAAAAAATTGGCGAATTGTACTGTTTGGATGCTTTGCATATATGTTTCTTAGACTATATAGAAGCAATATATAGAAGGATTTCACCCGTCTACCTGTTCCAATCATTGTTCTACTTGTCGAAATTTAGAAACAATTTCCTTTAAAGGATTAACAATGGGGCTCGTTGTTCACTTAAACTTGAAGATCAAAAAATTGGCGAATGTTACTGTTTAGATGCTTTGCATATATGTTTCTTAGACTATATAGAAGCAATATATACATTGATTTCAACCGGCTACCAGTTCCATTAATTGTTCTACTTCTCGCAAGGTACAAATAATTTCCGTTAAAGTATTAACAATGGGGCTCATTGTTCACTTAAACGTGAAGAACAAAAAATTGGCGAATGGTACTGTTTGGATGCTTTGCATATATGTTTCTTAGACTATATGGAAGCAATATATACAAAGATTTCAACCGTCTACCTGTTCCACTCATTGTTCTACTTGTAGAAAGTTACAATTAATTTCCGTTAAAGGATTAACAATGGGGCTCGTAGTTCACTTAAACTTGAAGAACAAAAAATTGGCGACTGGTACTGTTTGGATGCTTTGCATATATGTTTCTTAGACTATATAGAAGCAATATATAAAAAGATTTCAACCGTCTACCAGTTCCATTCATTGTTCTACATGTCCAAAGTTACAAATAATTTCCGTTTCATGATTATCAATGGGGCTCGTTGTTCACTTAAACTTGAAGAACAAAAAATTGGCGAATGGTACTGTTTGGATGCTTTGCATATATGTTTCTTAGACTATATAGAAGCAATATATACATTGATTTCAACCGGCTACCAGTTCCATTAATTGTTCTACTTCTCGCAAGTTACAAATAATTTCCGTTAAAGTATTAACAAAATGTTAATTTGGCGACTGGTACTGTTTGGATGCTTTGCGTACATGTTTCTTAGACTATATGGAAGCAATATATACAAAGATTTCAACCGTCTACCTGTTCCATTCACTGTTCTACTTGTCGAAAGTTACAAATAATTTCCGTTAAGGGATTAACAATGGGGATCGTAGTTTACTTAAACTTGAAGAACAAAAAATTGGCGAATTGTACTGTTTGGATGCTTTGCATATATGTTGCTTAGTCTATATAGAAGCAATATATACAAAGATTTCAACCGTCTACGTGTTCCAATTATTGTTCTACTTGTAGAAAGTTACAAATAGTTTCCGATAAAGGATTAACAATGTGGCTCATTGTTCACTTAACTTTGAAGAACAAAAAATTGGCGACTGGTACTGTTTGGATGCTTTGTATATATGTTTCTTAGGTTATATAGAAGCAATATATCCGAAGATTTCAACCGTTTACATGTTCCAATCATTGTTCTACTTGTCGAAAATTACAAATAATTTCCGATAAAGGATTAACCATTGGGGCTCATTTTTCACTTAAACTTGAAGAACAAAAAATTGGCGAATGGTACTCTTTGGATGCTTTGCATATATATTTCTTAGACTATATAGAAGCAATATATACATTGATTTCAACCGTCTACCTGTTCCATTCATTGTTCTACTTGTCGCAAGTTACAAATAATTTCCGTTAAAGTATTAACAATGGGGCTCGTAGTTCACTTAAACTTGAAGATCAAATAATTGGCGAATTGTACTGTTTGGATGATATGCAGATATGTTTCTTAGACTATATAGAAGCAATATATACAAAGAATTCAACCGTCTACCTGTTCCATTCATTGTTCTATTTGTCGAAAATTACAAATAATTTCCAATAAAGGATTAACAATGGGGCTCGTAGTTCACTTAAACTTGAAGAACAAAAAAATTGGCGAATTGTACTGTTTGGATGTTTTGCATATATGTTTCTTAGACTATATAGAAGCAATATATAGAAGGATTTCACCCGTCTACCTGTTCCAATCATTGTTCTACTTGTCGAAATTTAGAAACAATTTCCTTTAAAGGATTAACAATGGGGCTCGTTGTTCACTTAAACTTGAAGATCAAAAAATTGGCGAATGTTACTGTTTAGATGCTTTGCATATAGGTTCCTTAGACTATATAGAAGCAATATATATAATGATTTCAACCGTCTACCTGTTCCATTCATTGTTCTACATGTCGAAAGTTACAAATAATTTCCGTTTCATGATTATCAATGGGGCTCGTTGTTCACTTAAACTTGAAGAACAAAAAATTGGCGAATTGTACTGTTTGGATGCTTTGCATATATGTTGCTTAGTCTATATAGAAGCAATATATACAAAGATTTCAACCGTCTACGTGTTCCAATTATTGTTCTACTTGTAGAAAGTTACAAATAGTTTCCGATAAAGGATTAACAATGTGGCTCATTGTTCACTTAACCTTGAAGAACAAAAAATTGGCGACTGGTACTGTTTGGATGCTTTGCATATATGTTTCTTAGACTATATAGAAGCAATATATAAAAAGATTTCAACCGTCTACCAGTTCCATTCATTGTTCTACATGTCCAAAGTTACAAATAATTTCCGTTTCATGATTATCAATGGGGCTCGTTGTTCACTTAAACTTGAAGAACAAAAAATTGGCGAATGGTACTGTTTGGATGCTTTGCATATATGTTGCTTAGTCTATATAGAAGCAATATATACAAAGATTTCAACCGTCTACGTGTTCCAATTATTGTTCTACTTGTAGAAAGTTACAAATAGTTTCCGATAAAGGATTAACAATGTGGCTCATTGTTCACTTAACCTTGAAGAACAAAAAATTGGCGAATGGTACTGTTTGGATGCTTTGCATATATGTTTCTTAGGTTATATAGAAGTAATATATCCAAAGATTTCAACCGTTTACATGTTCCATTCATTGTTCTACTTGTCGAAAATTACAAATAATTTCCGATAAAGGATTAGCCATTGGGGCTCATTGTTCACTTAAACTTGAAGAACAAAAAATTGGCGAATGGTACTGTTTGGATGCTTTGCGTACATGTTTCTTAGACTATATGGAAGCAATACTTACAAAGATTTCAATCGTCTACGTGTTCCAATCATTGTTCTACTTGTCGAAATTTACATATAATTTCCTTTGAAGGATTAACAATGGGGCTCGTTGTTCACTTAAACTTGAAGAACAATAAATTGGCGAATTGTACTATTTGGATGCTTTGCATATATGTTTCTTAGTCTATATAGAAGCAATATATACAAAGATTTCAACCGTCTACGTGTTCCATTCATTGTTCTACTTGTCGAAAATTACAAATAATTTCCGATAAAGGATTAGCCATTGGGGCTCATTGTTCACTTAAACTTGAAGAACAAAAAATTGGCGAATGGTACTGTTTGGATGCTTTGCGTACATGTTTCTTAGACTATATGGAAGCAATACTTACAAAGATTTCAATCGTCTACGTGTTCCAATCATTGTTCTACTTGTCGAAATTTACATATAATTTCCTTTGAAGGATTAACAATGGGGCTCGTTGTTCACTTAAACTTGAAGAACAATAAATTGGCGAATTGTACTATTTGGATGCTTTGCATATATGTTTCTTAGTCTATATAGAAGCAATATATACAAAGATTTCAACCGTCTACGTGTTCCATTCATTGTTCTACTTGTCGAAAATTACAAATAGTTTCCGATAAAGGATTAACTATGTGGCTCATTGTTCACTTAACCTTGAAGAACAAAAAATTGGCGAATGGTACTATTTGGATGCTTTGCATATATGTTTATTAGGTTATATAGAAGCAATATATACAAAGATTTCAACCGTTTACATGTTCCATTCATTGTTCTACTTGTCGAAAATTACAAATAATTTCCGATAAAGGATTAACCATTGGGGCTCATTGTTCACTTAAACTTGAAGAACAAAAAATTGGCGAATGGTACTGTTTGGATGCTTTGCGTACATGTTTCTTAGACTATATGGAAGCAATATATACAAAGATTTCAACCGTCTACGTGTTCCAATCATTGTTCTACTTGTCGAAATTTACAAATAATTTCCTTTAAAGGATTAACAATGGGGCTCGGTGTTCACTTAAACTTGAAGAACAATAAATTGGCGAATTGTACTGTTTGGATGCTTTGCATATATGTTTCTTAGTCTATATAGAAGCAATATATACAAAGATTTCAACAGTCTACGTGTTCCATTCATTGTTCTACTTGTCGAAAGTTAGAAATAATTTCCGATAAAGGATTAACAATGGGGCTCATTGTTCACTTAAACTTGAAGATCAAAAAATTGGCGAATGTTACTGTTTAGATGCTTTGCATATAGGTTCCTTAGACTATATAGAAGCAACATATACAAAGATTGCAACCGTCTACCTGTTCTATTTATTGTTCTTCTTGTCGAAAGTTACAAATAATTTCCGTTTCATGATTATCAATGGGCCTCGTTGTTCACTTAAACCTGAAGAACAAAAAATTGGCGACTGGTACTGTTTGGATGCTTTGCATATATGTTTCTTAGACTATATAGAAGCAATATATACAAATATTTCAACCGTCTTACTTGTTCCAATCATTGTTCTACTTGTAGAAAGTTACAAATAATTTCCGGTAAAGGATTAACAATGGGGCTCATTGTTCACTTAACCTTGAAGAACAAAAAATTGGCGAATGGTACTGTTTGGATGCTTTGCATATATGTTTCTTAGACTATATGGAAGCAATATATACAAATATTTCAACCGTCTACGTGTGCCAATCATTGTTCTACTTGTCGAAATTTACAAATAATTTCCTTTAAAGGATTAACAATGGGGCTCATTGTTCACTTAAACTTGAAGAACAAAAAATTGGCGAATTGTACTGTTTGGATGCTTTGCATATATGTTTCTCAGACTATATAGAAGCAATATATACAAAGATTTCAACCGTCTACCTGTTCCATTCATTGTTCTACTTGTCGAAAATTACAAATAATTTCCGATAAAGGATTAACAATGGGGCTCGTAGTTCACTTAAACTTGAAGAGCAAAAAATTGTCGAATTGTACTGTTTGGATGCTTTGCATATATGTTTCTTAGACTATATAGAAGCAATATATACAATGATTTCAACCGTCTACCTGTTCCATTCATTGTTCTACTTGTCGAAAGTTACAAATAATTTCCGTTAAGGGATGAACAATGGGTCTCGTCGTTCACTTAAACTTGAAGAACAAAAAATTGGCGAATGGTACTGTTTGGATGCTTTGCATATATGTTTCTTAGACTATATAGAAGCAATATATACATTGATTTCAACCGGCTACCAGTTCCATTCATTGTTCTACTTCTCGCAAGTTACAAATAATTTCCGTTAAATTATTAACAATGGGGCTCGTAGTTCACTCAAACTTGAAGAACAAAAAATTGGCGAATGGTACTGTTTGGATGCTTTGCATATATGTTTCTTAGATTATATAGAAGCAATATATACAAAGATTTCAACCGTCTACCTGTTCCATTCATTGTTCTACTTGTCGAAAATTACAAATAATTTCCGATAAAGGATTAACCATTGGGGCTCATTGTTCACTAAACTTGAAGAACAAAAAATTGTCGAATTGTACTGTTTGGATGCTTTGCATATATGTTTCTTAGACTATATAGCAGCAATATATACAATGATTTCAACCGTCTACCTGTTCCATTCATTGTTCTACTTGTCGAAAGTTACAAATAATTTCCGTTAAGGGATTAACAATGGGGCTGATTGTTCACTTAAACTTGAAGTACAAAAAATTGGCTAATGGTACTGTTTGGATGCTTTGCGTACATGTTTCTTAGACTATATGGAAGCAATATATACAAGGATTTCAACCGTCTACCTGTTCCATTCATTGTTCTACTTGTCGAAAGTTACAAATAATTACCGATAAGGGATTAACCATTGGGGCTCATTGTTCACTTAAACTTGAAGAACAAAAAATTGGCGAATTGTACTGTTTGGATGCTTTGCATATATGTTTCTTAGACTATATAGAAGCAATATATACAAAGATTTCAACCGTCTACCTGTTCCATTCACTGTTCTACTTGTCGAAAGTTACAAATAATTTCCGTTAAGGGATTAACAATGGGGATCGTAGTTTACTTAAACTTGAAGAACAAAAAATTGGCGAATTGTACTGTTTGGATGCTTTGCATAAATGTTTCTTAGACTATATAGAAGCAATATATACAATGATTTCAACAGTCTACCAGTTCCATTCATTGTTCTACTTGTCGAAAGTTACAAATAATTTCCGTTAAGGGATGAACAATGGGTCTCGTCGTTCACTTAAACTTGAAGAACAAAAAATTGGCGAATTGTACTGTTTGGATGCTTTGCATAAATGTTTCTTAGACTATATAGAAGCAATATATACAATGATTTCAACAGTCTACCAGTTCCATTCATTGTTCTACTTGTCGAAAGTTACAAATAATTTCCGATAAAGGATTAACAATGGGGCTCATTGTTCACTTAAACGTGAAGAACAAAAAATTGGCGAATGGTACTGTTTGGATGCTTTGCATATATGTTTCTTAGACTATATGGAAGCAATATATACAAAGATTTCAACCGTCTACCTGTTCCACTCATTGTTCTACTTGTAGAAAGTTACAATTAATTTCCGTTAAAGGATTAACAATGGGGCTCGTAGTTCACTTAAACTTGAAGAACAAAAAATTGGCGAATTGTACTGTTTGGATGCTTTGCGTACATGTTTCTTAGACTATATGGAAGCAATATATACAAAGATTTCAACCGTCTACCTGTTCCATTCACTGTTCTACTTGTCGAAAGTTACAAATAATTTCCGTTAAGGGATTAACAATGGGGATCGTAGTTTACTTAAACTTGAAGAACAAAAAATTGGCGAATTGTACTGTTTGGATGCTTTGCATATATGTTGCTTAGTCTATATAGAAGCAATATATATTCAAAGATTTCAACCGTCTACGTGTTCCAATTATTGTTCTACTTGTAGAAAGTTACAAATAGTTTCCGATAAAGGATTAACAATGTGGCTCATTGTTCACTTAACTTTGAAGAACAAAAAATTGGCGACTGGTACTGTTTGGATGCTTTGCATATATGTTTCTTAGGTTATATAGAAGCAATATATCCGAAGATTTCAACCGTTTACATGTTCCAATCATTGTTCTACTTGTCGAAAATTACAAATAATTTCCGATAAAGGATTAACCATTGGGGCTCATTGTTCACTTAAACTTGAAGAACAAAAAATTGGCGAATGGTACTCTTTGGATGCTTTGCATATATATTTCTTAGACTATATAGAAGCAATATATACATTGATTTCAACCGTCTACCTGTTCCATTCATTGTTCTACTTGTCGCAAGTTACAAATAATTTCCGTTAAAGTATTAACAATGGGGCTCGTAGTTCACTTAAACTTGAAGATCAAATAATTGGCGAATTGTACTGTTTGGATGATATGCAGATATGTTTCTTAGACTATATAGAAGCAATATATACAAAGAATTCAACCGTCTACCTGTTCCATTCATTGTTCTATTTGTCGAAAATTACAAATAATTTCCAATAAAGGATTAACAATGGGGCTCGTAGTTCACTTAAACTTGAAGAACAAAAAAATTGGCGAATTGTACTGTTTGGATGCTTTGCATATATGTTTCTTAGACTATATAGAAGCAATATATAGAAGGATTTCACCCGTCTACCTGTTCCAATCATTGTTCTACTTGTCGAAATTTAGAAACAATTTCCTTTAAAGGATTAACAATGGGGCTCGTTGTTCACTTAAACTTGAAGATCAAAAAATTGGCGAATGTTACTGTTTAGATGCTTTGCATATAGGTTCCTTAGACTATATAGAAGCAATATATATAATGATTTCAACCGTCTACCTGTTCCATTCATTGTTCTACATGTCGAAAGTTACAAATAATTTCCGTTTCATGATTATCAATGGGGCTCGTTGTTCACTTAAACTTGAAGAACAAAAAATTGGCGAATTGTACTGTTTGGATGCTTTGCATATATGTTGCTTAGTCTATATAGAAGCAATATATACAAAGATTTCAACCGTCTACGTGTTCCAATTATTGTTCTACTTGTAGAAAGTTACAAATAGTTTCCGATAAAGGATTAACAATGTGGCTCATTGTTCACTTAACCTTGAAGAACAAAAAATTGGCGACTGGTACTGTTTGGATGCTTTGCATATATGTTTCTTAGACTATATAGAAGCAATATATAAAAAGATTTCAACCGTCTACCAGTTCCATTCATTGTTCTACATGTCCAAAGTTACAAATAATTTCCGTTTCATGATTATCAATGGGGCTCGTTGTTCACTTAAACTTGAAGAACAAAAAATTGGCGAATGGTACTGTTTGGATGCTTTGCATATATGTTGCTTAGTCTATATAGAAGCAATATATACAAAGATTTCAACCGTCTACGTGTTCCAATTATTGTTCTACTTGTAGAAAGTTACAAATAGTTTCCGATAAAGGATTAACAATGTGGCTCATTGTTCACTTAACCTTGAAGAACAAAAAATTGGCGAATGGTACTGTTTGGATGCTTTGCATATATGTTTCTTAGGTTATATAGAAGTAATATATCCAAAGATTTCAACCGTTTACATGTTCCATTCATTGTTCTACTTGTCGAAAATTACAAATAATTTCCGATAAAGGATTAGCCATTGGGGCTCATTGTTCACTTAAACTTGAAGAACAAAAAATTGGCGAATGGTACTGTTTGGATGCTTTGCGTACATGTTTCTTAGACTATATGGAAGCAATACTTACAAAGATTTCAATCGTCTACGTGTTCCAATCATTGTTCTACTTGTCGAAATTTACATATAATTTCCTTTGAAGGATTAACAATGGGGCTCGTTGTTCACTTAAACTTGAAGAACAATAAATTGGCGAATTGTACTATTTGGATGCTTTGCATATATGTTTCTTAGTCTATATAGAAGCAATATATACAAAGATTTCAACCGTCTACGTGTTCCATTCATTGTTCTACTTGTCGAAAATTACAAATAGTTTCCGATAAAGGATTAACAATGTGGCTCATTGTTCACTTAACCTTGAAGAACAAAAAATTGGCGAATGGTACTATTTGGATGCTTTGCATATATGTTTATTAGGTTATATAGAAGCAATATATACAAAGATTTCAACCGTTTACATGTTCCATTCATTGTTCTACTTGTCGAAAATTACAAATAATTTCCGATAAAGGATTAACCATTGGGGCTCATTGTTCACTTAAACTTGAAGAACAAAAAATTGGCGAATGGTACTGTTTGGATGCTTTGCGTACATGTTTCTTAGACTATATGGAAGCAATATATACAAAGATTTCAACCGTCTACGTGTTCCAATCATTGTTCTACTTGTCGAAATTTACAAATAATTTCCTTTAAAGGATTAACAATGGGGCTCGTTGTTCACTTAAACTTGAAGAACAATAAATTGGCGAATGGTACTGTTTGGATGCTTTGCATATATGTTTCTTAGTCTATATAGAAGCAATATATACAAAGATTTCAACAGTCTACGTGTTCCATTCATTGTTCTACTTGTCGAAAGTTAGAAATAATTTCCGATAAAGGATTAACAATGGGGCTCATTGTTCACTTAAACTTGAAGATCAAAAAATTGGCGAATGTTACTGTTTAGATGCTTTGCATATAGGTTCCTTAGACTATATAGAAGCAACATATACAAAGATTGCAACCGTCTACCTGTTCTATTTATTGTTCTTCTTGTCGAAAGTTACAAATAATTTCCGTTTCATGATTATCAATGGGCCTCGTTGTTCACTTAAACCTGAAGAACAAAAAATTGGCGACTGGTACTGTTTGGATGCTTTGCATATATGTTTATTAGACTATATAGAAGCAATATATAAAAAGATTTCAACCGTCTACCAGTTCCATTCATTGTTCTACATGTCGAAAGTTACAAATAATTTCCGTTTCATGATTATCAATGGGGCTCGTTGTTCACTTAAACTTGAAGAACAAAAAATTGGCGAATGGTACTGTTTGGATGCTTTGCATATATGTTTCTTAGACTATATAGAAGCAATATATACAAATATTTCAACCGTCTTACTTGTTCCAATCATTGTTCTACTTGTAGAAAGTTACAAATAATTTCCGGTAAAGGATTAACAATGGGGCTCATTGTTCACTTAACCTTGAAGAACAAAAAATTGGCGAATGGTACTGTTTGGATGCTTTGCATATATGTTTCTTAGACTATATGGAAGCAATATATACAAATATTTCAACCGTCTACGTGTGCCAATCATTGTTCTACTTGTCGAAATTTACAAATAATTTCCTTTAAAGGATTAACAATGGGGCTCATTGATCACTTAAACTTGAAGAACAAAAAATTGGCGAATTGTCCTGTTTTGATGCTTTGCATATATGTTTCTCAGACTATATAGAAGCAATATATACAAAGATTTCAACCGTCTACCTGTTCCATTCATTGTTCTACTTGTCGAAAATTACAAATAATTTCCGATAAAGGATTAACAATGAGGCTCGTAGTTCACTTAAACTTGAAGAACAAAAAAATTGGCGAATTGTACTGTTTGGATGCTTTGCATATATGTTTCGTAGACTATATAGAAGCAATATATACAATGATTTCAACCGTCTACATGATCCATTCTTTGTTCTACTTGTCGAAATTTACAAATAATTTCCTTTAAAGGATTAACAATGGGGCTCGTAGTTCAATTAAACTTGAAAAACCAAAAATTGGCGAATTGTACTGTTTGGATGCTTTGCATATATGTTTCTTAGACTATATAGAAGCAATATATACAAAGATTTCAACCGTCTACCTGTTCCATTCATTGTTCTACTTGTCGAAAGTTACAAATAATTTCCGATAAAGGATTAACCATTGGGGCTCATTGTTCACTTAAACTTGAAGAACAAAAAATTGGCGAATTGTACTGTTTGGATGCTTTGCATATATGTTTCTTAGACTATATGGAAGCAATATATACAAATATTTCAACCGTCCACGTGTTTCAATCATTGTTCTACTTGTCGGAATTTACAAATAATTTCCGATAAAGTATTAACAATGGGGCTCGTTGTTCACTTAAACTTGAAGTACAATAAATTGGCGAATGGTACTGTTTGGATGCTTTGCATATATGTTTCTCAGACTATATAGAAGCAATATATACAAAGATTTCAACCGTCTACCTGTTCCATTCATTGTTCTACTTGCCGAAATTTACAAATAATTTCCTTTAAAGGATTAACAATGGGGCTCGTAGTTCACTTAAACTTGAAGAGCAAAAAATTGTCGAATTGTACTGTTTGGATGCTTTGCATATATGTTTCTTAGACTATATAGAAGCAATATATACAATGATTTCAACCGTCTACCTGTTCCATTCATTGTTCTACTTGTCGAAAGTTACAAATAATTTCCGTTAAGGGATGAACAATGGGTCTCGTCGTTCACTTAAACTTGAAGAACAAAAAATTGGCGAATGGTACTGTTTGGATGCTTTGCATATATGTTTCTTAGACTATATAGAAGCAATATATACATTGATTTCAACCGGCTACCAGTTCCATTCATTGTTCTACTTCTCGCAAGTTACAAATAATTTCCGTTAAATTATTAACAATGGGGCTCGTAGTTCACTCAAACTTGAAGAACAAAAAATTGGCGAATGGTACTGTTTGGATGCTTTTCATATATGTTTCTTAGATTATATAGAAGCAATATATACAAAGATTTCAACCGTCTACCTGTTCCATTCATTGTTCTACTTGTCGAAAATTACAAATAATTTCCGTTAAAGTATTAACAATGGGGCTCGTAGTTCACTTAAACTTGAAGAACAAAAAATTAGCGAATGGTACTGTTTGGATGCTTTGCATATATGTTTCTTAGATTATATAGAAGCAATATATACAAAGATTTCAACCGTCTAAATGTTCCATTCATTGTTCTACTTGTCGAAAATTGCAAATAATTTCCGATAAAGGATTAACCATTGGGGCTCATTGTTCACTAAACTTGAAGAACAAAAAATTGTCGAATTGTACTGTTTGGATGCTTTGCATATATGTTTCTTAGACTATATAGCAGCAATATATACAATGATTTCAACCGTCTACCTGTTCCATTCATTGTTCTACTTGTCGAAAGTTACAAATCATTTCCGTTAAGGGATTAACAATGGGGCTGATTGTTCACTTAAACTTGAAGTACAAAAAACTGGCTAATGGTACTGTTTGGATGCTTTGCGTACATGTTTCTTAGACTATATGGAAGCAATATATACAAGGATTTCAACCGTCTACCTGTTCCATTCATTGTTCTACTTGTCGAAAGTTACAAATAATTACCGATAAGGGATTAACCATTGGGGCTCATTGTTCACTTAAACTTGAAGAACAAAAAATTGGCGAATTGTACTGTTTGGATGCTTTGCATATATGTTTCTTAGACTATATAGAAGCAATATATACAAAGATTTCAACCGTCTACCTGTTCCATTCACTGTTCTACTTGTCGAAAGTTACAAATAATTTCCGTTAAGGGATTAACAATGGGGATCGTAGTTTACTTAAACTTGAAGAACAAAAAATTGGCGAATTGTACTGTTTGGATGCTTTGCATAAATGTTTCTTAGACTATATAGAAGCAATATATACAATGATTTCAACAGTCTACCAGTTCCATTCATTGTTCTACTTGTCGAAAGTTACAAATAATTTCCGATAAAGGATTAACAATGGGGCTCATTGTTCACTTAAACGTGAAGAACAAAAAATTGGCGAATGGTACTGTTTGGATGCTTTGCATATATGTTTCTTAGACTATATGGAAGCAATATATACAAAGATTTCAACCGTCTACCTGTTCCACTCATTGTTCTACTTGTAGAAAGTTACAATTAATTTCCGTTAAAGGATTAACAATGGGGCTCGTAGTTCACTTAAACTTGAAGAACAAAAAATTGGCGAATTGTACTGTTTGGATGCTTTGCGTACATGTTTCTTAGACTATATGGAAGCAATATATACAAAGATTTCAACCGTCTACCTGTTCCATTCACTGTTCTACTTGTCGAAAGTTACAAATAATTTCCGTTAAGGGATTAACAATGGGGATCGTAGTTTACTTAAACTTGAAGAACAAAAAATTGGCGAATTGTACTGTTTGGATGCTTTGCATAAATGTTTCTTAGGCTATATAGAAGCAATATATACAATGATTTCAGCAGTCTACCTGTTCCATTCATTGTTCTACTTGTCGAAAGTTACAAATAATTTCCTTTAAATGATTAACAATGGAGCTCGCAGTTCACTTAAACTTGAAGTACAAAAACTTGGCGAATGGTACTGTTTGGATGCTTTGCATATATGTTTCGTAGACTATATAGAAGCAATATATACAATGATTTCAACCGTCTAAATGATCCATTCATTGTTCTACTTGTCGAAAGTTACAAATAATTTCCTTTAAATGATTAACAATGGAGCTCGCAGTTCACTTAAACTTGAAGAACAAAAAATTGGCGAATTGTACTGTTTGGATGCTTTGCATATATGTTTCTTAGACTATATAGAAGCAATATATAAAAAGATTTCAACCGTGTACCAGTTCCATTCATTGTTCTACTTGTCGAAAGTTACAAATAATTTTCGTTAAGGGATTAACAATGGTGATCGTAGTTGACTTAAACTTGAAGAACAAAAAATTGGCGAATTGTACTGTTTGGATGCTTTGCGTACATGTTTCTTAGACTATATGGAAGCAATATATACAAAGATTTCAACCGTCTACGTGTTCCAATCATTGTTCTACTTGTAGAAAGTTACAATTAATTTCCGTTAAGGGATTAACAATGGGGCTCGTAGTTCACTTAAACTTGAAGAACAAAAAATTGCTGAATGGTACTGTTTGGATGCTTTGCATATATGTTTCTTAGACTATATAGAAGCAATACATACATTGATTTCAACCGTCTACCTGTTCCATTCATTGTTCTACTTGTCGCAAGTTACAAATAATTTCCGTTAAAGTATTAACAATGGGGCTCGTAGTTCACTTAAACTTGAAGATCAAATAATTGGCGAATTGTACTGTTTGGATGATATGCAGATATGTTTCTTAGACTATATAGAAGCAATATATGCAAAGAATTCAACCGTCTACCTGTTCCATTCATTGTTCTATTTGTCGAAAATTACAAATAATTTCCAATAAAGGATTAACAATGGGGCTCGTAGTTCACTTAAACTTGAAGAACAAAAAAATTGGCGAATTGTACTGTTTGGATGCTTTGCATATATGTTTCTTAGACTATATAGAAGCAATATATAGAAGGATTTCACCCGTCTACCTGTTCCAATCATTGTTCAACTTGTCGAAATTTAGAAATAATTTCCTTTAAAGGATTAACAATGGGGCTCGTTGTTCACTTAAACTTGAAGATCAAAAAATTGGCGAATGTTACTGTTTAGATGCTTTGCATATAGGTTCCTTAGACTATATAGAAGCAATATATATAATGATTTCAACCGTCTACCTGTTCCATTCATTGTTCTACATGTCGAAAGTTACAAATAATTTCCGTTTCATGATTATCAATTGGGCTCGTTGTTCACTTAAACTTGAAGAACAAAAAATTGGCGAAGGGTACTGTTTGCATGCTTTGCATATATGTTTCTTAGATTATATAGAAGCAATATATACAAAGATTTCAACCGTCTACCTGTTCCATTCATTGTTGTACTTGTCGAAAATTACAAATAATTTCCAATAAAGGATTAACAATGGGGCTCGTAGTTCACTTAAACTTGAAGAACAAAAAAATTGGCGAATTGTACTGTTTGGATGCTTTGCATATATGTTTCTTAGACTATATAGAAGCAATATATAGAAAGATTTCACCCGTCTACCTGTTCTATTCATTGTTCTACTTGTCGAAAATTACATATAATTTCCGATAAAGGATTAACCATTGGGGCTCATTGTTAACTTAAACTTGAAGAACAAAAAATTGGCGAATGGTACTGTTTGGATGCTTTGCGTACATGTTTGTTAGACTATATGGAAGCAATATATACAAAGATTTCAACCGTCTACCTGTTCCATTCATTGTTCTACTTGTCGAAAGTTACAAATAATTTCCAATAAAGGATTAACCATTGGGGCTCGTTGTTCACTTAAACTTGAAGAACAAAAAATTGGCGAATGGTACTGCTTGGATGCTTTGCATATATGTTTCTTAGACTATATAGAAGCAATATATACATTGATTTCAACCGTCTACCTGTTCCATTCATTGTTCTACTTGTCGCAAGTAACAAATAATTTCCGTTAAAGTATAAACAATGGGACTCGTAGTTCACTTAAACTTGATGAAAAAAAATTGGCGAATTGTACTGTTTGGATGCTTTGCATATATGTTTCTTAGACTATATAGAAGCAATATATACAAAGATTTCAACCGTGTACCTGTTCCATTCATTGTTCTACTTGTCGAAAATTACAAATAATTTCCTTTAAAGGATTAACAATGGGGCTCGTTGTTCACTTAAACTTGAAGAACAAAAAATTGGCGAATGGTACTGTTTGGATGCTTTGCGTACATGTTTCTTAGACTATATGGAAGCAATATATACAAAGATTTCAACCGTCTACGTGTTCCAATCATTGTTCTACTTGTCGAAATTTACAAATAATTTCCTTTAAAGGATTAACAATGGGGCTCGTTGTTCACTTAAACTTGAAGAACAATAAATTGGCGAATTGTACTGTTTGGATGCTTTGCATATATGTTTCTTAGTCTATATAGAAGCAATATATACAAAGATTTCAACAGTCTACGTGTTCCATTCATTGTTCTACTTGTCGAAAGTTAGAAATAATTTCCGATAAAGGATTAACAATGGGGCTCATTGTTCACTTAAACTTGAAGATCAAAAAATTGGCGAATGTTACTGTTTAGATGCTTTGCATATAGGTTCCTTAGACTATATAGAAGCAACATATACAAAGATTGCAACCGTCTACCTGTTCTATTTATTGTTCTTCTTGTCGAAAGTTACAAATAATTTCCGTTTCATGATTATCAATGGGCCTCGTTGTTCACTTAAACCTGAAGAACAAAAAATTGGCGACTGGTACTGTTTGGATGCTTTGCATATATGTTTATTAGACTATATAGAAGCAATATATAAAAAGATTTCAACCGTCTACCAGTTCCATTCATTGTTCTACATGTCGAAAGTTACAAATAATTTCCGTTTCATGATTATCAATGGGGCTCGTTGTTCACTTAAACTTGAAGAACAAAAAATTGGCGAATGGTACTGTTTGGATGCTTTGCATATATGTTTCTTAGACTATATAGAAGCAATATATACAAATATTTCAACCGTCTTACTTGTTCCAATCATTGTTCTACTTGTAGAAAGTTACAAATAATTTCCGATAAAGGATTAACAATTGGGCTCATTGTTCACTTAACCTTGAAGAACAAAAAATTGGCGAATGGTACTGTTTGGATGCTTTGCATATATGTTTCTTAGACTATATGGAAGCAATATATACAAATATTTCAACCGTCTACGTGTGCCAATCATTGTTCTACTTGTCGAAATTTACAAATAATTTCCTTTAAAGGATTAACAATGGGGCTCATTGTTCACTTAAACTTGAAGAACAAAAAATTGGCGAATTGTACTGTTTGGATGCTTTGCATATATGTTTCTCAGACTATATAGAAGCAATATATACAAAGATTTCAACCGTCTACCTGTTCCATTCATTGTTCTACTTGTCGAAAATTACAAATAATTTCCGATAAAGGATTAACAATGGGGCTCGTAGTTCACTTAAACTTGAAGAACAAAAAAATTGGCGAATTGTACTGTTTGGATGCTTTGCATATATGTTTCGTAGACTATATAGAAGCAATATATACAATGATTTCAACCGTCTACATGATCCATTCTTTGTTCTACTTGTCGAAATTTACAAATAATTTCCTTTAAAGGATTAACAATGGGGCTCGTAGTTCAATTAAACTTGAAAAACCAAAAATTGGCGAATTGTACTGTTTGGATGCTTTGCATATATGTTTCTTAGACTATATAGAAGCAATATATACAAAGATTTCAACCGTCTACCTGTTCCATTCATTGTTCTACTTGTCGAAAGTTACAAATAATTTCCGATAAAGGATTAACCATTGGGGCTCATTGTTCACTTAAACTTGAAGAACAAAAAATTGGCGAATTGTACTGTTTGGATGCTTTGCATATATGTTTCTTAGACTATATGGAAGCAATATATACAAATATTTCAACCGTCCACGTGTTCCAATCATTGTTCTACTTGTCGGAATTTACAAATAATTTCCGATAAAGTATTAACAATGGGGCTCGTTGTTCACTTAAACTTGAAGAACAATAAATTGGCGAATGGTACTGTTTGGATGCTTTGCATATATGTTTCTTAGACTATATAGAAGCAATATATACAATGATTTCAACCGTCTACCTGTTCCATTCATTGTTCTACTTGTCGAAAGTTACAAATAATTTCCGTTAAGGGATGAACAATGGGTCTCGTCGTTCACTTAAACTTGAAGAACAAAAAATTGGCGAATGGTACTGTTTGGATGCTTTGCATATATGTTTCTTAGACTATATAGAAGCAATATATACATTGATTTCAACCGGCTACCAGTTCCATTCATTGTTCTACTTGTCGAAAGTTACAAATAATTACCGATAAGGGATTAACCATTGGGGCTCATTGTTCACTAAACTTGAAGAACAAAAAATTGTCGAATTGTACTGTTTGGATGCTTTGCATATATGTTTCTTAGACTATATAGCAGCAATATATACAATGATTTCAACCGTCTACCTGTTCCATTCATTGTTCTACTTGTCGAAAGTTACAAATAATTTCCTTTAAATGATTAACAATGGAGCTCGCAGTTCACTTAAACTTGAAGTACAAAAACTTGGCGAATGGTACTGTTTGGATGCTTTGCATATATGTTTCGTAGACTATATAGAAGCAATATATACAATGATTTCAACCGTCTAAATGATCCATTCATTGTTCTACTTGTCGAAAGTTACAAATAATTTCCGTTAAGGGATTAACAATGGGGATCGTAGTTTACTTAAACTTGAAGAACAAAAAATTGGCGACTGGTACTGTTTGGATGCTTTGCATATATGTTTCTTAGACTATATAGAAGCAATATATACAATGATTTCAACCGTCTACATGTGCCAATCATTGTTCTACTTGTCGAAATTTACAAATAATTTCCTTTAAAGGATTAACAATGGGGCTCGTAGTTCAATTAAACTTGAAAAACCCAAAATTGGCGAATTGTACTGTTTGGATGCTTTGCATATATGTTTCTTAGACTATATAGAAGCAATATATACAAAGATTTCAACCGTCTACCTGTTCCATTCATTGTTCTACTTGTCGAAAGTTACAAATAATTTCCGATAAAGGATTAACCATTGGGGCTCATTGTTCACTTAAACTTGAAGAACAAAAAATTGGCGAATTGTACTGTTTGGATGCTTTGCATATATGTTTCTTAGACTATATGGAAGCAATATATACAAATATTTCAACCGACCACGTGTTCCAATCATTGTTCTACTTGTCGGAATTTACAAATAATTTCCGATAAAGTATTAACAATGGGGCTCGTTGTTCACTTAAACTTGAAGAACAATAAATTGGCGAATGGTACTGTTTGGATGCTTTGCATATATGTTTCTCAGACTATATAGAAGCAATATATACAAAGATTTCAACCGTCTACCTGTTCCATTCATTGTTCTACTTGCCGAAATTTACAAATAATTTCCTTTAAAGGATTAACAATGGGGCTCGTAGTTCACTTAAACTTGAAGAGCAAAAAATTGTCGAATTGTACTGTTTGGATGCTTTGCATATATGTTTCTTAGACTATATAGAAGCAATATATACAATGATTTCAACCGTCTACCTGTTCCATTCATTGTTCTACTTGTCGAAAGTTACAAATAATTTCCGTTAAGGGATGAACAATGGGTCTCGTCGTTCACTTAAACTTGAAGAACAAAAAATTGGCGAATGGTACTGTTTAGATGCTTTGCATATAGGTTCCTTAGACTATATAGAAGCAACATATACAAAGATTGCAACCGTCTACCTGTTCTATTTATTGTTCTTCTTGTCGAAAGTTACAAATAATTTCCGTTTCATGATTATCAATGGGCCTCGTTGTTCACTTAAACCTGAAGAACAAAAAATTGGCGACTGGTACTGTTTGGATGCTTTGCATATATGTTTATTAGACTATATAGAAGCAATATATAAAAAGATTTCAACCGTCTACCAGTTCCATTCATTGTTCTACATGTCGAAAGTTACAAATAATTTCCGTTTCATGATTATCAATGGGGCTCGTTGTTCACTTAAACTTGAAGAACAAAAAATTGGCGAATGGTACTGTTTGGATGCTTTGCATATATGTTTCTTAGACTATATAGAAGCAATATATACAAATATTTCAACCGTCTTACTTGTTCCAATCATTGTTCTACTTGTAGAAAGTTACAAATAATTTCCGATAAAGGATTAACAATTGGGCTCATTGTTCACTTAACCTTGAAGAACAAAAAATTGGCGAATGGTACTGTTTGGATGCTTTGCATATATGTTTCTTAGACTATATGGAAGCAATATATACAAATATTTCAACCGTCTACGTGTGCCAATCATTGTTCTACTTGTCGAAATTTACAAATAATTTCCTTTAAAGGATTAACAATGGGGCTCATTGTTCACTTAAACTTGAAGAACAAAAAATTGGCGAATTGTACTGTTTGGATGCTTTGCATATATGTTTCTCAGACTATATAGAAGCAATATATACAAAGATTTCAACCGTCTACCTGTTCCATTCATTGTTCTACTTGTCGAAAATTACAAATAATTTCCGATAAAGGATTAACAATGGGGCTCGTAGTTCACTTAAACTTGAAGAACAAAAAAATTGGCGAATTGTACTGTTTGGATGCTTTGCATATATGTTTCGTAGACTATATAGAAGCAATATATACAATGATTTCAACCGTCTACATGATCCATTCTTTGTTCTACTTGTCGAAATTTACAAATAATTTCCTTTAAAGGATTAACAATGGGGCTCGTAGTTCAATTAAACTTGAAAAACCAAAAATTGGCGAATTGTACTGTTTGGATGCTTTGCATATATGTTTCTTAGACTATATAGAAGCAATATATACAAAGATTTCAACCGTCTACCTGTTCCATTCATTGTTCTACTTGTCGAAATTTACAAATAATTTCCTTTAAAGGATTAACAATGGGGCTCGTTGTTCACTTAAACTTGAAGAACAATAAATTGGCGAATTGTACTGTTTGGATGCTTTGCATATATGTTTCTTAGTCTATATAGAAGCAATATATACAAAGATTTCAACAGTCTACGTGTTCCAATCATTGTTCTACTTGTAGAAAGTTACAAATAATTTCCGATAAAGGATTAACAATTGGGCTCATTGTTCACTTAACCTTGAAGAACAAAAAATTGGCGAATGGTACTGTTTGGATGCTTTGCATATATGTTTCGTAGACTATATAGAAGCAATATATACAATGATTTCAACCGTCTACATGTGCCAATCATTGTTCTACTTGTCGAAATTTACAAATAATTTCCTTTAAAGGATTAACAATGGGGCTCGTAGTTCAATTAAACTTGAAAAACCCAAAATTGGCGAATTGTACTGTTTGGATGCTTTGCATATATGTTTCTTAGACTATATAGAAGCAATATATACAAAGATTTCAACCGTCTACCTGTTCCATTCATTGTTCTACTTGTCGAAAGTTACAAATAATTTCCGATAAAGGATTAACCATTGGGGCTCATTGTTCACTTAAACTTGAAGAACAAAAAATTGGCGAATTGTACTGTTTGGATGCTTTGCATATATGTTTCTTAGACTATATGGAAGCAATATATACAAATATTTCAACCGTCCACGTGTTCCAATCATTGTTCTACTTGTCGGAATTTACAAATAATTTCCGATAAAGTATTAACAATGGGGCTCGTTGTTCACTTAAACTTGAAGAACAATAAATTGGCGAATGGTACTGTTTGGATGCTTTGCATATATGTTTCTCAGACTATATAGAAGCAATATATACAAAGATTTCAACCGTCTACCTGTTCCATTCATTGTTCTACTTGCCGAAATTTACAAATAATTTCCTTTAAAGGATTAACAATGGGGCTCGTAGTTCACTTAAACTTGAAGAGCAAAAAATTGTCGAATTGTACTGTTTGGATGCTTTGCATATATGTTTCTTAGACTATATAGAAGCAATATATACAATGATTTCAACCGTCTACCTGTTCCATTCATTGTTCTACTTGTCGAAAGTTACAAATAATTTCCGTTAAGGGATGAACAATGGGTCTCGTCGTTCACTTAAACTTGAAGAACAAAAAATTGGCGAATGGTACTGTTTGGATGCTTTGCATATATGTTTCTTAGACTATATAGAAGCAATATATACATTGATTTCAACCAGCTACCAGTTCCATTCATTGTTCTACTTCTCGCAAGTTACAAATAATTTCCGTTAAAGTATTAACAATGGGGCTCGTAGTTCACTCAAACTTGAAGAACAAAAAATTGGCGAATGGTACTGTTTGGATGCTTTGCATATATGTTTCTTAGATTATATAGAAGCAATATATACAAAGATTTCAACCGTCTACCTGATCCATTCATTGTTCTACTTGTCGAAAATTACAAATAATTTCCGATAAAGGATTAACCATTGGGGCTCATTGTTCACTAAACTTGAAGAACAAAAAATTGTCGAATTGTACTGTTTGGATGCTTTGCATATATGTTTCTTAGACTATATAGCAGCAATATATACAATGATTTCAACCGTCTACTTGTTCCATTCATTGTTCTACATGTCGAAAGTTACAAATAATTTCCGTTAAGGGATTAACAATGGGGCTGATTGTTCACTTAAACTTGAAGGACAAAAAATTGGCTAATGGTTCTGTTTGGATGCTTTGCGTACATGTTTCTTAGACTATATGGAAGCAATATATACAAGGATTTCAACCGTCTACCTGTTCCATTCATTGTTCTACTTGTCGAAAGTTACAAATAATTACCGATAAGGGATTAACCATTGGGGCTCATTGTTCACTTAAACTTGAAGAACAAAAAATTGGCGAATTGTACTGTTTGGATGCTTTGCATATATGTTTCTTAGACTATATAGAAGCAATATATACAAAGATTTCAACCGTCTACCTGTTCCATTCGCTGTTCTACTTGTCGAAAGTTACAAATAATTTCCGTTAAGGGATTAACAATGGGGATCGTAGTTTACTTAAACTTGAAGAACAAAAAATTGGCGAATTGTACTGTTTGGATGCTTTGCATAAATGTTTCTTAGACTATATAGAAGCAATATATACAATGATTTCAACAGTCTACCAGTTCCATTCATTGTTCTACTTGTCGAAAGTTACAAATAATTTCCGATAAAGGATTAACAATGGGGCTCATTGTTCACTTAAACGTGAAGAACAAAAAATTGGCGAATGGTACTGTTTGGATGCTTTGCATATATGTTTCTTAGACTATATGGAAGCAAAATATACAAAGATTTCAACCGTCTACCTGTTCCACTCATTGTTCTACTTGTAGAAAGTTACAATTAATTTCCGTTAAAGGATTAACAATGGGGCTCGTAGTTCACTTAAACTTGAAGAACAAAAAATTGGCGAATTGTACTGTTTGGATGCTTTGCGTACATGTTTCTTAGACTATATGGAAGCAATATATACAAAGATTTCAACCGTCTACCTGTTCCATTCACTGTTCTACTTGTCGAAAGTTACAAATAATTTCCGTTAAGGGATTAACAATGGGGATCGTAGTTTACTTAAACTTGAAGAACAAAAAATTGGCGAATTGTACTGTTTGGATGCTTTGCATAAATGTTTCTTAGGCTATATAGAAGCAATATATACAATGATTTCAGCAGTCTACCTGTTCCATTCATTGTTCTACTTGTCGAAAGTTACAAATAATTTCCTTTAAATGATTAACAATGGAGCTCGCAGTTCACTTAAACTTGAAGTACAAAAACTTGGCGAATGGTACTGTTTGGATGCTTTGCATATATGTTTCGTAGACTATATAGAAGCAATATATACAATGATTTCAACCGTCTAAATGATCCATTCATTGTTCTACTTGTCGAAAGTTACAAATAATTTCGTTTAAATGATTAACAATGGAGCTCGCAGTTCACTTAAACTTGAAGAACAAAAAATTGGCGAATGGTACTGTTTGGATGCTTTGCATATATGTTTCGTAGACTATATAGAAGCAATATATACAATGATTTCAACCGTCTAAATGATCCATTCATTGTTCTCCTTGTCGAAAGTTACAAATAATTTCCGTTAAGGGATTAACAATGGGGATCGTAGTTTACTTAAACTTGAAGAACAAAAAATTGGCGACTGGTACTGTTTGGATGCTTTGCATATATGTTTCTTAGACTATATAGAAGCAATATATAAAAAGATTTCAACCGTGTACCAGTTCCATTCATTGTTCTACTTGTCGAAAGTTACAAATAATTTTCGTTAAGGGATTAACAATGGTGATCGTAGTTCACTTAAACTTGAAGAACAAAAAATTGGCGAATTGTACTGTTTGGATGCTTTGCGTACATGTTTCTTAGACTATATGGAAGCAATATATACAAAGATTTCAACCGTCTACGTGTTCCAATCATTGTTCTACTTGTAGAAAGTTACAATTAATTTCCGTTAAGGGATTAACAATGGGGCTCGTAGTTCACTTAAACTTGAAGAACAAAAAACTGGCGAATGGTACTGTTTGGATGCTTTGCATATATGTTTCTTAGACTATATAGAAGCAATACATACATTGATTTCAACCGTCTACCTGTTCCATTCATTGTTCTACTTGTCGCAAGTTACAAATAATTTCCGTTAAAGTATTAACAATGGGGCTCGTAGTTCACTTAAACTTGAAGATCAAATAATTGGCGAATTGTACTGTTTGGATGATATGCAGATATGTTTCTTAGACTATATAGAAGCAATATATGCAAAGAATTCAACCGTCTACCTGTTCCATTCATTGTTCTATTTGTCGAAAATTACAAATAATTTCCAATAAAGGATTAACAATGGGGCTCGTAGTTCACTTAAACTTGAAGAACAAAAAAATTGGCGAATTGTACTGTTTGGATGCTTTGCATATATGTTTCTTAGACTATATAGAAGCAATATATAGAAGGATTTCACCCGTCTACCTGTTCCAATCATTGTTCAACTTGTCGAAATTTAGAAATAATTTCCTTTAAAGGATTAACAATGGGGCTCGTTGTTCACTTAAACTTGAAGATCAAAAAATTGGCGAATGTTACTGTTTAGATGCTTTGCATATAGGTTCCTTAGACTATATAGAAGCAATATATATAATGATTTCAACCGTCTACCTGTTCCATTCATTGTTCTACATGTCGAAAGTTACAAATAATTTCCGTTTCATGATTATCAATTGGGCTCGTTGTTCACTTAAACTTGAAGAACAAAAAATTGGCGAAGGGTACTGTTTGCATGCTTTGCATATATGTTTCTTAGATTATATAGAAGCAATATATACAAAGATTTCAACCGTCTACCTGTTCCATTCATTGTTGTACTTGTCGAAAATTACAAATAATTTCCAATAAAGGATTAACAATGGGGCTCGTAGTTCACTTAAACTTGAAGAACAAAAAAATTGGCGAATTGTACTGTTTGGATGCTTTGCATATATGTTTCTTAGACTATATAGAAGCAATATATAGAAAGATTTCACCCGTCTACCTGTTCTATTCATTGTTCTACTTGTCGAAAATTACATATAATTTCCGATAAAGGATTAACCATTGGGGCTCATTGTTAACTTAAACTTGAAGAACAAAAAATTGGCGAATGGTACTGTTTGGATGCTTTGCGTACATGTTTGTTAGACTATATGGAAGCAATATATACAAAGATTTCAACCGTCTACCTGTTCCATTCATTGTTCTACTTGTCGAAAGTTACAAATAATTTCCAATAAAGGATTAACCATTGGGGCTCGTTGTTCACTTAAACTTGAAGAACAAAAAATTGGCGAATGGTACTGCTTGGATGCTTTGCATATATGTTTCTTAGACTATATAGAAGCAATATATACATTGATTTCAACCGTCTACCTGTTCCATTCATTGTTCTACTTGTCGCAAGTAACAAATAATTTCCGTTAAAGTATAAACAATGGGACTCGTAGTTCACTTAAACTTGATGAAAAAAAATTGGCGAATTGTACTGTTTGGATGCTTTGCATATATGTTTCTTAGACTATATAGAAGCAATATATACAAAGATTTCAACCGTGTACCTGTTCCATTCATTGTTCTACTTGTCGAAAATTACAAATAATTTCCTTTAAAGGATTAACAATGGGGCTCGTTGTTCACTTAAACTTGAAGAACAAAAAATTGGCGAATGGTACTGTTTGGATGCTTTGCGTACATGTTTCTTAGACTATATGGAAGCAATATATACAAAGATTTCAACCGTCTACGTGTTCCAATCATTGTTCTACTTGTCGAAATTTACAAATAATTTCCTTTAAAGGATTAACAATGGGGCTCGTTGTTCACTTAAACTTGAAGAACAATAAATTGGCGAATTGTACTGTTTGGATGCTTTGCATATATGTTTCTTAGTCTATATAGAAGCAATATATACAAAGATTTCAACAGTCTACGTGTTCCATTCATTGTTCTACTTGTCGAAAGTTAGAAATAATTTCCGATAAAGGATTAACAATGGGGCTCATTGTTCACTTAAACTTGAAGATCAAAAAATTGGCGAATGTTACTGTTTAGATGCTTTGCATATAGGTTCCTTAGACTATATAGAAGCAACATATACAAAGATTGCAACCGTCTACCTGTTCTATTTATTGTTCTTCTTGTCGAAAGTTACAAATAATTTCCGTTTCATGATTATCAATGGGCCTCGTTGTTCACTTAAACCTGAAGAACAAAAAATTGGCGACTGGTACTGTTTGGATGCTTTGCATATATGTTTATTAGACTATATAGAAGCAATATATAAAAAGATTTCAACCGTCTACCAGTTCCATTCATTGTTCTACATGTCGAAAGTTACAAATAATTTCCGTTTCATGATTATCAATGGGGCTCGTTGTTCACTTAAACTTGAAGAACAAAAAATTGGCGAATGGTACTGTTTGGATGCTTTGCATATATGTTTCTTAGACTATATAGAAGCAATATATACAAATATTTCAACCGTCTTACTTGTTCCAATCATTGTTCTACTTGTAGAAAGTTACAAATAATTTCCGATAAAGGATTAACAATTGGGCTCATTGTTCACTTAACCTTGAAGAACAAAAAATTGGCGAATGGTACTGTTTGGATGCTTTGCATATATGTTTCTTAGACTATATGGAAGCAATATATACAAATATTTCAACCGTCTACGTGTGCCAATCATTGTTCTACTTGTCGAAATTTACAAATAATTTCCTTTAAAGGATTAACAATGGGGCTCATTGTTCACTTAAACTTGAAGAACAAAAAATTGGCGAATTGTACTGTTTGGATGCTTTGCATATATGTTTCTCAGACTATATAGAAGCAATATATACAAAGATTTCAACCGTCTACCTGTTCCATTCATTGTTCTACTTGTCGAAAATTACAAATAATTTCCGATAAAGGATTAACAATGGGGCTCGTAGTTCACTTAAACTTGAAGAACAAAAAAATTGGCGAATTGTACTGTTTGGATGCTTTGCATATATGTTTCGTAGACTATATAGAAGCAATATATACAATGATTTCAACCGTCTACATGATCCATTCTTTGTTCTACTTGTCGAAATTTACAAATAATTTCCTTTAAAGGATTAACAATGGGGCTCGTAGTTCAATTAAACTTGAAAAACCAAAAATTGGCGAATTGTACTGTTTGGATGCTTTGCATATATGTTTCTTAGACTATATAGAAGCAATATATACAAAGATTTCAACCGTCTACCTGTTCCATTCATTGTTCTACTTGTCGAAAGTTACAAATAATTTCCGATAAAGGATTAACCATTGGGGCTCATTGTTCACTTAAACTTGAAGAACAAAAAATTGGCGAATTGTACTGTTTGGATGCTTTGCATATATGTTTCTTAGACTATATGGAAGCAATATATACAAATATTTCAACCGTCCACGTGTTCCAATCATTGTTCTACTTGTCGGAATTTACAAATAATTTCCGATAAAGTATTAACAATGGGGCTCGTTGTTCACTTAAACTTGAAGAACAATAAATTGGCGAATGGTACTGTTTGGATGCTTTGCATATATGTTTCTTAGACTATATAGAAGCAATATATACAATGATTTCAACCGTCTACCTGTTCCATTCATTGTTCTACTTGTCGAAAGTTACAAATAATTTCCGTTAAGGGATGAACAATGGGTCTCGTCGTTCACTTAAACTTGAAGAACAAAAAATTGGCGAATGGTACTGTTTGGATGCTTTGCATATATGTTTCTTAGACTATATAGAAGCAATATATACATTGATTTCAACCGGCTACCAGTTCCATTCATTGTTCTACTTGTCGAAAGTTACAAATAATTACCGATAAGGGATTAACCATTGGGGCTCATTGTTCACTAAACTTGAAGAACAAAAAATTGTCGAATTGTACTGTTTGGATGCTTTGCATATATGTTTCTTAGACTATATAGCAGCAATATATACAATGATTTCAACCGTCTACCTGTTCCATTCATTGTTCTACTTGTCGAAAGTTACAAATAATTTCCTTTAAATGATTAACAATGGAGCTCGCAGTTCACTTAAACTTGAAGTACAAAAACTTGGCGAATGGTACTGTTTGGATGCTTTGCATATATGTTTCGTAGACTATATAGAAGCAATATATACAATGATTTCAACCGTCTAAATGATCCATTCATTGTTCTACTTGTCGAAAGTTACAAATAATTTCCGTTAAGGGATTAACAATGGGGATCGTAGTTTACTTAAACTTGAAGAACAAAAAATTGGCGACTGGTACTGTTTGGATGCTTTGCATATATGTTTCTTAGACTATATAGAAGCAATATATACAATGATTTCAACCGTCTACATGTGCCAATCATTGTTCTACTTGTCGAAATTTACAAATAATTTCCTTTAAAGGATTAACAATGGGGCTCGTAGTTCAATTAAACTTGAAAAACCCAAAATTGGCGAATTGTACTGTTTGGATGCTTTGCATATATGTTTCTTAGACTATATAGAAGCAATATATACAAAGATTTCAACCGTCTACCTGTTCCATTCATTGTTCTACTTGTCGAAAGTTACAAATAATTTCCGATAAAGGATTAACCATTGGGGCTCATTGTTCACTTAAACTTGAAGAACAAAAAATTGGCGAATTGTACTGTTTGGATGCTTTGCATATATGTTTCTTAGACTATATGGAAGCAATATATACAAATATTTCAACCGACCACGTGTTCCAATCATTGTTCTACTTGTCGGAATTTACAAATAATTTCCGATAAAGTATTAACAATGGGGCTCGTTGTTCACTTAAACTTGAAGAACAATAAATTGGCGAATGGTACTGTTTGGATGCTTTGCATATATGTTTCTCAGACTATATAGAAGCAATATATACAAAGATTTCAACCGTCTACCTGTTCCATTCATTGTTCTACTTGCCGAAATTTACAAATAATTTCCTTTAAAGGATTAACAATGGGGCTCGTAGTTCACTTAAACTTGAAGAGCAAAAAATTGTCGAATTGTACTGTTTGGATGCTTTGCATATATGTTTCTTAGACTATATAGAAGCAATATATACAATGATTTCAACCGTCTACCTGTTCCATTCATTGTTCTACTTGTCGAAAGTTACAAATAATTTCCGTTAAGGGATGAACAATGGGTCTCGTCGTTCACTTAAACTTGAAGAACAAAAAATTGGCGAATGGTACTGTTTAGATGCTTTGCATATAGGTTCCTTAGACTATATAGAAGCAACATATACAAAGATTGCAACCGTCTACCTGTTCTATTTATTGTTCTTCTTGTCGAAAGTTACAAATAATTTCCGTTTCATGATTATCAATGGGCCTCGTTGTTCACTTAAACCTGAAGAACAAAAAATTGGCGACTGGTACTGTTTGGATGCTTTGCATATATGTTTATTAGACTATATAGAAGCAATATATAAAAAGATTTCAACCGTCTACCAGTTCCATTCATTGTTCTACATGTCGAAAGTTACAAATAATTTCCGTTTCATGATTATCAATGGGGCTCGTTGTTCACTTAAACTTGAAGAACAAAAAATTGGCGAATGGTACTGTTTGGATGCTTTGCATATATGTTTCTTAGACTATATAGAAGCAATATATACAAATATTTCAACCGTCTTACTTGTTCCAATCATTGTTCTACTTGTAGAAAGTTACAAATAATTTCCGATAAAGGATTAACAATTGGGCTCATTGTTCACTTAACCTTGAAGAACAAAAAATTGGCGAATGGTACTGTTTGGATGCTTTGCATATATGTTTCTTAGACTATATGGAAGCAATATATACAAATATTTCAACCGTCTACGTGTGCCAATCATTGTTCTACTTGTCGAAATTTACAAATAATTTCCTTTAAAGGATTAACAATGGGG
The DNA here is from genome assembly GCA_963989415.1 of Cerceris ruficornis. Lineage (NCBI taxonomy): Eukaryota > Metazoa > Arthropoda > Insecta > Hymenoptera > Crabronidae > Cerceris > Cerceris ruficornis. Next base: position 2,186,139 of record CAXDIW010000076.1, read on the forward strand.
CTCATTGTTCACTTAAACTTGAAGAACAAAAAATTGGCGAATTGTACTGTTTGGATGCTTTGCATATATGTTTCTCAGACTATATAGAAGCAATATATACAAAGATTTCAACCGTCTACCTGTTCCATTCATTGTTCTACTTGTCGAAAATTACAAATAATTTCCGATAAAGGATTAACAATGGGGCTCGTAGTTCACTTAAACTTGAAGAACAAAAAAATTGGCGAATTGTACTGTTTGGATGCTTTGCATATATGTTTCGTAGACTATATAGAATCAATATATACAATGATTTCAACCGTCTACATGATCCATTCTTTGTTCTACTTGTCGAAATTTACAAATAATTTCCTTTAAAGGATTAACAATGGGGCTCGTAGTTCAATTAAACTTGAAAAACCAAAAATTGGCGAATTGTACTGTTTGGATGCTTTGCATATATGTTTCTTAGACTATATAGAAGCAATATATACAAAGATTTCAACCGTCTACCTGTTCCATTCATTGTTCTACTTGTCGAAATTTACAAATAATTTCCTTTAAAGGATTAACAATGGGGCTCGTTGTTCACTTAAACTTGAAGAACAATAAATTGGCGAATTGTACTGTTTGGATGCTTTGCATATATGTTTCTTAGTCTATATAGAAGCAATATATACAAAGATTTCAACAGTCTACGTGTTCCAATCATTGTTCTACTTGTAGAAAGTTACAAATAATTTCCGATAAAGGATTAACAATTGGGCTCATTGTTCACTTAACCTTGAAGAACAAAAAATTGGCGAATGGTACTGTTTGGATGCTTTGCATATATGTTTCGTAGACTATATAGAAGCAATATATACAATGATTTCAACCGTCTACATGTGCCAATCATTGTTCTACTTGTCGAAATTTACAAATAATTTCCTTTAAAGGATTAACAATGGGGCTCGTAGTTCAATTAAACTTGAAAAACCCAAAATTGGCGAATTGTACTGTTTGGATGCTTTGCATATATGTTTCTTAGACTATATAGAAGCAATATATACAAAGATTTCAACCGTCTACCTGTTCCATTCATTGTTCTACTTGTCGAAAGTTACAAATAATTTCCGATAAAGGATTAACCATTGGGGCTCATTGTTCACTTAAACTTGAAGAACAAAAAATTGGCGAATTGTACTGTTTGGATGCTTTGCATATATGTTTCTTAGACTATATGGAAGCAATATATACAAATATTTCAACCGTCCACGTGTTCCAATCATTGTTCTACTTGTCGGAATTTACAAATAATTTCCGATAAAGTATTAACAATGGGGCTCGTTGTTCACTTAAACTTGAAGAACAATAAATTGGCGAATGGTACTGTTTGGATGCTTTGCATATATGTTTCTCAGACTATATAGAAGCAATATATACAAAGATTTCAACCGTCTACCTGTTCCATTCATTGTTCTACTTGCCGAAATTTACAAATAATTTCCTTTAAAGGATTAACAATGGGGCTCGTAGTTCACTTAAACTTGAAGAGCAAAAAATTGTCGAATTGTACTGTTTGGATGCTTTGCATATATGTTTCTTAGACTATATAGAAGCAATATATACAATGATTTCAACCGTCTACCTGTTCCATTCATTGTTCTACTTGTCGAAAGTTACAAATAATTTCCGTTAAGGGATGAACAATGGGTCTCGTCGTTCACTTAAACTTGAAGAACAAAAAATTGGCGAATGGTACTGTTTGGATGCTTTGCATATATGTTTCTTAGACTATATAGAAGCAATATATACATTGATTTCAACCAGCTACCAGTTCCATTCATTGTTCTACTTCTCGCAAGTTACAAATAATTTCCGTTAAAGTATTAACAATGGGGCTCGTAGTTCACTCAAACTTGAAGAACAAAAAATTGGCGAATGGTACTGTTTGGATGCTTTGCATATATGTTTCTTAGATTATATAGAAGCAATATATACAAAGATTTCAACCGTCTACCTGATCCATTCATTGTTCTACTTGTCGAAAATTACAAATAATTTCCGATAAAGGATTAACCATTGGGGCTCATTGTTCACTAAACTTGAAGAACAAAAAATTGTCGAATTGTACTGTTTGGATGCTTTGCATATATGTTTCTTAGACTATATAGCAGCAATATATACAATGATTTCAACCGTCTACTTGTTCCATTCATTGTTCTACATGTCGAAAGTTACAAATAATTTCCGTTAAGGGATTAACAATGGGGCTGATTGTTCACTTAAACTTGAAGGACAAAAAATTGGCTAATGGTTCTGTTTGGATGCTTTGCGTACATGTTTCTTAGACTATATGGAAGCAATATATACAAGGATTTCAACCGTCTACCTGTTCCATTCATTGTTCTACTTGTCGAAAGTTACAAATAATTACCGATAAGGGATTAACCATTGGGGCTCATTGTTCACTTAAACTTGAAGAACAAAAAATTGGCGAATTGTACTGTTTGGATGCTTTGCATATATGTTTCTTAGACTATATAGAAGCAATATATACAAAGATTTCAACCGTCTACCTGTTCCATTCGCTGTTCTACTTGTCGAAAGTTACAAATAATTTCCGTTAAGGGATTAACAATGGGGATCGTAGTTTACTTAAACTTGAAGAACAAAAAATTGGCGAATTGTACTGTTTGGATGCTTTGCATAAATGTTTCTTAGACTATATAGAAGCAATATATACAATGATTTCAACAGTCTACCAGTTCCATTCATTGTTCTACTTGTCGAAAGTTACAAATAATTTCCGATAAAGGATTAACAATGGGGCTCATTGTTCACTTAAACGTGAAGAACAAAAAATTGGCGAATGGTACTGTTTGGATGCTTTGCATATATGTTTCTTAGACTATATGGAAGCAAAATATACAAAGATTTCAACCGTCTACCTGTTCCACTCATTGTTCTACTTGTAGAAAGTTACAATTAATTTCCGTTAAAGGATTAACAATGGGGCTCGTAGTTCACTTAAACTTGAAGAACAAAAAATTGGCGAATTGTACTGTTTGGATGCTTTGCGTACATGTTTCTTAGACTATATGGAAGCAATATATACAAAGATTTCAACCGTCTACCTGTTCCATTCACTGTTCTACTTGTCGAAAGTTACAAATAATTTCCGTTAAGGGATTAACAATGGGGATCGTAGTTTACTTAAACTTGAAGAACAAAAAATTGGCGAATTGTACTGTTTGGATGCTTTGCATAAATGTTTCTTAGGCTATATAGAAGCAATATATACAATGATTTCAGCAGTCTACCTGTTCCATTCATTGTTCTACTTGTCGAAAGTTACAAATAATTTCCTTTAAATGATTAACAATGGAGCTCGCAGTTCACTTAAACTTGAAGTACAAAAACTTGGCGAATGGTACTGTTTGGATGCTTTGCATATATGTTTCGTAGACTATATAGAAGCAATATATACAATGATTTCAACCGTCTAAATGATCCATTCATTGTTCTACTTGTCGAAAGTTACAAATAATTTCGTTTAAATGATTAACAATGGAGCTCGCAGTTCACTTAAACTTGAAGAACAAAAAATTGGCGAATGGTACTGTTTGGATGCTTTGCATATATGTTTCGTAGACTATATAGAAGCAATATATACAATGATTTCAACCGTCTAAATGATCCATTCATTGTTCTCCTTGTCGAAAGTTACAAATAATTTCCGTTAAGGGATTAACAATGGGGATCGTAGTTTACTTAAACTTGAAGAACAAAAAATTGGCGACTGGTACTGTTTGGATGCTTTGCATATATGTTTCTTAGACTATATAGAAGCAATATATAAAAAGATTTCAACCGTGTACCAGTTCCATTCATTGTTCTACTTGTCGAAAGTTACAAATAATTTTCGTTAAGGGATTAACAATGGTGATCGTAGTTCACTTAAACTTGAAGAACAAAAAATTGGCGAATTGTACTGTTTGGATGCTTTGCGTACATGTTTCTTAGACTATATGGAAGCAATATATACAAAGATTTCAACCGTCTACGTGTTCCAATCATTGTTCTACTTGTAGAAAGTTACAATTAATTTCCGTTAAGGGATTAACAATGGGGCTCGTAGTTCACTTAAACTTGAAGAACAAAAAACTGGCGAATGGTACTGTTTGGATGCTTTGCATATATGTTTCTTAGACTATATAGAAGCAATACATACATTGATTTCAACCGTCTACCTGTTCCATTCATTGTTCTACTTGTCGCAAGTTACAAATAATTTCCGTTAAAGTATTAACAATGGGGCTCGTAGTTCACTTAAACTTGAAGATCAAATAATTGGCGAATTGTACTGTTTGGATGATATGCAGATATGTTTCTTAGACTATATAGAAGCAATACATACATTGATTTCAACCGTCTACCTGTTCCATTCATTGTTCTACTTGTCGCAAGTTACAAATAATTTCCGTTAAAGTATTAACAATGGGGATCGTAGTTTACTTAAACTTGAAGAACAAAAAATTGGCGAATTGTACTGTTTGGATGCTTTGCATAAATGTTTCTTAGACTATATAGAAGCAATATATACAATGATTTCAACAGTCTACCAGTTCCATTCATTGTTCTACTTGTCGAAAGTTACAAATAATTTCCGATAAAGGATTAACAATGGGGCTCATTGTTCACTTAAACGTGAAGAACAAAAAATTGGCGAATGGTACTGTTTGGATGCTTTGCATATATGTTTCTTAGACTATATGGAAGCAAAATATACAAAGATTTCAACCGTCTACCTGTTCCACTCATTGTTCTACTTGTAGAAAGTTACAATTAATTTCCGTTAAAGGATTAACAATGGGGCTCGTAGTTCACTTAAACTTGAAGAACAAAAAATTGGCGAATTGTACTGTTTGGATGCTTTGCGTACATGTTTCTTAGACTATATGGAAGCAATATATACAAAGATTTCAACCGTCTACCTGTTCCATTCACTGTTCTACTTGTCGAAAGTTACAAATAATTTCCGTTAAGGGATTAACAATGGGGATCGTAGTTTACTTAAACTTGAAGAACAAAAAATTGGCGAATTGTACTGTTTGGATGCTTTGCATAAATGTTTCTTAGGCTATATAGAAGCAATATATACAATGATTTCAGCAGTCTACCTGTTCCATTCATTGTTCTACTTGTCGAAAGTTACAAATAATTTCCTTTAAATGATTAACAATGGAGCTCGCAGTTCACTTAAACTTGAAGTACAAAAACTTGGCGAATGGTACTGTTTGGATGCTTTGCATATATGTTTCGTAGACTATTTAGAAGCAATATATAGAAAGATTTCACCCGTCTACCTGTACTATTCATTGTTCTACTCGTAGAAAGTTACAAACAATTTCTATTCCATGATTATCAATGGGGCTCGCTGTTCACTTAACCTTGAAGATCAAAAAATTGGCGATTGTTACTGTTTAGATGCTTTGCATATATGTTTCTTAGATTATATAGAAGCAATATATACAAAGATTTCAACCGTCTACCAGTTCCATTCATTGTTCTACTTGTCGAAAATTACAAATAATTTCCGATAAAGGATTAACCATTGGGGCTCATTGTTCACTTAAACTTGAAGAACAAAAAATTGGCGAATGGTACTGTTTGGATGCTTTGCGTACATGTTTCTTAGACTATATGAAAGCAATATATACAAAGATTTCAACCGTCTACGTGTTCCAATCATTGTTCTACTTGTCGAAATTTACAAATAGTTTCCGATAAAGGATTAACCATTGGGGCTCATTGTTCACTTAAACTTGAAGAACAAAAAATTGGCGAATTGTACTGTTTGGATGCTTTGCATATATGTTTCTTAGACTATATAGAAGCAATATATACAAAGATTCCAACCGTCTACCTGTTCGATTCATTGTTCTACTTGTCGAAAGTTAGAAATAATTTCCGATAAAGGATTAACAATGGGGCTCATTGTTCACTTAAACTTGAAGGACAAAAAATTGGCTAATGGTACTGTTTGGATGCTTTGCGTACATGTTTCTTAGACTATATGGAAGCAATATATACAAGGATTTCAACCGTCTACCTCTTCCATTCATTGTTCTACTTGTCGAAATTTACAAATAGTTTCCGATAAAGGATTAACCATTGGGGCTCATTGTTCACTTAAACTTGAAGAACAAAAAATTGGCGAATTGTACTGTTTGGATGCTTTGCATATATGTTTCTTAGACTATATAGAAGCAATATATACAAAGATTTCAACCGTCTAACTGTTCCATTCATTGTTCTACTTGTCGGAAATTACAAATAATTTCCGATAAAGGATTAACCATTGGGGCTCATTGTTCACTTAAACATGAAGAACAAAAAATTGGCGAATGGTACTGTTTGGATGCTTTGCATATATGTTTCTTAGACTATATAGAAGCAATATATACAAATATTTCAACCATCTACCTGTTCCATTCATTGTTCTACTTGTCGCAAGTTACAAATAATTTCCGTTAAAGTATTAACAATGGGGCTCGTAGTTCACTTAAACTTGAAGATCAAATAATTGGCGAATTGTACTGTTTGGATGATTTGCATATATGTTTCTTAGACTATATAGAAGCAATATATACAAAGATTTCAACCGTCTACCTGTTCCATTCATTGTTCTACTTGTCGAAAGTTACAAATAATTTCCGTTAAGGGATTAACAATGGGGATCGTAGTTTACTTAAACTTGAAGAACAAAAAATTGGCGAATTTTACTGTTTGGATGCTTTGCATATATGTTTCTTAGACTATATAGAAGCAATATATCGAAGGATTTCACCCGTCTACCTGTTCCATTCATTGTTCTACTTGTCGAAAATTACAAATAATTTCCGATAAAGGATTAACAATGGGGCTCATTGTTCACTTAAACTTGAAGAACAAAAAATTGGCGAATTGTACTGTTTGGATGCTTTGCATAAATGTTTCTTAGACTATATAGAAGCAATATATACAATGATTTCAACAGTCTACCTGTTCCATTCATTGTTCTACTTGTCGAAAGTTACAAATAATTTCCGATAAAGGATTAACAATGGGGCTCATTGTTCACTTAAACGTGAAGAACAAAAAATTGGCGAATGGTACTGTTTGGATGCTTTGCATATATGTTTCTTAGACTATATGGAAGCAATATATACAAAGATTTCAACCGTCTACCTGTTCCACTCATTGTTCTACTTGTAGAAAGTTACAATTAATTTCCGTTAAAGGATTAACAATGGGGCTCGTAATTCACTTAAACTTGAAGATGAAATAATTGGCGAATTGTACTGTTTGGATGCTTTGCATATATGTTTCTTAGATTATATAGAAGCAATATATACAAAGATTTCAACCGCCTACCTGTTCCATTCATTGTTTTACTTGTCGAAAGCTACAATTAATTTCCGTTAAAGGATTAACAATGGGGCTCGTAGTTCACTTAAACTTGAAGAACAAAAAATTGGCGAATTGTACTGTTTGGATGCTTTGCATATATGTTTCTTAGACTATACTGAAGCAATATACACAAAGATTTCAACAGTCTACCTGTTCCATTCATTGTTCTACTTGTCGAAAATTACAAATAATTTCCGATAAAGGATTAACCATTGTGGCTCATTGTTCACTTATACTTGAAGAACAAAAAATTGGCGAATTGTACTGTTTGGATTCTTTGCATATATGTTTCTTAGACTATATAGAAGCAATATATAGAAAGATTTCACCCGTCTACCTATACTATTCATTGTTCTACTTGTAGAAAGTTACAGATAATTTCCATTTCATGATTATCAATGGGGTTCGTTGTTCACTTAAACTTGAAGATCAAAAAATTGGCGAATGTTACTGTTTAGATGCTTTGCATATAGGTTTCTTAGACTATATAGAAGCAACATATACAAAGATATCTACCGTCTACCCGTTCTATTCATTGTTCTACTTGTAGAAACTTACAAATAATTTCCGTTTCATGACTATCAATGGGGATCGTAGTTTACTTAAACTTGAAGAACAAAAAATTGGCGAATTTTACTGTTTGGATGCTTTGCATATATGTTTCTTAGACTATATAGAAGCAATATATCGAAGGATTTCACCCGTCTACCTGTTCCATTCATTGTTCTACTTGTCGAAAATTACAAATAATTTCCGATAAAGGATTAACAATGGGGCTCATTGTTCACTTAAACTTGAAGAACAAAAAATTGGCGAATTGTACTGTTTGGATGCTTTGCATAAATGTTTCTTAGACTATATAGAAGCAATATATACAATGATTTCAACAGTCTACCTGTTCCATTCATTGTTCTACTTGTCGAAAGTTACAAATAATTTCCGATAAAGGATTAACAATGGGGCTCATTGTTCACTTAAACGTGAAGAACAAAAAATTGGCGAATGGTACTGTTTGGATGCTTTGCATATATGTTTCTTAGACTATATGGAAGCAATATATACAAAGATTTCAACCGTCTACCTGTTCCACTCATTGTTCTACTTGTAGAAAGTTACAATTAATTTCCGTTAAAGGATTAACAATTGGGCTCGTAATTCACTTAAACTTGAAGATGAAATAATTGGCGAATTGTACAGTTTGGATGCTTTGCATATATGTTTCTTAGATTATATAGAAGCAATATATACAAAGATTTCAACCGCCTACCTGTTCCATTCATTGTTTTACTTGTCGAAAGCTACAATTAATTTCCGTTAAAGGATTAACAATGGGGCTCGTAGTTCACTTAAACTTGAAGAACAAAAAATTGGCGAATTGTACTGTTTGGATGCTTTGCATATATGTTTCGTAGACTATATAGAAGCAATATATACAATGATTTCAACCGTCTAAATGATCCATTCATTGTTCTACTTGTCGAAAGTTACAAATAATTTCCGTTAAGGGATTAACAATGGGGATCGTAGTTTACTTAAACTTGAAGAACAAAAAATTGGCGACTGGTACTGTTTGGATGCTTTGCATATATGTTTCTTAGACTATATAGAAGCAATATATAAACAGATTTCAACCGTGTACCGGTTCCATTCATTGTTCTACTTGTCGAAAGTTACAAATAATTTTCGTTAAGTGATTAACAATGGGGATCGTAGTTCACTTAAACTTGAAGAACAAAAAATTGGCGAATTGTACTGTTTGGATGCTTTGCGTACATGTTTCTTAGACTATATGGAAGCAATATATACAAAGATTTCAACCGTCTACGTGTTCCAATCATTGTTCTACTTGTCGAAAGTTACAAATAATTTCCGTTAAGGGATTAACAATGGGGATCGTAGTTTACTTAAACTTGAAGAACAAAAAATTGGCGAATTGTACTGTTTGGATGCTTTGCATATATGTTTCTTAGACTATATAGAAGCAATATATACAAAGATTTCAACCGTCTACCTGTTCCATTCGCTGTTCTACTTGTCGAAAGTTACAAATAATTTCCGTTAAGGGATTAACAATGGGGATCGTAGTTTACTTAAACTTGAAGAACAAAAAATTGGCGAATTGTACTGTTTGGATGCTTTGCATAAATGTTTCTTAGACTATATAGAAGCAATATATACAATGATTTCAACAGTCTACCAGTTCCATTCATTGTTCTACTTGTCGAAAGTTACAAATAATTTCCGATAAAGGATTAACAATGGGGCTCATTGTTCACTTAAACGTGAAGAACAAAAAATTGGCGAATGGTACTGTTTGGATGCTTTGCATATATGTTTCTTAGACTATATGGAAGCAAAATATACAAAGATTTCAACCGTCTACCTGTTCCACTCATTGTTCTACTTGTAGAAAGTTACAATTAATTTCCGTTAAAGGATTAACAATGGGGCTCGTAGTTCACTTAAACTTGAAGAACAAAAAATTGGCGAATTGTACTGTTTGGATGCTTTGCGTACATGTTTCTTAGACTATATGGAAGCAATATATACAAAGATTTCAACCGTCTACCTGTTCCATTCACTGTTCTACTTGTCGAAAGTTACAAATAATTTCCGTTAAGGGATTAACAATGGGGATCGTAGTTTACTTAAACTTGAAGAACAAAAAATTGGCGAATTGTACTGTTTGGATGCTTTGCATAAATGTTTCTTAGGCTATATAGAAGCAATATATACAATGATTTCAGCAGTCTACCTGTTCCATTCATTGTTCTACTTGTCGAAAGTTACAAATAATTTCCTTTAAATGATTAACAATGGAGCTCGCAGTTCACTTAAACTTGAAGTACAAAAACTTGGCGAATGGTACTGTTTGGATGCTTTGCATATATGTTTCGTAGACTATATAGAAGCAATATATACAATGATTTCAACCGTCTAAATGATCCATTCATTGTTCTACTTGTCGAAAGTTACAAATAATTTCGTTTAAATGATTAACAATGGAGCTCGCAGTTCACTTAAACTTGAAGAACAAAAAATTGGCGAATGGTACTGTTTGGATGCTTTGCATATATGTTTCGTAGACTATATAGAAGCAATATATACAATGATTTCAACCGTCTAAATGATCCATTCATTGTTCTCCTTGTCGAAAGTTACAAATAATTTCCGTTAAGGGATTAACAATGGGGATCGTAGTTTACTTAAACTTGAAGAACAAAAAATTGGCGACTGGTACTGTTTGGATGCTTTGCATATATGTTTCTTAGACTATATAGAAGCAATATATAAAAAGATTTCAACCGTGTACCAGTTCCATTCATTGTTCTACTTGTCGAAAGTTACAAATAATTTTCGTTAAGGGATTAACAATGGTGATCGTAGTTCACTTAAACTTGAAGAACAAAAAATTGGCGAATTGTACTGTTTGGATGCTTTGCGTACATGTTTCTTAGACTATATGGAAGCAATATATACAAAGATTTCAACCGTCTACGTGTTCCAATCATTGTTCTACTTGTAGAAAGTTACAATTAATTTCCGTTAAGGGATTAACAATGGGGCTCGTAGTTCACTTAAACTTGAAGAACAAAAAACTGGCGAATGGTACTGTTTGGATGCTTTGCATATATGTTTCTTAGACTATATAGAAGCAATACATACATTGATTTCAACCGTCTACCTGTTCCATTCATTGTTCTACTTGTCGCAAGTTACAAATAATTTCCGTTAAAGTATTAACAATGGGGCTCGTAGTTCACTTAAACTTGAAGATCAAATAATTGGCGAATTGTACTGTTTGGATGATATGCAGATATGTTTCTTAGACTATATAGAAGCAATACATACATTGATTTCAACCGTCTACCTGTTCCATTCATTGTTCTACTTGTCGCAAGTTACAAATAATTTCCGTTAAAGTATTAACAATGGGGATCGTAGTTTACTTAAACTTGAAGAACAAAAAATTGGCGAATTGTACTGTTTGGATGCTTTGCATAAATGTTTCTTAGACTATATAGAAGCAATATATACAATGATTTCAACAGTCTACCAGTTCCATTCATTGTTCTACTTGTCGAAAGTTACAAATAATTTCCGATAAAGGATTAACAATGGGGCTCATTGTTCACTTAAACGTGAAGAACAAAAAATTGGCGAATGGTACTGTTTGGATGCTTTGCATATATGTTTCTTAGACTATATGGAAGCAAAATATACAAAGATTTCAACCGTCTACCTGTTCCACTCATTGTTCTACTTGTAGAAAGTTACAATTAATTTCCGTTAAAGGATTAACAATGGGGCTCGTAGTTCACTTAAACTTGAAGAACAAAAAATTGGCGAATTGTACTGTTTGGATGCTTTGCGTACATGTTTCTTAGACTATATGGAAGCAATATATACAAAGATTTCAACCGTCTACCTGTTCCATTCACTGTTCTACTTGTCGAAAGTTACAAATAATTTCCGTTAAGGGATTAACAATGGGGATCGTAGTTTACTTAAACTTGAAGAACAAAAAATTGGCGAATTGTACTGTTTGGATGCTTTGCATAAATGTTTCTTAGGCTATATAGAAGCAATATATACAATGATTTCAGCAGTCTACCTGTTCCATTCATTGTTCTACTTGTCGAAAGTTACAAATAATTTCCTTTAAATGATTAACAATGGAGCTCGCAGTTCACTTAAACTTGAAGTACAAAAACTTGGCGAATGGTACTGTTTGGATGCTTTGCATATATGTTTCGTAGACTATTTAGAAGCAATATATAGAAAGATTTCACCCGTCTACCTGTACTATTCATTGTTCTACTCGTAGAAAGTTACAAACAATTTCTATTCCATGATTATCAATGGGGCTCGCTGTTCACTTAACCTTGAAGATCAAAAAATTGGCGATTGTTACTGTTTAGATGCTTTGCATATATGTTTCTTAGATTATATAGAAGCAATATATACAAAGATTTCAACCGTCTACCAGTTCCATTCATTGTTCTACTTGTCGAAAATTACAAATAATTTCCGATAAAGGATTAACCATTGGGGCTCATTGTTCACTTAAACTTGAAGAACAAAAAATTGGCGAATGGTACTGTTTGGATGCTTTGCGTACATGTTTCTTAGACTATATGAAAGCAATATATACAAAGATTTCAACCGTCTACGTGTTCCAATCATTGTTCTACTTGTCGAAATTTACAAATAGTTTCCGATAAAGGATTAACCATTGGGGCTCATTGTTCACTTAAACTTGAAGAACAAAAAATTGGCGAATTGTACTGTTTGGATGCTTTGCATATATGTTTCTTAGACTATATAGAAGCAATATATACAAAGATTCCAACCGTCTACCTGTTCGATTCATTGTTCTACTTGTCGAAAGTTAGAAATAATTTCCGATAAAGGATTAACAATGGGGCTCATTGTTCACTTAAACTTGAAGGACAAAAAATTGGCTAATGGTACTGTTTGGATGCTTTGCGTACATGTTTCTTAGACTATATGGAAGCAATATATACAAGGATTTCAACCGTCTACCTCTTCCATTCATTGTTCTACTTGTCGAAATTTACAAATAGTTTCCGATAAAGGATTAACCATTGGGGCTCATTGTTCACTTAAACTTGAAGAACAAAAAATTGGCGAATTGTACTGTTTGGATGCTTTGCATATATGTTTCTTAGACTATATAGAAGCAATATATACAAAGATTTCAACCGTCTAACTGTTCCATTCATTGTTCTACTTGTCGGAAATTACAAATAATTTCCGATAAAGGATTAACCATTGGGGCTCATTGTTCACTTAAACATGAAGAACAAAAAATTGGCGAATGGTACTGTTTGGATGCTTTGCATATATGTTTCTTAGACTATATAGAAGCAATATATACAAATATTTCAACCATCTACCTGTTCCATTCATTGTTCTACTTGTCGCAAGTTACAAATAATTTCCGTTAAAGTATTAACAATGGGGCTCGTAGTTCACTTAAACTTGAAGATCAAATAATTGGCGAATTGTACTGTTTGGATGATTTGCATATATGTTTCTTAGACTATATAGAAGCAATATATACAAAGATTTCAACCGTCTACCTGTTCCATTCATTGTTCTACTTGTCGAAAGTTACAAATAATTTCCGTTAAGGGATTAACAATGGGGATCGTAGTTTACTTAAACTTGAAGAACAAAAAATTGGCGAATTTTACTGTTTGGATGCTTTGCATATATGTTTCTTAGACTATATAGAAGCAATATATCGAAGGATTTCACCCGTCTACCTGTTCCATTCATTGTTCTACTTGTCGAAAATTACAAATAATTTCCGATAAAGGATTAACAATGGGGCTCATTGTTCACTTAAACTTGAAGAACAAAAAATTGGCGAATTGTACTGTTTGGATGCTTTGCATAAATGTTTCTTAGACTATATAGAAGCAATATATACAATGATTTCAACAGTCTACCTGTTCCATTCATTGTTCTACTTGTCGAAAGTTACAAATAATTTCCGATAAAGGATTAACAATGGGGCTCATTGTTCACTTAAACGTGAAGAACAAAAAATTGGCGAATGGTACTGTTTGGATGCTTTGCATATATGTTTCTTAGACTATATGGAAGCAATATATACAAAGATTTCAACCGTCTACCTGTTCCACTCATTGTTCTACTTGTAGAAAGTTACAATTAATTTCCGTTAAAGGATTAACAATGGGGCTCGTAATTCACTTAAACTTGAAGATGAAATAATTGGCGAATTGTACTGTTTGGATGCTTTGCATATATGTTTCTTAGATTATATAGAAGCAATATATACAAAGATTTCAACCGCCTACCTGTTCCATTCATTGTTTTACTTGTCGAAAGCTACAATTAATTTCCGTTAAAGGATTAACAATGGGGCTCGTAGTTCACTTAAACTTGAAGAACAAAAAATTGGCGAATTGTACTGTTTGGATGCTTTGCATATATGTTTCTTAGACTATACTGAAGCAATATACACAAAGATTTCAACAGTCTACCTGTTCCATTCATTGTTCTACTTGTCGAAAATTACAAATAATTTCCGATAAAGGATTAACCATTGTGGCTCATTGTTCACTTATACTTGAAGAACAAAAAATTGGCGAATTGTACTGTTTGGATTCTTTGCATATATGTTTCTTAGACTATATAGAAGCAATATATAGAAAGATTTCACCCGTCTACCTATACTATTCATTGTTCTACTTGTAGAAAGTTACAGATAATTTCCATTTCATGATTATCAATGGGGTTCGTTGTTCACTTAAACTTGAAGATCAAAAAATTGGCGAATGTTACTGTTTAGATGCTTTGCATATAGGTTTCTTAGACTATATAGAAGCAACATATACAAAGATATCTACCGTCTACCCGTTCTATTCATTGTTCTACTTGTAGAAACTTACAAATAATTTCCGTTTCATGACTATCAATGGGGATCGTAGTTTACTTAAACTTGAAGAACAAAAAATTGGCGAATTTTACTGTTTGGATGCTTTGCATATATGTTTCTTAGACTATATAGAAGCAATATATCGAAGGATTTCACCCGTCTACCTGTTCCATTCATTGTTCTACTTGTCGAAAATTACAAATAATTTCCGATAAAGGATTAACAATGGGGCTCATTGTTCACTTAAACTTGAAGAACAAAAAATTGGCGAATTGTACTGTTTGGATGCTTTGCATAAATGTTTCTTAGACTATATAGAAGCAATATATACAATGATTTCAACAGTCTACCTGTTCCATTCATTGTTCTACTTGTCGAAAGTTACAAATAATTTCCGATAAAGGATTAACAATGGGGCTCATTGTTCACTTAAACGTGAAGAACAAAAAATTGGCGAATGGTACTGTTTGGATGCTTTGCATATATGTTTCTTAGACTATATGGAAGCAATATATACAAAGATTTCAACCGTCTACCTGTTCCACTCATTGTTCTACTTGTAGAAAGTTACAATTAATTTCCGTTAAAGGATTAACAATTGGGCTCGTAATTCACTTAAACTTGAAGATGAAATAATTGGCGAATTGTACAGTTTGGATGCTTTGCATATATGTTTCTTAGATTATATAGAAGCAATATATACAAAGATTTCAACCGCCTACCTGTTCCATTCATTGTTTTACTTGTCGAAAGCTACAATTAATTTCCGTTAAAGGATTAACAATGGGGCTCGTAGTTCACTTAAACTTGAAGAACAAAAAATTGGCGAATTGTACTGTTTGGATGCTTTGCATATATGTTTCGTAGACTATATAGAAGCAATATATACAATGATTTCAACCGTCTAAATGATCCATTCATTGTTCTACTTGTCGAAAGTTACAAATAATTTCCGTTAAGGGATTAACAATGGGGATCGTAGTTTACTTAAACTTGAAGAACAAAAAATTGGCGACTGGTACTGTTTGGATGCTTTGCATATATGTTTCTTAGACTATATAGAAGCAATATATAAACAGATTTCAACCGTGTACCGGTTCCATTCATTGTTCTACTTGTCGAAAGTTACAAATAATTTTCGTTAAGTGATTAACAATGGGGATCGTAGTTCACTTAAACTTGAAGAACAAAAAATTGGCGAATTGTACTGTTTGGATGCTTTGCGTACATGTTTCTTAGACTATATGGAAGCAATATATACAAAGATTTCAACCGTCTACGTGTTCCAATCATTGTTCTACTTGTAGAAAGTTACAATTAATTTCCGTTAAGGGATTAACAATGGGGCTCGTAGTTCACTTAAACTTGAAGAACAAAAAATTGGCGAATGGTACTGTTTGGATGCTTTGCATATATGTTTCTTAAACTATATAGAAGCAATATATACATTGATTTCAACCGGCTACCTGTTCCATTCATTGTTCTACTTGTCGAAATTTACAAATAATTTCCGATAAAGGATTAACCATTGGGGCTCATTGTTCACTTAAACTTGAAGAACAAAAAATTGGCGAATTGTACTGTTTGGATGCTTTGCATATATGTTTCTTAGACTACATAGAAGCAATATATACAAAGATTTCAACCGGCTACCTGTTCCATTCATTGTTCTACTTGTTGAAATTTACAAATAGTTTCCGATAAAGGATTAACCATTGGGGCTCATTGTTCACTTAAACTTGAAGAACAAAAAATTGGCGAATGGTACTGTTTGGATACTTTGCATATATGTTTCTTAGACTATATAGAAGCAATATATACATTGATTTCAACCGGCTACCTGTTCCATTCATTGTTCTACTTGTCGAAATTTACAAATAATTTCCGTTAAAGTATTAACAATGGGGCTCGTAGTTCACTTAAACTTGAAGATCAAATAATTGGCGAATTGTACTCTTTGGATGATTTGCATATATGTTTCTTAGACTATATAGAAGCAATATATACAAAGATTTCAACCGTCTATCTGTTCCATTCATTGATCTACTTGTCGAAAGTTACAAATAATTTCCGATAAAGGATTAACAATGGGGCTCGTAGTTCACTTAAACTTGAAGTACAAAAAATTGGCGAATGGTACTGTTTGGATGCTTTGCGTACATGTTTCTTAGACTATATGGAAGCAATATATACAAAGATTTCAACCGTCTACGTGTTCCAATCATTGTTCTACTTGTAGAAAGTTACAATTAATTTCCGTTAAAGGATTAACAATGGGGCTCGTAGTTCACTTAAACTTGAAGAACAAAAAATTGGCGAATTGTACTGTTTGGATGCTTTGCGTACATGTTTCTTAGACTATATGGAAGCAATATATACAAAGATTTCAACCGTCTACGTGTTCCAATCATTGTTCTACATGTAGAAAGTTACAATTAATTTCCGTTAAAGGATTAACAATGGGGCTCGTAGTTCACTTAAACTTGAAGAACAAAAAATTGGCGAATTGTACTGTTTGGATGCTTTGCATATATGTTTCTTAGACTATATGGAAGCAATATATACAAGGATTTCCACCGTCTACCTGTTCCATTCATTGTTCTACTTGTCGAAAGTTACAAATAATTTCCGATAAAGGATTAACAATGGGGCTCATTGTTCACTTAAGCTTGAAGATCAAAAAATTGGCGAATGTTACTGTTTAGTTGCTTTGCATATAGGTTTCTTAGACTATATAGAAGCAACATATACAAAGATTTCACCCGTCTACCTGTACTATTCATTGTTCTACTTGTAGAAAGTTACAAATAATTTCCATTTCATGATTATCAATGGGGCTCGCTGTTCACTTAAACTTGAAGATCAAAAAATCGGCGAATGGTACTGTTTGGATGCTTTGCATATATGTTTCTTAGACTATATAGAAGCAATATATACAAAGATTTCAACCGTTTACCTGTTCCATTCATTGTTCTACTTGTCGAAAGTTACAAATAATTTCCGTTAAAGGATTAACAATGGGGCTCGTAGTTCACTTAAACTTGAAGAACAAAAAATTGGCGAATTGTACTGTTTTGATGCTTTGCATATATGTTTCTTAGACTATATAGAAGCAATATAGACAAAGATTTCAACCGTCTACCTGTTCCATTCATTGTTCTACTTGTCGAAAATTACAAATAATATCCTTTAAAGGATTAACAATGGGGCTCGTTGTTCACTTAAACTTGAAGAACAAAAAATTGGCGAATTGTACTGTTTGGATGCTTTGCATATATGTTTCTTAGACTATATAGAAGCAATATATACATTGATTTCAACCGGCTACCTGTTCCATTCATTGTTCTACTTGTCAAAAATTACAAATAATATCCTTTAAAGAATTAACAATGGGGCTCGTTGTTCACTTAAACTTGAAGAACAAAAAATTGGCGAATTGTACTGTTTGGATGATTTGCATATATGTTTCTTATACTATATAGAAGCAATATATACAAATATTTCAACCGTCTACCTGTTCCATTCACTGTTCTAGTTGTCGAAAGTTACAAATAATTTCCGTTAAGGGATTAACAATGGGGATCGTAGTTTACTTAAACTTGAAGAACAAAAATTGGCGAATTGTACTGTTTGGATGCTTTGCATATATGTTTCTTATACCATATAGAAGCAATATATACAAAGATTTCAACCGTCTACCTGTTCCATTCAATGTTCTACTTGTCGAAAGTTACAAATAATTTCCTTTAAAGGATTAACAATGGGGCTCATTGTTCACTTAAACTTGAAGATGAAATAATTGGCGAATTGTACTGTTTGGATGCTTTGCATATATGTTTCTTAGATTATATAGAAGCAATATATACAAAGATTTCAACCGTCTACCTGTTCCATTCATTGTTCTACTTGTCGAAAATTACAAATAATATCCTTTAAAGGATTAACAATGGGGCTCGTTGTTCACTTAAACTTGAAGAACAAAAAATTGGCGAATTGTACTGTTTGGATGCTTTGCATATATGTTTCTTAGACTATATAGAAGCAATATATACATTGATTTCAACCGGCTACCTGTTCCATTCATTGTTCTACTTGTCAAAAATTACAAATAATATCCTTTAAAGAATTAACAATGGGGCTCGTTGTTCACTTAAACTTGAAGAACAAAAAATTGGCGAACGGTACTGCTTGGATGCTTTGCATGTATGTTTCTTATATTATATAGAAGCAATATATACAAAGATTTCAACCGTCTACCTGTTCCATTCATTGTTCTACTTGTCGAAAATTACAAATAATTTCCGATAAAGGATTAACCATTGGGGCTCATTGTTCACTAAACTTGAAGAACAAAAAACTGTCGAATTGTACTGTTTGGATGCTTTGCATATATGTTTCTTAGACTATATAGAAGCAATATATATAATGATTTCAACCGTCTACCTGTTCCATTCATTGTTCTACTTGTCGAAATTTACAAATAATTTCCTTTAAAGGATTAACAATGGGGCTCGTAGTTCACTTAAACTTGAAGAGCAAAAAATTGGCGAATTGTACTGTTTGGACGCTTTGCATATATGTTTCTTGGACTATATAGAAGCAACATATACAATGATTTCAACAGTCTACCTGTTCCATTCATTGTTCTACTTGTCGAAATTTACAAATAATTTCCGATAAAGGATTAACAATGGGGCTCATTGTTCACTTAAACATGAAGAACAAAAAATTGGCGAATGGTACTGTTTGGATGCTTTGCATATATGTTTCTTAGACTATATAGAAGCAATATATACAAAGATTTCAACCGTCTACCTGTTCCATTCATTGTTCTACTTGTCGAAAGTTACAAATAATTTCCGATAAAGGATTAAAAATGGGTCTCATTGTTCACTTAAATTTGAAGAACAAAAAATTGGCGAATGGTACTGTTTGGATGCTTTGCGTACATGTTTCTTAAACTATATGGAAGCAATATATACAAAGATTTTAACCGTCTACGTGTTCCAATCTTTGTTCTACTTGTAGAAAGTTACAATTAATTTCCGTTAAAGGATTAACAATGGGGCTCGTAGTTCACTTAAACTTTCAGAACAAAAAATTGGCGAATTGTACTGTTTGGATGCTTTGCATATATGTTTCGTAGATTATATAGAAGCAATATATACAATGATTTCAAACGTCTACCTGATCCATTCATTGTTCTACTTGTCGAAATTTACAAATAATTTCCTTTAAAGGATTAACAATGGGGCTCGTAGTTCACTTAAACTTGAAGAACAAAAAATTGGCGAATTGTACTGTTTGGATGCTTTGCATATATGTTTCTTAGACTATTTAGAAGAAATATATAGAAAGATTTCACCCGTCTACCTGTACTATTCATTGTTCTACTTGTCGAAAGTTACAAATAATTTCCGATAAAGGATTAACCATTGGGGCTCATTGTTCACTTAAACTTGAAGACCAAAAAATTGGCGAATGGTACTGTTTGGATGCTTTGCGTACATGTTTTTTAGGCTATATGGAAGCAATATATACAAAGATTTCAACCGTCTACGTGTTCCAATCATTGTTCTACTTGTCGAAAGTTACAAATAATTTCCGATAAAGGATTAACAATGGGGCTCATTGTTCACTTGAACTTGAAGACCAAAAAATTGGCGAATGGTACTGTTTGGATGCGTTGCGTACATGTTTCTTAGACTATATGGAAGCAATATATACAAAGATTTCAACCGTCTACGTGTTCCAATCATTGTTCTAATTGTCGAAATTTACACATAATTTCCTTTAAAGGATTAACAAGGGGGCTCGTTGTTCACTTAAACTTGAAGAACAAAAAATTGGCGAATTGTACTGTTTGGATGCTTTGCATATATGTTTCTTAGACTATATAGAAGCAATATATACAATGATTTCAACCGTCTACCTATTCCATCCATTGTTCTACTTGCCGAAATTTACAAATAATTTCCTTTAAAGGATTAACAATGGGGCCCGTAGTTCACTTAAACTTGAAGAACAAAAAATTGGCGAATGGTAATATTTGGATGCTTTGAATATATGTTTCTTATATTATATAGAAGCAAATATACAAATATTTCAACCGTCTACCTGTTGCATTCATTGTTCTACTTGTCGAAAATTACAAATAATTTCCGATAAAGGATTAACCATTGGGGCTCATTGTTCACTTAAACTTGAAGACCAAAAAATTGGCGAATGGTACTGTTTGGATGCGTTGCGTACATGTTTCTTAGACTATATGGAAGCAATATATACAAAGATTTCAACCGTCTACGTGTTCCAATCATTGTTCTAATTGTCGAAATTTACACATAATTTCCTTTAAAGGATTAACAAGGGGGCTCGTTGTTCACTTAAACTTGAAGAACAATAAATTGGCGAATTGTACTGTTTGGATGCTTTGCATATATGTTTCTTAGACGATATAGAAGCAATATATACAAAGATTTCAGCCGTCTACCTGTTCCATTCATTGTTCTACTTGTCGAAAGTTACAAATAATTTCCGATAAAGGATTAACCATTGGGGCTCATTGTTCACTTAAACTTGAAGAACAAAAAATTGGCGAATTGTACTGTTTGGATGCTTTGCATATATGTTTCTTAGACTATATAGAAGCAATATATACAAAGATTTCAACCGTTTACCTGTTCCATTCATTGTTCTACTTGTCGAAAGTTACAAATAATTTTCGATAAAGGTTTAACAATGGGGCTCATTGTTCACTTGAACTTGAAGAACAAAAAATTGGCGAATGGTACTGTTTGGATGCTTTGCATATATGATTCTTAGACTATATGGAAGCAATATATACAAAGATTTCAACCGTCTGTGTGGTCCAATCATTGTTCTACTTGTAGAAAGTTACAATTAATTTCCGTTAAAGGATTAACAATGGGGCTCGTAGTTCACTTAAACTTGAAGAACAAAAAATTGGCGAATTGTACTGTTTGGATGCTTTGCATATATGTTTCGTAGGCTATATAGAAGCAATATATACAATGATTACAACCGTCTACATGATCCATTCATTGTTCTACTTGTCGAAATTTACAAATAATTTCCGTTAAAGGATTAACAATGGGGCTCGTAGTTCACTTAAACTTGAAGAACAAAAAATTGGCGAATTGTACTGTTTGGATGCTTGGCATATATGTTTCTTAGACTATATAGACGCAATATATACAAGGATTTCCACCGTCTACCTGTTCCATTCATTGTTCTACTTGTCGAAAGTTACAAATAATTTCCGATAAAGGATTAACAATGGGGCTCATTGTTCACTTAAACTTGAAGATCAAAAAATTGGCGAATGTTACTGTTTAGTTGCTTTGCATATAGGTTTCTTAGACTATATAGAAGCCACATATACAAAGATTTCACCCGTCTACCTGTACTATTCATTGTTCTACTTGTAGAAAGTTACAAATAATTTCCATTTCATGATTATCAATGGGGCTCGCTGTTCACTTAAACTTGAAGATCAAAAAATCGGCGAATGGTACTGTTTGGATGCTTTGCATATATGTTTCTTAGACTATATGGAAGCAATATATACAAGGATTTCCACCGTCTACCTGTTCCATTCATTGTTCTACTTGTCGAAAATTACAAATAATATCCTTTAAAGGATTAACAATGGGGCTCGTTGTTCACTTAAACTTGAAGAACAAAAAATTGGCGAATTGTACTGTTTGGATGCTTTGCATATATGTTTCTTAGACTATATAGAAGCAATATATACATTGATTTCAACCGGCTACCTGTTCCATTCATTGTTCTACTTGTCAAAAATTACAAATAATATCCTTTAAAGAATTAACAATGGGGCTCGTTGTTCACTTAAACTTGAAGAACAAAAAATTGGCGAACGGTACTGCTTGGATGCTTTGCATGTATGTTTCTTATATTATATAGAAGCAATATATACAAAGATTTCAACCGTCTACCTGTTCCATTCATTGTTCTACTTGTCGAAAATTACAAATAATTTCCGATAAAGGATTAACCATTGGGGCTCATTGTTCACTAAACTTGAAGAACAAAAAACTGTCGAATTGTACTGTTTGGATGCTTTGCATATATGTTTCTTAGACTATATAGAAGCAATATATATAATGATTTCAACCGTCTACCTGTTCCATTCATTGTTCTACTTGTCGAAATTTACAAATAATTTCCTTTAAAGGATTAACAATGGGGCTCGTAGTTCACTTAAACTTGAAGAGCAAAAAATTGGCGAATTGTACTGTTTGGACGCTTTGCATATATGTTTCTTGGACTATATAGAAGCAACATATACAATGATTTCAACAGTCTACCTGTTCCATTCATTGTTCTACTTGTCGAAATTTACAAATAATTTCCGATAAAGGATTAACAATGGGGCTCATTGTTCACTTAAACATGAAGAACAAAAAATTGGCGAATGGTACTGTTTGGATGCTTTGCATATATGTTTCTTAGACTATATAGAAGCAATATATACAAAGATTTCAACCGTCTACCTGTTCCATTCATTGTTCTACTTGTCGAAAGTTACAAATAATTTCCGATAAAGGATTAAAAATGGGTCTCATTGTTCACTTAAATTTGAAGAACAAAAAATTGGCGAATGGTACTGTTTGGATGCTTTGCGTACATGTTTCTTAAACTATATGGAAGCAATATATACAAAGATTTTAACCGTCTACGTGTTCCAATCTTTGTTCTACTTGTAGAAAGTTACAATTAATTTCCGTTAAAGGATTAACAATGGGGCTCGTAGTTCACTTAAACTTTCAGAACAAAAAATTGGCGAATTGTACTGTTTGGATGCTTTGCATATATGTTTCGTAGATTATATAGAAGCAATATATACAATGATTTCAAACGTCTACCTGATCCATTCATTGTTCTACTTGTCGAAATTTACAAATAATTTCCTTTAAAGGATTAACAATGGGGCTCGTAGTTCACTTAAACTTGAAGAACAAAAAATTGGCGAATTGTACTGTTTGGATGCTTTGCATATATGTTTCTTAGACTATTTAGAAGAAATATATAGAAAGATTTCACCCGTCTACCTGTACTATTCATTGTTCTACTTGTCGAAAGTTACAAATAATTTCCGATAAAGGATTAACCATTGGGGCTCATTGTTCACTTAAACTTGAAGACCAAAAAATTGGCGAATGGTACTGTTTGGATGCTTTGCGTACATGTTTTTTAGGCTATATGGAAGCAATATATACAAAGATTTCAACCGTCTACGTGTTCCAATCATTGTTCTACTTGTCGAAAGTTACAAATAATTTCCGATAAAGGATTAACAATGGGGCTCATTGTTCACTTGAACTTGAAGACCAAAAAATTGGCGAATGGTACTGTTTGGATGCGTTGCGTACATGTTTCTTAGACTATATGGAAGCAATATATACAAAGATTTCAACCGTCTACGTGTTCCAATCATTGTTCTAATTGTCGAAATTTACACATAATTTCCTTTAAAGGATTAACAAGGGGGCTCGTTGTTCACTTAAACTTGAAGAACAAAAAATTGGCGAATTGTACTGTTTGGATGCTTTGCATATATGTTTCTTAGACTATATAGAAGCAATATATACAATGATTTCAACCGTCTACCTATTCCATCCATTGTTCTACTTGCCGAAATTTACAAATAATTTCCTTTAAAGGATTAACAATGGGGCCCGTAGTTCACTTAAACTTGAAGAACAAAAAATTGGCGAATGGTAATATTTGGATGCTTTGAATATATGTTTCTTATATTATATAGAAGCAAATATACAAATATTTCAACCGTCTACCTGTTGCATTCATTGTTCTACTTGTCGAAAATTACAAATAATTTCCGATAAAGGATTAACCATTGGGGCTCATTGTTCACTTAAACTTGAAGACCAAAAAATTGGCGAATGGTACTGTTTGGATGCGTTGCGTACATGTTTCTTAGACTATATGGAAGCAATATATACAAAGATTTCAACCGTCTACGTGTTCCAATCATTGTTCTAATTGTCGAAATTTACACATAATTTCCTTTAAAGGATTAACAAGGGGGCTCGTTGTTCACTTAAACTTGAAGAACAATAAATTGGCGAATTGTACTGTTTGGATGCTTTGCATATATGTTTCTTAGACGATATAGAAGCAATATATACAAAGATTTCAGCCGTCTACCTGTTCCATTCATTGTTCTACTTGTCGAAAGTTACAAATAATTTCCGATAAAGGATTAACCATTGGGGCTCATTGTTCACTTAAACTTGAAGAACAAAAAATTGGCGAATTGTACTGTTTGGATGCTTTGCATATATGTTTCTTAGACTATATAGAAGCAATATATACAAAGATTTCAACCGTTTACCTGTTCCATTCATTGTTCTACTTGTCGAAAGTTACAAATAATTTTCGATAAAGGTTTAACAATGGGGCTCATTGTTCACTTGAACTTGAAGAACAAAAAATTGGCGAATGGTACTGTTTGGATGCTTTGCATATATGATTCTTAGACTATATGGAAGCAATATATACAAAGATTTCAACCGTCTGTGTGGTCCAATCATTGTTCTACTTGTAGAAAGTTACAATTAATTTCCGTTAAAGGATTAACAATGGGGCTCGTAGTTCACTTAAACTTGAAGAACAAAAAATTGGCGAATTGTACTGTTTGGATGCTTTGCATATATGTTTCGTAGGCTATATAGAAGCAATATATACAATGATTACAACCGTCTACATGATCCATTCATTGTTCTACTTGTCGAAATTTACAAATAATTTCCGTTAAAGGATTAACAATGGGGCTCGTAGTTCACTTAAACTTGAAGAACAAAAAATTGGCGAATTGTACTGTTTGGATGCTTGGCATATATGTTTCTTAGACTATATAGACGCAATATATACAAGGATTTCCACCGTCTACCTGTTCCATTCATTGTTCTACTTGTCGAAAGTTACAAATAATTTCCGATAAAGGATTAACAATGGGGCTCATTGTTCACTTAAACTTGAAGATCAAAAAATTGGCGAATGTTACTGTTTAGTTGCTTTGCATATAGGTTTCTTAGACTATATAGAAGCCACATATACAAAGATTTCACCCGTCTACCTGTACTATTCATTGTTCTACTTGTAGAAAGTTACAAATAATTTCCATTTCATGATTATCAATGGGGCTCGCTGTTCACTTAAACTTGAAGATCAAAAAATCGGCGAATGGTACTGTTTGGATGCTTTGCATATATGTTTCTTAGACTATATGGAAGCAATATATACAAGGATTTCCACCGTCTACCTGTTCCATTCATTGTTCTACTTGTCGAAAGTTACAAATAATTTCCGATAAAGGATTAACAATGGGGCTCATTGTTCACTTAAACTTGAAGTTCAAAAAATTGGCGAATGTTACTGTTTAGTTGCTTTGCATATAGGTTTCTTAGACTATATAGAAGCAACATATACAAAGATTTCACCCGTCTACCTGTACTATTCATTGTTCTACTTGTAGAAAGTTACAAATAATTTCCATTTCATGATTATCAATGGGGCTCGCTGTTCACTTAAACTTGAAGATCAAAAAATCGGCGAATGGTACTGTTTGGATGCTTTGCATATATGTTTCTTAGACTATATAGAAGCAATATATACAAAGATTTCAACCGTTTACCTGTTCCATTCATTGTTCTACTTGTCGAAAGTTACAAATAATTTCCGTTAAAGGATTAACAATGGGGCTCGTAGTTCACTTAAACTTGAAGAACAAAAAATTGGCGAATTGTACTGTTTGGATGCTTTGCATATATGTTTCTTAGACTATATAGAAGCAATATAGACAAAGATTTCAACCGTCTACCTGTTCCATTCATTGTTCTACTTGTCGAAAATTACAAATAATTTCCGATAAAGGATTAACCATTGGGGCTCATTGTTCACTTAAACTTGAAGACCAAAAAATTGGCGAATGGTAATGTTTGGATGCTTTGCGTACATGTTTCTTAGACTATATGGAAGCAATATATACAAAGATTTCAACCGTCTACGTGTTCCAATCATTGTTCTACTTGTCGAAATTTACACATAATTTCCTTTAAAGGATTAACAATGGGGCTCGTTGATTACTTAAACTTGAAGAACAAAAAATTGATGAATTGTACTGTTTGGATGCTTTGCATATATGTTTCTTAGACTATATAGAAGCAATATATACATCGATTTCAACAGTCTACCTGTTCCATTCATTGTTCTACCTGTCGCAAGTTACAAATAATTTCCGTTAAAGTATTAACAATGGGGCTCGTAGTTCACTTAAACTTGAAGATCAAATAATTGGCGAATTGTACTGTTTGGATGATTTGCGTACATGTTTCTTAGACTATATGGAAGCAATATATACAAAGATTTCAACCGTCTACGTGTTCCAATCATAGTTCTACTTGTCGAAATTTACGAATAATTTCCTTTAAAGGATTAACAATGGGGCTCGTAGTTCACTTAAACTTGAAGAACAAAAAATTGGCGAATGGTACTGTTTGGATGCTTTGCATATATGTTTCTTAGACTATATAGAAGCAATATATACAAAGATTTCAACCGTCTACCTGTTCCATTCATTGTTCTACTTGTCGAAAGTTACAAATAATTTCCGATAAAGGATTAACCATTGGGGCTCTTCTGTTCACTTAAACTTGAAGATCAAAAAATTGGCGAATTGTACTGTTTGAATGCTTTGCATATAAGTTTCTTAGACTATATAGAAGCAACATATACAAAGATTTCAACCGTCTACGTGTTCCAATCATTGTTCTACTTGTCGAAATTTACGAAAAATTTCCTTTAAAGCATTAACAATGGGGCTCGTAGTTCACTTAAACTTGAAGAACAAAAAATTGGCGAATGGTACTGTTTGGATGCTTTGCATATATGTTTCTTAGACTATATAGAAGCAATATGTACAAAGATTTCAACCGTCTACCTGTTCCATTCATTGTTCTACTTGTCGAAAGTTACAAATAATTTCCGATAAAGGATTAACAATGGGGCTCATTGTTCACTTAAACTTGAAGAACAAAAAATTGGCGAATGGTACTGTTTGGATGAATTGCATAAATGTTTCTTAGACTATATAGAAGCAATATATACAATGATTTCAACCGTCTACCTGTTCCATTCATTGTTCTACTTGTCGAAAGTTACAAATAATTTCCGTTACAGGATTAACAATGGGGCTCGTAATTCACTTAAACTTGAAGAACAAAAAATTGGCGATTGGTACTGTTCGGATGCTTTGCATATATGTTTCTTAGACTATATAGAAGCAATATATACAAAGATTTCAACCGTCTACCTGTTCCATTCATTGTTCTACTTGTCGAAATTTACAAATAATTTCCTTTAAAGTATTAACAATGGGGCTCGTAGTTCACTTAAACTTGAAGATCAAAAAATTGGCGAATTGTACTGTTTGGATGCTTTGCATATATGTTCCTTAGACTATATAGAAGCAACATATACAAAGATTTCAACTGTCTACGTGTTCCAATCATTGTTCTACTTGTCGAAATTTACAAATAATTTCCTTTAAAGCATTAACAATGGGGCTCGTAGTTCACTTAAACTTGAAGAACAAAAAATTGATGAATTGTACTGTTTGGATGCTTTGCATATATGTTTCTTAGACTATATAGAAGCAATATATACATTGATTTCAACAGTCTACCTGTTCCATTCATTGTTCTACCTGTCGCAAGTTACAAATAATTTCCGTTAAAGTATTAACAATGGGGCTCGTAGTTCACTTAAACTTGAAGATCAAATAATTGGCGAATTGTACTGTTTGGATGATTTGCATATATGTTTCTTATACTATATAGAAGCAATATATACAAAGATTTCAACCGTCTACCTGATCCATTCAATGTTCTACTTGTCGAAAGTTACAAATAATTTTCGATAAAGGTTTAACAATGGGGCTCATTGTTCACTTAAACTTGAAGAACAAAAAAGTGGCGCATGGTACTGTTTGGATGCTTTGCATATATGATTCTTAGACTATATGGAAGCAATATATACAAAGATTTCAACCGCCTGTGTGGTCCAATCATTGTTCTACTTGTAGAAAGTTACAATTAATTTCCGTTAAAGGATTAACAATGGGGCTCGTAGTTCACTTAAACTTGAAGAACAAAAAATTAGCGAATTGTACTGTTTGGATGCTTTTCATATATGTTTCGTAGGCTATATAGAAGCAATATATACAATGATTTCAACCGTCTACATGATCCATTCATTGTTCTACTTGTCGAAATTTACAAATAATTTCCGTTAAAGGATTAACAATGGGGCTCGTAGTTCACTTAAACTTGAAGAACAAAAAATTGGCGAATTGTACTGTTTGGATGCTTGGCATATATGTTTCTTAGACTATATAGACGCAATATATACAAGGATTTCCACCGTCTACCTGTTCCATTCATTGTTCTACTTGTCGAAAGTTACAAATAATTTCCGATAAAGGATTAACAATGGGGCTCATTGTTCACTTAAACTTGAAGATCAAAAAATTGGCGAATGTTACTGTTTAGTTGCTTTGCATATAGGTTTTTTAGACTATATAGAAGCAACATATACAAAGATTTCACCCGTCTACCTGTACTATTCATTGTTCTACTTGTAGAAAGTTACAAATAATTTCCATTTCATGATTATCAATGGGGCTCGCTGTTCACTTAAACTTGAAGATCAAAAAATCGGCGAATGGTACTGTTTGGATGCTTTGCATATATGTTTCTTAGATTATATA
This sequence comes from Cerceris ruficornis, assembly GCA_963989415.1. Classification (NCBI taxonomy): domain Eukaryota; kingdom Metazoa; phylum Arthropoda; class Insecta; order Hymenoptera; family Crabronidae; genus Cerceris; species Cerceris ruficornis. The sequence continues at coordinate 2,215,820 of CAXDIW010000076.1, forward strand.
GAAGCAATATATACAAAGATTTCAACCGTCTACCTGTTCCATTCATTGTTCTACTTGTCGAAAATTACAAATAATTTCCGATAAAGGATTAACCATTGGGGCTCATTGTTCACTTAAACTTGAAGAACACAAAATTGGCGAATGGTACTGTTTGGATGCTTTGCGTACATGTTTCTTAGACTATATGGAAGCAATATATACAAAGATTTCAACCGTTTACGTGTTCCAATCATTGTTCTACTTGTCGAAAGTTACAAATAATTTCCGTTAAAGGATTAACAATGGGGCTCGTAATTCACTTAAACTTGAAGAACAAAAAATTGGCGATTGGTACTGTTCGGATGCTTTGCATATATGTTTCTTAGACTATATGGAAGCAATATATACAAAGATTTCAACAGACTACCTGTTCTATTCATTGTTCTACTTGTAGAAACTTATAAATAATTTCCCTTTCATGATTATCAATGGGGCTCGTAGTTCACTTAAACTTGAAGAACAAAAAATTGGCTAATTGTACTGTTTGGATGCTTTGCATATATGTTTCTTAGACTATATACAAGCAATATATACAAAGATTTCAACCGTCTACCTGTTCCATTCATTGTTCTACTTGTCGAAATTTACAAATAATTTCCTTTAAAGGATTAACAATGGGGCTCGTAGTTCACTTAAACTTGAAGAACAATAAATTGGCGAATTGTACTGTTTGGATGCTTTGCATATATGTTTCTTAGACTATATAGAAGCAATATATACAATGATTTCAACCGTCTACCTGTTCTATTCATTGTTCAACTTGTAGAAAGTTACAAATAATTTCCCTTTCATGATTATCAATGGGGCTCGTTGTTCACTTAAACTTGAAGAACAATAAATTCGCGAATGGTACTGTTTGGATGCTTTGCATATATGTTTCTTAGACTATATAGAAGCAATATATACAATGATTTCAACCGTCTACCTGTTCCATTCATTGTTCTACTTGTCGAAATTTACAAATAATTTCCTTTAAAGGATTAACGATGGAGCTCGTAATTCACTTAAACTTGAAGAACAATAAATTGACGAATTGTACTGTTTGGATGCTTTGCATATATGTTTCTTAGACTATATAGAAGAAATATATACAAAGATTTCAACCGTCTACCTGTTCTATTCACTGTTCTACTTGTAGAAAGTTACAAATAATTTCCGATAAAGGATTAACAATGGTGCTCGTTGTTCACTTAAACTTGAAGAACAATAAATTCTCGAATTGTACTGTTTGGATGCTTTGCATATATGTTTCATAGACTATATAGGAGCAATATATAGGAAGATTTCAACCGTCTACGTGTTCCAATCATTGTTCCACTTGTCGAAATTTATAAATAATTTCCTTTAAAGATTAACAATGGGGCTCGTTGTTCACTTAAATTTGAAGAACAATAAATTGGCGAATTGTACTGTTTGGATGCTTTGCATATATATTTCTTAGACTATATAGAAGCATTATATACAATGATTTCAACAGTCTACCTGTTCCATTCATTGTTCTACTTGTCGAAATTTACAAATAATTTCCTTTAAAGGATTAACGATGGGGCTCGTAGTTCATTTAAACTTGAAGAACAATAAATTGGCAAATTGTACTGTTTGGATGCTTTGCATATATGTTTCTTAAACTATATAGAAGCAATATATACAATGATTTCAACCGTATAACTGTTCGATTCATTGTTCTACTTGTCGAAAATTACAAATAATTTCCGATAAAGAATTAACAATTGGGGCTCATTGTTCACTTAAACTTGAAGAACAAAAAATTGGCGAATGGTACTGTTTGGATGCTTTGCGTACATGTTTCTTAGACTATATGGAAGCAATATATACAAAGATTTCAACCGTCTACGTGTTCCAATCATAGTTCTACTTGTCGAAATTTACGAATAATTTCCTTTAAAGGATTAACAATGGGGCTCGTAGTTCACTTAAACTTGAAGAACAAAAAATTGGCGAATGGTACTGTTTGGATGCTTTGCATATATGTTTCTTAGACTATATAGAAGCAATATATACAAAGATTTCAACCGTCTACCTGTTCCTTTCATTGTTCTACTTGTCGAAAGTTACAAATAATTTCCGATAAAGGATTAACTATTGGGGCTCTTTGTTCACTTAAACTTGAAGATCAAAAAATTGGCGAATTGTACTTTTTGAATGCTTTGCATATATGTTTCTTAGACTATATAGAAGCAACATATACAAAGATTTCAACCGTCTACGTGTTCCAATCATTGTTCTACTTGTCGAAATTTACGAATAATTTCCTTTAAAGCATTAACAATGGGGCTCGTAGTTCACTTAAACTTGAAGAACAAAAAATTGGCGAATGGTACTGTTTGGATGCTTTGCATATATGTTTCTTACACTATATAGAAGCAATATATACAAAGATTTCAACCGTCTACATGTTCCATTCATTGTTCTACTTGTCGAAAGTTACAAATAATTTCCGATAAAGGATTAACAATGGGGCTCATTGTTCACTTAAACTTGAAGAACAAGAAATTGGCGAATTGTACTGTTTGGATGCTTTGCATAAATGTTTCTTATACTATATAGAAGCAATATATACATTGATTTCAACCGGCTACCTGTTCCATTCATTGTTCTACTTGTCGAAAGTTACAAATAATTTCCGATAAAGGATTAACCATTGGGGCTCATTGTTCACTTAAACTTGAAGATCAAAAAATTGGCGATTGTTACTGTTTAGATGCTTTGCATATAGGTTTCGTAGACTATATAGAAGCAACATATATAAAGATTTCAACCGTCTACCTGTTCTATTCATTGTTCTACTTGTAGAAAGTTACAAATAATTTCCATTTCATGATTATCAATGGGGCTCGCTGTTCACTTAAACTTGAAGATCAAAAAATCGGCGAATGGTACTGTTTGGATGCTTTGCATATATGTTTCTTAGACTATATGGAAGCAATATATACAAGGATTTCCACCGTCTACCTGTTCCATTCATTGTTCTACTTGTCGAAAGTTACAAATAATTTCCGATAAAGGATTAACAATGGGGCTCATTGTTCACTTAAGCTTGAAGATCAAAAAATTGGCGAATGTTACTGTTTAGTTGCTTTGCATATAGGTTTCTTAGACTATATAGAAGCAACATATACAAAGATTTCACCCGTCTACCTGTACTATTCATTGTTCTACTTGTAGAAAGTTACAAATAATTTCCATTTCATGATTATCAATGGGGCTCGCTGTTCACTTAAACTTGAAGATCAAAAAATCGGCGAATGGTACTGTTTGGATGCTTTGCATATATGTTTCTTAGACTATATAGAAGCAATATATACAAAGATTTCAACCGTTTACCTGTTCCATTCATTGTTCTACTTGTCGAAAGTTACAAATAATTTCCGTTAAAGGATTAACAATGGGGCTCGTAGTTCACTTAAACTTGAAGAACAAAAAATTGGCGAATTGTACTGTTTTGATGCTTTGCATATATGTTTCTTAGACTATATAGAAGCAATATAGACAAAGATTTCAACCGTCTACCTGTTCCATTCATTGTTCTACTTGTCGAAAATTACAAATAATATCCTTTAAAGGATTAACAATGGGGCTCGTTGTTCACTTAAACTTGAAGAACAAAAAATTGGCGAATTGTACTGTTTGGATGCTTTGCATATATGTTTCTTAGACTATATAGAAGCAATATATACATTGATTTCAACCGGCTACCTGTTCCATTCATTGTTCTACTTGTCAAAAATTACAAATAATATCCTTTAAAGAATTAACAATGGGGCTCGTTGTTCACTTAAACTTGAAGAACAAAAAATTGGCGAATTGTACTGTTTGGATGATTTGCATATATGTTTCTTATACTATATAGAAGCAATATATACAAAGATTTCAACCGTCTACCTGTTCCATTCACTGTTCTAGTTGTCGAAAGTTACAAATAATTTCCGTTAAGGGATTAACAATGGGGATCGTAGTTTACTTAAACTTGAAGAACAAAAATTGGCGAATTGTACTGTTTGGATGCTTTGCATATATGTTTCTTATACCATATAGAAGCAATATATACAAAGATTTCAACCGTCTACCTGTTCCATTCAATGTTCTACTTGTCGAAAGTTACAAATAATTTCCTTTAAAGGATTAACAATGGGGCTCATTGTTCACTTAAACTTGAAGATGAAATAATTGGCGAATTGTACTGTTTGGATGCTTTGCATATATGTTTCTTAGATTATATAGAAGCAATATATACAAAGATTTCAACCGTCTACCTGTTCCATTCATTGTTCTACTTGTCGAAAATTACAAATAATATCCTTTAAAGGATTAACAATGGGGCTCGTTGTTCACTTAAACTTGAAGAACAAAAAATTGGCGAATTGTACTGTTTGGATGCTTTGCATATATGTTTCTTAGACTATATAGAAGCAATATATACATTGATTTCAACCGGCTACCTGTTCCATTCATTGTTCTACTTGTCAAAAATTACAAATAATATCCTTTAAAGAATTAACAATGGGGCTCGTTGTTCACTTAAACTTGAAGAACAAAAAATTGGCGAACGGTACTGCTTGGATGCTTTGCATGTATGTTTCTTATATTATATAGAAGCAATATATACAAAGATTTCAACCGTCTACCTGTTCCATTCATTGTTCTACTTGTCGAAAATTACAAATAATTTCCGATAAAGGATTAACCATTGGGGCTCATTGTTCACTAAACTTGAAGAACAAAAAACTGTCGAATTGTACTGTTTGGATGCTTTGCATATATGTTTCTTAGACTATATAGAAGCAATATATATAATGATTTCAACCGTCTACCTGTTCCATTCATTGTTCTACTTGTCGAAATTTACAAATAATTTCCTTTAAAGGATTAACAATGGGGCTCGTAGTTCACTTAAACTTGAAGAGCAAAAAATTGGCGAATTGTACTGTTTGGACGCTTTGCATATATGTTTCTTGGACTATATAGAAGCAACATATACAATGATATCAACAGTCTACCTGTTCCATTCATTGTTCTACTTGTCGAAATTTACAAATAATTTCCGATAAAGGATTAACAATGGGGCTCATTGTTCACTTAAACATGAAGAACAAAAAATTGGCGAATGGTACTGTTTGGATGCTTTGCATATATGTTTCTTAGACTATATAGAAGCAATATATACAAAGATTTCAACCGTCTACCTGTTCCATTCATTGTTCTACTTGTCGAAAGTTACAAATAATTTCCGATAAAGGATTAAAAATGGGTCTCATTGTTCACTTAAATTTGAAGAACAAAAAATTGGCGAATTGTACTGTTTGGATGCTTTGCATATATGTTTCTTAGACTATATAGAAGCAATATATATAATGATTTCAACCGTCTACCTGTTCCATTCATTGTTCTACTTGTCGAAATTTACAAATAATTTCCTTTAAAGGATTAACAATGGGGCTCGTAGTTCACTTAAACTTGAAGAGCAAAAAATTGGCGAATTGTACTGTTTGGACGCTTTGCATATATGTTTCTTGGACTATATAGAAGCAACATATACAATGATATCAACAGTCTACCTGTTCCATTCATTGTTCTACTTGTCGAAATTTACAAATAATTTCCGATAAAGGATTAACAATGGGGCTCATTGTTCACTTAAACATGAAGAACAAAAAATTGGCGAATGGTACTGTTTGGATGCTTTGCATATATGTTTCTTAGACTATATAGAAGCAATATATACAAAGATTTCAACCGTCTACCTGTTCCATTCATTGTTCTACTTGTCGAAAGTTACAAATAATTTCCGATAAAGGATTAAAAATGGGTCTCATTGTTCACTTAAATTTGAAGAACAAAAAATTGGCGAATAGTACTGTTTGGATGCTTTGCGTACATGTTTCTTAAACTATATGGAAGCAATATATACAAAGATTTCAAACGTCTACCTGATCCATTCATTGTTCTACTTGTCGAAATTTACAAATAATTTCCTTTAAAGGATTAACAATGGGGCTCGTAGTTCACTTAAACTTGAAGAACAAAAAATTGGCGAATTGTACTGTTTGGATGCTTTGCATATATGTTTCTTAGACTATTTAGAAGAAATATATAGAAAGATTTCACCCGTCTACCTGTACTATTCATTGTTCTACTTGTCGAAAGTTACAAATAATTTCCGATAAAGGATTAACCATTGGGGCTCATTGTTCACTTAAACTTGAAGACCAAAAAATTGGCGAATGGTACTGTTTGGATGCTTTGCGTACATGTTTTTTAGGCTATATGGAAGCAATATATACAAAGATTTCAACCGTCTACGTGTTCCAATCATTGTTCTACTTGTCGAAAGTTACAAATAATTTCCGATAAAGGATTAACAATGGGGCTCATTGTTCACTTGAACTTGAAGACCAAAAAATTGGCGAATGGTACTGTTTGGATGCGTTGCGTACATGTTTCTTAGACTATATGGAAGCAATATATACAAAGATTTCAACCGTCTACGTGTTCCAATCATTGTTCTAATTGTCGAAATTTACACATAATTTCCTTTAAAGGATTAACAAGGGGGCTCGTTGTTCACTTAAACTTGAAGAACAAAAAATTGGCGAATTGTACTGTTTGGATGCTTTGCATATATGTTTCTTAGACTATATAGAAGCAATATATACAATGATTTCAACCGTCTACCTGTTCCATTCATTGTTCTACTAGTCGAAAGTTACAAATAATTTCCGTTAAGGGATTAACAATGGGGATCGTAGTTTACTTAAACTTGAAGAACAAGAAATTGGCGAATTGTACTGTTTTGATGTTTTGCATATATGTTTCTTAGACTATATAGAAGCAATATATACAATGATTTCAACCGTCTACCTATTCCATCCATTGTTCTACTTGCCGAAATTTACAAATAATTTCCTTTAAAGGATTAACAATGGGGCTCGTAGTTCACTTAAACTTGAAGAACAAAAAATTGGCGAATGGTAATATTTGGATGCTTTGAATATATGTTTCTTATATTATATAGAAGCAAATATACAAATATTTCAACCGTCTACCTGTTGCATTCATTGTTCTACTTGTCGAAAATTACAAATAATTTCCGATAAAGGATTAACCATTGGGGCTCATTGTTCACTTAAACTTGAAGACCAAAAAATTGGCGAATGGTACTGTTTGGATGCGTTGCGTACATGTTTCTTAGACTATATGGAAGCAATATATACAAAGATTTCAACCGTCTACGTGTTCCAATCATTGTTCTAATTGTCGAAATTTACACATAATTTCCTTTAAAGGATTAACAAGGGGGCTCGTTGTTCACTTAAACTTGAAGAACAATAAATTGGCGAATTGTACTGTTTGGATGCTTTGCATATATGTTTCTTAGACGATATAGAAGCAATATATACAAAGATTTCAGCCGTCTACCTGTTCCATTCATTGTTCTACTTGTCGAAAGTTACAAATAATTTCCGATAAAGGATTAACCATTGGGGCTCATTGTTCACTTAAACTTGAAGAACAAAAAATTGGCGAATTGTACTGTTTGGATGCTTTGCATATATGTTTCTTAGACTATATAGAAGCAATATATACAAAGATTTCAACCGTTTACCTGTTCCATTCATTGTTCTACTTGTCGAAAGTTACAAATAATTTTCGATAAAGGTTTAACAATGGGGCTCATTGTTCACTTGAACTTGAAGAACAAAAAATTGGCGAATGGTACTGTTTGGATGCTTTGCATATATGATTCTTAGACTATATGGAAGCAATATATACAAAGATTTCAACCGTCTGTGTGGTCCAATCATTGTTCTACTTGTAGAAAGTTACAATTAATTTCCGTTAAAGGATTAACAATGGGGCTCGTAGTTCACTTAAACTTGAAGAACAAAAAATTGGCGAATTGTACTGTTTGGATGCTTTGCATATATGTTTCTTATATTATATAGAAGCAAATATACAAATATTTCAACCGTCTACCTGTTGCATTCATTGTTCTACTTGTCGAAAGTTACAAATAATTTCCGATAAAGGATTAACAATGGGGCTCATTGTTCACTTAAACTTGAAGATCAAAAAATTGGCGAATGTTACTGTTTAGTTGCTTTGCATATAGGTTTCTTAGACTATATAGAAGCAACATATACAAAGATTTCACCCGTCTACCTGTACTATTCATTGTTCTACTTGTAGAAAGTTACAAATAATTTCCATTTCATGATTATCAATGGGGCTCGCTGTTCACTTAAACTTGAAGATCAAAAAATCGGCGAATGGTACTGTTTGGATGCTTTGCATATATGTTTCTTAGACTATATAGAAGCAATATATACAAAGATTTCAACCGTTTACCTGTTCCATTCATTGTTCTACTTGTCGAAAGTTACAAATAATTTCCGTTAAAGGATTAACAATGGGGCTCGTAGTTCACTTAAACTTGAAGAACAAAAAATTGGCGAATTGTACTGTTTGGATGCTTTGCATATATGTTTCTTAGACTATATAGAAGCAATATAGACAAAGATTTCAACCGTCTACCTGTTCCATTCATTGTTCTACTTGTCGAAAATTACAAATAATTTCCGATAAAGGATTAACCATTGGGGCTCATTGTTCACTTAAACTTGAAGACCAAAAAATTGGCGAATGGTACTGTTTGGATGCTTTGCGTACATGTTTCTTAGACTATATGGAAGCAATATATACAAAGATTTCAACCGTCTACGTGTTCCAATCATAGTTCTACTTGTCGAAATTTACGAATAATTTCCTTTAAAGGATTAACAATGGTGCTCGTTGTTCACTTAAACTTGAAGAACAATAAATTCGCGAATGGTACTGTATGGATGCTTTGCATATATGTTTCTTAGACTATATAGAAGCAATATATACAATGATTTCAACCGTCTACCTGTTCCATTCATTGTTCTACTTTTCGAAATTTACAAATAATTTCCTTTAAAGGTTTAACAATGGGGCTCGTTGTTCTCTTAAACTTGAAGAACAATAAATTGGCGAATTGTACTGTTTGGATGCTTTGCATATATGTTTCTTAGACTATATGGAAGCAATATATACAAAGATTTCAACCGTTTACCTGTTCCATTCATTGTTCTACTTTTAGAAACTTATAAATAATTTCCCTTTCATGATTATCAATGGGGCTCGTAGTTCACTTAAACTTGAAGAACAAAAAATTGGCTAATTGTACTGTTTGGATGCTTTGCATATATGTTTCATAGACTATATAGGAGCAATATATAGGAAGATTTCAACCGTCTACGTGTTCCAATCATTGTTCCACTTGTCGAAATTTATAAATAATTTCCTTTAAAGATTAACAATGGGGCTCGTTGTTCACTTAAATTTGAAGAACAATAATTTGGCGAATTGTACTGTTTGGATGCTTTGCATATATATTTCTTAGACTATATAGAAGCAATATATAAAATGATTTCAACAGTCTTCCTGTTCCATTCATTGTTCTACTTGTCGAAATTTACAAATAATTTCCTTTAAAGGATTAACGATGGGGCTCGTAGTTCACTTAAACTTGAAGAACAATAAATTGGCAAATTGTACTGTTTGGATGCTTTGCATATATGTTTCTTAAACTATATAGAAGCAATATATACAATGATTTCAACCGTATAACTGTTCGATTCATTGTTCTACTTGTCGAAAATTACAAATAATTTCCGATAAAGAATTAACAATTGGGGCTCATTGTTCACTTAAACTTGAAGAACAAAAAATTGGCGAATGGTACTGTTTGGATGCTTTGCGTACATGTTTCTTAGACTATATGGAAGCAATATATACAAAGATTTCAACCGTCTACGTGTTCCAATCATAGTTCTACTTGTCGAAATTTACGAATAATTTCCTTTAAAGGATTAACAATGGGGCTCGTAGTTCACTTAAACTTGAAGAACAAAAAATTGGCGAATGGTACTGTTTGGATGCTTTGCATATATGTTTCTTAGACTATATAGAAGCAATATATACAAAGATTTCAACCGTCTACCTGTTCCATTCATTGTTCTACTTGTCGAAAGTTACAAATAATTTCCGATAAAGGATTAACCATTGGGGCTCTTCTGTTCACTTAAACTTGAAGATCAAAAAATTGGCGAATTGTACTGTTTGAATGCTTTGCATATATGTTTCTTAGACTATATAGAAGCAATATATACAAAGATTTCAACCGTCTACCTGTTCCATTCATTGTTCTACTTGTCGGAAGTTACAAATAATTTCCGATAAAGGATTAACAATGGGGCTCATTGTTCACTTAAACTTGAAGAACAAATATTGGCGAATGGTACTGTTTGGATGATTTGCATATATGTTTCTTAGACTATATAGAAGCAATATATACAATGATTTCAACCGTCTACCTGTTCCATTCATTGTTCTACTTGTCGAAAGTTACAAATAATTTCCGTTAAAGGATTAACAATGGGGCTCGTAATTCACTTAAACTTGAAGAACAAAAAATTGGCGATTGGTACTGTTCGGATGCTTTGCATATATGTTTCTTAGACTATATAGAAGCAATATATACAAAGATTTCAACAGTCTACCTGTTCCATTCATTGTTCTACTTGTCGAAAGTTACAAATAATTTCCTTTAAAGTATTAACAATGGGGCTCGTAGTTCACTTAAACTTGAAGATCAAAAAATTGGCGAATTGAACTGTTTGGATGCTTTGCATATATGTTTCTTAGACTATATAGAAGCAACATATACAAAGATTTCAACTGTCTACGTGTTCCATTCATTGTTCTACTTGTCGAAAGTTACAAATAATTTCCGATAAAGGATTAACCATTGGGGCTTATTGTTCTCTTAAACTTGAAGAACAAAAAATTGGCGAATTGTACTGTTTGGATGCTTTGCATATATGTTTCTTTGACTATATAGAAGCAATATATACAAAGATTTCAACCGTCTACGTGTTCCAATCATTGTTCTACTTGTCGAAATTTAGAAATAATTTCCTTTAAAGGATTAACAATGGGGCTCTTTGTTCACTTAAACTTGAAGATCAAAAAATTGGCGAATTGTACTGTTTGAATGCTTTGCATATATGTTTCTTAGACTATATAGAAGCAACATATACAAAGATTTCAACCGTCTACGTGTTCCAATCATTGTTCTACTTGTCGAAATTTACGAATAATTTCCTTTAAAGCATTAACAATGGGGCTCGTAGTTCACTTAAACTTGAAGAACAAAAAATTGGCGAATGGTACTGTTTGGATGCTTTGCATATATGTTTCTTAGACTATATAGAAGCAATATGTACAAAGATTTCAACCGTCTACCTGTTCCATTCATTGTTCTACTTGTCGAAAGTTACAAATAATTTCCGATAAAGGATTAACAATGGGGCTCATTGTTCACATAAACTTGAAGAACAAAAAATTGGCGAATGGTACTGTTTGGATGATTTGCATAAATGTTTCTTAGACTATATAGAAGCAATATATACAATGATTTCAACCGTCTACCTGTTCCATTCATTGTTCTACTTGTCGAAAGTTACAAATAATTTCCGTTACAGGATTAACAATGGGGCTCGTAATTCACTTAAACTTGAAGAACAAAAAATTGGCGATTGGTACTGTTCGGATGCTTTGCATATATGTTTCTTAGACTATATAGAAGCAATATATACAAAGATTTCAACCGTCTACCTGTTCCATTCATTGTTCTACTTGTCGAAATTTACAAATAATTTCCTTTAAAGTATTAACAATGGGGCTCGTAGTTCACTTAAACTTGAAGATCAAAAAATTGGCGAATTGTACTGTTTGGATGCTTTGCATATATGTTCCTTAGACTATATAGAAGCAACATATACAAAGATTTCAACTGTCTACGTGTTCCAATCATTGTTCTACTTGTCGAAATTTACAAATAATTTCCTTTAAAGCATTACCAATGGGGCTCGTAGTTCACTTAAACTTGAAGAACAAAAAATTGATGAATTGTACTGTTTGGATGCTTTGCATATATGTTTCTTAGACTATATAGAAGCAATATATACATTGATTTCAACAGTCTACCTGTTCCATTCATTGTTCTACCTGTCGCAAGTTACAAATAATTTCCGTTAAAGTATTAACAATGGGGCTCGTAGTTCACTTAAACTTGAAGATCAAATAATTGGCGAATTGTACTGTTTGGATGATTTGCATATATGTTTCTTATACTATATAGAAGCAATATATACAAAGATTTCAACCGTCTACCTGATCCATTCAATGTTCTACTTGTCGAAAGTTACAAATAATTTTCGATAAAGGTTTAACAATGGGGCTCATTGTTCACTTAAACTTGAAGAACAAAAAAGTGGCGCATGGTACTGTTTGGATGCTTTGCATATATGATTCTTAGACTATATGGAAGCAATATATACAAAGATTTCAACCGCCTGTGTGGTCCAATCATTGTTCTACTTGTAGAAAGTTACAATTAATTTCCGTTAAAGGATTAACAATGGGGCTCGTAGTTCACTTAAACTTGAAGAACAAAAAATTAGCGAATTGTACTGTTTGGATGCTTTTCATATATGTTTCGTAGGCTATATAGAAGCAATATATACAATGATTTCAACCGTCTACATGAACCATTCATTGTTCTACTTGTCGAAATTTACAAATAATTTCCGTTAAAGGATTAACAATGGGGCTCGTAGTTCACTTAAACTTGAAGAACAAAAAATTGGCGAATTGTACTGTTTGGATGCTTGGCATATATGTTTCTTAGACTATATAGACGCAATATATACAAGGATTTCCACCGTCTACCTGTTCCATTCATTGTTCTACTTGTCGAAAGTTACAAATAATTTCCGATAAAGGATTAACAATGGGGCTCATTGTTCACTTAAACTTGAAGATCAAAAAATTGGCGAATGTTACTGTTTAGTTGCTTTGCATATAGGTTTTTTAGACTATATAGAAGCAACATATACAAAGATTTCACCCGTCTACCTGTACTATTCATTGTTCTACTTGTAGAAAGTTACAAATAATTTCCATTTCATGATTATCAATGGGGCTCGCTGTTCACTTAAACTTGAAGATCAAAAAATCGGCGAATGGTACTGTTTGGATGCTTTGCATATATGTTTCTTAGACTATATAGACGGAATATATACAAAGATTTCAACCGTCTACCTGTTCCATTCATTGTTCTACTTGTCGGAAGTTACAAATAATTACGGATAAAGGATTAACCATTGGGGCTCATTGTTCACTTAAACTTGAAGAACAAAAAATTGGCGAATTGTACTGTTTGGATGCTTTGCATATAGGTTTCGTAGACTATATAGAAGCAACATATATAAAGATTTCAACCGTCTACCTGTTCTATTCATTGTTCTACTTGTAGAAAGTTACAAATAATTTCCGTTTCATGATTATCAATTGGGCTCGTTGTTCACTTAAACTTGAAGAACAAAAAATTGGCGAAGGGTACTGTTTGCATGCTTTGCATATATGTTTCTTAGATTATATAGAAGCAATATATACAAAGATTTCAACCGTCTACCTGTTCCATTCATTGTTGTACTTGTCGAAAATTACAAATAATTTCCGATAAAGGATTAACAATGGGGCTCGTTGTTCACTTAAACTTGAAGAACAAAAAAATTGCGAATGGTACTGTTTGGATGCTTTGCATATATGTTTCTTAGACTATATAGAAGCAATATATACAAAGATTTCAACCGTCTACTTGTTCCATTCATTGTTCTACTTGTCGAAAATGACAAATAATTTCCGATAAAGGATTAACCATTGGGGCTCATTGTTCACTTAAACTTGAAGAACAAAAAATTGGCGAATGGTACTGTTTGGATGCTTTGCGTACATGTTTCTTAGACTATATGGAAGCAATATATACAAAGATTTCAACCGTCTACGTGTTCCATTCATTGTTCTACTTGTAGAAAGTTACAAATAATTTCTGTTAAAGGAATAACAATGGGAATCGTAGTTCACTTAAACTTGAAGAACAAAAAATTGGCGAATGGTACTGTTTGGATGCTTTGCATATATGTTTCTTAGACTATATAGAAGCAATATATACAAAGATTTCAACCGTCTACCTGTTCCATTCATTGTTCTACTTGTCGGAAGTTACAAATAATTACGGATAAAGGATTAACCATTGGGGCTCATTGTTCACTTAAACTTGAAGAACAAAAAATTGGCGAATTGTACTGTTTGGATGCTTTGCATATAGGTTTCTTAGACTATATAGAAGCAATATATACATTGATTTCAACCGTCTACCTGTTCCATTCATTGTTCTACTTGTAGAAAGTTACAAATAATTTCTGTTAAAGGAATAACAATGGGAATCGTAGTTCACTTAAACTTGAAGAACAAAAAATTGGCGAATGGTACTGTTTGGATGCTTTGCATATATGTTTCTTAGACTATATAGAAGCAATATATACAAAGATTTCAACCGGCTACCTGTTCCATTCATTGTTCTACTTGTCGCAAGTTACAAATAATTTCCGTTAAAGTACTAACAATGGGGCTCGTAGTTCACTTAAACTTGAAGATCAAATAATTGGCGAATTGTACTCTTTGGACGCTTTGCATATATGTTTCTTAGACTACATATAAGCAATATATACAAAGATTCCAACCGTCTACCTGTTCCATTCATTGTTCTACTTGTCGAAAATTACAAATAATTTCCGATAAAGGATTAACCATTGGGGCTCATTGTTCACTTAAACTTGAAGATCAAATAATTGGCGATTGTTACTGTTTAGATGCTTTGCATATAGGTTTCGTAGACTATATAGAAGCAACATATATAAAAATTTCAACCGTCTACCTGTTCTATTCATTGTTCTACTTGTAGAAAGTTACAAATAATTTCCGTTTCATGATTATCAATTGGGCTCGTTGTTCACTTAAACTTGAAGAACAAAAAATTGGCGAATGGTACTGTTTGCATGCTTTGAATATATGTTTCTTAGATTATATAGAAGCAATATATACAAAGATTTCAACCGTCTACCTGTTCCATTCATTGTTCTACTTGTCGAAAATTACAAATAATTTCCGATAAAGGATTAACAATGGGGCTCGTTGTTCACTTAAACTTGAAGAACAAAAAAATTGCGAATCGTACTGTTTGGATGCTTTGCATATATGTTTCTTAGACTATATAGAAGCAATATATACAAAGATTTCAACCATCTACCTGTTCCATTCATTGTTCTACTTGTCGAAAATTACAAATAATTTCCGATGAAGGATTAACCATTGGGGCTCATTGTTCACTTAAACTTGAAGAACAAAAAATTGGCGAATGGTACTGTTTGGATGCTTTGCGTACATGTTTCTTAGACTATATGGAAGCAATATATACAAAGATTTCAACCGTCTACGTGTTCCAATCATTGTTCTACTTGTCGAAAGTTACAAATAATTTCCGATAAAGGATTAACAATGGGGCTCGTTGTTTACTTCAACTTGAAGAACAAAAAATTGGCGAATGGTACTGTTTGGATGCTTTGCATATATGTTTCTTAGATTATATAGAAGCAATATATACAAAGATTTCAACCGTCTACCTGTTCCATTCATTGTTCTACTTGTCGAAAATTACAAATAATTTCCGATAAAGGATTAACAATGGGGCTCGTTGTTCACTTAAACTTGAAGAACAAAAAAATTGCGAATGGTACTGTTTGGATGCTTTGCATATATGTTTCTTAGACTATATGGAAGCAATATATACAAAGATTTCAACCGTCTACCTGTTCCATTCATTGTTCTACTTGTCGCAAGTTACAAATAATTTCCTTTAAAGGATTAACAATGGGGCTCGTAGTTCACTTAAACTTGAAGAACAAAAAATTGGCGAATGGTACTGTTTGGATGCTTTGCATATATGTTTCTTAGACTATATAGACGGAATATATACAAAGATTTCAACCGTCTACCTGTTTCATTCATTGTTCTACTTGTCGGAAGTTACAAATAATTACGGATAAAGGATTAACCATTGGGGCTCATTGTTCACATAAACTTGAAGAACAAAAAATTGGCGAATTGTACTGTTTGGATGCTTTGCATATATGTTTCTTAGACTATATAGAAGCAATATATACAAATATTTCAACCGTCTACCTGTTCCATTCATTGTTCTACTTGTCGAAAGTTACAAATAATTTCCGATAAAGGATTAACAATGGGGCTCATTGTTCACTTAAACTTTAAGGACAAAAAATTGACGATTGTTACTGTTTGGATGCTTTGCATATAGGTTTCTTAGACTATATAGAAGCAATATATACATTGATTTCAACCGTCTACCTGTTCCATTCATTGTTCTACTTGTAGAAAGTTACAAATAATTTCTGTTAAAGGAATAACAATGGGAATCGTAGTTCACTTAAACTTGAAGAACAAAAAATTGGCGAATGGTACTGTTTGGATGCTTTGCATATATGTTTCTTAGACTATATAGAAGCAATATATACAAAGATTTCAACCGGCTACCTGTTCCATTCATTGTTCTACTTGTCGCAAGTTACAAATAATTTCCGTTAAAGTACTAACAATGGGGCTCGTAGTTCACTTAAACTTGAAGATCAAATAATTGGCGAATTGTACTCTTTGGACGCTTTGCATATATGTTTCTTTGACTATATAGAAGCAATATATACATTGATTTCCACCGTCTACCTGTTCCATTCATTGTTCTACTTGTAGAAAATTACAATTAATTTCCGTTAAAGGATTAACAATGGGGCTCGTAGTTCACTTAAACTTGAAGATCAATAAATTGGCGAATTGTACTGTTTGGATGCTTTGCATATATGTTTCTTAGCCTACATAGAAGCATCATATACAAAGATTTCAACCGTCTACCTGTTCCATTCATTGTTCTACTTGTAGAAAATTACAATTAATTTCCGTTAAAGGATTAACAATGGGGCTCGTAGTTCACTTAAACTTGAAGAACAAAAAATTGGCGAATGGTACTGTTTGGATGCTTTGCATATATATTTCTTAGACTATATAGAAGCAATATATACAAAGATTTCAACCGTCTACCTGTTCCAATCATTGTTCTACTTGTCGAAAGTTACAAATAATTCCCGTTAAAGGATTAACAATGGGGCTCATAGTTCACTTAAACTTAAGAGCAAAAAATTAGCGAATGGTACTGTTTGGATGCTTTGCATATATATTTCTTGGACTATATGGAAGCAATATATACAATGATTTCAACAGTCTACCTGTTCCATTCATTGTTCTACTTGTCGAAATTTACAAATAATTTCATTTAAAGGATTAACAATGGGGCTCGTTGTTCACTTAAACTTGAAGAACAATAAATTGGCGAATTGTACTGTTTGGATGCTTTGCATATATGTTTCTTAGACTATATGGAAGCAATATATACAAAGATTTCAACCGTCTACCTGTTCCATTCATTGTTCTACTTGTCGCAAGTTACAAATAATTTCCTTTAAAGGATTAACAATGGGGCTCGTAGTTCACTTAAACTTGAAGAACAAAAAATTGGCGAATGGTACTGTTTGGATGCTTTGCATATATGTTTCTTAGACTATATAGACGGAATATATACAAAGATTTCAACCGTCTACGTGTTCCAATCATTGTTCTACTTGTCGAAATTTACAAATAACTTCCTTTAAAGGATTAACAATGGGGCTCGTTGTTCACTTAAACTTGAAGAACAAAAAAATTGCGAATGGTACTGTTTGGATGCTTTGCATATATGTTTCTTAGACTAAATAGAAGCAACATATACATTGATTTCAACCGGCTACCTGTTCCATTCATTGTTCTACTTGTCGCAAGTTACAAATAATTTCCGTTAAAGTATTAACAATGGGGCTCGTAGTTCACTTAAACTTGAAGAACAAAAAATTGGCGAATGGTACTGTTTGGATGCTTTGCGTACATGTTTCTTAGACTATATGGAAGCAATATATACAAAGATTTCAACCGTCTACGTGTTCCAATCATTGTTCTACTTGTCGAAATTTACAAATAACTTCCTTTAAAGGATTAACAATGGGGCTGGTTGTTCACTTAAACTTGAAGAACAAAAAAATTGCGAATGGTACTGTTTGGATGCTTTGCATATATGTTTCTTAGACTAAATAGAAGCAACATATACATTGATTTCAACCGGCTACCTGTTCCATTCATTGTTCTACTTGTCGCAAGTTACAAATAATTTCCGTTAAAGTATTAACAATGGGGCTCGTAGTTCACTTAAACTTGAAGAACAAAAAATTGGCGAATGGTACTGTTTGGATGCTTTGCATATATGTTTCTTATACTATATAGAAGCAATATATACAAAGATTTCAACCGTCTACCTGTTCCATTCAATGTTCTACTTGTCGAAAGTTACAAATAATTTCCGATAAAGGATTAACAATGGGGCTCGTTGTTTACTTCAACTTGAAGAACAAAAAATTGGCGAATGGTACTGTTTGGATGCTTTGCATATATGTTTCTTAGATTATATAGAAGCAATATATACAAAGATTTCAACCGTCTACCTGTTCCATTCATTGTTCTACTTGTCGAAAATTACAAATAATTTCCGATAAAGGATTAACAATGGGGCTCGTTGTTCACTTAAACTTGAAGAACAAAAAAATTGCGAATGGTACTGTTTGGATGCTTTGCATATATGTTTCTTAGACTATATGGAAGCAATATATACAAAGATTTCAACCGTCTACCTGTTCCATTCATTGTTCTACTTGTCGCAAGTTACAAATAATTTCCTTTAAAGGATTAACAATGGGGCTCGTAGTTCACTTAAACTTGAAGAACAAAAAATTGGCGAATGGTACTGTTTGGATGCTTTGCATATATGTTTCTTAGACTATATAGACGGAATATATACAAAGATTTCAACCGTCTACCTGTTCCATTCATTGTTCTACTTGTCGGAAGTTACAAATAATTACGGATAAAGGATTAACCATTGGGGCTCATTGTTCACTTAAACTTGAAGAACAAAAAATTGGCGAATTGTACTGTTTGGATGCTTTGCATATATGTTTCTTAGACTATATAGAAGCAATATATACAAATATTTCAACCGTCTACCTGTTCCATTCATTGTTCTACTTGTCGAAAGTTACAAATAATTTCCGATAAAGGATTAACAATGGGGCTCATTGTTCACTTAAACTTGAAGGACAAAAAATTGACGATTGTTACTGTTTGGATGCTTTGCATATAGGTTTCTTAGACTATATAGAAGCAATATATACATTGATTTCAACCGTCTACCTGTTCCATTCATTGTTCTACTTGTAGAAAGTTACAAATAATTTCTGTTAAAGGAATAACAATGGGAATCGTAGTTCACTTAAACTTGAAGAACAAAAAATTGGCGAATGGTACTGTTTGGATGCTTTGCAGATATGTTTCTTAGACTATATAGAAGCAATATATACAAAGATTTCAACCGTCTACCTGTTCCAATCATTGTTCTACTTGTCGAAAGTTACAAATAACTTCCTTTAAAGGATTAACAATGGGGCTGGTTGTTCACTTAAACTTGAAGAACAAAAAAATTGCGAATGGTACTGTTTGGATGCTTTGCATATATGTTTCTTAGACTAAATAGAAGCAACATATACATTGATTTCAACCGGCTACCTGTTCCATTCATTGTTCTACTTGTCGCAAGTTACAAATAATTTCCGTTAAAGTATTAACAATGGGGCTCGTAGTTCACTTAAACTTGAAGAACAAAAAATTGGCGAATGGTACTGTTTGGATGCTTTGCATATATGTTTCTTATACTATATAGAAGCAATATATACAAAGATTTCAACCGTCTACCTGTTCCATTCAATGTTCTACTTGTCGCAAGTTACAAATAATTTCCTTTAAAGGATTAACAATGGGGCTCGTAGTTCACTTAAACTTGAAGATCAAAAAAATTGCGAATGGTACTGTTTGGATGCTTTGCATATATGTTTCTTAGACTATATGGAAGCAATATATACAAAGATTTCAACCGTCTACCTGTTCCATTCATTGTTCTACTTGTCGCAAGTTACAAATAATTTCCTTTAAAGGATTAACAATGGGGCTCGTAGTTCACTTAAACTTGAAGATCAAATAATTGGCGAATTGTACTGTTTGGATGATTTGCATATATGTTTCTTATACTATATAGAAGCAATATATACAAAGATTTCAACCGTCTACCTGATCCATTCAATGTTCTACTTGTCGGAAGTTACAAATAATTACGGATAAAGGATTAACCATTGGGGCTCATTGTTCACTTAAACTTGAAGAACAAAAAATTGGCGAATTGTACTGTTTGGATGCTTTGCATATATGTTTCTTAGACTATATAGAAGCAATATATACAAATATTTCAACCGTCTACCTGTTCCATTCATTGTTCTACTTGTCGAAAGTTACAAATAATTTCCGATAAAGGATTAACAATGGGGCTCATTGTTCACTTAAACTTGAAGGACAAAAAATTGACGATTGTTACTGTTTGGATGCTTTGCATATAGGTTTCTTAGACTATATAGAAGCAATATATACATTGATTTCAACCGTCTACCTGTTCCATTCATTGTTCTACTTGTAGAAAGTTACAAATAATTTCTGTTAAAGGAATAACAATGGGAATCGTAGTTCACTTAAACTTGAAGAACAAAAAATTGGCGAATGGTACTGTTTGGATGCTTTGCATATATGTTTCTTAGACTATATAGAAGCAATATATACAAAGATTTCAACCGTCTACCTGTTCCATTCATTGTTCTACTTGTCGAAAGTTACAAATAATTTCTGTTAAAGGATTAACAATGGGGCTCATAGTTCACTTAAACTTGAAGAACAAAAAATTGGCTCATGGTAATGTTTGGATGCTTTGCGTACATGTTTCTTACACTATATGGAAGCAATATATACAATGATTTCAACCGTCTACTTGTTCCATTCATTGTTCTACTTGTCGAAAATTACAAATAATTTCCGATAAGGGATTAACCATTGGGGCTCATTGTTCACTAAAACTTGAAGAACAAAAAATTGGCGAATTGTACTGTTTAGATGCTTTGCATATATGTTTCTTAGACTATATAGAAGCAATATATACATTGATTTCCACCGTCTACCTGTTCCATTCATTGTTCTACTTGTAGAAAATTACAATTAATTTCCGTTAAAGGATTAACAATGGGGCTCGTAGTTCACTTAAACTTGAAGATCAATAAATTGGCGAATTGTACTGTTTGGATGCTTTGCATATATGTTTCTTAGCCTACATAGAAGCATCATATACAAAGATTTCAACCGTCTACCTGTTCCATTCATTGTTCTACTTGTAGAAAATTACAATTAATTTCCGTTAAAGGATTAACAATGGGGCTCGTAGTTCACTTAAACTTGAAGAACAAAAAATTGGCGAATGGTACTGTTTGGATGCTTTGCATATATATTTCTTAGACTATATAGAAGCAATATATACAAAGATTTCAACCGTCTACCTGTTCCAATCATTGTTCTACTTGTCGAAAGTTACAAATAATTCCCGTTAAAGGATTAACAATGGGGCTCATAGTTCACTTAAACTTAAGAGCAAAAAATTAGCGAATGGTACTGTTTGGATGCTTTGCATATATATTTCTTGGACTATATGGAAGCAATATATACAATGATTTCAACAGTCTACCTGTTCCATTCATTGTTCTACTTGTCGAAATTTACAAATAATTTCATTTAAAGGATTAACAATGGGGCTCGTTGTTCACTTAAACTTGAAGAACAATAAATTGGCGAATTGTACTGTTTGGATGCTTTGCATATATGTTTCTTAGACTATATGGAAGCAATATATACAAAGATTTCAACCGTCTACCTGTTCCATTCATTGTTCTACTTGTCGCAAGTTACAAATAATTTCCTTTAAAGGATTAACTATGGGGCTCGTAGTTCACTTAAACTTGAAGAACAAAAAATTGGCGAATGGTACTGTTTGGATGCTTTGCATATATGTTTCTTAGACTATATAGACGGAATATATACAAAGATTTCAACCGTCTACCTGTTCCATTCATTGTTCTACTTGTCGGAAGTTACAAATAATTACGGATAAAGGATTAACCATTGGGGCTCATTGTTCACTTAAACTTGAAGAACAAAAAATTGGCGAATTGTACTGTTTGGATGCTTTGCATATAGGTTTCGTAGACTATATAGAAGCAACATATATAAAGATTTCAACCGTCTACCTGTTCTATTCATTGTTCTACTTGTAGAAAGTTACAAATAATTTCCGTTTCATGATTATCAATTGGGCTCGTTGTTCACTTAAACTTGAAGAACAAAAAATTGGCGAAGGGTACTGTTTGCATGCTTTGCATATATGTTTCTTAGATTATATAGAAGCAATATATACAAAGATTTCAACCGTCTACCTGTTCCATTCATTGTTGTACTTGTCGAAAATTACAAATAATTTCCGATAAAGGATTAACAATGGGGCTCGTTGTTCACTTAAACTTGAAGAACAAAAAAATTGCGAATGGTACTGTTTGGATGCTTTGCATATATGTTTCTTAGACTATATAGAAGCAATATATACAAAGATTTCAACCGTCTACCTGTTCCATTCATTGTTCTACTTGTCGAAAATGACAAATAATTTCCGATAAAGGATTAACCATTGGGGCTCATTGTTCACTTAAACTTGAAGAACAAAAAATTGGCGAATGGTACTGTTTGGATGCTTTGCGTACATGTTTCTTAGACTATATGGAAGCAATATATACAAAGATTTCAACCGTCTATGTGTTCCAATCATTGTTCTACTTGTCGAAATTTACAAATAACTTCCTTTAAAGGATTAACAATGGGGCTCGTTGTTCACTTAAACTTGAAGAACAAAAAAATTGCGAATGGTACTGTTTGGATGCTTTGCATATATGTTTCTTAGACTAAATAGAAGCAACATATACACTGATTTCAACCGGCTACCTGTTCCATTCATTGTTCTACTTGTCGCAAGTTACAAATAATTTCCGTTAAAGTATTAACAATGGGGCTCGTAGTTCACTTAAACTTGAAGAACAAAAAATTGGCGAATGGTACTGTTTGGATGCTTTGCGTACATGTTTCTTAGACTATATGGAAGCAATATATACAAAGATTTCAACCGTCTACGTGTTCCAATCATTGTTCTACTTGTCGAAATTTACAAATAACTTCCTTTAAAGGATTAACAATGGGGCTGGTTGTTCACTTAAACTTGAAGAACAAAAAAATTGCGAATGGTACTGTTTGGATGCTTTGCATATATGTTTCTTAGACTAAATAGAAGCAACATATACATTGATTTCAACCGGCTACCTGTTCCATTCATTGTTCTACTTGTCGCAAGTTACAAATAATTTCCGTTAAAGTATTAACAATGGGGCTCGTAGTTCACTTAAACTTGAAGAACAAAAAATTGGCGAATGGTACTGTTTGGATGCTTTGCATATATGTTTCTTATACTATATAGAAGCAATATATACAAAGATTTCAACCGTCTACCTGTTCCATTCAATGTTCTACTTGTCGAAAGTTACAAATAATTTCCGATAAAGGATTAACAATGGGGCTCGTTGTTTACTTCAACTTGAAGAACAAAAAATTGGCGAATGGTACTGTTTGGATGCTTTGCATATATGTTTCTTAGATTATATAGAAGCAATATATACAAAGATTTCAACCGTCTACCTGTTCCATTCATTGTTCTACTTGTCGAAAATTACAAATAATTTCCGATAAAGGATTAACAATGGGGCTCGTTGTTCACTTAAACTTGAAGAACAAAAAAATTGCGAATGGTACTGTTTGGATGCTTTGCATATATGTTTCTTAGACTATATGGAAGCAATATATACAAAGATTTCAACCGTCTACCTGTTCCATTCATTGTTCTACTTGTCGCAAGTTACAAATAATTTCCTTTAAAGGATTAACAATGGGGCTCGTAGTTCACTTAAACTTGAAGAACAAAAAATTGGCGAATGGTACTGTTTGGATGCTTTGCATATATGTTTCTTAGACTATATAGACGGAATATATACAAAGATTTCAACCGTCTACCTGTTCCATCCATTGTTCTACTTGTCGGAAGTTACAAATAATTACGGATAAAGGATTAACCATTGGGGCTCATTGTTCACTTAAACTTGAAGAACAAAAAATTGGCGAATTGTACTGTTTGGATGCTTTGCATATATGTTTCTTAGACTATATAGAAGCAATATATACAAATATTTCAACCGTCTACCTGTTCCATTCATTGTTCTACTTGTCGAAAGTTACAAATAATTTCCGATAAAGGATTAACAATGGGGCTCATTGTTCACTTAAACTTGAAGGACAAAAAATTGACGATTGTTACTGTTTGGATGCTTTGCATATAGGTTTCTTAGACTATATAGAAGCAATATATACATTGATTTCAACCGTCTACCTGTTCCATTCATTGTTCTACTTGTAGAAAGTTACAAATAATTTCTGTTAAAGGAATAACAATGGGAATCGTAGTTCACTTAAACTTGAAGAACAAAAAATTGGCGAATGGTACTGTTTGGATGCTTTGCATATATGTTTCTTAGACTATATAGAAGCAATATATACAAATATTTCAACCGTCTACCTGTTCCATTCATTGTTCTACTTGTCGAAATTTACAAATAATTTCATTTAAAGGATTAACAATGGGGCTCGTTGTTCACTTAAACTTGAAGAACAATAAATTGGCGAATTGTACTGTTTGGATGCTTTGCATATATGTTTCTTAGACTATATAGAAGCAATATATACAAAGATTTCAACCGGCTACCTGTTCCATTCATTGTTCTACTTGTCGCAAGTTACAAATAATTTCCGTTAAAGTACTAACAAAGGGGCTCGTAGTTCACTTAAACTTGAAGATCAAATAATTGGCGAATTGTACTGTTTGGACGCTTTGCATATATGTTTCTTAGACTATATAGAAGCAATATATACAATGATTTCAACCGTCTACCTGTTCCAATCATTGTTCTACTTGTCGAAAGTTACAAATAATTTCTGTTAAAGGATTAACAATGGTAATCGTAGTTCACTTAAACTTGAAGAACAAAAAATTGGCGAATGGTACTGTTTGGATGCTTTGCATATATGTTTCTTAGACTATATAGAAGCAATATATACAAAGATTTCAACCGTCTACCTGTTCCATTCATTGTTCTACTTGTCGAAAGTTACAAATAATTTCTGTTAAAGGATTAACAATGGGAATCGTAGTTCACTTAAACTTGAAGTACAAAAAATTGGCGAATTGTACTGTTTGGATGCTTTGCATATATGTTTCTTAGACTATACAGAAGCAATATATAGAAGGATTTCACTCGTCTACCTGTACTATTCATTGTTCTACTTGTAGAAAGTTACAAATAATTACCACTTCATGATTATCAATGGGGCTCGTTGTTCACTTAAACTTGAAGAACAAAAAATTGGCGAATGGTACTGTTTGGATGCTTTGCATATATGTTTCTTAGACTATATAGAAGCAATATATACAAAGATTTCAACCGTCTACCTGTTCCATTCATTGTTCTACTTGTCGAAAGTTACAAACAATTTCCTTTAAAGGATTAACAATGGGGCTTGTTGTTCACTTAAACTTGAAGAACATAAAATTGGCGAATGTTACTGTTTGGATGCTTTGCATATATGTTTCTTAGACTATATAGAAGCAATATATACAAAGATTTCAACCGGCTACCTGTTCCATTCATTGTTCTACATGTCGAAAGTTACAAATAATTTCCGATAAAGGATTAACAATGGGTCTCATTGTTCACTTAAACTTAAGAACAAAAAATTAGCGAATGGTACTGTTTGGATGCTTTGCATATATATTTCTTGGACTATATGGAAGCACTATATACAATGATTTCAACAGTCTACCTGTTCCATTCATTGTTCTACTTGTCGAAATTTACAAATAATTTCATTTAAAGGATTAACAATGGGGCTCATTGTTCACTTAAACTTGAAGATCAAAAAATTGGCGATTGTTACTGTTTAGATGCTTTGCAATAGGTTTCTTAGACTATATAGAAGCAACATATACAAAGATTTCAACCGTCTACCTGTTCTATTCATTGTTCTACTTGTAGAAAGTTACAAATAATTTCCGTTTCATGATTATCAATGGGGCTCGTTGTTCACTTAAACTTGAAGAACAAAAAATTGGCGAATGGTACTGTTTGGATGCTTTGCATATATGTTTCTTAGATTATATAGAAGCAATATATACAAAGATTTCAACCGTCTACCTGTTCCATTCATTGTTCTACTTGTCGAAAATTACAAATAATTTCCGATAAAGGATTAACCATTGGGGCTCATTGTTCACTTATACTTCAAGAACAAAAAATTGGCGAATGGTACTGTTTGGATGCTTTGCGTATATGTTTCTTAGATTATATAGACGCAATATATACAAGGATTTCAACCGTCTACCTGTTCCATTCAATGTTCTACTTGTCGAAAGTTACAAATAATCACCGATAAAGGATTAACCATTGGGGCTCATTGTTCACTTAACTTGAAGAACAAAAAATTGGTGAATTGTACTGTTTGGATGCTTTGCATATATGTTTCTTAGACTATATAGAAGCAATATATACAAAGATTTCAACCGGCTACCTGTTCCATTCATTGTTCTACTTGTCGCAAGTTACAAATAATTTCCGTTAAAGTACTAACAATGGGGCTCGTAGTTCACTTAAACTTGAAGATCAAATAATTGGCGAATTGTACTGTTTGGACGCTTTGCATATATGTTTCTTAGACTATATAGAAGCAATATATACAATGATTTCAACCGTGTACCTGTTCCAATCATTGTTCTACTTGTCGAAAATTACAAATAATTTCCGATAAAGGATTAACAATGGGGCTCGTTGTTCACTTAAACTTGAAGAACAAAAAAATTGCGAATGGTACTGTTTGGATGCTTTGCATATATGTTTCTTAGATTATATGGAAGCAATATATACAAAGATTTCAACCGTCTACCTGTTCCATTCATTGTTCTACTTGTCGAAAATTACAAATAATTTCCGATAAAGGATTAACCATTGGGGCTCATTGTTCCCTTATACTTCAAGAACAAAAAATTGGCGAATGGTACTGTTTGGATGCTTTGCGTATATGTTTCTTAGATTATATAGACGCAATATATACAAGGATTTCAACCGTCTACCTGTTCCATTCATTGTTCTACTTATCGAAAGTTACAAATAATCACCGATAAAGGATTAACCATTGGGGCTCATTGTTCACTTAAACTTGAAGAACAAAAAATTGGTGAATTGTACTGTTTGGATGCTTTGCATATATGTTTCTTAGACTATATAGAAGCAATATATACAAAGATTTCAACCGGCTACCTGTTCCATTCATTGTTCTACTTGTCGCAAGATACAAATAATTTCCGTTAAAGTACTAACAATGGGGCTCGTAGTTCACTTAAACTTGAAGATCAAATAATTGGCGAATTGTACTGTTTGGACGCTTTGCATATATGTTTCTTAGACTATATAGAAGCAATATATACAATGATTTCAACCGTCTACCTGTTCCAATCATTGTTCTACTTGTCGAAAATTACAAATAATTTCCGATAAAGGATTAACAATGGGGCTCGTTGTTCACTTAAACTTGAAGAACAAAAAAATTGCGAATGGTACTGTTTGGATGCTTTGCATATATGGTTCTTAGACTATATAGAAGCAATATATACAAAGATTTCAACCGTCTACCTGTTCCATTCATTGTTCTACTTGTCGAAAATGACAAATAATTTCCGATAAAGGATTAACCATTGGGGCTCATTGTTCACTTAAACTTGAAGAACAAAAAATTGGCGAATGGTACTGTTTGGATGCTTTGCGTACATGTTTCTTAGACTATATGGAAGCAATATATACAAAGATTTCAACCGTCTATGTGTTCCAATCATTGTTCTACTTGTCGAAATTTACAAATAACTTCCTTTAAAGGATTAACAATGGGGCTCGTTGTTCACTTAAACTTGAAGAACAAAAAAATTGCGAATGGTACTGTTTGGATGCTTTGCATATATGTTTCTTAGACTAAATAGAAGCAACATATACACTGATTTCAACCGGCTACCTGTTCCATTCATTGTTCTACTTGTCGCAAGTTACAAATAATTTCCGTTAAAGTATTAACAATGGGGCTCGTAGTTCACTTAAACTTGAAGAACAAAAAATTGGCGAATGGTACTGTTTGGATGCTTTGCGTACATGTTTCTTAGACTATATGGAAGCAATATATACAAAGATTTCAACCGTCTACGTGTTCCAATCATTGTTCTACTTGTCGAAATTTACAAATAACTTCCTTTAAAGGATTAACAATGGGGCTGGTTGTTCACTTAAACTTGAAGAACAAAAAAATTGCGAATGGTACTGTTTGGATGCTTTGCATATATGTTTCTTAGACTAAATAGAAGCAACATATACATTGATTTCAACCGGCTACCTGTTCCATTCATTGTTCTACTTGTCGCAAGTTACAAATAATTTCCGTTAAAGTATTAACAATGGGGCTCGTAGTTCACTTAAACTTGAAGAACAAAAAATTGGCGAATGGTACTGTTTGGATGCTTTGCATATATGTTTCTTATACTATATAGAAGCAATATATACAAAGATTTCAACCGTCTACCTGTTCCATTCAATGTTCTACTTGTCGAAAGTTACAAATAATTTCCGATAAAGGATTAACAATGGGGCTCGTTGTTTACTTCAACTTGAAGAACAAAAAATTGGCGAATGGTACTGTTTGGATGCTTTGCATATATGTTTCTTAGATTATATAGAAGCAATATATACAAAGATTTCAACCGTCTACCTGTTCCATTCATTGTTCTACTTGTCGAAAATTACAAATAATTTCCGATAAAGGATTAACAATGGGGCTCGTTGTTCACTTAAACTTGAAGAACAAAAAAATTGCGAATGGTACTGTTTGGATGCTTTGCATATATGTTTCTTAGACTATATGGAAGCAATATATACAAAGATTTCAACCGTCTACCTGTTCCATTCATTGTTCTACTTGTCGCAAGTTACAAATAATTTCCTTTAAAGGATTAACAATGGGGCTCGTAGTTCACTTAAACTTGAAGAACAAAAAATTGGCGAATGGTACTGTTTGGATGCTTTGCATATATGTTTCTTAGACTATATAGACGGAATATATACAAAGATTTCAACCGTCTACCTGTTCCATCCATTGTTCTACTTGTCGGAAGTTACAAATAATTACGGATAAAGGATTAACCATTGGGGCTCATTGTTCACTTAAACTTGAAGAACAAAAAATTGGCGAATTGTACTGTTTGGATGCTTTGCATATATGTTTCTTAGACTATATAGAAGCAATATATACAAATATTTCAACCGTCTACCTGTTCCATTCATTGTTCTACTTGTCGAAAGTTCCAAATAATTTCCGATAAAGGATTAACAATGGGGCTCATTGTTCACTTAAACTTGAAGGACAAAAAATTGACGATTGTTACTGTTTGGATGCTTTGCATATAGGTTTCTTAGACTATATAGAAGCAATATATACATTGATTTCAACCGTCTACCTGTTCCATTCATTGTTCTACTTGTAGAAAGTTACAAATAATTTCTGTTAAAGGAATAACAATGGGAATCGTAGTTCACTTAAACTTGAAGAACAAAAAATTGGCGAATGGTACTGTTTGGATGCTTTGCATATATGTTTCTTAGACTATATAGAAGCAATATATACAAATATTTCAACCGTCTACCTGTTCCATTCATTGTTCTACTTGTCGAAATTTACAAATAATTTCATTTAAAGGATTAACAATGGGGCTCGTTGTTCACTTAAACTTGAAGAACAATAAATTGGCGAATTGTACTGTTTGGATGCTTTGCATATATGTTTCTTAGACTATATAGAAGCAATATATACAAAGATTTCAACCGGCTACCTGTTCCATTCATTGTTCTACTTGTCGCAAGTTACAAATAATTTCCGTTAAAGTACTAACAAAGGGGCTCGTAGTTCACTTAAACTTGAAGATCAAATAATTGGCGAATTGTACTGTTTGGACGCTTTGCATATATGTTTCTTAGACTATATAGAAGCAATATATACAATGATTTCAACCGTCTACCTGTTCCAATCATTGTTCTACTTGTCGAAAGTTACAAATAATTTCTGTTAAAGGATTAACAATGGTAATCGTAGTTCACTTAAACTTGAAGAACAAAAAATTGGCGAATGGTACTGTTTGGATGCTTTGCATATATGTTTCTTAGACTATATAGAAGCAATATATACAAAGATTTCAACCGTCTACCTGTTCCATTCATTGTTCTACTTGTCGAAAGTTACAAATAATTTCTGTTAAAGGATTAACAATGGGAATCGTAGTTCACTTAAACTTGAAGTACAAAAAATTGGCGAATTGTACTGTTTGGATGCTTTGCATATATGTTTCTTAGACTATACAGAAGCAATATATAGAAGGATTTCACTCGTCTACCTGTACTATTCATTGTTCTACTTGTAGAAAGTTACAAATAATTACCACTTCATGATTATCAATGGGGCTCGTTGTTCACTTAAACTTGAAGAACAAAAAATTGGCGAATGGTACTGTTTGGATGCTTTGCATATATGTTTCTTAGACTATATAGAAGCAATATATACAAAGATTTCAACCGTCTACCTGTTCCATTCATTGTTCTACTTGTCGAAAGTTACAAACAATTTCCTTTAAAGGATTAACAATGGGGCTTGTTGTTCACTTAAACTTGAAGAACATAAAATTGGCGAATGTTACTGTTTGGATGCTTTGCATATATGTTTCTTAGACTATATAGAAGCAATATATACAAAGATTTCAACCGGCTACCTGTTCCATTCATTGTTCTACATGTCGAAAGTTACAAATAATTTCCGATAAAGGATTAACAATGGGTCTCATTGTTCACTTAAACTTAAGAACAAAAAATTAGCGAATGGTACTGTTTGGATGCTTTGCATATATATTTCTTGGACTATATGGAAGCACTATATACAATGATTTCAACAGTCTACCTGTTCCATTCATTGTTCTACTTGTCGAAATTTACAAATAATTTCATTTAAAGGATTAACAATGGGGCTCATTGTTCACTTAAACTTGAAGATCAAAAAATTGGCGATTGTTACTGTTTAGATGCTTTGCAATAGGTTTCTTAGACTATATAGAAGCAACATATACAAAGATTTCAACCGTCTACCTGTTCTATTCATTGTTCTACTTGTAGAAAGTTACAAATAATTTCCGTTTCATGATTATCAATGGGGCTCGTTGTTCACTTAAACTTGAAGAACAAAAAATTGGCGAATGGTACTGTTTGGATGCTTTGCATATATGTTTCTTAGATTATATAGAAGCAATATATACAAAGATTTCAACCGTCTACCTGTTCCATTCATTGTTCTACTTGTCGAAAATTACAAATAATTTCCGATAAAGGATTAACCATTGGGGCTCATTGTTCACTTATACTTCAAGAACAAAAAATTGGCGAATGGTACTGTTTGGATGCTTTGCGTATATGTTTCTTAGATTATATAGACGCAATATATACAAGGATTTCAACCGTCTACCTGTTCCATTCAATGTTCTACTTGTCGAAAGTTACAAATAATCACCGATAAAGGATTAACCATTGGGGCTCATTGTTCACTTAACTTGAAGAACAAAAAATTGGTGAATTGTACTGTTTGGATGCTTTGCATATATGTTTCTTAGACTATATAGAAGCAATATATACAAAGATTTCAACCGGCTACCTGTTCCATTCATTGTTCTACTTGTCGCAAGTTACAAATAATTTCCGTTAAAGTACTAACAATGGGGCTCGTAGTTCACTTAAACTTGAAGATCAAATAATTGGCGAATTGTACTGTTTGGACGCTTTGCATATATGTTTCTTAGACTATATAGAAGCAATATATACAATGATTTCAACCGTGTACCTGTTCCAATCATTGTTCTACTTGTCGAAAATTACAAATAATTTCCGATAAAGGATTAACAATGGGGCTCGTTGTTCACTTAAACTTGAAGAACAAAAAAATTGCGAATGGTACTGTTTGGATGCTTTGCATATATGTTTCTTAGATTATATGGAAGCAATATATACAAAGATTTCAACCGTCTACCTGTTCCATTCATTGTTCTACTTGTCGAAAATTACAAATAATTTCCGATAAAGGATTAACCATTGGGGCTCATTGTTCACTTATTCTTCAAGAACAAAAAATTGGCGAATGGTACTGTTTGGATGCTTTGCGTATATGTTTCTTAGATTATATAGACGCAATATATACAAGGATTTCAACCGTCTACCTGTTCCATTCATTGTTCTACTTATCGAAAGTTACAAATAATCACCGATAAAGGATTAACCATTGGGGCTCATTGTTCACTTAAACTTGAAGAACAAAAAATTGGTGAATTGTACTGTTTGGATGCTTTGCATATATGTTTCTTAGACTATATAGAAGCAATATATACAAAGATTTCAACCGGCTACCTGTTCCATTCATTGTTCTACTTGTCGCAAGATACAAATAATTTCCGTTAAAGTACTAACAATGGGGCTCGTAGTTCACTTAAACTTGAAGATCAAATAATTGGCGAATTGTACTGTTTGGACGCTTTGCATATATGTTTCTTAGACTATATAGAAGCAATATATACAATGATTTCAACCGTCTACCTGTTCCAATCATTGTTCTACTTGTCGAAAATTACAAATAATTTCCGATAAAGGATTAACAATGGGGCTCGTTGTTCACTTAAACTTGAAGAACAAAAAAATTGCGAATGGTACTGTTTGGATGCTTTGCATATATGGTTCTTAGACTATATAGAAGCAATATATACAAAGATTTCAACCGTCTACCTGTTCCATTCATTGTTCTACTTGTCGAAAATTACAAATAATTTCCGATAAAGGATTAACCATTGGGGCTCATTGTTCACTTAAACTTGAAGAACAAAAAATTGGCGAATGGTACTCTTTGGATGCTTTGCGTACATGTTTCTTAGACTATATGGAAGCAATATATACAATGATTTCAACCGTCTACATGATCCATTCATTGTTCTACTTGTCGCAAGTTACAAATAATTTCCGTTAAAGTATTAACAATGGGGCTCGTAGTTGACTTAAACTTGAAGAACAAAAAATTGGCGAATGGTACTGTTTGGATGCTTTGCATATATGTTTCTTATACTATATAGAAGCAATATATACAAAGATTTCAACCCTCTACCTGTTCCATTCAATGTTCTACTTGTCGAAAGTTACAAATAATTTCCGATAAAGGATTAACAATGGGGCTCATTGTTCACTTGAACTTGAAGAACAAAAAATTGGCGAATGGTACTGTTTGGATGCTTTGCGTACATGTTTCTTAGACTATATGGAAGTAATATATACAAAGATTTCAACCGTCTACCTATTCCATTCATTGTTCTACTTGTCGAAAGTTACAAATAATTTCCGATAAAGGATTAACCATTGGGGCTCATTGTTCACTTAAACTTGAAGATCAAAAAATTGGCGATTGTTACTGTTTAGATGCTTTGCATATAGGTTTCGTAGACTATATAGAAGCAACATATATAAAGATTTCAACCGTCTACCTGTTCTATTCATTGTTCTACTTGTAGAAAGTTACAAATAATTTCCGTTTCATGATTATCAATTGGGCTCGTTGTTCACTTAAACTTGAAGAACAAAAAATTGGCGAATGGTACTGTTTGCATGCTTTGCATATATGTTTCTTAGATTATATAGAAGCAATATATACAAAGATTTCAACCGTCTACCTGTTCCATTCATTGTTCTACTTGTCGAAAATTACAAATAATTTCCGATAAAGGATTAACAATGGGGCTCGTTGTTCACTTAAACGTGAAGAACAAAAAAATTGCGAATGGTACTGTTTGGATGCTTTGCATATATGTTTCTTAGACTATATGGAAGCAATATATACAAAGATTTCAACCGTCTACCTGTTCCATTCATTGTTCTACTTGTCGCAAGTTACAAATAATTTCCTTTAAAGGATTAACAATGGGGCTCGTAGTTCACTTAAACTTGAAGAACAAAAAATTGGCGAATGGTACTGTTTGGATGCTTTGCATATATGTTTCTTAGACTATATAGACGCAATATATACAAAGATTTCAACCGTCTACCTGTTCCATTCATTGTTCTACTTGTCGGAAGTTACAAATAATTACGGATAAAGGATTAACCATTGGGGCTCATTGTTCACTTAAACTTGAAGAACAAAAAATTGGCGAATTGTACTGTTTGGATGCTTTGCATATATGTTTCTTAGACTATATAGAAGCAATATATACAAATATTTCAACCATCTACCTGTTCCATTCATTGTTCTACTTGTCGAAAGTTACAAATAATTTCCGATAAAGGATTAACAATGGGGCTCATTGTTCACTTAAACTTGAAGGACAAAAAATTGGCGAATGGTACTGTTTGGATGCTTTGCATATATGTTTCTTAGACTATATGGAAGCAATATATACAAAGATTTCAACCGTCTACGTGTTCCAATCATTGTTCTACTTGTAGAAAGTTACAATTAATTTCCGTTAAAGGATTAACAATGGGGCTCGTAGTTCATTTAAACTTGAAGAACAAAAAATTGGCGAATTGTACTGTTTGGATGCTTTGCATATATGTTTCTTAGACTATATAGAAGCAATATATACAAAGATTTCAACCGTCTACCTGTTCCATTCATTGTTCTACTTGTCGAAAGTTACAAATCATTTCCGATAACGGATTAACAATTGGGGCTCATTGTTCACTTAAACTTGAAGAACAAAAAATTGTCGAATTGTACTGTTTGGATGCTTTGCATGTATGTTTCTTAGACTATATAGAAGCAATATATACAATGATTTCAACCGTCTACCTGTTCCATTCATTGTTCTACTTGTCGAAAATTACAAATAATTTCCGGTAAAGGATTAACCATTGGGGCTCATTGTTCACTAAACTTGAAGAACAAAAAATTGTTGAATTGTACTGTTTGGATGCTTTGCATATATGTTTCTTAGACTATATAGAAGCAATATATACAAAGATTTCAACCGACTACCTGTTCCATTCATTGTTATACTTGACGAAATTTACAAATAATTTCCTTTAAAGGATTAACAATGGGGCTCGTAGTTCACTTAAACTTGAAGAACAAAAAATTGGCGAATGGTACTGTTTGGATGCTTTGCATATATGTTTCTTAGACTATATAGAAGCAATATATACAAAGATTTCAACCGTCTACCTGTTCCATTCATTGTTCTACTTGTCGAAAGTTACAAATAATATCCGATAACGGATTAAGCATTGGGGCTCATTGTTCACTTAAACTTGAAGAACAAAAAATTGGCGAATTGTACTGTTTGGATGCTTTGCATATATTTTTCTTAGACTATATAGAAGCAATATATACAAAGATTTCAAGCGTCTACGTGTTCCAATCATTGTTCTACTTGTCGAAATTTACAAATAATTTCCTTTAAAGGATTAACAATGGGGCTCGTAGTTCACTTGAACTTGAAGAACAAAAAATTGGCGAATGGTACTGTTTGGATGCTTTGCATATATGTTTCTTAGACTATATAAACGCAATATATACAAAGATTTCAACCGTCTACCTGTTCCATTCATTGTTCGACTTGTCGAAAGTTACAAATAATTTCCGATAAAGGATTAACCATTGGGGCTCGTTGTTCACTTAAACTTGAAGAACAAAAAATTGGCGAATGGTACTGTTTGGATGCTTTGCATATATGTTTCTTAGACTATATAGAAGCAATATATACATTGATTTCAACCGGCTGCCTGTTTCATTCATTGTTCTACTTGTCGCAAGTTACAAATAATTTCCTTTAAAGTATTAACAATGGGGCTCGTAGTTCACTTAAACTTGAAGATCAAATAATTGGCGAATTGTACTGTTTGGATTCTTTGCATATATGTTTCTTAGACTATACACAAGCAATATATACAATGATTTCAACAGTCTACCTGTTCCATTCATTGTTCTACTTGTTGAAATTTACAAATAATTTCCTTTAAAGGATTAACAATGGGGCTCGTAGTTCACTTAAACTTGAAGATCAAAAAATTGGCGAATGGTACTGTTTGGATGCTTTGCATATATGTTTCTTAGATTATATAGTAGCAATATATACAAAGATTTCAACCGTCTACCTGTTCCATTCATTGTTCTACTTGTCGAAATTTACAAATAATTTCCTTTAAAGGATTAACAATGGGGCTCGTTGTTCACTTAAACTTGAAGAACAATAAATTGGCGAATTGTACTGTTTGGATGCTTTGCATATATGTTTCTTAGACTATATAGAAGCAATATATACAAAGATTTCAACCGTCTACGTGTTCCAATCGTTGTTCTACTTGTCGAAATTTACAAATAATTTCCTTTAAAGGATTAACAATGGGGCTCGTTGTTCACTTAAACTTGAAGATCAAAAAATTGGCGAATGGTACTGTTTGGATGCTTTGCATATATGTTTCTTAGATTATATAGTAGCAATACATACAAAGATTTCAACCGTCTACCTGTTCCATTCATTGTTCTACTTGTCGAAATTTACAAATAATTTCCTTTAAAGGATTAACAATGGGGCTCGTTGTTCACTTAAAGTTGAAGAACAATAAATTGGCGAATGGTACTGTTTGGATGCTTTGCATATATGTTTCTTAGATTATATAGTAGCAATACATATAAAGATTTCAACCGTCTACCTGTTCCATTCATTGTTCTACTTGTCGAAATTTACAAATAATTTCCTTTAAAGGATTAACAATGGGGCTCGTTGTTCACTTAAACTTGAAGAACAATAAATTGGCGAAGTGTACTGTTTGGATGCTTTGCATATATGTTTCTTAGACTATATAGAAGCAATATATACAAAGATTTCAACCGTCTACCTGTTCCATTCATTGTTCTACTTGTCGAAATTTACAAATAATTTCCGTTAAAGTATTAACAATGGGGCTCGTAGTTCACTTAAACTTGAAGATCAAATAATTGGCGAATTGTACTGTTTGGATTCTTTGCATATATGTTTCTTAGACTATACAGAAGCAATATATACAATGATTTCAACAGTCTACCTGTTCCATTCATTGTTCTACTTGTCGAAATTTACAAATAATTTCCTTTAAAGGATTAATAATGGGGCTCGTAGTTCACTTAAACTTGAAGAACAAAAAATTGGCGAATGGTACTGTTTAGATGCTTTGCATATAGGTTTCTTATGCTATATAGAAGCAGCATATACAATGATTTCAACCTTCTACCTATTCCATTCATTGTTCTACTTGTCGAAATTTACAAATAATTTCCTTTAGAGGATTAACAATTGGGCTCGTAGTTCACTTAAACTTGAAGAACAAAAAATTGGCGAATTGTACTATTTGGATGCTTTGCATATATGTTTCTTAGACTATATAGAAGCAATATATACAATGATTTCAACCGTCTATCTGTTCCATTCATTGTTATACTTGTCGAAAGTTACAAATAATTTCCGTTAAAGGATTAACAATGGGGATCGTAGTTTACTTAAACTTGAAGAACAAAAAATTGGCGAATTGTACTGTTTGGACGCTTTGCATATATGTTTCTTAGACTATATAGAAGCAATATATACAATGATTTCAACAGTCTACCTGTTCCAGTCATTGTTATACTTGTCGAAATTTACAAATAATTTCCTTTAAAGGATTAACAATGGGGCTCGTAGTTCACTTAAACTTGAAGAACAATAAATTGGCGAATTGTACTGTTTGGATGCTTTGCATATATGTTTCTTAGACTATATAGAAGCAATATATACAAAGATCTCAAC
Organism: Cerceris ruficornis; assembly: GCA_963989415.1. Lineage (NCBI taxonomy): Eukaryota > Metazoa > Arthropoda > Insecta > Hymenoptera > Crabronidae > Cerceris > Cerceris ruficornis. Next base: position 2,254,002 of record CAXDIW010000076.1, read on the forward strand.
CGTCTACCTGTTCCATTCATTGTTCTACATGTCGAAAGTTACAAATAATTTCCTTTAAAGGATTAACAATGGTGCTCGTAGTTCACTTAAACTTGAAGAAAAAAAATTGGCGAATTGTACTGTTTTGATGCTTTGCGTATATGCTTCTTAGACTATATTGAAGCAATATATACAAAGATTTCAACTGTCTACCTGTTCCATTCATTGTTCTACTTGTCGAAAATTACAAATAATTTCCGATAAAGGACTAACAATGGGGCTCATTGTTCACTTAAACTTGATGAACAAAAAATTGGCGAATGGTACTGTTTGGATGCTTTGCGTACATGTTTCTTAGACTATATGGAAGCAATATATACAAAAATTTCAACCGTCTAAGTGTTCCAATCATTGTTCTACTTGTCGAAATTTACAAATAATTTCCTTTAAAGGATTAATAATGCGGCTCGTAGTTCACTTAAACTTGAAGAACAAAAAATTGGCAAATTGTACTGTTTGGATGCTTTGCGTATATGTTTCTTAGACTATATAGAAGCAATATATAGAAAGATTTCACCCGTCTACCTGTTCCATTCATTGTTCTACTTGTCGAAAATTACAAATAATTTCCGATAAAGGATTAACAATGGGGCTCATTGTTCACTTAAACTTGAAGAACAAAAAATTGGCGAATGGTACTGTTTGGATGCTTTGCGTACATATTTCTTAGACTATATGGAAGCAATATATACAATGATTTCAATCGTCTACCTGTTCCATTCATTGTTCTACTTGTCGAAATTTACAAATAATTTCCTTTAAAGGATTAACAATGCGGCTCGTAGTTCACTTAAACTTGCAGAACAAAAAATTGGCGAATTGTACTGTTTGGATGCTTTGCGTAAATGTTTCTTAGACTATATAGAAGCAATATATAGAAAGATTTCACCCGTCTACTTTTACTATTCATTGTTCTACTTGTAGAAAGTTACAAATAATTTCCATTTCATGATTATCAATGGGGCTCGTTGTTCACTTCAACTTGAAGAACAATAAATTGGCGAATTGTACTCTTTGGATGCTTTGCATATATGTTTCTTAGACTATATAGAAGCAATATATACAAAGATCTCAACCGTCTACCTGTTCCATTCATTGTTCTACATGTCGAAAGTTACAAATAATTTCCTTTAAAGGATTAACAATGGTGCTCGTAGTTCACTTAAACTTGAAGAAAAAAAATTGGCGAATTGTACTGTTTTGATGCTTTGCGTATATGCTTCTTAGACTATATTGAAGCAATATATACAAAGATTTCAACTGTCTACCTGTTCCATTCATTGTTCTACTTGTCGAAAATTACAAATAATTTCCGATAAAGGACTAACAATGGGGCTCATTGTTCACTTAAACTTGAAGAACAAAAAATTGGCGAATGGTACTGTTTGGATGCTTTGCGTACATGTTTCTTAGACTATATGGAAGCAATATATACAAAAATTTCAACCGTCTAAGTGTTCCAATCATTGTTCTACTTGTCGAAATTTACAAATAATTTCCTTTAAAGGATTAATAATGCGGCTCGTAGTTCACTTAAACTTGAAGAACAAAAAATTGGCAAATTGTACTGTTTGGATGCTTTGCGTATATGTTTCTTAGACTATATAGAAGCAATATATAGAAAGATTTCACCCGTCTACCTGTTCCATTCATTGTTCTACTTGTCGAAAATTACAAATAATTTCCGATAAAGGATTAACAATGGGGCTCATTGTTCACTTAAACTTGAAGAACAAAAAATTGGCGAATGGTACTGTTTGGATGCTTTGCGTACATATTTCTTAGACTATATGGAAGCAATATATACAATGATTTCAATCGTCTACCTGTTCCATTCATTGTTCTACTTGTCGAAATTTACAAATAATTTCCTTTAAAGGATTAACAATGCGGCTCGTAGTTCACTTAAACTTGCAGAACAAAAAATTGGCGAATTGTACTGTTTGGATGCTTTGCGTAAATGTTTCTTAGACTATATAGAAGCAATATATAGAAAGATTTCACCCGTCTACTTTTACTATTCATTGTTCTACTTGTAGAAAGTTACAAATAATTTCCATTTCATGATTATCAATGGGGCTCGTTGTTCACTTCAACTTGAAGAACAATAAATTGGCGAATTGTACTCTTTGGATGCTTTGCATATATGTTTCTTAGACTATATAGAAGCAATATATACAAAGATTTCAACCGTCTACCTGTTCCACTCATTGTTCTACTTGTCGAAAGTTACAAATAATTTCCGATAAAGGATTAACAATGGGGCTCATTGTTCACTTAAACTTGAAGAACAAAAAATTGGCGAATGGTACTGTTTAGATGCTTTGCATATAGGTTTCTTATGCTATATAGAAGCAGCATATACAATGATTTCAACCGTCTACCTATTCCATTCATTGTTCTACTTGTCGAAATTTACAAATAATTTCCTTTAGAGGATTAACAATTGGGCTCGTAGTTCACTTAAACTTGAAGAAAAAAAATTGGCGAATTGTACTGTTTGGATGCTTTGCGTATATGTTTCTTAGACTATATAGAAGCAATATATACAAAGATCTCACCCGTCTACGTGTTCCAATCATTGTTCAACTTGTCGAAATTTATAAATAATTTCCATTAAAGGATTAACAATGGGGCTCGTAGTTCACTTAAACTTGCAGAACAAAAAATTGGCGAATTGTACTGTTTGGATGCTTTGCGTATATGTTTCTTAGAGTATATAGAAGCAATATATAGAAAGATTTCACCCGTCTACCTGTTCCATTCATTGTTCTACTTGTCGAAAATTACAAATAATTTCCGATAAAGGATTAACAATGGGGCTCATTGTTCACTTAAACTTGAAGAACAAAAAATTGGCGAATGGTACTGTTTGGATGCTTTGCGTACATGTTTCTTAGACTATATAGAAGCAATATATACAAAGATCTCAACCGTCTACCTGTTCCATTCATTGTTCTACATGTCGAAAGTTACAAATAATTTCCTTTAAAGGATTAACAATGGGGCTCGTAGTTCACTGAAACTTGAAGAAAAAAAATTGGCGAATTGTACTGTTTTGATGCTTTGCGTATATGTTTCTTAGACTATATTGAAGCAATATATACAAAGATTTCAACTGTCTACCTGTTCCCTTCATTGTTCTACTTGTCGAAAGTTACAAATAATTTCCGATAAAGGACTAACAATGGGGCTCATTGTTCACTTAAACTTGAAGAACAAAAAATTGGCGAATGGTACTGTTTAGATGCTTTGCATATAGGTTTCTTATGCTATATAGAAGCAGCATATACAATGATTTCAACCGTCTACCTATTCCATTCATTGTTCTACTTGTCGAAATTTACAAATAATTTCCTTTAGAGGATTAACAATTGGGCTCGTAGTTCACTTAAACTTGAAGAACAAAAAATTGGCGAATTGTACTAGTTGGATGCTTTGCATATATGTTTCTTAGACTGTATAGAAGCAATATATACAATGATGTCAACCGTCTACCTGTTCTATTCATTGTTATACTTGTCGAAATTTACAAATAATTTCCGATAAAGGATTAACCATTGGGGCTCATTGTTCACTTAAACTTGAAGAACAAAAAATTGGCAAATGTAAGTGTTTGGATGCTTTGCATATAGATTTCCTAGACTATATAGAAGCAACATATACAAAGAATTCAACCGTCTACCTGTTCTATTCATTGTTCTACTTGTAGAAACTTACAAATAATTTCCCTTTCGTGATTATCAATGGGGCTCGTTGTTCACTTAAACTGGAAGAACAAAAAATTGGCGAATTGTACTGTTTGGATGATTTGCATATATGTTTCTTAGACTATATAGAAGCAATATATACAATGATTTCAACCGTCTACCTGTTCCATTCATTTTTCAACTTGTCGAAATTTACAAATAATTTCCTTTAAAGGATTAAAAATGGGGCTCGTAGTTCACTTAAACTTGAAGAAAAATAATTGGCGAATTGTACTGTTTGGATGCTTTGCGTATATGTTTCTTAGAGTATATAGAAGCAATATATAGAAAGATTTCACCCGTCTACCTGTTCCATTCATTGTTCTACTTGTCGAAAATTACAAATAATTTCCGATAAAGGATTAACAATGGGGCTCATTGTTCACTTAAACTTGAAGAACAAAAAATTGGCGAATGGTACTGTTTGGATGCTTTGCGTACATGTTTCTTAGACTATATAGAAGCAATATATACAAAGATCTCAACCGTCTACCTGTTCCATTCATTGTTCTACATGTCGAAAGTTACAAATAATTTCCTTTAAAGGATTAACATTGGGGCTCGTAGTTCACTTAAACTTGAAGAAAAAAAATTGGCTAATTGTACTGTTTTGATGATTTGCATATATGTTTCTTAGACTATACAGAAGCAATATATACAATGATTTCAACCGTCTACCTGTTCCATTCATTGTTCTACTTGTCGAAAGATACAAATAATTTCCGATAAAGGATTAACCATTGGGGCTCATTGTTCACTTATACTTGAAGAACAAAAAATTGGCGAATTGTACTGTTTGGATTCTTTGCATATATGTTTCTTAGACTATATAGAAGCAATATATACAAAGATCTCAACCGTCTACCTGTTCCATTCATTGTTCTACTTGTCGAAATTTACAAATAATTTCCTTTAAAGGATTAACAATGGGGCTCGTAGTTCACTTAAACATGAAGAACAAAAAATTGGCGAATTGTATTGTTTGGATTCTTTGCATATATGTTTCTTAGACTATATAGAAGCAATATATACATTGATTTCAACCGTCTACCTGTTCCAGTCATTGATCTACTTGTCGAAAGTTACAAATAATTTCCTTTAAAGGATTAACAATGCGGCTCGTAGTTCACTTAAACTTGAAGAAAAAAAATTGGCGAATTGTACTGTTTGGATGCTTTGCGTATATGTTTCTTAGAGTATATTGAAGCAATATATAGAAAGATTTCACCCGTCTACCTGTTCCATTCATTGTTCTACTTGTCGAAAATTACAAATAATTTCCGATAAAGGATTAACAATGGGGCTCATTGTTCACTTAAACTTGAAGAACAAAAAATTGGCGAATGGTACTGTTTGGATGCTTTGCGTACATGTTTCTTAGACTATATGGAAGCAATATATACAAAGATTTCAACCGTCTACCTGTTCCATTCATTGTTCTACTTGTCGAAATTTACAAATAATTTCCTTTCAAGGATTAACAATGCGGCTCGTTGTTCACTTAAACTTGAAGAACAATAAATTGGCGAATTGTACTGCTTGGATGGTTTGCGTACATGTTTCTTAGACTATATAGAAGGAATATATACAATGATTTAACCGTCTACCTGTTCCATTCATTGTTCTACTTGTAGAAAGTTACAAATAATTTCCGTTTCATGATTATCAATGGGGCTCGTAGTTCGGGCATCGCATTTTGTCTTTCGCGTGAAACATTTTCCCATCATTTTTACAGGTTTAAACGACGGAATGAACGACGGAATGAACGACGGCATGAACGACAAAATGAACGGGAAAATGTGTCAGGCAAAATTTCTTGCTCTACTTTACTTTCGTTATCCATCTCGCACTGGGAGAAATAAATTCCCGACCGTGATGCGACGAGCATCCAATGCTTAACCCTTTCGCGACGGGTGCCGTATATATACGGCAGTCACTTGGTGCATCACAGTGGCTGACGTCGCCTATTTACGGCAGTCACTTTTTGGTTCACAGCGGCTGATGCCGTCTAGATTCGGCAGTCACTTACTGCTTTGCAGAGGCTGACGCCGATTTTATACGGCAGCCACTTGTTTCACAGCGGCTGGCGCCCACTATACACGACACAGGTTCCTTTGTTAGAGAAATAAAGTATTTTAACACAAAATTGTTTTCCTAAAAATTCCTTGATACGAAAAAAGTGCATTTATTTTCTATATGTTTATAGTGCATCAGATTCAAATAATTTATAACAACCTACAAGAAAGAAAGTGAGCCAAATCGCTAATTACATCGGTAAGACCTTTAATATTACTTTTTTGTTCTTAACGTTAATAAATATTTTAGGTTTTATTCTTTTTAAAATGGAATATTAGCGAACAGTGCGTGCAATGGTAAATTGGTGGCAAAGTATCGTTCAGTTGAGCCGTCGCGAAAAGCGACAATGTATCGTTCAGTTGGGCCGTCGCAAAGAGCGACAAGGTATGGTCAATCGTGACGTCGTGAAAAGCGGCGAAGTATGGTACAGGTTCGCCGTCGCGAAAGGGTTAAGGACTAACGCGAAATTTATTCCTTATTAAATTAACCTTACGAATAAGCTTAATCTCAACATACCACGAACGTCTTAAAGTCTAATCCATTACAATTACAATTTGACCGCCCGCCCGCAATATCAATCTGACCTTCGATATGGGAGCAGTTTTTGTTCACAGTGAAAATCATCCTATCTCGGGGGAAATACAAACACAATCTGAGCCTGTCCAATTAATAGCAAAGATTTCTTTGCAAAATATTGCCTGATTCCTTATCTGCATAGCAGAAAGCAAACCTCTTGGCCAGAAAATGAAAAATGCATTCTGCTTGAAACAGAATGAAGAGAAACATCGTATTGCTTCATGAATGAAGAAAGTCGGACAACAATTATCTCATGAATCAGACTTCGAAAACAATACAGACGATACTTTGATCCAAAAATCAAACGTATCGAAACCATTAACAACGAAACCATTAAGAAATGGTCATCACACGATCGTAACAAATTTTCAGAAGAAATATCTGCAAACCTAACACACAATTTGCAACACAAGATGTCACCGAGAAATATCCATCGAACTCCCTTCGATGTGATTCGATTCATGCAACTCCTGCAATAAAAACTCATTTGTTAGTAAAATGTCATTACACTGTGGTTTCCCCCAGCGTCTCTGGACGCCTGTCTCTCTTAATTTCCATGGGCATGGTCCAATTCATTTCCTCTAAACATCCATTATTAGTATTCCGTCTTCTGCAACAAACTCTCATTAATTTTGCCCAAAACGCGCAACATAAAACGAAATATCACCGACCCTTGAATATTGTAACAGACGAGTATCGAAATTTACGAAAATCAAATGAAGCATAATTTATTAAAAATTGTAGGAAATGCAAATGTTGTAAACTTTACGATAAAGAATGATCAGAAATTTAAAAAAGCAAATATAAAATTTGAAGTTACATATCGAGTCGACAAACGCGAATTGAATAGTATGGACAATTTAGCAAATTGTGCAATGTCACAATCATTTGCTATCAAATAAATTACTTGAATGAAAAAAGCTAATTTCGACGCAGTTGCATTCGAAATTATTTGAAACCTTTCCATCATCCGAGCAAAAAAATAAATGCATCACTCTTTAATTCGCGACGCGAAAAGTGTTAAATAAAGACAGACTTCCCCCTTTGCTACAATATAACTCTACCATTTAGTGAAATAAATAAGCAAATATCTAAAAGCGACGCGTTTACTTCTTATCTGTATTTGCTATCCGTCTATCACACTGCAATTTCGATATATATGTTTCGGGCGCAAGTTTGTTATTTTCATTCTATTAAAAAAGTATGCAAAACCCGTGGTCCGTAATTTTTGCAAGAAATTTGCGAGAATTCATCGAAACCTCTACGTCGACGCGGTATTCTCACAAAAATGTCATCGCGATCCAAGTAAAATCCAGACAATATTAAATTAATAACTTTAACCATGACAGCCAGCAGCGTGTTTCCTATTTCACGAATTTTATTAAATTAACTGACACTCATTTTCTATCTGTGTCATCAAATGTGCATATAACTTTTTGCACTTTTATTTGCGGAGTGGTTTCAATGACCACGATGAAATTCATTGACTGATTGGTCTCAATGGACAATACATAATATAACTTGACAAAAATTCTACATAAATCCTCAAAATTTCTTGTATTAAAAGATACATTTGCAGCAGTATTTCTATTTGCAAGCACTTGATTAACAATACAAAAATCATGACATGAAGCAGCCAAAAGGCGCTGAAAATCCCGAAATCATCGAGCAGCCAAGAGGCGCTTTCAATAAAAATCGCGAGAAACCGGTGCCATTTCAGGCTCTTACTGTTCGCAACGCTAGCTCAAAACCCGCCTATTGCCATTTCATGGCTCTCATTCTTCGCAACGCTACTTTAAAACCCGCCTATTGCCATTCCATGGCTATCATACGTAATATTTTTTTTTTCTTTTCACCCCGCTAAAAATATATTTACATTGTCACTCACTGCTAAAACTATGTTTCGAGAAGCAGCAATATGCTGCCACATTACATATACATGCCCATTTGTATTTTGCCTGCCGTTTATCAGGGTAATTGCTATTATATGGTGTCGTCAAAATAAACGAATTTTAAAAAAAAAATACGTAATATTATTTAATAAACAATCGCGTACTGCCATTTCGAGGCTTTCATTGTTCGCAACGCTACTTCAAAACCCGCCTACTGCCATTCCGGGGGCTCTCAGAATTCGCAACACTACCTATCCGGAAAAAAAGAAGCTATCGTTGGGAGCAGGCCTCCTGAGGCACTCCATGGGGAGTTGCATTTTTGCAACTCCAATTGCTGAGTCTCTGACTCAGCAGATGCGCATCTCTCAGCTGCTTTTGTATTTCGCAACGCTAGTTTCGCGATTGTTCAAAAGAAAACCGCGTATAATTCATATTTCGCAACACAAATTTAGAATTTATTAAGAGCAAACTCCCGGACACCCATTTCAGGTGCTAAATCGTGATGCTATACTCTACAAATTGTTAAGAAAATACTAATTCGAAATATTCTATAAGATACTAAAACAAACTCCCGTGCTCCTTGAACAAGGGCTATGTCGCAACTCTACTTTAACAATTAATTATTCAAAGACAAACCGGGCACTTTTCGTGCTTTATATCGCAACGCTACTTTAAAGAATTACTGTTCAAAGAAAAACCGGTCACTTTTCGTGCTTCAATTCGCAACGCTACTTCTAAACATCTAATTAAAGCAAGCTCCCGTTCGCCATCTCGGGCGATATCTCTCGCAACTCTATCTCTAATTTAATATAATATTCTAAAAATTAAAAAACCGAGTATATTCATATCGCAACACTAACAACTACCAATTAATTCGAACAAACCCGTGGGTACCATCCGTGGTGACCTTAATTTCGCAACACTAACGAGCAAGGTATACGTAACTCTAATTTCGCAATGAAAAACCGCATGCAGCCAAGATGCGCTCGTTGGACGGGAATGTTACATCCGTCAGAGGACAAATACAGAAAGCGAGCACAGTGAATTAACAAATACTAATAATGACTTTCCATTCTAGAACCCAAAACGGATTCGAGGATGAAAAGCCATTCGCTGCAGCCCTCTTCGTGACAGTTTGTCGGGCCTCTTCGGCACTTGTTAGCCACTTCTTCTGCCGCTAGAGAATGCTCGAATACTTTGCACCAACAAAAGTCTTACTATTATCAAATTCAACAGTGAAAACCACACCACGAGCGTGCAGAGCGTATTCGCTGCTCGTGTAGCACAGTTTTCATAAAAAAAGGCAAAGTATTCGAACATCGCACCGGGAGTTACACCACGTGCGCAAAAAATTTACAAACTAGAAACTACGGTCAAATAGAGGGGGACACTCGGTTTGACCGTAGTTTGATCCCAGGTCCAGGCATATCACTTTTACCCGACCTACACAGAGAATGTGATATCCTGAATTCCTGGCCCTTCCTGCTTATATTTAACTCACATTCAAGAACGGTATGCTACCTACGTATCTAAAACCTATATTTAAAAATGCAAATCGCGACACAAATCACACAAACACACATCACTCCACGGTTCTCAATCAGGAACCAATGTGCATGGGCCTGAACTAGAGAGGACTCCCCGGGGTTCCTCCGACACCCGAGTTCGCAAACAACATTCATACTCTAAAATGTACGTACCAATTTCCTGAAATCGACTGACAAGGGTGGCGACCATTGCGTTACTTCATTATAATACTCTATCGCGATTTGACAGGTTTATTGTTCGCGACTAAAGTGAACAACAGCCGCGGAACGGAACGTTGGTTCGCTCCCGAATGGAAGCGGCGCGCGAGGACAGGGACTGAGGCGACTGGTCCGATGCACGTTCGGAAGCACGTGGAGGAAAGAAAACTCCCTTACACCAAAACTCGCTTTATTCCGTCTCAAATCAACAAACACAAACACTTGGGTTTTAACGAGGGACAATATCGCGAATCTACGAATAAAAATACGGGTCGCGAAGGCGGACCGCGTGAACAATAATTGCGAAAGAAACTGAACAAAAAGAGATGACTCTCAACGCGCGATGCGTAGTTTATCGCGGCACAGTAGAAAGAAGAGTGAAGCGCGGAACAGGTGCGTTCGCTTGTTCGCGTTACAATTCAGAAAAGAGGGCGCTGAAGTTAGCATAATCGCGAATAGGAGCAGCGAAAGGGCCACGTGGGCCGTGCGTCACAAGGATATAATTGGCTCCCGGGCATCACGCGATGTGACGAGTTCGACATACGAAGACATGGAGATGACCAGTCTTCCTGGACTTCAACGGAAGTACCAGGACCGACTCGTGTGAGCCGAGAGCCCCTCCCTGTGGCGCACAACCCACTGCCAACCCCGAACATGCCGCCCACCTCGAAACAACGGTTTCGATGAACGACTAGAGATGCGAAGGAATCTAGGACATAAATTGAACAGTCCAACCGCCCACCGTGGCGGTGCCAGGACGAGATGGGAAACAAAAAAAATAAGTAGAAGTCGCGCGTCTTCTCAGAGGCGCGATGCGGTACTCGCATGTACAAGCATCGAAGCGGCCGCCCACCACAAGGGTGCCAGGGCGGAGCGCGAACAAAAGGGAGACTGTTGTAAGTAGCAGTTACGCAAAATTAATACAATGATATGGCATGAATAACAAGAAACAAACACAAGCTAGCGCATGACAATAAGTACCTTATATCTAGACTTAACTTAACGATGGCCGGAACGGCTCGAAATATCATTAATGCTGGGGGGTTCTTATCAACTAACGCCGTTATCCATTAGGATAAGTAAAGAAAATACATCGAAAGGTCTTAAATCTAGGAACACAAGCACGTCGCAGAAAAACATTCCCAGTGCCGGAAGGGGGGAGGAACGAGAGTAAAACAATGCACACACGCGAGTAACGCAGTCATGGAGGTGTCGGAGAATCTTTAGATGCACTCCAGATAGGTAACAAACACAGTTTGCCGATCGGCCGCTTATACTCCGCACGAGCAGTTTTGATAGTAACGACGCGCGTAACACTGTCGGGACCCGGGTGAACCTCAACGACGCGGCCGAGCTCCCACTTCGCTGGCGGAAGACTGGAGTTCCGGAGGAGAACCATGCGACCGACCTGGACGGGGGGTTGATCGGTACGCCACTTAGTCCGTTGCTGTAACGTATTGACGTAGTCGGATTGCCAAATGCGCCAAAACCGCTCATTCATTTGGCGGACGAGCTGCCAACGCGAGAGACGATTCTCGGTCAGGTCAAGGATGGACGGTTCCGGGGGCACGACGATCGCGGCGCCGATCGTGAAATGACCGGGAGTAAGGCACTCGAGGTCATCGAGTGTGTCGGATAAGGGACATGCGGCCTAGAATTCAGACAGGCTTCGATTCGGCATAAGAGGGTGGACAATTCCTCGAAGGTTAGCGTCCGGTCTCCAACAACACGAGAGAGATGAGTTTTCACACTCCGGACTCCAGCCACCCACAGACCACCGAAGTGAGGAGCCGAGGGAGGAATGAAGTGCCAAGAGATGCGATCAGACACCGTCGAATTGAGGAAGTCCGGATCACGAAGGGCCGCGCTGTACGCTTTGGTCATTTCACGATCGGCACCGACGAAGGTCGTCCCGTTATCCGAGTACATAGCTTCGGGGATGCCGCGACGAGAACAGAACCGAGAAAATGCACCAATGAATGCCTCGGAGGAATAATCGCTTACTAACTCGAGGTGAATGGCTTTCGAGGTCAGACAAACGAACAACGCGATATATGCCTTGCGAGACCTTGCTCCGCGACCAGGTGAGGAACGAATCCACACGGGACCTGCGTAATCAACTCCTGAGTGTAGAAAACTCCGGAAGGTGGGAGTCACCCGGACACGAGGGAGGTCACCCATGAGCTGACGAGGAACCGCCGCACGTTCACGAGTACATGGGACACAATGATGAATGATGCGACGGACGATTCCACGCGCGCGGAGAAGCCAGTACTCCCGCCGCAGGATGCTGAGCGTCAGCTGCGGTCCCGAATGCAGCGCTCGTTGATGGACATGGAGAAGGAGGAGGTCAACGAGCGGATGGGCAGACAGGAGGATTGGGTGGCGGGACTCGAAGGACATTGGAGCATGTCTTAAGCGGCCTCCAACCCGAATAAGGTTATCGGATGATACGAAAGGACGGAGGGAAAGAAGAGGATGCTTAGGAGGGAGTTCCTTTCTAGACGAGAGAAGGTGAAATTCCGCTGGAAAAACTTCACGTTGGATACAGCGCAACCAGAAACAACGAGAACAATTATACTCCTCGGCCGTGACGTGAACACTACCGATAGGGGTTTGGACCATGTCTTTTCGACGGCGACATTGACTAATAAAACGAATAACAAGGGCGGTGATACGGAGTAGTCTGTCCCATGAGGAGTAGCGAACAGATAACTCCCACATGGGTCGGACAGGTGAACACTGGAGAGCGGCGGTGACCCTCTCCTCGAGATGAGAGTCAAAGTTGACGTTGGGAGGAGGGGTAGGCCAGGAGACCCGTTCCCCGCGCAACCACGGAGGGCCTCGCCACCAAAGAGAGTGATTGAGGATATCGGTGGGTAGAATTCCGCGAGACGCGACGTCGGCGGGGTTGTCGGACGTCGGAACGTACCGCCACACTGCGGATGGAACGAGTTCATGTATTCGGGCAACACGGTGGGCCACGAATATTTTCCATCGCGATGGGTGCTGCGAAATCCAGTGCAGCACGACAGTAGAGTCGGACCAACAGGTGACGGGTACATTACCGAAACCCATGGACGCGACGGTGAATGAGATGAGACGAGCTAACAGCACGGCGGCATTCAACTCGAGGCGGGGTATACTCATCGGTGTCAAGGGGGCGACTTTAGACTTGCCCGCGAGCAAAGAAACAGTGATATGGTTTGATTCAGACAACACCCGGAGGTAAACAGCCGCCGCATAAGCGGAGGAGGACGCGTCGGCAAAACCATGAAGCTCAATGGATGAGACGCTCGCGGAGAGTTGCGTCCATCAAGGTATCTTGACCAGATATAATTGGCTCAAGTTAGAGGAAAAGGCCGCCCAATCACGAAGAATGGGCGGTGGGACAGGATCGTCCCAGCCGACCTTGCTCCTCCATAGATCTTGCATAACAAGTTTGGCTTTAATGACAACGGGGGTGACCCATCCGAGGGGGTCATATAGTCGCGATATGATTGACAGAACGGCACGCTTAGTAATTGGTTCGCGGTCAAACGGCGACACAGAAAACGAAAATTCATCCCGACTGGGAGACCAGACAATGCCGAGGACCTTCAGACTTTCGTCCGCGGATAGGACCTTGTCGCATGCCAGCCCGTGATCCGACTCATCTACATCAGCGAGCAAGTGCGACGAGTTGCTTGCCCACTTCCGGAGGGTGAAGCCGCCTTTGTTCAAGAGAGAAATAGATTGTTGACGGGCGAGGCGGAGGGAATCGACGTCGTCAGCTCCGAAAAGGACATCGTCGACGTATGTGTTTAGCCGAAGAGTCTCTCGAGCAAGAGGGAAGTCATCACCGTCGTCCTCAGCGAGTTGCTGCAGAACGCGAAGCGCGAGAAAGGGCGCACAGGCCATACCATATGTTACGGTTAACAGTTGAAACTCCTTCAAGGAGGAGGAGGGTTCAGAGAGCCACAAGATTCGCTGGTAGTCGACGTCTCGCGGATCAACGAGGATCTGCCGGTACATCTTAGCGATGTCCGCGGAGTACACGTACCTCCACCGACGCCATCGTAGGATGACCGCAGTCAGGTCCTGCTGAAGTTTTGGACCGGTTAACAAGTGATCGTTTAAAGACGTTCCGTCAGAGGTTCGACATGAGGCGTTGAAAACGACACGCAATCTGCTGGTAGCGCTGTCCGTTCGAAAGACTGGGTGGTGAGGAATGTACACAGTGGTGGAAACAGGAGAGGGAGGTAAACAAGAAACGGCGCGCATGTGGCCGAGTCGTTCATACTCACCCATGAAACTACGGTATTCGCGTTCGAGGTAGGTGTCGCGGGAAAGCCGGCGGGAGATACTACGCGCGAGTTTTTCTGCGGTTTCCCGAGAACGCCCGATCTTAATGGGGGGCCCGACCTTGAACGGAAGTCGCACAATGTAGCGACCCGACGAATCACGAGAATGAGTTTCGCGGAAGAGCGCGTCGCACTGAGCGTCACCGGGTTCCACGACCTGAGAACGGGGCAGCTCCTCAAGCTCCCAGAATCTCCTTACTTCCTCGTCGAGAGAGGGGGTGGTGAAGCAGTGGTACGCCAGGACGCACCGCGGAGTGTCTCGCATGAAGTCCCATTCCTGGTCGTCGGGGACAGGACAGATTGGAGGCTCACGAGGGCCAGTAATGACCCATCCGAAAATCGTCTCCTGCGCGACAGGCTCGCCCCTATTGCCTTTACGAACACCGGTCAACAAAACGTCGTTATAGAGATCGGCGCCAATGATTAAATCGATCCGATGGGAGGAAGCCGGATCATCGTCCGCCCACGTCAGGTCGGCTAAGTGACTAAGACACGCCGCGGGTGGTAATTGTTTAGGCGAATACGCAGTTAGGGCGTCGAGTACAAGTGCCACAGTGGAAAAGACGGGGCCAGTGCGAGCTCGGTGCGCAACGGCCAGATGGACGGCGTGACGTGCCGTCCCGGAGGGTGTACAAGCAATCCCGTGTAAAGGGGTCGGTAAACGAATTCGGTCTGCTCTTAGAATTTGAGCCAAATGCTCACTCACGAAGGTGAGTTCAGATCCGGGGTCAAGAATGGCACGAAACACAGCAGCACGTCCTCCGAGAACTCCGGCCAAAAGATAGGCAGTGCCAAGAACCATCGCACGGCGCTTTCGAACACCAACTGAAACTTGCAATGCCGTTGCGTCATTTGCCGCGGTGGGGGCGGGCTGATCGGGTGACTGAAGCGCGGGACGGTTGACGTTTACGACCCGCGACGAACCATGCAAAGAGGTGTGGTGCCGCTGACGACACTCCTGACACGTGAATTTGCTTGTACACTCGGAAAGAGAATGACGGGTGCTCATACAATTGAGACAGCGCTTGAACCGGACAGCTATTTCGCGACGCTCGGACGCGGATACACGAAGATAGCGCGGGCATGCTTGCAAGAAGTGGGCAGATTTACATAGCGGGCAGCTACCCTTCGTGGACGATGGGGTGGTGGCAACGTGAACACTTGAAACGGGCAATTTGGAAGGGGGTTGGTGCGTCGCAGGGGAACACTCCTGCAGCGCACAGACTCGCGATGATACGAATGCTTCTAAGTCCTTATAGCTAGGCAAATCGTTACCGTCGCTCGCGCGGTGCGCCCAGGCCTTTCGCGTGACAGGGTCGGTTTTCTGAGCCACGACATGAGTGAACACGTCGTCCAGAAGGGTCGCGTCATCTCTGCACATCCTTTTTAGAGCCGCAATTATACTACTCGCTCGGTCAATTAAGAGCTGTAAGTCGTTCGCGTTTTCTCGCGAAACGGATGGGATCGCGAAAAAATCGGTGACTAATTTAGTTAACAAGCGTCGCTTTTTCTCAAACCGCGCCGTTAACGCGTTCCACGCTACCTGAAAGTTATCTGCGGTGATAGCTAGGTGTTTAATGCAATCGTGCGCGGAGTGGCTTACGCTTGATGTTAGGTAGTGCATCTTGGTGAAGTCCGAGATGTCCTTATTATCCCGCACCAACGTACAGAACTTGTCGCGGAACGACTCCCACTCTTCTATCCTCCCGTCGAACGGTGTCAGTCGGATCGGTGGAAGGGGAACCATAGGGGGAGCAGGACTGCTCCGGCACGACGATGAGTTCATGGCAGGTGGGGATGTTGGGGAAGGGGGCTCCAAACTTTCCAATGCCTCGTTCATGACGTCGAGGGCGCTGCTGTATGCTTCCTCGACCACAGAGAAATGGTCGTCCTCGAAATATTCAACCTGGGCTTGCTGGTCGGCAGGGCACAGCAGAACGTAGGAAACGTGGCCATCTTGGAACTTTTCCCACGTGGTGGTCAGATTCGAGATTCGGGATCGAATCTTGGCGGGCGTGAGAGTGGCTTCGCCGGCCTTTTTAAAGTTCACCAGGGCCTTCTCAATTACCCCTCGCAGCATTTGCTGTTTCACACGAATGTCCTCCATGCTTCGCACAGTTACACCAGTCTGACAGAAGTTCTTAACACCTCGCGCACTATCCGGCTCGAAGGACCAAATTTATGTTCGCGACTAAAGTGAACAACAGCCGCGGAACGGAACGTTGGTTCGCTCCCGAATGGAAGCGGCGCGCGAGGACAGGGACTGAGGCGACTGGTCCGATGCACGTTCGGAAGCACGTGGAGGAAAGAAAACTCCCTTACACCAAAACTCGCTTTATTCCGTCTCAAATCAACAAACACAAACACTTGGGTTTTAACGAGGGACAATATCGCGAATCTACGAATAAAAATACGGGTCGCGAAGGCGGACCGCGTGAACAATAATTGCGAAAGCAACTGAACAAAAAGAGATGACTCTCAACGCGCGATGCGTAGTTTATCGCGGCACAGTAGAAAGAAGAGTGAAGCGCGGAACAGGTGCGTTCGCTTGTTCGCGTTACAATTCAGAAAAGAGGGCGCTGAAGTTAGCATAATCGCGAATAGGAGCAGCGAAAAGGCCACGTGGGCCGTGCGTCACAAGGATATAATTGGCTCCCGGGCATCACGCGATGTGACGAGTTCGACATACGAAGACATGGAGATGACCAGTCTTCCTGGACTTTAACGGAAGTACCAGGACCGACTCGTGTGAGCCGAGAGCCCCTCCCTGTGGCGCACAACCCACTGCCAACCCCGAACATTTATAGAATTATAAATATTTGACATTGTATCGTTTGATATTTGAGGCAATGTATATGGCATATGTTGCACAGATAGAGAGAATTTCATCATTGGCATGCCATATACATCGATGAGTTGTAGTAAGAGTGAAAAGGAGAATAAGGCAAAATATATTGTTGAAGGTTGTATAAATTATTTTATGATACGAGAAAATTTCAAGCGACGCAAGATCCACAGCCTAACACACATCACACACATGTGGAAATTACGTCGTGCACGATTCGCCACCGCAATGTCAGTCGCTGATTTTTAAAAAAAAGGCCGTGCCCACCGCCTTTACCCATTCGAAGTGCACCTGGGCACTCGAATGAGTTCGGGCTTAAAGTGAACACGGCAGAACTTTGTACTCACTGCGTATTTTTGCTGAAAATCCTAGCTAAGAGGATGATTAGAAGAATTCTAACGGTCTGATTTATGAAAAATTGCAGCAAGTGACTCGAATTTGATATTTAATCAAGCAAATGACTCGACTTTTATATTTATTTAAGCACGTGACTCGACTTTCATATTTGTTCAAGCAAAGAGAATTTTAATTGAAAAAGTGAACTCTATAGAAGCAAAATACTCTACTTTATATATTTGTAAATATGCAAAATTTACTTTGAATTGAAAATGAATATTAAAAACCGGGAGATCTCGTCATCAGGGGAAGAATTTTAACAGGGAAATGTATTAACTGTCACTCTGACTTCGAGATCTACCCGTCGCGAATTGCCTTCTTGTAGATAATACAATAATTGTTATTGAAACGACGCGAAACAAATTTACAAACTTCCGAAATTTCGTCAATCAAAAGCACAAATCGAGCGATCTATTTTAAAACATAAATCGTCTCGAAGAAAGCAATTAGCCGCGATCTTATAACAAATTTTGTTATAAGAATATTTTTCCAGTGAATATAAAGAACGCACAATACTCGTCAACTGTTCATTTGTGTTGATAAATTCGCAACGCTAACTGTAAATTTCATGATTACATTCATGTAAATAATGCAAAAATCGCGCTACAAGAAGGCCCTGTCCTAAGCTACGATATACATGACAGTACACAAGGAAAATATATAACAGTTTCTACTCACGAGTAATTTTTAAATTACTCGTGTTCACTATGCTCGCTTTATAGAACAATACAACCAATCTCCAGTGCCGCTTCGGACCTTTCGTCCTACGGCATGGTTTGGAGACCGGAGGGACAGTTAAAGTTTTTGACTCACCAGTGTCGAGACACCAGAATACCATTGGTTACCTTAGAATCTCTGCCGCTGCTGTCTCTGCCAGTGTTGTCTCCGCCGCTGTTATCAAGGTTGTCCTCAGGTCATCTCAAGGAATGTCCAAGGTCTAAACAAAACAAAGCATTTCGCATTGCAGGAGGCACCGTTCGTAGAACGTTAAACTGCGTTCCGTTCCGATTTTACAAAGAAAGCTAATTGAATTTTGAAAACAGCGGATGAAAAAAAGTCGTAATTATATATCAAGAAACGTTAAGAGTAGATCGTAAGAATGATTAGTGTATGAATGATTTTCAGAATTGAGAATTCAAGGAGAAGTTATATATCGAACTATGTATCGAAACTTTCCGACAAGTACGTAGAAATAAAACATCTCTGTGTTTACGTTACTCAGCTTCAAGGCGGAAGGTGCATCGCAGTTTCATAGGGTACAGCGATGCCTCACGAATTCGAGCAAAGTCTGTAACAAAAATAAGATGCACATCTTAAATACCTATTCCCTGAAAATTTCATGTCGGGGAATTTTTAATTTTTATTTATT
The DNA here is from genome assembly GCA_963989415.1 of Cerceris ruficornis. Classification (NCBI taxonomy): domain Eukaryota; kingdom Metazoa; phylum Arthropoda; class Insecta; order Hymenoptera; family Crabronidae; genus Cerceris; species Cerceris ruficornis. The sequence continues at coordinate 2,273,032 of CAXDIW010000076.1, forward strand.
TTATTGGTAGAACATACAATGTAAGGGTATGGAAATTTGATATAAAACTTGTAAGGACGTTTTGGAGAAAATTTTCAAGTAGCAACTGAAACTTGGGGAAAAATTGCGGGGTACATGCGAATTAAAATTTCAGCTCACCTATAAAAGATTTGCCCTTCGCCTGGGAGTGATTGTCGCCGTTCAACCATCCCGTCATTTGACTGTTCTGTAACAAAAAAATTAACATTTTCATTAGTATAAGCCATCTTTGTATTTCTCGACTGTGAATTTTTATTTCTCGATCATGTGATACTTACTTTTTAAATTCGTGAAGCCTTGCCCGATGGAAATCCTTTACACAGCTGCTCCTGTTGCACTGACTCTACTTCCGGCGCGGTATAATTGAAAAAAAGACAATTTGCGACAGAGAATTATTTTCGGCGAACAATTTGACTCTACTTTCGCGTGAAGTTATAAATTTAAGTGTATAATATGAAATACGAAGCAAACACTGACTCTACTTTCGCGTAAAGTTATAAATTGAAGTGTATAATATGAAATACGAAGCAAACACTGACTCTACTTTCGCGTAAAATTACTAGAAATTTAACACTTATTAAAGTATATATAAAATGCGAAACAAACACTCCAGCGATGCCTCACGAATTCGGACAAAGTCTGTAACAAAAATAAAACGCAAAATATAAAATATTTGCTCTCTGAAAACTTGAAAATTCAGCTAATTTTTTATTTAGCATAAAAATGTTGCAAGCATTCTATGAGAACTGCAAAAGCTAATTAATACTTTATTTACGTTAATTAAATTGATGGAGAGAACAAAGTTAAGTTTGCAAGGGAATTGGCAAATATCAAAGTTATGACGTGTGTACGGAATAAAATTTCAACTTACCTTCACAGACTTTGCCCATCGCCAAGGAATGATTGTCGCTGCTCAACCATCCCGTCATTTGACTGTTCTGTAACAAACAAATTAACATTTTGGTTAGTTTATATACATATTTTTTAATTAAAAAATTTCATTTCTCGAGCATCTTATACTTACTTTTAAAATTCGTGAAGCCTTGCCCGATGGAAGTCCTTTCCACAGCTGCTGCTCGATGCACTGTCTCTACTTCCGGTACGATCAATTTAAATAATATAAGGAAGCTACCGCGACCGAGAATCATTTCCGGCGAACAATTTTGACTCTACTTTCGCGGAGAAAAGAATTCTTAATATTTTTAATAATTATTCAAAAGATATTAATAATTATAATAGCGGGTTGCAAACACTGACTCTATGTCGCGTGAATTTGTTATAAATTGAAAAAATATTGAGTAATAAATATATACAGATATAAATATTAATATAATACGAAACAAGCACTGACTCTAGACCGCAATGCGCTCGGCCCCAAATTTTGCTGAAAATAAAAGGGTGGGGTGGGGAACACAAGAAAATCAAACAACCATGTTTTTCTTTTTCATATCAAATCAAGTGCTTGCTCCAAGAAATACTGCTTAAAAATTATGTCTTACTCATTGATTCGTCATGTTCTTTGTGTAATACAATACACTATTAATTAAATGTATAAACAATAAATACTGCGAGCTGCCACTGTTAAAGTTATAAGATTAGTCATGCTTATTCCCTATTACATATGAACACTAACCCCCTTCGATAAATTCACGAAAATCTTTATAGAAATTACGGACGAATCTAACGCAGGACCTTAACACCCTACATCGGCAAATACGATTTTTATTTACTTCTATACTTATGCCCTGAAACCTATGTAAATCCATTGCAGCGTCTCAAAACGGAAGGATGAGTCGTAACATGTAAATACCAAGTAAAAACGAATCGCGATTTATTTGTAGCATAGAATTGTAGCCGTCGAAATTTAACACCGCGAATTGGTAAACACTGCCAGAATAAGGAGCAGCTTTCTTGGAAGTCGACTATCGTATTGTAAATATTGACTAAATACTCGTATATTGTAAGAGGTTTCAAATAATCCCGAAAGATTTCAATCGTTGCATGTTTCCGTAGAACCGTATTAATTCGTAGAAATGCAAATTCTATTCGTCGGATGTTCGACTCGATATCAATTAATATGAATATTGTATAAATTCAAACAAAATATCGCGAAGACCCGAAGTAAATGAAAATGTTACTTGCGTATGGCGTCGTAACATCTTACGTTTTGTTGCTCCACCGTGCACGTGTCCGATCGTGCCAGCCCGGAAGGTCGTTCAAAGGATACTCCGAGTCCTGCAAGCACACACGAGTAAACTATTAAATTACTGCGAAAAAGTACAATAATTCCGTATAATCACGTTTCAGAGCAACAATAATCGCGGTCTTCGTCAATAAAATCGAAATACGAAGCTATAGAAGAAGTACTAATGTTGTAGACGAGAAAAGCACCGCGTAAATGTCGCGAGAGGTCAGTGACGTCACCAATTGCGTCGTAATTATTTCGCGATTGTTACTAAATTCGTAATTATTATTGTCCAAATTGATTGATATGGTACAGCAGAAGACTATTACGTAGTAGATAAACAAGTGAACTATTTTTTAGCGGTCGGTAAACGAGGGCGATGTAAAAGAAAAGGTACTCACAGCGGATACGTGTTAACGGTTCCAAGTCCGGAGAGAGAAAGAGGTAGGTGACCGCTCAGGTAGGAGTGGGGATAGCTCGCGGCGGCTTGGTTGCCGCTCGGTGGGGGAAAAGCGAGCCAATCAGAATACGGCTGCATGTCACGCGCTACAAGGCCTATCCTCTAGCGCGCCAAAACCAGGGATTTTGAGAAATTTCAAATAAAGAATTATAATATGTCGATATAAGAGATTTGAGCATGAATTATTAAAATAGTTATTAAGTAGAAAGATCTCCACCGGTAATATGTAGAAGATATATCGTTTAGAGCAGAGAAACGAATCTTTTTACTTATTTAAATAACAAGAAGTTATTCTTTACGTGATAATATAGTATTAATGTTCAATGACGATATAAATCAATATTAGAATTTAAAACAATTTGGGTACCAAAACCGTGAGAGCCGATCACATAACTTCAAAAATAACAAAAGGTCTGTCTTCTTTCACTTTGTCTTTAAGTTTGTGGCTTTCTCATGAAGACCATATTTATAATGTTTCCAATTTACATTCGCAGAATAAGAGCATTATGGAGTCAGTTTATTATGCTATATGTACGAGTGAATGAACAACCGAAACAATAGAGACAGCATGATCGCACGAGCAACAGTGATAAAGAGAAAACATCTGACCACCGTTGACTCATCTCCAATGCGAGGCTTAACTTCTACTTAATCGCGTAATATTAAAGCTACCTTAAACGCAAATTCTTCATCGGCCCAATCAGAGGGTCTGGCTTACACCGACACAGTGCCCCCCCCCCCCATCGGACGGTATGAAGCACATATGTCAAGACACTCGTCGGTCTTCTGGACAGGGGCTGCAATTGGGATAGGAAGTAAGTAACGAGGACGGCTACACGAGAAAAACGTTTGCCTTCTTTCGCATATTTTCGAGAGCATGGAATTGAGTTACGATGACACTCTTGCATTCATTTTTACGCTTAGGTGACATTTTTAAATCTAACTTAAATCTTACTGGAACTATCTTAACGCTAAACGATGTCTTCTTTCGAGGTGATGACTGGAACTTTTAATCAACGAAGAGTTAAAGAATTGTTGTCACCAAAGAAAGAAAACGAATAGTCAGAGATAAAAGCGAACAAATCTGCCCAACGTTGACTCTTCTTCGATGCGAAGCTTAATTTCTACTTAATCGCGTAACCTTAAAGCTAACTTAAACGCAAATTCTTAGATGTAACTAATTGTAAGACTAGGAATCCGAACATTCGGTAGCCAAGGCTGCCGAATATTCGGATTTCGTGGCTATTCGCTCGATATCACTTGCTATTTAGTACTACTATTTAACAAAATATCGTACTAAAAGCACGTTTAATAAAAGTTAAAATCATAGCAAGTGATATCGACCCAGGTCCCACCGCGAGGAGGTTGCCACGAAACGGGACCCAAAAATGCATGCCCAACCAACCTCCATTTCATTCTGCTCTTCCTCTGAGACACTTTCCCTCGACATTGACGAATTCAATGTCGAAAGAAAGTGTAGCAGAGGAATCGCCGACACTACTTTACTTATTCCGTTTCGCGAAAAGAGATAGACACCCGCCGAATGGAGTCGATCTCCCTTTACAATATTTACTTATTCGACATTCCTAATTCTTATCTTACTTTCCGCACGCAATCACTCTTACAACACCATAATATCGCATCCATGCTCAAGAAATATCCGAGAAGAAGGCAAACGACTTTGAAAAGCAAAATGAAAACGCGATCGCGAAAGGGGGAAGAAAGTTAGTCTTCTGCGGCTGGAGTCCAGTTGCACCCCTTCCTGAGACGGACTGGGTTGGTACGATCTGTAGCTGAACCGGATTATCTGCCAGGCGGGTCATGATCCAACTTGAACCACGACGGGGTTGCGTCTTTGAGCCCTCGGGTCGTACGTCGACCGATGACAAATGCGATCATCCGGTCGGTGGTGGTGCACTGGCCAGTCGCGTACCGTAACTGGACGCGATGAGTGCCAGAGGTTACGTCTTACAACGACGAGGCTGCGTAACGTGGCGGCTCATCGGCCCAGTCAGAGGGTCCGGCTTACACCGACACAGTGCCACCCCATCGATCGGTATGGAGCACATATGTCATAAGTCGATCGTACGACCTTCGGCTCAAAGACCAACCCTGAAGACGTCCCTGGGCCGTAGAACCACGCTTCTCGCCTCCGCGCCGCCGCAGAAACACTCGTCGGTCTTCTGGACAGGGGCTGCAATTGGGATAGGAAGTAAGTAACGAGGACGGCTACACGAGAAAAACGTTTGCCTTCTTTCGCATATTTTCGAGAGCATGGAATTGAGTTACGATGACACTCTTGCATTCAATTTTACGCTTAGGTGACATTTTTAAATCTAACTTAAATCTTACTGGAACTATCTTAACGCTAAACGATGTCTTCTTTCGAGGTGATGACTGGAACTTTTAATCAACGAAGAGTTAAAGAATTGTTGTCACCAAAGAAAGAAAACGAATAGTCAGAGATAAAAGCGAACAAATCTGCCCAACGTTGACTCTTCTTCGATGCGAAGCTTAATTTCTACTTAATCGCGTAACCTTAAAGCTAACTTAAACGCAAATTCTTAGATGTAACTAATTGTAAGACTAGGAATCCGAACATTCGGTAGCCAAGGCTGCCGAATATTCGGATTTCGTGGCTATTCGCTCGATATCACTTGCTATTTAGTACTACTATTTAACAAAATATCGTACTAAAAGCACGTTTAATAAAAGTTAAAATCATAGCAAGTGATATCGACCCAGGTCCCACCGCGAGGAGGTTGCCACGAAACGGGACCCAAAAATGCATGCCCAACCAACCTCCATTTCATTCTGCTCTTCCTCTGAGACACTTTCCCTCGACATTGACGAATTCAATGTCGAAAGAAAGTGTAGCAGAGGAATCGCCGACACTACTTTACTTATTCCGTTTCGCGAAAAGAGATAGACACCCGCCGAATGGAGTCGATCTCCCTTTACAATATTTACTTATTCGACATTCCTAATTCTTATCTTACTTTCCGCACGCAATCACTCTTACAACACCATAATATCGCATCCATGCTCAAGAAATATCCGAGAAGAAGGCAAACGACTTTGAAAAGCAAAATGAAAACGCGATCGCGAAAGGGGGAAGAAAGTTAGTCTTCTGCGGCTGGAGTCCAGTTGCACCCCTTCCTGAGACGGACTGGGTTGGTACGATCTGTAGCTGAACCGGATTATCTGCCAGGCGGGTCATGATCCAACTTGAACCACGACGGGGTTGCGTCTTTGAGCCCTCGGGTCGTACGTCGACCGATGACAAATGCGATCATCCGGTCGGTGGTGGTGCACTGGCCAGTCGCGTACCGTAACTGGACGCGATGAGTGCCAGAGGTTACGTCTTACAACGACGAGGCTGCGTAACGTGGCGGCTCATCGGCCCAGTCAGAGGGTCCGGCTTACACCGACACAGTGCCACCCCATCGATCGGTATGGAGCACATATGTCATAAGTCGATCGTACGACCTTCGGCTCAAAGACCAACCCTGAAGACGTCACTGGGCCGTAGAACCACGCTTTTCGCCTCCGCGCCGCCGCAGAAACACTCATCGGTCTTCTGGACAGGGGCTGCAATTGGGATAGGAAGTAAGTAACGAGGACGGCTACACGAGAAAAACGTTTGCCTTCTTTCGCATATTTTCGAGAGCATGGAATTGAGTTACGATGACACTCTTGCATTCAATTTTACGCTTAGGTGACATTTTTAAATCTAACTTAAATCTTACTGGAACTATCTTAACGCTAAACGATGTCTTCTTTCGAGGTGATGACTGGAACTTTTAATCAACGAAGAGTTAAAGAATTGTTGTCACCAAAGAAAGAAAACGAATAGTCAGAGATAAAAGCGAACAAATCTGCCCAACGTTGACTCTTCTTCGATGCGAAGCTTAATTTCTACTTAATCGCGTAACCTTAAAGCTAACTTAAACGCAAATTCTTAGATGTAACTAATTGTAAGACTAGGAATCCGAACATTCGGTAGCCAAGGCTGCCGAATATTCGGATTTCGTGGCTATTCGCTCGATATCACTTGCTATTTAGTACTACTATTTAACAAAATATCGTACTAAAAGCACGTTTAATAAAAGTTAAAATCATAGCAAGTGATATCGACCCAGGTCCCACCGCGAGGAGGTTGCCACGAAACGGGACCCAAAAATGCATGCCCAACCAACCTCCATTTCATTCTGCTCTTCCTCTGAGACACTTTCCCTCGACATTGACGAATTCAATGTCGAAAGAAAGTGTAGCAGAGGAATCGCCGACTCTACTTTACTTATTCCGTTTCGCGAAAAGAGATAGACACCCGCCGAAAGGTGTCGATCTTCCTTTACAATATTTACTTATTCGACATTCCTAATTCTTATCTTACTTTCCGCACGCAATAACTCTTACAACACCATAATATCGCATCCATGCTCAAGAAATATCCGAGAAGAAGGCAAACGACTTTGAAAAGCAAAATGAAAACGCGATCGCGAAAGGGGGAAGAAAGTTAGTCTTCTGCGGCTGGAGTCCAGTTGCACCCCTTCCTGAGACGGACTGGGTTGGTACGATCTGTAGCTGAACCGGATTATCTGCCAGGCGGGTCATGATCCAACTTGAACCACGACGGGGTTGCGTCTTTGAGCCCTCGGGTCGTACGTCGACCGATGACAAAGGCGATCATCCGGTCGGTGGTGGAGCACTGGCCAGTCGCGTACCGTAACTGGACGCGATGAGTGCCAGAGGTCACGTCTTACAACGACGAGGCTGCGTAACGTGGCGGCTCATCGGCCCAGTCAGAGGGTCCGGCTTACACCGACACAGTGCCCCCCCATCGATCGGTATGAAGCACATATGTCATAAGTCGATCGTACGACCTTCGACTCAAAGACCAACCCTGAAGACGTCCCTGGGCCGTAGAACCACGCTTCTCGCCTCCGCGCCGCCGCAGAAACACTCGTCGGTCTTCTGGACAGGGGCTGCAATTGGGATAGGAAGTAAGTAACGAGGACGGCTACACGAGAAAAACGTTTGCCTTCTTTCGCATATTTTCGAGAGCATGGAATTGAGTTACGATGACACTCTTGCATTCAATTTTACGCTTAGGTGACATTTTTAAATCTAACTTAAATCTTACTGGAACTATCTTAACGCTAAACGATGTCTTCTTTCGAGGTGATGACTGGAACTTTTAATCAACGAAGAGTTAAAGAATTGTTGTCACCAAAGAAAGAAAACGAATAGTCAGAGATGAAAGCGAACAAATCTGCCCAACGTTGACTCTTCTTCGATGCGAAGCTTAATTTCTACTTAATCGCGTAACCTTAAAGCTAACTTAAACGCAAATTCTTAGATGTAACTAATTGTAAGACTAGGAATCCGAACATTCGGTAGCCAAGGCTGCCGAATATTCGGATTTCGTGGCTATTCGCTCGATATCACTTGCTATTTAGTACTACTATTTAACAAAATATCGTACTAAAAGCACGTTTAATAAAAGTTAAAATCATAGCAAGTGATATCGACCCAGGTCCCACCGCGAGGAGGTTGCCACGAAACGGGACCCAAAAATGCATGCCCAACCAACCTCCATTTCATTCTGCTCTTCCTCTGAGACACTTTCCCTCGACATTGACGAATTCAGTGTCGAAAGAAAGTGTAGCAGAGGAATCGCCGACACTACTTTACTTATTCCGTTTCGCGAAAAGAGATAGACACCCGCCGAATGGTGTCGATCTCCCTTTACAATATTTACTTATTCGACATTCCTAATTCTTATCTTACTTTCCGCACGCAATCACTCTTACAACACCATAATATCGCATCCATGCTCAAGAAATATCCGAGAAGAAGGCAAACGACTTTGAAAAGCAAAATGAAAACGCGATCGCGAAAGGGGGAAGAAAGTTAGTCTTCTGCGGCTGGAGTCCAGTTGCACCCCTTCCTGAGACGGACTGGGTTGGTACGATCTGTAGCTGAACCGGATTATCTGCCAGGCGGGTCATGATCCAACTTGAACCACGACGGGGTTGCGTCTTTGAGCCCTCGGGTCGTACGTCGACCGATGACAAATGCGATCATCCGGTCGGTGGTGGTGCACTGGCCAGTCGCGTACCGTAACTGGACGCGATGAGTGCCAGAGGTTACGTCTTACAACGACGAGGCTGCGTAACGTGGCGGCTCATCGGCCCAGTCAGAGGGTCCGGCTTACACCGACACAGTGCCACCCCATCGATCGGTATGGAGCACATATGTCATAAGTCGATCGTACGACCTTCGGCTCAAAGACCAACCCTGAAGACGTCCCTGGGCCGTAGAACCACGCTTCTCGCCTCCGCGCCGCCGCAGAAACACTCGTCGGTCTTCTGGACAGGGGCTGCAATTGGGATAGGAAGTAAGTAACGAGGACGGCTACACGAGAAAAACGTTTGCCTTCTTTCGCATATTTTCGAGAGCATGGAATTGAGTTACGATGACACTCTTGCATTCAATTTTACGCTTAGGTGACATTTTTAAATCTAACTTAAATCTTACTGGAACTATCTTAACGCTAAACGATGTCTTCTTTCGAGGTGATGACTGGAACTTTTAATCAACGAAGAGTTAAAGAATTGTTGTCACCAAAGAAAGAAAACGAATAGTCAGAGATAAAAGAGAACAAACCTGCCCAACGTTGACTCTTCTTCGATGCGAAGCTTAATTTCTACTTAATCGCGTAACCTTAAAGCTAACTTAAACGCAAATTCTTAGATGTAACTAATTGTAAGACTAGGAATCCGAACATTCGGTAGCCAAGGCTGCCGAATATTCGGATTTCGTGGCTATTCGCTCGATATCACTTGCTATTTAGTACTACTATTTAACAAAATATCGTACTAAAAGCACGTTTAATAAAAGTTAAAATCATAGCAAGTGATATCGACCCAGGTCCCACCGCGAGGAGGTTGCCACGAAACGGGACCCAAAAATGCATGCCCAACCAACCTCCATTTCATTCTGCTCTTCCTCTGAGACACTTTCCCTCGACATTGACGAATTCAGTGTCGAAAGAAAGTGTAGCAGAGGAATCGCCGACTCTACTTTACTTATTCCGTTTCGCGAAAAGAGATAGACACCCGCCGAAAGGTGTCGATCTTCCTTTACAATATTTACTTATTCGACATTCCTAATTCTTATCTTACTTTCCGCACGCAATAACTCTTACAACACCATAATATCGCATCCATGCTCAAGAAATATCCGAGAAGAAGGCAAACGACTTTGAAAAGCAAAATGAAAACGCGATCGCGAAAGGGGGAAGAAAGTTAGTCTTCTGCGGCTGGAGTCCAGTTGCACCCCTTCCTGAGACGGACTGGGTTGGTACGATCTGTAGCTGAACCGGATTATCTGCCAGGCGGATCATGATCCAACTTGAACCACGACGGGGTTGCGTCTTTGAGCCCTCGGGTCGTACGTCGACCGATGACAAAGGCGATCATCCGGTCGGTGGTGGAGCACTGGCCAGTCGCGTACCGTAACTGGACGCGATGAGTGCCAGAGGTCACGTCTTACAACGACGAGGCTGCGTAACGTGGCGGCTCATCGGCCCAGTCAGAGGGTCCGGCTTACACCGACACAGTGCCCCCCCATCGATCGGTATGAAGCACATATGTCATAAGTCGATCGTACGACCTTCGACTCAAAGACCAACCCTGAAGACGTCCCTGGGCCGTAGAACCACGCTTCTCGCCTCCGCGCCGCCGCAGAAACACTCGTCGGTCTTCTGGACAGGGGCTGCAATTGGGATAGGAAGTAAGTAACGAGGACGGCTACACGAGAAAAACGTTTGCCTTCTTTCGCATATTTTCGAGAGCATGGAATTGAGTTACGATGACACTCTTGCATTCATTTTTACGCTTAGGTGACATTTTTAAATCTAACTTAAATCTTACTGGAACTATCTTAACGCTAAACGATGTCTTCTTTCGAGGTGATGACTGGAACTTTTAATCAACGAAGAGTTAAAGAATTGTTGTCACCAAAGAAAGAAAACGAATAGTCAGAGATAAAAGCGAACAAATCTGCCCAACGTTGACTCTTCTTCGATGCGAAGCTTAATTTCTACTTAATCGCGTAACCTTAAAGCTAACTTAAACGCAAATTCTTAGATGTAACTAATTGTAAGACTAGGAATCCGAACATTCGGTAGCCAAGGCTGCCGAATATTCGGATTTCGTGGCTATTCGCTCGATATCACTTGCTATTTAGTACTACTATTTAACAAAATATCGTACTAAAAGCACGTTTAATAAAAGTTAAAATCATAGCAAGTGATATCGACCCAGGTCCCACCGCGAGGAGGTTGCCACGAAACGGGACCCAAAAATGCATGCCCAACCAACCTCCATTTCATTCTGCTCTTCCTCTGAGACACTTTCCCTCGACATTGACGAATTCAGTGTCGAAAGAAAGTGTAGCAGAGGAATCGCCGACACTACTTTACTTATTCCGTTTCGCGAAAAGAGATAGACACCCGCCGAATGGTGTCGATCTCCCTTTACAATATTTACTTATTCGACATTCCTAATTCTTATCTTACTTTCCGCACGCAATCACTCTTACAACACCATAATATCGCATCCATGCTCAAGAAATATCCGAGAAGAAGGCAAACGACTTTGAAAAGCAAAATGAAAACGCGATCGCGAAAGGGGGAAGAAAGTTAGTCTTCTGCGGCTGGAGTCCAGTTGCACCCCTTCCTGAGACGGACTGGGTTGGTACGATCTGTAGCTGAACCGGATTATCTGCCAGGCGGGTCATGATCCAACTTGAACCACGACGGGGTTGCGTCTTTGAGCCCTCGGGTCGTACGTCGACCGATGACAAATGCGATCATCCGGTCGGTGGTGGTGCACTGGCCAGTCGCGTACCGTAACTGGACGCGATGAGTGCCAGAGGTTACGTCTTACAACGACGAGGCTGCGTAACGTGGCGGCTCATCGGCCCAGTCAGAGGGTCCGGCTTACACCGACACAGTGCCACCCCATCGATCGGTATGGAGCACATATGTCATAAGTCGATCGTACGACCTTCGGCTCAAAGACCAACCCTGAAGACGTCACTGGGCCGTAGAACCACGCTTTTCGCCTCCGCGCCGCCGCAGAAACACTCATCGGTCTTCTGGACAGGGGCTGCAATTGGGATAGGAAGTAAGTAACGAGGACGGCTACACGAGAAAAACGTTTGCCTTCTTTCGCATATTTTCGAGAGCATGGAATTGAGTTACGATGACACTCTTGCATTCAATTTTACGCTTAGGTGACATTTTTAAATCTAACTTAAATCTTACTGGAACTATCTTAACGCTAAACGATGTCTTCTTTCGAGGTGATGACTGGAACTTTTAATCAACGAAGAGTTAAAGAATTGTTGTCACCAAAGAAAGAAAACGAATAGTCAGAGATAAAAGCGAACAAATCTGCCCAACGTTGACTCTTCTTCGATGCGAAGCTTAATTTCTACTTAATCGCGTAACCTTAAAGCTAACTTAAACGCAAATTCTTAGATGTAACTAATTGTAAGACTAGGAATCCGAACATTCGGTAGCCAAGGCTGCCGAATATTCGGATTTCGTGGCTATTCGCTCGATATCACTTGCTATTTAGTACTACTATTTAACAAAATATCGTACTAAAAGCACGTTTAATAAAAGTTAAAATCATAGCAAGTGATATCGACCCAGGTCCCACCGCGAGGAGGTTGCCACGAAACGGGACCCAAAAATGCATGCCCAACCAACCTCCATTTCATTCTGCTCTTCCTCTGAGACACTTTCCCTCGACATTGACGAATTCAATGTCGAAAGAAAGTGTAGCAGAGGAATCGCCGACTCTACTTTACTTATTCCGTTTCGCGAAAAGAGATAGACACCCGCCGAAAGGTGTCGATCTTCCTTTACAATATTTACTTATTCGACATTCCTAATTCTTATCTTACTTTCCGCACGCAATAACTCTTACAACACCATAATATCGCATCCATGCTCAAGAAATATCCGAGAAGAAGGCAAACGACTTTGAAAAGCAAAATGAAAACGCGATCGCGAAAGGGGGAAGAAAGTTAGTCTTCTGCGGCTGGAGTCCAGTTGCACCCCTTCCTGAGACGGACTGGGTTGGTACGATCTGTAGCTGAACCGGATTATCTGCCAGGCGGGTCATGATCCAACTTGAACCACGACGGGGTTGCGTCTTTGAGCCCTCGGGTCGTACGTCGACCGATGACAAAGGCGATCATCCGGTCGGTGGTGGAGCACTGGCCAGTCGCGTACCGTAACTGGACGCGATGAGTGCCAGAGGTCACGTCTTACAACGACGAGGCTGCGTAACGTGGCGGCTCATCGGCCCAGTCAGAGGGTCCGGCTTACACCGACACAGTGCCCCCCCATCGATCGGTATGAAGCACATATGTCATAAGTCGATCGTACGACCTTCGACTCAAAGACCAACCCTGAAGACGTCCCTGGGCCGTAGAACCACGCTTCTCGCCTCCGCGCCGCCGCAGAAACACTCGTCGGTCTTCTGGACAGGGGCTGCAATTGGGATAGGAAGTAAGTAACGAGGACGGCTACACGAGAAAAACGTTTGCCTTCTTTCGCATATTTTCGAGAGCATGGAATTGAGTTACGATGACACTCTTGCATTCAATTTTACGCTTAGGTGACATTTTTAAATCTAACTTAAATCTTACTGGAACTATCTTAACGCTAAACGATGTCTTCTTTCGAGGTGATGACTGGAACTTTTAATCAACGAAGAGTTAAAGAATTGTTGTCACCAAAGAAAGAAAACGAATAGTCAGAGATGAAAGCGAACAAATCTGCCCAACGTTGACTCTTCTTCGATGCGAAGCTTAATTTCTACTTAATCGCGTAACCTTAAAGCTAACTTAAACGCAAATTCTTAGATGTAACTAATTGTAAGACTAGGAATCCGAACATTCGGTAGCCAAGGCTGCCGAATATTCGGATTTCGTGGCTATTCGCTCGATATCACTTGCTATTTAGTACTACTATTTAACAAAATATCGTACTAAAAGCACGTTTAATAAAAGTTAAAATCATAGCAAGTGATATCGACCCAGGTCCCACCGCGAGGAGGTTGCCACGAAACGGGACCCAAAAATGCATGCCCAACCAACCTCCATTTCATTCTGCTCTTCCTCTGAGACACTTTCCCTCGACATTGACGAATTCAGTGTCGAAAGAAAGTGTAGCAGAGGAATCGCCGACACTACTTTACTTATTCCGTTTCGCGAAAAGAGATAGACACCCGCCGAATGGTGTCGATCTCCCTTTACAATATTTACTTATTCGACATTCCTAATTCTTATCTTACTTTCCGCACGCAATCACTCTTACAACACCATAATATCGCATCCATGCTCAAGAAATATCCGAGAAGAAGGCAAACGACTTTGAAAAGCAAAATGAAAACGCGATCGCGAAAGGGGGAAGAAAGTTAGTCTTCTGCGGCTGGAGTCCAGTTGCACCCCTTCCTGAGACGGACTGGGTTGGTACGATCTGTAGCTGAACCGGATTATCTGCCAGGCGGGTCATGATCCAACTTGAACCACGACGGGGTTGCGTCTTTGAGCCCTCGGGTCGTACGTCGACCGATGACAAATGCGATCATCCGGTCGGTGGTGGTGCACTGGCCAGTCGCGTACCGTAACTGGACGCGATGAGTGCCAGAGGTTACGTCTTACAACGACGAGGCTGCGTAACGTGGCGGCTCATCGGCCCAGTCAGAGGGTCCGGCTTACACCGACACAGTGCCACCCCATCGATCGGTATGGAGCACATATGTCATAAGTCGATCGTACGACCTTCGGCTCAAAGACCAACCCTGAAGACGTCCCTGGGCCGTAGAACCACGCTTCTCGCCTCCGCGCCGCCGCAGAAACACTCGTCGGTCTTCTGGACAGGGGCTGCAATTGGGATAGGAAGTAAGTAACGAGGACGGCTACACGAGAAAAACGTTTGCCTTCTTTCGCATATTTTCGAGAGCATGGAATTGAGTTACGATGACACTCTTGCATTCAATTTTACGCTTAGGTGACATTTTTAAATCTAACTTAAATCTTACTGGAACTATCTTAACGCTAAACGATGTCTTCTTTCGAGGTGATGACTGGAACTTTTAATCAACGAAGAGTTAAAGAATTGTTGTCACCAAAGAAAGAAAACGAATAGTCAGAGATAAAAGAGAACAAACCTGCCCAACGTTGACTCTTCTTCGATGCGAAGCTTAATTTCTACTTAATCGCGTAACCTTAAAGCTAACTTAAACGCAAATTCTTAGATGTAACTAATTGTAAGACTAGGAATCCGAACATTCGGTAGCCAAGGCTGCCGAATATTCGGATTTCGTGGCTATTCGCTCGATATCACTTGCTATTTAGTACTACTATTTAACAAAATATCGTACTAAAAGCACGTTTAATAAAAGTTAAAATCATAGCAAGTGATATCGACCCAGGTCCCACCGCGAGGAGGTTGCCACGAAACGGGACCCAAAAATGCATGCCCAACCAACCTCCATTTCATTCTGCTCTTCCTCTGAGACACTTTCCCTCGACATTGACGAATTCAGTGTCGAAAGAAAGTGTAGCAGAGGAATCGCCGACACTACTTTACTTATTCCGTTTCGCGAAAAGAGATAGACACCCGCCGAATGGTGTCGATCTCCCTTTACAATATTTACTTATTCGACATTCCTAATTCTTATCTTACTTTCCGCACGCAATCACTCTTACAACACCATAATATCGCATCCATGCTCAAGAAATATCCGAGAAGAAGGCAAACGACTTTGAAAAGCAAAATGAAAACGCGATCGCGAAAGGGGGAAGAAAGTTAGTCTTCTGCGGCTGGAGTCCAGTTGCACCCCTTCCTGAGACGGACTGGGTTGGTACGATCTGTAGCTGAACCGGATTATCTGCCAGGCGGATCATGATCCAACTTGAACCACGACGGGGTTGCGTCTTTGAGCCCTCGGGTCGTACGTCGACCGATGACAAAGGCGATCATCCGGTCGGTGGTGGAGCACTGGCCAGTCGCGTACCGTAACTGGACGCGATGAGTGCCAGAGGTCACGTCTTACAACGACGAGGCTGCGTAACGTGGCGGCTCATCGGCCCAGTCAGAGGGTCCGGCTTACACCGACACAGTGCCCCCCCATCGATCGGTATGAAGCACATATGTCATAAGTCGATCGTACGACCTTCGACTCAAAGACCAACCCTGAAGACGTCCCTGGGCCGTAGAACCACGCTTCTCGCCTCCGCGCCGCCGCAGAAACACTCGTCGGTCTTCTGGACAGGGGCTGCAATTGGGATAGGAAGTAAGTAACGAGGACGGCTACACGAGAAAAACGTTTGCCTTCTTTCGCATATTTTCGAGAGCATGGAATTGAGTTACGATGACACTCTTGCATTCATTTTTACGCTTAGGTGACATTTTTAAATCTAACTTAAATCTTACTGGAACTATCTTAACGCTAAACGATGTCTTCTTTCGAGGTGATGACTGGAACTTTTAATCAACGAAGAGTTAAAGAATTGTTGTCACCAAAGAAAGAAAACGAATAGTCAGAGATAAAAGCGAACAAATCTGCCCAACGTTGACTCTTCTTCGATGCGAAGCTTAATTTCTACTTAATCGCGTAACCTTAAAGCTAACTTAAACGCAAATTCTTAGATGTAACTAATTGTAAGACTAGGAATCCGAACATTCGGTAGCCAAGGCTGCCGAATATTCGGATTTCGTGGCTATTCGCTCGATATCACTTGCTATTTAGTACTACTATTTAACAAAATATCGTACTAAAAGCACGTTTAATAAAAGTTAAAATCATAGCAAGTGATATCGACCCAGGTCCCACCGCGAGGAGGTTGCCACGAAACGGGACCCAAAAATGCATGCCCAACCAACCTCCATTTCATTCTGCTCTTCCTCTGAGACACTTTCCCTCGACATTGACGAATTCAGTGTCGAAAGAAAGTGTAGCAGAGGAATCGCCGACACTACTTTACTTATTCCGTTTCGCGAAAAGAGATAGACACCCGCCGAATGGTGTCGATCTCCCTTTACAATATTTACTTATTCGACATTCCTAATTCTTATCTTACTTTCCGCACGCAATCACTCTTACAACACCATAATATCGCATCCATGCTCAAGAAATATCCGAGAAGAAGGCAAACGACTTTGAAAAGCAAAATGAAAACGCGATCGCGAAAGGGGGAAGAAAGTTAGTCTTCTGCGGCTGGAGTCCAGTTGCACCCCTTCCTGAGACGGACTGGGTTGGTACGATCTGTAGCTGAACCGGATTATCTGCCAGGCGGGTCATGATCCAACTTGAACCACGACGGGGTTGCGTCTTTGAGCCCTCGGGTCGTACGTCGACCGATGACAAATGCGATCATCCGGTCGGTGGTGGTGCACTGGCCAGTCGCGTACCGTAACTGGACGCGATGAGTGCCAGAGGTTACGTCTTACAACGACGAGGCTGCGTAACGTGGCGGCTCATCGGCCCAGTCAGAGGGTCCGGCTTACACCGACACAGTGCCACCCCATCGATCGGTATGGAGCACATATGTCATAAGTCGATCGTACGACCTTCGGCTCAAAGACCAACCCTGAAGACGTCCCTGGGCCGTAGAACCACGCTTCTCGCCTCCGCGCCGCCGCAGAAACACTCGTCGGTCTTCTGGACAGGGGCTGCAATTGGGATAGGAAGTAAGTAACGAGGACGGCTACACGAGAAAAACGTTTGCCTTCTTTCGCATATTTTCGAGAGCATGGAATTGAGTTACGATGACACTCTTGCATTCAATTTTACGCTTAGGTGACATTTTTAAATCTAACTTAAATCTTACTGGAACTATCTTAACGCTAAACGATGTCTTCTTTCGAGGTGATGACTGGAACTTTTAATCAACGAAGAGTTAAAGAATTGTTGTCACCAAAGAAAGAAAACGAATAGTCAGAGATAAAAGAGAACAAACCTGCCCAACGTTGACTCTTCTTCGATGCGAAGCTTAATTTCTACTTAATCGCGTAACCTTAAAGCTAACTTAAACGCAAATTCTTAGATGTAACTAATTGTAAGACTAGGAATCCGAACATTCGGTAGCCAAGGCTGCCGAATATTCGGATTTCGTGGCTATTCGCTCGATATCACTTGCTATTTAGTACTACTATTTAACAAAATATCGTACTAAAAGCACGTTTAATAAAAGTTAAAATCATAGCAAGTGATATCGACCCAGGTCCCACCGCGAGGAGGTTGCCACGAAACGGGACCCAAAAATGCATGCCCAACCAACCTCCATTTCATTCTGCTCTTCCTCTGAGACACTTTCCCTCGACATTGACGAATTCAGTGTCGAAAGAAAGTGTAGCAGAGGAATCGCCGACACTACTTTACTTATTCCGTTTCGCGAAAAGAGATAGACACCCGCCGAATGGTGTCGATCTCCCTTTACAATATTTACTTATTCGACATTCCTAATTCTTATCTTACTTTCCGCACGCAATCACTCTTACAACACCATAATATCGCATCCATGCTCAAGAAATATCCGAGAAGAAGGCAAACGACTTTGAAAAGCAAAATGAAAACGCGATCGCGAAAGGGGGAAGAAAGTTAGTCTTCTGCGGCTGGAGTCCAGTTGCACCCCTTCCTGAGACGGACTGGGTTGGTACGATCTGTAGCTGAACCGGATTATCTGCCAGGCGGATCATGATCCAACTTGAACCACGACGGGGTTGCGTCTTTGAGCCCTCGGGTCGTACGTCGACCGATGACAAAGGCGATCATCCGGTCGGTGGTGGAGCACTGGCCAGTCGCGTACCGTAACTGGACGCGATGAGTGCCAGAGGCCACGTCTTACAACGACGAGGCTGCGTAACGTGGCGGCTCATCGGCCCAGTCAGAGGGTCCGGCTTACACCGACACAGTGCCCCCCCATCGATCGGTATGAAGCACATATGTCATAAGTCGATCGTACGACCTTCGACTCAAAGACCAACCCTGAAGACGTCCCTGGGCCGTAGAACCACGCTTCTCGCCTCCGCGCCGCCGCAGAAACACTCGTCGGTCTTCTGGACAGGGGCTGCAATTGGGATAGGAAGTAAGTAACGAGGACGGCTACACGAGAAAAACGTTTGCCTTCTTTCGCATATTTTCGAGAGCATGGAATTGAGTTACGATGACACTCTTGCATTCATTTTTACGCTTAGGTGACATTTTTAAATCTAACTTAAATCTTACTGGAACTATCTTAACGCTAAACGATGTCTTCTTTCGAGGTGATGACTGGAACTTTTAATCAACGAAGAGTTAAAGAATTGTTGTCACCAAAGAAAGAAAACGAATAGTCAGAGATAAAAGCGAACAAATCTGCCCAACGTTGACTCTTCTTCGATGCGAAGCTTAATTTCTACTTAATCGCGTAACCTTAAAGCTAACTTAAACGCAAATTCTTAGATGTAACTAATTGTAAGACTAGGAATCCGAACATTCGGTAGCCAAGGCTGCCGAATATTCGGATTTCGTGGCTATTCGCTCGATATCACTTGCTATTTAGTACTACTATTTAACAAAATATCGTACTAAAAGCACGTTTAATAAAAGTTAAAATCATAGCAAGTGATATCGACCCAGGTCCCACCGCGAGGAGGTTGCCACGAAACGGGACCCAAAAATGCATGCCCAACCAACCTCCATTTCATTCTGCTCTTCCTCTGAGACACTTTCCCTCGACATTGACGAATTCAATGTCGAAAGAAAGTGTAGCAGAGGAATCGCCGACACTACTTTACTTATTCCGTTTCGCGAAAAGAGATAGACACCCGCCGAATGGAGTCGATCTCCCTTTACAATATTTACTTATTCGACATTCCTAATTCTTATCTTACTTTCCGCACGCAATCACTCTTACAACACCATAATATCGCATCCATGCTCAAGAAATATCCGAGAAGAAGGCAAACGACTTTGAAAAGCAAAATGAAAACGCGATCGCGAAAGGGGGAAGAAAGTTAGTCTTCTGCGGCTGGAGTCCAGTTGCACCCCTTCCTGAGACGGACTGGGTTGGTACGATCTGTAGCTGAACCGGATTATCTGCCAGGCGGGTCATGATCCAACTTGAACCACGACGGGGTTGCGTCTTTGAGCCCTCGGGTCGTACGTCGACCGATGACAAATGCGATCATCCGGTCGGTGGTGGTGCACTGGCCAGTCGCGTACCGTAACTGGACGCGATGAGTGCCAGAGGTTACGTCTTACAACGACGAGGCTGCGTAACGTGGCGGCTCATCGGCCCAGTCAGAGGGTCCGGCTTACACCGACACAGTGCCACCCCATCGATCGGTATGGAGCACATATGTCATAAGTCGATCGTACGACCTTCGGCTCAAAGACCAACCCTGAAGACGTCCCTGGGCCGTAGAACCACGCTTCTCGCCTCCGCGCCGCCGCAGAAACACTCGTCGGTCTTCTGGACAGGGGCTGCAATTGGGATAGGAAGTAAGTAACGAGGACGGCTACACGAGAAAAACGTTTGCCTTCTTTCGCATATTTTCGAGAGCATGGAATTGAGTTACGATGACACTCTTGCATTCAATTTTACGCTTAGGTGACATTTTTAAATCTAACTTAAATCTTACTGGAACTATCTTAACGCTAAACGATGTCTTCTTTCGAGGTGATGACTGGAACTTTTAATCAACGAAGAGTTAAAGAATTGTTGTCACCAAAGAAAGAAAACGAATAGTCAGAGATAAAAGCGAACAAATCTGCCCAACGTTGACTCTTCTTCGATGCGAAGCTTAATTTCTACTTAATCGCGTAACCTTAAAGCTAACTTAAACGCAAATTCTTAGATGTAACTAATTGTAAGACTAGGAATCCGAACATTCGGTAGCCAAGGCTGCCGAATATTCGGATTTCGTGGCTATTCGCTCGATATCACTTGCTATTTAGTACTACTATTTAACAAAATATCGTACTAAAAGCACGTTTAATAAAAGTTAAAATCATAGCAAGTGATATCGACCCAGGTCCCACCGCGAGGAGGTTGCCACGAAACGGGACCCAAAAATGCATGCCCAACCAACCTCCATTTCATTCTGCTCTTCCTCTGAGACACTTTCCCTCGACATTGACGAATTCAATGTCGAGAGAAAGTGTAGCAGAGGAATCGCCGACTCTACTTTACTTATTCCGTTTCGCGAAAAGAGATAGACACCCGCCGAATGGTGTCGATCTTCCTTTACAATATTTACTTATTCGACATTCCTAATTCTTATCTTACTTTCCGCACGCAATAACTCTTACAACACCATAATATCGCATCCATGCTCAAGAAATATCCGAGAAGAAGGCAAACGACTTTGAAAAGCAAAATGAAAACGCGATCGCGAAAGGGGGAAGAAAGTTAGTCTTCTGCGGCTGGAGTCCAGTTGCACCCCTTCCTGAGACGGACTGGGTTGGTACGATCTGTAGCTGAACCGGATTATCTGCCAGGCGGGTCATGATCCAACTTGAACCACGACGGGGTTGCGTCTTTGAGCCCTCGGGTCGTACGTCGACCGATGACAAAGGCGATCATCCGGTCGGTGGTGGAGCACTGGCCAGTCGCGTACCGTAACTGGACGCGATGAGTGCCAGAGGTCACGTCTTACAACGACGAGGCTGCGTAACGTGGCGGCTCATCGGCCCAGTCAGAGGGTCCGGCTTACACCGACACAGTGCCCCCCCATCGATCGGTATGAAGCACATATGTCATAAGTCGATCGTACGACCTTCGACTCAAAGACCAACCCTGAAGACGTCCCTGGGCCGTAGAACCACGCTTCTCGCCTCCGCGCCGCCGCAGAAACACTCGTCGGTCTTCTGGACAGGGGCTGCAATTGGGATAGGAAGTAAGTAACGAGGACGGCTACACGAGAAAAACGTTTGCCTTCTTTCGCATATTTTCGAGAGCATGGAATTGAGTTACGATGACACTCTTGCATTCAATTTTACGCTTAGGTGACATTTTTAAATCTAACTTAAATCTTACTGGAACTATCTTAACGCTAAACGATGTCTTCTTTCGAGGTGATGACTGGAACTTTTAATCAACGAAGAGTTAAAGAATTGTTGTCACCAAAGAAAGAAAACGAATAGTCAGAGATAAAAGCGAACAAATCTGCCCAACGTTGACTCTTCTTCGATGCGAAGCTTAATTTCTACTTAATCGCGTAACCTTAAAGCTAACTTAAACGCAAATTCTTAGATGTAACTAATTGTAAGACTAGGAATCCGAACATTCGGTAGCCAAGGCTGCCGAATATTCGGATTTCGTGGCTATTCGCTCGATATCACTTGCTATTTAGTACTACTATTTAACAAAATATCGTACTAAAAGCACGTTTAATAAAAGTTAAAATCATAGCAAGTGATATCGACCCAGGTCCCACCGCGAGGAGGTTGCCACGAAACGGGACCCAAAAATGCATGCCCAACCAACCTCCATTTCATTCTGCTCTTCCTCTGAGACACTTTCCCTCGACATTGACGAATTCAATGTCGAGAGAAAGTGTAGCAGAGGAATCGCCGACTCTACTTTACTTATTCCGTTTCGCGAAAAGAGATAGACACCCGCCGAATGGTGTCGATCTTCCTTTACAATATTTACTTATTCGACATTCCTAATTCTTATCTTACTTTCCGCACGCAATAACTCTTACAACACCATAATATCGCATCCATGCTCAAGAAATATCCGAGAAGAAGGCAAACGACTTTGAAAAGCAAAATGAAAACGCGATCGCGAAAGGGGGAAGAAAGTTAGTCTTCTGCGGCTGGAGTCCAGTTGCACCCCTTCCTGAGACGGACTGGGTTGGTACGATCTGTAGCTGAACCGGATTATCTGCCAGGCGGGTCATGATCCAACTTGAACCACGACGGGGTTGCGTCTTTGAGCCCTCGGGTCGTACGTCGACCGATGACAAAGGCGATCATCCGGTCGGTGGTGGAGCACTGGCCAGTCGCGTACCGTAACTGGACGCGATGAGTGCCAGAGGTCACGTCTTACAACGACGAGGCTGCGTAACGTGGCGGCTCATCGGCCCAGTCAGAGGGTCCGGCTTACACCGACACAGTGCCCCCCCATCGATCGGTATGAAGCACATATGTCATAAGTCGATCGTACGACCTTCGACTCAAAGACCAACCCTGAAGACGTCCCTGGGCCGTAGAACCACGCTTCTCGCCTCCGCGCCGCCGCAGAAACACTCGTCGGTCTTCTGGACAGGGGCTGCAATTGGGATAGGAAGTAAGTAACGAGGACGGCTACACGAGAAAAACGTTTGCCTTCTTTCGCATATTTTCGAGAGCATGGAATTGAGTTACGATGACACTCTTGCATTCAATTTTACGCTTAGGTGACATTTTTAAATCTAACTTAAATCTTACTGGAACTATCTTAACGCTAAACGATGTCTTCTTTCGAGGTGATGACTGGAACTTTTAATCAACGAAGAGTTAAAGAATTGTTGTCACCAAAGAAAGAAAACGAATAGTCAGAGATAAAAGCGAACAAATCTGCCCAACGTTGACTCTTCTTCGATGCGAAGCTTAATTTCTACTTAATCGCGTAACCTTAAAGCTAACTTAAACGCAAATTCTTAGATGTAACTAATTGTAAGACTAGGAATCCGAACATTCGGTAGCCAAGGCTGCCGAATATTCGGATTTCGTCGCTATTCGCTCGATATCACTTGCTATTTAGTACTACTATTTAACAAAATATCGTACTAAAAGCACGTTTAATAAAAGTTAAAATCATAGCAAGTGATATCGACCCAGGTCCCACCGCGAGGAGGTTGCCACGAAACGGGACCCAAAAATGCATGCCCAACCAACCTCCATTTCATTCTGCTCTTCCTCTGAGACACTTTCCCTCGACATTGACGAATTCAGTGTCGAAAGAAAGTGTAGCAGAGGAATCGCCGACACTACTTTACTTATTCCGTTTCGCGAAAAGAGATAGACACCCGCCGAATGGTGTCGATCTCCCTTTACAATATTTACTTATTCGACATTCCTAATTCTTATCTTACTTTCCGCACGCAATCATTCTTACAACACCATAATATCGCATCCATGCTCAAGAAATATCCGAGAAGAAGGCAAACGACTTTGAAAAGCAAAATGAAAACGCGATCGCGAAAGGGGGAAGAAAGTTAGTCTTCTGCGGCTGGAGTCCAGTTGCACCCCTTCCTGAGACGGACTGGGTTGGTACGATCTGTAGCTGAACCGGATTATCTGCCAGGCGGATCATGATCCAACTTGAACCACGACGGGGTTGCGTCTTTGAGCCCTCGGGTCGTACGTCGACCGATGACAAAGGCGATCATCCGGTCGGTGGTGGAGCACTGGCCAGTCGCGTACCGTAACTGGACGCGATGAGTGCCAGAGGTCACGTCTTACAACGACGAGGCTGCGTAACGTGGCGGCTCATCGGCCCAGTCAGAGGGTCCGGCTTACACCGACACAGTGCCCCCCCATCGATCGGTATGAAGTACATATGTCATAAGTCGATCGTACGACCTTCGACTCAAAGACCAACCCTGAAGACGTCCCTGGGCCGTAGAACCACGCTTCTCGCCTCCGCGCCGCCGCAGAAACACTCGTCGGTCTTCTGGACAGGGGCTGCAATTGGGATAGGAAGTAAGTAACGAGGACGGCTACACGAGAAAAACGTTTGCCTTCTTTCGCATATTTTCGAGAGCATGGAATTGAGTTACGATGACACTCTTGCATTCATTTTTACGCTTAGGTGACATTTTTAAATCTAACTTAAATCTTACTGGAACTATCTTAACGCTAAACGATGTCTTCTTTCGAGGTGATGACTGGAACTTTTAATCAACGAAGAGTTAAAGAATTGTTGTCACCAAAGAAAGAAAACGAATAGTCAGAGATAAAAGCGAACAAATCTGCCCAACGTTGACTCTTCTTCGATGCGAAGCTTAATTTCTACTTAATCGCGTAACCTTAAAGCTAACTTAAACGCAAATTCTTAGATGTAACTAATTGTAAGACTAGGAATCCGAACATTCGGTAGCCAAGGCTGCCGAATATTCGGATTTCGTGGCTATTCGCTCGATATCACTTGCTATTTAGTACTACTATTTAACAAAATATCGTACTAAAAGCACGTTTAATAAAAGTTAAAATCATAGCAAGTGATATCGACCCAGGTCCCACCGCGAGGAGGTTGCCACGAAACGGGACCCAAAAATGCATGCCCAACCAACCTCCATTTCATTCTGCTCTTCCTCTGAGACACTTTCCCTCGACATTGACGAATTCAATGTCGAAAGAAAGTGTAGCAGAGGAATCGCCGACACTACTTTACTTATTCCGTTTCGCGAAAAGAGATAGACACCCGCCGAATGGAGTCGATCTCCCTTTACAATATTTACTTATTCGACATTCCTAATTCTTATCTTACTTTCCGCACGCAATCACTCTTACAACACCATAATATCGCATCCATGCTCAAGAAATATCCGAGAAGAAGGCAAACGACTTTGAAAAGCAAAATGAAAACGCGATCGCGAAAGGGGGAAGAAAGTTAGTCTTCTGCGGCTGGAGTCCAGTTGCACCCCTTCCTGAGACGGACTGGGTTGGTACGATCTGTAGCTGAACCGGATTATCTGCCAGGCGGATCATGATCCAACTTGAACCACGACGGGGTTGCGTCTTTGAGCCCTCGGGTCGTACGTCGACCGATGACAAAGGCGATCATCCGGTCGGTGGTGGAGCACTGGCCAGTCGCGTACCGTAACTGGACGCGATGAGTGCCAGAGGTCACGTCTTACAACGACGAGGCTGCGTAACGTGGCGGCTCATCGGCCCAGTCAGAGGGTCCGGCTTACACCGACACAGTGCCCCCCCATCGATCGGTATGAAGTACATATGTCATAAGTCGATCGTACGACCTTCGACTCAAAGACCAACCCTGAAGACGTCCCTGGGCCGTAGAACCACGCTTCTCGCCTCCGCGCCGCCGCAGAAACACTCGTCGGTCTTCTGGACAGGGGCTGCAATTGGGATAGGAAGTAAGTAACGAGGACGGCTACACGAGAAAAACGTTTGCCTTCTTTCGCATATTTTCGAGAGCATGGAATTGAGTTACGATGACACTCTTGCATTCATTTTTACGCTTAGGTGACATTTTTAAATCTAACTTAAATCTTACTGGAACTATCTTAACGCTAAACGATGTCTTCTTTCGAGGTGATGACTGGAACTTTTAATCAACGAAGAGTTAAAGAATTGTTGTCACCAAAGAAAGAAAACGAATAGTCAGAGATAAAAGCGAACAAATCTGCCCAACGTTGACTCTTCTTCGATGCGAAGCTTAATTTCTACTTAATCGCGTAACCTTAAAGCTAACTTAAACGCAAATTCTTAGATGTAACTAATTGTAAGACTAGGAATCCGAACATTCGGTAGCCAAGGCTGCCGAATATTCGGATTTCGTGGCTATTCGCTCGATATCACTTGCTATTTAGTACTACTATTTAACAAAATATCGTACTAAAAGCACGTTTAATAAAAGTTAAAATCATAGCAAGTGATATCGACCCAGGTCCCACCGCGAGGAGGTTGCCACGAAACGGGACCCAAAAATGCATGCCCAACCAACCTCCATTTCATTCTGCTCTTCCTCTGAGACACTTTCCCTCGACATTGACGAATTCAATGTCGAAAGAAAGTGTAGCAGAGGAATCGCCGACACTACTTTACTTATTCCGTTTCGCGAAAAGAGATAGACACCCGCCGAATGGAGTCGATCTCCCTTTACAATATTTACTTATTCGACATTCCTAATTCTTATCTTACTTTCCGCACGCAATCACTCTTACAACACGATAATATCGCATCCATGCTCAAGAAATATCCGAGAAGAAGGCAAACGACTTTGAAAAGCAAAATGAAAACGCGATCGCGAAAGGGGGAAGAAAGTTAGTCTTCTGCGGCTGGAGTCCAGTTGCACCCCTTCCTGAGACGGACTGGGTTGGTACGATCTGTAGCTGAACCGGATTATCTGCCAGGCGGGTCATGATCCAACTTGAACCACGACGGGGTTGCGTCTTTGAGCCCTCGGGTCGTACGTCGACCGATGACAAATGCGATCATCCGGTCGGTGGTGGTGCACTGGCCAGTCGCGTACCGTAACTGGACGCGATGAGTGCCAGAGGTTACGTCTTACAACGACGAGGCTGCGTAACGTGGCGGCTCATCGGCCCAGTCAGAGGGTCCGGCTTACACCGACACAGTGCCACCCCATCGATCGGTATGGAGCACATATGTCATAAGTCGATCGTACGACCTTCGGCTCAAAGACCAACCCTGAAGACGTCCCTGGGCCGTAGAACCACGCTTCTCGCCTCCGCGCCGCCGCAGAAACACTCGTCGGTCTTCTGGACAGGGGCTGCAATTGGGATAGGAAGTAAGTAACGAGGACGGCTACACGAGAAAAACGTTTGCCTTCTTTCGCATATTTTCGAGAGCATGGAATTGAGTTACGATGACACTCTTGCATTCAATTTTACGCTTAGGTGACATTTTTAAATCTAACTTAAATCTTACTGGAACTATCTTAACGCTAAACGATGTCTTCTTTCGAGGTGATGACTGGAACTTTTAATCAACGAAGAGTTAAAGAATTGTTGTCACCAAAGAAAGAAAACGAATAGTCAGAGATAAAAGAGAACAAACCTGCCCAACGTTGACTCTTCTTCGATGCGAAGCTTAATTTCTACTTAATCGCGAAATCTTAAAGCTAACTTAAACGCAAATTCTTAGATGTAACTAAAACTAGGAATCCGAACATTCGGTAGCCAGGGCTACCGAATATTCGGATTTCGTGGCTATTCGCTCGATACCACTTGCTATTTAGTATTATTATTGAACAAAGGATCGTGCTAAAAGCACATTTAATAAAATTTAAAATCATAGCAAGT
Organism: Cerceris ruficornis; assembly: GCA_963989415.1. Lineage (NCBI taxonomy): Eukaryota > Metazoa > Arthropoda > Insecta > Hymenoptera > Crabronidae > Cerceris > Cerceris ruficornis. The sequence goes on from CAXDIW010000076.1 coordinate 2,300,773, forward strand.
GATATCGACCCAGGTCCCACCGCGAGGAGGTTGCCACGAAACGGGACCCAAAAATGCATGCCCAACCAACCTCCATTTCATTTTGCTCTTCCCCTGAGACACTTTCCCTCGACATTGACGAATTCAATGTCGAGAGAAAGTGTAGCAGAGGAATCGCCGACTCTACTTTTCTCATCCCGTTTCGCGAAAAGAGATAGACACCCGCCGAATGGTGTCGATCTCCCTTTACAATATTTGCTTATTCTAAACTAAACTAAACTCTTAAATCTAGCCTTACTTACTATTTGCAGTAAGTACAGGAAGAGAATAAACTATAGGGAAGCAGATCGCAGCAGCCTTTAACTTCGTTCGAGAAGAGAGGCAGATTATTATATCGTATTAATTTCTCAGCATTAGATATTGTTATAATGAACGAATTATTTTTGAATGTATTAGAGGTTAATTTTTCTTGCAACTAAGATCCTGCCTGTAGCATTGCTAAATTTCATTAAAATCTAGTAAGGCATCTATCCGAGGACTAAGTTCTCTTAAACTTATAAGCTTTCTTATTCAGTAACTTACTATTCTTAAAATTAAAAGTCTGCCTGTTCGGTTAATAACTTGTCTTAGAACAAGATATTAATAATTTGTCTTATAGCTAAAAACCTGCCTATTCGTTAACTAACTCGTCTTAAAATTAAAATCCTGCCTATTCTGATAGGAACATACATTAAAATTAAGAGTTGACCACCTCCATAAAGACGATATCTTGCCTTAATATTTAAAACCTGCCTATTCAGTGACTAACTCATTTTAAAGCTAATAGCCTGCCTATTCAGCGACTAACTCATCTTAAAGCTAATACCCTGCCTATTCAGTGATTAACTCGTCTTAAAACTAAACGCCTGCCTATTCTGAAACTAACTCGCCTTAAAATTAAGAGCTGGCCGGCTCGATACATGCACTATTTTGTCTTAAAATTTAAAACCTGTCTATTCAACAACTAACTCGTCTTAAAACTAAACGCCTGCCTATTCTGAAACTAATTCGCCTTAAAATTAGGAGCTGGCTGGCTCGATAAATGAATGTCTTGTCTTAAAATTTAAAACCTGCCTATTCAGTAACTAACTCGTCGTAAAATTCGAAGCCTGCCTTTTCGATAGCTAAGTTTTATAAAAATTAAAGTCCCATATATTCGATAATTAAGAGCTCTTAGAAGTAACGTCGTTACCATGTTTCCTTAATAACGAATAACCTGCCTATTAAGGAATTAAGTTCAATTCCAAAATGTTTGATAGTTAAAACCTCATGCAAAATATATAGGATTTAAGTTTCTTGAAAAATAAGAAATAGCCTTCTCCGAAAACTTAGTTTATCCGGTTACAAAAATATACTTAAACCAAACATCTGCTTGTGCGATGTGTAGATTCCATTGAAACTGAAGAAATTGCCTCCCGATAACAAAGACCTTCTAAATTCCTGAGAATCGGATTTAACTGACACCTGAAATCTTTTGAGAATCAGAGACTTAACTATACGAAAACTAATTTTACCAGTTTCGATGATAATCTCAAATCGTTGGTTATCATCGTCATCACCATCATCGTCATCGTTATCGTGGAAGATCGGAATATTATACATTAAAAGAGAACGACCCACTTTCGCTACAGTATACACAGAATATCATATACGCGAGAAAACTCGAAAGAAAATTCGCCATCGATCTAAAGTCCTCGATTGCACTATCATAAAGTAAGAATGCGAGTTTATGGAACTCCATGTAATTGCAAATGTACGATAAAAATAAACCATGATTTGTGCAAAGCATTTGGGAAAATGTATCGGCGGAACTTTATCCTCGATGAAAAATTGAATTGAGAAAACAGGTAATTCGAACGGCCAACAGTCACAGTATCAATATTATTGTAGAATAAGATGAAATATTTTGACAATATATTAATTCAATTAATAGTTCGTAATGTTCCATTTGACAAACGCTTGCGAAAACAGCTTCACTTTATTATTAATCATAGTTATTTTAATCGTAAAAAGAACGCGAGCACCTGTTTCCGAAGCGCTACGGAAATTCGCGGCTAACGGAATCGCGAGTATCTTTCCGAGGTGCTGTCAATTTTCGCAACACTAATTTCGCGTACGAGCAATAATCGCGAGCGCCTACGCGAGGCGCTGTGAATTTTCGCAACACTAATTTTGCGACGAGCAAAATCGCGAGCATCTTAGCGAGACGCTGTGAATTTTCGCAACGCTAAGTTCGCGAAGAGTGATCGAACAAAATCGCGGGCAACCTCTACCGAGGTGCACTTTTAATTTCGCAACTCTAATAATTGCGAATATTTTATACAATTGACGGGATAGTATCCCGCACTGGCGTCATGACGTAGACGCAGTACTGTACTGCGATATTAATCGCAATTCTGCGATATTAACCGCAATTTTGCGATATTAATCGCAGTGTTGCGATTTTTCGCAGAGCTGAAATCGCGAATATAATATCGAACAAACCGTGTACTTAGTTTCGCAACACTACTTTAAAAAAGAAAGAGAATTGTAAATCGCGTATACATTTTCGCAACACTACTTTGAAAAATAAAGAAAAGGGCAAAATCGCGTATAAATTTTCGCTACACTACCCTGAAAAATAAAGAAAAGAGCAAAATCGCGTGTAAATTTTCGCAACACTACCCTGAAAAATAAAGAAAACAGCAATATCGCGTATAAATTTTCGGCACACTACTTTGAAAAAGTAAAGAAAAGGACAAAATCGCGTTTAAATGTTCGCTACACTACCCTGAAAAATAAAGAAAAGAGCAAAATCGCGTATAAATTTTCGCAACACTACTTTATAAAATAATGAAAGAAGCAAAGACGCGTATTGTTATTTTCGCGACACTAATTTCGCGGACGAAGCCGAATTCGCAGCTTTTTGCTGCGATGCGGCGAAGCAACTAACTACCACACAACTATTACTACTACTACTACAAGCGAACATAGTGAAAAAGTAGTAACGTAAAACATAAACTTACTGTATATTTCTGAAAGAAAAAGGAAAGAATTAGGGTTACAACCTGAAAATCCTAACGAGAATGATTAATTAATATAATAAAAGCGGCGTAAGAAATTTCAATAAATAACATGACTTTAAATGAGAATTGAAATCTAGTAAAGTGACTCTACGTAGAGCATTGACACTCTATATGCAAATGAATTTAAAAGTGAATTGTAATTGACTAAAAGTGACTCTACTGAGATCATTGAAATTTGTCGGTCAATACCATCGTCAAAGTAATTCGTCGAAAAATTCAATATACATTCGTTATTATTACTTTGACATTGGAATTGACCATCCGCGAAATTCTTACATACTAAACATCCTAGAAAAATCGTTACTACTCGCGACTATGGTACTAATTACCATAATCGCGGTCACTATGTTCGCAAACTACTAGCACACATAAAATACAACCAGTCGTTCGGTGCCGTTTCGGACCATTCGTCCTGCGGCATGATCGAACGACCGGAGGAACTTTGAATTTTGTCACTCACCAACCGAGGAAAGTGATAGTTGAAAAGTGTTTACCTCCACGTTGAGATCGTAGTCCATGGTCCGGCTGCATCCATGGTCCGGCTGCATCCATGGTCCGGCTGCATCCATGGACCGGCTGCATCCATGGTCCGGCTGCATCCATGGTTGGGCTGCGTCCATGGCCTGGCTGCATCCATGGCCTGGAGATTGTCCTTTCTTTAACACAAGAGAAGACAACATTATAGAATCTCTAAGGAGAATTATTTGAATATACGGTGGGTAAAATTAAACTCTAATTTAATTCTCTTAACCGTTTGAGTCTCAGGATATATTGGACAAATTTTGAGAGAAATAAAACAATTTTCTTTATAGAGATAGAATATAACGGATCTTTTTGATACTGAGACTCAAACGGTTAAAGTGAACTTTAAGTTCCAATTGAAATAGGGGTCGATTAATGAAAATGTTAGTGAAATAATGAAACTTACATCCTCCATCGTCCACCGACTGCACGATGGAGGTCCTCTCCGCAGGAGCAGGTGCTGACCCGCGAGTTTCGCGATTTCGGTGATCGGTATTCGCGACCGGTACGTTGAAACGATTTACGGTACGAACGAACACTGGCTCTACTTGCGCGAATACTCGTTTCGAGTATGTTTTAAATATATGCGATACAAAACCCGGCACTGACTCTAAGACCGATAAATCGGTCGCAAATTTTAATATGCAAGCGTTTGTCAATGAAACATTACATTTACATAATCGAGATACTTTAATTATAAGGTATTGAAATTAAAATTATATCGTATACTGTGATTATATCGTATGTCGTTCGAATTACTATTGAATGACAAAATAATAAAAAATTTCAACGATACAGTTCCCCAAACGAGTTACACAGATCAAAGTCCCATTTCTAATTGAAGATTTCATAATTCTGTGAACTTCTAAGCGCGAATGTTATTCTATACTCGCACTACAGACTTTACGATAGTGCAATCGAGTTCTAGAAAGACGGCAGCTTCTACTATATCATTTGAAAAATATCAAGAATCTCGAAACACGGGGAAATTGTAGCGAAAGTGAGTCATTTCTCATTTAACGTGAGTTCCAACTGATTGAGAATGGCCCAATATCCCAAAACCTTCTGCCGGAGATACTGTAAACAGAAATAACAATCGGACTTGAAAAAATGAATCTATTTTTGTGAAAATTAATTAAGAACTGACATTACGGAGGAAATGGAGGTGGAAATATTGAGCTACGATAATTGCGAGTTTCGAGGAAAGAGAAAATGAATTGATAACATAATACAACATCTACGGGAACCAACTATCGAAAATAAATGTGCAATATTTTAATGGTTATTTCACAACACGTTGTGTTCAATCGCTTAAATTAATTAGAAACACTGGCGCGAAACCGTAACTTTAAGTTATTGACATTTACACGAAGTAATCACTTTATGTCACTGACACTATAACAACACGTTGTATTTAATCGCTTAAATTATTCAAAATCACTTGCACGAAACTATCACTTTGTGTCACTAACACTTCCACAAAACGTTATATTTAATTGTCGAAATAATTTAAAAATACTTGCACAAAATTGTCACTTGATGTCACTGACACATCCACAAAACCTTGTATTTAATTGTCGAAATAATTTAAAAACACTTGCACAAAACTGCCACTTGATGTCACGGACACATCCACAAAACGTTGTATTCAATTGTTAAAATGATGTAAAAACACTACAAGTAACGATCACTTGATGTCACTGATACTTCCACAAAACGTTGTATTTAATTGTCGAAATTATTTAAAAACACTTGCACAAAACTGTCACTTGATGTAACTGACCCATCCACAAAACCTTGTATTTAATTGTCGAAATAATTTAAAAACACTTGCACAAAACTGTCACTTGATGTCACTGACACATCCACAAAACCTTGTATTTAATTGTTGAAATAATTTAAAAACACTTGCACAAAACTGTCACTTGATGTCACTGACACATCCACAAAACCTTGTATTTAATTGTTGAAATAATTTAAAAACACTTGCACAAAACTGCCACTTGATGTCACTGACACATCCATAAAACGTTGTATTTAATTGGCGAAATAATTTAAAAACACTTGCACAAAACTGTCACTTGATGTCACGGACACATCCACAAAACGTTGTATTCAATTGTTAAAATGATGTAAAAACACTACAAGTAACGATCACTTGATGTCACTAACACTTCCACAAAACGTTATATTTAATTGTCGAAATAATTTAAAAATACTTGCACAAAATTGTCACTTGATGTCACTGACACATCCACAAAACCTTGTATTTAATTGTCGAAATAATTTAAAAACACTTGCACAAAACTGCCACTTGATGTCACGGACACATCCACAAAACGTTGTATTCAATTGTTAAAATGATGTAAAAACACTACAAGTAACGATCACTTGATGTCACTGATACTTCCACAAAACGTTGTATTTAATTGTCGAAATTATTTAAAAATACTTGCACAAAATTGTCACTTGATGTCACTGACACATCCACAAAACCTTGTATTTAATTGTCGAAATAATTTAAAAACACTTGCACAAAACTGCCACTTGATGTCACGGACACATCCACAAAACGTTGTATTCAATTGTTAAAATGATGTAAAAACACTACAAGTAACTATCACTTGATGCCACTAATACTTCCACAAAACATTGTATTTAATTGTTAAAATTATTTAATATCACTTTTAATTTATTGTTTAAGTAGTTTAATATTATAGCACACATGCACTAATAGTCGTAATCCAAGATCAAGAGTGACTAGGTACCCATATGCAAGTGCACAAATATACATAGGGACCAACCTGTCAAATCACGCGACCCGTTCGATGTCTGAAGCTGTACTGTGCTCTCCCGCCTCAGCGAGGTGGCTCGCTGAACATGCGTAGTGCACCTTACGTATTGAGATCCCCTTTCTCCATGGATAATTTTGCAAACTTCGGTTATTACAATAATTTTCGTCAATAATCGTTTATTACAGATGTAATTATTATTTAATAACTTGTCTCTGCTTATTTTTAATAAATCTTATGGTGAATAAAAATTATAGGAGTGAAGTACGTGAGTTTATAATTGACGATGTACTTTTCAATGCTTACGAATATTTGATTCTTTGTGTAATACTTTTATCTTATTGATAAATAATATATTTGCAGCTATCTTCGATGAATTTCAAGCAACCTCCAATATTATTTGGGGAATATAATGTAAGAAATATATAAGGAAAGGATTTTCGAAGGTAGACACCTCGTTCGCCGACTGCGCGTGCTAAGCTAGTTTACCAACCGCACCAACTCGATACTCTGATTGGACGAACGATGCAAAAGGAAGAAAAAACGAAAATTATTGTTGTTATAATTTAGTTAGAGACAACGGAACTGTTCCACGCTGAACGTATTCAGTTTTTGGCAGATATTATCTCTCAAAACGGAGGGTTCAAATACATTTCATACCATCAAAATAGAAGGTTCCTGCTTGACTGCAATCCGATAGCGATAACGTTATCAAGAACTTCTATTTTATAGACGGTCGAACAAGTTGAAATATTTTACCATCCCTTATTTTGTTATCATCCCGCTGCTTTAACGAACACGGTTAACATCCTAGTCCAAATAAAATATGTTTTGCAATATTTCATCCCAACAAAGTAAGCATTACTGTATGCCAGTATAATGCAATTATATCTTTTATAATCTATAGTATCTTCTATGATATAGTAATTAAACCAATACAACCAATTCCTATTACTATCATGATTTTCTCCGGTACAATACATTTCCAATTGTTTTCTCAAGCCTTTCGTCGAGCCATTCAGGCAGACTTTCAAGTTGAATTCCTTTGCAATCATTTGACAAAACGCACTCCATTACATACGTCCTTTATTCCCTGACATTTGCGAATCGATACACAATGCTTCCGAAGCACATTTACGAATGTTGCACAACAGATCGCCGGAGGCTTTTTTGTAAAGGTCAAGTGCTTGGATCCACACGTTTACCATGGAATTTGCAATACAAAATTCTCCATTCGCATGTATATTTTACTAGTATGCAAATACTTGACAACCTCGACCGACGAAAGAATAATAATTTTGCACAACCTCTACGCGATATATTAGGAAACATCAACAAAAGAGCTTTCACCGTCTAACCAGCTGCATAATAAATTTTCGAGGCTACATAACAAATATTCAAATTTTACGATAACACGATAACAATAATTCGAAATTATTCTCTATATTTTTTACGACTATCCCATTTATCAGGGCTTCGAATAAGCGCGAAAATAATATTATATATTCAGTATTTAATATTTTGATGACGCTCCCGTCAATTTTCTCACATTCGCTGTATGGTCCGAGGGAAAATCGATGGAACTTCGTTAACTATGATTTCTCCCCAACGTGGTCACCGTAAAGCAATTATCAGTCGAAGAGAGAACGTCTTCTGAGCATTTACTCCCTTTCATTGGCGAAAATGGCATTGGAGGTCGAATTACCCCGGTTTTTGCATCGTCGCTTTGTCAGCCAACGATATTTCGCACCGTTCAACCGAGAGCATCGTCGAGCCTCCACTTCTATCCACGAATCTAACGCGATAGATCAAAGTTTTTCGATTTCAATACGCGCAAACAGCGAATTCTCTGTACGATGACTTTCATCGGCTTTCCTCTCACCATTTAGCAGGAAATGTTTGGAAAAGCGAGGTAAAAATCGAGTAGGAAGCGGAAATATCGTACTCTTTGTTCCGCGCAACGTTTCTGCCCTCCCCAGTTTTCTCTCTGTGCTCCTCCTCTACACGCATTTCCTAGCATCGGAACAAAATAATAGGAATGCCAATCAACGAAAGTTTGACGAAACGCAAAAAATTTATTGAAACGCAGTAATCACATTGTCGAAGGTCGCCGTGAGCTCGGTTTAATAAAACGCTTTTTGCCGCACCCTGCATACGTGCGGCTTTTTTCTTCCATTGCCGATCCGCGATCAATTCGTGAAAATATGAAATATGGGAATAACAGAGAGGAGAGATGCAAAGTGATAAAGAGAGAGAGAGAGAGACATATCTCGATGAAGAGTATTAGGATTTTCCGTGTGCTCTTCCCTTTTATTTTTCTCATTGTACACCTTCCGATTGTACTCTTTGACGTTTATTAATTCAACGATTGGATATCTCGAGAAAGGGAGATTCGTTTTAAACAGTCGTCTTTGTAGATATCACGGGTCGCCGTTGCACGGGGAAAGTAATTGCACGGAAGTGGAGAATTATGCTGGTATTTATTTAAGTGTAAATTTTAATTACATCTGATGCAGAATAATGTAAATCGACTGTGTAATGTATTCGGTGATCGCGATGTTAATAACTGCGAAAAACAAGCATCGATGGAACGTGAAATTTTAATCAAATCGAGCCACTGTCGTTTCACGACTCTCAAATAAACATAGTGATACGGTACTCAAAGAGAAATCTGACCTAAACGATAGGAAACACGACACCGTTGCGAAACGTCCAACCATCCTCTTGTACGTCGATTAGTCGGAAATGCCATTCGTTTTTAGCACAATTTATAAGTTGCTCGTTTCAACGGACAACGATATCCAGTGATTCCTGCTCACTCCTCACGATTCAGTGACAGGGGATTATTAAAATGGTGGAAAATAATAATGCACTTTGCGCTAAATATACTAATATATCATTAATTCATAAAGATCTAGGTATAAGCTACATAAGTGATTACATTCAAAAATTCTCCATACGCTTTTACCAAACGTGCCATAAAAGTAAAGATAAAGCTATTAATTCCATAGGAAATTATTCTCAGGTTGACCTTAACTATAATAAGTATAAACATAAGCGAATCATTCATTTGTTACTTAGTCTCTAGCCTTGTACTTATTGTATATTACTTCAAGTCTTCTATGATGAGACAGGTTTTTATAATTTTCCTATCATTCTTCTAAACTATAGACAATCGCGTTAATTTGTTAAAAACTTAATTTACTAATGACTGGGGTGAAAGTTAATCTTGGTACCCAGTTATCGTATCTTTATGTAATTGTTTATTATTGTATATTGTAAATAAAAAAAAAAAAAAAAAAGAAAGTTACAAATAATTTCCCTTTCATGATTATCAATGGGGCTCGTTGTTCACTTAATCATGAAGAACAATAAATTCTCGAATGGTACTGCTTGGATGCTTTGCGTACATGTTTCTTAGACTATATGGAAGCAATATATACAAAGATTTCAACCGTCTACGTGTTCCAATCATTGTTCTATTTGTCGAAATTTACAAATAATTTCCGATAAAGTAATAACAATGGGGCTCGTAGTTCACTTAAACTTGAAGAACAAAAAATTGGCGAATTGTACTGTTTGGATGCTTTGCATATATGTTTCTTAGGCTATATAGAAGCAATATATACAAAGATTTCAACCGTCAACCTGTTCCATTCATAGTTCTACTTGTCGAAAGTTACAAATAATTTCCGTTAAAGGATTAACAATGGGGCTCGTTGTTCACATAAACTTGAAGAACAAAAAATTGGCGAATGGTACTGCTTGGATGATTTGCATATAGGTTTCATAGACTATATAGAAGCAATATATACAAAGATTTCAACAGTCTACCTGTTCTATTCATTGTTCTACTTGTCGAAAGTTACAAATAATTTCCGATAAAGGATTAACAATGGGACTCATTGTTCACTTAAACTTGAGGAACAAAAAATTGGCGAATTGTACTGTTTGGATGCATTGCATATATGTTTCTTAGACTATATAGAAGCAATATATACAATGATTTCAACCGTCTACCTGTCAAATTCATTGTTCTACTTGTCGAAAGTTACAAATAATTTCCGTTAAAGGATTAACAATGGGGCTCGTAGTTCACTTAAACTTGAAGAACAAAAAATTGGCGAATGGTACTGTTTGGATGCTTTGCATATATGTTTCTTAGACTATATAGAAGCAATATATACAATGATTTCAACCGTCTACTTGTTCCATTCACTGTTCTACTTGTCGAAAGTTACAAATAATTTCCGTTAAAGGATTAACAATGGGGCTCGTAGTTCACTTAAATTTGAAGAACAAAAAATTGGCGTATGGTACTGTTCGGATGCTTTGCATATATGTTTATTAGACTATATAGAAGCAATATATAGAATGATTTCAACCGTCTACCTGTTCCATTCATTGTTCTACTTGTAGAAAGTTACAATTAATTTCCGTTAAAGGATTAACAATGGGGCTCGTAGTTCACTTAAACTTGAAGAACAAAAAATTCGCGAATTGTACTGTTTGGATGCTTTGCATATATGTTTCATAGACTATATAGAAGCAATATATACAAAGATTTCAACAGTCTACCTATTCTATTCATTGTTCTACTTGTAGAAAGTTACAAATAATTTCCCTTTCATGATTATCAATGGGGCTCGTAGTTCACTTAAGCATGAAAAAAAAAATTCACGAATGGTACTGTTTGGATGCTTTGCATATATGTTTCTTGGACTATACAGAAGTAATATATACAAAGATCACAACCGTCTACCTGTTCCATTCATTGTTCTACTTGTCGAAATTTGCAAATAATTTCCTTTAAAGGATTAACAATGGGGCTCGTAGTTCACTTAAACTTGAAGAACAAAAAATTCGCGAATTGTACTGTTTGGATGCTTTGCATATATGTTTCTTAGACTATATAGAAGCAATATATACAATGATTTCAACCGTCTACCTGTTCCATTCATTGTTCTACTTGTCGAAATTTACAAATAATTTCCTTTAAAGGATTAACAATTGGGCTCGTAGTTCACTTAATCTTGAAGAACAAAAAATTCGCGAATTGTACTGTTTGGATGCTTTGCATATATGTTTCTTAGACTATATAGAAGCAATATATACAATGATTTCAACCGTCTACCTGTTCCATTCATTGTTCTACTTGTCGAAATTTACAAATAATTTCCGTTAAAGGATTAACAATGGGGCTCGTAGTTCACTTAAACTTGAAGAACAAAAAATTCGCGAATGGTACTGTTTGGATGCTTTGCATATATGTTTCTTAGACTATATTGAAGCAATATATACAAAGATTTCAACCGTCTACCTGTTCCATTCATTGTTCTACTTGTCGAAAGTTACAAATAATTTCCGTTAAAGTATTAACAATGAGGCTCGTAGTTCACTTAAACTTGAACAACAAAAAATTGGCGAATTGTACTTTTTGGATGCTTTGCATATATGTTTCTTAGACTTTATAGAAGCAATAAATAGAAAGATTTCACCCGTATACCTGTACTATTAATTGTTCTACTTGTAGAAAGTTACAAATAATTTCCATTTCATGATTATCAATGGGGCTCGTAGTTCACTTAAACTTGAAGAACAAAAAATTGGCGAATTGTACTGTTTGGATGCTTTGCATATATGTTTCTTAGGCTATATAGAAGCAATATATACAAAGATTTCAACCGTCTACCTGTTCCATTCATTGTTCTACTTGTCGAAAGTTACAAATAATTTCCGTTAAAGGATTAACAATGGGGCTCGTTGTTCACATAAACTTGAAGAACAAAAAATTGGCGAATGGTACTGCTTGGATGATTTGCATATAGGTTTCATAGACTATATAGAAGCAATATATACAAAGATTTCAACAGTCTACCTGTTCTATTCATTGTTCTACTTGTCGAAAGTTACAAATAATTTCCGATAAAGGATTAACAATGGGACTCATTGTTCACTTAAACTTGAGGAACAAAAAATTGGCGAATTGTACTGTTTGGATGCATTGCATATATGTTTCTTAGACTATATAGAAGCAATATATACAATGATTTCAACCGTCTACCTGTCAAATTCATTGTTCTACTTGTCGAAAGTTACAAATAATTTCCGTTAAAGGATTAACAATGGGGCTCGTAGTTCACTTAAACTTGAAGAACAAAAAATTGGCGAATGGTACTGTTTGGATGCTTTGCATATATGTTTCTTAGACTATATAGAAGCAATATATACAATGATTTCAACCGTCTACTTGTTCCATTCACTGTTCTACTTGTCGAAAGTTAGAAATAATTTCCGTTAAAGGATTAACAATGGGGCTCGTAGTTCACTTAAATTTGAAGAACAAAAAATTGGCGTATGGTACTGTTCGGATGCTTTGCATATATGTTTATTAGACTATATAGAAGCATTATATTGAATGATTTCAACCGTCTACCTGTTCCATTCATTGTTCTACTTGTAGAAAGTTACAATTAATTTCCGTTAAAGGATTAACAATGGGGCTCGTTGTTCACTTAAACTTGAAGAACAAAAAATTCGCGAATTGTATTGTTTGGATGCTTTGCATATATGTTTCATAGACTATATAGAAGCAATATATACAAAGATTTCAACAGTCTACCTATTCTATTCATTGTTCTACTTGTAGAAAGTTACAAATAATTTCCCATTCATGATTATCAATGGGGCTCGTAGTTCACTTAAGCATGAAAAAAAAAATTCACGAATGGTACTGTTTGGATGCTTTGCATATATGTTTCTTAGACTATACAGAAGTAATATATACAAAGATCTCAACCGTCTACCTGTTCCATTCATTGTTCTACTTGTCGAAATTTACAAATAATTTCCTTTAAAGGATTAACAATGGGGCTCGTAGTTCACTTAAACTTGAAGAACAAAAAATTCGCGAATTGTACTGTTTGGATGCTTTGCATATATGTTTCTTAGACTATATAGAAGCAATATATACAATGATTTCAACCGTCTACCTGTTCCATACATTGTTCTACTTGTCGAAATTTACAAATAATTTCCTTTAAAGGATTAACAATTGGGCTCGTAGTTCACTTAAACTTGAAGAACAAAAAATTCGCGAATTGTACTGTTTGGATGCTTTGCATATATGTTTCTTAGACTATATAGAAGCAATATATACAATGATTTCAACCGTCTACCTGTTCCATTCATTGTTCTACTTGTCGAAATTTACAAATAATTTCCTTTAAAAGATTAACAATTGGGCTCGTAGTTCACTTAAACTTGAAGAACAAAAAATTGGCGAATTGTACAGTTTGGATGCTTTGAATATATGTTTCTTAGGTTATTTAGAAGCAATATATAGAAAGATTTCACCCGTCTACCTGTACTATTCATTGTTCTACTTGTAGAAAGTTACAAATAATTTCCATTTCATGATTATCAATGGGGCTCGCTGTTCACTTAAACTTGAAGATCAAAAAATTGGCGATTATTACTGTTTAGATGCTTTGCATATAGGTTTCTTAGACTATATAGAAGCAACATATACAAAGATTTCAACCGTCTACCTGTTCTATTCATTGTTCTACTTGTAGAAAGTTACAAATAATTTCCGTTTCATGATTATCAATGGGGCTCGTTGTTCACTTAAACTTGAAGAACAAAAAATTGGCGAATGGTACTGTTTGGATGCTTTGCATATATGTTTCTTAGATTATATAGAAGCAATATATTCAAAGATTTCAACCGTCTACCTGTTCCATTCATTGTTCTACTTGTCGAAAATTACTAATAATTTCCTTTAAAGGATTAACAATGGGGCTCGTTGTTCACTTAAACTTGAAGAACAAAAAATTGGCGAATGGTACTATTTTGATGCTTTGCATATATATTTCTTAGACTATATAGAAGCAATATATACATTGATTTCAACCGTCTACCTGTTCCATTCATTGTTCTACTTGTCGAAAGTTACAAATAATTTCCGATGAAGGATTAACCATTGGGGCTCATTGTTCACTTAAACTTGAAGAACAAAAAATTGGCGAATTCTACTGTTTGGATGCTTTGCATATATGTTTCTTAGACTATATAGAAGCAATATATACAAAGATTTCAACCGTCTACCTGTTCCATTCATTGTTCTACTTGTCGAAAATTACAAGTAATTTCCGATAAAGGATTAACCATTGGGGCTCATTGTTTACTTAAACTTGAAGAACAAAAAATTGGCGAATTGTACTGTTTGGACGCTATGCATATATGTTTCTTAGACTATATAGAAGCAATTTATACAATGATTTCAACAGTCTACCTGTTCCATTCATTGTTCTACTTGTCGAAATATACAAATAATTTCCTTTAAAGGATTAACAATGGGGCTGGTAGTTCACTTAAACTTGAAGAACAAAAAATTGGCGAATTGTACTGTTTGGATGCTTTGCGTATATGTTTCTTAGACTATTTAGAAGCAATATATAGAAAGATTTCACCCGTCTACCTGTTCTATTCATTGTTCTACTTGTCGAAAATTACATATAATTTCCGATAAAGGATTAACCATTGGGGCTCATTGTTAACTTAAACTTGAAGAACAAAAAATTGGCGAATGGTACTGTTTGGATGCTTTGCGTACATGTTTGTTAGACTATATGGAAGCAATATATACAAAGATTTCAACCGTCTACCTGTTCCATTCATTGTTCTACTTGTCGAAAGTTACAAATAATTTCCAATAAAGGATTAACCATTGGGGCTCGTTGTTCACTTAAACTTGAAGAACAAAAAATTGGCGAATGGTACTGCTTGGATGCTTTGCATATATGTTTCTTAGACTATATAGAAGCAATATATACATTGATTTCAACCGTCTACCTGTTCCATTCATTGTTCTACTTGTCGCAAGTAACAAATAATTTCCGTTAAAGTATAAACAATGGGACTCGTAGTTCACTTAAACTTGATGAAAAAAAATTGGCGAATTGTACTGTTTGGATGCTTTGCATATATGTTTCTTAGACTATATAGAAGCAATATATACAAAGATTTCAACCGTGTACCTGTTCCATTCATTGTTCTACTTGTCGAAAATTACAAATAATTTCCTTTAAAGGATTAACAATGGGTCTCGTTGTTTACTTAAACTTGAAGAACAAAAAATTGGCGAAAGGTACTGTTTGGATGCTTTGCATATATGATTCTTAGATTATATAGAAGCAATATATACAAAGATTTCAACCGTCTACCTGTTCCATTCATTGTTCTACTTGTCGAAAGTTACAAATAATTTCCGATAAAGGATTAACCATTGGGGCTCGTTGTTCACTTAAACTTGAAGAACAAAAAATTGGCGAATGGTACTGCTTGGATGCTTTGCATATATGTTTCTTAGACTATATAGAAGCAATATATACATTGATTTCAACCGGCTACCTGTTCCATTCATTGTTCTACTTGTCGCAAGTTACAAATAATTTCCGTTAAAGTATTAACAATGGGGCTCGTAGTTCACTTAAACTTGAAGATCAAATAATTGGCGAATTGAACTGTTTGGATTCTTTGCATATATGTTTCTTAGACTATACAGAAGCAATATATACAATGATTTCAACAGTCTACCTGTTCCATTCATTGTTCTACTTGTCGAAATTTACAAATAATTTCCTTTAAAGGATTAACAATGGGTCTCGTTGTTTACTTAAACTTGAAGAACAAAAAATTGGCGAAAGGTACTGTTTGGATGCTTTGCATATATGATTCTTAGATTATATAGAAGCAATATATACAAAGATTTCAACCGTCTACCTGTTCCATTCATTGTTCTACTTGTCGAAAATTACAAATAATTTCCGATAAAGGATTAACCATTGGGGCTCATTGTTCACTTAAACTTGAAGACCAAAAAATTGGCGAATGGTACTGTTTGGATGCTTTGCATATATGTTTCTTAGACTATATAGAAGCAATATATACATTGATTTCAACCGGCTACCTGTTCCATTCATTGTTCTACTTGTCGCAAGTTACAAATAATTTCCGTTAAAGTATTAACAATGGGGCTCGTAGTTCACTTAAACTTGAAGATCAAATAATTGGCGAATTGTACTGTTTGGATTCTTTGCATATATGTTTCTTAGACTATACAGAAGCAATATATACAATGATTTCAACAGTCTACCTGTTCCATTCATTGTTCTACTTGTCGAAATTTACAAATAATTTCCTTTAAAGGATTAACAATGGGTCTCGTTGTTTACTTAAACTTGAAGAACAAAAAATTGGCGAAAGGTACTGTTTGGATGCTTTGCATATATGATTCTTACATTATATAGAAGCAATATATACAAAGATTTCAACCGTCTACCTGTTCCATTCATTGTTCTACTTGTCGAAAATTACAAATAATTTCCGATAAAGGATTAACCATTGGGGCTCATTGTTCACTTAAACTTGAAGACCAAAAAATTGGCGAATGGTACTGTTTGGATGCTTTGCATATATGTTTCTTAGACTATATAGAAGCAATATATACATTGATTTCAACCGGCTACCTGTTCCATTCATTGTTCTACTTGTCGCAAGTTACAAATAATTTCCGTTAAAGTATTAACAATGGGGCTCGTAGTTCACTTAAACTTGAAGATCAAATAATTGGCGAATTGTACTGTTTGGATTCTTTGCATATATGTTTCTTAGACTATACAGAAGCAATATGTACAATGATTTCAACAGTCTACCTGTTCCATTCATTGTTCTACTTGTCGAAATTTACAAATAATTTCCTTTAAAGGATTAACAATGGGGCTCGTAGTTCACTTAAACTTGAAGATAAAAAAATTGGCGAATGGTACTGTTTGGATGCTTTGCATATATGTATCTTAGATTATATAGTAGCAATATATACGAAGATTTCAACCGTCTACCTGTTCCATTCATTGTTCTACTTGTCGCAAGTAACAAATAATTTCCTTTAAAAGATTAACAATGGGGCTCGTTGTTCACTTAAACTTGAAGAACAATAAATTGGCGAATTGTATTGTTTGGATGCTTTGCATATATGTTTCTTAGACTATATAGACGCAATATATACAAAGATTTCAACCGTCTACCTGTTCCATTCATTGTTCTACTTGTCGAAATTTACAAATAATTTCCTTTAAAGGATTAACAATGGGGCTCGTTGTTCACTTAAACTTGAAGAACAAAAAATTGGCGAATGGTACTGCTTGGATGCTTTGCATATATGTTTCTTAGACTATATAGAAGCAATATATACATTGATTTCAACCGGCTACCTGTTCCATTCATTGTTCTACTTGTCGCAAGTTACAAATAATTTCCGTTAAAGTATTAACAATGGGGCTCATTGTTCACTTAAACTTGAAGAACAAAAAATTGGCGAATGGTACTGTTTGGATGCTTTGCATATATGATTCTTAGATTATATAGAAGCAATATATACAAAGATTTCAACCGTCTACCTGTTCCATTCATTGTTCTACTTGTCGAAAATTACAAATAATTTCCGATAAAGGATTAACCATTGGGGCTCATTGTTCACTTAAACTTGAAGACCAAAAAATTGGCGACTGGTACTGTTTGGATGCTTTGCATATATGTTTCTTAGACTATATAGAAGCAATATATACATTGATTTCAACCGTCTACCTGTTCCATTCATTGTTCTACTTGTCGAAAGTTACAAATAATTTCCGATGAAGGATTAACCATTGGGGCTCATTGTTCACTTAAACTTGAAGAACAAAAAATTGGCGAATTCTACTGTTTGGATGCTTTGCATATATGTTTCTTAGACCATATAGAAGCAATATATACAAAGATTTCAACCGTCTACCTGTTCCATTCATTGTTCTACTTGTCGAAAATTACAAGTAATTTCCGATAAAGGATTAACCATTGGGGCTCATTGTTTACTTAAACTTGAAGAGCAAAAAATTGGCGAATTGTACTGTTTGGACGCTATGCATATATGTTTCTTAGACTATATAGAAGCAATTTATACAATGATTTCAACAGTCTACCTGTTCCATTCATTGTTCTACTTGTCGAAATTTACAAATAATTTCCTTTAAAGGATTAACAATGGGGCTGGTAGTTCACTTAAACTTGAAGAACAAAAAATTGGCGAATTGTACTGTTTGGATTCTTTGCATATATGTTTCTTAGACTATACAGAAGCAATATATACAATGATTTCAACAGTCTACCTGTTCCATTCATTGTTCTACTTGTCGAAATTTACAAATAATTTCCTTTAAAGGATTAACAATGGGTCTCGTTGTTTACTTAAACTTGAAGAACAAAAAATTGGCGAAAGGTACTGTTTGGATGCTTTGCATATATGATTCTTAGATTATGTAGAAGCAATATATACAAAGATTTCAACCGTCTACCTGTTCCATTCATTGTTCTACTTGTCGAAAATTACAAATAATTTCCGATAAAGGATTAACCATTGGGGCTCATTGTTCACTTAAACTTGAAGACCAAAAAATTGGCGACTGGTACTGTTTGGATGCTTTGCATATATGTTTCTTAGACTATATAGAAGCAATATATACATTGATTTCAACCGGCTACCTGTTCCATTCATTGTTCTACTTGTCGCAAGTTACAAATAATTTCCGTTAAAGTATTAACAATGGGGCTCGTAGTTCACTTAAACTTGAAGATCAAATAATTGGCGAATTGTACTGTTTGGATTCTTTGCATATATGTTTCTTAGACTATACAGAAGCAATATATACAATGATTTCAACCGTCTACGTATTCCATTCATTGTTCTACTTGCCGAAATTTACAAATAATTTCCGTTAAAGTATTAACAATGGGGCTCGTAGTTCACTTAAACTTGAAGATCAAATAATTGGCGAATTGTACTGTTTGGATTCTTTGCATATATGTTTCTTAGACTATACAGAAGCAATATATACAATGATTTCAACCGTCTACGTATTCCATTCATTGTTCTACTTGCCGAAATTTACAAATAATTTCATTTAAAGGATTAACAATGGGGCTCGTAGTTCACTTAAACCTGAAGAACAAAAAATTGGCAAATGGTACTGTTTGGATGCTTTGAATATATGTTTCTTAGATTATATAGAAGCAATATATACAAAGATTTCAACCGTGTACCTGTTCCATTCATTGTTTTACTTGTCGAAAATTACAAGTAATTTCCGATAAAGGATTAACCATTGGGGCTCATTGTTTACTTAAACTTGAAGAGCAAAAAATTGGCGAATTCTACTGTTTGGATGCTTTGCATATATGTTTCTTAGACTATATAGAAGCAATATATACAAAGATTTCAACCGTGTACCTGTTCCATTCATTGTTTTACTTGTCGAAAATTACAAGTAATTTCCGATAAAGGATTAACCATTGGGGCTCATTGTTTACTTAAACTTGAAGAACAAAAAATTGGCGAATTGTACAGTTTGGATGCTTTGAATATATGTTTCTTAGGTTATTTAGAAGCAATATATAGAAAGATTTCACCCGTCTACCTGTACTATTCATTGTTCTACTTGTAGAAAGTTACAAATAATTTCCATTTCATGATTATCAATGGGGCTCGCTGTTCACTTAAACTTGAAGATCAAAAAATTGGCGATTGTTACTGTTTAGATGCTTTGCATATAGGTTTCTTAGACTATATAGAAGCAACATATACAAAGATTTCAACCGTCTACCTGTTCTATTCATTGTTCTACTTGTAGAAAGTTACAAATAATTTCCGTTTCATGATTATCAATGGGGCTCGTTGTTCACTTAAACTTGAAGAACAAAAAATTGGCGAATGGTACTGTTTGGATGCTTTGCATATATGTTTCTTAGATTATATAGAAGCAATATATTCAAAGATTTCAACCGTCTACCTGTTCCATTCATTGTTCTACTTGTCGAAAATTACAAATAATTTCCTTTAAAGGATTAACAATGGGGCTCGTTGTTCACTTAAACTTGAAGAACAAAAAATTGGCGAATGGTACTGTTTTGATGCTTTGCATATATATTTCTTAGACTATATAGAAGCAATATATACATTGATTTCAACCGTCTACCTGTTCCATTCATTGTTCTACTTGTCGAAAATTACAAGTAATTTCCGATAAAGGATTAACCATTGGGGCTCATTGTTTACTTAAACTTGAAGAACAAAAAATTGGCGAATTGTACAGTTTGGATGCTTTGAATATATGTTTCTTAGGTTATTTAGAAGCAATATATAGAAAGATTTCACCCGTCTACCTGTACTATTCATTGTTCTACTTGTAGAAAGTTACAAATAATTTCCATTTCATGATTATCAATGGGGCTCGCTGTTCACTTAAACTTGAAGATCAAAAAATTGGCGATTGTTACTGTTTAGATGCTTTGCATATAGGTTTCTTAGACTATATAGAAGCAACATATACAAAGATTTCAACCGTCTACCTGTTCTATTCATTGTTCTACTTGTAGAAAGTTACAAATAATTTCCGTTTCATGATTATCAATGGGGCTCGTTGTTCACTTAAACTTGAAGAACAAAAAATTGGCGAATGGTACTGTTTGGATGCTTTGCATATATGTTTCTTAGATTATATAGAAGCAATATATTCAAAGATTTCAACCGTCTACCTGTTCCATTCATTGTTCTACTTGTCGAAAATTACAAATAATTTCCTTTAAAGGATTAACAATGGGGCTCGTTGTTCACTTAAACTTGAAGAACAAAAAATTGGCGAATGGTACTGTTTTGATGCTTTGCATATATATTTCTTAGACTATATAGAAGCAATATATACATTGATTTCAACCGTCTACCTGTTCCATTCATTGTTCTACTTGTCGAAAGTTACAAATAATTTCCGATAAAGGATTAACCATTGGGGCTCGTTGTTCACTTAAACTTGAAGAACAAAAAATTGGCGAATGGTACTGCTTGGATGCTTTGCATATATGTTTCTTAGACTATATAGAAGCAATATATACATTGATTTCAACCGGCTACCTGTTCCATTCATTGTTCTACTTGTCGCAAGTTACAAATAATTTCCGTTAAAGTATTAACAATGGGGCTCGTAGTTCACTTAAACTTGAAGATCAAATAATTGGCGAATTGTACTGTTTGGATTCTTTGCATATATGTTTCTTAGACTATACAGAAGCAATATATACAATGATTTCAACAGTCTACCTGTTCCATTCATTGTTCTACTTGTCGAAATTTACAAATAATTTCCTTTAAAGGATTAACAATGGGTCTCGTTGTTTACTTAAACTTGAAGAACAAAAAATTGGCGAAAGGTACTGTTTGGATGCTTTGCATATATGATTCTTAGATTATATAGAAGCAATATATACAAAGATTTCAACCGTCTACCTGTTCCATTCATTGTTCTACTTGTCGAAAATTACAAATAATTTCCGATAAAGGATTAACCATTGGGGCTCATTGTTCACTTAAACTTGAAGACCAAAAAATTGGCGAATGGTACTGTTTGGATGCTTTGCATATATGTTTCTTAGACTATATAGAAGCAATATATACATTTATTTCAACCGGCTACCTGTTCCATTCATTGTTCTACTTGTCGCAAGTTACAAATAATTTCCGTTAAAGTATTAACAATGGGGCTCGTAGTTCACTTAAACTTGAAGATCAAATAATTGGCGAATTGTACTGTTTGGATTCTTTGCATATATGTTTCTTAGACTATACAGAAGCAATATATACAATGATTTCAACAGTCTACCTGTTCCATTCATTGTTCTACTTGTCGAAATTTACAAATAATTTCCTTTAAAGGATTAACAATGGGTCTCGTTGTTTACTTAAACTTGAAGAACAAAAAATTGGCGAAAGGTACTGTTTGGATGCTTTGCATATATGATTCTTAGATTATATAGAAGCAATACATACAAAGATTTCAACCGTCTACCTGTTCCATTCATTGTTCTACTTGTCGAAAGTTACAAATAATTTCCGATAAAGGATTAACCATTGGGGCTCGTTGTTCACTTAAACTTGAAGAACAAAAAATTGGCGAATGGTACTGCTTGGATGCTTTGCATATATGTTTCTTAGACTATATAGAAGCAATATATACATTGATTTCAACCGGCTACCTGTTCCATTCATTGTTCTACTTGTCGCAAGTTACAAATAATTTCCGTTAAAGTATTAACAATGGGGCTCGTAGTTCACTTAAACTTGAAGATCAAATAATTGGCGAATTGAACTGTTTGGATTCTTTGCATATATGTTTCTTAGACTATACAGAAGCAATATATACAATGATTTCAACAGTCTACCTGTTCCATTCATTGTTCTACTTGTCGAAATTTACAAATAATTTCCTTTAAAGGATTAACAATGGGTCTCGTTGTTTACTTAAACTTGAAGAACAAAAAATTGGCGAAAGGTACTGTTTGGATGCTTTGCATATATGATTCTTAGATTATATAGAAGCAATATATACAAAGATTTCAACCGTCTACCTGTACTATTCATTGTTCTACTTGTAGAAAGTTACAAATAATTTCCGTTTCGTGATTATCAATGGGGCACGTTGTTCACTTACACTTGAAGAACAAAAAATTGGCGAATTGTACTGTTTAGATGCTTTGCATATATGTTTCTTAGACTATATAGAAGCAATATATACATTGATTTCAACCGTCTACCTGTTCCATTCATTGTTCTACTTGTCGAAATTTACAAATAATTTCCTTTAAAGGATTAACAATGGGGCTCGTAGTTCACTTAAACTTGAAGAACAAAAAATTGGCGAATTGTACTGTTTGGATGCTTTGCATATTTGTTTCGCAGACTATATAGAAACAATATATACAATGATTTCAACCGTCTACCTGTTCCATTCATTGTTCTACTTGTCGAAATTTACAAATAATTTCCTTTAAAGGATTAACAATGGGGCTCGTAGTTCACTTAAACTTGAAGAACAAAAAATTAGCGAACGGTACTGTTTGGATGCTTTGCGTACATGTTTCTTAGACTATATGGAAGCAATATATACAAAGATTTCAACCGTCTACGTGCTCCAATCATTGTTCTACCTGTCGAAATTTACAAATAATTTTCTTTAAAGGATTAACAATGGGGCTCGTTGTTCACTTAAACTTGAAGAACAATAAATTGGCGAATTGTACTGTTTGGATGCTTTGCATATATGTTTCTTAGACTATATAGAAGCAATATATACAAAGATTTCGACCGTCTACCTGTTCCATTCATTGTTCTCTCTTGTCGAAAGTTACAAATAATTTCCGATAAAGGATTAACAATGGGGCTCATTGTTCACTTAAACTTGAAGAACAAAAAATTGGCGAATGCTACTGTTTGGATGCTTTGCATATATGTTTCTTAGACTATATGGAAGCAATATATACAAAGATTTCAACCGTCTACCTGTTCCATTCATTGTTCTACTTGTCGAAAGTTACAAATAATTTCCGATAACGGATTAACCATTGGGGCTCGTAGTTCACTTAAACATGAAGATGAAATAATTGGCGAATTGTACTGTTTGGATGCTTTGCATATATGTTTCTTAGATTATAAAGAAGCAATATATACAAAGATTTCAACCGTCTACCTGTTCCATTCATTGTTCTACTTGTCGAAATTATCAAATAATTTCCTTTTATGGATTAACAATGGGGCTCGTTGTTCACTTAAACTTGAAGAACAAAAAATTGGCGAATGGTACTGTTTGGATGCTTTGCATATATGTTTCTTAGACTATTTAGATGCAATATATAGAAAGATTTCATCCGTCTACCTGTACTATTCATTGTTCTACTTGTAGAAAGTTACAAATAATTTCCATTTCATGATTATCAATGGGGATCGTAGTTCACTTAAACTTGAAGAACAAAAAATTGGCGAATTGTACTGTTTGGATGTTTTGCATATATGTTTCTTATACTATATAGAAGCAATATATACAAAGATTTCAACCGTCTACCTGTTCTATTCATTGTTCTACTTGTAGAAAGTTACAAATAATTTCCATTTCATGATTATCAATGGGGCTCGTAGTTCACTTAAACTTGAAGAACAAAAAATTGGCGAATGGTACTGTTTGGATGCTTTGCATATATGTTTCATAGACTATATAGAAGCAATATATACAAAAATTTCAACCGTCTACCAGTTCCATTCATTGTTCTACTTGTCGAAAGTTACAAATAATTTCCTTTAAAGGATTAACAATGGGGCTCGTAGTTCACTTAAACTTGAAGAACAAAAAATTGGCGAACGGTACTGTTTGGATGCTTTGCGTACATGTTTCTTAGACTATATGGAAGCAATATATACAAAGATTTCAACCGTCTACGTGTTCCAATCATTGTTCTACTTGTCGAAATTTACAAATAATTTTCTTTAAAGGATTAACAATGGGGCTCGTAGTTCACTTAAACTTGAAGAACAAAAAATTGGCGAACGGTACTGTTTGGATGCTTTGCGTACATGTTTCTTAGACTATATGGAAGCAATATATACAAAGATTTCAACCGTCTACGTGTTCCAATCATTGTTCTACTTGTAGAAAGTTACAATTAATTTCCGTTAAAGGATTAACAATGGGGCTCGCTGTTCACTTAAACTTGAAGATCAAAAAATTGACGATTGTTACTGTTTAGATGCTTTGCATATAGGTTTCTTAGACTATATAGAAGCAACATATACAAAGATTTCAACCGTCTACGTGTTCCAATCATTGTTCTACTTGTCGAAATTTACAAATAATTTTCTTTAAAGGATTAACAATGGGGCTCGTTGTTCACTTAAACTTGAAGAACAATAAATTGGCGAATTGTACTGTTTGGATGCTTTGCATATATGTTTCTTAGACTATATAGAAGCAATATATACAAAGATTTCGACCGTCTATCTGTTCCATTCATTGTTCTACTTGTCGAAAGTTACAAATAATTTCCGATAAAGGATTAACAATGGGGCTCATTGTTCACTTAAACTTGAAGAACAAAAAATTGGCGAATGCTACTGTTTGGATGCTTTCCATATATGTTTCTTAGACTATTTAGATGTAATATATAGAAAGATTTCACCCGTCTACCTGTACTATTCATTGTTCTACTTGTAGAAAGTTACAAATAATTTCCATTTCATGATTATCAATGGGGCTCGTAGTTCACTTAAACTTGAAGAACAAAAAATTGGCGAATTGTACTGTTTGGATGCTTTGCATATTTGTTTCGCAGACTATATAGAAAGAATATATACAATGATTTCAACCGTCTACATGATCCATTCATTGTTCTACTTGTCGAAATTTACAAATAATTTCCTTTAAAGGATTAACAATGGGGCTCGTAGTTCACTTAAACATGAAGATGAAATAATTGGCGTATTGTACTGTTTGGATGCTTTGCATATATGTAGGAGTCTGTGCGTGAGTGAATCGTGTGTGTGGTGAAACAGTATCGCCGGAGTCGGAACAGATGAAAGAATGCATGCAAGACTGAGAGAGTGTGTGTGTCGAGTGACTGAGGAGCAGTCGACGACGAACGATCGAGTGAACGAGAAGTGTTTCCAATGCGAATTGTATTGTTAGTCATTCCTTTTTATATTAGTTTTTAAATATATTAACGTAGAAATACAATCGGTGTAACGTTCATCACATACCTCTGCACCGCCCATTCCTACATTTGGGGGCTCGTCCTGGATTTAAAAAATAATAAATGTGAAGACAACGACAATACAAAAGTAAAAGTTATTAAGTTGCAAGTTCAAGTTGTTAAGTTGCAAGTTCAAGTTGTAAAGTTGTAAAAGTTGTGAAGATGGCGGAAGCACTTCAAGATCAAGACTCGAGAAGACAGAGTTCCGACGAAGAAGGTGACCAAACTATCATTAATAGGACGGTTCACGAAGAGATCATCAATTTATCAGAAGAACAAATTGATAAAATGAAGGTGAAACAGCTACGAGAAGAGTTGGAGAAGCTACAACTACCTGTAATAGGTAAGAGGTCAGAACTACGCGAAAGACTGAAGGCGTATGTTAAGAAAAGCAAGTCTTGTACCGATGATGAAGAAACGGACGAAGAAGATGACGCAGATTCTGACGAAGATGTGGAAGAGCAGTATACAGAAGTAGAAAGGCAACCACGTGCTGCGTCGTTATTCACTATCCGCGATGTTGAGGAAAGTCTCGAGCGATTTTCGGGAGATAACCAGGTCTCAGTGATCAAGTGGGTGTCAGATTTTGAAGATACGGCGAAACTTCTGCAGTGGAATGATTTGCAAAAGTTTATTTACGGGAAGCGAATGTTGCAAGGATCTGCCAAACAATTTATAGGCACGGAAAAAGGTGTTACGTCCTGGACAATTCTTAAAAGAAGGCTGACACGTGAATTCAAAATCGACATCAGTAGCGCAGCGATTCATGCGCAGTTATCAAAAAGAAAGAGACTACCGAAAGAAAGTGCGCGTCAATACGTCTACGCGATGCAGGAAATAGCGGCTGTCGCTAAGGTGGAAGAAAAGGCCTTGATTGAACACGTCATCAATGGTATTATGGACGACGAATGCAACAAAGTAATCCTATACCAGTCGCGATCACTGAAGGATTTAAAGAGAAATTTAGAGACCTACGACGCTATGAAAGAAAAAATGAAATCTGCACGCAGGCTGGATAGAAACAGTAAAGACGGTTGGAAAGAAAAGAAGTCGTCATCGTCAGCTATAGAAAAGAAAAATAGGTGTTATTCGTGCGGTTCAGCGGATCATGACATAAGAGTATGCCCAGAAAAAGCAAAAGGACCGAAATGCTTTCGATGTAATGAGTTCGGACACATCGCGATAAACTGTAAAAAACGAGTGAATTGCATCGTGAGTTCTACGGAACTGAAGGAAGTGATAATTCGTGGAAAAAAATTGAACGCCCTGATAGACTCTGGGAGCGATATCTCCTTAATACGCGAAGATAAACTTCGAGAAGTAGGATCGGTTCCACTTAGTAATACCGTTGCGTGTATCACGGGAGTGGGCAATGCCACCGTTCGAGTGCTCGGCACTTTTGAAGAACAAATAAATATCGACAGTGACGCGTATCCGATGAAAATGTTTGTGGTACCATTTAAATCAGTGCCATACGAATGCATTCTTGGGAGAGACTTTTTAAAGAATGTTGAACTGTGTATCTCAAAGGGACGTATAATGAAAATAAACAAAGTGCATGTAAGTGATGCTGCAGATAGCGAAGGTAACCGAAAGGACGAACGAATTACGCAAGACAATAGCGAAACGATGACGGTGGAAGGACAACTGGGAGCGGTTTTTATTGTAAATCAGCGTGAGTTGGATGTTGCAAATCAATTTGTAAGTGAAGTCGAAGAAATGGTTCAAAATTATGATCCCGCGACGCATGTATCGACGACTATCGAAACTCAGATTAGGCTATGCGATAATACGCCGGTTGCGTCGAGACCGCGTAGATTAGCTCCGCGAGAGAAGGAGGTGTTGAATAAACAGATCACGGAATGGCTCGAAGAAGGTGTCATCCGACCTAGTAGGAGTGAATGGGCCAGTCCGATTGTTATTGTACCGAAAAAGGACGGAAGTAGTAGAATCTGTGTAGACTACCGGCAATTAAATAGAAAAATAATTCGTGATCACTTTCCAATGCCACTAATCGAAGATTGTATCGATGATTTAGTTGATAGGCGGGTGTTTTCAGTAATCGATCTGAAAAATGGATTTTTCCATGTACCGGTGGAAGAAAACAGTAGGAGATTCACTTCATTCGTAACACCCGAAGGACAATTCGAGTTTAATAAAACACCTTTTGGTTTATGCAATAGCCCAGCTAGTTTTTTGCGCTTTATTGCCGAAGTATTCCACGATCTGATACGAAAGAAAGTTGTATTTACATACGTAGACGACATAATTGTACCGGGAGTAGATAACTCGGATGCTCTTTCAAAATTAAAATTAACATTGAACGTTGCGGCCAAAAACGGATTGCAGATTAACTGGCATAAGTGTCAATTTTTAAAACGACGGGTGGAATTTTTGGGACACCAAATAGAAGACGGGAAAGTTGCGCCTAGCGAGACAAAGATGTTGGCTGTACGACGGTTTCCAACACCGCAAAATTGCAAACAAGTGCAAAGATTCTTAGGTTTAACTGGTTTTTTTAGGAAGTTTGTACAAAATTATAGTAAGATAGCGCGAGTGTTGTCGGATTTAACACGAAAAGATGCGAAATTTGTATGGACGAATGAATGTGAGCGTGCGTTTATAATACTTAAGAAGGTGCTCGTCTCGAAGCCCGTGTTACGTATCTTTGATCCTACAGCTGTTACTGAATTACATACCGATGCTAGTAAACATGGTTACGGCGCGATTTTGTTGCAACGACAGCCAAACGAGAAAGCGCTACATCCAGTTTATTTTTATAGTAGGAAGACCTCCGAGGCAGAAAAACAATACCATTCATATGAATTGGAAGTTTTAGCTGTAATTAACGCGGTTAAGAAATTGCGAGTGTATCTGTTAGGCGTCAAATTTAAATTGATAACGGATTGCGATGCGCTTACGAAAACATTAGCCAAAAAGACTTTGTCAGCCAAAATTGCACGTTGGGCATTATTCTTGCAGGATTATGAATTCGAAGTAGAACACCGGCAGGGTAGTAAGCTCGCGCACGTAGACGCGCTCAGCCGCGTGCCAGTTCTGTTAGTCACTAATACTTTAACAGCGATAGTGAAAGAAAAGCAATCAACCGACGAAAAGATACGCGCGATTCGAGTTATCGTGGAACAAGGAGCGTACGATGACTATGCCATCGAAAATGATATTTTGATAAAGCGAAAAGCAAGCGCGAATTTAGTTGTAGTACCGAAAAGTTTAGAAATAGAAATTATTAAAGGGGCGCACGATAATGGACATTTTGGTGTGACGAAAATGGTGAAAGCGATTGAAGGTGAATTTTACATTCCCCACTTAGAGGAAAAGGCGAGAAAGTATATAGACTGTTGTGTTCCGTGTCTGTTGGCTGAGAAAAAGCGGGGTAAGAAAGAAGGACTTTTGATGCCGATTCCTAAAGATGATACTCCGTTAAATACATATCACGTTGATCATGTGGGACCAATGAGTGCAACAAGCAAGTTGTATAAGCACATTTTCGTGGTGATTGATGGATTCTCCAAGTTTGCGTGGTTATATCCGACCAAAACAACGAATGTTCGCGAGGTGCTAACGCGATTGAAAGATCAACAAAAGATTTTTGGTAATCCAGCGCGTATAATTAGCGACAGAGGACCAGCGTTCACGTCAGACGGTTTCCGAGAATATTGTGAGGAGGAAGGGATCAAGCACGTCCTTATCACGACGGGAGTACCAAGGGGGAACGGCCAAGCCGAAAGAATTATTAGGACCCTGATACCTATACTCACGAAGCTTTCGTTAGACAGTCCTACTCAATGGTATCGTCATGTCGACAGAGTGCAGCGTTGCCTAAACAGCACGTATCAAAGGAGCATAGCAAGAACACCGTTCGAAGTCCTTTTCGGAACGAAGATGAAACAGAAAGAGGATATTGCGATCAAGTCGTTAATAGAGGAAGAAGCTGTCCAAATGTTTGACGAAGAAAGAAATAAAATTCGGGTTCTAGCTAAAGAAAAGATACTAGCCATTCAAGAAGAGAATCGCAAACAACATAATAAACGTTGTAAACAGGCTACGCGATATAAAGCAGGTGACATTGTTTTTATTAAAAGAACACAATTTGGACCTACCATGAAAATTAAGACAAAGTATCTAGGACCGTATAAAGTTCATAAAGATATTGGAAGTCAACGATATGAAGTGACTCGTGTGGGAGAAGGAGAAGGACCGCGACTTACCACCACAGCAGCGGATTATATGAAATTATACAAACCGGAAGATTCTTTATCATCTTCGGGGACCGAAGATATGCAGGATGGCCGAGTGTAGGAGTCTGTGCGTGAGTGAATCGTGTGTGTGGTGAAACAGTATCGCCGGAGTCGGAACAGATGAAAGAATGCATGTAAGACTGAGAGAGTGTGTGTGTCGAGTGACTGAGGAGCAGTCGACGACGAACGATCGAGTGAACGAGAAGTGTTTCCAATGCGAATTGTATTGTTAGTCATTCCTTTTTATATTAGTTTTTAAATATATTAACGTAGAAATACAATCGGTGTAACGTTCATCACATACCTCTGCACCGCCCATTCCTACATATATGTTTCTTAGATTATATAGAAGCAATATATACAATGATTTCAACCGTCTACCTGTTCCATTCATTGTTCTACTTGTCGAAAGTTACAAATAATTTCCGTTAAGGGATTAACAATGGGGATCGTAGTTTACTTAAACATGAAGAACAAAAAATTGGCGAATTGTACTGTTTGGATGCTTTGCATATATGTTTCTTAGACTATATAGAAACAATATATACAATGATTTCAACAGTCTACCTGTTCCATTCATTGTTCTACTTGTCGAAATTTACAAATAATTTTCTTTAAAGGATTAACAATGGGGCTCGTAGTTCACTTAAACTTGAAGAACAAAAAATTGGCGAATGGTTCTGTTTGGATGCTTTGCATATATGTTTCTTAGACTATTTAGATGCAATATATAGAAAGATTTCACCCGTCTACCTGTACTATTCATTGTTCTACTTGTAGAAAGTTACAAATAATTTCCATTTCATGATTATCAATGGGGCTCGTAGTTCACTTAAACTTGAAGAACAAAAAATTGGCGAATTGTACTGTTTGGATGCTTTGCATATATGTTTCTTATACTATATAGAAGCAATATATACAAAGATTTCAACCGTCTACCTGTTCTATTCATTGTTCTACTTGTAGAAAGTTACAAATAATTTCCATTTCATGATTATCAATGGGGCTCGTAGTTCACTTAAACTTGAAGAACAAAAAATTGGCGAATTGTACTGTTTGGATGCTTTGCATATATGTTTCTTAGACTATATAGAAGCAATATATACAATGATTTCAACAGTCTACCTGTTCCATTCATTGTTCTACTTGTCGAAAGTTACAAATAATTTCCGATAACGGATTAACCATTGGGGCTCATTGTTCACTTAAACTTGAAGATAAAAAAATTGGCGAATGTTACTGTTTAGATGCTTTGCATATAAGTTTCTTAGACTATATAGAAGCAACATATACAAAGATTTCAACCGTCTACCTGTTCTATTCATTGTTCTACTTGTAGAAAGTTACAAATAATTTCCGTTTCATGATTATCAATGGGGCTCGTAGTTCACTTAAACTTGAAGAACAAAAAATTGGCGAATGGTACTGTTTGGATGCTTTGCATATATGTTTCTTAGACTATATAGAAGCAATATATACAAAAATTTCAACCGTCTACCAGTTCCATTCATTGTTCTACTTGTCGAAAGTTACAAATAATTTCCTTTAAAGGATTAACAATGGGGCTCGTAGTTCACTTAAACTTGAAGAACAAAAAATTAGCGAACGGTACTGTTTGGATGCTTTGCGTACATGTTTCTTAGACTATATGGAAGCAATATATACAAAGATTTCAACCGTCTACGTGTTCCAATCATTGTTCTACTTGTCGAAATTTACAAATAATTTTCTTTAAAGGATTAACAATGGGGCTCGTTGTTCACTTAAACTTGAAGAACAATAAATTGGCGAATTGTACTCTTTGGATGCTTTGCATATATGTTTCTTAGACTATATAGAAGCAATATATACAAAGATTTCAA
Source organism: Cerceris ruficornis (assembly GCA_963989415.1). Classification (NCBI taxonomy): domain Eukaryota; kingdom Metazoa; phylum Arthropoda; class Insecta; order Hymenoptera; family Crabronidae; genus Cerceris; species Cerceris ruficornis. The sequence continues at coordinate 2,332,953 of CAXDIW010000076.1, forward strand.
CCGTCTACCTGTTCAATTCATTGTTCTACTTGTCGAAAGTTACAAATAATTTCCGATAAAGGATTAACAATGGGGCTCATTGTTCACTTAAACTTGAAGAACAAAAAATTGGCGAATGCTACTGTTTGGATGCTTTGCATATATGTTTCTTAGACTATATGGAAGCAATATATACAAAGATTTCAACCGTCTACCTGTTCTATTCATTGTTCTACTTGTCGAAAGTTACAAATAATTTCCGATAACGGATTAACCATTGGGGCTCATTGTTCAGTTAAACTTGAAGATAAAAAAATTGGCGAATGTTACTGTTTAGATGCTTTTCATATAAGTTTCTTAGACTATATAGAAGCAACATATACAAAGATTTCAACCGTCTACCTGTTCGATTCATTGTTCTACTTGTAGAAAGTTACAAATAATTTCCGTTTCATGATTATCAATGGGGCTCGTAGTTCACTTAAACTTGAAGAACAAAAAATTGGCGAACGGTACTGTTTGGATGCTTTGCATATTTGTTTCGCAGACTATATAGAAGCAATATATGCAATGATTTCAACCGTCTACATGATCCATTCATTGTTCGACTTGTCGAAATTTACAAATAATTTCCTTTAAAGGATTAACAATGGGGCTCGTAGTTCACTTAAACATGAAGATGAAATAATTGGCGAATTGTACTGTTTGGATGCTTTGCATATATGTTTCTTAGATTATAAAGAAGCAATATATACAAAGATTTCAACCGTCTACCTGTTCCATTCATTGTTCTACTTGTCGAAATTATCAAATAATTTCCTTTTATGGATTAACAATGGGGCTCGTTGTTCACTTAAACTTGAAGAACAATAAATTGGCGAATTGTACTGTTTGGATGCTTTGCATATATGTTTCTTAGACTATATAGACGCAATATATACAAGGATTTCAACCGTCTACCTGTTCGATTCATTGTTCTACTTGTCGAAATTTACAAATAATTTCCTTTAAAGGATTAACAATGGGGCTCGTAGTTCACTTAAACTTGAAGAACAAAAAATTGGCGAATTGTACTGTTTGGATGCTTTCCATATATGTTTCTTAGACTATTTAGATGTAATATATAGAATGATTTCACCCGTCTACCTGTACTATTCATTGTTCTACTTGTAGAAAGTTACAAATAATTTCCATTTCATGATTATCAATGGGGCTCGTAGTTCACTTAAACTTGAAGAACAAAAAATTGGCGAATTGTACTGTTTGGATGCTTTGCATATTTGTTTCGCAGACTATATAGAAACAATATATACAAAGATTTCAACCGTCTACATGATCCATTCATTGTTCTACTTGTCGAAATTTACAAATAATTTCCTTTAAAGGATTAACAATGGGGCTCGTAGTTCACTTAAACATGAAGATGAAATAATTGGCGAATTGTACTGTTTGGATGCTTTGCATATATGTTTCTTAGATTATATAGAAGCAATATATACAATGATTTCAACCGTCTACCTGTTCCATTCATTGTTCTACTTGTCGAAAGTTACAAATAATTTCCGTTAAGGGATTAACAATGGGGATCGTAGTTTACTTAAACATGAAGAACAAAAAATTGGCGAATTGTACTGTTTGGATGCTTTGCATATATGTTTCTTAGACTATATAGAAGCAATATATACAATGATTTCAACCGTCTACCTGATCCATTCATTGTTCTACTTGTCGAAATTTACAAATAATTTCCTTTAAAGGATTAACAATGGGGCTCGTAGTTCACTTAAACTTGAAGAACAAGAAATTGGCGAATGGTACTGTTTGGATGCTTTGCATATATGTTTCTTAGACTATATAGACGCAATATATACAAGGATTTCTACCGTCTACCTGTTCCATTCATTGTTCTACTTGTCAAAAGTTACAAATAATTACCGATAAAGGATTAACAGTTGGGGCTCATTGTTCACTTAAACTTGAAGAACAAAAAATTGGCGAATGGTACTGTTTGGATGCTTTGCATATATGTTTCTTAGACTATTTAGATGCAATATATAGAAAGATTTCATCCGTCTACCTGTACTATTCATTGTTCTACTTGTCGAAAGTTACAAATAATTTCCTTTAAAGGATTAACAATGGGGCTCGTAGTTCACTTAAACTTGAAGAACAAAAAATTGGCGAACGGTACTGTTTGGATGCTTTGCGTACATGTTTCTTAGACTATATGGAAGCAATATATACAAAGATTTCAACCGTCTACGTGTTCCAATCATTGTTCTACTTGTCGAAATTTACAAATAATTTTCTTTAAAGGATTAACAATGGGGCTCGTTGTTCACTTAAACTTGAAGAACAATAAATTGGCGATTTGTACTGTTTGGATGCTTTGCATATATGTTTCTTAGACTATATAGAAGCAATATATACAAAGATTTCGACCGTCTACCTGTTCCATTCATTGTTCTACTTGTCGAAAGTTACAAATAATTTCCGATAAAGGATTAACAATGGGGCTCATTGTTCACTTAAACTTGAAGAACAAAAAATTGGCGAATGCTACTGTTTGGATGCTTTGCATATATGTTTCTTAGACTATATGGAAGCAATATATACAAAGATTTCAACCGTCTACCTGTTCCATTCATTGTTCTACTTGTCGAAAGTTACAAATAATTTCCGATAACGGATTAACCATTGGGGCTCGTAGTTCACTTAAACATGAAGATGAAATAATTGGCGAATTGTACTGTTTGGATGCTTTGCATATATGTTTCTTAGATTATAAAGAAGCAATATATACAAAGATTTCAACCGTCTACCTGTTCCATTCATTGTTCTACTTGTCGAAATTATCAAATAATTTCCTTTTATGGATTAACAATGGGGCTCGTTGTTCACTTAAACTTGAAGAACAAAAAATTGGCGAATGGTACTGTTTGGATGCTTTGCATATATGTTTCTTAGACTATTTAGATGCAATATATAGAAAGATTTCATCCGTCTACCTGTACTATTCATTGTTCTACTTGTAGAAAGTTACAAATAATTTCCATTTCATGATTATCAATGGGGATCGTAGTTCACTTAAACTTGAAGAACAAAAAATTGGCGAATTGTACTGTTTGGATGTTTTGCATATATGTTTCTTATACTATATAGAAGCAATATATACAAAGATTTCAACCGTCTACCTGTTCTATTCATTGTTCTACTTGTAGAAAGTTACAAATAATTTCCATTTCATGATTATCAATGGGGCTCGTAGTTCACTTAAACTTGAAGAACAAAAAATTGGCGAATTGTACTGTTTGGATGCTTTGCATATATGTTTCTTAGACTATATAGAAGCAATATATACAATGATTTCAACAGTCTACCTGTTCCATTCATTGTTCTACTTGTCGAAAGTTACAAATAATTTCCGTTTCATGATTATCAATGGGGCTCGTAGTTCACTTAAACTTGAAGAACATAAAATTGGCGAATGGTACTGTTTGGATGCTTTGCATATATGTTTCTTAGACTATATAGAAGCAATATATACAAAAATTTCAACCGTCTACCAGTTCCATTCATTGTTCTACTTGTCGAAAGTTACAAATAATTTCCTTTAAAGGATTAACAATGGGGCTCGTAGTTCACTTAAACTTGAAGAACAAAAAATTGGCGAACGGTACTGTTTGGATGCTTTGCGTACATGTTTCTTAGACTATATGGAAGCAATATATACAAAGATTTCAACCGTCTACGTGTTCCAATCATTGTTCTACTTGTCGAAATTTACAAATAATTTTCTTTAAAGGATTAATAATGGGGCTCGTAGTTCACTTAAACTTGAAGAACAAAAAATTGGCGAACGGTACTGTTTGGATGCTTTGCGTACATGTTTCTTAGACTATATGGAAGCAATATATACAAAGATTTCAACCGTCTACGTGTTCCAATCATTGTTCTACTTGTAGAAAGTTACAATTAATTTCCGTTAAAGGATTAACAATGGGGCTCGCTGTTCACTTAAACTTGAAGATCAAAAAATTGACGATTGTTACTGTTTAGATGCTTTGCATATAGGTTTCTTAGACTATATAGAAGCAACATATACAAAGATTTCAACCGTCTACGTGTTCCAATCATTGTTCTACTTGTCGAAATTTACAAATAATTTTCTTTAAAGGATTAACAATGGGGCTCGTTGTTCACTTAAACTTGAAGAACAATAAATTGGCGAATTGTACTGTTTGGATGCTTTGCATATATGTTTCTTAGACTATATAGAAGCAATATATACAAAGATTTCGACCGTCTACCTGTTCCATTCATTGTTCTACTTGTCGAAAGTTACAAATAATTTCCGATAAAGGATTAACAATGGGGCTCATTGTTCACTTAAACTTGAAGAACAAAAAATTGGCGAATGCTACTGTTTGGATGCTTTGCATATATGTTTCTTAGACTATATGGAAGCAATATATACAAAGATTTCAACCGTCTACCTGTTCTATTCATTGTTCTACTTGTCGAAAGTTACAAATAATTTCCGATAACGGATTAACCATTAGGGCTCATTGTTCACTTAAACTTGAAGATAAAAAAATTGGCGAATGTTACTGTTTAGATGCTTTGCATATAAGTTTCTTAGACTATATAGAAGCAACATATACAAAGATTTCAACCGTCTACCTGTTCGATTCATTGTTCTACTTGTAGAAAGTTACAAATAATTTCCGTTTCATGATTATCAATGGGGCTCGTAGTTCACTTAAACTTGAAGAACAAAAAATTGGCGAACGGTACTGTTTGGATGCTTTGCGTACATGTTTCTTAGACTATATGGAAGCAATATATACAAAGATTTCAACCGTCTACCTGTTCCATTCATTGTTCTACTTGTCGAAAGTTACAAATAATTTCCGATAAAGGATTAACAATGGGGCTCATTGTTCACTTAAACTTGAAGGACAAAAAATTGGCGAATTGTACTATTTGGATGCTTTGCATATATGTTTCTTAGACTATATGGAAGCAATATATACAAAGATTTCAACCGTCTACCTGTTCTATTCATTGTTCTACTTGTCGAAAGTTACAAATAATTTCCGATAACGGATTAACCATTAGGGCTCATTGTTCACTTAAACTTGAAGATAAAAAAATTGGCGAATGTTACTGTTTAGATGCTTTGCATATATGTTTCTTAGACTATATGGAAGCAATATATACAAAGATTTCAGACCGTCTACGTGTTCCAATCATTGTTCTACTTGTAGAATGTTACAATTAATTTCCGTTAAAGGATTAACAATGGGGCTCGCTGTTCACTTAAACTTGAAGATCAAAAAATTGACGATTGTTACTGTTTAGATGCTTTGCATATAGGTTTCTTAGACTATATAGAAGCAACATATACAAAGATTTCAACCGTCTACCTGTTCTGTTCATTGTTCTACTTGTAGAAAGTTACAAATAATTTCCGTTTCATGATTATCAATGGGGCTCGTTGTTCACTTAAACTTGAAGAACAAAAATTTGGCGAATGGTACTGTTTGGATGCTTTGCATATATGTTTCTTAGATTATATAGAAGCAATATATACAAAGATTTCAAACGTCTACCTGTACTATTCATTGTTCTACTTGTAGAAAGTTACACATAATTTCCATTTCATGATTATCAATGGGGCTCGCTGTTCTCTTAAACTTGAAGATCAAAAAATTGGCGATTGTTACTGTTTAGATGCTTTGCATATAGGTTTCTTAGACTATATTGAAGCAATATATACAAAGAATTCAACCGTCTACCTGTTCCATTCATTGTTCTACTTGTCGAAAGTTACAAATAATTTCCGATAAAGGATTAACCATTGGGGCTCATTGTTCACTTAAACTTGAAGAACAAAAAATTGGCGAATGGTACTGTTTGGATGCTTTGCGTATATGTTTCTTAGACTATATGGAAGCAATATATACAAAGATTTCAACCGTCTACGTGTTCGAATCATTGTTCAACTTGTAGAAAGTTACAATTAATTTCCGTTAAAGGATTAACAATGGGGCTCGTAGTTCACTTAAACTTGAAGAACAAAAAATTGGCGAATTGTACTGTTTGGATGCTTTGCATATATATTTCTTAGGCTATATAGAAGCAATATATACAATGATTTCAACCGTCTACCTGATCCATTCATTGTTCTACTTGTCGAAATTTACAAATAATTTCCATTAAAGGATTAACAATGGGGCTCGTAGTTCACTTAAACTTAAAGAACAAAAAATTGGCGAATTGTACTGTTTGGATGCTTTGCATATGTGTTTCTTAGACTATTTAGAAGCAATATAATAGAAAGATTTCACCCGTCTACCTGTACTATTCATTGTTCTTCTTGTAGAAAGTTACAAATAATTTCCATTTCATGATTATCAGTGGGGCTCGCTGTTCACTTAAACTTGAAGATCAAAAAATTGGCGATTGTTACTGTTTAGATGCTTTGCATATAGGTTTCTTAGATTATATAGAAGCAATATATACAAAGATTTCAACCGTCTACCTGTTCCATTCATTGTTCTACTTGTCGAAATTTACAAATAATTTCCTTTAAAGGATTAACAATGGGGCTCGTTGTTCACTTAAACTTGAAGAACAATAAATTGGCGAATTGTACTGTTTGGATGCTTTGCATATATGTTTCTTAGACTATATAGACGCAATATATACAAGGATTTCAACCGTCTACCTGTTCCATTCATTGTTCTACTTGTCGAAAGTTACAAATAATTACCGATAAAGGATTAACCATTGGGACTCATTGTTCACTTAAACTTGAAGAACAAAAAATTGGCGAATTGTACTGTTTGGATGCTTTGCATATATGTTTCTTAGACTATATGGAAGCAATATATACAAAGATTTCAACCGTCTACGTGTTCCATTCATTGTTCTACTTGTAGAAAGTTACAATTAATTTCCGTTTTAGGATTAACAATGGGGCTCGTAGTTCACTTAAACTTGAAGAACAAAAAATTGGCGAATTGTACTGTTTGGATGCTTTGCATATATGTTTCTTAGACTATTTAGAAGCAATATATAGAAATATTTCACCCGTCTACCTGTACTATTCATTGTTCTACTTGTAGAAAGTTACAAATAATTTCCATTTCATGATTATCAATGGGGCTCGCTGTTTACTTAAACTTGAAGATCAAAAAATTGGCGATTGTTACTGTTTAGATGCTTTGCATATAGGTTTCTTAGATTATATAGAAGCAATATATACAAAGATTTCAACCGTCTACCTGTTCCATTCATTGTTCTACTTGTCGAAATTTACAAATAATTTCCTTTAAAGGATTAACAATGGGGCTCGTTGTTCACTTAAACTTGAAGAACAATAAATTGGCGAATTGTACTGTTTGGATGCTTTGCATATATGTTTCTTGGACTATATAGACGCAATATATACAAGGATTTCAACCGTCTACCTGTTCCATTCATTGTTCTACTTGTCGAAAGTTACAAATAATTACCGATAAAGGATTAACCATTGGGACTCATTGTTCACTTAAACTTGAAGAACAAAAAATTGGCGAATTGTACTGTTTGGATGCTTTGCATATATGTTTCTTAGACTATATAGAAGCAATATATACAAAGATTTCAACCGTCTACCTGTTCCATTCATTGTTCTACTTGTCGAAATTTACAAATAATTTCCTTTAAAGGATTAACAATGGGGCTCGTAGTTCACTTAAACTTGAAGAACAAAAAATTCGCGAATTGTACTGTTTGGATGCTTTGCATATATGTTTCTTAGACTATATAGAAGCAATATATACAATGATTTCAACCGTCTACCTGTTCCATACATTGTTCTACTTGTCGAAATTTACAAATAATTTCCTTTAAAGGATTAACAATTGGGCTCGTAGTTCACTTAAACTTGAAGAACAAAAAATTCGCGAATTGTACTGTTTGGATGCTTTGCATATATGTTTCTTAGACTATATAGAAGCAATATATACAATGATTTCAACCGTCTACCTGTTCCATTCATTGTTCTACTTGTCGAAATTTACAAATAATTTCCTTTAAAAGATTAACAATTGGGCTCGTAGTTCACTTAAACTTGAAGAACAAAAAATTGGCGAATTGTACAGTTTGGATGCTTTGAATATATGTTTCTTAGGTTATTTAGAAGCAATATATAGAAAGATTTCACCCGTCTACCTGTACTATTCATTGTTCTACTTGTAGAAAGTTACAAATAATTTCCATTTCATGATTATCAATGGGGCTCGCTGTTCACTTAAACTTGAAGATCAAAAAATTGGCGATTATTACTGTTTAGATGCTTTGCATATAGGTTTCTTAGACTATATAGAAGCAACATATACAAAGATTTCAACCGTCTACCTGTTCTATTCATTGTTCTACTTGTAGAAAGTTACAAATAATTTCCGTTTCATGATTATCAATGGGGCTCGTTGTTCACTTAAACTTGAAGAACAAAAAATTGGCGAATGGTACTGTTTGGATGCTTTGCATATATGTTTCTTAGATTATATAGAAGCAATATATTCAAAGATTTCAACCGTCTACCTGTTCCATTCATTGTTCTACTTGTCGAAAATTACAAATAATTTCCTTTAAAGGATTAACAATGGGGCTCGTTGTTCACTTAAACTTGAAGAACAAAAAATTGGCGAATGGTACTATTTTGATGCTTTGCATATATATTTCTTAGACTATATAGAAGCAATATATACATTGATTTCAACCGTCTACCTGTTCCATTCATTGTTCTACTTGTCGAAAGTTACAAATAATTTCCGATGAAGGATTAACCATTGGGGCTCATTGTTCACTTAAACTTGAAGAACAAAAAATTGGCGAATTCTACTGTTTGGATGCTTTGCATATATGTTTCTTAGACTATATAGAAGCAATATATACAAAGATTTCAACCGTCTACCTGTTCCATTCATTGTTCTACTTGTCGAAAATTACAAGTAATTTCCGATAAAGGATTAACCATTGGGGCTCATTGTTTACTTAAACTTGAAGAACAAAAAATTGGCGAATTGTACTGTTTGGACGCTATGCATATATGTTTCTTAGACTATATAGAAGCAATTTATACAATGATTTCAACAGTCTACCTGTTCCATTCATTGTTCTACTTGTCGAAATATACAAATAATTTCCTTTAAAGGATTAACAATGGGGCTGGTAGTTCACTTAAACTTGAAGAACAAAAAATTGGCGAATTGTACTGTTTGGATGCTTTGCGTATATGTTTCTTAGACTATTTAGAAGCAATATATAGAAAGATTTCACCCGTCTACCTGTTCTATTCATTGTTCTACTTGTCGAAAATTACATATAATTTCCGATAAAGGATTAACCATTGGGGCTCATTGTTAACTTAAACTTGAAGAACAAAAAATTGTCGAATGGTACTGTTTGGATGCTTTGCGTACATGTTTGTTAGACTATATGGAAGCAATATATACAAAGATTTCAACCGTCTACCTGTTCCATTCATTGTTCTACTTGTCGAAAGTTACAAATAATTTCCAATAAAGGATTAACCATTGGGGCTCGTTGTTCACTTAAACTTGAAGAACAAAAAATTGGCGAATGGTACTGCTTGGATGCTTTGCATATATGTTTCTTAGACTATATAGAAGCAATATATACATTGATTTCAACCGTCTACCTGTTCCATTCATTGTTCTACTTGTCGCAAGTAACAAATAATTTCCGTTAAAGTATAAACAATGGGACTCGTAGTTCACTTAAACTTGATGAAAAAAAATTGGCGAATTGTACTGTTTGGATGCTTTGCATATATGTTTCTTAGACTATATAGAAGCAATATATACAAAGATTTCAACCGTGTACCTGTTCCATTCATTGTTCTACTTGTCGAAAATTACAAATAATTTCCTTTAAAGGATTAACAATGGGTCTCGTTGTTTACTTAAACTTGAAGAACAAAAAATTGGCGAAAGGTACTGTTTGGATGCTTTGCATATATGATTCTTAGATTATATAGAAGCAATATATACAAAGATTTCAACCGTCTACCTGTTCCATTCATTGTTCTACTTGTCGAAAGTTACAAATAATTTCCGATAAAGGATTAACCATTGGGGCTCGTTGTTCACTTAAACTTGAAGAACAAAAAATTGGCGAATGGTACTGCTTGGATGCTTTGCATATATGTTTCTTAGACTATATAGAAGCAATATATACATTGATTTCAACCGGCTACCTGTTCCATTCATTGTTCTACTTGTCGCAAGTTACAAATAATTTCCGTTAAAGTATTAACAATGGGGCTCGTAGTTCACTTAAACTTGAAGATCAAATAATTGGCGAATTGAACTGTTTGGATTCTTTGCATATATGTTTCTTAGACTATACAGAAGCAATATATACAATGATTTCAACAGTCTACCTGTTCCATTCATTGTTCTACTTGTCGAAATTTACAAATAATTTCCTTTAAAGGATTAACAATGGGTCTCGTTGTTTACTTAAACTTGAAGAACAAAAAATTGGCGAAAGGTACTGTTTGGATGCTTTGCATATATGATTCTTAGATTATATAGAAGCAATATATACAAAGATTTCAACCGTCTACCTGTTCCATTCATTGTTCTACTTGTCGAAAATTACAAATAATTTCCGATAAAGGATTAACCATTGGGGCTCATTGTTCACTTAAACTTGAAGACCAAAAAATTGGCGAATGGTACTGTTTGGATGCTTTGCATATATGTTTCTTAGACTATATAGAAGCAATATATACATTGATTTCAACCGGCTACCTGTTCCATTCATTGTTCTACTTGTCGCAAGTTACAAATAATTTCCGTTAAAGTATTAACAATGGGGCTCGTAGTTCACTTAAACTTGAAGATCAAATAATTGGCGAATTGTACTGTTTGGATTCTTTGCATATATGTTTCTTAGACTATACAGAAGCAATATATACAATGATTTCAACAGTCTACCTGTTCCATTCATTGTTCTACTTGTCGAAATTTACAAATAATTTCCTTTAAAGGATTAACAATGGGTCTCGTTGTTTACTTAAACTTGAAGAACAAAAAATTGGCGAAAGGTACTGTTTGGATGCTTTGCATATATGATTCTTACATTATATAGAAGCAATATATACAAAGATTTCAACCGTCTACCTGTTCCATTCATTGTTCTACTTGTCGAAAATTACAAATAATTTCCGATAAAGGATTAACCATTGGGGCTCATTGTTCACTTAAACTTGAAGACCAAAAAATTGGCGAATGGTACTGTTTGGATGCTTTGCATATATGTTTCTTAGACTATATAGAAGCAATATATACATTGATTTCAACCGGCTACCTGTTCCATTCATTGTTCTACTTGTCGCAAGTTACAAATAATTTCCGTTAAAGTATTAACAATGGGGCTCGTAGTTCACTTAAACTTGAAGATCAAATAATTGGCGAATTGTACTGTTTGGATTCTTTGCATATATGTTTCTTAGACTATACAGAAGCAATATGTACAATGATTTCAACAGTCTACCTGTTCCATTCATTGTTCTACTTGTCGAAATTTACAAATAATTTCCTTTAAAGGATTAACAATGGGGCTCGTAGTTCACTTAAACTTGAAGATAAAAAAATTGGCGAATGGTACTGTTTGGATGCTTTGCATATATGTATCTTAGATTATATAGTAGCAATATATACGAAGATTTCAACCGTCTACCTGTTCCATTCATTGTTCTACTTGTCGCAAGTAACAAATAATTTCCTTTAAAAGATTAACAATGGGGCTCGTTGTTCACTTAAACTTGAAGAACAATAAATTGGCGAATTGTATTGTTTGGATGCTTTGCATATATGTTTCTTAGACTATATAGACGCAATATATACAAAGATTTCAACCGTCTACCTGTTCCATTCATTGTTCTACTTGTCGAAATTTACAAATAATTTCCTTTAAAGGATTAACAATGGGGCTCGTTGTTCACTTAAACTTGAAGAACAAAAAATTGGCGAATGGTACTGCTTGGATGCTTTGCATATATGTTTCTTAGACTATATAGAAGCAATATATACATTGATTTCAACCGGCTACCTGTTCCATTCATTGTTCTACTTGTCGCAAGTTACAAATAATTTCCGTTAAAGTATTAACAATGGGGCTCATTGTTCACTTAAACTTGAAGAACAAAAAATTGGCGAATGGTACTGTTTGGATGCTTTGCATATATGATTCTTAGATTATATAGAAGCAATATATACAAAGATTTCAACCGTCTACCTGTTCCATTCATTGTTCTACTTGTCGAAAATTACAAATAATTTCCGATAAAGGATTAACCATTGGGGCTCATTGTTCACTTAAACTTGAAGACCAAAAAATTGGCGACTGGTACTGTTTGGATGCTTTGCATATATGTTTCTTAGACTATATAGAAGCAATATATACATTGATTTCAACCGTCTACCTGTTCCATTCATTGTTCTACTTGTCGAAAGTTACAAATAATTTCCGATGAAGGATTAACCATTGGGGCTCATTGTTCACTTAAACTTGAAGAACAAAAAATTGGCGAATTCTACTGTTTGGATGCTTTGCATATATGTTTCTTAGACTATATAGAAGCAATATATACAAAGATTTCAACCGTCTACCTGTTCCATTCATTGTTCTACTTGTCGAAAATTACAAGTAATTTCCGATAAAGGATTAACCATTGGGGCTCATTGTTTACTTAAACTTGAAGAGCAAAAAATTGGCGAATTGTACTGTTTGGACGCTATGCATATATGTTTCTTAGACTATATAGAAGCAATTTATACAATGATTTCAACAGTCTACCTGTTCCATTCATTGTTCTACTTGTCGAAATTTACAAATAATTTCCTTTAAAGGATTAACAATGGGGCTGGTAGTTCACTTAAACTTGAAGAACAAAAAATTGGCGAATTGTACTGTTTGGATTCTTTGCATATATGTTTCTTAGACTATACAGAAGCAATATATACAATGATTTCAACAGTCTACCTGTTCCATTCATTGTTCTACTTGTCGAAATTTACAAATAATTTCCTTTAAAGGATTAACAATGGGTCTCGTTGTTTACTTAAACTTGAAGAACAAAAAATTGGCGAAAGGTACTGTTTGGATGCTTTGCATATATGATTCTTAGATTATGTAGAAGCAATATATACAAAGATTTCAACCGTCTACCTGTTCCATTCATTGTTCTACTTGTCGAAAATTACAAATAATTTCCGATAAAGGATTAACCATTGGGGCTCATTGTTCACTTAAACTTGAAGACCAAAAAATTGGCGACTGGTACTGTTTGGATGCTTTGCATATATGTTTCTTAGACTATATAGAAGCAATATATACATTGATTTCAACCGGCTACCTGTTCCATTCATTGTTCTACTTGTCGCAAGTTACAAATAATTTCCGTTAAAGTATTAACAATGGGGCTCGTAGTTCACTTAAACTTGAAGATCAAATAATTGGCGAATTGTACTGTTTGGATTCTTTGCATATATGTTTCTTAGACTATACAGAAGCAATATATACAATGATTTCAACCGTCTACGTATTCCATTCATTGTTCTACTTGCCGAAATTTACAAATAATTTCCGTTAAAGTATTAACAATGGGGCTCGTAGTTCACTTAAACTTGAAGATCAAATAATTGGCGAATTGTACTGTTTGGATTCTTTGCATATATGTTTCTTAGACTATACAGAAGCAATATATACAATGATTTCAACCGTCTACGTATTCCATTCATTGTTCTACTTGCCGAAATTTACAAATAATTTCATTTAAAGGATTAACAATGGGGCTCGTAGTTCACTTAAACTTGAAGAACAAAAAATTGGCAAATGGTACTGTTTGGATGCTTTGAATATATGTTTCTTAGATTATATAGAAGCAATATATACAAAGATTTCAACCGTGTACCTGTTCCATTCATTGTTTTACTTGTCGAAAATTACAAGTAATTTCCGATAAAGGATTAACCATTGGGGCTCATTGTTTACTTAAACTTGAAGAGCAAAAAATTGGCGAATTCTACTGTTTGGATGCTTTGCATATATGTTTCTTAGACTATATAGAAGCAATATATACAAAGATTTCAACCGTGTACCTGTTCCATTCATTGTTTTACTTGTCGAAAATTACAAGTAATTTCCGATAAAGGATTAACCATTGGGGCTCATTGTTTACTTAAACTTGAAGAACAAAAAATTGGCGAATTGTACAGTTTGGATGCTTTGAATATATGTTTCTTAGGTTATTTAGAAGCAATATATAGAAAGATTTCACCCGTCTACCTGTACTATTCATTGTTCTACTTGTAGAAAGTTACAAATAATTTCCATTTCATGATTATCAATGGGGCTCGCTGTTCACTTAAACTTGAAGATCAAAAAATTGGCGATTGTTACTGTTTAGATGCTTTGCATATAGGTTTCTTAGACTATATAGAAGCAACATATACAAAGATTTCAACCGTCTACCTGTTCTATTCATTGTTCTACTTGTAGAAAGTTACAAATAATTTCCGTTTCATGATTATCAATGGGGCTCGTTGTTCACTTAAACTTGAAGAACAAAAAATTGGCGAATGGTACTGTTTGGATGCTTTGCATATATGTTTCTTAGATTATATAGAAGCAATATATTCAAAGATTTCAACCGTCTACCTGTTCCATTCATTGTTCTACTTGTCGAAAATTTCAAATAATTTCCTTTAAAGGATTAACAATGGGGCTCGTTGTTCACTTAAACTTGAAGAACAAAAAATTGGCGAATGGTACTGTTTTGATGCTTTGCATATATATTTCTTAGACTATATAGAAGCAATATATACAAAGATTTCAACCGTCTACCTGTTCCATTCATTGTTCTACTTGTCGAAAGTTACAAATAATTTCCGATAAAGGATTAACCATTGGGGCTCGTTGTTCACTTAAACTTGAAGAACAAAAAATTGGCGAATGGTACTGCTTGGATGCTTTGCATATATGTTTCTTAGACTATATAGAAGCAATATATACATTGATTTCAACCGGCTACCTGTTCCATTCATTGTTCTACTTGTCGCAAGTTACAAATAATTTCCGTTAAAGTATTAACAATGGGGCTCGTAGTTCACTTAAACTTGAAGATCAAATAATTGGCGAATTGAACTGTTTGGATTCTTTGCATATATGTTTCTTAGACTATACAGAAGCAATATATACAATGATTTCAACAGTCTACCTGTTCCATTCATTGTTCTACTTGTCGAAATTTACAAATAATTTCCTTTAAAGGATTAACAATGGGTCTCGTTGTTTACTTAAACTTGAAGAACAAAAAATTGGCGAAAGGTACTGTTTGGATGCTTTGCATATATGATTCTTAGATTATATAGAAGCAATATATACAAAGATTTCAACCGTCTACCTGTACTATTCATTGTTCTACTTGTAGAAAGTTACAAATAATTTCCGTTTCGTGATTATCAATGGGGCACGTTGTTCACTTACACTTGAAGAACAAAAAATTGGCGAATTGTACTGTTTAGATGCTTTGCATATATGTTTCTTAGACTATATAGAAGCAATATATACATTGATTTCAACCGTCTACCTGTTCCATTCATTGTTCTACTTGTCGAAATTTACAAATAATTTCCTTTAAAGGATTAACAATGGGGCTCGTAGTTCACTTAAACTTGAAGAACAAAAAATTGGCGAATTGTACTGTTTGGATGCTTTGCATATTTGTTTCGCAGACTATATAGAAACAATATATACAATGATTTCAACCGTCTACCTGTTCCATTCATTGTTCTACTTGTCGAAATTTACAAATAATTTCCTTTAAAGGATTAACAATGGGGCTCGTAGTTCACTTAAACTTGAAGAACAAAAAATTAGCGAACGGTACTGTTTGGATGCTTTGCGTACATGTTTCTTAGACTATATGGAAGCAATATATACAAAGATTTCAACCGTCTACGTGCTCCAATCATTGTTCTACTTGTCGAAATTTACAAATAATTTTCTTTAAAGGATTAACAATGGGGCTCGTTGTTCACTTAAACTTGAAGAACAATAAATTGGCGAATTGTACTGTTTGGATGCTTTGCATATATGTTTCTTAGACTATATAGAAGCAATATATACAAAGATTTCAACCGTCTACGTGTTCCAATCATTGTTCTACTTGTCGAAATTTACAAATAATTTTCTTTAAAGGATTAACAATGGGGCTCGTAGTTCACTTAAACTTGAAGAACAAAAAATTGGCGAACGGTACTGTTTGGATGCTTTGCGTACATGTTTCTTAGACTATATGGAAGCAATATATACAAAGATTTCAACCGTCTACGTGTTCCAATCATTGTTCTACTTGTAGAAAGTTACAATTAATTTCCGTTAAAGGATTAACAATGGGGCTCGCTGTTCACTTAAACTTGAAGATCAAAAAATTGACGATTGTTACTGTTTAGATGCTTTGCATATAGGTTTCTTAGACTATATAGAAGCAACATATACAAAGATTTCAACCGTCTACGTGTTCCAATCATTGTTCTACTTGTCGAAATTTACAAATAATTTTCTTTAAAGGATTAACAATGGGGCTCGTTGTTCACTTAAACTTGAAGAACAATAAATTGGCGAATTGTACTGTTTGGATGCTTTGCATATATGTTTCTTAGACTATATAGAAGCAATATATACAAAGATTTCGACCGTCTATCTGTTCCATTCATTGTTCTACTTGTCGAAAGTTACAAATAATTTCCGATAAAGGATTAACAATGGGGCTCATTGTTCACTTAAACTTGAAGAACAAAAAATTGGCGAATGCTACTGTTTGGATGCTTTCCATATATGTTTCTTAGACTATTTAGATGTAATATATAGAAAGATTTCACCCGTCTACCTGTACTATTCATTGTTCTACTTGTAGAAAGTTACAAATAATTTCCATTTCATGATTATCAATGGGGCTCGTAGTTCACTTAAACTTGAAGAACAAAAAATTGGCGAATTGTACTGTTTGGATGCTTTGCATATTTGTTTCGCAGACTATATAGAAAGAATATATACAATGATTTCAACCGTCTACATGATCCATTCATTGTTCTACTTGTCGAAATTTACAAATAATTTCCTTTAAAGGATTAACAATGGGGCTCGTAGTTCACTTAAACATGAAGATGAAATAATTGGCGTATTGTACTGTTTGGATGCTTTGCATATATGTAGGAGTCTGTGCGTGAGTGAATCGTGTGTGTGGTGAAACAGTATCGCCGGAGTCGGAACAGATGAAAGAATGCATGTAAGACTGAGAGAGTGTGTGTGTCGAGTGACTGAGGAGCAGTCGACGACGAACGATCGAGTGAACGAGAAGTGTTTCCAATGCGAATTGTATTGTTAGTCATTCCTTTTTATATTAGTTTTTAAATATATTAACGTAGAAATACAATCGGTGTAACGTTCATCACATACCTCTGCACCGCCCATTCCTACATTTGGGGGCTCGTCCTGGATTTAAAAAATAATAAAAGTGAAGACAACGACAATACAAAAGTAAAAGTTATTAAGTTGCAAGTTCAAGTTGTTAAGTTGCAAGTTCAAGTTGTAAAGTTGTAAAAGTTGTGAAGATGGCGGAAGCACTTCAAGATCAAGACTCGAGAAGACAGAGTTCCGACGAAGAAGGTGACCAAACTATCATTAATAGGACGGTTCACGAAGAGATCATCAATTTATCAGAAGAACAAATTGATAAAATGAAGGTGAAACAGCTACGAGAAGAGTTGGAGAAGCTACAACTACCTGTAATAGGTAAGAGGTCAGAACTACGCGAAAGACTGAAGGCGTATGTTAAGAAAAGCAAGTCTTGTACCGATGATGAAGAAACGGACGAAGAAGATGACGCAGATTCTGACGAAGATGTGGAAGAGCAGTATACAGAAGTAGAAAGGCAACCACGTGCTGCGTCGTTATTCACTATCCGCGATGTTGAGGAAAGTCTCGAGCGATTTTCGGGAGATAACCAGGTCTCAGTGATCAAGTGGGTGTCAGATTTTGAAGATACGGCGAAACTTCTGCAGTGGAATGATTTGCAAAAGTTTATTTACGGGAAGCGAATGTTGCAAGGATCTGCCAAACAATTTATAGGCACGGAAAAAGGTGTTACGTCCTGGACAATTCTTAAAAGAAGGCTGACACGTGAATTCAAAATCGACATCAGTAGCGCAGCGATTCATGCGCAGTTATCAAAAAGAAAGAGACTACCGAAAGAAAGTGCGCGTCAATACGTCTACGCGATGCAGGAAATAGCGGCTGTCGCTAAGGTGGAAGAAAAGGCCTTGATTGAACACGTCATCAATGGTATTATGGACGACGAATGCAACAAAGTAATCCTATACCAGTCGCGATCACTGAAGGATTTAAAGAGAAATTTAGAGACCTACGACGCTATGAAAGAAAAAATGAAATCTGCACGCAGGCTGGATAGAAACAGTAAAGACGGTTGAAAAGAAAAGAAGTCGTCATCGTCAGCTATAGAAAAGAAAAATAGGTGTTATTCGTGCGGTTCAGCGGATCATGACATAAGAGTATGCCCAGAAAAAGCAAAAGGACCGAAATGCTTTCGATGTAATGAGTTCGGACACATCGCGATAAACTGTAAAAAACGAGTGAATTGCATCGTGAGTTCTACGGAACTGAAGGAAGTGATAATTCGTGGAAAAAAATTGAACGCCCTGATAGACTCTGGGAGCGATATCTCCTTAATACGCGAAGATAAACTTCGAGAAGTAGGATCGGTTCCACTTAGTAATACCGTTGCGTGTATCACGGGAGTGGGCAATGCCACCGTTCGAGTGCTCGGCACTTTTGAAGAACAAATAAATATCGACAGTGACGCGTATCCGATGAAAATGTTTGTGGTACCATTTAAATCAGTGCCATACGAATGCATTCTTGGGAGAGACTTTTTAAAGAATGTTGAACTGTGTATCTCAAAGGGACGTATAATGAAAATAAACAAAGTGCATGTAAGTGATGCTGCAGATAGCGAAGGTAACCGAAAGGACGAACGAATTACGCAAGACAATAGCGAAACGATGACGGTGGAAGGACAACTGGGAGCGGTTTTTATTGTAAATCAGCGTGAGTTGGATGTTGCAAATCAATTTGTAAGTGAAGTCGAAGAAATGGTTCAAAATTATGATCCCGCGACGCATGTATCGACGACTATCGAAACTCAGATTAGGCTATGCGATAATACGCCGGTTGCGTCGAGACCGCGTAGATTAGCTCCGCGAGAGAAGGAGGTGTTGAATAAACAGATCACGGAATGGCTCGAAGAAGGTGTCATCCGACCTAGTAGGAGTGAATGGGCCAGTCCGATTGTTATTGTACCGAAAAAGGACGGAAGTAGTAGAATCTGTGTAGACTACCGGCAATTAAATAGAAAAATAATTCGTGATCACTTTCCAATGCCACTAATCGAAGATTGTATCGATGATTTAGTTGATAGGCGGGTGTTTTCAGTAATCGATCTGAAAAATGGATTTTTCCATGTACCGGTGGAAGAAAACAGTAGGAGATTCACTTCATTCGTAACACCCGAAGGACAATTCGAGTTTAATAAAACACCTTTTGGTTTATGCAATAGCCCAGCTAGTTTTTTGCGCTTTATTGCCGAAGTATTCCACGATCTGATACGAAAGAAAGTTGTATTTACATACGTAGACGACATAATTGTACCGGGAGTAGATAACTCGGATGCTCTTTCAAAATTAAAATTAACATTGAACGTTGCGGCCAAAAACGGATTGCAGATTAACTGGCATAAGTGTCAATTTTTAAAACGACGGGTGGAATTTTTGGGACACCAAATAGAAGACGGGAAAGTTGCGCCTAGCGAGACAAAGATGTTGGCTGTACGACGGTTTCCAACACCGCAAAATTGCAAACAAGTGCAAAGATTCTTAGGTTTAACTGGTTTTTTTAGGAAGTTTGTACAAAATTATAGTAAGATAGCGCGAGTGTTGTCGGATTTAACACGAAAAGATGCGAAATTTGTATGGACGAATGAATGTGAGCGTGCGTTTATAATACTTAAGAAGGTGCTCGTCTCGAAGCCCGTGTTACGTATCTTTGATCCTACAGCTGTTACTGAATTACATACCGATGCTAGTAAACATGGTTACGGCGCGATTTTGTTGCAACGACAGCCAAACGAGAAAGCGCTACATCCAGTTTATTTTTATAGTAGGAAGACCTCCGAGGCAGAAAAACAATACCATTCATATGAATTGGAAGTTTTAGCTGTAATTAACGCGGTTAAGAAATTGCGAGTGTATCTGTTAGGCGTCAAATTTAAATTGATAACGGATTGCGATGCGCTTACGAAAACATTAGCCAAAAAGACTTTGTCAGCCAAAATTGCACGTTGGGCATTATTCTTGCAGGATTATGAATTCGAAGTAGAACACCGGCAGGGTAGTAAGCTCGCGCACGTAGACGCGCTCAGCCGCGTGCCAGTTCTGTTAGTCACTAATACTTTAACAGCGATAGTGAAAGAAAAGCAATCAACCGACGAAAAGATACGCGCGATTCGAGTTATCGTGGAACAAGGAGCGTACGATGACTATGCCATCGAAAATGATATTTTGATAAAGCGAAAAGCAAGCGCGAATTTAGTTGTAGTACCGAAAAGTTTAGAAATAGAAATTATTAAAGGGGCGCACGATAATGGACATTTTGGTGTGACGAAAATGGTGAAAGCGATTGAAGGTGAATTTTACATTCCCCACTTAGAGGAAAAGGCGAGAAAGTATATAGACTGTTGTGTTCCGTGTCTGTTGGCTGAGAAAAAGCGGGGTAAGAAAGAAGGACTTTTGATGCCGATTCCTAAAGATGATACTCCGTTAAATACATATCACGTTGATCATGTGGGACCAATGAGTGCAACAAGCAAGTTGTATAAGCACATTTTCGTGGTGATTGATGGATTCTCCAAGTTTGCGTGGTTATATCCGACCAAAACAACGAATGTTCGCGAGGTGCTAACGCGATTGAAAGATCAACAAAAGATTTTTGGTAATCCAGCGCGTATAATTAGCGACAGAGGACCAGCGTTCACGTCAGACGGTTTCCGAGAATATTGTGAGGAGGAAGGGATCAAGCACGTCCTTATCACGACGGGAGTACCAAGGGGGAACGGCCAAGCCGAAAGAATTATTAGGACCCTGATACCTATACTCACGAAGCTTTCGTTAGACAGTCCTACTCAATGGTATCGTCATGTCGACAGAGTGCAGCGTTGCCTAAACAGCACGTATCAAAGGAGCATAGCAAGAACACCGTTCGAAGTCCTTTTCGGAACGAAGATGAAACAGAAAGAGGATATTGCGATCAAGTCGTTAATAGAGGAAGAAGCTGTCCAAATGTTTGACGAAGAAAGAAATAAAATTCGGGTTCTAGCTAAAGAAAAGATACTAGCCATTCAAGAAGAGAATCGCAAACAACATAATAAACGTTGTAAACAGGCTACGCGATATAAAGCAGGTGACATTGTTTTTATTAAAAGAACACAATTTGGACCTACCATGAAAATTAAGACAAAGTATCTAGGACCGTATAAAGTTCATAAAGATATTGGAAGTCAACGATATGAAGTGACTCGTGTGGGAGAAGGAGAAGGACCGCGACTTACCACCACAGCAGCGGATTATATGAAATTATACAAACCGGAAGATTCTTTATCATCTTCGGGGACCGAAGATATGCAGGATGGCCGAGTGTAGGAGTCTGTGCGTGAGTGAATCGTGTGTGTGGTGAAACAGTATCGCCGGAGTCGGAACAGATGAAAGAATGCATGTAAGACTGAGAGAGTGTGTGTGTCGAGTGACTGAGGAGCAGTCGACGACGAACGATCGAGTGAACGAGAAGTGTTTCCAATGCGAATCGTATTGTTAGTCATTCCTTTTTATATTAGTTTTTAAATATATTAACGTAGAAATACAATCGGTGTAACGTTCATCACATACCTCTGCACCGCCCATTCCTACATATATGTTTCTTAGATTATATAGAAGCAATATATACAATGATTTCAACCGTCTACCTGTTCCATTCATTGTTCTACTTGTCGAAAGTTACAAATAATTTCCGTTAAGGGATTAACAATGGGGATCGTAGTTTACTTAAACATGAAGAACAAAAAATTGGCGAATTGTACTGTTTGGATGCTTTGCATATATGTTTCTTAGACTATATAGAAACAATATATACAATGATTTCAACAGTCTACCTGTTCCATTCATTGTTCTACTTGTCGAAATTTACAAATAATTTTCTTTAAAGGATTAACAATGGGGCTCGTAGTTCACTTAAACTTGAAGAACAAAAAATTGGCGAATGGTTCTGTTTGGATGCTTTGCATATATGTTTCTTAGACTATTTAGATGCAATATATAGAAAGATTTCACCCGTCTACCTGTACTATTCATTGTTCTACTTGTAGAAAGTTACAAATAATTTCCATTTCATGATTATCAATGGGGCTCATTGTTCACTTAAACTTGAAGATAAAAAAATTGGCGAATGTTACTGTTTAGATGCTTTGCATATAAGTTTCTTAGACTATATAGAAGCAACATATACAAAGATTTCAACCGTCTACCTGTTCTATTCATTGTTCTACTTGTAGAAAGTTACAAATAATTTCCGTTTCATGATTATCAATGGGGCTCGTAGTTCACTTAAACTTGAAGAACAAAAAATTGGCGAATGGTACTGTTTGGATGCTTTGCATTTATGTTTCTTAGACTATATGGAAGCAATATATACAAAGATTTCAACCGTCTACGTGTTCCATTCATTGTTCTACTTGTCGAAATTTACAAATAATTTTCTTTAAAGGATTAACAATGGGGCTCGTTGTTCACTTAAACTTGAAGAACAATAAATTGGCGAATTGTACTCTTTGGATGCTTTGCATATATGTTTCTTAGACTATATAGAAGCAATATATACAAAGATTTCAACCGTCTACCTGTTCAATTCATTGTTCTACTTGTCGAAAGTTACAAATAATTTCCGATAAAGGATTAACAATGGGGCTCATTGTTCACTTAAACTTGAAGATAAAAAAATTGGCGAATGTTACTGTTTAGATGCTTTTCATATAAGTTTCTTAGACTATATAGAAGCAACATATACAAAGATTTCAACCGTCTACCTGTTCGATTCATTGTTCTACTTGTAGAAAGTTACAAATAATTTCCGTTTCATGATTATCAATGGGGCTCGTAGTTCACTTAAACTTGAAGAACAAAAAATTGGCGAACGGTACTGTTTGGATGCTTTGCATATTTGTTTCGCAGACTATATAGAAGCAATATATGCAATGATTTCAACCGTCTACATGATCCATTCATTGTTCGACTTGTCGAAATTTACAAATAATTTCCTTTAAAGGATTAACAATGGGGCTCGTAGTTCACTTAAACATGAAGATGAAATAATTGGCGAATTGTACTGTTTGGATGCTTTGCATATATGTTTCTTAGATTATAAAGAAGCAATATATACAAAGATTTCAACCGTCTACCTGTTCCATTCATTGTTCTACTTGTCGAAATTATCAAATAATTTCCTTTTATGGATTAACAATGGGGCTCGTTGTTCACTTAAACTTGAAGAACAATAAATTGGCGAATTGTACTGTTTGGATGCTTTGCATATATGTTTCTTAGACTATATAGACGCAATATATACAAGGATTTCAACCGTCTACCTGTTCGATTCATTGTTCTACTTGTCGAAATTTACAAATAATTTCCTTTAAAGGATTAACAATGGGGCTCGTAGTTCACTTAAACTTGAAGAACAAAAAATTGGCGAATTGTACTGTTTGGATGCTTTCCATATATGTTTCTTAGACTATTTAGATGTAATATATAGAATGATTTCACCCGTCTACCTGTACTATTCATTGTTCTACTTGTAGAAAGTTACAAATAATTTCCATTTCATGATTATCAATGGGGCTCGTAGTTCACTTAAACTTGAAGAACAATAAATTGGCGAATTGTACTGTTTGGATGCTTTGCATATTTGTTTCGCAGACTATATAGAAACAATATATACAAAGATTTCTACCGTCTACCTGTTCCATTCATTGTTCTACTTGTCAAAAGTTACAAATAATTACCGATAAAGGATTAACAGTTGGGGCTCATTGTTCACTTAAACTTGAAGAACAAAAAATTGGCGAATGGTACTGTTTGGATGCTTTGCATATATGTTTCTTAGACTATTTAGATGCAATATATAGAAAGATTTCATCCGTCTACCTGTACTATTCATTGTTCTACTTGTCGAAAGTTACAAATAATTTCCTTTAAAGGATTAACAATGGGGCTCGTAGTTCACTTAAACTTGAAGAACAAAAAATTGGCGAACGGTACTGTTTGGATGCTTTGCGTACATGTTTCTTAGACTATATGGAAGCAATATATACAAAGATTTCAACCGTCTACGTGTTCCAATCATTGTTCTACTTGTCGAAATTTACAAATAATTTTCTTTAAAGGATTAACAATGGGGCTCGTTGTTCACTTAAACTTGAAGAACAATAAATTGGCGATTTGTACTGTTTGGATGCTTTGCATATATGTTTCTTAGACTATATAGAAGCAATATATACAAAGATTTCGACCGTCTACCTGTTCCATTCATTGTTCTACTTGTCGAAAGTTACAAATAATTTCCGATAAAGGATTAACAATGGGGCTCATTGTTCACTTAAACTTGAAGAACAAAAAATTGGCGAATGCTACTGTTTGGATGCTTTGCATATATGTTTCTTAGACTATATGGAAGCAATATATACAAAGATTTCAACCGTCTACCTGTTCCATTCAATGTTCTACTTGTCGAAAGTTACAAATAATTTCCTTTAAAGGATTAACAATGGGGCTCATTGTTCACTTAAACTTGAAGATGAAATAATTGGCGAATTGTACTGTTTGGATGCTTTGCATATATGTTTCTTAGATTATATAGAAGCAATATATACAAGGATTTCAACCGTCTACCTGTTCCATTCATTGTTCTACTTGTCGAAAGTTACAAATAATTACCGATAAAGGATTAACCATTGGGACTCATTGTTCACTTAAACTTGAAGAACAAAAAATTGGCGAATTGTACTGTTTGGATGCTTTGCATATATGTTTCTTAGATTATAAAGAAGCAATATATACAAAGATTTCAACCGTCTACCTGTTCCATTCATTGTTCTACTTGTCGAAATTATCAAATAATTTCCTTTTATGGATTAACAATGGGGCTCGTTGTTCACTTAAACTTGAAGAACAAAAAATTGGCGAATGGTACTGTTTGGATGCTTTGCATATATGTTTCTTAGACTATTTAGATGCAATATATAGAAAGATTTCATCCGTCTACCTGTACTATTCATTGTTCTACTTGTAGAAAGTTACAAATAATTTCCATTTCATGATTATCAATGGGGATCGTAGTTCACTTAAACTTGAAGAACAAAAAATTGGCGAATTGTACTGTTTGGATGTTTTGCATATATGTTTCTTATACTATATAGAAGCAATATATACAAAGATTTCAACCGTCTACCTGTTCTATTCATTGTTCTACTTGTAGAAAGTTACAAATAATTTCCATTTCATGATTATCAATGGGGCTCGTAGTTCACTTAAACTTGAAGAACAAAAAATTGGCGAATTGTACTGTTTGGATGCTTTGCATATATGTTTCTTAGACTATATAGAAGCAATATATACAATGATTTCAACAGTCTACCTGTTCCATTCATTGTTCTACTTGTCGAAAGTTACAAATAATTTCCGTTTCATGATTATCAATGGGGCTCGTAGTTCACTTAAACTTGAAGAACATAAAATTGGCGAATGGTACTGTTTGGATGCTTTGCATATATGTTTCTTAGACTATATAGAAGCAATATATACAAAAATTTCAACCGTCTACCAGTTCCATTCATTGTTCTACTTGTCGAAAGTTACAAATAATTTCCTTTAAAGGATTAACAATGGGGCTCGTAGTTCACTTAAACTTGAAGAACAAAAAATTGGCGAACGGTACTGTTTGGATGCTTTGCGTACATGTTTCTTAGACTATATGGAAGCAATATATACAAAGATTTCAACCGTCTACGTGTTCCAATCATTGTTCTACTTGTCGAAATTTACAAATAATTTTCTTTAAAGGATTAACAATGGGGCTCGTAGTTCACTTAAACTTGAAGAACAAAAAATTGGCGAACGGTACTGTTTGGATGCTTTGCGTACATGTTTCTTAGACTATATGGAAGCAATATATACAAAGATTTCAACCGTCTACGTGTTCCAATCATTGTTCTACTTGTAGAAAGTTACAATTAATTTCCGTTAAAGGATTAACAATGGGGCTCGCTGTTCACTTAAACTTGAAGATCAAAAAATTGACGATTGTTACTGTTTAGATGCTTTGCATATAGGTTTCTTAGACTATATAGAAGCAACATATACAAAGATTTCAACCGTCTACGTGTTCCAATCATTGTTCTACTTGTCGAAATTTACAAATAATTTTCTTTAAAGGATTAACAATGGGGCTCGTTGTTCACTTAAACTTGAAGAACAATAAATTGGCGAATTGTACTGTTTGGATGCTTTGCATATATGTTTCTTAGACTATATAGAAGCAATATATACAAAGATTTCGACCGTCTACCTGTTCCATTCATTGTTCTACTTGTCGAAAGTTACAAATAATTTCCGATAAAGGATTAACAATGGGGCTCATTGTTCACTTAAACTTGAAGAACAAAAAATTGGCGAATGCTACTGTTTGGATGCTTTGCATATATGTTTCTTAGACTATATGGAAGCAATATATACAAAGATTTCAACCGTCTACCTGTTCTATTCATTGTTCTACTTGTCGAAAGTTACAAATAATTTCCGATAACGGATTAACCATTAGGGCTCATTGTTCACTTAAACTTGAAGATAAAAAAATTGGCGAATGTTACTGTTTAGATGCTTTGCATATAAGTTTCTTAGACTATATAGAAGCAACATATACAAAGATTTCAACCGTCTACCTGTTCGATTCATTGTTCTACTTGTAGAAAGTTACAAATAATTTCCGTTTCATGATTATCAATGGGGCTCGTAGTTCACTTAAACTTGAGGAACAAAAAATTGGCGAACGGTACTGTTTGGATGCTTTGCGTACATGTTTCTTAGACTATATGGAAGCAATATATACAAAGATTTCAACCGTCTACCTGTTCCATTCATTGTTCTACTTGTCGAAAGTTACAAATAATTTCCGATAAAGGATTAACAATGGGGCTCATTGTTCACTTAAACTTGAAGGACAAAAAATTGGCGAATTGTACTATTTGGATGCTTTGCATATATGTTTCTTAGACTATATGGAAGCAATATATACAAAGATTTCAACCGTCTACCTGTTCTATTCATTGTTCTACTTGTCGAAAGTTACAAATAATTTCCGATAACGGATTAACCATTAGGGCTCATTGTTCACTTAAACTTGAAGATAAAAAAATTGGCGAATGTTACTGTTTAGATGCTTTGCATATATGTTTCTTAGACTATATGGAAGCAATATATACAAAGATTTCAGACCGTCTACGTGTTCCAATCATTGTTCTACTTGTAGAATGTTACAATTAATTTCCGTTAAAGGATTAACAATGGGGCTCGCTGTTCACTTAAACTTGAAGATCAAAAAATTGACGATTGTTACTGTTTAGATGCTTTGCATATAGGTTTCTTAGACTATATAGAAGCAACATATACAAAGATTTCAACCGTCTACCTGTTCTGTTCATTGTTCTACTTGTAGAAAGTTACAAATAATTTCCGTTTCATGATTATCAATGGGGCTCGTTGTTCACTTAAACTTGAAGAACAAAAATTTGGCGAATGGTACTGTTTGGATGCTTTGCATATATGTTTCTTAGATTATATAGAAGCAATATATACAAAGATTTCAAACGTCTACCTGTACTATTCATTGTTCTACTTGTAGAAAGTTACACATAATTTCCATTTCATGATTATCAATGGGGCTCGCTGTTCTCTTAAACTTGAAGATCAAAAAATTGGCGATTGTTACTGTTTAGATGCTTTGCATATAGGTTTCTTAGACTATATTGAAGCAATATATACAAAGAATTCAACCGTCTACCTGTTCCATTCATTGTTCTACTTGTCGAAAGTTACAAATAATTTCCGATAAAGGATTAACCATTGGGGCTCATTGTTCACTTAAACTTGAAGAACAAAAAATTGGCGAATGGTACTGTTTGGATGCTTTGCGTATATGTTTCTTGGACTATATGGAAGCAATATATACAAAGATTTCAACCGTCTACGTGTTCGAATCATTGTTCAACTTGTAGAAAGTTACAATTAATTTCCGTTAAAGGATTAACAATGGGGCTCGTAGTTCACTTAAACTTGAAGAACAAAAAATTGGCGAATTGTACTGTTTGGATGCTTTGCATATATATTTCTTAGGCTATATAGAAGCAATATATACAATGATTTCAACCGTCTACCTGATCCATTCATTGTTCTACTTGTCGAAATTTACAAATAATTTCCATTAAAGGATTAACAATGGGGCTCGTAGTTCACTTAAACTTAAAGAACAAAAAATTGGCGAATTGTACTGTTTGGATGCTTTGCATATGTGTTTCTTAGACTATTTAGAAGCAATATAATAGAAAGATTTCACCCGTCTACCTGTACTATTCATTGTTCTTCTTGTAGAAAGTTACAAATAATTTCCATTTCATGATTATCAGTGGGGCTCGCTGTTCACTTAAACTTGAAGATCAAAAAATTGGCGATTGTTACTGTTTAGATGCTTTGCATATAGGTTTCTTAGATTATATAGAAGCAATATATACAAAGATTTCAACCGTCTACCTGTTCCATTCATTGTTCTACTTGTCGAAATTTACAAATAATTTCCTTTAAAGGATTAACAATGGGGCTCGTTGTTCACTTAAACTTGAAGAACAATAAATTGGCGAATTGTACTGTTTGGATGCTTTGCATATATGTTTCTTAGACTATATAGACGCAATATATACAAGGATTTCAACCGTCTACCTGTTCCATTCATTGTTCTACTTGTCGAAAGTTACAAATAATTACCGATAAAGGATTAACCATTGGGACTCATTGTTCACTTAAACTTGAAGAACAAAAAATTGGCGAATTGTACTGTTTGGATGCTTTGCATATATGTTTCTTAGACTATATGGAAGCAATATATACAAAGATTTCAACCGTCTACGTGTTCCATTCATTGTTCTACTTGTAGAAAGTTACAATTAATTTCCGTTTTAGGATTAACAATGGGGCTCGTAGTTCACTTAAACTTGAAGAACAAAAAATTGGCGAATTGTACTGTTTGGATGCTTTGCATATATGTTTCTTAGACTATTTAGAAGCAATATATAGAAATATTTCACCCGTCTACCTGTACTATTCATTGTTCTACTTGTAGAAAGTTACAAATAATTTCCATTTCATGATTATCAATGGGGCTCGCTGTTTACTTAAACTTGAAGATCAAAAAATTGGCGATTGTTACTGTTTAGATGCTTTGCATATAGGTTTCTTAGATTATATAGAAGCAATATATACAAAGATTTCAACCGTCTACCTGTTCCATTCATTGTTCTACTTGTCGAAATTTACAAATAATTTCCTTTAAAGGATTAACAATGGGGCTCGTTGTTCACTTAAACTTGAAGAACAATAAATTGGCGAATTGTACTGTTTGGATGCTTTGCATATATGTTTCTTGGACTATATAGACGCAATATATACAAGGATTTCAACCGTCTACCTGTTCCATTCATTGTTCTACTTGTCGAAAGTTACAAATAATTACCGATAAAGGATTAACCATTGGGACTCATTGTTCACTTAAACTTGAAGAACAAAAAATTGGCGAATTGTACTGTTTGGATGCTTTGCATATATGTTTCTTAGACTATATAGAAGCAATATATACAAAGATTTCAACCGTCTACCTGTTCCATTCATTGTTCTACTTGTCGAAAGTTACAAATAATTTCCGATAAAGGATTAACAATGGGTCTCATTGTTCACTTAAACTTGAAGAACAAAAAATTGGCGAATTGTACTGTTTGGATGCTTTGCATATATGTTCCTTAGACTATATGGAAGCAATATATACAAAGATTTCAACCGTATACGTGTTCCATTCATTGTTCTACTTGTAGAAAGTTACAATTAATTTCCGTTAAAGGATTAACAATGGGGCTCGTAGTTCACTTAAACTTGAAGAACAAAAAATTGGCGAATTGTACTGTTTGGATGCTTTGCATATATGTTTCTTAGACTATTTAGAAGCAATATATAGAAAGATTTCACCCGTCTACCTGTACTATTCATTGTTCTACTTGTAGAAAGTTACAAATAATTTCCGATAAAGTATTAACCATTGGGGCTCATTGTTCACTTAAACTTGAAGAACACAAAATTGGCGAATGGTACTGTTTGGATGCTTTGCGTACATGTTTCTTAGACTATATGGAAGCAATATATACAAATATATCAACCGTCTACCTGTTCCAATCATTGTTCTACTTGTCGAAATTTACAAATAATCTCCTTTAAAGGATTAACAATGGGTCTCGTAGTTCACTTAAACTTGAAGAACAAAAAATTGGCGAATTGTACTGTTTGGATGCTTTGCATATATGTTTCTTAGACTATTTAGAAGCAATATATAGAAATATTTCACCCGTCTACCTGTACTATTCAATGTTCTACTTGTAGAAAGTTACAAATAATTTCCATTTCATGATTATCAATGGGGCTCGCTGTTCACTTAAACTTGAAGATCAAAAAATTGGCGATTGTTACTGTTTAGATGCTTTGCATATATGTTTCTTAGACTATTTAGAAGCAATATATAGAAAGATTTCACCCGTCTACCTGTACTATTCATTGTTCTACTTGTAGAAAGTTACAAATAATTTCCATTTCATGATTATCAATGGGGTTCGCTGTTCACTTAAACTTGAAGAACAAAAAATTGGCGATTGTTACTGTTTAGATGCTTTGCATATAGGTTTCGTAGACTATATAGAAGCAACATATACAAAGATTTCGACCGTCTACCTGATCCATTCATTGTTCTACTTGTCGAAATTTACAAATAATTTCCTTTAAAGGATTAACAATGGGGCACGTAGTTCACTTAAACTTGAAGAACAAAAAATTGGCGTATGGTACTGTTTGGATGCTTTGCATATATGTTTCTTAGATTATATAGAAGCAATATATACAAAGATTTCAACCGTCTACCTGTTCCATTCATTGTTCTACTTGTCGAAAGTTACAAATAATTTCCGATAAAGGATTAACCATTGGGGCTCATTGTTCACTTAAACTTGAAGAACAATAAATTGGCGAATTGTACTGTTTGGATGCTTTGCATATATGTTTCTAAGACTATATAGAAGCAATATATACAAAGATTTCAACCGTCTACGTGTTCCAATCATTGTTCTACTTGTCGAAAGTTACAAATAATTTCCGATAAAGGATTAACAATGGGGCTCATTGTTCACTTAAACTTGAAGAACAAAAAATTGGCGAATGTACTGTTTGGATGCTTTGCATATATGTTTCTTAGATTATATAGAAGCAATATATACAAAGATTTCAACCGTCTACCTGTTCCATTCATTGTTCTGCTTGTCGAAAATTACAAATAATTTCCTTTAAAGGATTAACAATGGGGCTCGTTGTTCACTTAAACTTGAAGAACAATAAATTGGCGAATTTTACTGTTTGGATGCTTTGCATATATGTTTCTTAGACTATTTAGAAGCAATATATACAAAGATTTCACCCGTCTACCTGTACTATTCATTGTTCTACTTGTAGAAATTTACAAATAATTTCCTTTAAAGGATTAACAATGGGGCTCGTAGTTCACTTAAACTTGAAGAACAAAAAATTGGCGAATGGTACTGTTTGGATGCTATGCATATATGTTTCTTATACTATATAGAAGCAATATATACAAAGATTTCACCCGTCTACCTGTACTATTCATTGTTCTACTTGTAGAAATTTACAAATAATTTCCTTTAAAGGATTAACAATGGGGCTCGTAGTTCACTTAAACTTGAAGAACAAAAAATTGGCGAATGGTACTGTTTGGATGCTATGCATATATGTTTCTTATACTATATAGAAGCAATATATACAAAGATTTCACCCGTCTACCTGTACTATTCATTGTTCTACTTGTAGAAAGTTACAAATAATTTCCATTTCATGATTATCAATGGGGTTCGCTGTTCACTTAAACTTGAAGAACAAAAAATTGGCGATTGTTACTGTTTAGATGCTTTGCATATAGGTTTCGTAGACTATATAGAAGCAACATATACAAAGATTTCAACCGTCTACCTGTTCCATTCATTGTTCTACTTGTCGAAATTTACAAATAATTCCCTTTAAAGGATTAACAATGGGGCTCGTAGTTCACTTAAACTTGAAGAACAAAAAGTTGGCGAATGGTACTGTTTGGATGCTATGCATATATGTTTCTCATACTATATAGAAGCAATATATACAAAGATTTCAACCGTCTACCTGTTCCATTCACTGTTCTACTTGTCGAAAGTTACAAATAATTTCCGTTAAGGGATTAACAATGGTGATCGTAGTTTACTTAAACTTGAAGAACAAAAAATTGGCGAATTGTACTGTTTGGATGCTTTCCATATATGTTTCTTAGACTATATAGACGAAATATATACAAGGATTTCAACCGTCTACCTGTTCCTTTCATTGTTCTACTTGTCGAAAGTTACAAATAATTACCGATAAAGGATTAACCATTGGGACTCATTGTTCACTTAAACTTGAAGAACAAAAAATTGGCGAATTGTACTGTTTGTATGCTTTGCATATATGTTTCTTAGACTATATAGAAGCAATATATACAAAGATTTCAACCGTCTACCTGTTCCATTCATTGTTCTACTTGTCGAAAGTTACAAATAATTTCCGATAAAGGATTAACAATGGGGCTCGTAGTTCACTTAAACTTGAAGAACAAGAAATTGGCGAATTGTACTGTTTGGATGCTTTGCATATATGTTTCGTATATTATATAGAAGCAATATGTACAATGATTTCAACCGTCTACCTGATCCATTCATTGTTCTACTTGTCGAAATTTACAAATAATTTCCTTTAAAGGATTAACAATGGGGCTCGTAGTTCACTTAAACTTGAAGAACAAAAAATTGGCGAATTGTACTGTTTGGATGCTTTGCATATATGTTTCTTAGACTATTTAGAAGCAATATATAGAAAGATTTCACCCGTCTACCTGTACTATTCATTGTTCTACTTGTAGAAAGTTACAAATTATTTCCGTTTCATGATTATCAATGGGGCTCGTTCTTCACTTAAACTTGAAGAACAACAAATTGGCGAATGGTACTGTTTGGATGCTTTGCATATATGTTTCTTAGATTATACAGAAGCAATATATACAAAGATTTCAAACGTCTACCTGTTCCATTCATTGTTCTACTTGTCGAAAGTTACAAATAATTTCCGATAAAGTATTAACCATTGGGGCTCATTGTTCACTTAAACTTGAAGAACACAAAATTGGCGAATGGTACTGTTTGGATGCTTTGCGTACATGTTTCTTAGACTATATGGAAGCAATATATACAAAGATATCAACCGTCTACGTGTTCCAATCATTGTTCTACTTGTCGAAATTTACAAATAATCTCCTTTAAAGGATTAACAATGGGTCTCGTAGTTCACTTAAACTTGAAGAACAAAAAATTGGCGAATTGTACTGTTTGGATGCTTTGCATATATGTTTCTTAGACTATTTAGAAGCAATATATAGAAATATTTCACCCGTCTACCTGTACTATTCAATGTTCTACTTGTAGAAAGTTACAAATAATTTCCATTTCATGATTATCAATGGGGCTCGCTGTTCACTTAAACTTGAAGATCAAAAAATTGGCGATTGTTACTGTTTAGATGCTTTGCATATATGTTTCTTAGACTATTTAGAAGCAATATATAGAAAGATTTCACCCGTCTACCTGTACTATTCATTGTTCTACTTGTAGAAAGTTACAAATAATTTCCATTTCATGATTATCAATGGGGTTCGCTGTTCACTTAAACTTGAAGAACAAAAAATTGGCGATTGTTACTGTTTAGATGCTTTGCATATAGGTTTCGTAGACTATATAGAAGCAACATATACAAAGATTTCAACCGTCTACCTGATCCATTCATTGTTCTACTTGTCGAAATTTACAAATAATTTCCTTTAAAGGATTAACAATGGGGCACGTAGTTCACTTAAACTTGAAGAACAAAAAATTGGCGTATGGTACTGTTTGGATGCTTTGCATATATGTTTCTTAGATTATATAGAAGCAATATATACAAAGATTTCAACCGTCTACCTGTTCCATTCATTGTTCTACTTGTCGAAAGTTACAAATAATTTCCGATAAAGGATTAACCATTGGGGCTCATTGTTCACTTAAACTTGAAGAACAATAAATTGGCGAATTGTACTGTTTGGATGCTTTGCATATATGTTTCTAAGACTATATAGAAGCAATATATACAAAGATTTCAACCGTCTACGTGTTCCAATCATTGTTCTACTTGTCGAAAGTTACAAATAATTTCCGATAAAGGATTAACAATGGGACTCATTGTTCACTTAAACTTGAAGAACAAAAAACTGGCGAATGTACTGTTTGGATGCTTTGCATATAAGTTTCTTAGATTATATAGAAGCAATATATACAAAGATTTCAACCGTCTACCTGTTCCATTCATTGTTCTGCTTGTCGAAAATTACAAATAATTTCCTTTAAAGGATTAACAATGGGGCTCGTTGTTCACTTAAACTTGAAGAACAATAAATTGGCGAATTTTACTGTTTGGATGCTTTGCATATATGTTTCTTAGACTATTTAGAAGCAATATATACAAAGATTTCACCCGTCTACCTGTACTATTCATTGTTCTACTTGTAGAAATTTACAAATAATTTCCTTTAAAGGATTAACAATGGGGCTCGTAGTTCACTTAAACTTGAAGAACAAAAAATTGGCGAATGGTACTGTTTGGATGCTATGCATATATGTTTCTTATACTATATAGAAGCAATATATACAAAGATTTCACCCGTCTACCTGTACTATTCATTGTTCTACTTGTAGAAATTTACAAATAATTTCCTTTAAAGGATTAACAATGGGGCTCGTAGTTCACTTAAACTTGAAGAACAAAAAATTGGCGAATGGTACTGTTTGGATGCTATGCATATATGTTTCTTATACTATATAGAAGCAATATATACAAAGATTTCACCCGTCTACCTGTACTATTCATTGTTCTACTTGTAGAAATTTACAAATAATTTCCTTTAAAGGATTAACAATGGGGCTCGTAGTTCACTTAAACTTGAAGAACAAAAAATTGGCGAATTGTACTGTTTGGATGCTTTGCATATATGTTTCTTAGACTATTTAGAAGCAATATATAGAAATATTTCACCCGTCTACCTGTACTATTCATTGTTCTACTTGTAGAAAGTTACAAATAATTTCCATTTCATGATTATCAATGGGGCTCGCTGTTTACTTAAACTTGAAGATCAAAAAATTGGCGATTGTTACTGTTTAGATGCTTTGCATATAGGTTTCTTAGATTATATAGAAGCAATATATACAAAGATTTCAACCGTCTACCTGTTCCATTCATTGTTCTACTTGTCGAAATTTACAAATAATTTCCTTTAAAGGATTAACAATGGGGCTCGTTGTTCACTTAAACTTGAAGAACAATAAATTGGCGAATTGTACTGTTTGGATGCTTTGCATATATGTTTCTTGGACTATATAGACGCAATATATACAAGGATTTCAACCGTCTACCTGTTCCATTCATTGTTCTACTTGTCGAAAGTTACAAATAATTACCGATAAAGGATTAACCATTGGGACTCATTGTTCACTTAAACTTGAAGAACAAAAAATTGGCGAATTGTACTGTTTGGATGCTTTGCATATATGTTTCTTAGACTATATAGAAGCAATATATACAAAGATTTCAACCGTCTACCTGTTCCATTCATTGTTCTACTTGTCGAAAGTTACAAATAATTTCCGATAAAGGATTAACAATGGGTCTCATTGTTCACTTAAACTTGAAGAACAAAAAATTGGCGAATTGTACTGTTTGGATGCTTTGCATATATGTTCCTTAGACTATATGGAAGCAATATATACAAAGATTTCAACCGTATACGTGTTCCATTCATTGTTCTACTTGTAGAAAGTTACAATTAATTTCCGTTAAAGGATTAACAATGGGGCTCGTAGTTCACTTAAACTTGAAGAACAAAAAATTGGCGAATTGTACTGTTTGGATGCTTTGCATATATGTTTCTTAGACTATTTAGAAGCAATATATAGAAAGATTTCACCCGTCTACCTGTACTATTCATTGTTCTACTTGTAGAAAGTTACAAATAATTTCCGATAAAGTATTAACCATTGGGGCTCATTGTTCACTTAAACTTGAAGAACACAAAATTGGCGAATGGTACTGTTTGGATGCTTTGCGTACATGTTTCTTAGACTATATGGAAGCAATATATACAAAGATATCAACCGTCTACCTGTTCCAATCATTGTTCTACTTGTCGAAATTTACAAATAATCTCCTTTAAAGGATTAACAATGGGTCTCGTAGTTCACTTAAACTTGAAGAACAAAAAATTGGCGAATTGTACTGTTTGGATGCTTTGCATATATGTTTCTTAGACTATTTAGAAGCAATATATAGAAATATTTCACCCGTCTACCTGTACTATTCAATGTTCTACTTGTAGAAAGTTACAAATAATTTCCATTTCATGATTATCAATGGGGCTCGCTGTTCACTTAAACTTGAAGATCAAAAAATTGGCGATTGTTACTGTTTAGATGCTTTGCATATATGTTTCTTAGACTATTTAGAAGCAATATATAGAAAGATTTCACCCGTCTACCTGTACTATTCATTGTTCTACTTGTAGAAAGTTACAAATAATTTCCATTTCATGATTATCAATGGGGTTCGCTGTTCACTTAAACTTGAAGAACAAAAAATTGGCGATTGTTACTGTTTAGATGCTTTGCATATAGGTTTCGTAGACTATATAGAAGCAACATATACAAAGATTTCGACCGTCTACCTGATCCATTCATTGTTCTACTTGTCGAAATTTACAAATAATTTCCTTTAAAGGATTAACAATGGGGCACGTAGTTCACTTAAACTTGAAGAACAAAAAATTGGCGTATGGTACTGTTTGGATGCTTTGCATATATGTTTCTTAGATTATATAGAAGCAATATATACAAAGATTTCAACCGTCTACCTGTTCCATTCATTGTTCTACTTGTCGAAAGTTACAAATAATTTCCGATAAAGGATTAACCATTGGGGCTCATTGTTCACTTAAACTTGAAGAACAATAAATTGGCGAATTGTACTGTTTGGATGCTTTGCATATATGTTTCTAAGACTATATAGAAGCAATATATACAAAGATTTCAACCGTCTACGTGTTCCAATCATTGTTCTACTTGTCGAAAGTTACAAATAATTTCCGATAAAGGATTAACAATGGGGCTCATTGTTCACTTAAACTTGAAGAACAAAAAATTGGCGAATGTACTGTTTGGATGCTTTGCATATATGTTTCTTAGATTATATAGAAGCAATATATACAAAGATTTCAACCGTCTACCTGTTCCATTCATTGTTCTGCTTGTCGAAAATTACAAATAATTTCCTTTAAAGGATTAACAATGGGGCTCGTTGTTCACTTAAACTTGAAGAACAATAAATTGGCGAATTTTACTGTTTGGATGCTTTGCATATATGTTTCTTAGACTATTTAGAAGCAATATATACAAAGATTTCACCCGTCTACCTGTACTATTCATTGTTCTACTTGTAGAAATTTACAAATAATTTCCTTTAAAGGATTAACAATGGGGCTCGTAGTTCACTTAAACTTGAAGAACAAAAAATTGGCGAATGGTACTGTTTGGATGCTATGCATATATGTTTCTTATACTATATAGAAGCAATATATACAAAGATTTCACCCGTCTACCTGTACTATTCATTGTTCTACTTGTAGAAATTTACAAATAATTTCCTTTAAAGGATTAACAATGGGGCTCGTAGTTCACTTAAACTTGAAGAACAAAAAATTGGCGAATGGTACTGTTTGGATGCTATGCATATATGTTTCTTATACTATATAGAAGCAATATATACAAAGATTTCACCCGTCTACCTGTACTATTCATTGTTCTACTTGTAGAAAGTTACAAATAATTTCCATTTCATGATTATCAATGGGGTTCGCTGTTCACTTAAACTTGAAGAACAAAAAATTGGCGATTGTTACTGTTTAGATGCTTTGCATATAGGTTTCGTAGACTATATAGAAGCAACATATACAAAGATTTCAACCGTCTACCTGTTCCATTCATTGTTCTACTTGTCGAAATTTACAAATAATTCCCTTTAAAGGATTAACAATGGGGCTCGTAGTTCACTTAAACTTGAAGAACAAAAAGTTGGCGAATGGTACTGTTTGGATGCTATGCATATATGTTTCTCATACTATATAGAAGCAATATATACAAAGATTTCAACCGTCTACCTGTTCCATTCACTGTTCTACTTGTCGAAAGTTACAAATAATTTCCGTTAAGGGATTAACAATGGGGATCGTAGTTTACTTAAACTTGAAGAACAAAAAATTGGCGAATTGTACTGTTTGGATGCTTTCCATATATGTTTCTTAGACTATATAGACGAAATATATACAAGGATTTCAACCGTCTACCTGTTCCTTTCATTGTTCTACTTGTCGAAAGTTACAAATAATTACCGATAAAGGATTAACCATTGGGACTCATTGTTCACTTAAACTTGAAGAACAAAAAATTGGCGAATTGTACTGTTTGTATGCTTTGCATATATGTTTCTTAGACTATATAGAAGCAATATATACAAAGATTTCAACCGTCTACCTGTTCCATTCATTGTTCTACTTGTCGAAAGTTACAAATAATTTCCGATAAAGGATTAACAATGGGGCTCGTAGTTCACTTAAACTTGAAGAACAAGAAATTGGCGAATTGTACTGTTTGGATGCTTTGCATATATGTTTCGTATATTATATAGAAGCAATATGTACAATGATTTCAACCGTCTACCTGATCCATTCATTGTTCTACTTGTCGAAATTTACAAATAATTTCCTTTAAAGGATTAACAATGGGGCTCGTAGTTCACTTAAACTTGAAGAACAAAAAATTGGCGAATTGTACTGTTTGGATGCTTTGCATATATGTTTCTTAGACTATTTAGAAGCAATATATAGAAAGATTTCACCCGTCTACCTGTACTATTCATTGTTCTACTTGTAGAAAGTTACAAATTATTTCCGTTTCATGATTATCAATGGGGCTCGTTCTTCACTTAAACTTGAAGAACAACAAATTGGCGAATGGTACTGTTTGGATGCTTTGCATATATGTTTCTTAGATTATACAGAAGCAATATATACAAAGATTTCAAACGTCTACCTGTTCCATTCATTGTTCTACTTGTCGAAAGTTACAAATAATTTCCGATAAAGTATTAACCATTGGGGCTCATTGTTCACTTAAACTTGAAGAACACAAAATTGGCGAATGGTACTGTTTGGATGCTTTGCGTACATGTTTCTTAGACTATATGGAAGCAATATATACAAAGATATCAACCGTCTACGTGTTCCAATCATTGTTCTACTTGTCGAAATTTACAAATAATCTCCTTTAAAGGATTAACAATGGGTCTCGTAGTTCACTTAAACTTGAAGAACAAAAAATTGGCGAATTGTACTGTTTGGATGCTTTGCATATATGTTTCTTAGACTATTTAGAAGCAATATATAGAAATATTTCACCCGTCTACCTGTACTATTCAATGTTCTACTTGTAGAAAGTTACAAATAATTTCCATTTCATGATTATCAATGGGGCTCGCTGTTCACTTAAACTTGAAGATCAAAAAATTGGCGATTGTTACTGTTTAGATGCTTTGCATATATGTTTCTTAGACTATTTAGAAGCAATATATAGAAAGATTTCACCCGTCTACCTGTACTATTCATTGTTCTACTTGTAGAAAGTTACAAATAATTTCCATTTCATGATTATCAATGGGGTTCGCTGTTCACTTAAACTTGAAGAACAAAAAATTGGCGATTGTTACTGTTTAGATGCTTTGCATATAGGTTTCGTAGACTATATAGAAGCAACATATACAAAGATTTCAACCGTCTACCTGATCCATTCATTGTTCTACTTGTCGAAATTTACAAATAATTTCCTTTAAAGGATTAACAATGGGGCACGTAGTTCACTTAAACTTGAAGAACAAAAAATTGGCGTATGGTACTGTTTGGATGCTTTGCATATATGTTTCTTAGATTATATAGAAGCAATATATACAAAGATTTCAACCGTCTACCTGTTCCATTCATTGTTCTACTTGTCGAAAGTTACAAATAATTTCCGATAAAGGATTAACCATTGGGGCTCATTGTTCACTTAAACTTGAAGAACAATAAATTGGCGAATTGTACTGTTTGGATGCTTTGCATATATGTTTCTAAGACTATATAGAAGCAATATATACAAAGATTTCAACCGTCTACGTGTTCCAATCATTGTTCTACTTGTCGAAAGTTACAAATAATTTCCGATAAAGGATTAACAATGGGACTCATTGTTCACTTAAACTTGAAGAACAAAAAACTGGCGAATGTACTGTTTGGATGCTTTGCATATAAGTTTCTTAGATTATATAGAAGCAATATATACAAAGATTTCAACCGTCTACCTGTTCCATTCATTGTTCTGCTTGTCGAAAATTACAAATAATTTCCTTTAAAGGATTAACAATGGGGCTCGTTGTTCACTTAAACTTGAAGAACAATAAATTGGCGAATTTTACTGTTTGGATGCTTTGCATATATGTTTCTTAGACTATTTAGAAGCAA
Source organism: Cerceris ruficornis (assembly GCA_963989415.1). Taxonomy (NCBI): domain Eukaryota; kingdom Metazoa; phylum Arthropoda; class Insecta; order Hymenoptera; family Crabronidae; genus Cerceris; species Cerceris ruficornis. Next base: position 2,374,260 of record CAXDIW010000076.1, read on the forward strand.
TATATACAAAGATTTCACCCGTCTACCTGTACTATTCATTGTTCTACTTGTAGAAATTTACAAATAATTTCCTTTAAAGGATTAACAATGGGGCTCGTAGTTCACTTAAACTTGAAGAACAAAAAATTGGCGAATGGTACTGTTTGGATGCTATGCATATATGTTTCTTATACTATATAGAAGCAATATATACAAAGATTTCACCCGTCTACCTGTACTATTCATTGTTCTACTTGTAGAAATTTACAAATAATTTCCTTTAAAGGATTAACAATGGGGCTCGTAGTTCACTTAAACTTGAAGAACAAAAAATTGGCGAATGGTACTGTTTGGATGCTATGCATATATGTTTCTTATACTATATAGAAGCAATATATACAAAGATTTCACCCGTCTACCTGTACTATTCATTGTTCTACTTGTAGAAATTTACAAATAATTTCCTTTAAAGGATTAACAATGGGGCTCGTAGTTCACTTAAACTTGAAGAACAAAAAATTGGCGAATGGTACTGTTTGGATGCTATGCATATATGTTTCTTATACTATATAGAAGCAATATATACAAAGATTTCACCCGTCTACCTGTTCCATTCATTGTTCTACTTGTCGAAATTTACAAATAATTTCCTTTAAAGGATTAACAATGGGGCTCGTAGTTCACTTAAACTTGAAGAACAAAAAATTGGCGAATTGTACTGTTTGGATGCTTTGCATATATGTTTCTTAGACTATTTAGAAGCAATATATAGAAAGATTTCACCCGTCTACCTGTACTATTCATTGTTCTACTTGTAGAAAGTTACAAATTATTTCCGTTTCATGATTATCAATGGGGCTCGTTCTTCACTTAAACTTGAAGAACAACAAATTGGCGAATGGTACTGTTTGGATGCTTTGCATATATGTTTCTTAGATTATACAGAAGCAATATATACAAAGATTTCAAACGTCTACCTGTTCCATTCATTGTTCTACTTGTCGAAAGTTACAAATAATTTCCGATAAAGTATTAACCATTGGGGCTCATTGTTCACTTAAACTTGAAGAACACAAAATTGGCGAATGGTACTGTTTGGATGCTTTGCGTACATGTTTCTTAGACTATATGGAAGCAATATATACAAAGATATCAACCGTCTACGTGTTCCAATCATTGTTCTACTTGTCGAAATTTACAAATAATCTCCTTTAAAGGATTAACAATGGGTCTCGTAGTTCACTTAAACTTGAAGAACAAAAAATTGGCGAATTGTACTGTTTGGATGCTTTGCATATATGTTTCTTAGACTATTTAGAAGCAATATATAGAAATATTTCACCCGTCTACCTGTACTATTCAATGTTCTACTTGTCGAAAGTTACAAATAATTTCCGATAAAGGATTAACCATTGGGGCTCATTGTTCACTTAAACTTGAAGAACAAAAAATTGGCGAATGGTACTGTTTGGATGCTTTGCGTATATGTTTCTTAGACTATATGGAAGCAATATATACAAAGATATCAACCGTCTACGTGTTCCAATCATTGTTCTACTTGTCGAAATTTACAAATAATCTCCTTTAAAGGATTAACAATGGGTCTCGTAGTTCACTTAAACTTGAAGAACACAAAATTGGCGAATGGTACTGTTTGGATGCTTTGCGTACATGTTTCTTAGACTATATGGAAGCAATATATACAAAGATATCAACCGTCTACGTGTTCCAATCATTGTTCTACTTGTCGAAATTTACAAATAATCTCCTTTAAAGGATTAACAATGGGTCTCGTAGTTCACTTAAACTTGAAGAACAAAAAATTGGCGAATTGTACTGTTTGGATGCTTTGCATATATGTTTCTTAGACTATTTAGAAGCAATATATAGAAATATTTCACCCGTCTACCTGTACTATTCAATGTTCTACTTGTAGAAAGTTACAAATAATTTCCATTTCATGATTATCAATGGGGCTCGTAGTTCACTTAAACTTGAAGAACAAAAAATTGGCGAATTGTACTGTTTGGATGCTTTGCATATATGTTTCTTAGACTATTTAGAAGCAATATATAGAAATATTTCACCCGTCTACCTGTACTATTCAATGTTCTACTTGTAGAAAGTTACAAATAATTTCCATTTCATGATTATCAATGGGGTTCGCTGTTCACTTAAACTTGAAGAACAAAAAATTGGCGATTGTTACTGTTTAGATGCTTTGCATATAGGTTTCGTAGACTATATAGAAGCAACATATACAAAGATTTCAACCGTCTACCTGATCCATTCATTGTTCTACTTGTCGAAATTTACAAATAATTTCCTTTAAAGGATTAACAATGGGGCACGTAGTTCACTTAAACTTGAAGAACAAAAAATTGGCGTATGGTACTGTTTGGATGCTTTGCATATATGTTTCTTAGATTATATAGAAGCAATATATACAAAGATTTCAACCGTCTACCTGTTCCATTCATTGTTCTACTTGTCGAAAGTTACAAATAATTTCCGATAAAGGATTAACCATTGGGGCTCATTGTTCACTTAAACTTGAAGAACAATAAATTGGCGAATTGTACTGTTTGGATGCTTTGCATATGTTACGAGCCGGGCGAGTGGCAGTACGAGACCGAATGCATTAATACAATTTTATTGCGAGAGCTAAGAATTGCAACGAGTTTAGGAATAATATCCAGGGAATTATATCCGGGGACCGGACTAACCTATAGGCTAACTATAGGGTCGCCGTATGCCCGTTAATAACGAAAGGCACCTCGCGGTACTTTCGCGTTAGTATAGCGGATCAGTCCCGTACCAAAGGATACGGGGGTACCGCCACTAACTAGTAGTAGGGGAAACTCCGGGGACCGGACTAATCTATAGCCGAACTATAGAGTCGCCGTATGCCCGTTAATAACGAAAGGCACCTCGCGGTACTTTCGCGTTAGTATAGCGGATCAGTCCCGTACCAAAGGATACGGGGGTACCGCCACTAACTAGTAGTAGGGGAAACTCCGGGGACCGGACTAATCTATAGCCGAACTATAGAGTCGCCGTATGCCCGTTAATAACGAAAAACCTTGCGGTGTTTTCGCGCTAGTATAGCAGATCAGTCCCGTACCAAAGGATACGGGGGTACCGCCACTAGCTAGTACTTGGGAAATGGAAATTGTTGCAATCCGTAGACTCTTTCTCTTCTCACAAAACACCCGTAACTTTAATTTTAAAAATCTTATTCACCCTGAGCGGTAAGAGTGAATAAGGGAGATCGTTGCCTTGTTACAATGAAGATTAAAGGAAGTAAATTGAAATAACTAAGACGTTTGAAATGTCACAATGTGAAATGTAAACATATATTCAAAGTTATAATCAATAGTGGTTCAAAATGCAATTACAATAGACAATTCTTAAATTCTAAACTTGCCGAAATTCACGCGTCGGTTCGCGGGGGTTTCACGTCTTATACCTACAATAGTCAAGCGAATGTAAAAGTCGTGACTTTTGAGTTTCTGTACCCTAAGTAACAGCGTGACGTTCTACTGAATACTGGACCCGAGGATTCAAAAAATGCCTCGTTTATATAGGGCTCGGTTTTGGAAAAACTGGGGAAAAATGAGTGGAGGTGGTAGGACTCTGGAAGGGATATTAGGGAACCAAGGCAGCATGGGATATGTCTTGCCAGGATTGTAAGGGATGGAAGTTTGTTTATACTAGTTTATCGGACAGTGGCCGTGTACGGCGAGACCCCTTCGGTTTACATCTCTACGTAAATTTTCTAACGGTCGACTGGTATCAGACGAAAAATAAAAGGTTCAGGGCCGCATAAAATAAAAGATTTTCAGGGCCGTATGTAACATCTCCCCCCTTGAAATGAAACGTGACACATCGTGTTACGCTTTCGTCTTCTGATATCAATCGATCGTTAGCCTACTTAAAAAATATCTTAATCTGAAATATAGTTATACTTGCGATTCGCGTATAAATTTTACGTTAAGAATATCTTAAAATTAAAAGAAAATTACCATCTAGTAATTACATCTATTGGTTTTCCTTGTAACAGTACATTGTTATCAGTTTCAAAGTGTTCTTCAATGCACTCGGTGCATTCTGTTGCTGGTCTGGTCTTTGCAATCAAACGATTACATTTTCTGCATCTTATAAGGAAATGGGCATTGACAGTCAGCACTAATGTGTGCCAACCTCCTTGCTGATACCTCGGCTTCTGAGGATCGGGTAGTCGTTCATAACAGGTGGTGCATAAACGATGGTTCCCTGGCCTCTCGTATAACGGGGGTACCAAAGGTAGGACACACGATAGGCGTCGCAAAATTTCATAGGCCTCTGGATAGTCATCGGGACGTACGCCGTCAATCGGTCCATAATACTCTTCCCCCATATCTTCCTCTGCTCGGAATAAATGGTGTCGGACTGGCATTTTCTGAAATGATTGTAATATGAAAGGATGGGAAAAGTGGAAAGTGTCGTTTTCTGTTCGTAAAGTCAATTGTCATCGTGAGTCATGTCGTCAGTTGAACAAGTCTTGGCCTGGGCACCATCGCTTGATATTTTCTTCGGTTATTGTAATCTCGGAGCTATGTTTCTTCCTTTTAATGCTTGTTTGAGTTGTGGTTCTATTGTTGGTTTAGTCCTCAGGAATGTTCTTATTTCCAATGATGTTACTAATTTCCATTGCGTATGGAAAAGTTGAATTGGTTGAAGACGTTCGAAGTAAAGTCCTGGGTTATGGTCGAATGGGATAATCTCGTAATTTTTGATGGTGGATGGTTCGTTACGCGTCATAGTCAGAGTCAGGAGACAAGTCAGTATGTAAAGTTTGAGGGCAATTCGGTCCATTATTTGCGTCTGTAATCTCAGTATAGTAGTTAGGTAAGTGTGCGTGTTTCAGTTTGTCTTGGTGTTTAACAATTATCCTATTGTCTGGTGTACTTAAAACTACGTTATTTAAATCAGTTACATCTATAATTTTATAAGGTATAGTATAATGTGGACTTAGTTTACTTACTCGAGGTTCTAATTGTACATATACCATATCTCCTACCTGAAAACTTACTGGACGGGCTTTTCGGTCGTAATAGTGTTTAGAGCGTAGTTTGGCGGATTTTAAATTATCTGAGGCTATGGCTTGTATTTCGTTGATTCTGATTATGAGTTCTTCAAGGTATGATCCATACGTTTTAAGTGTTTTCTCATCTGGAAATGAAGTCGGTGTCCTGGCTAATCTTCCAAATATTAATTCGTATGGTGTGAAATTAGTTGCTTCGTGTACAGAAGTATTATAAGAAAACATGGCGAATGGTATGAGGAGGTCCCAGTCTTCGTATTTATCCATATAATGTTTTAAATATTCTGTGAGTACGATGTGGCTTCTTTCCAATGATCCATTTGTTTGCGGTCGATATCCTGAAGTTGTAATCTGTTTAATTTTAAATATTTCTGAAAGTTGCGACATTAGTTTTCCTATAAAACTTGTTCCTCTGTCCGTAAGAATTGCACGTGGAGTTCCATAAATTGCAATGAAGTGCCGCGCGAACGCGTCTGCTATCGTTGTTGCTCGTATGTTTGGAATAGCTACTGCGATGCAATACTTTGTTAAGTTGTCTTGCATCGTTAAAATATACCGGTTTCCACTTGGTGTTTCAGGAAGAGGACCTACTGTATCCAGTGCAATCTTGTCGAAAGATTCCGCTGGCGTGTCAGTGATAAGCATTGGTTGACGTGTCTTGGCACGCACTAGTTTCTGTTGCTGACAGCTGGTGCATTTTCTTATATGATCTTGAATTTGTTCTCTCATGCCAGGCCAATGGTATCGTGCTCTTAAACGATTGTATGTTTTGGATATTCCTTTGTGTCCTCCTATTAAACTGTTGTGAGCCTCTTTGATTAGCTCCAAACGATCTGCTTCGGGTGGATTTTTAATAGTTGTATTACACAGTGTGATGTATATACCAGAATTGTGAAAAACCTTTTGTAAAATGTTATAAAATTGAAATGATGGTATATTATCGTGTCCGTCTCCTGAAATCGACATTCTGATCGCTGATATACCTGTCTGCATTAAAGCGATTTTTAATGCTTTTAATCCATTCATTAAATCTGTTTCTGTTACCTTTTCATGGTGGTGGTTCGTTGCAATAATGCTAAATATTTTGTATTGTCCTCTGTTGGTAATTAAAATCTTCCCTTTCTTCGGCTTTTCTTTAAGTAATTCATCCCTTGTTATTATACCAGTGTCTGCCAATAATTTGCTAATTGGATTATGGGTGTTACAATCAGCAGGTAAAAAGTGTACCAGGTGTCCTTTTTCGGAGGTGATTGTATTTGTTGTTTCGGTAATGATGGTTACGCGAGGTGTGAGGTTGTAGCAGGTATCAGGTCGGTCTTCTTCCGAACTGGTTGAACTTTCTGTTGACTGATGGAAGAGATACGATAGGTCGGGCACTAGGTCAGTAAGTACTGCTGGTGGGGCATCAGCTGTGCGTTCTATTATCTGAGGCACGTAAGCTGGTGGTTCTTTATTCCTTATCGCCGTTGGTTGTAAACATGGGGTGTTAACCGCTGAAGGTGATGATGTGAAAATTTCAGGAATATTTCTTCTTACTGTTATTTCTGCTGGTGTGATTTCCGAAAAGTCGATTAAACTTTTATCGATTATGGTTTCTATAAGTTCCGGTGCAGGGTCTATTTCTGTTGAATATCCTTTCGGTTGTGGTGCGATGCCATTATTAAATTCATCTCCTAACGTTTTTTCTGAGTCCAAGCTCGGTAAAAGTCGTTTATCTGATCCTGAAATTAGAGTGGAATGACTACCTGATGGTGTAGATTTATTTTTCGGAACGTTGGATTCATCCGATGAACTGGATTCCCATTCCTTATAAAACGGTTGGTGTCTTGATTTTCTTCTTGTTTCGTGAACTCTCTTTCCCACAGTGCTTACGTCTTGCTTCTTACCATATGAGTATCTTCTGTACGATGGATCGTTTTCCTTAGGAATGATAGGTAAGCAAACTGTTGGGTTTCTTGAAAGTGCGTCTGCATTCTTATTGGTTTTTCCTGCCTTATGGATTACTTCATATTCATATTCCATAAGTTTTAGTTTCCATTTTACTAATCTAGATGTAGGATCTTTGACGGAATGCAGCCAAACTAAAGGTCGGTGATCTGTTATCAAAGTAAATTTTTTACCGTAAATATAAGGCCTGAAATGTTGTACTGCGTAAACCATAGCAAGGCATTCCTTCTCAGTGGCGGAATAATTCTTTTCTGCTCCATTTAGTACTCTGGATGTATATGCGACGGGTAAATCTTTTCCAATTTCTCCCTGGCTGAGGACTGCTCCAATTGCAAATTCAGATGCATCGGTTGTGACTATAAAAGGTTTATTAAAATCTGGAAATTGTAAAATTGGGCGCTCGCAAAGCTCGTCGCGTAATTGCTCGAAACTATTTTGCTGTTCCGCGGTCCATACGAATCGAACTCCTTTTCCTAGTAAATTTGCCAAAGGTTTCGCTTTCTTGGAAAAATCCTTGATGAACCGTCGGTAATAACCTGCCAGTCCCAAAAATTGCTGAATGTTCTTCTGTGATCGTGGAACTGGGAAATTCTTTACCGCTTCCAGTTTCTTTAAGTCAGGTTTAACTCCATTAGCCGAGATTATATGACCCAGGTATGCCACCTCTTTCCGAAGAAATTGGCACTTGCTTGTTTGTAAGCTGAGTCCATGTTCTCGCAGTCGGTTTAATAATTTTCTGACCTTGATAGTGTGCTCCTGGAGTGATGAAGAATAAATTACAATGTCGTCCATGTATACAAACAATTCTGTTCCTTGAAGGCCGGATAAAACTTGATCCATAAGTCTTTGAAACGTTGGTGGTGCGTTTTTTAAACCAAAAGGCATTCTTGCAAATTCGTAATGCCCGTGTGGTGTGGTAAAAGCTGTTTTTTGTTGATCTTTGGAATTCATTTCGATCTGGTGAAATCCATTGGCAAGATCGAAAACTGAAAAGTACTTAGCGCCGCCTAAACGATCTAAGATTTCGGTTATTTGCGGAAGTGGATACCTGTCCCCTACGGTTTTATTGTTTAAAGCCCTGAAGTCAATGACCATGCGCCATCGCTTGGCACCGTCCGCGCCGGGTTTCTTTGGTACAATCCACAACGGAGAATTATATGGTGAAATGGATTTTTTAATTATACCTTCCGACAGCATAGCGTTCACTTGTCGCTGAATTTCCTCTTGATGCACGACTGGATACCTGTACTGTCGGGTATTAATCGGAATATCATCCGTGGTGTGTATTGAATGCTGAAAGTTTGGAACTTTTCCCAATTTATCTCCTGGTAAGAAAAATCTATCTGGAAATTCTTCTACCAATTCCAACACGTGTTGCCGTTCTTCGTAATTAAGATGTTTAAATTGCAGAGAGCTCTTGATTTTTGAAATTCTTTCTTGATTTCCTCTGAGCGGTTGAGCAGTAGAAAGATAATATTCTTCGTCCGACGAACTATTTTGACTGTAAGGAAATATTACCTGAGGATTCAGCTCAATTTCAATATCTTCCGTGTCGGTGTTACACGCGAACACTTGACATTTCCCTCCTCGGTTCGTTACTGCGGCTTCTCCAATATAGAGGTTTTTAGGAGTCTTAAGACGTGGCAGGTATCCTTCCCTTATCTTAGGGTTAGCAACCGATACCTCTATTTGCTGCATAGTACGAGCCGGGATGGTGTGCTTCGTCTTCGAAGTTGTCGGTTGAACGCGGTCGTAGTCCATAAAATTCGAAAATTTCCAGGGCCTCGTCGGTGTGTCCCGTAGCACTAAAGTCCTGTGGAAATACGAAATTTCTGCGTCCTCTTGTAAGAAGAAGGGGCTTCCTAAGAGTCCTTCTGAAGAAATAGGTAATTTTTCAACGACGTAAAATATTGCCGGCACTCCATTGAGATGCAGGGTCGTTGTACCTAAAGTGACGGTCGGTGTGGTGTTTAGGCCGGTTATCTCGATTTCTTCTCTAGAGGTTACGAGAGCCTTTTCACCTAATACCTTTTTTACAACCAAATTAACAGATGCTCCTCCATCGATGATGAATTCTCCTACTCCTTCTTCCAATTCCGGGACTTTGATCCTGATTCTCGGAGTGGGGATTTCCTTGATGAGGAGTCGTTCCTGTTTCGATCCTGGAATCGAACATATTTTCGACGAGCTTGATTTTGTTCGTTCATCGTCTCGTCTGCTCGATGAACGCGATCGAAGTTTAAATGATTCGTAATTTGTTGTGGGGTTGCGCGAGATGGTACGACAATCTTTTTACAGATTTTTCCGTCGTGACCTTTTTCTCCGCAATTCCAACAGAACAGTTGACTCGGATCCTTAGGTTTCCTTTTAAATTTCCTGAAATCGTCTTCACTTTCAGAAGAATACCTGAAGGGAGAAGGGGTCCTCGATGCAGTTCTTCGTCGAAGGATGAAAGCATCCGTCCTTGGCCTCCTATCTCTTTCCTCGTCTTCCGATTCCGATGGCCGTCGATCTCGATACCGGTGGTAATTAACAGGGCTTGGCGACGACGGGTAGGAAACATACCTGTCCTTTCGTCTGCGCTCTGTCCTGTAACTTTCGCGGCTGTTATCTCGAGAATACCTGACTGGCGAATTTTCCTCGTCCGTACGTCTGCGGTTCCTGAGACGTTTCTCGGTCCGAAGTACAGCATCGAAAGCATCCTCCAAGGTCTTGATATTTCTATTCCTGGATTCTACTCTCCAAGCGATTCTCTCCGGCAATCCTTCCAAAAAGTTTTCCAAAACATCCTCGTCTATTTGTCGAAGAATTTCTTCGTTATGAGAAGGATAACGATCCTGTGCGGCCGTTCGAGCAGATTGCCACAGCTGGGTTGTCCGATCCATGTATTTCGTCAAACTTTCGCTTTCCCTAATTCTCAGCTTAGCGATATCAGTTTGAAAATAAACCAGATCCTTACCAGGGGCAAAGCGTTTCTTCAAATATTTAAGTAACGCCTCGACCGATTCAAATTTGAGCTCTAAAGCACATCGCCTAGCCGGTCCAGCAAGTTTTGTTAAAACAATTGACAAAAACTGTGATTCAGTACCGCTAGGAATCAAAGCAAGTCCGTTTTGAACTGCCTGCGCGAAAATAATTAATGATGGATGTTCACCATCAAAAATAGGTATTTGAGCCGTTGCATTTTGAACGCAATTTTGTCTTGTCATAAGGGCTATGGAAGCAGATAAATCTTCCATACCCAGTCTAGACGTAGACTCGTCTCTATTTGCCATATTGCACGAATATTTTAAAAATTGCTTCCTTTCTTCAAATTTGTAACTACGAGTGATCCCACCGCTGTCACCAGTTTGTTACGAGCCGGGCGAGTGGCAGTACGAGACCGAATGCATTAATACAATTTTATTGCGAGAGCTAAGAATTGCAACGAGTTTAGGAATAATATCCAGGGAATTATATCCGGGGACCGGACTAACCTATAGGCTAACTATAGGGTCGCCGTATGCCCGTTAATAACGAAAGGCACCTCGCGGTACTTTCGCGTTAGTATAGCGGATCAGTCCCGTACCAAAGGATACGGGGGTACCGCCACTAACTAGTAGTAGGGGAAACTCCGGGGACCGGACTAATCTATAGCCGAACTATAGAGTCGCCGTATGCCCGTTAATAACGAAAGGCACCTCGCGGTACTTTCGCGTTAGTATAGCGGATCAGTCCCGTACCAAAGGATACGGGGGTACCGCCACTAACTAGTAGTAGGGGAAACTCCGGGGACCGGACTAATCTATAGCCGAACTATAGAGTCGCCGTATGCCCGTTAATAACGAAAAACCTTGCGGTGTTTTCGCGCTAGTATAGCAGATCAGTCCCGTACCAAAGGATACGGGGGTACCGCCACTAGCTAGTACTTGGGAAATGGAAATTGTTGCAATCCGTAGACTCTTTCTCTTCTCACAAAACACCCGTAACTTTAATTTTAAAAATCTTATTCACCCTGAGCGGTAAGAGTGAATAAGGGAGATCGTTGCCTTGTTACAATGAAGATTAAAGGAAGTAAATTGAAATAACTAAGACGTTTGAAATGTCACAATGTGAAATGTAAACATATATTCAAAGTTATAATCAATAGTGGTTCAAAATGCAATTACAATAGACAATTCTTAAATTCTAAACTTGCCGAAATTCACGCGTCGGTTCGCGGGGGTTTCACGTCTTATACCTACAATAGTCAAGCGAATGTAAAAGTCGTGACTTTTGAGTTTCTGTACCCTAAGTAACAGCGTGACGTTCTACTGAATACTGGACCCGAGGATTCAAAAAATGCCTCGTTTATATAGGGCTCGGTTTTGGAAAAACTGGGGAAAAATGAGTGGAGGTGGTAGGACTCTGGAAGGGATATTAGGGAACCAAGGCAGCATGGGATATGTCTTGCCAGGATTGTAAGGGATGGAAGTTTGTTTATACTAGTTTATCGGACAGTGGCCGTGTACGGCGAGACCCCTTCGGTTTACATCTCTACGTAAATTTTCTAACGGTCGACTGGTATCAGACGAAAAATAAAAGGTTCAGGGCCGCATAAAATAAAAGATTTTCAGGGCCGTGTGTAACACATATATGTTTCTAAGACTATATAGAAGCAATATATACAAAGATTTCAACCGTCTACGTGTTCCAATCATTGTTCTACTTGTCGAAAGTTACAAATAATTTCCGATAAAGGATTAACAATGGGACTCATTGTTCACTTAAACTTGAAGAACAAAAAATTGGCGAATGTACTGTTTGGATGCTTTGCATATAAGTTTCTTAGATTATATAGAAGCAATATATACAAAGATTTCAACCGTCTACCTGTTCCATTCATTGTTCTGCTTGTCGAAAATTACAAATAATTTCCTTTAAAGGATTAACAATGGGGCTCGTTGTTCACTTAAACTTGAAGAACAATAAATTGGCGAATTTTACTGTTTGGATGCTTTGCATATATGTTTCTTAGACTATTTAGAAGCAATATATACAAAGATTTCACCCGTCTACCTGTACTATTCATTGTTCTACTTGTAGAAATTTACAAATAATTTCCTTTAAAGGATTAACAATGGGGCTCGTAGTTCACTTAAACTTGAAGAACAAAAAATTGGCGAATGGTACTGTTTGGATGCTATGCATATATGTTTCTTATACTATATAGAAGCAATATATACAAAGATTTCACCCGTCTACCTGTTCCATTCATTGTTCTACTTGTCGAAATTTACAAATAATTTCCTTTAAAGGATTAACAATGGGGCTCGTTGTTCACTTAAACTTGAAGAACAAAAAATTGGCGAATTGTACAGTTTGGATGCTTTGAATATATGTTTCTTAGGTTATTTAGAAGCAATATATAGAAAGATTTCACCCGTCTACCTGTACTATTCATTGTTCTACTTGTAGAAAGTTACAAATAATTTCCATTTCATGATTATCAATGGGGCTCGCTGTTCACTTAAACTTGAAGATCAAAAAATTGGCGATTATTACTGTTTAGATGCTTTGCATATAGGTTTCTTAGACTATATAGAAGCAACATATACAAAGATTTCAACCGTCTACCTGTTCTATTCATTGTTCTACTTGTAGAAAGTTACAAATAATTTCCGTTTCATGATTATCAATGGGGCTCGTTGTTCACTTAAACTTGAAGAACAAAAAATTGGCGAATGGTACTGTTTGGATGCTTTGCGTATATGTTTCTTAGACTATATGGAAGCAATATATACAAAGATTTTAACCGTCTACGTGTTCGAATCATTGTTCAACTTGTAGAAAGTTACAATTAATTTCCGTTTTAGGATTAACAATGGGGCTCGTAGTTCACTTAAACTTGAAGAACACAAAATTGGCGAATGGTACTGTTTGGATGCTTTGCGTACATGTTTCTTAGACTATATGGAAGCAATATATACAAAGATATCAACCGTCTACGTGTTCCAATCATTGTTCTACTTGTCGAAATTTACAAATAATCTCCTTTAAAGGATTAACAATGGGTCTCGTAGTTCACTTAAACTTGAAGAACAAAAAATTGGCGAATTGTACTGTTTGGATGCTTTGCATATATGTTTCTTAGACTATTTAGAAGCAATATATAGAAATATTTCACCCGTCTACCTGTACTATTCAATGTTCTACTTGTAGAAAGTTACAAATAATTTCCATTTCATGATTATCAATGGGGCTCGCTGTTCACTTAAACTTGAAGATCAAAAAATTGGCGATTGTTACTGTTTAGATGCTTTGCATATATGTTTCTTAGACTATTTAGAAGCAATATATAGAAAGATTTCACCCGTCTACCTGTACTATTCATTGTTCTACTTGTAGAAAGTTACAAATAATTTCCATTTCATGATTATCAATGGGGTTCGCTGTTCACTTAAACTTGAAGAACAAAAAATTGGCGATTGTTACTGTTTAGATGCTTTGCATATAGGTTTCGTAGACTATATAGAAGCAACATATACAAAGATTTCAACCGTCTACCTGATCCATTCATTGTTCTACTTGTCGAAATTTACAAATAATTTCCTTTAAAGGATTAACAATGGGGCACGTAGTTCACTTAAACTTGAAGAACAAAAAATTGGCGTATGGTACTATTTGGATGCTTTGCATATATGTTTCTTAGATTATATAGAAGCAATATATACAAAGATTTCAACCGTCTACCTGTTCCATTCATTGTTCTACTTGTCGAAAGTTACAAATAATTTCCGATAAAGGATTAACCATTGGGGCTCATTGTTCACTTAAACTTGAAGAACAATAAATTGGCGAATTGTACTGTTTGGATGCTTTGCATATATGTTTCTAAGACTATATAGAAGCAATATATACAAAGATTTCAACCGTCTACGTGTTCCAATCATTGTTCTACTTGTCGAAAGTTACAAATAATTTCCGATAAAGGATTAACAATGGGACTCATTGTTCACTTAAACTTGAAGAACAAAAAATTGGCGAATGTACTGTTTGGATGCTTTGCATATAAGTTTCTTAGATTATATAGAAGCAATATATACAAAGATTTCAACCGTCTACCTGTTCCATTCATTGTTCTGCTTGTCGAAAATTACAAATAATTTCCTTTAAAGGATTAACAATGGGGCTCGTTGTTCACTTAAACTTGAAGAACAATAAATTGGCGAATTTTACTGTTTGGATGCTTTGCATATATGTTTCTTAGACTATTTAGAAGCAATATATACAAAGATTTCACCCGTCTACCTGTACTATTCATTGTTCTACTTGTAGAAATTTACAAATAATTTCCTTTAAAGGATTAACAATGGGGCTCGTAGTTCACTTAAACTTGAAGAACAAAAAATTGGCGAATGGTACTGTTTGGATGCTATGCATATATGTTTCTTATACTATATAGAAGCAATATATACAAAGATTTCACCCGTCTACCTGTTCCATTCATTGTTCTACTTGTCGAAATTTACAAATAATTTCCTTTAAAGGATTAACAATGGGGCTCGTTGTTCACTTAAACTTGAAGAACAAAAAATTGGCGAATTGTACAGTTTGGATGCTTTGAATATATGTTTCTTAGGTTATTTAGAAGCAATATATAGAAAGATTTCACCCGTCTACCTGTACTATTCATTGTTCTACTTGTAGAAAGTTACAAATAATTTCCATTTCATGATTATCAATGGGGCTCGCTGTTCACTTAAACTTGAAGATCAAAAAATTGGCGATTATTACTGTTTAGATGCTTTGCATATAGGTTTCTTAGACTATATAGAAGCAACATATACAAAGATTTCAACCGTCTACCTGTTCTATTCATTGTTCTACTTGTAGAAAGTTACAAATAATTTCCGTTTCATGATTATCAATGGGGCTCGTTGTTCACTTAAACTTGAAGAACAAAAAATTGGCGAATGGTACTGTTTGGATGCTTTGCATATATGTTTCTTAGATTATATAGAAGCAATATATTCAAAGATTTCAACCGTCTACCTGTTCCATTCATTGTTCTACTTGTCGAAAATTACAAATAATTTCCTTTAAAGGATTAACAATGGGGCTCGTTGTTCACTTAAACTTGAAGAACAAAAAATTGGCGAATGGTACTATTTTGATGCTTTGCATATATATTTCTTAGACTATATAGAAGCAATATATACATTGATTTCAACCGTCTACCTGTTCCATTCATTGTTCTACTTGTCGAAAGTTACAAATAATTTCCGATGAAGGATTAACCATTGGGGCTCATTGTTCACTTAAACTTGAAGAACAAAAAATTGGCGAATTCTACTGTTTGGATGCTTTGCATATATGTTTCTTAGACTATATAGAAGCAATATATACAAAGATTTCAACCGTCTACCTGTTCCATTCATTGTTCTACTTGTCGAAAATTACAAGTAATTTCCGATAAAGGATTAACCATTGGGGCTCATTGTTTACTTAAACTTGAAGAACAAAAAATTGGCGAATTGTACTGTTTGGACGCTATGCATACATGTTTCTTACACTATATAGAAGCAATTTATACAATGATTTCAACAGTCTACCTGTTCCATTCATTGTTCTACTTGTCGAAATATACAAATAATTTCCTTTAAAGGAATAACAATGGGGCTGGTAGTTCACTTAAACTTGAAGAACAAAAAATTGGCGAATTGTACTGTTTGGATGCTTTGCGTATATGTTTCTTAGACTATTTAGAAGCAATATATAGAAAGATTTCACCCGTCTACCTGTTCTATTCATTGTTCTACTTGTCGAAAATTACATATAATTTCCGATAAAGGATTAACCATTGGGGCTCATTGTTAACTTAAACTTGAAGAACAAAAAATTGGCGAATGGTACTGTTTGGATGCTTTGCGTACATGTTTGTTAGACTATATGGAAGCAATATATACAAAGATTTCAACCGTCTACCTGTTCCATTCATTGTTCTACTTGTCGAAAGTTACAAATAATTTCCAATAAAGGATTAACCATTGGGGCTCGTTGTTCACTTAAACTTGAAGAACAAAAAATTGGCGAATGGTACTGCTTGGATGCTTTGCATATATGTTTCTTAGACTATATAGAAGCAATATATACATTGATTTCAACCGTCTACCTGTTCCATTCATTGTTCTACTTGTCGCAAGTAACAAATAATTTCCGTTAAAGTATAAACAATGGGACTCGTAGTTCACTTAAACTTGATGAAAAAAAATTGGCGAATTGTACTGTTTGGATGCTTTGCATATATGTTTCTTAGACTATATAGAAGCAATATATACATTGATTTCAACCGTCTACCTGTTCCATTCATTGTTCTACTTGTCGCAAGTAACAAATAATTTCCGTTAAAGTATAAACTATGGGACTCGTAGTTCACTTAAACTTGATGAAAAAAAATTGGCGAATTGTACTGTTTGGATGCTTTGCATATATGTTTCTTAGACTATATAGAAGCAATATATACAAAGATTTCAACCGTGTACCTGTTCCATTCATTGTTCTACTTGTCGAAATTTACAAATAATTTCCGATAAAGGATTAACCATTGGGGCTCATTGTTCACTTAAACTTGAAGACCAAAAAATTGGCGACTGGTACTGTTTGGATGCTTTGCATATATGTTTCTTAGACTATATAGAAGCAATATATACATTGATTTCAACCGTCTACCTGTTCCATTCATTGTTCTACTTGTCGAAAGTTACAAATAATTTCCGATGAAGGATTAACCATTGGGGCTCATTGTTCACTTAAACTTGAAGAACAAAAAATTGGCGAATTCTACTGTTTGGATGCTTTGCATATATGTTTCTTAGACTATATAGAAGCAATATATACAAAGATTTCAACCGTCTACCTGTTCCATTCATTGTTCTACTTGTCGAAAATTACAAGTAATTTCCGATAAAGGATTAACCATTGGGGCTCATTGTTTACTTAAACTTGAAGAGCAAAAAATTGGCGAATTGTACTGTTTGGACGCTATGCATATATGTTTCTTAGACTATATAGAAGCAATTTATACAATGATTTCAACAGTCTACCTGTTCCATTCATTGTTCTACTTGTCGAAATTTACAAATAATTTCCTTTAAAGGATTAACAATGGGGCTGGTAGTTCACTTAAACTTGAAGAACAAAAAATTGGCGAATTGTACTGTTTGGATTCTTTGCATATATGTTTCTTAGACTATACAGAAGCAATATATACAATGATTTCAACAGTCTACCTGTTCCATTCATTGTTCTACTTGTCGAAATTTACAAATAATTTCCTTTAAAGGATTAACAATGGGTCTCGTTGTTTACTTAAACTTGAAGAACAAAAAATTGGCGAAAGGTACTGTTTGGATGCTTTGCATATATGATTCTTAGATTATGTAGAAGCAATATATACAAAGATTTCAACCGTCTACCTGTTCCATTCATTGTTCTACTTGTCGAAAATTACAAATAATTTCCGATAAAGGATTAACCATTGGGGCTCATTGTTCACTTAAACTTGAAGACCAAAAAATTGGCGACTGGTACTGTTTGGATGCTTTGCATATATGTTTCTTAGACTATATAGAAGCAATATATACATTGATTTCAACCGGCTACCTGTTCCATTCATTGTTCTACTTGTCGCAAGTTACAAATAATTTCCGTTAAAGTATTAACAATGGGGCTCGTAGTTCACTTAAACTTGAAGATCAAATAATTGGCGAATTGTACTGTTTGGATTCTTTGCATATATGTTTCTTAGACTATACAGAAGCAATATATACAATGATTTCAACCGTCTACGTATTCCATTCATTGTTCTACTTGCCGAAATTTACAAATAATTTCCGTTAAAGTATTAACAATGGGGCTCGTAGTTCACTTAAACTTGAAGATCAAAAAATTGGCGATTGTTACTGTTTAGATGCTTTGCATATAGGTTTCTTAGACTATATAGAAGCAACATATACAAAGATTTCAACCGTCTACCTGTTCTATTCATTGTTCTACTTGTAGAAAGTTACAAATAATTTCCGTTTCATGATTATCAATGGGGCTCGTTGTTCACTTAAACTTGAAGAACAAAAAATTGGCGAATGGTACTGTTTGGATGCTTTGCATATATGTTTCTTAGATTATATAGAAGCAATATATTCAAAGATTTCAACCGTCTACCTGTTCCATTCATTGTTCTACTTGTCGAAAATTACAAATAATTTCCTTTAAAGGATTAACAATGGGGCTCGTTGTTCACTTAAACTTGAAGAACAAAAAATTGGCGAATGGTACTGTTTTGATGCTTTGCATATATATTTCTTAGACTATATAGAAGCAATATATACATTGATTTCAACCGTCTACCTGTTCCATTCATTGTTCTACTTGTCGAAAGTTACAAATAATTTCCGATAAAGGATTAACCATTGGGGCTCGTTGTTCACTTAAACTTGAAGAACAAAAAATTGGCGAATGGTACTGCTTGGATGCTTTGCATATATGTTTCTTAGACTATATAGAAGCAATATATACATTGATTTCAACCGGCTACCTGTTCCATTCATTGTTCTACTTGTCGCAAGTTACAAATAATTTCCGTTAAAGTATTAACAATGGGGCTCGTAGTTCACTTAAACTTGAAGATCAAATAATTGGCGAATTGTACTGTTTGGATTCTTTGCATATATGTTTCTTAGACTATACAGAAGCAATATATACAATGATTTCAACACTCTACCTGTTCCATTCATTGTTCTACTTGTCGAAATTTACAAATAATTTCCTTTAAAGGATTAACAATGGGGCTCGTAGTTCACTTAAACTTGAAGATCAAAAAATTGGCGAATGGTACTGTTTGGATGCTTTGCATATATGTATCTTAGATTATATAGTAGCAATATATACGAAGATTTCAACCGTCTACCTGTTCCATTCATTGTTCTACTTGTCGCAAGTAACAAATAATTTCCTTTAAAAGATTAACAATGGGGCTCGTTGTTCACTTAAACTTGAAGAACAATAAATTGGCGAATTGTATTGTTTGGATGCTTTGCATATATGTTTCTTAGACTACATAGACGCAATATATACAAAGATTTCAACCGTCTACCTGTTCCATTCATTGTTCTACTTGTCGAAATTTACAAATAATTTCCTTTAAAGGATTAACAATGGGGCTCGTTGTTCACTTAAACTTGAAGAACAAAAAATTGGCGAATGGTACTGCTTGGATGCTTTGCATATATGTTTCTTAGACTATATAGAAGCAATATATACATTGATTTCAACCGGCTACCTGTTCCATTCATTGTTCTACTTGTCGCAAGTTACAAATAATTTCCGTTAAAGTATTAACAATGGGGCTCATTGTTCACTTAAACTTGAAGAACAAAAAATTGGCGAATGGTACTGTTTGGATGCTTTGCATATATGATTCTTAGATTATATAGAAGCAATATATACAAAGATTTCAACCGTCTACCTGTTCCATTCATTGTTCTACTTGTCGAAAATTACAAATAATTTCCGATAAAGGATTAACCATTGGGGCTCATTGTTCACTTAAACTTGAAGACCAAAAAATTGGCGACTGGTACTGTTTGGATGCTTTGCATATATGTTTCTTAGACTATATAGAAGCAATATATACATTGATTTCAACCGTCTACCTGTTCCATTCATTGTTCTACTTGTCGAAAGTTACAAATAATTTCCGATGAAGGATTAACCATTGGGGCTCATTGTTCACTTAAACTTGAAGAACAAAAAATTGGCGAATTCTACTGTTTGGATGCTTTGCATATATGTTTCTTAGACTATATAGAAGCAATATATACAAAGATTTCAACCGTCTACCTGTTCCATTCATTGTTCTACTTGTCGAAAATTACAAGTAATTTCCGATAAAGGATTAACCATTGGGGCTCATTGTTTACTTAAACTTGAAGAGCAAAAAATTGGCGAATTGTACTGTTTGGACGCTATGCATATATGTTTCTTAGACTATATAGAAGCAATTTATACAATGATTTCAACAGTCTACCTGTTCCATTCATTGTTCTACTTGTCGAAATTTACAAATAATTTCCTTTAAAGGATTAACAATGGGGCTGGTAGTTCACTTAAACTTGAAGAACAAAAAATTGGCGAATTGTACTGTTTGGATTCTTTGCATATATGTTTCTTAGACTATACAGAAGCAATATATACAATGATTTCAACAGTCTACCTGTTCCATTCATTGTTCTACTTGTCGAAATTTACAAATAATTTCCTTTAAAGGATTAACAATGGGTCTCGTTGTTTACTTAAACTTGAAGAACAAAAAATTGGCGAAAGGTACTGTTTGGATGCTTTGCATATATGATTCTTAGATTATGTAGAAGCAATATATACAAAGATTTCAACCGTCTACCTGTTCCATTCATTGTTCTACTTGTCGAAAATTACAAATAATTTCCGATAAAGGATTAACCATTGGGGCTCATTGTTCACTTAAACTTGAAGACCAAAAAATTGGCGACTGGTACTGTTTGGATGCTTTGCATATATGTTTCTTAGACTATATAGAAGCAATATATACATTGATTTCAACCGGCTACCTGTTCCATTCATTGTTCTACTTGTCGCAAGTTACAAATAATTTCCGTTAAAGTATTAACAATGGGGCTCGTAGTTCACTTAAACTTGAAGATCAAATAATTGGCGAATTGTACTGTTTGGATTCTTTGCATATATGTTTCTTAGACTATACAGAAGCAATATATACAATGATTTCAACCGTCTACGTATTCCATTCATTGTTCTACTTGCCGAAATTTACAAATAATTTCCGTTAAAGTATTAACAATGGGGCTCGTAGTTCACTTAAACTTGAAGATCAAATAATTGGCGAATTGTACTGTTTGGATTCTTTGCATATATGTTTCTTAGACTATACAGAAGCAATATATACAATGATTTCAACCGTCTACGTATTCCATTCATTGTTCTACTTGCCGAAATTTACAAATAATTTCATTTAAAGGATTAACAATGGGGCTCGTAGTTCACTTAAACTTGAAGAACAAAAAATTGGCAAATGGTACTGTTTGGATGCTTTGAATATATGTTTCTTAGATTATATAGAAGCAATATATACAAAGATTTCAACCGTGTACCTGTTCCATTCATTGTTTTACTTGTCGAAAATTACAAGTAATTTCCGATAAAGGATTAACCATTGGGGCTCATTGTTTACTTAAACTTGAAGAGCAAGAAATTGGCGAATTCTACTGTTTGGATGCTTTGCATATATGTTTCTTAGACTATATAGAAGCAATATATACAAAGATTTCACCCGTCTACCTGTTCCATTCATTGTTCTACTTGTCGAAATTTACAAATAATTTCCTTTAAAGGATTAACAATGGGGCTCGTAGTTCACTTAAACTTGAAGAACAAAAAATTGGCAAATGGTACTGTTTGGATGCTTTGAATATATGTTTCTTAGATTATATAGAAGCAATATATACAAAGATTTCAACCGTCTACCTGTACTATTCATTGTTCTACTTGTAGAAATTTACAAATAATTTCCTTTAAAGGATTAACAATGGGGCTCGTAGTTCACTTAAACTTGAAGAACAAAAAATTGGCGAATGGTACTGTTTGGATGCTATGCATATATGTTTCTTATACTATATAGAAGCAATATATACAAAGATTTCACCCGTCTACCTGTTCCATTCATTGTTCTACTTGTCGAAATTTACAAATAATTTCCTTTAAAGGATTAACAATGGGGCTCGTTGTTCACTTAAACTTGAAGAACAAAAAATTGGCGAATTGTACAGTTTGGATGCTTTGAATATATGTTTCTTAGGTTATTTAGAAGCAATATATAGAAAGATTTCACCCGTCTACCTGTACTATTCATTGTTCTACTTGTAGAAAGTTACAAATAATTTCCATTTCATGATTATCAATGGGGCTCGCTGTTCACTTAAACTTGAAGATCAAAAAATTGGCGATTATTACTGTTTAGATGCTTTGCATATAGGTTTCTTAGACTATATAGAAGCAACATATACAAAGATTTCAACCGTCTACCTGTTCTATTCATTGTTCTACTTGTAGAAAGTTACAAATAATTTCCGTTTCATGATTATCAATGGGGCTCGTTGTTCACTTAAACTTGAAGAACAAAAAATTGGCGAATGGTACTGTTTGGATGCTTTGCATATATGTTTCTTAGATTATATAGAAGCAATATATTCAAAGATTTCAACCGTCTACCTGTTCCATTCATTGTTCTACTTGTCGAAAATTACAAATAATTTCCTTTAAAGGATTAACAATGGGGCTCGTTGTTCACTTAAACTTGAAGAACAAAAAATTGGCGAATGGTACTATTTTGATGCTTTGCATATATATTTCTTAGACTATATAGAAGCAATATATACATTGATTTCAACCGTCTACCTGTTCCATTCATTGTTCTACTTGTCGAAAGTTACAAATAATTTCCGATGAAGGATTAACCATTGGGGCTCATTGTTCACTTAAACTTGAAGAACAAAAAATTGGCGAATTCTACTGTTTGGATGCTTTGCATATATGTTTCTTAGACTATATAGAAGCAATATATACAAAGATTTCAACCGTCTACCTGTTCCATTCATTGTTCTACTTGTCGAAAATTACAAGTAATTTCCGATAAAGGATTAACCATTGGGGCTCATTGTTTACTTAAACTTGAAGAACAAAAAATTGGCGAATTGTACTGTTTGGACGCTATGCATACATGTTTCTTACACTATATAGAAGCAATTTATACAATGATTTCAACAGTCTACCTGTTCCATTCATTGTTCTACTTGTCGAAATATACAAATAATTTCCTTTAAAGGAATAACAATGGGGCTGGTAGTTCACTTAAACTTGAAGAACAAAAAATTGGCGAATTGTACTGTTTGGATGCTTTGCGTATATGTTTCTTAGACTATTTAGAAGCAATATATAGAAAGATTTCACCCGTCTACCTGTTCTATTCATTGTTCTACTTGTCGAAAATTACATATAATTTCCGATAAAGGATTAACCATTGGGGCTCATTGTTAACTTAAACTTGAAGAACAAAAAATTGGCGAATGGTACTGTTTGGATGCTTTGCGTACATGTTTGTTAGACTATATGGAAGCAATATATACAAAGATTTCAACCGTCTACCTGTTCCATTCATTGTTCTACTTGTCGAAAGTTACAAATAATTTCCAATAAAGGATTAACCATTGGGGCTCGTTGTTCACTTAAACTTGAAGAACAAAAAATTGGCGAATGGTACTGCTTGGATGCTTTGCATATATGTTTCTTAGACTATATAGAAGCAATATATACATTGATTTCAACCGTCTACCTGTTCCATTCATTGTTCTACTTGTCGCAAGTAACAAATAATTTCCGTTAAAGTATAAACAATGGGACTCGTAGTTCACTTAAACTTGATGAAAAAAAATTGGCGAATTGTACTGTTTGGATGCTTTGCATATATGTTTCTTAGACTATATAGAAGCAATATATACATTGATTTCAACCGTCTACCTGTTCCATTCATTGTTCTACTTGTCGCAAGTAACAAATAATTTCCGTTAAAGTATAAACTATGGGACTCGTAGTTCACTTAAACTTGATGAAAAAAAATTGGCGAATTGTACTGTTTGGATGCTTTGCATATATGTTTCTTAGACTATATAGAAGCAATATATACAAAGATTTCAACCGTGTACCTGTTCCATTCATTGTTCTACTTGTCGAAATTTACAAATAATTTCCGATAAAGGATTAACCATTGGGGCTCATTGTTCACTTAAACTTGAAGACCAAAAAATTGGCGACTGGTACTGTTTGGATGCTTTGCATATATGTTTCTTAGACTA
Source organism: Cerceris ruficornis (assembly GCA_963989415.1). Taxonomy (NCBI): domain Eukaryota; kingdom Metazoa; phylum Arthropoda; class Insecta; order Hymenoptera; family Crabronidae; genus Cerceris; species Cerceris ruficornis. The sequence goes on from CAXDIW010000076.1 coordinate 2,398,191, forward strand.
TATAGAAGCAATATATACATTGATTTCAACCGTCTACCTGTTCCATTCATTGTTCTACTTGTCGAAAATTACAAGTAATTTCCGATAAAGGATTAACCATTGGGGCTCATTGTTTACTTAAACTTGAAGAGCAAAAAATTGGCGAATTGTACTGTTTGGACGCTATGCATATATGTTTCTTAGACTATATAGAAGCAATTTATACAATGATTTCAACAGTCTACCTGTTCCATTCATTGTTCTACTTGTCGAAATTTACAAATAATTTCCTTTAAAGGATTAACAATGGGGCTGGTAGTTCACTTAAACTTGAAGAACAAAAAATTGGCGAATTGTACTGTTTGGATTCTTTGCATATATGTTTCTTAGACTATACAGAAGCAATATATACAATGATTTCAACAGTCTACCTGTTCCATTCATTGTTCTACTTGTCGAAATTTACAAATAATTTCCTTTAAAGGATTAACAATGGGTCTCGTTGTTTACTTAAACTTGAAGAACTAAAAATTGGCGAAAGGTACTGTTTGGATGCTTTGCATATATGATTCTTAGATTATGTAGAAGCAATATATACAAAGATTTCAACCGTCTACCTGTTCCATTCATTGTTCTACTTGTCGAAAATTACAAATAATTTCCGATAAAGGATTAACCATTGGGGCTCATTGTTCACTTAAACTTGAAGACCAAAAAATTGGCGACTGGTACTGTTTGGATGCTTTGCATATATGTTTCTTAGACTATATAGAAGCAATATATACATTGATTTCAACCGGCTACCTGTTCCATTCATTGTTCTACTTGTCGCAAGTTACAAATAATTTCCGTTAAAGTATTAACAATGGGGCTCGTAGTTCACTTAAACTTGAAGATCAAATAATTGGCGAATTGTACTGTTTGGATTCTTTGCATATATGTTTCTTAGACTATACAGAAGCAATATATACAATGATTTCAACCGTCTACGTATTCCATTCATTGTTCTACTTGCCGAAATTTACAAATAATTTCCGTTAAAGTATTAACAATGGGGCTCGTAGTTCACTTAAACTTGAAGATCAAAAAATTGGCGATTGTTACTGTTTAGATGCTTTGCATATAGGTTTCTTAGACTATATAGAAGCAACATATACAAAGATTTCAACCGTCTACCTGTTCTATTCATTGTTCTACTTGTAGAAAGTTACAAATAATTTCCGTTTCATGATTATCAATGGGGCTCGTTGTTCACTTAAACTTGAAGAACAAAAAATTGGCGAATGGTACTGTTTGGATGCTTTGCATATATGTTTCTTAGATTATATAGAAGCAATATATTCAAAGATTTCAACCGTCTACCTGTTCCATTCATTGTTCTACTTGTCGAAAATTACAAATAATTTCCTTTAAAGGATTAACAATGGGGCTCGTTGTTCACTTAAACTTGAAGAACAAAAAATTGGCGAATGGTACTGTTTTGATGCTTTGCATATATATTTCTTAGACTATATAGAAGCAATATATACATTGATTTCAACCGTCTACCTGTTCCATTCATTGTTCTACTTGTCGAAAGTTACAAATAATTTCCGATAAAGGATTAACCATTGGGGCTCGTTGTTCACTTAAACTTGAAGAACAAAAAATTGGCGAATGGTACTGCTTGGATGCTTTGCATATATGTTTCTTAGACTATATAGAAGCAATATATACATTGATTTCAACCGGCTACCTGTTCCATTCATTGTTCTACTTGTCGCAAGTTACAAATAATTTCCGTTAAAGTATTAACAATGGGGCTCGTAGTTCACTTAAACTTGAAGATCAAATAATTGGCGAATTGTACTGTTTGGATTCTTTGCATATATGTTTCTTAGACTATACAGAAGCAATATATACAATGATTTCAACACTCTACCTGTTCCATTCATTGTTCTACTTGTCGAAATTTACAAATAATTTCCTTTAAAGGATTAACAATGGGGCTCGTAGTTCACTTAAACTTGAAGATCAAAAAATTGGCGAATGGTACTGTTTGGATGCTTTGCATATATGTATCTTAGATTATATAGTAGCAATATATACGAAGATTTCAACCGTCTACCTGTTCCATTCATTGTTCTACTTGTCGCAAGTAACAAATAATTTCCTTTAAAAGATTAACAATGGGGCTCGTTGTTCACTTAAACTTGAAGAACAATAAATTGGCGAATTGTATTGTTTGGATGCTTTGCATATATGTTTCTTAGACTACATAGACGCAATATATACAAAGATTTCAACCGTCTACCTGTTCCATTCATTGTTCTACTTGTCGAAATTTACAAATAATTTCCTTTAAAGGATTAACAATGGGGCTCGTTGTTCACTTAAACTTGAAGAACAAAAAATTGGCGAATGGTACTGCTTGGATGCTTTGCATATATGTTTCTTAGACTATATAGAAGCAATATATACATTGATTTCAACCGGCTACCTGTTCCATTCATTGTTCTACTTGTCGCAAGTTACAAATAATTTCCGTTAAAGTATTAACAATGGGGCTCATTGTTCACTTAAACTTGAAGAACAAAAAATTGGCGAATGGTACTGTTTGGATGCTTTGCATATATGATTCTTAGATTATATAGAAGCAATATATACAAAGATTTCAACCGTCTACCTGTTCCATTCATTGTTCTACTTGTCGAAATTTACAAATAATTTCCTTTAAAGGATTAACAATGGGTCTCGTTGTTTACTTAAACTTGAAGAACAAAAAATTGGCGAAAGGTACTGTTTGGATGCTTTGCATATATGATTCTTAGATTATGTAGAAGCAATATATACAAAGATTTCAACCGTCTACCTGTTCCATTCATTGTTCTACTTGTCGAAAATTACAAATAATTTCCGATAAAGGATTAACCATTGGGGCTCATTGTTCACTTAAACTTGAAGACCAAAAAATTGGCGACTGGTACTGTTTGGATGCTTTGCATATATGTTTCTTAGACTATATAGAAGCAATATATACATTGATTTCAACCGGCTACCTGTTCCATTCATTGTTCTACTTGTCGCAAGTTACAAATAATTTCCGTTAAAGTATTAACAATGGGGCTCGTAGTTCACTTAAACTTGAAGATCAAATAATTGGCGAATTGTACTGTTTGGATTCTTTGCATATATGTTTCTTAGACTATACAGAAGCAATATATACAATGATTTCAACCGTCTACGTATTCCATTCATTGTTCTACTTGCCGAAATTTACAAATAATTTCCGTTAAAGTATTAACAATGGGGCTCGTAGTTCACTTAAACTTGAAGATCAAATAATTGGCGAATTGTACTGTTTGGATTCTTTGCATATATGTTTCTTAGACTATACAGAAGCAATATATACAATGATTTCAACCGTCTACGTATTCCATTCATTGTTCTACTTGCCGAAATTTACAAATAATTTCATTTAAAGGATTAACAATGGGGCTCGTAGTTCACTTAAACTTGAAGAACAAAAAATTGGCAAATGGTACTGTTTGGATGCTTTGAATATATGTTTCTTAGATTATATAGAAGCAATATATACAAAGATTTCAACCGTGTACCTGTTCCATTCATTGTTTTACTTGTCGAAAATTACAAGTAATTTCCGATAAAGGATTAACCATTGGGGCTCATTGTTTACTTAAACTTGAAGAGCAAGAAATTGGCGAATTCTACTGTTTGGATGCTTTGCATATATGTTTCTTAGACTATATAGAAGCAATATATACAAAGATTTCACCCGTCTACCTGTTCCATTCATTGTTCTACTTGTCGAAATTTACAAATAATTTCCTTTAAAGGATTAACAATGGGGCTCGTAGTTCACTTAAACTTGAAGAACAAAAAATTGGCAAATGGTACTGTTTGGATGCTTTGAATATATGTTTCTTAGATTATATAGAAGCAATATATACAAAGATTTCAACCGTCTACCTGTACTATTCATTGTTCTACTTGTAGAAATTTACAAATAATTTCCTTTAAAGGATTAACAATGGGGCTCGTAGTTCACTTAAACTTGAAGAACAAAAAATTGGCGAATGGTACTGTTTGGATGCTATGCATATATGTTTCTTATACTATATAGAAGCAATATATACAAAGATTTCACCCGTCTACCTGTTCCATTCATTGTTCTACTTGTCGAAATTTACAAATAATTTCCTTTAAAGGATTAACAATGGGGCTCGTTGTTCACTTAAACTTGAAGAACAAAAAATTGGCGAATTGTACAGTTTGGATGCTTTGAATATATGTTTCTTAGGTTATTTAGAAGCAATATATAGAAAGATTTCACCCGTCTACCTGTACTATTCATTGTTCTACTTGTAGAAAGTTACAAATAATTTCCATTTCATGATTATCAATGGGGCTCGCTGTTCACTTAAACTTGAAGATCAAAAAATTGGCGATTATTACTGTTTAGATGCTTTGCATATAGGTTTCTTAGACTATATAGAAGCAACATATACAAAGATTTCAACCGTCTACCTGTTCTATTCATTGTTCTACTTGTAGAAAGTTACAAATAATTTCCGTTTCATGATTATCAATGGGGCTCGTTGTTCACTTAAACTTGAAGAACAAAAAATTGGCGAATGGTACTGTTTGGATGCTTTGCATATATGTTTCTTAGATTATATAGAAGCAATATATTCAAAGATTTCAACCGTCTACCTGTTCCATTCATTGTTCTACTTGTCGAAAATTACAAATAATTTCCTTTAAAGGATTAACAATGGGGCTCGTTGTTCACTTAAACTTGAAGAACAAAAAATTGGCGAATGGTACTATTTTGATGCTTTGCATATATATTTCTTAGACTATATAGAAGCAATATATACATTGATTTCAACCGTCTACCTGTTCCATTCATTGTTCTACTTGTCGAAAGTTACAAATAATTTCCGATGAAGGATTAACCATTGGGGCTCATTGTTCACTTAAACTTGAAGAACAAAAAATTGGCGAATTCTACTGTTTGGATGCTTTGCATATATGTTTCTTAGACTATATAGAAGCAATATATACAAAGATTTCAACCGTCTACCTGTTCCATTCATTGTTCTACTTGTCGAAAATTACAAGTAATTTCCGATAAAGGATTAACCATTGGGGCTCATTGTTTACTTAAACTTGAAGAACAAAAAATTGGCGAATTGTACTGTTTGGACGCTATGCATACATGTTTCTTACACTATATAGAAGCAATTTATACAATGATTTCAACAGTCTACCTGTTCCATTCATTGTTCTACTTGTCGAAATATACAAATAATTTCCTTTAAAGGAATAACAATGGGGCTGGTAGTTCACTTAAACTTGAAGAACAAAAAATTGGCGAATTGTACTGTTTGGATGCTTTGCGTATATGTTTCTTAGACTATTTAGAAGCAATATATAGAAAGATTTCACCCGTCTACCTGTTCTATTCATTGTTCTACTTGTCGAAAATTACATATAATTTCCGATAAAGGATTAACCATTGGGGCTCATTGTTAACTTAAACTTGAAGAACAAAAAATTGGCGAATGGTACTGTTTGGATGCTTTGCGTACATGTTTGTTAGACTATATGGAAGCAATATATACAAAGATTTCAACCGTCTACCTGTTCCATTCATTGTTCTACTTGTCGAAAGTTACAAATAATTTCCAATAAAGGATTAACCATTGGGGCTCGTTGTTCACTTAAACTTGAAGAACAAAAAATTGGCGAATGGTACTGCTTGGATGCTTTGCATATATGTTTCTTAGACTATATAGAAGCAATATATACATTGATTTCAACCGTCTACCTGTTCCATTCATTGTTCTACTTGTCGCAAGTAACAAATAATTTCCGTTAAAGTATAAACAATGGGACTCGTAGTTCACTTAAACTTGATGAAAAAAAATTGGCGAATTGTACTGTTTGGATGCTTTGCATATATGTTTCTTAGACTATATAGAAGCAATATATACATTGATTTCAACCGTCTACCTGTTCCATTCATTGTTCTACTTGTCGCAAGTAACAAATAATTTCCGTTAAAGTATAAACTATGGGACTCGTAGTTCACTTAAACTTGATGAAAAAAAATTGGCGAATTGTACTGTTTGGATGCTTTGCATATATGTTTCTTAGACTATATAGAAGCAATATATACAAAGATTTCAACCGTGTACCTGTTCCATTCATTGTTCTACTTGTCGAAATTTACAAATAATTTCCGATAAAGGATTAACCATTGGGGCTCATTGTTCACTTAAACTTGAAGACCAAAAAATTGGCGACTGGTACTGTTTGGATGCTTTGCATATATGTTTCTTAGACTATATAGAAGCAATATATACATTGATTTCAACCGTCTACCTGTTCCATTCATTGTTCTACTTGTCGAAAGTTACAAATAATTTCCGATGAAGGATTAACCATTGGGGCTCATTGTTCACTTAAACTTGAAGAACAAAAAATTGGCGAATTCTACTGTTTGGATGCTTTGCATATATGTTTCTTAGACTATATAGAAGCAATATATACAAAGATTTCAACCGTCTACCTGTTCCATTCATTGTTCTACTTGTCGAAAATTACAAGTAATTTCCGATAAAGGATTAACCATTGGGGCTCATTGTTTACTTAAACTTGAAGAGCAAAAAATTGGCGAATTGTACTGTTTGGACGCTATGCATATATGTTTCTTAGACTATATAGAAGCAATTTATACAATGATTTCAACAGTCTACCTGTTCCATTCATTGTTCTACTTGTCGAAATTTACAAATAATTTCCTTTAAAGGATTAACAATGGGGCTGGTAGTTCACTTAAACTTGAAGAACAAAAAATTGGCGAATTGTACTGTTTGGATTCTTTGCATATATGTTTCTTAGACTATACAGAAGCAATATATACAATGATTTCAACAGTCTACCTGTTCCATTCATTGTTCTACTTGTCGAAATTTACAAATAATTTCCTTTAAAGGATTAACAATGGGTCTCGTTGTTTACTTAAACTTGAAGAACTAAAAATTGGCGAAAGGTACTGTTTGGATGCTTTGCATATATGATTCTTAGATTATGTAGAAGCAATATATACAAAGATTTCAACCGTCTACCTGTTCCATTCATTGTTCTACTTGTCGAAAATTACAAATAATTTCCGATAAAGGATTAACCATTGGGGCTCATTGTTCACTTAAACTTGAAGACCAAAAAATTGGCGACTGGTACTGTTTGGATGCTTTGCATATATGTTTCTTAGACTATATAGAAGCAATATATACATTGATTTCAACCGGCTACCTGTTCCATTCATTGTTCTACTTGTCGCAAGTTACAAATAATTTCCGTTAAAGTATTAACAATGGGGCTCGTAGTTCACTTAAACTTGAAGATCAAATAATTGGCGAATTGTACTGTTTGGATTCTTTGCATATATGTTTCTTAGACTATACAGAAGCAATATATACAATGATTTCAACCGTCTACGTATTCCATTCATTGTTCTACTTGCCGAAATTTACAAATAATTTCCGTTAAAGTATTAACAATGGGGCTCGTAGTTCACTTAAACTTGAAGATCAAAAAATTGGCGATTGTTACTGTTTAGATGCTTTGCATATAGGTTTCTTAGACTATATAGAAGCAACATATACAAAGATTTCAACCGTCTACCTGTTCTATTCATTGTTCTACTTGTAGAAAGTTACAAATAATTTCCGTTTCATGATTATCAATGGGGCTCGTTGTTCACTTAAACTTGAAGAACAAAAAATTGGCGAATGGTACTGTTTGGATGCTTTGCATATATGTTTCTTAGATTATATAGAAGCAATATATTCAAAGATTTCAACCGTCTACCTGTTCCATTCATTGTTCTACTTGTCGAAAATTACAAATAATTTCCTTTAAAGGATTAACAATGGGGCTCGTTGTTCACTTAAACTTGAAGAACAAAAAATTGGCGAATGGTACTGTTTTGATGCTTTGCATATATATTTCTTAGACTATATAGAAGCAATATATACATTGATTTCAACCGTCTACCTGTTCCATTCATTGTTCTACTTGTCGAAAGTTACAAATAATTTCCGATAAAGGATTAACCATTGGGGCTCGTTGTTCACTTAAACTTGAAGAACAAAAAATTGGCGAATGGTACTGCTTGGATGCTTTGCATATATGTTTCTTAGACTATATAGAAGCAATATATACATTGATTTCAACCGGCTACCTGTTCCATTCATTGTTCTACTTGTCGCAAGTTACAAATAATTTCCGTTAAAGTATTAACAATGGGGCTCGTAGTTCACTTAAACTTGAAGATCAAATAATTGGCGAATTGTACTGTTTGGATTCTTTGCATATATGTTTCTTAGACTATACAGAAGCAATATATACAATGATTTCAACACTCTACCTGTTCCATTCATTGTTCTACTTGTCGAAATTTACAAATAATTTCCTTTAAAGGATTAACAATGGGGCTCGTAGTTCACTTAAACTTGAAGATCAAAAAATTGGCGAATGGTACTGTTTGGATGCTTTGCATATATGTATCTTAGATTATATAGTAGCAATATATACGAAGATTTCAACCGTCTACCTGTTCCATTCATTGTTCTACTTGTCGCAAGTAACAAATAATTTCCTTTAAAAGATTAACAATGGGGCTCGTTGTTCACTTAAACTTGAAGAACAATAAATTGGCGAATTGTATTGTTTGGATGCTTTGCATATATGTTTCTTAGACTACATAGACGCAATATATACAAAGATTTCAACCGTCTACCTGTTCCATTCATTGTTCTACTTGTCGAAATTTACAAATAATTTCCTTTAAAGGATTAACAATGGGGCTCGTTGTTCACTTAAACTTGAAGAACAAAAAATTGGCGAATGGTACTGCTTGGATGCTTTGCATATATGTTTCTTAGACTATATAGAAGCAATATATACATTGATTTCAACCGGCTACCTGTTCCATTCATTGTTCTACTTGTCGCAAGTTACAAATAATTTCCGTTAAAGTATTAACAATGGGGCTCATTGTTCACTTAAACTTGAAGAACAAAAAATTGGCGAATGGTACTGTTTGGATGCTTTGCATATATGATTCTTAGATTATATAGAAGCAATATATACAAAGATTTCAACCGTCTACCTGTTCCATTCATTGTTCTACTTGTCGAAAATTACAAATAATTTCCGATAAAGGATTAACCATTGGGGCTCATTGTTCACTTAAACTTGAAGACCAAAAAATTGGCGACTGGTACTGTTTGGATGCTTTGCATATATGTTTCTTAGACTATATAGAAGCAATATATACATTGATTTCAACCGTCTACCTGTTCCATTCATTGTTCTACTTGTCGAAAGTTACAAATAATTTCCGATGAAGGATTAACCATTGGGGCTCATTGTTCACTTAAACTTGAAGAACAAAAAATTGGCGAATTCTACTGTTTGGATGCTTTGCATATATGTTTCTTAGACTATATAGAAGCAATATATACAAAGATTTCAACCGTCTACCTGTTCCATTCATTGTTCTACTTGTCGAAAATTACAAGTAATTTCCGATAAAGGATTAACCATTGGGGCTCATTGTTTACTTAAACTTGAAGAGCAAAAAATTGGCGAATTGTACTGTTTGGACGCTATGCATATATGTTTCTTAGACTATATAGAAGCAATTTATACAATGATTTCAACAGTCTACCTGTTCCATTCATTGTTCTACTTGTCGAAATTTACAAATAATTTCCTTTAAAGGATTAACAATGGGGCTGGTAGTTCACTTAAACTTGAAGAACAAAAAATTGGCGAATTGTACTGTTTGGATTCTTTGCATATATGTTTCTTAGACTATACAGAAGCAATATATACAATGATTTCAACAGTCTACCTGTTCCATTCATTGTTCTACTTGTCGAAATTTACAAATAATTTCCTTTAAAGGATTAACAATGGGTCTCGTTGTTTACTTAAACTTGAAGAACAAAAAATTGGCGAAAGGTACTGTTTGGATGCTTTGCATATATGATTCTTAGATTATGTAGAAGCAATATATACAAAGATTTCAACCGTCTACCTGTTCCATTCATTGTTCTACTTGTCGAAAATTACAAATAATTTCCGATAAAGGATTAACCATTGGGGCTCATTGTTCACTTAAACTTGAAGACCAAAAAATTGGCGACTGGTACTGTTTGGATGCTTTGCATATATGTTTCTTAGACTATATAGAAGCAATATATACATTGATTTCAACCGGCTACCTGTTCCATTCATTGTTCTACTTGTCGCAAGTTACAAATAATTTCCGTTAAAGTATTAACAATGGGGCTCGTAGTTCACTTAAACTTGAAGATCAAATAATTGGCGAATTGTACTGTTTGGATTCTTTGCATATATGTTTCTTAGACTATACAGAAGCAATATATACAATGATTTCAACCGTCTACGTATTCCATTCATTGTTCTACTTGCCGAAATTTACAAATAATTTCCGTTAAAGTATTAACAATGGGGCTCGTAGTTCACTTAAACTTGAAGATCAAATAATTGGCGAATTGTACTGTTTGGATTCTTTGCATATATGTTTCTTAGACTATACAGAAGCAATATATACAATGATTTCAACCGTCTACGTATTCCATTCATTGTTCTACTTGCCGAAATTTACAAATAATTTCATTTAAAGGATTAACAATGGGGCTCGTAGTTCACTTAAACTTGAAGAACAAAAAATTGGCAAATGGTACTGTTTGGATGCTTTGAATATATGTTTCTTAGATTATATAGAAGCAATATATACAAAGATTTCAACCGTGTACCTGTTCCATTCATTGTTTTACTTGTCGAAAATTACAAGTAATTTCCGATAAAGGATTAACCATTGGGGCTCATTGTTTACTTAAACTTGAAGAGCAAGAAATTGGCGAATTCTACTGTTTGGATGCTTTGCATATATGTTTCTTAGACTATATAGAAGCAATATATACAAAGATTTCAACCGTGTACCTGTTCCATTCATTGTTTTACTTGTCGAAAATTACAAGTAATTTCCGATAAAGGATTAACCATTGGGGCTCATTGTTTACTTAAACTTGAAGAACAAAAAATTGGCGAATTGTACATTTTGGATGCTTTGAATATATGTTTCTTAGGTTATTTAGAAGCAATATATAGAAAGATTTCACCCGTCTACCTGTACTATTCATTGTTCTACTTGTAGAAAGTTACAAATAATTTCCATTTCATGATTATCAATTGGGCTCGCTGTTCACTTAAACTTGAAGATCAAAAAATTGGCGATTGTTACTGTTTAGATGCTTTGCATATAGGTTTCTTAGACTATATAGAAGCAACATATACAAAGATTTCAACCGTCTACCTGTTCTATTCATTGTTCTACTTGTAGAAAGTTACAAATAATTTCCGTTTCATGATTATCAATGGGGCTCGTTGTTCACTTAAACTTGAAGAACAAAAAATTGGCGAATGGTACTGTTTGGATGCTTTGCATATATGTTTCTTAGATTATATAGAAGCAATATATTCAAAGATTTCAACCGTCTACCTGTTCCATTCATTGTTCTACTTGTCGAAAATTACAAATAATTTCCTTTAAAGGATTAACAATGGGGCTCGTTGTTCACTTAAACTTGAAGAACAAAAAATTGGCGAATGGTACTGTTTTGATGCTTTGCATATATATTTCTTAGACTATATAGAAGCAATATATACATTGATTTCAACCGTCTACCTGTTCCATTCATTGTTCTACTTGTCGAAAGTTACAAATAATTTCCGATAAAGGATTAACCATTGGGGCTCGTTGTTCACTTAAACTTGAAGAACAAAAAATTGGCGAATGGTACTGCTTGGATGCTTTGCATATATGTTTCTTAGACTATATAGAAGCAATATATACATTGATTTCAACCGGCTACCTGTTCCATTCATTGTTCTACTTGTCGCAAGTTACAAATAATTTCCGTTAAAGTATTAACAATGGGGCTCGTAGTTCACTTAAACTTGAAGATCAAATAATTGGCGAATTGTACTGTTTGGATTCTTTGCATATATGTTTCTTAGACTATACAGAAGCAATATATACAATGATTTCAACAGTCTACCTGTTCCATTCATTGTTCTACTTGTCGAAATTTACAAATAATTTCCTTTAAAGGATTAACAATGGGTCTCGTTGTTTACTTAAACTTGAAGAACAAAAAATTGGCGAAAGGTACTGTTTGGATGCTTTGCATATATGATTCTTAGATTATATAGAAGCAATATATACAAAGATTTCAACCGTCTACCTGTTCCATTCATTGTTCTACTTGTCGAAAATTACAAATAATTTCCGATAAAGGATTAACCATTGGGGCTCATTGTTCACTTAAACTTGAAGACCAAAAAATTGGCGAATGGTACTGTTTGGATGCTTTGCATATATGTTTCTTAGACTATATAGAAGCAATATATACATTGATTTCAACCGGCTACCTGTTCCATTCATCGTTCTACTTGTCGCAAGTTACAAATAATTTCCGTTAAAGTATTAACAATGGGGCTCGTAGTTCACTTAAACTTGAAGATCAAATAATTGGCGAATTGTACTGTTTGGATTCTTTGCATATATGTTTCTTAGACTATACAGAAGCAATATATACAATGATTTCAACAGTCTACCTGTTCCATTCATTGTTCTACTTGTCGAAATTTACAAATAATTTCCTTTAAAGGATTAACAATGGGTCTCGTTGTTTACTTAAACTTGAAGAACAAAAAATTGGCGAAAGGTACTGTTTGGATGCTTTGCATATATGATTCTTAGATTATATAGAAGCAATATATACAAAGATTTCAACCGTCTACCTGTTCCATTCATTGTTCTACTTGTCGAAAGTTACAAATAATTTCCGATAAAGGATTAACCATTGGGGCTCGTTGTTCACTTAAACTTGAAGAACAAAAAATTGGCGAATGGTACTGCTTGGATGCTTTGCATATATGTTTCTTAGACTATATAGAAGCAATATATACATTGATTTCAACCGGCTACCTGTTCCATTCATTGTTCTACTTGTCGCAAGTTACAAATAATTTCCGTTAAAGTATTAACAATGGGGCTCGTAGTTCACTTAAACTTGAAGATCAAATAATTGGCGAATTGAACTGTTTGGATTCTTTGCATATATGTTTCTTAGACTATACAGAAGCAATATATACAATGATTTCAACAGTCTACCTGTTCCATTCATTGTTCTACTTGTCGAAATTTACAAATAATTTCCTTTAAAGGATTAACAATGGGTCTCGTTGTTTACTTAAACTTGAAGAACAAAAAATTGGCGAAAGGTACTGTTTGGATGCTTTGCATATATGATTCTTAGATTATATAGAAGCAATATATACAAAGATTTCAACCGTCTACCTGTACTATTCATTGTTCTACTTGTAGAAAGTTACAAATAATTTCCGTTTCGTGATTATCAATGGGGCACGTTGTTCACTTACACTTGAAGAACAAAAAATTGGCGAATTGTACTGTTTAGATGCTTTGCATATATGTTTCTTAGACTATATAGAAGCAATATATACATTGATTTCAACCGTCTACCTGTTCCATTCATTGTTCTACTTGTCGAAATTTACAAATAATTTCCTTTAAAGGATTAACAATGGGGCTCGTAGTTCACTTAAACTTGAAGAACAAAAAATTGGCGAATTGTACTGTTTGGATGCTTTGCATATTTGTTTCGCAGACTATATAGAAACAATATATACAATGATTTCAACCGTCTACCTGTTCCATTCATTGTTCTACTTGTCGAAATTTACAAATAATTTCCTTTAAAGGATTAACAATGGGGCTCGTAGTTCACTTAAACTTGAAGAACAAAAAATTAGCGAACGGTACTGTTTGGATGCTTTGCGTACATGTTTCTTAGACTATATGGAAGCAATATATACAAAGATTTCAACCGTCTACGTGCTCCAATCATTGTTCTACTTGTCGAAACTTACAAATAATTTTCTTTAAAGGATTAACAATGGGGCTCGTTGTTCACTTAAACTTGAAGAACAATAAATTGGCGAATTGTACTGTTTGGATGCTTTGCATATATGTTTCTTAGACTATATAGAAGCAATATATACAAAGATTTCGACCGTCTACCTGTTCCATTCATTGTTCTCTCTTGTCGAAAGTTACAAATAATTTCCGATAAAGGATTAACAATGGGGCTCATTGTTCACTTAAACTTGAAGAACAAAAAATTGGCGAATGCTACTGTTTGGATGCTTTGCATATATGTTTCTTAGACTATATGGAAGCAATATATACAAAGATTTCAACCGTCTACCTGTTCCATTCATTGTTCTACTTGTCGAAAGTTACAAATAATTTCCGATAACGGATTAACCATTGGGGCTCGTAGTTCACTTAAACATGAAGATGAAATAATTGGCGAATTGTACTGTTTGGATGCTTTGCATATATGTTTCTTAGATTATAAAGAAGCAATATATACAAAGATTTCAACCGTCTACCTGTTCCATTCATTGTTCTACTTGTCGAAATTATCAAATAATTTCCTTTTATGGATTAACAATGGGGCTCGTTGTTCACTTAAACTTGAAGAACAAAAAATTGGCGAATGGTACTGTTTGGATGCTTTGCATATATGTTTCTTAGACTATTTAGATGCAATATATAGAAAGATTTCATCCGTCTACCTGTACTATTCATTGTTCTACTTGTAGAAAGTTACAAATAATTTCCATTTCATGATTATCAATGGGGATCGTAGTTCACTTAAACTTGAAGAACAAAAAATTGGCGAATTGTACTGTTTGGATGTTTTGCATATATGTTTCTTATACTATATAGAAGCAATATATACAAAGATTTCAACCGTCTACCTGTTCTATTCATTGTTCTACTTGTAGAAAGTTACAAATAATTTCCATTTCATGATTATCAATGGGGCTCGTAGTTCACTTAAACTTGAAGAACAAAAAATTGGCGAATGGTACTGTTTGGATGCTTTGCATATATGTTTCATAGACTATATAGAAGCAATATATACAAAAATTTCAACCGTCTACCAGTTCCATTCATTGTTCTACTTGTCGAAAGTTACAAATAATTTCCTTTAAAGGATTAACAATGGGGCTCGTAGTTCACTTAAACTTGAAGAACAAAAAATTGGCGAACGGTACTGTTTGGATGCTTTGCGTACATGTTTCTTAGACTATATGGAAGCAATATATACAAAGATTTCAACCGTCTACGTGTTCCAATCATTGTTCTACTTGTCGAAATTTACAAATAATTTTCTTTAAAGGATTAACAATGGGGCTCGTAGTTCACTTAAACTTGAAGAACAAAAAATTGGCGAACGGTACTGTTTGGATGCTTTGCGTACATGTTTCTTAGACTATATGGAAGCAATATATACAAAGATTTCAACCGTCTACGTGTTCCAATCATTGTTCTACTTGTAGAAAGTTACAATTAATTTCCGTTAAAGGATTAACAATGGGGCTCGCTGTTCACTTAAACTTGAAGATCAAAAAATTGACGATTGTTACTGTTTAGATGCTTTGCATATAGGTTTCTTAGACTATATAGAAGCAACATATACAAAGATTTCAACCGTCTACGTGTTCCAATCATTGTTCTACTTGTCGAAATTTACAAATAATTTTCTTTAAAGGATTAACAATGGGGCTCGTTGTTCACTTAAACTTGAAGAACAATAAATTGGCGAATTGTACTGTTTGGATGCTTTGCATATATGTTTCTTAGACTATATAGAAGCAATATATACAAAGATTTCGACCGTCTATCTGTTCCATTCATTGTTCTACTTGTCGAAAGTTACAAATAATTTCCGATAAAGGATTAACAATGGGGCTCATTGTTCACTTAAACTTGAAGAACAAAAAATTGGCGAATGCTACTGTTTGGATGCTTTCCATATATGTTTCTTAGACTATTTAGATGTAATATATAGAAAGATTTCACCCGTCTACCTGTACTATTCATTGTTCTACTTGTAGAAAGTTACAAATAATTTCCATTTCATGATTATCAATGGGGCTCGTAGTTCACTTAAACTTGAAGAACAAAAAATTGGCGAATTGTACTGTTTGGATGCTTTGCATATTTGTTTCGCAGACTATATAGAAAGAATATATACAATGATTTCAACCGTCTACATGATCCATTCATTGTTCTACTTGTCGAAATTTACAAATAATTTCCTTTAAAGGATTAACAATGGGGCTCGTAGTTCACGTAAACATGAAGATGAAATAATTGGCGTATTGTACTGTTTGGATGCTTTGCATATATGTAGGAGTCTGTGCGTGAGTGAATCGTGTGTGTGGTGAAACAGTATCGCCGGAGTCGGAACAGATGAAAGAATGCATGTAAGACTGAGAGAGTGTGTGTGTCGAGTGACTGAGGAGCAGTCGACGACGAACGATCGAGTGAACGAGAAGTGTTTCCAATGCGAATTGTATTGTTAGTCATTCCTTTTTATATTAGTTTTTAAATATATTAACGTAGAAATACAATCGGTGTAACGTTCATCACATACCTCTGCACCGCCCATTCCTACATTTGGGGGCTCGTCCTGGATTTAAAAAATAATAAAAGTGAAGACAACGACAATACAAAAGTAAAAGTTATTAAGTTGCAAGTTCAAGTTGTTAAGTTGCAAGTTCAAGTTGTAAAGTTGTAAAAGTTGTGAAGATGGCGGAAGCACTTCAAGATCAAGACTCGAGAAGACAGAGTTCCGACGAAGAAGGTGACCAAACTATCATTAATAGGACGGTTCACGAAGAGATCATCAATTTATCAGAAGAACAAATTGATAAAATGAAGGTGAAACAGCTACGAGAAGAGTTGGAGAAGCTACAACTACCTGTAATAGGTAAGAGGTCAGAACTACGCGAAAGACTGAAGGCGTATGTTAAGAAAAGCAAGTCTTGTACCGATGATGAAGAAACGGACGAAGAAGATGACGCAGATTCTGACGAAGATGTGGAAGAGCAGTATACAGAAGTAGAAAGGCAACCACGTGCTGCGTCGTTATTCACTATCCGCGATGTTGAGGAAAGTCTCGAGCGATTTTCGGGAGATAACCAGGTCTCAGTGATCAAGTGGGTGTCAGATTTTGAAGATACGGCGAAACTTCTGCAGTGGAATGATTTGCAAAAGTTTATTTACGGGAAGCGAATGTTGCAAGGATCTGCCAAACAATTTATAGGCACGGAAAAAGGTGTTACGTCCTGGACAATTCTTAAAAGAAGGCTGACACGTGAATTCAAAATCGACATCAGTAGCGCAGCGATTCATGCGCAGTTATCAAAAAGAAAGAGACTACCGAAAGAAAGTGCGCGTCAATACGTCTACGCGATGCAGGAAATAGCGGCTGTCGCTAAGGTGGAAGAAAAGGCCTTGATTGAACACGTCATCAATGGTATTATGGACGACGAATGCAACAAAGTAATCCTATACCAGTCGCGATCACTGAAGGATTTAAAGAGAAATTTAGAGACCTACGACGCTATGAAAGAAAAAATGAAATCTGCACGCAGGCTGGATAGAAACAGTAAAGACGGTTGGAAAGAAAAGAAGTCGTCATCGTCAGCTATAGAAAAGAAAAATAGGTGTTATTCGTGCGGTTCAGCGGATCATGACATAAGAGTATGCCCAGAAAAAGCAAAAGGACCGAAATGCTTTCGATGTAATGAGTTCGGACACATCGCGATAAACTGTAAAAAACGAGTGAATTGCATCGTGAGTTCTACGGAACTGAAGGAAGTGATAATTCGTGGAAAAAAATTGAACGCCCTGATAGACTCTGGGAGCGATATCTCCTTAATACGCGAAGATAAACTTCGAGAAGTAGGATCGGTTCCACTTAGTAATACCGTTGCGTGTATCACGGGAGTGGGCAATGCCACCGTTCGAGTGCTCGGCACTTTTGAAGAACAAATAAATATCGACAGTGACGCGTATCCGATGAAAATGTTTGTGGTACCATTTAAATCAGTGCCATACGAATGCATTCTTGGGAGAGACTTTTTAAAGAATGTTGAACTGTGTATCTCAAAGGGACGTATAATGAAAATAAACAAAGTGCATGTAAGTGATGCTGCAGATAGCGAAGGTAACCGAAAGGACGAACGAATTACGCAAGACAATAGCGAAACGATGACGGTGGAAGGACAACTGGGAGCGGTTTTTATTGTAAATCAGCGTGAGTTGGATGTTGCAAATCAATTTGTAAGTGAAGTCGAAGAAATGGTTCAAAATTATGATCCCGCGACGCATGTATCGACGACTATCGAAACTCAGATTAGGCTATGCGATAATACGCCGGTTGCGTCGAGACCGCGTAGATTAGCTCCGCGAGAGAAGGAGGTGTTGAATAAACAGATCACGGAATGGCTCGAAGAAGGTGTCATCCGACCTAGTAGGAGTGAATGGGCCAGTCCGATTGTTATTGTACCGAAAAAGGACGGAAGTAGTAGAATCTGTGTAGACTACCGGCAATTAAATAGAAAAATAATTCGTGATCACTTTCCAATGCCACTAATCGAAGATTGTATCGATGATTTAGTTGATAGGCGGGTGTTTTCAGTAATCGATCTGAAAAATGGATTTTTCCATGTACCGGTGGAAGAAAACAGTAGGAGATTCACTTCATTCGTAACACCCGAAGGACAATTCGAGTTTAATAAAACACCTTTTGGTTTATGCAATAGCCCAGCTAGTTTTTTGCGCTTTATTGCCGAAGTATTCCACGATCTGATACGAAAGAAAGTTGTATTTACATACGTAGACGACATAATTGTACCGGGAGTAGATAACTCGGATGCTCTTTCAAAATTAAAATTAACATTGAACGTTGCGGCCAAAAACGGATTGCAGATTAACTGGCATAAGTGTCAATTTTTAAAACGACGGGTGGAATTTTTGGGACACCAAATAGAAGACGGGAAAGTTGCGCCTAGCGAGACAAAGATGTTGGCTGTACGACGGTTTCCAACACCGCAAAATTGCAAACAAGTGCAAAGATTCTTAGGTTTAACTGGTTTTTTTAGGAAGTTTGTACAAAATTATAGTAAGATAGCGCGAGTGTTGTCGGATTTAACACGAAAAGATGCGAAATTTGTATGGACGAATGAATGTGAGCGTGCGTTTATAATACTTAAGAAGGTGCTCGTCTCGAAGCCCGTGTTACGTATCTTTGATCCTACAGCTGTTACTGAATTACATACCGATGCTAGTAAACATGGTTACGGCGCGATTTTGTTGCAACGACAGCCAAACGAGAAAGCGCTACATCCAGTTTATTTTTATAGTAGGAAGACCTCCGAGGCAGAAAAACAATACCATTCATATGAATTGGAAGTTTTAGCTGTAATTAACGCGGTTAAGAAATTGCGAGTGTATCTGTTAGGCGTCAAATTTAAATTGATAACGGATTGCGATGCGCTTACGAAAACATTAGCCAAAAAGACTTTGTCAGCCAAAATTGCACGTTGGGCATTATTCTTGCAGGATTATGAATTCGAAGTAGAACACCGGCAGGGTAGTAAGCTCGCGCACGTAGACGCGCTCAGCCGCGTGCCAGTTCTGTTAGTCACTAATACTTTAACAGCGATAGTGAAAGAAAAGCAATCAACCGACGAAAAGATACGCGCGATTCGAGTTATCGTGGAACAAGGAGCGTACGATGACTATGCCATCGAAAATGATATTTTGATAAAGCGAAAAGCAAGCGCGAATTTAGTTGTAGTACCGAAAAGTTTAGAAATAGAAATTATTAAAGGGGCGCACGATAATGGACATTTTGGTGTGACGAAAATGGTGAAAGCGATTGAAGGTGAATTTTACATTCCCCACTTAGAGGAAAAGGCGAGAAAGTATATAGACTGTTGTGTTCCGTGTCTGTTGGCTGAGAAAAAGCGGGGTAAGAAAGAAGGACTTTTGATGCCGATTCCTAAAGATGATACTCCGTTAAATACATATCACGTTGATCATGTGGGACCAATGAGTGCAACAAGCAAGTTGTATAAGCACATTTTCGTGGTGATTGATGGATTCTCCAAGTTTGCGTGGTTATATCCGACCAAAACAACGAATGTTCGCGAGGTGCTAACGCGATTGAAAGATCAACAAAAGATTTTTGGTAATCCAGCGCGTATAATTAGCGACAGAGGACCAGCGTTCACGTCAGACGGTTTCCGAGAATATTGTGAGGAGGAAGGGATCAAGCACGTCCTTATCACGACGGGAGTACCAAGGGGGAACGGCCAAGCCGAAAGAATTATTAGGACCCTGATACCTATACTCACGAAGCTTTCGTTAGACAGTCCTACTCAATGGTATCGTCATGTCGACAGAGTGCAGCGTTGCCTAAACAGCACGTATCAAAGGAGCATAGCAAGAACACCGTTCGAAGTCCTTTTCGGAACGAAGATGAAACAGAAAGAGGATATTGCGATCAAGTCGTTAATAGAGGAAGAAGCTGTCCAAATGTTTGACGAAGAAAGAAATAAAATTCGGGTTCTAGCTAAAGAAAAGATACTAGCCATTCAAGAAGAGAATCGCAAACAACATAATAAACGTTGTAAACAGGCTACGCGATATAAAGCAGGTGACATTGTTTTTATTAAAAGAACACAATTTGGACCTACCATGAAAATTAAGACAAAGTATCTAGGACCGTATAAAGTTCATAAAGATATTGGAAGTCAACGATATGAAGTGACTCGTGTGGGAGAAGGAGAAGGACCGCGACTTACCACCACAGCAGCGGATTATATGAAATTATACAAACCGGAAGATTCTTTATCATCTTCGGGGACCGAAGATATGCAGGATGGCCGAGTGTAGGAGTCTGTGCGTGAGTGAATCGTGTGTGTGGTGAAACAGTATCGCCGGAGTCGGAACAGATGAAAGAATGCATGTAAGACTGAGAGAGTGTGTGTGTCGAGTGACTGAGGAGCAGTCGACGACGAACGATCGAGTGAACGAGAAGTGTTTCCAATGCGAATTGTATTGTTAGTCATTCCTTTTTATATTAGTTTTTAAATATATTAACGTAGAAATACAATCGGTGTAACGTTCATCACATACCTCTGCACCGCCCATTCCTACATATATGTTTCTTAGATTATATAGAAGCAATATATACAATGATTTCAACCGTCTACCTGTTCCATTCATTGTTCTACTTGTCGAAAGTTACAAATAATTTCCGTTAAGGGATTAACAATGGGGATCGTAGTTTACTTAAACATGAAGAACAAAAAATTGGCGAATTGTACTGTTTGGATGCTTTGCATATATGTTTCTTAGACTATATAGAAACAATATATACAATGATTTCAACAGTCTACCTGTTCCATTCATTGTTCTACTTGTCGAAATTTACAAATAATTTTCTTTAAAGGATTAACAATGGGGCTCGTAGTTCACTTAAACTTGAAGAACAAAAAATTGGCGAATGGTTCTGTTTGGATGCTTTGCATATATGTTTCTTAGACTATTTAGATGCAATATATAGAAAGATTTCACCCGTCTACCTGTACTATTCATTGTTCTACTTGTAGAAAGTTACAAATAATTTCCATTTCATGATTATCAATGGGGCTCGTAGTTCACTTAAACTTGAAGAACAAAAAATTGGCGAATTGTACTGTTTGGATGCTTTGCATATATGTTTCTTATACTATATAGAAGCAATATATACAAAGATTTCAACCGTCTACCTGTTCTATTCATTGTTCTACTTGTAGAAAGTTACAAATAATTTCCATTTCATGATTATCAATGGGGCTCGTAGTTCACTTAAACTTGAAGAACAAAAAATTGGCGAATTGTACTGTTTGGATGCTTTGCATATATGTTTCTTAGACTATATAGAAGCAATATATACAATGATTTCAACAGTCTACCTGTTCCATTCATTGTTCTACTTGTCGAAAGTTACAAATAATTTCCGATAACGGATTAACCATTGGGGCTCATTGTTCACTTAAACTTGAAGATAAAAAAATTGGCGAATGTTACTGTTTAGATGCTTTGCATATAAGTTTCTTAGACTATATAGAAGCAACATATACAAAGATTTCAACCGTCTACCTGTTCTATTCATTGTTCTACTTGTAGAAAGTTACAAATAATTTCCGTTTCATGATTATCAATGGGGCTCGTAGTTCACTTAAACTTGAAGAACAAAAAATTGGCGAATGGTACTGTTTGGATGCTTTGCATATATGTTTCTTAGACTATATAGAAGCAATATATACAAAAATTTCAACCGTCTACCAGTTCCATTCATTGTTCTACTTGTCGAAAGTTACAAATAATTTCCTTTAAAGGATTAACAATGGGGCTCGTAGTTCACTTAAACTTGAAGAACAAAAAATTAGCGAACGGTACTGTTTGGATGCTTTGCGTACATGTTTCTTAGACTATATGGAAGCAATATATACAAAGATTTCAACCGTCTACGTGTTCCAATCATTGTTCTACTTGTCGAAATTTACAAATAATTTTCTTTAAAGGATTAACAATGGGGCTCGTTGTTCACTTAAACTTGAAGAACAATAAATTGGCGAATTGTACTCTTTGGATGCTTTGCATATATGTTTCTTAGACTATATAGAAGCAATATATACAAAGATTTCAACCGTCTACCTGTTCAATTCATTGTTCTACTTGTCGAAAGTTACAAATAATTTCCGATAAAGGATTAACAATGGGGCTCATTGTTCACTTAAACTTGAAGAACAAAAAATTGGCGAATGCTACTGTTTGGATGCTTTGCATATATGTTTCTTAGACTATATGGAAGCAATATATACAAAGATTTCAACCGTCTACCTGTTCTATTCATTGTTCTACTTGTCGAAAGTTACAAATAATTTCCGATAACGGATTAACCATTGGGGCTCATTGTTCAGTTAAACTTGAAGATAAAAAAATTGGCGAATGTTACTGTT
Source organism: Cerceris ruficornis (assembly GCA_963989415.1). Taxonomy (NCBI): domain Eukaryota; kingdom Metazoa; phylum Arthropoda; class Insecta; order Hymenoptera; family Crabronidae; genus Cerceris; species Cerceris ruficornis. The sequence continues at coordinate 2,421,243 of CAXDIW010000076.1, forward strand.
TAGATGCTTTTCATATAAGTTTCTTAGACTATATAGAAGCAACATATACAAAGATTTCAACCGTCTACCTGTTCGATTCATTGTTCTACTTGTAGAAAGTTACAAATAATTTCCGTTTCATGATTATCAATGGGGCTCGTAGTTCACTTAAACTTGAAGAACAAAAAATTGGCGAACGGTACTGTTTGGATGCTTTGCATATTTGTTTCGCAGACTATATAGAAGCAATATATGCAATGATTTCAACCGTCTACATGATCCATTCATTGTTCGACTTGTCGAAATTTACAAATAATTTCCTTTAAAGGATTAACAATGGGGCTCGTAGTTCACTTAAACATGAAGATGAAATAATTGGCGAATTGTACTGTTTGGATGCTTTGCATATATGTTTCTTAGATTATAAAGAAGCAATATATACAAAGATTTCAACCGTCTACCTGTTCCATTCATTGTTCTACTTGTCGAAATTATCAAATAATTTCCTTTTATGGATTAACAATGGGGCTCGTTGTTCACTTAAACTTGAAGAACAATAAATTGGCGAATTGTACTGTTTGGATGCTTTGCATATATGTTTCTTAGACTATATGGACGCAATATATACAAGGATTTCAACCGTCTACCTGTTCGATTCATTGTTCTACTTGTCGAAATTTACAAATAATTTCCTTTAAAGGATTAACAATGGGGCTCGTAGTTCACTTAAACTTGAAGAACAAAAAATTGGCGAATTGTACTGTTTGGATGCTTTCCATATATGTTTCTTAGACTATTTAGATGTAATATATAGAATGATTTCACCCGTCTACCTGTACTATTCATTGTTCTACTTGTAGAAAGTTACAAATAATTTCCATTTCATGATTATCAATGGGGCTCGTAGTTCACTTAAACTTGAAGAACAAAAAATTGGCGAATTGTACTGTTTGGATGCTTTGCATATTTGTTTCGCAGACTATATAGAAACAATATATACAAAGATTTCAACCGTCTACATGATCCATTCATTGTTCTACTTGTCGAAATTTACAAATAATTTCCTTTAAAGGATTAACAATGGGGCTCGTAGTTCACTTAAACATGAAGATGAAATAATTGGCGAATTGTACTGTTTGGATGCTTTGCATATATGTTTCTTAGATTATATAGAAGCAATATATACAATGATTTCAACCGTCTACCTGTTCCATTCATTGTTCTACTTGTCGAAAGTTACAAATAATTTCCGTTAAGGGATTAACAATGGGGATCGTAGTTTACTTAAACATGAAGAACAAAAAATTGGCGAATTGTACTGTTTGGATGCTTTGCATATATGTTTCTTAGACTATATAGAAGCAATATATACAATGATTTCAACCGTCTACCTGATCCATTCATTGTTCTACTTGTCGAAATTTACAAATAATTTCCTTTAAAGGATTAACAATGGGGCTCGTAGTTCACTTAAACTTGAAGAACAAGAAATTGGCGAATGGTACTGTTTGGATGCTTTGCATATATGTTTCTTAGACTATATAGACGCAATATATACAAGGATTTCTACCGTCTACCTGTTCCATTCATTGTTCTACTTGTCAAAAGTTACAAATAATTACCGATAAAGGATTAACAGTTGGGGCTCATTGTTCACTTAAACTTGAAGAACAAAAAATTGGCGAATGGTACTGTTTGGATGCTTTGCATATATGTTTCTTAGACTATTTAGATGCAATATATAGAAAGATTTCATCCGTCTACCTGTACTATTCATTGTTCTACTTGTCGAAAGTTACAAATAATTTCCTTTAAAGGATTAACAATGGGGCTCGTAGTTCACTTAAACTTGAAGAACAAAAAATTGGCGAACGGTACTGTTTGGATGCTTTGCGTACATGTTTCTTAGACTATATGGAAGCAATATATACAAAGATTTCAACCGTCTACGTGTTCCAATCATTGTTCTACTTGTCGAAATTTACAAATAATTTTCTTTAAAGGATTAACAATGGGGCTCGTTGTTCACTTAAACTTGAAGAACAATAAATTGGCGATTTGTACTGTTTGGATGCTTTGCATATATGTTTCTTAGACTATATAGAAGCAATATATACAAAGATTTCGACCGTCTACCTGTTCCATTCATTGTTCTACTTGTCGAAAGTTACAAATAATTTCCGATAAAGGATTAACAATGGGGCTCATTGTTCACTTAAACTTGAAGAACAAAAAATTGGCGAATGCTACTGTTTGGATGCTTTGCATATATGTTTCTTAGACTATATGGAAGCAATATATACAAAGATTTCAACCGTCTACCTGTTCCATTCATTGTTCTACTTGTCGAAAGTTACAAATAATTTCCGATAACGGATTAACCATTGGGGCTCGTAGTTCACTTAAACATGAAGATGAAATAATTGGCGAATTGTACTGTTTGGATGCTTTGCATATATGTTTCTTAGATTATAAAGAAGCAATATATACAAAGATTTCAACCGTCTACCTGTTCCATTCATTGTTCTACTTGTCGAAATTATCAAATAATTTCCTTTTATGGATTAACAATGGGGCTCGTTGTTCACTTAAACTTGAAGAACAAAAAATTGGCGAATGGTACTGTTTGGATGCTTTGCATATATGTTTCTTAGACTATTTAGATGCAATATATAGAAAGATTTCATCCGTCTACCTGTACTATTCATTGTTCTACTTGTAGAAAGTTACAAATAATTTCCATTTCATGATTATCAATGGGGATCGTAGTTCACTTAAACTTGAAGAACAAAAAATTGGCGAATTGTACTGTTTGGATGTTTTGCATATATGTTTCTTATACTATATAGAAGCAATATATACAAAGATTTCAACCGTCTACCTGTTCTATTCATTGTTCTACTTGTAGAAAGTTACAAATAATTTCCATTTCATGATTATCAATGGGGCTCGTAGTTCACTTAAACATGAAGATGAAATAATTGGCGAATTGTACTGTTTGGATGCTTTGCATATATGTTTCTTAGATTATATAGAAGCAATATATACAATGATTTCAACCGTCTACCTGTTCCATTCATTGTTCTACTTGTCGAAAGTTACAAATAATTTCCGTTAAGGGATTAACAATGGGGATCGTAGTTTACTTAAACATGAAGAACAAAAAATTGGCGAATTGTACTGTTTGGATGCTTTGCATATATGTTTCTTAGACTATATAGAAGCAATATATACAATGATTTCAACCGTCTACCTGATCCATTCATTGTTCTACTTGTCGAAATTTACAAATAATTTCCTTTAAAGGATTAACAATGGGGCTCGTAGTTCACTTAAACTTGAAGAACAAGAAATTGGCGAATGGTACTGTTTGGATGCTTTGCATATATGTTTCTTAGACTATATAGACGCAATATATACAAGGATTTCTACCGTCTACCTGTTCCATTCATTGTTCTACTTGTCAAAAGTTACAAATAATTACCGATAAAGGATTAACAGTTGGGGCTCATTGTTCACTTAAACTTGAAGAACAAAAAATTGGCGAATGGTACTGTTTGGATGCTTTGCATATATGTTTCTTAGACTATTTAGATGCAATATATAGAAAGATTTCATCCGTCTACCTGTACTATTCATTGTTCTACTTGTCGAAAGTTACAAATAATTTCCTTTAAAGGATTAACAATGGGGCTCGTAGTTCACTTAAACTTGAAGAACAAAAAATTGGCGAACGGTACTGTTTGGATGCTTTGCGTACATGTTTCTTAGACTATATGGAAGCAATATATACAAAGATTTCAACCGTCTACGTGTTCCAATCATTGTTCTACTTGTCGAAATTTACAAATAATTTTCTTTAAAGGATTAACAATGGGGCTCGTTGTTCACTTAAACTTGAAGAACAATAAATTGGCGATTTGTACTGTTTGGATGCTTTGCATATATGTTTCTTAGACTATATAGAAGCAATATATACAAAGATTTCGACCGTCTACCTGTTCCATTCATTGTTCTACTTGTCGAAAGTTACAAATAATTTCCGATAAAGGATTAACAATGGGGCTCATTGTTCACTTAAACTTGAAGAACAAAAAATTGGCGAATGCTACTGTTTGGATGCTTTGCATATATGTTTCTTAGACTATATGGAAGCAATATATACAAAGATTTCAACCGTCTACCTGTTCCATTCATTGTTCTACTTGTCGAAAGTTACAAATAATTTCCGATAACGGATTAACCATTGGGGCTCGTAGTTCACTTAAACATGAAGATGAAATAATTGGCGAATTGTACTGTTTGGATGCTTTGCATATATGTTTCTTAGATTATAAAGAAGCAATATATACAAAGATTTCAACCGTCTACCTGTTCCATTCATTGTTCTACTTGTCGAAATTATCAAATAATTTCCTTTTATGGATTAACAATGGGGCTCGTTGTTCACTTAAACTTGAAGAACAAAAAATTGGCGAATGGTACTGTTTGGATGCTTTGCATATATGTTTCTTAGACTATTTAGATGCAATATATAGAAAGATTTCATCCGTCTACCAGTTCCATTCATTGTTCTACTTGTCGAAAGTTACAAATAATTTCCTTTAAAGGATTAACAATGGGGCTCGTAGTTCACTTAAACTTGAAGAACAAAAAATTGGCGAACGGTACTGTTTGGATGCTTTGCGTACATGTTTCTTAGACTATATGGAAGCAATATATACAAAGATTTCAACCGTCTACGTGTTCCAATCATTGTTCTACTTGTCGAAATTTACAAATAATTTTCTTTAAAGGATTAATAATGGGGCTCGTAGTTCACTTAAACTTGAAGAACAAAAAATTGGCGAACGGTACTGTTTGGATGCTTTGCGTACATGTTTCTTAGACTATATGGAAGCAATATATACAAAGATTTCAACCGTCTACGTGTTCCAATCATTGTTCTACTTGTAGAAAGTTACAATTAATTTCCGTTAAAGGATTAACAATGGGGCTCGCTGTTCACTTAAACTTGAAGATCAAAAAATTGACGATTGTTACTGTTTAGATGCTTTGCATATAGGTTTCTTAGACTATATAGAAGCAACATATACAAAGATTTCAACCGTCTACGTGTTCCAATCATTGTTCTACTTGTCGAAATTTACAAATAATTTTCATTAAAGGATTAACAATGGGGCTCGTTGTTCACTTAAACTTGAAGAACAATAAATTGGCGAATTGTACTGTTTGGATGCTTTGCATATATGTTTCTTAGACTATATAGAAGCAATATATACAAAGATTTCGACCGTCTACCTGTTCCATTCATTGTTCTACTTGTCGAAAGTTACAAATAATTTCCGATAAAGGATTAACAATGGGGCTCATTGTTCACTTAAACTTGAAGAACAAAAAATTGGCGAATGCTACTGTTTGGATGCTTTGCATATATGTTTCTTAGACTATATGGAAGCAATATATACAAAGATTTCAACCGTCTACCTGTTCTATTCATTGTTCTACTTGTCGAAAGTTACAAATAATTTCCGATAACGGATTAACCATTAGGGCTCATTGTTCACTTAAACTTGAAGATAAAAAAATTGGCGAATGTTACTGTTTAGATGCTTTGCATATAAGTTTCTTAGACTATATAGAAGCAACATATACAAAGATTTCAACCGTCTACCTGTTCGATTCATTGTTCTACTTGTAGAAAGTTACAAATAATTTCCGTTTCATGATTATCAATGGGGCTCGTAGTTCACTTAAACTTGAAGAACAAAAAATTGGCGAACGGTACTGTTTGGATGCTTTGCGTACATGTTTCTTAGACTATATGGAAGCAATATATACAAAGATTTCAACCGTCTACCTGTTCCATTCATTGTTCTACTTGTCGAAAGTTACAAATAATTTCCGATAAAGGATTAACAATGGGGCTCATTGTTCACTTAAACTTGAAGGACAAAAAATTGGCGAATTGTACTATTTGGATGCTTTGCATATATGTTTCTTAGACTATATGGAAGCAATATATACAAAGATTTCAACCGTCTACCTGTTCTATTCATTGTTCTACTTGTCGAAAGTTACAAATAATTTCCGATAACGGATTAACCATTAGGGCTCATTGTTCACTTAAACTTGAAGATAAAAAAATTGGCGAATGTTACTGTTTAGATGCTTTGCATATATGTTTCTTAGACTATATGGAAGCAATATATACAAAGATTTCAGACCGTCTACGTGTTCCAATCATTGTTCTACTTGTAGAATGTTACAATTAATTTCCGTTAAAGGATTAACAATGGGGCTCGCTGTTCACTTAAACTTGAAGATCAAAAAATTGACGATTGTTACTGTTTAGATGCTTTGCATATAGGTTTCTTAGACTATATAGAAGCAACATATACAAAGATTTCAACCGTCTACCTGTTCTGTTCATTGTTCTACTTGTAGAAAGTTACAAATAATTTCCGTTTCATGATTATCAATGGGGCTCGTTGTTCACTTAAACTTGAAGAACAAAAATTTGGCGAATGGTACTGTTTGGATGCTTTGCATATATGTTTCTTAGATTATATAGAAGCAATATATACAAAGATTTCAAACGTCTACCTGTACTATTCATTGTTCTACTTGTAGAAAGTTACACATAATTTCCATTTCATGATTATCAATGGGGCTCGCTGTTCTCTTAAACTTGAAGATCAAAAAATTGGCGATTGTTACTGTTTAGATGCTTTGCATATAGGTTTCTTAGACTATATTGAAGCAATATATACAAAGAATTCAACCGTCTACCTGTTCCATTCATTGTTCTACTTGTCGAAAGTTACAAATAATTTCCGATAAAGGATTAACCATTGGGGCTCATTGTTCACTTAAACTTGAAGAACAAAAAATTGGCGAATGGTACTGTTTGGATGCTTTGCGTATATGTTTCTTAGACTATATGGAAGCAATATATACAAAGATTTCAACCGTCTACGTGTTCGAATCATTGTTCAACTTGTAGAAAGTTACAATTAATTTCCGTTAAAGGATTAACAATGGGGCTCGTAGTTCACTTAAACTTGAAGAACAAAAAATTGGCGAATTGTACTGTTTGGATGCTTTGCATATATATTTCTTAGGCTATATAGAAGCAATATATACAATGATTTCAACCGTCTACCTGATCCATTCATTGTTCTACTTGTCGAAATTTACAAATAATTTCCATTAAAGGATTAACAATGGGGCTCGTAGTTCACTTAAACTTAAAGAACAAAAAATTGGCGAATTGTACTGTTTGGATGCTTTGCATATGTGTTTCTTAGACTATTTAGAAGCAATATAATAGAAAGATTTCACCCGTCTACCTGTACTATTCATTGTTCTTCTTGTAGAAAGTTACAAATAATTTCCATTTCATGATTATCAGTGGGGCTCGCTGTTCACTTAAACTTGAAGATCAAAAAATTGGCGATTGTTACTGTTTAGATGCTTTGCATATAGGTTTCTTAGATTATATAGAAGCAATATATACAAAGATTTCAACCGTCTACCTGTTCCATTCATTGTTCTACTTGTCGAAATTTACAAATAATTTCCTTTAAAGGATTAACAATGGGGCTCGTTGTTCACTTAAACTTGAAGAACAATAAATTGGCGAATTGTACTGTTTGGATGCTTTGCATATATGTTTCTTAGACTATATAGACGCAATATATACAAGGATTTCAACCGTCTACCTGTTCCATTCATTGTTCTACTTGTCGAAAGTTACAAATAATTACCGATAAAGGATTAACCATTGGGACTCATTGTTCACTTAAACTTGAAGAACAAAAAATTGGCGAATTGTACTGTTTGGATGCTTTGCATATATGTTTCTTAGACTATATGGAAGCAATATATACAAAGATTTCAACCGTCTACGTGTTCCATTCATTGTTCTACTTGTAGAAAGTTACAATTAATTTCCGTTTTAGGATTAACAATGGGGCTCGTAGTTCACTTAAACTTGAAGAACAAAAAATTGGCGAATTGTACTGTTTGGATGCTTTGCATATATGTTTCTTAGACTATTTAGAAGCAATATATAGAAATATTTCACCCGTCTACCTGTACTATTCATTGTTCTACTTGTAGAAAGTTACAAATAATTTCCATTTCATGATTATCAATGGGGCTCGCTGTTTACTTAAACTTGAAGATCAAAAAATTGGCGATTGTTACTGTTTAGATGCTTTGCATATAGGTTTCTTAGATTATATAGAAGCAATATATACAAAGATTTCAACCGTCTACCTGTTCCATTCATTGTTCTACTTGTCGAAATTTACAAATAATTTCCTTTAAAGGATTAACAATGGGGCTCGTTGTTCACTTAAACTTGAAGAACAATAAATTGGCGAATTGTACTGTTTGGATGCTTTGCATATATGTTTCTTGGACTATATAGACGCAATATATACAAGGATTTCAACCGTCTACCTGTTCCATTCATTGTTCTACTTGTCGAAAGTTACAAATAATTACCGATAAAGGATTAACCATTGGGACTCATTGTTCACTTAAACTTGAAGAACAAAAAATTGGCGAATTGTACTGTTTGGATGCTTTGCATATATGTTTCTTAGACTATATAGAAGCAATATATACAAAGATTTCAACCGTCTACCTGTTCCATTCATTGTTCTACTTGTCGAAATTTACAAATAATTTCCTTTAAAGGATTAACAATGGGGCTCGTAGTTCACTTAAACTTGAAGAACAAAAAATTCGCGAATTGTACTGTTTGGATGCTTTGCATATATGTTTCTTAGACTATATAGAAGCAATATATACAATGATTTCAACCGTCTACCTGTTCCATACATTGTTCTACTTGTCGAAATTTACAAATAATTTCCTTTAAAGGATTAACAATTGGGCTCGTAGTTCACTTAAACTTGAAGAACAAAAAATTCGCGAATTGTACTGTTTGGATGCTTTGCATATATGTTTCTTAGACTATATAGAAGCAATATATACAATGATTTCAACCGTCTACCTGTTCCATTCATTGTTCTACTTGTCGAAATTTACAAATAATTTCCTTTAAAAGATTAACAATTGGGCTCGTAGTTCACTTAAACTTGAAGAACAAAAAATTGGCGAATTGTACAGTTTGGATGCTTTGAATATATGTTTCTTAGGTTATTTAGAAGCAATATATAGAAAGATTTCACCCGTCTACCTGTACTATTCATTGTTCTACTTGTAGAAAGTTACAAATAATTTCCATTTCATGATTATCAATGGGGATCGTAGTTCACTTAAACTTGAAGAACAAAAAATTGGCGAATTGTACTGTTTGGATGTTTTGCATATATGTTTCTTATACTATATAGAAGCAATATATACAAAGATTTCAACCGTCTACCTGTTCTATTCATTGTTCTACTTGTAGAAAGTTACAAATAATTTCCATTTCATGATTATCAATGGGGCTCGTAGTTCACTTAAACTTGAAGAACAAAAAATTGGCGAATTGTACTGTTTGGATGCTTTGCATATATGTTTCTTAGACTATATAGAAGCAATATATACAATGATTTCAACCGTCTACCTGATCCATTCATTGTTCTACTTGTCGAAATTTACAAATAATTTCCATTAAAGGATTAACAATGGGGCTCGTAGTTCACTTAAACTTAAAGAACAAAAAATTGGCGAATTGTACTGTTTGGATGCTTTGCATATGTGTTTCTTAGACTATTTAGAAGCAATATAATAGAAAGATTTCACCCGTCTACCTGTACTATTCATTGTTCTTCTTGTAGAAAGTTACAAATAATTTCCATTTCATGATTATCAGTGGGGCTCGCTGTTCACTTAAACTTGAAGATCAAAAAATTGGCGATTGTTACTGTTTAGCTGCTTTGCATATATGTTTCTTAGATTATATAGAAGCAATATATACAAAGATTTCAACCGTCTACCTGTTCCATTCATTGTTCTACTTGTCGAAATTATCAAATAATTTCCTTTTATGGATTAACAATGGGGCTCGTTGTTCACTTAAACATGAAGAACAAAAAATTGGCGAATTGTACTGTTTGGATGCTTTGCATATATGTTTCTTAGACTATATAGAAGCAATATATACAATGATTTCAACCGTCTACCTGATCCATTCATTGTTCTACTTGTCGAAATTTACAAATAATTTCCTTTAAAGGATTAACAATGGGGCTCGTAGTTCACTTAAACTTGAAGAACAAGAAATTGGCGAATGGTACTGTTTGGATGCTTTGCATATATGTTTCTTAGACTATATAGACGCAATATATACAAGGATTTCTACCGTCTACCTGTTCCATTCATTGTTCTACTTGTCAAAAGTTACAAATAATTACCGATAAAGGATTAACAGTTGGGGCTCATTGTTCACTTAAACTTGAAGAACAAAAAATTGGCGAATGGTACTGTTTGGATGCTTTGCATATATGTTTCTTAGACTATTTAGATGCAATATATAGAAAGATTTCATCCGTCTACCTGTACTATTCATTATTCTACTTGTCGAAAGTTACAAATAATTTCCTTTAAAGGATTAACAATGGGGCTCGTAGTTCACTTAAACTTGAAGAACAAAAAATTGGCGAACGGTACTGTTTGGATGCTTTGCGTACATGTTTCTTAGACTATATGGAAGCAATATATACAAAGATTTCAACCGTCTACGTGTTCCAATCATTGTTCTACTTGTCGAAATTTACAAATAATTTTCTTTAAAGGATTAACAATGGGGCTCGTTGTTCACTTAAACTTGAAGAACAATAAATTGGAGATTTGTACTGTTTGGATGCTTTGCATATATGTTTCTTAGACTATATAGAAGCAATATATACAAAGATTTCGACCGTCTACCTGTTCCATTCATTGTTCTACTTGTCGAAAGTTACAAATAATTTCCGATAAAGGATTAACAATGGGGCTCATTGTTCACTTAAACTTGAAGAACAAAAAATTGGCGAATGCTACTGTTTGGATGCTTTGCATATATGTTTCTTAGACTATATGGAAGCAATATATACAAAGATTTCAACCGTCTACCTGTTCCATTCATTGTTCTACTTGTCGAAAGTTACAAATAATTTCCGATAACGGATTAACCATTGGGGCTCGTAGTTCACTTAAACATGAAGATGAAATAATTGGCGAATTGTACTGTTTGGATGCTTTGCATATATGTTTCTTAGATTATAAAGAAGCAATATATACAAAGATTTCAACCGTCTACCTGTTCCATTCATTGTTCTACTTGTCGAAATTATCAAATAATTTCCTTTTATGGATTAACAATGGGGCTCGTTGTTCACTTAAACTTGAAGAACAAAAAATTGGCGAATGGTACTGTTTGGATGCTTTGCATATATGTTTCTTAGACTATTTAGATGCAATATATAGAAAGATTTCATCCGTCTACCTGTACTATTCATTGTTCTACTTGTAGAAAGTTACAAATAATTTCCATTTCATGATTATCAATGGGGATCGTAGTTCACTTAAACTTGAAGAACAAAAAATTGGCGAATTGTACTGTTTGGATGTTTTGCATATATGTTTCTTATACTATATAGAAGCAATATATACAAAGATTTCAACCGTCTACCTGTTCTATTCATTGTTCTACTTGTAGAAAGTTACAAATAATTTCCATTTCATGATTATCAATGGGGCTCGTAGTTCACTTAAACTTGAAGAACAAAAAATTGGCGAATTGTACTGTTTGGATGCTTTGCATATATGTTTCTTAGACTATATAGAAGCAATATATACAATGATTTCAACAGTCTACCTGTTCCATTCATTGTTCTACTTGTCGAAAGTTACAAATAATTTCCGTTTCATGATTATCAATGGGGCTCGTAGTTCACTTAAACTTGAAGAACATAAAATTGGCGAATGGTACTGTTTGGATGCTTTGCATATATGTTTCTTAGACTATATAGAAGCAATATATACAAAAATTTCAACCGTCTACCAGTTCCATTCATTGTTCTACTTGTCGAAAGTTACAAATAATTTCCTTTAAAGGATTAACAATGGGGCTCGTAGTTCACTTAAACTTGAAGAACAAAAAATTGGCGAACGGTACTGTTTGGATGCTTTGCGTACATGTTTCTTAGACTATATGGAAGCAATATATACAAAGATTTCAACCGTCTACGTGTTCCAATCATTGTTCTACTTGTCGAAATTTACAAATAATTTTCTTTAAAGGATTAACAATGGGGCTCGTAGTTCACTTAAACTTGAAGAACAAAAAATTGGCGAACGGTACTGTTTGGATGCTTTGCGTACATGTTTCTTAGACTATATGGAAGCAATATATACAAAGATTTCAACCGTCTACGTGTTCCAATCATTGTTCTACTTGTAGAAAGTTACAATTAATTTCCGTTAAAGGATTAACAATGGGGCTCGCTGTTCACTTAAACTTGAAGATCAAAAAATTGACGATTGTTACTGTTTAGATGCTTTGCATATAGGTTTCTTAGACTATATAGAAGCAACATATACAAAGATTTCAACCGTCTACGTGTTCCAATCATTGTTCTACTTGTCGAAATTTACAAATAATTTTCTTTAAAGGATTAACAATGGGGCTCGTTGTTCACTTAAACTTGAAGAACAATAAATTGGCGAATTGTACTGTTTGGATGCTTTGCATATATGTTTCTTAGACTATATAGAAGCAATATATACAAAGATTTCGACCGTCTACCTGTTCCATTCATTGTTCTACTTGTCGAAAGTTACAAATAATTTCCGATAAAGGATTAACAATGGGGCTCATTGTTCACTTAAACTTGAAGAACAAAAAATTGGCGAATGCTACTGTTTGGATGCTTTGCATATATGTTTCTTAGACTATATGGAAGCAATATATACAAAGATTTCAACCGTCTACCTGTTCTATTCATTGTTCTACTTGTCGAAAGTTACAAATAATTTCCGATAACGGATTAACCATTAGGGCTCATTGTTCACTTAAACTTGAAGATAAAAAAATTGGCGAATGTTACTGTTTAGATGCTTTGCATATAAGTTTCTTAGACTATATAGAAGCAACATATACAAAGATTTCAACCGTCTACCTGTTCGATTCATTGTTCTACTTGTAGAAAGTTACAAATAATTTCCGTTTCATGATTATCAATGGGGCTCGTAGTTCACTTAAACTTGAAGAACAAAAAATTGGCGAACGGTACTGTTTGGATGCTTTGCGTACATGTTTCTTAGACTATATGGAAGCAATATATACAAAGATTTCAACCGTCTACCTGTTCCATTCATTGTTCTACTTGTCGAAAGTTACAAATAATTTCCGATAAAGGATTAACAATGGGGCTCATTGTTCACTTAAACTTGAAGGACAAAAAATTGGCGAATTGTACTATTTGGATGCTGGGCATATATGTTTCTTAGACTATATGGAAGCAATATATACAAAGATTTCAGACCGTCTACGTGTTCCAATCATTGTTCTACTTGTAGAAAGTTACAATTAATTTCCGTTAAAGGATTAACAATGGGGCTCGTAGTTCACTTAAACTTGAAGAACAAAAAATTGGCGAATTGTACTGTTTGCATGCTTTGCATATATATTTCTTAGGCTATATAGAAGCAATATATACAATGATTTCAACCGTCTACCTGATCCATTCATTGTTCTACTTGTCGAAATTTACAAATAATTTCCATTAAAGGATTAACAATGGGGCTCGTAGTTCACTTAAACTTAAAGAACAAAAAATTGGCGAATTGTACTGTTTGGATGCTTTGCATATGTGTTTCTTAGACTATTTAGAAGCAATATAATAGAAAGATTTCACCCGTCTACCTGTACTATTCATTGTTCTTCTTGTAGAAAGTTACAAATAATTTCCATTTCATGATTATCAGTGGGGCTCGCTGTTCACTTAAACTTGAAGATCAAAAAATTGGCGATTGTTACTGTTTAGATGCTTTGCATATAGGTTTCTTAGATTATATAGAAGCAATATATACAAAGATTTCAACCGTCTACCTGTTCCATTCATTGTTCTACTTGTCGAAATTTACAAATAATTTCCTTTAAAGGATTAACAATGGGGCTCGTTGTTCACTTAAACTTGAAGAACAATAAATTGGCGAATTGTACTGTTTGGATGCTTTGCATATATGTTTCTTAGACTATATAGACGCAATATATACAAGGATTTCAACCGTCTACCTGTTCCATTCATTGTTCTACTTGTCGAAAGTTACAAATAATTACCGATAAAGGATTAACCATTGGGACTCATTGTTCACTTAAACTTGAAGAACAAAAAATTGGCGAATTGTACTGTTTGGATGCTTTGCATATATGTTTCTTAGACTATATGGAAGCAATATATACAAAGATTTCAACCGTCTACGTGTTCCATTCATTGTTCTACTTGTAGAAAGTTACAATTAATTTCCGTTTTAGGATTAACAATGGGGCTCGTAGTTCACTTAAACTTGAAGAACAAAAAATTGGCGAATTGTACTGTTTGGATGCTTTGCATATATGTTTCTTAGACTATTTAGAAGCAATATATAGAAATATTTCACCCGTCTACCTGTACTATTCATTGTTCTACTTGTAGAAAGTTGCAAATAATTTCCATTTCATGATTATCAATGGGGCTCGCTGTTTACTTAAACTTGAAGATCAAAAAATTGGCGATTGTTACTGTTTAGATGCTTTGCATATAGGTTTCTTAGATTATATAGAAGCAATATATACAAAGATTTCAACCGTCTACCTGTTCCATTCATTGTTCTACTTGTCGAAATTTACAAATAATTTCCTTTAAAGGATTAACAATGGGGCTCGTTGTTCACTTAAACTTGAAGAACAATAAATTGGCGAATTGTACTGTTTGGATGCTTTGCATATATGTTTCTTGGACTATATAGACGCAATATATACAAGGATTTCAACCGTCTACCTGTTCCATTCATTGTTCTACTTGTCGAAAGTTACAAATAATTACCGATAAAGGATTAACCATTGGGACTCATTGTTCACTTAAACTTGAAGAACAAAAAATTGGCGAATTGTACTGTTTGGATGCTTTGCATATATGTTTCTTAGACTATATAGAAGCAATATATACAAAGATTTCAACCGTCTACCTGTTCCATTCATTGTTCTACTTGTCGAAAGTTACAAATAATTTCCGATAAAGGATTAACAATGGGTCTCATTGTTCACTTAAACTTGAAGAACAAAAAATTGGCGAATTGTACTGTTTGGATGCTTTGCATATATGTTTCTTAGACTATATGGAAGCAATATATACAAAGATTTCAACCGTATACGTGTTCCATTCATTGTTCTACTTGTAGAAAGTTACAATTAATATCCGTTAAAGGATTAACAATGGGGCTCGTAGTTCACTTAAACTTGAAGAACAAAAAATTGGCGAATTGTACTGTTTGGATGCTTTGCATATATGTTTCTTAGACTATTTAGAAGCAATATATAGAAAGATTTCACCCGTCTACCTGTACTATTCATTGTTCTACTTGTAGAAAGTTACAAATAATTTCCGTTTCATGATTATCAATGGGGCTCGTTCTTCACTTAAACTTGAAGAACAACAAATTGGCGAATGGTACTGTTTGGATGCTTTGCATATATGTTTCTTAGATTATACAGAAGCAATATATACAAAGATTTCAAACGTCTACCTGTTCCATTCATTGTTCTACTTGTCGAAAGTTACAAATAATTTCCGATAAAGTATTAACCATTGGGGCTCATTGTTCACTTAAACTTGAAGAACACAAAATTGGCGAATGGTACTGTTTGGATGATTTGCGTACATGTTTCTTAGACTATATGGAAGCAATATATACAAAGATATCAACCGTCTACCTGTTCCAATCATTGTTCTACTTGTCGAAATTTACAAATAATCTCCTTTAAAGGATTAACAATGGGTCTCGTAGTTCACTTAAACTTGAAGAACAAAAAATTGGCGAATTGTACTGTTTGGATGCTTTGCATATATGTTTCTTAGACTATTTAGAAGCAATATATAGAAATATTTCACCCGTCTACCTGTACTATTCAATGTTCTACTTGTAGAAAGTTACAAATAATTTCCATTTCATGATTATCAATGGGGCTCGCTGTTCACTTAAACTTGAAGATCAAAAAATTGGCGATTGTTACTGTTTAGATGCTTTGCATATATGTTTCTTAGACTATTTAGAAGCAATATATAGAAAGATTTCACCCGTCTACCTGTACTATTCATTGTTCTACTTGTAGAAAGTTACAAATAATTTCCATTTCATGATTATCAATGGGGTTCGCTGTTCACTTAAACTTGAAGAACAAAAAATTGGCGATTGTTACTGTTTAGATGCTTTGCATATAGGTTTCGTAGACTATATAGAAGCAACATATACAAAGATTTCGACCGTCTACCTGATCCATTCATTGTTCTACTTGTCGAAATTTACAAATAATTTCCTTTAAAGGATTAACAATGGGGCACGTAGTTCACTTAAACTTGAAGAACAAAAAATTGGCGTATGGTACTGTTTGGATGCTTTGCATATATGTTTCTTAGATTATATAGAAGCAATATATACAAAGATTTCAACCGTCTACCTGTTCCATTCATTGTTCTACTTGTCGAAAGTTACAAATAATTTCCGATAAAGGATTAACCATTGGGGCTCATTGTTCACTTAAACTTGAAGAACAATAAATTGGCGAATTGTACTGTTTGGATGCTTTGCATATATGTTTCTAAGACTATATAGAAGCAATATATACAAAGATTTCAACCGTCTACGTGTTCCAATCATTGTTCTACTTGTCGAAAGTTACAAATAATTTCCGATAAAGGATTAACAATGGGGCTCATTGTTCACTTAAACTTGAAGAACAAAAAATTGGCGAATGTACTGTTTGGATGCTTTGCATATATGTTTCTTAGATTATATAGAAGCATTATATACAAAGATTTCAACCGTCTACCTGTTCCATTCATTGTTCTGCTTGTCGAAAATTACAAATAATTTCCTTTAAAGGATTAACAATGGGGCTCGTTGTTCACTTAAACTTGAAGAACAATAAATTGGCGAATTTTACTGTTTGGATGCTTTGCATATATGTTTCTTAGACTATTTAGAAGCAATATATACAAAGATTTCACCCGTCTACCTGTACTATTCATTGTTCTACTTGTAGAAATTTACAAATAATTTCCTTTAAAGGATTAACAATGGGGCTCGTAGTTCACTTAAACTTGAAGAACAAAAAATTGGCGAATGGTACTGTTTAGATGCTATGCATATATGTTTCTTATACTATATAGAAGCAATATATACAAAGATTTCACCCGTCTACCTGTACTATTCATTGTTCTACTTGTAGAAATTTACAAATAATTTCCTTTAAAGGATTAACAATGGGGCTCGTAGTTCACTTAAACTTGAAGAACAAAAAATTGGCGAATGGTACTGTTTGGATGCTATGCATATATGTTTCTTATACTATATAGAAGCAATATATACAAAGATTTCACCCGTCTACCTGTACTATTCATTGTTCTACTTGTAGAAAGTTACAAATAATTTCCATTTCATGATTATCAATGGGGTTCGCTGTTCACTTAAACTTGAAGAACAAAAAATTGGCGATTGTTACTGTTTAGATGCTTTGCATATAGGTTTCGTAGACTATATAGAAGCAACATATACAAAGATTTCAACCGTCTACCTGTTCCATTCATTGTTCTACTTGTCGAAATTTACAAATAATTCCCTTTAAAGGATTAACAATGGGGCTCGTAGTTCACTTAAACTTGAAGAACAAAAAGTTGGCGAATGGTACTGTTTGGATGCTATGCATATATGTTTCTTATACTATATAGAAGCAATATATACAAAGATTTCAACCGTCTACCTGTTCCATTCACTGTTCTACTTGTCGAAAGTTACAAATAATTTCCGTTAAGGGATTAACAATGGGGATCGTAGTTTACTTAAACTTGAAGAACAAAAAATTGGCGAATTGTACTGTTTGGATGCTTTCCATATATGTTTCTTAGACTATATAGACGAAATATATACAAGGATTTCAACCGTCTACCTGTTCCTTTCATTGTTCTACTTGTCGAAAGTTACAAATAATTACCGATAAAGGATTAACCATTGGGACTCATTGTTCACTTAAACTTGAAGAACAAAAAATTGGCGAATTGTACTGTTTGGATGCTTTGCATATATGTTTCTTAGACTATATAGAAGCAATATATACAAAGATTTCAACCGTCTACCTGTTCCATTCATTGTTCTACTTGTCGAAAGTTACAAATAATTTCCGATAAAGGATTAACAATGGGGCTCGTAGTTCACTTAAACTTGAAGAACAAAAAATTGGCGAATTGTACTGTTTGGATGCTTTGCATATATGTTTCGTATATTATATAGAAGCAATATGTACAATGATTTCAACCGTCTACCTGATCCATTCATTGTTCTACTTGTCGAAATTTACAAATAATTTCCTTTAAAGGATTAACAATGGGGCTCGTAGTTCACTTAAACTTGAAGAACAAAAAATTGGCGAATTGTACTGTTTGGATGCTTTGCATATATGTTTCTTAGACTATTTAGAAGCAATATATAGAAAGATTTCACCCGTCTACCTGTACTATTCATTGTTCTACTTGTAGAAAGTTACAATTAATTTCCGTTAAAGGATTAACAATGGGGCTCGTAGTTCACTTAAACTTGAAGAACAAAAAATTGGCGAATTGTACTGTTTGGATGCTTTGCATATATGTTTCTTAGACTATTTAGAAGCAATATATAGAAAGATTTCACCCGTCTACCTGTACTATTCATTGTTCTACTTGTAGAAAGTTACAAATAATTTCCGTTTCATGATTATCAATGGGGCTCGTTCTTCACTTAAACTTGAAGAACAACAAATTGGCGAATGGTACTGTTTGGATGCTTTGCATATATGTTTCTTAGATTATACAGAAGCAATATATACAAAGATTTCAAACGTCTACCTGTTCCATTCATTGTTCTACTTGTCGAAAGTTACAAATAATTTCCGATAAAGTATTAACCATTGGGGCTCATTGTTCACTTAAACTTGAAGAACACAAAATTGGCGAATGGTACTGTTTGGATGCTTTGCGTACATGTTTCTTAGACTATATGGAAGCAATATATACAAAGATATCAACCGTCTACCTGTTCCAATCATTGTTCTATTTGTCGAAATTTACAAATAATCTCCTTTAAAGGATTAACAATGGGTCTCGTAGTTCACTTAAACTTGAAGAACAAAAAATTGGCGAATTGTACTGTTTGGATGCTTTGCATATATGTTTCTTAGACTATTTAGAAGCAATATATAGAAATATTTCAACCGTCTACCTGTTCCATTCATTGTTCTACTTGTCGAAAGTTACAAATAATTTCCGATAAAGGATTAACAATGGGGCTCATTGTTCACTTAAACTTGAAGGACAAAAAATTGGCGAATTGTACTATTTGGATGCTGGGCATATATGTTTCTTAGACTATATGGAAGCAATATATACAAAGATTTCAGACCGTCTACGTGTTCCAATCATTGTTCTACTTGTAGAAAGTTACAATTAATTTCCGTTAAAGGATTAACAATGGGGCTCGCTGTTCACTTAAACTTGAAGATCAAAAAATTGACGATTGTTACTGTTTAGATGCTTTGCATATAGGTTTCTTAGACTATATAGAAGCAACATATACAAAGATTTCAACCGTCTACCTGTTCTGTTCATTGTTCTACTTGTAGAAAGTTACAAATAATTTCCGTTTCATGATTATCAATGGGGCTCGTTGTTCACTTAAACTTGAAGAACAAAAATTTGGCGAATGGTACTGTTTGGATGCTTTGCATATATGTTTCTTAGATTATATAGAAGCAATATATACAAAGATTTCAAACGTCTACCTGTACTATTCATTGTTCTACTTGTAGAAAGTTACAAATAATTTCCATTTCATGATTATCAATGGGGCTCGTAGTTCACTTAAACTTGAAGAACAAAAAATTGGCGAATTGTACTGTTTGGATGCTTTGCATATATGTTTCTTAGACTATATAGAAGCAATATATACAATGATTTCAACAGTCTACCTGTTCCATTCATTGTTCTACTTGTCGAAAGTTACAAATAATTTCCGTTTCATGATTATCAATGGGGCTCGTAGTTCACTTAAACTTGAAGAACATAAAATTGGCGAATGGTACTGTTTGGATGCTTTGCATATATGTTTCTTAGACTATATAGAAGCAATATATACAAAAATTTCAACCGTCTACCAGTTCCATTCATTGTTCTACTTGTCGAAAGTTACAAATAATTTCCTTTAAAGGATTAACAATGGGGCTCGTAGTTCACTTAAACTTGAAGAACAAAAAATTGGCGAACGGTACTGTTTGGATGCTTTGCGTACATGTTTCTTAGACTATATGGAAGCAATATATACAAAGATTTCAACCGTCTACGTGTTCCAATCATTGTTCTACTTGTCGAAATTTACAAATAATTTTCTTTAAAGGATTAACAATGGGGCTCGTTGTTCACTTAAACTTGAAGAACAAAAATTTGGCGAATGGTACTGTTTGGATGCTTTGCATATATGTTTCTTAGATTATATAGAAGCAATATATACAAAGATTTCAAACGTCTACCTGTACTATTCATTGTTCTACTTGTCGAAAGTTACAAATAATTTCCGATAAACGATTAACAATGGGGCTCATTGTTCACTTAAACTTGAAGGACAAAAATTGGCGAATTGTACTATTTGGATGCTGGGCATATATGTTTCTTAGACTATATGGAAGCAATATATACAAAGATTTCAGACCGTCTACGTGTTCCAATCATTGTTCTACTTGTAGAAAGTTACAATTAATTTCCGTTAAAGGATTAACAATGGGGCTCGCTGTTCACTTAAACTTGAAGATCAAAAAATTGACGATTGTTACTGTTTAGATGCTTTGCATATAGGTTTCTTAGACTATATAGAAGCAACATATACAAAGATTTCAACCGTCTACCTGTTCTGTTCATTGTTCTACTTGTAGAAAGTTACAAATAATTTCCGTTTCATGATTATCAATGGGGCTCGTTGTTCACTTAAACTTGAAGAACAAAAATTTGGCGAATGGTACTGTTTGGATGCTTTGCATATATGTTTCTTAGATTATATAGAAGCAATATATACAAAGATTTCAAACGTCTACCTGTACTATTCATTGTTCTACTTGTAGAAAGTTACACATAATTTCCATTTCATGATTATCAATGGGGCTCGCTGTTCTCTTAAACTTGAAGATCAAAAAATTGGCGATTGTTACTGTTTAGATGCTTTGCATATAGGTTTCTTAGACTATATTGAAGCAATATATACAAAGAATTCAACCCTCTACCTGTTCCATTCATTGTTCTACTTGTCGAAAGTTACAAATAATTTCCGATAAAGGATTAACCATTGGGGCTCATTGTTCACTTAAACTTGAAGAACAAAAAATTGGCGAATGGTACTGTTTGGATGCTTTGCGTATATGTTTCTTAGACTATATGGAAGCAATATATACAAAGATTTCAACCGTCTACGTGTTCGAATCATTGTTCAACTTGTAGAAAGTTACAATTAATTTCCGTTAAAGGATTAACAATGGGGCTCGTAGTTCACTTAAACTTGAAGAACAAAAAATTGGCGAATTGTACTGTTTGGATGCTTTGCATATATATTTCTTAGGCTATATAGAAGCAATATATACAATGATTTCAACCGTCTACCTGATCCATTCATTGTTCTACTTGTCGAAATTTACAAATAATTTCCATTAAAGGATTAACAATGGGGCTCGTAGTTCACTTAAACTTAAAGAACAAAAAATTGGCGAATTGTACTGTTTGGATGCTTTGCATATGTGTTTCTTAGACTATTTAGAAGCAATATAATAGAAAGATTTCACCCGTCTACCTGTACTATTCATTGTTCTTCTTGTAGAAAGTTACAAATAATTTCCATTTCATGATTATCAGTGGGGCTCGCTGTTCACTTAAACTTGAAGATCAAAAAATTGGCGATTGTTACTGTTTAGATGCTTTGCATATAGGTTTCTTAGATTATATAGAAGCAATATATACAAAGATTTCAACCGTCTACCTGTTCCATTCATTGTTCTACTTGTCGAAATTTACAAATAATTTCCTTTAAAGGATTAACAATGGGGCTCGTTGTTCACTTAAACTTGAAGAACAATAAATTGGCGAATTGTACTGTTTGGATGCTTTGCATATATGTTTCTTAGACTATATAGACGCAATATATACAAGGATTTCAACCGTCTACCTGTTCCATTCATTGTTCTACTTGTCGAAAGTTACAAATAATTACCGATAAAGGATTAACCATTGGGACTCATTGTTCACTTAAACTTGAAGAACAAAAAATTGGCGAATTGTACTGTTTGGATGCTTTGCATATATGTTTCTTAGACTATATGGAAGCAATATATACAAAGATTTCAACCGTCTACGTGTTCCATTCATTGTTCTACTTGTAGAAAGTTACAATTAATTTCCGTTTTAGGATTAACAATGGGGCTCGTAGTTCACTTAAACTTGAAGAACAAAAAATTGGCGAATTGTACTGTTTGGATGCTTTGCATATATGTTTCTTAGACTATTTAGAAGCAATATATAGAAATATTTCACCCGTCTACCTGTACTATTCATTGTTCTACTTGTAGAAAGTTACAAATAATTTCCATTTCATGATTATCAATGGGGCTCGCTGTTTACTTAAACTTGAAGATCAAAAAATTGGCGATTGTTACTGTTTAGATGCTTTGCATATAGGTTTCTTAGATTATATAGAAGCAATATATACAAAGATTTCAACCGTCTACCTGTTCCATTCATTGTTCTACTTGTCGAAATTTACAAATAATTTCCTTTAAAGGATTAACAATGGGGCTCGTTGTTCACTTAAACTTGAAGAACAATAAATTGGCGAATTGTACTGTTTGGATGCTTTGCATATATGTTTCTTGGACTATATAGACGCAATATATACAAGGATTTCAACCGTCTACCTGTTCCATTCATTGTTCTACTTGTCGAAAGTTACAAATAATTACCGATAAAGGATTAACCATTGGGACTCATTGTTCACTTAAACTTGAAGAACAAAAAATTGGCGAATTGTACTGTTTGGATGCTTTGCATATATGTTTCTTAGACTATATAGAAGCAATATATACAAAGATTTCAACCGTCTACCTGTTCCATTCATTGTTCTACTTGTCGAAAGTTACAAATAATTTCCGATAAAGGATTAACAATGGGTCTCATTGTTCACTTAAACTTGAAGAACAAAAAATTGGCGAATTGTACTGTTTGGATGCTTTGCATATATGTTTCTTAGACTATATGGAAGCAATATATACAAAGATTTCAACCGTATACGTGTTCCATTCATTGTTCTACTTGTAGAAAGTTACAATTAATTTCCGTTAAAGGATTAACAATGGGGCTCGTAGTTCACTTAAACTTGAAGAACAAAAAATTGGCGAATTGTACTGTTTGGATGCTTTGCATATATGTTTCTTAGACTATTTAGAAGCAATATATAGAAAGATTTCACCCGTCTACCTGTACTATTCATTGTTCTACTTGTAGAAAGTTACAAATAATTTCCGTTTCATGATTATCAATGGGGCTCGTTCTTCACTTAAACTTGAAGAACAACAAATTGGCGAATGGTACTGTTTGGATGCTTTGCATATATGTTTCTTAGATTATACAGAAGCAATATATACAAAGATTTCAAACGTCTACCTGTTCCATTCATTGTTCTACTTGTCGAAAGTTACAAATAATTTCCGATAAAGTATTAACCATTGGGGCTCATTGTTCACTTAAACTTGAAGAACACAAAATTGGCGAATGGTACTGTTTGGATGCTTTGCGTACATGTTTCTTAGACTATATGGAAGCAATATATACAAAGATATCAACCGTCTACCTGTTCCAATCATTGTTCTACTTGTCGAAATTTACAAATAATCTCCTTTAAAGGATTAACAATGGGTCTCGTAGTTCACTTAAACTTGAAGAACAAAAAATTGGCGAATTGTACTGTTTGGATGCTTTGCATATATGTTTCTTAGACTATTTAGAAGCAATATATAGAAATATTTCACCCGTCTACCTGTACTATTCAATGTTCTACTTGTAGAAAGTTACAAATAATTTCCATTTCATGATTATCAATGGGGCTCGCTGTTCACTTAAACTTGAAGATCAAAAAATTGGCGATTGTTACTGTTTAGATGCTTTGCATATATGTTTCTTAGACTATTTAGAAGCAATATATAGAAAGATTTCACCCGTCTACCTGTACTATTCATTGTTCTACTTGTAGAAAGTTACAAATAATTTCCATTTCATGATTATCAATGGGGTTCGCTGTTCACTTAAACTTGAAGAACAAAAAATTGGCGATTGTTACTGTTTAGATGCTTTGCATATAGGTTTCGTAGACTATATAGAAGCAACATATACAAAGATTTCAACCGTCTACCTGATCCATTCATTGTTCTACTTGTCGAAATTTACAAATAATTTCCTTTAAAGGATTAACAATGGGGCACGTAGTTCACTTAAACTTGAAGAACAAAAAATTGGCGTATGGTACTGTTTGGATGCTTTGCATATATGTTTCTTAGATTATATAGAAGCAATATATACAAAGATTTCAACCGTCTACCTGTTCCATTCATTGTTCTACTTGTCGAAAGTTACAAATAATTTCCGATAAAGGATTAACCATTGGGGCTCATTGTTCACTTAAACTTGAAGAACAATAAATTGGCGAATTGTACTGTTTGGATGCTTTGCATATATGTTTCTAAGACTATATAGAAGCAATATATACAAAGATTTCAACCGTCTACGTGTTCCAATCATTGTTCTACTTGTCGAAAGTTACAAATAATTTCCGATAAAGGATTAACAATGGGACTCATTGTTCACTTAAACTTGAAGAACAAAAAACTGGCGAATGTACTGTTTGGATGCTTTGCATATAAGTTTCTTAGATTATATAGAAGCAATATATACAAAGATTTCAACCGTCTACCTGTTCCATTCATTGTTCTGCTTGTCGAAAATTACAAATAATTTCCTTTAAAGGATTAACAATGGGGCTCGTTGTTCACTTAAACTTGAAGAACAATAAATTGGCGAATTTTACTGTTTGGATGCTTTGCATATATGTTTCTTAGACTATTTAGAAGCAATATATACAAAGATTTCACCCGTCTACCTGTACTATTCATTGTTCTACTTGTAGAAATTTACAAATAATTTCCTTTAAAGGATTAACAATGGGGCTCGTAGTTCACTTAAACTTGAAGAACAAAAAATTGGCGAATGGTACTGTTTGGATGCTATGCATATATGTTTCTTATACTATATAGAAGCAATATATACAAAGATTTCACCCGTCTACCTGTACTATTCATTGTTCTACTTGTAGAAATTTACAAATAATTTCCTTTAAAGGATTAACAATGGGGCTCGTAGTTCACTTAAACTTGAAGAACAAAAAATTGGCGAATGGTACTGTTTGGTTGCTTTGCATATATGTTTCTTAGACTATATGGAAGCAATATATACAAAGATTTCAACCGTCTACGTGTTCCAATCATTGTTCTACTTGTCGAAATTTACAAATAATTTCCTTTAAAGGATTAACAATGGGGCTCGTTGTTCACTTAAACTTGAAGAACAAAAAAGTGGCGAATGGTACTGTTTGGATGCTTTGCATATATGTTTCTTAGACTATTTAGAAGCAATATATACAAAGATTTCACCCGTCTACCTGTACTATTCAATGTTCTACTTGTAGAAAGTTACAAATAATTTCCATTTCATGATTATCAATGGGGTTCGCTGTTCACTTAAACTTGAAGAACAAAAAATTGGCGATTGTTACTGTTTAGATGCTTTGCATATAGGTTTCGTAGACTATATAGAAGCAATATATACAAAGATTTCACCCGTCTACCTGTACTATTCATTGTTCTACTTGTAGAAATTTACAAATAATTTCCTTTAAAGGATTAACAATGGGGCTCGTAGTTCACTTAAACTTGAAGAACAAAAAATTGGCGATTGTTACTGTTTAGATGCTTTGCATATAGGTTTCGTAGACTATATAGAAGCAATATATACAAAGATTTCAACCGTCTACCTGTTCCATTCACTGTTCTACTTGTCGAAAGTTACAAATAATTACCGTTAAGGGATTAACAATGGGGATCGTAGTTTACTTAAACTTGAAGAACAAAAAATTGGCGAATTGTACTGTTTGGATGCTTTGCATATATGTTTCTTAGACTATATAGACGCAATATATACAAGGATTTCAACCGTCTACCTGTTCCTTTCATTGTTCTACTTGTCGAAAGTTACAAATAATTACCGATAAAGGATTAACCATTGGGACTCATTGTTCACTTAAACTTGAAGAACAAAAAATTGGCGAATTGTACTGTTTGGATGCTTTGCATATATGTTTCTTAGACTATATAGAAGCAATATATACAAAGATTTCAACCGTCTACCTGTTCCATTCATTGTTCTACTTGTCGAAAGTTACAAATAATTTCCGATAAAGGATTAACAATGGGGCTCATTGTTCACTTAAACTTGAAGAACAAAAAATTGGCGAATGTACTGTTTGGATGCTTTGCATATAAGTTTCTTAGATTATATAGAAGCAATATATACAAAGATTTCAACCGTCTACCTGTTCCATTCATTGTTCTGCTTGTCGAAAATTACAAATAATTTCCTTTAAAGGATTAACAATGGGGCTCGTTGTTCACTTAAACTTGAAGAACAATAAATTGGCGAATTTTACTGTTTGGATGCTTTGCATATATGTTTCTTAGACTATTTAGAAGCAATATATACAAAGATTTCACCCGTCTACCTGTACTATTCATTGTTCTACTTGTAGAAATTTACAAATAATTTCCTTTAAAGGATTAACAATGGGGCTCGTAGTTCACTTAAACTTGAAGAACAAAAAATTGGCGAATGGTACTGTTTGGATGCTATGCATATATGTTTCTTATACTATATAGAAGCAATATATACAAAGATTTCACCCGTCTACCTGTTCCATTCATTGTTCTACTTGTCGAAATTTACAAATAATTTCCTTTAAAGGATTAACAATGGGGCTCGTAGTTCACTTAAACTTGAAGAACAAAAAATTGGCGAATTGTACTGTTTGGATGCTTTGCATATATGTTTCTTAGACTATTTAGAAGCAATATATAGAAAGATTTCACCCGTCTACCTGTACTATTCATTGTTCTACTTGTAGAAAGTTACAAATTATTTCCGTTTCATGATTATCAATGGGGCTCGTTCTTCACTTAAACTTGAAGAACAACAAATTGGCGAATGGTACTGTTTGGATGCTTTGCATATATGTTTCTTAGATTATACAGAAGCAATATATACAAAGATTTCAAACGTCTACCTGTTCCATTCATTGTTCTACTTGTCGAAAGTTACAAATAATTTCCGATAAAGTATTAACCATTGGGGCTCATTGTTCACTTAAACTTGAAGAACACAAATTTGGCGAATGGTACTGTTTGGATGCTTTGCGTACATGTTTCTTAGACTATATGGAAGCAATATATACAAAGATATCAACCGTCTACGTGTTCCACTCATTGTTCTACTTGTCGAAATTTACAAATAATCTCCTTTAAAGGATTAACAATGGGTCTCGTAGTTCACTTAAACTTGAAGAACAAAAAATTGGCGAATTGTACTGTTTGGATGCTTTGCATATATGTTTCTTAGACTATTTAGAAGCAATATATAGAAATATTTCACCCGTCTACCTGTACTATTCAATGTTCTACTTGTCGAAAGTTACAAATAATTTCCGATAAAGGATTAACCATTGGGGCTCATTGTTCACTTAAACTTGAAGAACAAAAAATTGGCGAATGGTACTGTTTGGATGCTTTGCGTATATGTTTCTTAGACTATATGGAAGCAATATATACAAAGATTTCAACCGTCTACGTGTTCGAATCATTGTTCAACTTGTAGAAAGTTACAATTAATTTCCGTTAAAGGATTAACAATGGGGCTCGTAGTTCACTTAAACTTGAAGAACAAAAAATTGGCGAATTGTACTGTTTGGATGCTTTGCATATATGTTTCCTAGGCTATATAGAAGCAATATATACAATGATTTCAACCGTCTACCTGATCCATTCATTGTTCTACTTGTCGAAATTTACAAATAATTTCCTTTAAAGGATTAACAATGGGGCTCGTAGTTCACTTAAACTTAAAGAACAAAAAATTGGCGAATTGTACTGTTTGGATGCTTTGCATATGTGTTTCTTAGACTATTTAGAAGCAATATAATAGAAAGATTTCACCCGTCTACCTGTACTATTCATTGTTCTTCTTGTAGAAAGTTACAAATAATTTCCATTTCATGATTATCAGTGGGGCTCGCTGTTCACTTAAACTTGAAGATCAAAAAATTGGCGATTGTTACTGTTTAGATGCTTTGCATATAGGTTTCTTAGATTATATAGAAGCAATATATACAAAGATTTCAACCGTCTACCTGTTCCATTCATTGTTCTACTTGTCGAAATTTACAAATAATTTCCTTTAAAGGATTAACAATGGGGCTCGTTGTTCACTTAAACTTGAAGAACAATAAATTGGCGAATTGTACTGTTTGGATGCTTTGCATATATGTTTCTTAGACTATATAGACGCAATATATACAAGGATTTCAACCGTCTACCTGTTCCATTCATTGTTCTACTTGTCGAAAGTTACAAATAATTACCGATAAAGGATTAACCATTGGGACTCATTGTTCACTTAAACTTGAAGAACAAAAAATTGGCGAATTGTACTGTTTGGATGCTTTGCATATATGTTTCTTAGACTATATAGAAGCAATATATACAAAGATTTCAACCGTCTACCTGTTCCATTCATTGTTCTACTTGTCGAAAGTTACAAATAATTTCCGATAAAGGATTAACAATGGGTCTCATTGTTCACTTAAACTTGAAGAACAAAAAATTGGCGAATTGTACTGTTTGGATGCTTTGCATATATGTTTCTTAGACTATATGGAAGCAATATATACAAAGATTTCAACCGTATACATGTTCCATTCATTGTTCTACTTGTAGAAAGTTACAATTAATTTCCGTTAAAGGATTAACAATGGGGCTCGTAGTTCACTTAAACTTGAAGAACAAAAAGTTGGCGAATGGTACTGTTTGGATGCTATGCATATATGTTTCTTATACTATATAGAAGCAATATATACAAAGATTTCAACCGTCTACCTGTTCCATTCACTGTTCTACTTGTCGAAAGTTACAAATAATTTCCGTTAAGGGATTAACAATGGGGATCGTAGTTTACTTAAACTTGAAGAACAAAAAGTTGGCGAATGGTACTGTTTGGATGCTATGCATATATGTTTCTTATACTATATAGAAGCAATATATACAAAGATTTCAACCGTCTACCTGTTCCATTCACTGTTCTACTTGTCGAAAATTACAAATAATTTCCGATAATGGATTAACCATTGGGGCTCATTGATCACTTAAACTTGAAGACCAAAAAATTGGCGAATGGTACTGTTTGGATGCTTTGCGTACATGTTTCTTAGACTATATGGAAGCAATATATACAAAGATTTCAACCGTCTACCTGTTCCATTCATTGTTCTACTTGCCGAAAGTTACAAATAATTTCCGATAAAGGATTAACAATGGGGCTCATTGTTCACTTAAACTTGAAGGACAAAAAATTGGCGAATGGTACTGTTTGGATGCTTTGCGTACATGTTTCTTAGACTATATGGAAGCAATATATACAAGGATTTCAACCGTCTACCTGTTCCATTCATTGTTCTACTTGCCGAAAGTTACAAATAATTTCCGATAAAGGATTAACCATTGGGGCTCATTGTTCACTTAAACTTGAAGAACAAAAAATTGGCGAATTGTACTGTTTGGATGCTTTGCGTACATGTTTCTTAGACTATATGGAAGCAATATATACAAAGATTTCAACCGTCTACCTGTTCTATTCATTGTTCTACTTGTCGAAAGTTACAAATAATTTCCGATAACGGATTAACAATGGGGCTCGTAGTTCACTTAAACATGAAGATGAAATAATTGGCGAATTGTACTGTTTGGATGCTTTGCATATATGTTTCTTAGATTATAAAGAAGCAATATATACAAAGATTTCAACCGTCTACCTGTTCCATTCATTGTTCTACTTGTCGAAATTATCAAATAATTTCCTTTTATGGATTAACAATGGGGCTCGTTGTTCACTTAAACTTGATGAACAAAAAATTGGCGAATGGTACTGTTTGGATGCTTTGCATATATGTTTCTTAGACTATTTAGATGCAATATATAGAAAGATTTCATCCGTCTACCTGTACTATTCATTGTTCTACTTGTAGAAAGTTACAAATAATTTCCATTTCATGATTATCAATGGGGATCGTAGTTCACTTAAACTTGAAGAACAAAAAATTGGCGAATTGTACTGTTTGGATGTTTTGCATATATGTTTCTTATACTATATAGAAGCAATATATACAAAGATTTCAACCGTCTACCTGTTCCATTCATTGTTCTACTTGTCGAAAGTTACAAATAATTTCCGATAAAGGATTAACAATGGGGCTCATTGTTCACTTAAACTTGAAGAACAAAAAATTGGCGAATGCTACTGTTTGGATGCTTTGCATATATGTTTCTTAGATTATATAGAAGCAATATATACAAAGATTTCAAACGTCTACCTGTACTATTCATTGTTCTACTTGTAGAAAGTTACACATAATTTCCATTTCATGATTATCAATGGGGCTCGCTGTTCTCTTAAACTTGAAGATCAAAAAATTGGCGATTGTTACTGTTTAGATGCTTTGCATATAGGTTTCTTAGACTATATTGAAGCAATATATACAAAGAATTCAACCGTCTACCTGTTCGATTCATTGTTCTACTTGTAGAAAGTTACAAATAATTTCCGTTTCATGATTATCAATGGGGCTCGTAGTTCACTTAAACTTGAAGAACAAAAAATTGGCGAACGGTACTGTTTGGATGCTTTGCGTACATGTTTCTTAGACTATATGGAAGCAATATATACAAAGATTTCAACCGTCTACCTGTTCCATTCATTGTTCTACTTGTCGAAAGTTACAAATAATTTCCGATAAAGGATTAACAATGGGGCTCGCTGTTCACTTAAACTTGAAGATCAAAAAATTGACGATTGTTACTGTTTAGATGCTTTGCATATAGGTTTCTTAGACTATATAGAAGCAACATATACAAAGATTTCAACCGTCTACCTGTTCTGTTCATTGTTCTACTTGTAGAAAGTTACAAATAATTTCCGTTTCATGATTATCAATGGGGCTCGTTGTTCACTTAAACTTGAAGAACAAAAATTTGGCGAATGGTACTGTTTGGATGCTTTGCATATATGTTTCTTAGATTATATAGAAGCAATATATACAAAGATTTCAAACGTCTACCTGTACTATTCATTGTTCTACTTGTAGAAAGTTACACATAATTTCCATTTCATGATTATCAATGGGGCTCGCTGTTCTCTTAAACTTGAAGATCAAAAAATTGGCGATTGTTACTGTTTAGATGCTTTGCATATAGGTTTCTTAGACTATATTGAAGCAATATATACAAAGAATTCAACCGTCTACCTGTTCCATTCATTGTTCTACTTGTCGAAAGTTACAAATAATTTCCGATAAAGGATTAACCATTGGGGCTCATTGTTCACTTAAACTTGAAGAACAAAAAATTGGCGAATGGTACTGTTTGGATGCTTTGCGTATATGTTTCTTAGACTATATGGAAGCAATATATACAAAGATTTCAACCGTCTACGTGTTCGAATCATTGTTCAACTTGTAGAAAGTTACAATTAATTTCCGTTAAAGGATTAACAATGGGGCTCGTAGTTCACTTAAACTTGAAGAACAAAAAATTGGCGAATTGTACTGTTTGGATGCTTTGCATATATGTTTCCTAGGCTATATAGAAGCAATATATACAATGATTTCAACCGTCTACCTGATCCATTCATTGTTCTACTTGTCGAAATTTACAAATAATTTCCTTTAAAGGATTAACAATGGGGCTCGTAGTTCACTTAAACTTAAAGAACAAAAAATTGGCGAATTGTACTGTTTGGATGCTTTGCATATGTGTTTCTTAGACTATTTAGAAGCAATATAATAGAAAGATTTCACCCGTCTACCTGTACTATTCATTGTTCTTCTTGTAGAAAGTTACAAATAATTTCCATTTCATGATTATCAGTGGGGCTCGCTGTTCACTTAAACTTGAAGATCAAAAAATTGGCGATTGTTACTGTTTAGATGCTTTGCATATAGGTTTCTTAGATTATATAGAAGCAATATATACAAAGATTTCAACCGTCTACCTGTTCCATTCATTGTTCTACTTGTCGAAATTTACAAATAATTTCCTTTAAAGGATTAACAATGGGGCTCGTTGTTCACTTAAACTTGAAGAACAATAAATTGGCGAATTGTACTGTTTGGATGCTTTGCATATATGTTTCTTAGACTATATAGACGCAATATATACAAGGATTTCAACCGTCTACCTGTTCCATTCATTGTTCTACTTGTCGAAAGTTACAAATAATTACCGATAAAGGATTAACCATTGGGGCTCATTGTTCACTTAAACTTGAAGAACAAAAAATTGGCGAATTGTACTGTTTGGATGCTTTGCATATATGTTTCTTAGACTATATAGAAGCAATATATACAAAGATTTCAACCGTCTACCTGTTCCATTCATTGTTCTACTTGTCGAAAGTTACAAATAATTTCCGATAAAGTATTAACAATGGGTCTCATTGTTCACTTAAACTTGAAGAACAAAAAATTGGCGAATTGTACTGTTTGGATGCTTTGCATATATGTTTCTTAGACTATATGGAAGCAATATATACAAA
Source organism: Cerceris ruficornis (assembly GCA_963989415.1). Lineage (NCBI taxonomy): Eukaryota > Metazoa > Arthropoda > Insecta > Hymenoptera > Crabronidae > Cerceris > Cerceris ruficornis. The sequence goes on from CAXDIW010000076.1 coordinate 2,454,440, forward strand.
GATTTCAACCGTATACGTGTTCCATTCATTGTTCTACTTGTAGAAAGTTACAATTAATTTCCGTTAAAGGATTAACAATGGGGCTCGTAGTTCACTTAAACTTGAAGAACAAAAAATTGGCGAATTGTACTGTTTGGATGCTTTGCATATATGTTTCTTAGACTATATAGACGCAATATATACAAGGATTTCAACCGTCTACCTGTTCCTTTCATTGTTCTACTTGTCGAAAGTTACAAATAATTACCGATAAAGGATTAACCATTGGGACTCATTGTTCACTTAAACTTGAAGAACAAAAAATTGGCGAATTGTACTGTTTGGATGCTTTGCATATATGTTTCTTAGACTATATAGAAGCAATATATACAAAGATTTCAACCGTCTACCTGTTCCATTCATTGTTCTACTTGTCGAAAGTTACAAATAATTTCCGATAAAGGATTAACAATGGGTCTCATTGTTCACTTAAACTTGAAGAACAAAAAATTGGCGAATTGTACTGTTTGGATGCTTTGCATATATGTTTCTTAGACTATATGGAAGCAATATATACAAAGATTTCAACCGTCTACGTGTTCCATTCATTGTTCTACTTGTAGAAAGTTACAATTAATTTCCGTTAAAGGATTAACAATGGGGCTCGTAGTTCACTTAAACTTGAAGAACAAAAAATTGGCGAATTGTACTGTTTGGATGCTTTGCATATATGTTTCTTAGACTATATAGACGCAATATATACAAGGATTTCAACCGTCTACCTGTTCCTTTCATTGTTCTACTTGTCGAAAGTTACAAATAATTACCGATAAAGGATTAACCATTGGGACTCATTGTTCACTTAAACTTGAAGAACAAAAAATTGGCGAATTGTACTGTTTGGATGCTTTGCATATATGTTTCTTAGACTATATAGAAGCAATATATACAAAGATTTCAACCGTCTACCTGTTCCATTCATTGTTCTACTTGTCGAAAGTTACAAATAATTTCCGATAAAGGATTAACAATGGGTCTCATTGTTCACTTAAACTTGAAGAACAAAAAATTGGCGAATTGTACTGTTTGGATGCTTTGCATATATGTTTCTTAGACTATATGGAAGCAATATATACAAAGATTTCAACCGTCTACGTGTTCCATTCATTGTTCTACTTGTAGAAAGTTACAATTAATTTCCGTTAAAGGATTAACAATGGGGCTCGTAGTTCACTTAAACTTGAAGAACAAAAAATTGGCGAATTGTACTGTTTGGATGCTTTGCATATATGTTTCGTATATTATATAGAAGCAATATATACAATGATTTCAACCGTCTACCTGATCCATTCATTGTTCTACTTGTCGAAATTTACAAATAATTTCCTTTAAAGGATTAACAATGGGGCTCGTAGTTCACTTAAACTTGAAGAACAAAAAATTGGCGAATTGTACTGTTTGGATGCTTTGCATATATGTTTCATAGACTATTTAGAAGCAATATATAGAAAGATTTCACCCGTCTACCTGTACTATTCATTGTTCTACTTGTAGAAAGTTACAAATAATTTCCGTTTCATGATTATCAATGGGGCTCGTTCTTCACTTAAACTTGAAGAACAACAAATTGGCGAATGGTACTGTTTGGATGCTTTGCATATATGTTTCTTAGATTATACAGAAGCAATATATACAAAGATTTCAAACGTCTACCTGTTCCATTCATTGTTCTACTTGTCGAAAGTTACAAATAATTTCCGATAAAGTATTAACCATTGGGGCTCATTGTTCACTTAAACTTGAAGAACACAAAATTGGCGAATGGTACTGTTTGGATGCTTTGCGTACATGTTTCTTAGACTATATGGAAGCAATATATACAAAGATATCAACCGTCTACGTGTTCCAATCATTGTTCTACTTGTCGAAATTTACAAATAATCTCCTTTAAAGGATTAACAATGGGTCTCGTAGTTCACTTAAACTTGAAGAACAAAAAATTGGCGAATTGTACTGTTTGGATGCTTTGCATATATGTTTCTTAGACTATTTAGAAGCAATATATAGAAATATTTCACCCGTCTACCTGTACTATTCAATGTTCTACTTGTAGAAAGTTACAAATAATTTCCATTTCATGATTATCAATGGGGCTCGCTGTTCACTTAAACTTGAAGATCAAAAAATTGGCGATTGTTACTGTTTAGATGCTTTGCATATATGTTTCTTAGACTATTTAGAAGCAATATATAGAAAGATTTCACCCGTCTACCTGTACTATTCATTGTTCTACTTGTAGAAAGTTACAAATAATTTCCATTTCATGATTATCAATGGGGTTCGCTGTTCACTTAAACTTGAAGAACAAAAAATTGGCGATTGTTACTGTTTAGATGCTTTGCATATAGGTTTCGTAGACTATATAGAAGCAACAAATACAAAGATTTCAACCGTCTACCTGATCCATTCATTGTTCTACTTGTCGAAATTTACAAATAATTTCCTTTAAAGGATTAACAATGGGGCACGTAGTTCACTTAAACTTGAAGAACAAAAAATTGGCGTATGGTACTGTTTGGATGCTTTGCATATATGTTTCTTAGATTATATAGAAGCAATATATACAAAGATTTCAACCGTCTACCTGTTCCATTCATTGTTCTACTTGTCGAAAGTTACAAATAATTTCCGATAAAGGATTAACCATTGGGGCTCATTGTTCACTTAAACTTGAAGAACAATAAATTGGCGAATTGTACTGTTTGGATGCTTTGCATATATGTTTCTAAGACTATATAGAAGCAATATATACAAAGATTTCAACCGTCTACGTGTTCCAATCATTGTTCTACTTGTCGAAAGTTACAAATAATTTCCGATAAAGGATTAACAATGGGGCTCATTGTTCACTTAAACTTGAAGAACAAAAAATTGGCGAATGTACTGTTTGGATGCTTTGCATATATGTTTCTTAGATTATATAGAAGCAATATATACAAAGATTTCAACCGTCTACCTGTTCCATTCATTGTTCTGCTTGTCGAAAATTACAAATAATTTCCTTTAAAGGATTAACAATGGGGCTCGTTGTTCACTTAAACTTGAAGAACAATAAATTGGCGAATTTTACTGTTTGGATGCTTTGCATATATGTTTCTTAGACTATTTAGAAGCAATATATACAAAGATTTCACCCGTCTACCTGTACTATTCATTGTTCTACTTGTAGAAATTTACAAATAATTTCCTTTAAAGGATTAACAATGGGGCTCGTAGTTCACTTAAACTTGAAGAACAAAAAATTGGCGAATGGTACTGTTTGGATGCTATGCATATATGTTTCTTATACTATATAGAAGCAATATATACAAAGATTTCACCCGTCTACGTGTACTATTCATTGTTCTACTTGTAGAAATTTACAAATAATTTCCTTTAAAGGATTAACAATGGGGCTCGTAGTTCACTTAAACTTGAAGAACAATAAATTGGCGAATTGTACTGTTTGGATGCTTTGCATATATGTTTCTTAGACTATATAGACGCAATATATACAAGGATTTCAACCGTCTACCTGTTCCATTCATTGTTCTACTTGTCGAAAGTTACAAATAATTTCCGATAAAGGATTAACAATGGGTCTCATTGTTCACTTAAACTTGAAGAACAAAAAATTGGCGAATCGTACTGTTTGGATGCTTTGCATATATGTTTCGTAGACTATATGGAAGCAATATATACAAAGATTTCAACCGTATACGTGTTCCATTCATTGTTCTACTTGTAGAAATTTACAAATAATTTCCTTTAAAGGATTAACAATGGGGCTCGTAGTTCACTTAAACTTGAAGAACAAAAAATTGGCGAATGGTACTGTTTGGATGCTATGCATATATGTTTCTTATACTATATAGAAGCAATATATACAAAGATTTCACCCGTCTACCTGTACTATTCATTGTTCTACTTGTAGAAATTTACAAATAATTTCCTTTAAAGGATTAACAATGGGGCTCGTAGTTCACTTAAACTTGAAGAACAAAAAATTGGCGAATGGTACTGTTTGGATGCTATGCATATATGTTTCTTATACTATATAGAAGCAATATATACAAAGATTTCACCCGTCTACCTGTACTATTCATTGTTCTACTTGTAGATAGTTACAAATAATTTCCATTTCATGATTATCAATGGGGTTCGCTGTTCACTTAAACTTGAAGAACAAAAAATTGGCGATTGTTACTGTTTAGATGCTTTGCATATAGGTTTCGTAGACTATATAGAAGCAACATATACAAAGATTTCAACCGTCTACCTGTTCCATTCATTGTTCTACTTGTCGAAATTTACAAATAATTTCCTTTAAAGGATTAACAATGGGGCTCGTAGTTCACTTAAACTTGAAGAACAAAAAGTTGGCGAATGGTACTGTTTGGATGCTATGCATATATGTTTCTTATACTATATAGAAGCAATATATACAAAGATTTCACCCGTCTACGTGTACTATTCATTGTTCTACTTGTAGAAATTTACAAATAATTTCCTTTAAAGGATTAACAATGGGGCTCGTAGTTCACTTAAACTTGAAGAACAAAAAATTGGCGAACGGTACTGTTTGGATGCTTTGCGTACATGTTTCTTAGACTATATGGAAGCAATATATACAAAGATTTCAACCGTCTACCTGTTCCATTCATTGTTCTACTTGTCGAAAGTTACAAATAATTTCCGATAAAGGATTAACCATTGGGGCTCATTGTTCACTTAAACTTGAAGAACAATAAATTGGCGAATTGTACTGTTTGGATGCTTTGCATATATGTTTCTAAGACTATATAGAAGCAATATATACAAAGATTTCAACCGTCTACGTGTTCCAATCATTGTTCTACTTGTCGAAAGTTACAAATAATTTCCGATAAAGGATTAACAATGGGACTCATTGTTCACTTAAACTTGAAGAACAAAAAATTGGCGAATGTACTGTTTGGATGCTTTGCATATAAGTTTCTTAGATTATATAGAAGCAATATATACAAAGATTTCAACCGTCTACCTGTTCCATTCATTGTTCTGCTTGTCGAAAATTACAAATAATTTCCTTTAAAGGATTAACAATGGGGCTCGTTGTTCACTTAAACTTGAAGAACAATAAATTGGCGAATTTTACTGTTTGGATGCTTTGCATATATGTTTCTTAGACTATTTAGAAGCAATATATACAAAGATTTCAACCGTCTACCTGTACTATTCATTGTTCTACTTGTAGAAATTTACAAATAATTTCCTTTAAAGGATTAACAATGGGGCTCGTAGTTCACTTAAACTTGAAGAACAAAAAATTGGCGAATGGTACTGTTTGGATGCTATGCATATATGTTTCTTATACTATATAGAAGCAATATATACAAAGATTTCACCCGTCTACCTGTACTATTCATTGTTCTACTTGTAGAAAGTTACAAATAATTTCCATTTCATGATTATCAATGGGGTTCGCTGTTCACTTAAACTTGAAGAACAAAAAATTGGCGATTGTTACTGTTTAGATGCTTTGCATATAGGTTTCGTAGACTATATAGAAGCAACATATACAAAGATTTCAACCGTCTACCTGTTCCATTCATTGTTCTACTTGTCGAAATTTACAAATAATTTCCTTTAAAGGATTAACAATGGGGCTCGTAGTTCACTTAAACTTGAAGAACAAAAAGTTGGCGAATGGTACTGTTTGGATGCTATGCATATATGTTTCTTATACTATATAGAAGCAATATATACAAAGATTTCAACCGTCTACCTGTTCCATTCACTGTTCTACTTGTCGAAAGTTACAAATAATTTCCGTTAAGGGATTAACAATGGGGATCGTAGTTTACTTAAACTTGAAGAACAAAAAGTTGGCGAATGGTACTGTTTGGATGCTATGCATATATGTTTCTTATACTATATAGAAGCAATATATACAAAGATTTCAACCGTCTACCTGTTCCATTCACTGTTCTACTTGTCGAAAATTACAAATAATTTCCGATAATGGATTAACCATTGGGGCTCATTGATCACTTAAACTTGAAGGACAAAAAATTGGCGAATGGTACTGTTTGGATGCTTTGCGTACATGTTTCTTAGACTATATGGAAGCAATATATACAAGGATTTCAACCGTCTACCTGTTCCATTCATTGTTCTACTTGCCGAAAGTTACAAATAATTTCCGATAAAGGATTAACCATTGGGGCTCATTGTTCACTTAAACTTGAAGAACAAAAAATTGGCGAATTGTACTGTTTGGATGCTTTGCGTACATGTTTCTTAGACTATATGGAAGCAATATATACAAAGATTTCAACCGTCTACCTGTTCTATTCATTGTTCTACTTGTCGAAAGTTACAAATAATTTCCGATAACGGATTAACAATGGGGCTCGTAGTTCACTTAAACATGAAGATGAAATAATTGGCGAATTGTACTGTTTGGATGCTTTGCATATATGTTTCTTAGATTATAAAGAAGCAATATATACAAAGATTTCAACCGTCTACCTGTTCCATTCATTGTTCTACTTGTCGAAATTATCAAATAATTTCCTTTTATGGATTAACAATGGGGCTCGTTGTTCACTTAAACTTGATGAACAAAAAATTGGCGAATGGTACTGTTTGGATGCTTTGCATATATGTTTCTTAGACTACTTAGATGCAATATATAGAAAGATTTCATCCGTCTACCTGTACTATTCATTGTTCTACTTGTAGAAAGTTACAAATAATTTCCACTTCATGATTATCAATGGGGATCGTAGTTCACTTAAACTTGAAGAACAAAAAATTGGCGAATTGTACTGTTTGGATGTTTTGCATATATGTTTCTTATACTATATAGAAGCAATATATACAAAGATTTCAACCGTCTACCTGTTCCATTCATTGTTCTACTTGTCGAAAGTTACAAATAATTTCCGATAAAGGATTAACAATGGGGCTCATTGTTCACTTAAATTTGAAGAACAAAAAATTGGCGAATGCTACTGTTTGGATGCTTTGCATATATGTTTCTTAGATTATATAGAAGCAATATATACAAAGATTTCAAACGTCTACCTGTACTATTCATTGTTCTACTTGTAGAAAGTTACACATAATTTCCATTTCATGATTATCAATGGGGCTCGCTGTTCTCTTAAACTTGAAGATCAAAAAATTGGCGATTGTTACTGGTTAGATGCTTTGCATATAGGTTTCTTAGACTATATTGAAGCAATATATACAAAGAATTCAACCGTCTACCTGTTCGATTCATTGTTCTACTTGTAGAAAGTTACAAATAATTTCCGTTTCATGATTATCAATGGGGCTCGTAGTTCACTTAAACTTGAAGAACAAAAAATTGGCGAACGGTACTGTTTGGATGCTTTGCGTACATGTTTCTTAGACTATATGGAAGCAATATATACAAAGATTTCAACCGTCTACCTGTTCCATTCATTGTTCTACTTGTCGAAAGTTACAAATAATTTCCGATAAAGGATTAACAATGGGGCTCGCTGTTCACTTAAACTTGAAGATCAAAAAATTGACGATTGTTACTGTTTAGATGCTTTGCATATAGGTTTCTTAGACTATATAGAAGCAACATATACAAAGATTTCAACCGTCTACCTGTTCTGTTCATTGTTCTACTTGTAGAAAGTTACAAATAATTTCCGTTTCATGATTATCAATGGGGCTCGTTGTTCACTTAAACTTGAAGAACAAAAATTTGGCGAATGGTACTGTTTGGATGCTTTGCATATATGTTTCTTAGATTATATAGAAGCAATATATACAAAGATTTCAAACGTCTACCTGTACTATTCATTGTTCTACTTGTAGAAAGTTACACATAATTTCCATTTCATGATTATCAATGGGGCTCGCTGTTCTCTTAAACTTGAAGATCAAAAAATTGGCGATTGTTACTGTTTAGATGCTTTGCATATAGGTTTCTTAGACTATATTGAAGCAATATATACAAAGAATTCAACCGTCTACCTGTTCCATTCATTGTTCTACTTGTCGAAAGTTACAAATAATTTCCGATAAAGGATTAACCATTGGGGCTCATTGTTCACTTAAACTTGAAGAACAAAAAATTGGCGAATGGTACTGTTTGGATGCTTTGCGTATATGTTTCTTAGACTATATGGAAGCAATATATACAAAGATTTCAACCGTCTACGTGTTCGAATCATTGTTCAACTTGTAGAAAGTTACAATTAATTTCCGTTAAAGGATTAACAATGGGGCTCGTAGTTCACTTAAACTTGAAGAACAAAAAATTGGCGAATTGTACTGTTTGGATGCTTTGCATATATGTTTCCTAGGCTATATAGAAGCAATATATACAATGATTTCAACCGTCTACCTGATCCATTCATTGTTCTACTTGTCGAAATTTACAAATAATTTCCTTTAAAGGATTAACAATGGGGCTCGTAGTTCACTTAAACTTAAAGAACAAAAAATTGGCGAATTGTACTGTTTGGATGCTTTGCATATGTGTTTCTTAGACTATTTAGAAGCAATATAATAGAAAGATTTCACCCGTCTACCTGTACTATTCATTGTTCTTCTTGTAGAAAGTTACAAATAATTTCCATTTCATGATTATCAGTGGGGCTCGCTGTTCACTTAAACTTGAAGATCAAAAAATTGGCGATTGTTACTGTTTAGATGCTTTGCATATAGGTTTCTTAGATTATATAGAAGCAATATATACAAAGATATCAACCGTCTACCTGTTCCATTCATTGTTCTACTTGTCGAAATTTACAAATAATTTCCTTTAAAGGATTAACAATGGGGCTCGTTGTTCACTTAAACTTGAAGAACAATAAATTGGCGAATTGTACTGTTTGGATGCTTTGCATATATGTTTCTTAGACTATATAGACGCAATATATACAAGGATGTCAACCGTCTACCTGTTCCATTCATTGTTCTACTTGTCGAAAGTTACAAATAATTACCGATAAAGGATTAACCATTGGGACTCATTGTTCACTTAAACTTGAAGAACAAAAAATTGGCGAATTGTACTGTTTGGATGCTTTGCATAAATGTTTCTTAGACTATATAGAAGCAATATATACAAAGATTTCAACCGTCTACCTGTTCCATTCATTGTTCTACTTGTCGAAAGTTACAAATAATTTCCGATAAAGGATTAACAATGGGTCTCATTGTTCACTTAAACTTGAAGAACAAAAAATTGGCGAATTGTACTGTTTGGATGCTTTGCATATATGTTTCTTAGACTATATGGAAGCAATATATACAAAGATTTCAACCGTATACGTGTTCCATTCATTGTTCTACTTGTCGAAAGTTACAAATAATTTCCGTTTCATGATTATCAATGGGGCTCGTAGTTCACTTAAACTTGAAGAACATAAAATTGGCGAATGGTACTGTTTGGATGCTTGGCATATATGTTTCTTAGACTATATAGAAGCAATATATACAAAAATTTCAACCGTCTACCAGTTCCATTCATTGTTCTACTTGTCGAAAGTTACAAATAATTTCCTTTAAAGGATTAACAATGGGGCTCGTAGTTCACTTAAACTTGAAGAACAAAAAATTGGCGAACGGTACTGTTTGGATGCTTTGCGTACATGTTTCTTAGACTATATGGAAGCAATATATACAAAGATTTCAACCGTCTACGTGTTCCAATCATTGTTCTACTTGTCGAAATTTACAAATAATTTTCTTTAAAGGATTAACAATGGGGCTCGTAGTTCACTTAAACTTGAAGAACAAAAAATTGGCGAATGTACTGTTTGGATGCTTTGCATATAGGTTTCTTAGACTATATAGAAGCAACATATACAAAGATTTCAACCGTCTACGTGTTCCAATCATTGTTCTACTTGTCGAAATTTACAAATAATTTTCTTTAAAGGATTAACAATGGGGCTCGTTGGTCACTTAAACTTGAAGAACAATAAATTGGCGAATTGTACTGTTTGGATGCTTTGCATATATGTTTCTTAGACTATATAGAAGCAATATATACAAAGATTTCGACCGTCTACCTGTTCCATTCATTGTTCTACTTGTCGAAAGTTACAAATAATTTCCGATAAAGGATTAACAATGGGGCTCATTGTTCACTTAAACTTGAAGAACAAAAAATTGGCGAATGCTACTGTTTGGATGCTTTGCATATATGTTTCTTAGACTATATGGAAGCAATATATACAAAAATTTCAACCGTCTACCTGTTCTATTCATTGTTCTACTTGTAGAAAGTTACAATTAATTTCCGTTAAAGGATTAACAATGGGGCTCGTAGTTCACTTAAACTTGAAGAACAAAAAATTGGCGAATTGTACTGTTTGGATGCTTTGCATATATGTTTCGTATATTATATAGAAGCAATATATACAATGATTTCAACCGTCTACCTGATCCATTCATTGTTCTACTTGTCGAAATTTACAAATAATTTCCTTTAAAGGATTAACAATGGGGCTCGTAGTTCACTTAAACTTGAAGAACAAAAAATTGGCGAATTGTACTGTTTGGATGCTTTGCATATATGTTTCTTAGACTATTTAGAAGCAATATATAGAAAGATTTCACCCGTCTACCTGTACTATTCATTGTTCTACTTGTAGAAAGTTACAAATAATTTCCGTTTCATGATTATCAATGGGGCTCGTTCTTCACTTAAACTTGAAGAACAACAAATTGGCGAATGGTACTGTTTGGATGCTTTGCATATATGTTTCTTAGATTATACAGAAGCAATATATACAAAGATTTCAAACGTCTACCTGTTCCATTCATTGTTCTACTTGTCGAAAGTTACAAATAATTTCCGATAAAGTATTAACCATTGGGGCTCATTGTTCACTTAAACTTGAAGAACACAAAATTGGCGAATGGTACTGTTTGGATGCTTTGCATATATGTTTCTTAGACTATATAGAAGCAATATATACAAAGATTTCAACCGTCTACCTGTTCCATTCATTGTTCTACTTGTCGAAAGTTACAAATAATTTCCGATAAAGGATTAACAATGGGTCTCATTGTTCACTTAAACTTGAAGAACAAAAAATTGGCGAATTGTACTGTTTGGATGTTTTGCATATATGTTTCTTAGACTATATGGAAGCAATATATACAAAGATTTCAACCGTATACGTGTTCCATTCATTGTTCTACTTGTAGAAAGTTACAATTAATTTCCGTTAAAGGATTAACAATGGGGCTCGTAGTTCACTTAAACTTGAAGAACAAAAAATTGGCGAATTGTACTGTTTGGATGCTTTGCATATATGTTTCTTAGACTATATAGACGCAATATATACAAGGATTTCAACCGTCTACCTGTTCCTTTCATTGTTCTACTTGTCGAAAGTTACAAATAATTACCGATAAAGGATTAACCATTGGGACTCATTGTTCACTTAAACTTGAAGAACAAAAAATTGGCGAATTGTACTGTTTGGATGCTTTGCATATATGTTTCTTAGACTATATAGAAGCAATATATACAAAGATTTCAACCGTCTACCTGTTCCATTCATTGTTCTACTTGTCGAAAGTTATAAATAATTTCCGATAAAGGATTAACAATGGGTCTCATTGTTCACTTAAACTTGAAGAACAAAAAATTGGCGAATTGTACTGTTTGGATGCTTTGCATATATGTTTCTTAGACTATATGGAAGCAATATATACAAAGATTTCAACCGTCTACGTGTTCCATTCATTGTTCTACTTGTAGAAAGTTACAATTAATTTCCGTTAAAGGATTAACAATGGGGCTCGTAGTTCACTTAAACTTGAAGAGCAAAAAATTGTCGAATTGTACTGTTTGGATGCTTTGCATATGTTTCTTAGACTATATAGAAGCAATATATACAATGATTTCAACCGTCTACCTGTTCCATTCATTGTTCTACTTGTCGAAAGTTACAAATAATTTCCGTTAAGGGATTAACAATGGGGCTCGTTGTTCACTTAAACTTGAACAACAATAAATCGGCGAATTGTACTGTTTGGATGCTTTGCATATATGTTTCTTAGACTATATAGAAGCAAAATATACAACAATTTCAACCGTCTACCTGTTCCATTCATTGTTCTACTTGTCGAATGTTACAAATAATTTCCGTTAAGGGATTAACAATGGGGATCGTAGTTTACTTAAACTTGAAGAACAAAAAATTGGCGAATTGTACTGTTTGGATGCTTTGCGTACATGTTTCTTAGACTATATAGAAGCAATATATACAATGATTTCAACCGTCTACCTATTCCATTCATTGTTCTACTTGCCGAAATTTACAAATTATTTCCTTTAAAGGATTAACAATGGGGCTCGTAGTTCACTTAAACTTGAAGAGCAAAAAATAGTCGAATTGTACTGTTTGTATGCTTTGCATATATGTTTCTTAGACTATATAGAAGCAATATATACAATTATTTCAACCGTCTACCTCTTCCATTCATTGTTCTACTTGTCGAAAGTTACAAATAATTTCCGTTAAAGGATTAACAATGGGGCTCGTAGTTCACTTAAACTTGAAGAGCAAAAAATAGTCGAATTGTACTGTTTGTATGCTTTGCATATATGTTTCTTAGACTATATAGAAGCAATATATACAATTATTTCAACCGTCTACCTCTTCCATTCATTGTTCTACTTGTCGAAAGTTACAAATAATTTCCGTTAAGGGATTAACAATGGGGATCGTAGTTTACTTAAACTTGAAGAACAAAAAATTGGCGAATTGTACTGTTTGGATGCTTTGCATATATGTTTCTTAGACTATATAGAAGCAATATATGCAAAGATTTCAACCGTCTACGTGTTCCAATCATTGTTCTACTTGTAGAAAGTTACAATTAATTTCCGTTAAAGGATTAACAATGGGGCTCGTAGTTCACTTAAACTTGAAGAACAAAAAATTGGCGAATTGTACTGTTTGGATGCTTTGCATATATGTTTCTTAGACTATATAGAAGCAATATATACATTGATTTCAACCGGCTACCTGTTCCATTCATTGTTCTACTTGTCGAAATTTACAAATAATTTCCTTTAAAGGATTAACAATGGGGCTCGCTGTTCACTTAAACTTGAAGAACAAAAAATTGGCGAATGGTACTGTTTGGATGCTTTGCGTACATGTTTCTTAGACTATATGGAAGCAATATATACAAAGATTTCAACCGTCTACGTGTTCCAATCATTGTTCTACTTGTCGAAATTTACAAATAATTTCCTTTAAAGGATTAACAATGGGGCTCGTTGTTCACTTAAACTTGAAGAACAAAAAATTGGCGAATGGTACTGTTTGGATGCTTTGCGTACATGTTTCTTAGACTATATAGAAGCAATATATACATTGATTTCTACCGGCTACCTGTTCCATTCATTGTTCTACTTGTCGCAAGTTACAAATAATTTCCGTTAAAGTATTAACAATGGGGCTCGTAGTTCACTTAAACTTGAAGATCAAATAATTGGCGAATTGTACTGTTTGGACGCTTTGCATATATGTTTCTTAGACTATATAGAAACAATATATACATTGATTTCAACCGGCTACCTGTTCCATTCATTGTTCTACTTGTCGCAAGTTACAAATAATTTCCGTTAAAGTATTAACAATGGGGCTCGTTGTTCACTTAAACTTGAAGATCAAATAATTGGCGAATTGTACTGTTTGGATGATTTGCATATATGTTTCTTAGACTTTATAGAAGCAATATATAAAAAGATTTCAACCGTCTACCTGTTCCATTCATTGTTCTACTTGTAGAAAGTTACAAATAATTTCCGTTAAGGCATCAACAATGGGGATCGTAGTTTACTTAAACTTGAGGAACAAGAAATTGGCGAATTGTACTGTTTGTATGCTTTGCATATATGTTTCTTAGACTATATAGAAGCAATATATACAAAGATTTCAACCGTCTACCTGTTCCATTCATTGTTCTACTTGTCGAAAGTTACAAATAATTTCCTTTAAAGGATTAACAATGGGGCTCATTGTTCACTTAAACTTGAAGAAAAAAAATTGGCGAATTGTACTGTTTGGATGCTTTGCATATATGTTTCTTAGACTATATAGAAGCAATATGTACAATAATTTCAACAGTCTACCTGTTCCATTCATTGTTCTACTTGTCGAAATTTACAAATAATTTCCTTTAAAGGATTAACAATGGGGCTCGTAGTTCACTTAAACTTGAAGAACAAAAAATTGGCGAATGGTACTGTTTGGATGCTTTGCATATATGTTTCTTAGACTATATAGAAGCAATATATACAAAGATTTCAACCGTCTACCTGTTCCATTCATTGTTCTACTTGTCGAAAATTACAAATAATTACCGATAAAGGATTAACCATTGGGGCTCATTGTTCACTTAAACTTGAAGAACAAAAAATTGGCGAATTGCACTGTTTGGATGCTTTGCATATATGTTTCTTAGACTATATAGAAGCAATATATACAAAGATTTCAACCGTCTACCTGTTCCATTCATCGTTCTACTTGTCGAAAATTACAAATAATTACCGATAAAGGATTAACCATTGGGGCTCATTGTTCACTTAAACTTGAAGAACAAAAAATTGGCGAATTTTACTGTTTGGATGCTTTGCATATATGTTTCTTAGACTATATAGAAGCAATATATACAAAGATTTCAACCGTGTACCTGTTCCATTCATTGTTCTACTTGTCGAAAGTTACAAATAATTTCCTTTAAAGGAGTAACAATGGGGCTCATTGTTCACTTAAACTTGAAGAACAAAAAATTTACGAATTGTACTGATTGGATGCTTTGCATATATGTTTCTTAGACTATATAGAAGCAATATATACAAAGATTTCAACCGTCTACCTGTTCCATTCATTGTTCTACTTGTCGAAATTTACAAATAATTTCCTTTAAAGGATTAACAATGGGGCTCGTAGTTCACTTAAACTTGAAGAACAAAAAATTGGCGAATGGTACTGTTTGGATGCTTTGCATATATGTTTCTTAGATTATATAGACGCAATATATACAAGGATTTCAACCGTCTACCTGTTCCATTCATTGTTCTACTTGTCGAAAGTTACAAATAATTACCGATAAAGGATTAACCATAGGGGCTCATTGTTCACTTAAACTGGAAGACCAAAAAATTGGCGAATGGTACTGTTTGGATGCTTTGCATATATGTTTCGTAGACTACATAGAAGCAATATATACAATGATTTCAACCGTCTACATGATCCATTCATTGTTCTACTTGTCGAAATTTACAAATAATTTCCTTTAAAGGATTAACAATGGGGCTCGTAGTTCACTTAAACTTGAAGAACAAAAAATTGGCGAATTGTACTGTTTGGATGCTTTGCATAGATGTGTTCTTAGACTATTTAGAACCAATATATAGAAAGATTTCACCCGTCTACCTGTACTATTCATTGTTCTACTTGAAGAAAGTTACAAAGAATTTCTATTCCATGATTATCAATGGGGCTCGCTGTTCACTTAAACTTGAAGAACAAAAAATTGGCGAATTGTACTGTTTGGATGCTTTGCATATATGTTTCGTAGACTATATAGAAGCAATATATACAAATATTTCAACCGTCTACCTTTTCCATTCATTGTTCTACTTGTCGAAAGTTACAAATAATTTCCGATAACGGATTAACCATTTGGGCTCATTGTTCACTTAAACTTGAAGAACAAAAAATTGGCGAATTGTACTGTTTGGATGCTTTGCACATATGTTTCTTAGATTACATAGAAGCAATATATACAAAGATTTCAACCGTCTACCTGTTCCATTCACTGTTCTACTTGTCGAAAGTTACAAATAATTTCCGTTAAGGATTAACAATGGGGCTCGTAGTTCACTTAAACTTGAAGAACAAAAAATTGGCGAATTGTACTGTTTGGATGCTTTGCATATATGTTTCGTAGGTTATATAGAAGCAATATATACAATGATTTCAACCGTCTACCCGATCCATTCATTGTTCTACTTGTCGAAATTTACAAATAATTTCCTTTAAAGGATTAACAATGGGGCTCGTTGTTCACATAAACTTGAAGAACAAAAAATTGGCGAATGGTACTATTTGGATGCTTTGCATATATGTTTCTTAGATTATATAGAAGCAATATATACAAAGATTTCAACCGTCTACCTGTTCCATTCATTGTTCTACTTGTCGAAAATTACAAATAATTTCCGATAAAGGATTAACCATTGGGGCTCATTGTTCACTAAACTTGAAGAACAAAAAATTGTCGAATTGTACTGTTTGGATGCTTTGCATATATGTTTCTTAGACTATATAGAAGCAATATATACAATAATTTCAACCGTCTACCTGTTCCATTCATTGTTCTACTTGTCGAAAGTTACAAATAATTTCCGTCAAGGGATTAACAATGGGGATCGTAGTTTACTTAAACTTGAAGAACAAAAAATTGGCGAATTGTACTGTTTGGATGCTTTGCATATATGTTTCTTAGACTATTTAGAAGCAATATATACAATGATTTCAACAGTCTACCCGTTCCATTCATTGTTCTACTTGTCGAAATTTACAAATAATTTCCTTTAAAGGATTAACAATGGGGCTCGTAGTTCACTTAAACTTGAAGAACAAAAAATTGGCGAATGGTACTGTTTGGATGCTTTGCATATATGTTTCTTAGACTATATAGAAGCAATATATACAAAGATTTCAACCATCTACCTTTTCCATTCATTGTTCTACTTGTCGAAAGTTACAAATAATTTCCGATAACGGATTAACCATTGGGGCTCATTGTTCACTTAAACTTGAAGAACAAAAAATTGGCGAATTGTACTGTTTGGATGCTTTGCATATATGTTTCTTATACTATAAAGAAGCAATATATACAAAGATTTCAACCGTCTACCTGTTCAATTCACTGTTCTACTTGTCGAAAGTTACAAATAATTTCCGTTAAGGGATTAACAATGGGGATCGTAGTTCACTTAAACTTGAAGAACAAAAAATTGGCGAATTGTACTGTTTGGATGCTTTGCGTACATGTTTCTTAGACTATATGGAAGCAATATATACAAAGATTTCAACCGTCTACGTGTTCCAATCATTGTTCTACTTGTCGAAAGTTACAATTAATTTCCGTTAAAGGATTAACAATGGGGCTCGTCGTTCACTTAAACTTGAAGAACAAAAAATTGGCGAATGTTACTGTTTGGATGCTTTGCATATATGTTTCTTAGACTATATAGAAGCAATATATACAAAGATTTCAACCATCTACCTTTTCCATTCATTGTTCTACTTGTCGAAAGTTACAAATAATTTCCGATAACGGATTAACCATTGGGGCTCATTGTTCACTTAAACTTGAAGAACAAAAAATTGGCGAATTGTACTGTTTGGATGCTTTGCATATATGTTTCTTATACTATAAAGAAGCAATATATACAAAGATTTCAACCGTCTACCTGTTCAATTCACTGTTCTACTTGTCGAAAGTTACAAATAATTTCCGTTAAGGGATTAACAATGGGGATCGTAGTTCACTTAAACTTGAAGAACAAAAAATTGGCGAATTGTACTGTTTGGATGCTTTGCGTACATGTTTCTTAGACTATATGGAAGCAATATATACAAAGATTTCAACCGTCTACGTGTTCCAATCATTGTTCTACTTGTCGAAAGTTACAATTAATTTCCGTTAAAGGATTAACAATGGGGCTCGTCGTTCACTTAAACTTGAAGAACAAAAAATTGGCGAATGTTACTGTTTGGATGCTTTGCATATATGTTTCTTAGACTATATAGAAGCAATATATACAATGATTTCAACCGTCTACCTGTTCCATTCATTGTTCTACTTGTCGAAAGTTACAAATAATTTCCGTTAAGGGATTAACAATGGGGATCGTAGTTTACTTAAACTTGAAGAACAAAAAATTGGCGAATTGTACTGTTTGGATGCTTTGCATATATGTTTCTTAGACTATTTAGAAGCAATATATACAATGATTTCAACCGTCTACCTATTCCATTCATTGTTCTACATGCCGAAATTTACAAATAATTTCCTTTAAAGGATTAACAATGGGGCTCGTAGTTCACTTAAACATGAAGAACAAAAAATTGGCGAATGGTACTGTTTGGATGCTTTGCATATATGTTTCTTAGACTATATAGAAGCAATATATACAAAGATTTCAACCGTCTACCTGTTCCATTCATTGTTCTACTTGTCGAAAGTTACAAATAATTTCCTTTAAAGGATTAACAATGGGGCGCGTTGTTCACTTAAACTTGAAGAACAATAAATTGGCGATTTGTGCTGTTTGGATGCTTTGCATATATGTTTCTTAGACTATATAGAAGCAATATATACAAAGATTTCAACCGTCTACCTGTTCCATTCATTGTTCTACTTGTCGAAAGTTACAAATAATTTCCGATAACGGATTAACCATTGGGGCTCATTGTTCACTTAAACTTGAAGAACAAAAAATTGGCGAACTGTACTGTTTGGTTGCTTTGCATATATGTTTCTTAGACTATATGGAAGCAATATATACAAAGATTTCAACCGTCTACGTGTTCCAATCATTGTTCTACTTGTAGAAAGTTACAATTAATTTCCGTTAAAGGATTAACAATGGGGCTCGTAGTTCACTTAAACTTGAAGAACAAAAAATTGGCGAATGGTACTGTTTGGATGCTTTGCGTACATGTTTCTGAGACTATATGGAAGCAATATATACAAAGATTTCAACCGTCTACGTGTTCCAATCATTGTTCTACTTGTCGAAATTTACAAATAATTTCCTTTAAAGGATTAACAATGGGGCTCGTTTTTCACTTAAACTTGAAGAACAAAAAAGTGGCGAATGGTACTGTTTGGATGCTTTGCATATATGTTTCTTAGACTATATGGAAGCATTATATACAAAGATTTTAACCGTCTATGTGTTCCAATCATTGTTCTACTTGTCGAAATTTACAAATAATTTCCGTTAAAGGATTAACAATGGGGCTCGTAGTTCACTTAAACTTGAAGAACAAAAAATTGGCAAATGTTAGTGTTTGGATGATTTGCATATATGTTTCTTAGACTATATAGAAGCAATATATACAATGATTTCAACCGTCTACTGTTCCATTCATTTTTCAACTTGTCGAAATTTACAAATAATTTCCTTTAAAGGATTAACAATGGGGCTCGTAGTTCACTTAAACTTGAAGAACAAAAAATTGGCGAATTGTACTGTTTGGATTCTTTGCATATATGTTTCTTAGACTATGTAGAAGCAATATATAAAATGATTTCAACCGTCTACCTGTTCCATTCATTGATCTACTTGTCGAAAGTTACAAATAATTTCCGTTTCATGATTATCAATGGGGCTCGTAGTTTACTTAAATTTGAAGAACAAAAAATTGGCGAATTGTACTGTTTGGATTCTTTGCATATATGTTTCTTAGACTATGTAGAAGCAATATATAGAAAGATTTCACCCGTCTACCTGTACTATTCATTGTTCTACTTGTAGAAAGTTACAAATAATTTCCATTTCATGATTATCAATGGGGTTCGTTGTGCACTTAAACTTGAAGAACAATAAATTGGCAAATTGTACTGTTTTGATGCTTTGCATATATGTTTCTTAGACTATATAGATGCAATATATACAATGATTGCAACCGTCTACCTGTTCCATTCATTGTTCTACTTGTCGAAATATACAAATAATTTCCTTTTAAGGATTAACAATGGGGCTCGTAGTTCACTTAAACTTGAAGAAAAAAAATTGGCGAATGGTAATGTTTGGCTGCTTTGCATATATGTATTTCAGACTATATAGAAGCAATATATACAAAGATTTCAACCGTCTACCTGTTCCATTCATTGTTCTACTTGTCGAAAGATACAAATAATTTCCGATAAAGGATTAACCATTGGGGCACATTGTTCACTTATACTTGAAGCACAAAAAATTGGCGAATTGTACTGTTTTGATTCTTTGCATATATGTTCCTTAGACTATATAGAAGCAATATATAGAAAGATTTCACCCGTCTACCTGTTCTATTCATTGTTCTACTTGTAGAAAGTTACAAATAATTTCCGTTTCATAATTATCAATGGGGCTTGTTGTTCACTTAAACTTGATGAACAAAAAATTGGCGAATGTTACTGTTTAGATGCTTTGCATATAGGTTTCTTAGACTATATAGAAGCAATATATACAATGATTTCAACCGTCTACCTGTTCCATTCATAGTTCTACTTGTCGTCAATTACAAATAATTTCCGTTTCATGATTATCAATGGGGCGCGTTGTTCACGTACACTTGAAGAACAAAAAATTGGCGAATGGTACTTTTTGGATGCTTTGCATATATGTTTCTTAGACTATATAGAAGCAATATATACAATGATTTCAACCGTCTACCTGTTCCATTCATTGTTCTACTTGTCGAAATTTACAAATAATTTCCTTTAAAGGATTAACAATGGGGCTCGTAGTTCACTTAAACTTGAAGAACAAAAAATTGGCGAATGGTACTTTTTGGATGCTTTGCATATATGTTTCTTAGACTATATAGAAGCAACATATAGAAAGATTTCACCCGCCTACCTGTTCTATTCATTGTTCTGCTTGTAGAAAGTTACAAATAATTTCCGTTTCATAATTATCAATGGGGCTTGTTGTTCACTTAAACTTGATGAACAAAAAATTGGCGAATGGTACTGTTTGGATGCTTTGCACATATGTTTCTTAGACTATATAGAAGCAATATATACAATGATTTCAACAGTCTACCTGTTCCATTCATTGTTCTACTTGTCGAAAGTTACAAATAATTTCCGTTAAAGTATTAACAATAGGGCTCGTAGTTCACATAAACTTGAAGATCAAAAAATTGGCGAATTGTACTGTTTGGATGATTTGCATATATGTTTCTTAGACTATATAGAAGCAATATATAAAATGATTTCAACCGTCTACCTGTTCCATTCATTGATCTACTTGTCGAAAGTTACAAATAATTTCCGTTTCATGATTATCAATGGGGCTCGTAGTTTACTTAAATTTGAAGAACAAAAAATTGGCGAATTGTACTGTTTGGATTCTTTGCATATATGTTTCTAAGACTATGTAGAAGCAATATATAGAAAGATTTCGCCCGTCTACCTGT
The DNA here is from genome assembly GCA_963989415.1 of Cerceris ruficornis. Lineage (NCBI taxonomy): Eukaryota > Metazoa > Arthropoda > Insecta > Hymenoptera > Crabronidae > Cerceris > Cerceris ruficornis. The sequence continues at coordinate 2,475,676 of CAXDIW010000076.1, forward strand.
ACTATTCATTGTTCTACTTGTAGAAAGTTACAAATAATTTCCATTTCATGATTATCAATGGGGTTCGTTGTGCACTTAAACTTGAAGAACAATAAATTGGCAAATTGTACTGTTTTGATGCTTTGCATATATGTTTCTTAGACTATATAGATGCAATATATACAATGATTTCAACAGTCTACCTGTTCCATTCATTGTTCTACTTGTCGAAATTTACAACTAATTTCCTTTAAAGGATTAACATTGGGGCTCGTAGTTCACTTAAACTTGAAGAACAAAAAATTGGCGAATTGTACTGTTTGGATGCTTTGCGTACATGTTTCTTAGACTATATAGAAGCAATATATACAAAGACTTCAACCGTCTACCTGTTCCATTCATTGTTCGACTTGTCGAAAATTACAAATAATTTCCGATAAAGGATTAACCATTGGGGCTCATTGTTCACTTAAACTTGAAGACCAAAAAATTGGCGAATGGTACTGTTTGGATGCTTTGCGTACATGTTTCTTAGACTATATAGAAGCAATATATACAAAGATTTCAACCGTCTACCTGTTCCATTCATTGATCTACTTGTCGAAAGTTACAAATAATTTCCGATAAAAGATTAACAATGGGTCTCATTGTTCACTTAAACTTGAAGAACAAAAAATTGGCGAATGGTACTGTTTGGTTGCTTTGCATATATGTTTCTTAGACTATATGGAAGCAATATATACAAAGATTTCAACCGTCTACGTGTTCCAATCATTGTTCTACTTGTAGAAAGTTACAATTAATTTCCGTTAAAGGATTAACAATGGGGCTCGTAGTTCACTTAAACTTGAAGAACAAAAAATTGGCGAATGGTACTGTTTGGATGCTTTGCGTACATGTTTCTGAGACTATATGGAAGCAATATATACAAAGATTTCAACCGTCTACGTGTTCCAATCATTGTTCTACTTGTCGAAATTTACAAATAATTTCCTTTAAAGGATTAACAATGGGGCTCGTTGTTCACTTAAACTTGAAGAACAAAAAAGTGGCGAATGGTACTGTTTGGATGCTTTGCATATATGTTTCTTATATTATATAGAAGCAATATATACAAATATTTCAACCGTCTACCTGTTCCATTCATTGTTCGACTTGTCGAAAATTACAAATAATTTCCGATAAAGGATTAACCATTGGGGCTCATTGTTCACTTAAACTTGAAGACCAAAAAATTGGCGAATGGTACTGTTTGGTTGCTTTGCATATATGTTTCTTAGACTATATGGAAGCAATATATACAAAGATTTCAACCGTCTACGTGTTCCAATCATTGTTCTACTTGTAGAAAGTTACAATTAATTTCCGTTAAAGGATTAACAATGGGGCTCGTAGTTCACTTAAACTTGAAGAACAAAAAATTGGCGAATGGTATTGTTTGGATGCTTTGCGTACATGTTTCTGAGACTATATGGAAGCAATATATACAAAGATTTCAACCGTCTACGTGTTCCAATCATTGTTCTACTTGTCGAAATTTACAAATAATTTCCTTTAAAGGATTAACAATGGGGCTCGTTGTTCACTTAAACTTGAAGAACAAAAAAGTGGCGAATGGTACTGTTTGGATGCTTTGCATATATGTTTCTTAGACTATATGGAAGCAATATATACAAAGATTTCAACCGTCTACGTGTTCCAATCATTGTTCTACTTGTAGAAAGATACAATTAATTTCCGTTAAAGGATTAACAATGGGGCTCGTAGTTCACTTAAACTTGAAGTACAAAAAATTGGCGAATTGTACTGTTTGGATGCTTTGCATATATGTTTCGTAGACTATATAGAAGCAATATATACAATGATTTCAACCGTCTACATGATCCATTCATTGTTCTACTTGTCGAAATTTACAAATAATTTCCTTTAAAGGATTAACAATGGGGCTCGTAGTTCACTTAAACTTGAAGAACAAAAAATTGGCGAATTGTACTGTTTGGATGCTTTGCATAGATGTTTCTTAGACTAATTAGAAGCAATATATAGAAAGATTTCACCCGTCTACCTGTACTATTCATTGTTCTACTTGTAGAATGTTACAAATAATTTCCATTTCATGATTATCAATGGGGCTCGCTGTTCACTTAAACTTGAAGATCAAAAAATTGGCGATTGTTACTGTTTAGATGCTTTGCATATATGTTTCTTATATTATATAGAAGCAATAAATACAAATATTTCAACCGTCTACGTGTTCCAATCATTGTTCTACTTGTCGAAATTTACAAATAATTTCCTTTAAAGGATTAACAATGGGTCTCATTGTTCACTTAAACTTGAAGAACAAAAAATTGGCGCATGGTACTGTTTGGTTGCTTTGCATATATGTTTCTTAGACTATATGGAAGCAATATATACAAAGATTTCAACCGTCTACGTGTTCCAATCATTGTTCTACTTGTAGAAAGTTACAATTAATTTCCGTTAAAGGATTAACAATGGGGCTCGTAGTTCACTTAAACTTGAAGAACAAAAAATTGGCGAATGGTACTTTTTGGATGCTTTGCGTACATGTTTCTGAGACTATATGGAAGCAATATATACAAAGATTTCAACCGTCTACGTGTTCCAATCATTGTTCTACTTGTCGAAATTTACAAATAATTTCCTTTAAAGGATTAACAATGGGGCTCGTTGTTCACTTAAACTTGAAGAACAAAAAATTGGCGAATGGTACTGTTTGGTTGCTTTGCATATATGTTTCTTAGACTATATGGAAGCAATATATACAAAGATTTCAACCGTCTACGTGTTCCAATCATTGTTCTACTTGTCGAAATTTACAAATAATTTCCTTTAAAGGATTAACAATGGGGCTCGTTGTTCACTTAAACTTGAAGAACAAAAAAGTGGCGAATGGTACTGTTTGGATGCTTTGCATATATGTTTCTTATATTATATAGAAGCAATATATACAAATATTTCAACCGTCTACCTGTTCCATTCATTGTTCGACTTGTCGAAAATTACAAATAATTTCCGATAAAGGATTAACCATTGGGGCTCATTGTTCACTTAAACTTGAAGACCAAAAAATTGGCGAATGGTACTGTTTGGATGCTTTGCGTACATGTTTCTTAGACTATATAGAAGCAATATATACAAAGACTTCAACCGTCTATCTGTTCCATTCATTGATCTACTTGTCGAAAGTTACAAATAATTTCCGATAAAGGATTAACAATGGGTCTCATTGTTCACTTAAACTTGAAGAAAAAAAAATTGGCGAATGGTACTGTTTGGTTGCTTTGCATATATGTTTCTTAGACTATATGGAAGCAATATATACAAAGATTTCAACCGTCTACGTGTTCCAATCATTGTTCTACTTGTAGAAAGTTCCAATTAATTTCCGTTAAAGGATTAACAATGGGGCTCGTAGTTCACTTAAACTTGAAGAACAAAAAATTGGCGAATGGTATTGTTTGGATGCTTTGCGTACATGTTTCTGAGACTATATGGAAGCAATATATACAAAGATTTCAACCGTCTACGTGTTCCAATCATTGTTCTACTTGTCGAAATTTACAAATAATTTCCTTTAAAGGATTAACAATGGGGCTCGTTGTTCACTTAAACTTGAAGAACAAAAAAGTGGCGATTGGTACTGTTTGGATGCTTTGCATATATGTTTCTTAGACTATATGGAAGCAATATATACAAAGATTTCAACCGTCTACGTGTTCCAATCATTGTTCTACTTGTAGAAAGATACAATTAATTTCCGTTAAAGGATTAACAATGGGGCTCGTAGTTCACTTAAACTTGAAGTACAAAAAATTGGCGAATTGTACTGTTTGGATGCTTTGCATATATGTTTCGTAGACTATATAGAAGCAATATATACAATGATTTCAACCGTCTACATGATCCATTCATTGTTCTACTTGTCGAAATTTACAAATAATTTCCTTTAAAGGATTAACGATGGGGCTCGTAGTTCACTTAAACTTGAAGAACAAAAAATTGGCGAATTGTACTGTTTGGATGCTTTGCATAGATGTTTCTTAGACTAATTAGAAGCAATATATAGAAAGATTTCACCCGTCTACCTGTACTATTCATTGTTCTACTTGTAGAATGTTACAAATAATTTCCATTTCATGATTATCAATGGGGCTCGCTGTTCACTTAAACTTGAAGATCAAAAAATTGGCGATTGTTACTGTTTAGATGCTTTGCATATATGTTTCTTATATTATATAGAAGCAATAAATACAAATATTTCAACCGTCTACGTGTTCCAATCATTGTTTTACTTGTCGAAATTTACAAATAATTTCCTTTAAAGGATTAACAATGGGTCTCATTGTTCACTTAAACTTGAAGAACAAAAAATTGGCGCATGGTACTGTTTGGTTGCTTTGCATATATGTTTCTTAGACTATATGGAAGCAATATATACAAAGATTTCAACCGTCTACGTGTTCCAATCATTGTTCTACTTGTAGAAAGTTACAATTAATTTCCGTTAAAGGATTAACAATGGGGCTCGTAGTTCACTTAAACTTGAAGAACAAAAAATTGGCGAATGGTACTGTTTGGATGCTTTGCGTACATGTTTCTGAGACTATGTGGAAGCAATATATACAAAGATTTCAACCGTCTACGTGTTCCAATCATTGTTCTACTTGTCGAAATTTACAAATAATTTCCTTTAAAGGATTAACAATGGGGCTCGTTGTTCACTTAAACTTGAAGAACAAAAAAGTGGCGAATGGTACTGTTTGGATGCTTTGCATATATGTTTCTTATATTATATAGAAGCAATATATACAAATATTTCAACCGTCTACCTGTTCCATTCATTGTTCGACTTGTCGAAACTTACAAATAATTTCCGATAAAGGATTAACCATTGGGGCTCATTGTTCACTTAAACTTGAAGACCAAAAAATTGGCGAATGGTACTGTTTGGATGCTTTGCGTACATGTTTCTTAGACTATATAGAAGCAATATATACAAAGATTTCAACCGTCTACCTGTTCCATTCATTGATCTACTTGTCGAAAGTTACAAATAATTTCCGATAAAGGATTAACAATGGGTCTCGTAGTTCACTTAAACTTGAAGAACAAAACATTGGCGAATGGTACTGTTTGGATGCTTTGAATATATGTTTCTTATATTATATAGAAGCAATATATGCAAATATTTCAACCGTCTACCTGTTCCATTCATTGTTCGACTTGTCGAAAATTACAAATAATTTCCGATAAAGGATTAACCATAGGGGCTCATTGTTCACTTAAACTTGAAGACCAAAAAATTGGCGAATGGTACTGTTTGGATGCTTTGCGTACATGTTTCTTAGACTATATGGAAGCAATATATACAAAGATTTCAACCGTCTACGTGTTCCAATCATTGTTCTACTTGTCGAAATTTACACATAATTTCCTTTAAAGGATTAACAATCGGGCTCATTGTTCACTTAACCTTGAAGAACAAGAAATTGGCGTATGGTACTGTTTGGATGCTTTGCATATATGTTTCTTAGACTATACGGAAGCAATATATACAAAGATTTCAACCGTCTACGTGTTCCAATCATTGTTCTACTTGTCGAAATTTACAAATAATTTCCTTTAAAGGATTAACAATGGGGCTCGTTGTTCACTTAAACTTGAAGAACAATAAATTGGCGAATGGTACTGTTTGGATGCTTTGCATATATGTTTCTTAGACTATATGGAAGCAATATATAATAATATTTCAACCGTCTACGTGTTCCAATCATTGTTCTGCTTGTCGAAATTTACAAATAATTTCCTTTAAAGGATTAACAATGGGGCTCGTTGTTCACTTAAACTTGAAGAACAAAAAATTGGCGAATGGTACTGTTTGGATGCTTTGCATATATGTTTCTAAGACTATATAGAAGCAATATATACAATGATTTCAACCGTCTACCTGTTCCATTCATTGTTCTACTTGTCGAAATTTACAAATAATTTCCTTTAAAGGATTAACGATGGGGCTCGTTGTTCACTTAAACTTGAAGAACAATAAATTGGCGAATGGTACTGTTTGGATGCTTTGCATATATGTTTCTTAGACTATATGGAAGCAATATATACAAAGATTTCAACAGTCTGCGGGTTCCAATCATTGTTCTACTTGTAGAAAGTTACAATTAATTTCCGTTAAAGGATTAACAATGGGGCTCGTAGTTCACTTAAACTTGAAGAACAAAAAATTGGCGAATGGTACTGTTTGGATGCTTTGCGTACATGTTTCTTAGACTATATGGAAGCAATATATACAAAGATTTCAACCGTCTACGTGTTCCATTCATTGTTCTACTTGCCGAAATTTACAAATAATTTCCTTTAAAGGATTAACAATGGGGCTCGTAGTTCACTTAAACTTGAAGAACAAAAAATTGGCGAATGGTACTGTTTGGATGCTTTGCATATATGTTTCTTAGACTATATAGAAGCAATATATACATTGATTTCAACCGTCTACCTGTTCCATTCATTGATCTACTTGTCGAAAGTTACAAATCATTTCCGTTAAGGGATTAATAATGGGGCTCGTAGTTCAATTAAACTTGAAAAACCAAAAATTGGCGAATTGTACTGTTTGATGCTTTGCATATATGTTTCTTAGACTTTATAGAAGCAGTATATACAAAGATTTCAACCGTCTACCTGTTCCATTCATTGTTCCACTTATCGAAAGTTACAAATAATTTCCGATAAAGGATTAACCATTGGGGCTCATTGTTCACTTAAACTTGAAGAACAATAAATTGGCGAATGGTACTGTTTGGATGCTTTGCATATATGTTTCTTAGACTATATGGAAGCTATATATAATAACATTTCAACCGTCTAAGTGTTCCAATCATTGTTCTGCGTGTCGAAATTTACAAATAATTTCCTTTAAAGGATTAACAATGGGGCTCGTTGTTCACTTAAACTTGAAGAAAAATAAATTGGCGAATTGTACTGTGTGGATGCTATGCATATATGTTTCTTAGACTATATAGAAGCAATATATATAATGATTTCAACCGTCTACCTGTTCCATTCATTGATCTACATGTCGAAAGTTACAAATAATTTCAGTTTCATGATTATCAATGGGGCTCGTTGTTCACTTAAACTTGAAGAACAAAAAATTGGCGAATGGTACTGTTTGGATGCTTTGCATATATGTTTCTTAGTCTATATAGAAGCAATATATACAAAAATTTCAACCGTCTACGTGTTCCAATTATTGTTCTACTTGTAGAAAGTTACAAATAGTTTCCGATAAAGGATTAACAATGTGGCTCATTGTTCACTTAACCTTGAAGAACAAAAAATTGGCGAATGGTACTGTTTGGATGCTTTGCGAAAATGTTTCTTAGACTATATGGAAGCAATATATGCAAAGATTTCAACCGTCTACGTGTTCCATTCATTGTTCTACTTGCCGAAATTTACAAATAATTTCCTTTAAAGGATTAACAATGGGGCTCGTAGTTCAATTAAACTTGAAAAACCAAAAATTGGCGAATTGTACTGTTTGATGCTTTGCATATATGTTTCTTAGACTTTATAGAAGCAGTATATACAAAGATTTCAACCGTCTACCTGTTCCATTCATTGTTCCACTTATCGAAAGTTACAAATAATTTCCGATAAAGGATTAACCATTGGGGCTCATTGTTCACTTAAACTTGAAAAACAAAAAATTGGCGAATTGTACTGTTTGGATGCTTTGAATATATGTTTCTTAGACTATATGGAAGCAATATATACAAAGATTTCAACCGTCCACGTGTTCCAATCATAGTTCTACTTGTCGAAATTTACAAATAATTTCCGATAAAGGATTAACAATCGGGCTCATTCTTCACTTAACCTTGAAGAACAAAAAATTGGCGAATGGTACTGTTTGGATGCTTTGCATATATGTTTCTTAGACTATACGGAAGCAATATATACAAATATTTCAACCGTCTACCTGTTCCATTCATTGTTCTACATGTCGAAAGTTACAAATAATTTCCGTTTCATGATTATCAATGGGGCTCGTTGTTCACTTAAACTTGAAGAACAAAAAATTGGCGAATGGTACTTTTTGGATGCTTTGCGTATATGTTTCTTAGACTATATGGAAGCAATATATACAAAGATTTCAACCGTCTACATGTTCCATTCATTGTTCTACTTGTCGAAAATTACAAATAATTTCCGATAAAGGATTAACCATTGGGGCTCATTGTTCACTTAATCTTGAAGAACAAAAAATTGGCGAATTGTACTGTTTGGATGCTTTGCATATATGTTTCTTAGACTATATGGAAGCAATATATATTAAGATTTCAACCGTCCACGTGTTCCAATCATTGTTCTACTTGTCGAAATTTACAAATAATTTCCGATAAAGGATTAACAATCGGGCTCATTGTTCACTTAACCTTGAAGAACAAGAAATTGGCTTATGGTACTGTTTGGATGCTTTGCATATATGTTTCTTAGACTATACGGAAGCAATATATACAAAGATTTCAACCGTCTACGTGTTCCAATCATTGTTCTACTTGTCGAAATTTACAAATAATTTCCTTTAAAGGATTAACAATGGGGCTCATTGTTCACTTAAACTTGAAGAACAAAAAATTGTCGAATTGTTCTGTTTGGATGCTTTGCATATATGTTTCTTAGACTATATAGAAGCAATATATACAATGATTTCAACCGTCTACCAGTTCCATTCATTGTTCTACTTGTCGAAATTTACAAATAATTTCCTTTAAAGGATTAACAATGGGGCTCATTGTTCACTTAAACTTGAAGAACAAAAGATTGGCGAATGGTACTGTTTGGATGCTTTGCATATATGTTTCTTAGACTATATAGAAGCAATATATACAAAGATTTCAACCATCTACCTGTTCCATTCATTGTTCTACTTGTCGAAAGTTACAAATAATTTCCGATAACGGATTAACCATTGGGGCTCATTGTTCACTTAAACTTGAAGAACAAAAAATTGGCTAATTGTACTGTTGGGATGCTTTGCATATATGTTTCTTAGACTATATAGAAGCAATATATACAATGATTTCAACAGTCTACCTGTTCCATTCATTGTTCTTCTTGTCGGAAGTTACAAATAATTTCCGTTAAAGTATTAACAATGGGGCTCGTAGTTCACTTAAACATGAAGATGAAATAATTGGCGAATGGTACTGTTTGGATGCTTTGCAGATATGTTTCTTAGACTATATAGAAGCAATATATACAAAGATTTCAACCGTCTACCTGTTCCATTCATTGTTCTACTTGTCGAAAGTTACAAATAATTTCCGATAACGGATTAACCATTGGGGCTCATTGTTCACTTAAACTTGAAGATAAAAAAATTGGCGAATTGTACTGTTTGGATGCTTTGCATATATGTTTCTTAGACTATATAGAAGCAATATATACAAAGATTTCAACCGTCTACCTGTTCCATTCATTGTTCTACTGGTCGAAAGTTACAAATAATTTCCGATAAAGGATTAACAATGTGGCTCATTGTTCACTTAAACTTGAAGAACAAAAAATTGGCGAACGGTACTGTTTGGATGCTTTGCGTACATGTTTCTTAGACTATATGGAAGCAATATATACAAAGATTTCAACCGTCTACGTGTTCCAATCATTGTTCTACTTGTCGAAATTTACAAATAATTTCCTTTAAAGGATTAACAATGGGGCTCGTTGTTCACTTAAACTTGAAGAACAATAAATTGGCGAATTGAACTGTTTGGATGCTTTGCATATATGTTTCTTAGACTATATAGAAGCAATATATACAAAGATTTCAACCGTCTACCTGTTCCATTCATTGTTCTACTTGTTTAAAGTTACAAATAATTTCCGATAAAGGATTAACAATGGGGCTCGTTGTTCACTTAAACTTGAAGAACAATAAATTGGCGAATTGTACTGTTTGGATGCTTTGCATATATGTTTCTTAGACTATATAGAAGCAATATATACAAAGATTTCAACCGTCTACCTGTTCCATTCATTGTTCTACTTGTTTAAAGTTACAAATAATTTCCGATAAAGGATTAACAATGGGGCTCATTGTTCACTTAAACTTGAAGAACAAAAAATTGGCGAATGGTACTGTTCGTATGCTTTGCATATATGTTTCTTAGACTATATAGAAGCAATATATACAAAGATTTCAACCGTCTACCTGTTCCATTCATTGTTCTACTTGTCGAAAGTTACAAATAATTTCCGAAAACGGATTAACCATTGGGGCTCATTGTTCACTTAAACTTGAAGAACAAAAAATTGGCGAATTGTACTGTTTGGATGCTTCGCATATATGTTTCTTAGACTATATGGAAGCAATATATACAATGATTTCAACAATCTACCTGTTCCATTCATTGTTCTATTTGTCGAAATTTACAAATAATTTCCTTTAAAGGATTAACAATGGGGCTCGTAGTTCACTTAAACTTGAAGAACAAAAAATTGGCGAATGGTACTGTTTGGATGCTTTGCATATATGTTTCTTAGACTATATAGAAGCAATATATACAAAGATTTCAACCGTCTACCAGTTCCATTCATTGTTCTACTTGTCGAAAGTTACAAATAATTTCCGATAACGGATTAACCATTGGGGCTCATTGTTCACTTAAACTTGAAGAACAAAAAATTGGCGAATTGTACTGTTTGGATGCTTTGCATATATGTTTCTTAGACTATATAGAAGCAATATATACAATGATTACAACAGTCTACCTGTTCCATTCATTGTTCTTCTTGTCGAAAGTTACAAATAATTTCCTTTAAAGGATTAACAATGGGGCTCATTGTTCACTTAAACATGAAGATGAAATAATTGGCGAATGGTACTGTTTGGATGCTTTGCAGATATGTTTCTTAGACTATATAGAAGCAATATATACAAAGATTTCAACCGTCTACGTGTTCCAGTCATTGTTCTACTTGTCGAAATTTACAAATAATTTCCTTTAAAGGATTAACAATGGGGCTCGTTGTTCACTTAAACTTGAAGAACAATAAATTGGCGAATTGTACTGTTTGGATGCTTTGCATATATGTTTCTTAGACTATATAGAAGCAATATATACAAAGATTTCAACCGTCTACCTGTTCCATTCATTGTTCTACTTGTTTAAAGTTACAAATAATTTCCGATAAAGGATTAACAATGGGGCTCATTGTTCACTTAAACTTGAAGAACAAAAAATTGGCGAATGGTACTGTTCGTATGCTTTGCATATATGTTTCTTAGACTATATAGAAGCAATATATACATTGATTTCAACCGTCTACCTGTTCCACTCATTGTTCTACTTCTCGCAAGTTACAAATAATTTCCGATAACGGATTAACCATTGGGGTTCATTGTTCACTTAAACTTGAAGATAAAAAAATTGGCGAATGTTACTGTTTAGATGCTTTGCATATAAGTTTCTTAGACTATATAGAAGCAATATATACAAAGATTTCAACCGTCTACCTGTTCCATTCATTGTTCTACTTGTCGAAAGTTACAAATAATTTCCGAAAACGGATTAACCATTGGGGCTCATTGTTCACTTAAACTTGAAGAACAAAAAATTGGCGAATTGTACTGTTTGGATGCTTTGCATATATGTTTCTTAGACTATATAGAAGCAATATATACAATGATTTCAACAATCTACCTGTTCCATTCATTGTTCTACTTGTCGAAATTTACAAATAATTTCCTTTAAAGGATTAACAATGGGGCTCGTAGTTCACTTAAACTTGAAGAACAAAAAATTGGCGAATGGTACTGTTTGGATGCTTTGCATATATGTTTCTTAGACTATATAGAAGCAATATATACAAAGATTTCAACCGTCTACCAGTTCCATTCATTGTTCTACTTGTCGAAAGTTACAAATAATTTCCGATAACGGATTAACCATTGGGGCTCATTGTTCACTTAAACTTGAAGAACAAAAAATTGGCGAATTGTACTGTTTGGATGCTTTGCATATATGTTTCTTATACTATATAGAAGCAATATATACAAAGATTTCAACCGTCTACCTGTTCCATTCAATGTTCTACTTGTCGAAATTTACAAATAATTTCCTTTAAAGGATTAACAATGGGGCTCGTAGTTCACTTAAACTTGAAGAACAAAAAATTGGCGAACGGTACTGTTTGGATGCTTTGCGTACATGTTTCTTAGACTATATGGAAGCAATATATACAAAGATTTCAACCGTCTACGTGTTCCAATCATTGTTCTACTTGTCGAAATTTACAAATAATTTCCTTTAAAGGATTAACAATGGGGCTCGTTGTTCACTTAAACTTGAAGAACAATAAATTGGCGATTTGTACTGTTTGGATGCTTTGCATATATGTTTCTTAGACTATATAGAAGCAATATATACTAAGATTTCAGCCGTCTACCTGTTCCATTCATTGTTCTACTTGTCGAAATTTACAAATAATTTCCTTTAAAGGATTAACAATGGGGCTCGTTGTTCACTTAAACTTGAAGAACAATAAATTGGCGAATTGTACTGTTTGGATGCTTTGCATATATGTTTCTTAGACTATATAGAAGCAATATATACAAAGATTTCAACCGTCTACCTGTTCCATTCATTGTTCTACTTGTCGAAAGTTACAAATAATTTCCGATAAAGGATTAACAATGGGGCTCATTGTTCACTTAAACTTGAAGAACAAAAAATTGGCGAATGGTACTGTTTGGATGCTTTGCATATATGTTTCTTAGACTATATAGAAGCAATATGTACAAAGATTTCAACCGTCTACCTGTTCCATTCATTGTTCTACTTGTCGAAAGTTACAAATAATTTCCGATAACGGATTAACCATTGGGGCTCATTGTTCACTTAAACTTGAAGAACAAAAAATTGGCTAATTGTACTGTTGGGATGCTTTGCATATATGTTTCTTAGACTATATAGAAGCAATATATACAATGATTTCAACAGTCTACCTGTTCCATTCATTGTTCTTCTTGTCGGAAGTTACAAATAATTTCCGTTAAAGTATTAACAATGGGGCTCGTAGTTCACTTAAACATGAAGATGAAATAATTGGCGAATGGTACTGTTTGGATGCTTTGCAGATATGTTTCTTAGACTATATAGAAGCAATATATACAAAGATTTCAACCGTCTACCTGTTCCATTCATTGTTCTACTTGTCGAAAGTTACAAATAATTTCCGATAACGGATTAACCATTGGGGCTCATTGTTCACTTAAACTTGAAGATAAAAAAATTGGCGAATTGTACTGTTTGGATGCTTTGCATATATGTTTCTTAGACTATATAGAAGCAATATATACAAAGATTTCAACCGTCTACCTGTTCCATTCATTGTTCTACTGGTCGAAAGTTACAAATAATTTCCTTTAAAGGATTAACAATGGGGCTCGTTGTTCACTTAAACTTGAAGAACAATAAATTGGCGAATTGAACTGTTTGGATGCTTTGCATATATGTTTCTTAGACTATATAGAAGCAATATATACAAAGATTTCAACCGTCTACCTGTTCCATTCATTGTTCTACTTGTTTAAAGTTACAAATAATTTCCGATAAAGGATTAACAATGGGGCTCGTTGTTCACTTAAACTTGAAGAACAATAAATTGGCGAATTGTACTGTTTGGATGCTTTGCATATATGTTTCTTAGACTATATAGAAGCAATATATACAAAGATTTCAACCGTCTACCTGTTCCATTCATTGTTCTACTTGTTTAAAGTTACAAATAATTTCCGATAAAGGATTAACAATGGGGCTCATTGTTCACTTAAACTTGAAGAACAAAAAATTGGCGAATGGTACAGTTTGGATGCTTTGCATATATGTTTCTTATACTATATAGAAGCAATATATACAAAGATTTCAACCGTCTACCTGTTCCATTCAATGTTCTACTTGTCGAAATTTACAAATAATTTCCTTTAAAGGATTAACAATGGGGCTCGTAGTTCACTTAAACTTGAAGAACAAAAAATTGGCGAATGGTACTGTTTGGATGCTTTGCATATATGTTTCTTAGACTATATAGAAGCAATATATACAAAGATTTCAACCGTCTACCAGTTCCATTCATTGTTCTACTTGTCGAAAGTTACAAATAATTTCCGATAACGGATTAACCATTGGGGCTCATTGTTCACTTAAACTTGAAGAACAAAAAATTGGCGAATTGTACTGTTTGGATGCTTTGCATATATGTTTCTTATACTATATAGAAGCAATATATACAAAGATTTCAACCGTCTACCTGTTCCATTCAATGTTCTACTTGTCGAAATTTACAAATAATTTCCTTTAAAGGATTAACAATGGGGCTCGTAGTTCACTTAAACTTGAAGAACAAAAAATTGGCGAACGGCACTGTTTGGATGCTTTGCGTACATGTTTCTTAGACTATATGGAAGCAATATATACAAAGATTTCAACCGTCTACGTGTTCCAATCATTGTTCTACTTGTCGAAATTTACAAATAATTTCCTTTAAAGGATTAACAATGGGGCTCGTTGTTCACTTAAACTTGAAGAACAAAAAATTGGCGAATTGTACTGTTTGGATGCTTTGCATATATGTTTCTTATACTATATAGAAGCAATATATACAATGATTTCAACAGTCTACCTGTTCCATTCATTGTTCTTCTTGTCGAAAGTTACAAATAATTTCCTTTAAAGGATTAACAATGGGGCTCATTGTTCACTTAAACTTGAAGAACAAAAAATTGGCGAATGGTACTGTTTGGATGCTTTGCATATATGTTTCTTAGACTATATAGAAGCAATATATACAAAGATTTCAACCGTCTACCTGTTCCATTCATTGTTCTACTTGTCGAAAGTTACAAATAATTTCCGATAACGGATTAACCATTGGGGCTCATTGTTCACTTAAACTTGAAGAACAAAAAATTGGCTAATTGTACTGTTGGGATGCTTTGCATATATGTTTCTTAGACTATATAGAAGCAATATATACAATGATTTCAACAGTCTACCTTTTCCATTCATTGTTCTTCTTGTCGGAAGTTACAAATAATTTCCGTTAAAGTATTAACAATGGGGCTCGTTGTTCACTTAAACTTGAAGAACAATAAATTGGCGAATTGTACTGTTTGGATGCTTTGCATATATGTTTCTTATACTATATAGAAGCAATATATACAAAGATTTCAACCGTCTACCTGTTCCATTCAATGTTCTACTTGTCGAAATTTACAAATAATTTCCTTTAAAGGATTAACAATGGGGCTCGTAGTTCACTTAAACTTGAAGAACAAAAAATTGGCGAACGGTACTGTTTGGATGCTTTGCGTACATGTTTCTTAGACTATATGGAAGCAATATATACAAAGATTTCAACCGTCTACGTGTTCCAATCATTGTTCTACTTGTAGAAATTTACAAATAATTTCCTTTAAAGGATTAACAATGGGGCTCGTTGTTCACTTAAACTTGAAGAACAATAAATTGGCGAATTGTACTGTTTGGATGCTTTGCATATATGTTTCTTAGACTATATAGAAGCAATATATACTAAGATTTCAACCGTCTACCTGTTCCATTCATTGTTCTACTTGTCGAAATTTACAAATAATTTCCTTTAAAGGATTAACAATGGGGCTCGTTGTTCACTTAAACTTGAAGAACAATAAATTGGCGAATTGTACTGTTTGGATGCTTTGCATATATGTTTCTTAGACTATATAGAAGCAATATATACAAAGATTTCAACCGTCTACCTGTTCCATTCATTGTTCTACTTGTCGAAAGTTACAAATAATTTCCGATAAAGGATTAACAATGGGGCTCATTGTTCACTTAAACTTGAAGAACAAAAAATTGGCGAATGGTACTGTTTGGATGCTTTGCATATATGTTCCTTAGACTATATGGAAGCAATATATACAAAGATTTCAACCGTCTACCTGATCCATTCATTGTTCTACTTGTCGAAATTTACAAATAATTTCCTTTAAAGGATTAACAATGGGGCTCATTGTTCACTTAAACTTGAAGAACAAAAAATTGTCGAATTGTACTGTTTGGATGCTTTGCATATATGTTTCTTAGACTATATAGAAGCAATATATACATTGATTTCAACCGTCTACCTGTTCCACTCATTGTTCTACTTCTCGCAAGTTACAAATAATTTCCGATAACGGATTAACCATTGGGGTTCATTGTTCACTTAAACTTGAAGATAAAAAAATTGGCGAATGTTACTGTTTAGATGCTTTGCATATAAGTTTCTTAGACTATATAGAAGCAATATATACAAAGATTTCAACCGTCTACCTGTTCCATTCATTGTTCTACTTGTCGAAAGTTACAAATAATTTCCGAAAACGGATTAACTATTGGGGCTCATTGTTCACTTAAACCTGAAGAACAAAAAATTGGCGAATTGTACTGTTTGGATGCTTTGCATATATGTTTCTTAGACTATATAGAAGCAATATATACAATGATTTCAACAATCTACCTGTTCCATTCATTGTTCTACTTGTCGAAATTTACAAATAATTTCCTTTAAAGGATTAACAATGGGGCTCGTAGTTCACTTAAACATGAAGATGAAATAATTGGCGAATTGTACTGTTTGGATGCTTTGCAGATATGTTTCTTAGACTATATAGAAGCAATATATACAAAGATTTCAACCGTCTACCTGTTCCATTCATTGTTCTACTTGTCGAAAGTTACAAATAATTTCCGATAACGGATTAACCATTGGGGCTCATTGTTCATTTAAACTTGAAGATAAAAAAATTGGCGAATTGTACTGTTTGGATGCTTTGCATATATGTTTCTTAGACTATATAGAAGCAATATATACAAAGATTTCAACCGTCTACCAGTTCCATTCATTGTTCTACTGGTCGAAAGTTACAAATAATTTCCGATAAAGGATTAACAATGGGGCTCATTGTTCACTTAAACTTGAAGAACAAAAAATTGGCGAACGGTACTGTTTGGATGCTTTGCGTACATGTTTCTTAGACTATATGGAAGCAATATATACAAAGATTTCAACCGTCTACGTGTTCCAGTCATTGTTCTACTTGTCGAAATTTACAAATAATTTCCTTTAAAGGATTAACAATGGGGCTCGTTGTTCACTTAAACTTGAAGAACAATAAATTGGCGAATTGTACTGTTTGGATGCTTTGCATATATGTTTCTTAGACTATATAGAAGCAATATATACAAAGATTTCAACCGTCTACCTGTTCCATTC